>CM066319.1:25052745-26447328 GCA_033807775.1 Saussurea involucrata | reverse complement strand
TTAAGTGCATAACCCATCCAAAGCTCCATCTCGAGCTACTAAAACCGGCAAACACACCAAAGACCCATTTGAGTTCAAATCAAGCCCTTAGAGGCAAAATAAACGTTTGGCTAATTGCGCGAGCCATCACAGTTACATAAACCAAAATACATCTTTACCCAAAATATTTGTCTCTTGACTCTCAATTGGCCTTCTGCCCAAAATCAAAAGGTTTACAATTCCTAAAATGTTCATAAGGTCGAGATTGACCAAAATCCACGACTCACAAGTTCACATTTTAAAAACGTAACATAACATAAACTTTGCATAGTCTCAACAAACACTAAAAGTGTATTTTGAACAAACAACCTCCAGTTATGCATTAAATTAACAAAACACTTTCATTCGTGATTTATTTATCAATTACCCAAAAATCCCAAATGTGGGTGTTTTACAAGATTTGTAAAGCTCAAAACTTCAAATAATCAAATCCCACTATATAACTCAACAATTGATAATTTTATGTAAAACACATAAATACTTTAAAATAAACATTTTGGCATGTGCAACGTTTTCACAAATCAACTTAAACTCACCTTGCTAGATTTAGGCTAAATCTAGATTTTACCCCAATAAGAGCTCCTTGTAGAAACTTGAATCCACAAGCAATAACTTCAAACCCTAGATTCAAAAGTTTTGCAAACATAAATATACCTGTCCAAGCACTTAGAATCATTCCCCAAACATCTTATATCAAAATCTTCATTTTGACCAAAACTCCAATTTAACCAAAACTCCAATTTGACCTAACTTCCCCAAAATCATCCAAACCGAAATTTGAGAAATATAAACACTAGGAAGTCATCAATGGAGCATTTTAAACTCATATGAAAGTTTAGAAGCTAGGAGTATGAACTCATCACTTAGGTTTTGATGAAAACCTAGAAACCTTAATTTTCTTGAAGATGGAGGTGATGATGATGAACTCTTGATCTTTGCTTTCACTATACCACCAAATACCCTTATATCTTACCAAAATTAACACTATTTACTCAAAAAGCTCTCCAAGAAGAAACCATGGCAATTTGAATCGCCAAAAACGGAGTAGAAATGAGAGAGATATGACCAAATGAAGAAAAATCGGATTTTATGCACTGCAGCCGCCCGCGAGAGTGACATGCGAAAGTGACAGTGTCACTTTTGCATATCACTTTCGCCCAAAATGTACTGAGGGACATATTTCCTCTGCGAAAGTGACATGCTAAAGTGCCAGTGTCACTCTCGCATGTCACTTTAGCCCAGAAGGTACCGAACACTGTTTTGGCCGTAACTTCTTCGTTGCTTCGTTTTCGCTCCGGAAAGGCCCGTTGGATTCGTGTTTGAATTCTCCGTCCAAAAAGACTATAAAATCTAGAATTTAATCCAAAATCCTACTTTTTCTTTTTCTCTTGAAAGATCGATTTCCACACCGATTTGAAATTTCACTTACCCGAAAATTACGGGTGTTACAATCCTTCCAACCTTAAAAGAGATTTCGTCCTCGAAATCTAGCTTCCCATTTAACACTGCCCTGGTAATTGACTGTCTTTGTTTATGAGGAGTTGTCTCTGATCCACTTGACAGAATTGTCACGATAAACTTCATGCTGATACCACAAGAAATGTCTCCTAGGCACATTACACTTATATCCGAGTGAACCTTTAACTTACTAGAGTAGCTTCTAACCACAAGATTTCAGTTGTCTCCCAACCTTAGGTGATCCATAATTCCCCAACGGCAGATCCCGACTTCCAATCAGTCCAGATCTACGTGCTTTTAAACTCTTTCTCAAACCATTCCATGGTTTGACCACTACCGAAACCAACATAATTCTCAAATTCAACTGTTCCCGTTACTGAACTGCGATATAGCTTTAACGAGTACCCTAAGAGTCCAAAATGGACGCTCGTCCTTGACCCAAGAATTATACAACTTCCTGAATACGCCCAAGCACTAAACATTCGATTGACAAATCTCTTACTAGCCAAGAAAATCATTCAACTATAATGACTTATCATAATCCGAACTTCCTAAAATCACAACAAGCGAAACGGTTATCCCTTAAGATTGGACTAAAACACTCCAAATACACTAACGGCTCATGGTCTCAAAATCCGAAAGTTGACACCTAACCAATCCACCAAGATTCGAACCATTGCAGAGTTCCATACACGAGTTCCATTCGTCGAGCATACCCACAAAACCAAGGTTATTTGCACGTTCTCTAAAGGGTCTACACATCCTTTATGCAAAAAAACTTTACAAATCCCAAAACAAGGTTGCCGAAATGAACGGTTACCATAAGCATTAACAGGAGATACCGCGAGCCCCATCCTTCAGTTACCAACAGAAAATATGCCGACCTTGTAAACGACACCATTTGACTTACGATATTAATACGCCCCGGAAAACCCAATCTTTCACCGAAAGGTTCTACACTCCCCAACCTTAACCGGGGTTGCTTAACCTTCCCAAGTCTAAAGAGTTCAAGGTTTTCAAGTGACAGACTCAACAATTATGCCAATCAAAAATTTTCGTTACATTTTTCAACACGAAGGTTTTTATAAACAAAATCTCGAATGCGTAAAAACCTACTACCACTTATCCGTTAGTTATGAAAAATGGACACACTCGTCCCACATGTGAAGAAAAAAACCATTTTGAAAAATTACTTGACCACTACCCGAGTTACTAACGAAACATGGAAATATACCCAAAACTTTTAAAATGAACCGTCATGGTCCTAGCATGTATTTACTTATGTCACTCACGCATAAAAGTTTTCCTGCAATAAAATAGTATACAATAAATGGTCCACACAAATTCCAAAACAGAATATTCATTAAATCAAATTCCAAAATTTTCTCGTTTAGCCATATAATGACACAGAAGTAAAATCTTCTGGAAAGACTCACATACATTAATGTGTCTTCTTAGAACGTAAGAATGATAAGTGCATGTAATTTGGTTGACACGTAAAAGGATTTAAACCGACTTCAAATTTCAAGTCGTACAAACGATGCACATTAACGCTCCAAAAATAGTGGCTACAATACTATGCATACCAATAAATCACTATAATGCATTTGCGAGAAATGCCATAAAAAAATGCCAACAACCGAAAGTGCACATAGCGAAACATTAGAGATGAACCATCATGATACTCTTATATGCATTACTCACACCACGTATAACTCAATTCGTACACTAAACAAGGTGTAACGAATTATGCTAGCACCAATCTCAAAAGAGAAAACCATGCAACAAAAAAGACTTCCGAAAACTACTCTTTTTGGTTGCATACGACATAAAGTAATATTTCTCAACAAAAATCGCGTGAGACAAAACACTCAATTAAACCCATAGATTAACGCACACAATAATTCAAGTATGCACATCACAATTGTCACCCCCGTACCGCCAAAACGTCATAAAACAAATCCATAATACCCAACAAAACTTCCATAAAACTCAATGGCATCCAATCAGTCAAATAGTGCCAAAGTTTTTGTTTCCAACAATCAAATCGCATAAAGCAAAGTCATGACCAAAATGTCATAATTCTAAATTTTTTCTTTTTGGTTGCAATAAAATATAAACAACACTTTTCAACAAGACTCGCATGAAATAATTCCTAATAAAGCTCAATACCAAAACAAGAGAAGGTAACTCTCCGTCCAAACCTTAACATATGTGGAGGAGATCCAATGTTAAAGTCGTAAGTCTTCGTTACTTGTCCAAAACCATAAACAACATTAAATATGGATATCACAGTATCCGAAAGTAGCGTTGGACAATCAACAAAACAAAGGAAGTCCCGCCAAAGTTGCAATCGTCTGCAATAAAATAATTTCATGCACGTTTAAAATCACGGTTTAAAAATTTTGTGTGTGCTAAACGTTTTTTCAAGATTTCGTAATACAACCCACATGACGATTTGAAACGCAAGGAATAATCGATGCAATTTATTTTCAAAATAAATTTTGTGCATGAATTTAGTCGTCACTCAACGTCTTAAAACCACACTCCTTAAATTCCTCCAGTCACACTATCGTCATCTGGATTCTCAAACATCTTAAGACAATAATCAAAATTTCACCAGTTCACCTTACAATTTCACCTCAAATAACCGTCGATTCCACACGCCTATGGTTCTAATTCGACCAATAATTTCGACCCGAACGGTCCACTTAATGCGATCAACATGCTTACTGTCACTCCAAGTGACGAATGCTAAAATCGTCAACTCCTTCTAACGGTTACTCACTTAGAAACTTCTTTACTACCCCAACGGTCTTCACATCAGAGTTGCCTAAGTACTCACATGTAACTTGTAGGTTCACCATAACACTGGCTAGGTGCAATTATGAACGTACCGTACATGATCATCCTTGTTACCCTAGACGTGATTCTTGTTCCTAGTGACTCCATCGACCTCAAAACATCCTATCTTAGAGTGCCTAATGGTGCAATTTCACTCTCATTCACTTAAAAAAATGCTAGTTTGAGTCTAGGTATCCAAAATCAACACCTAATTCTCTCAAACTTAAGCTCTGATACCAACTTGTAACACCCTCTAATTTGGAAAGAGCAACTAATTTAAAACTTTCGATAATACATCAAATAAAGGATAAAATTCCTTTTTCTACATTCAATACTTGGATCACCTCAATTATAATTCTAGGTTTAACCTTGACAAATAATAAACCAAGTCTAGATATATATATATATATATATAAGGTCGGGTGTTACTAAACCCATACAAGTTGCTATTCCCAATTGCGGAAGACTTCACCAAGCTACTCTCTTCTCGAGCGTACAACTAGCACTCATCTCTTCATAGTGTCACTAGTACCATTTCCCATCCGGAACCTGATGCACATGCCGACAAATAAAAGGTTAGGCTAACGCCTAGTGAGTTCAAGAGTTTTTATCATGATTATATAAATCGTTAAAAGGAAAGGGTGAGACTCTAATCACGATTCCCAAAATAATTTACATTAAATATGAAAACAATCTGATTTCCAAGAATACGCATTTTAGATGATGGCAACGCCACGTAAAACATTTCTTTAAGATGTAAGCTCAAACCCAAAACTCACCCAAAATGTGAATAAACATTAAATTCCCAAATAATATATACGTGAATAAAACTCCATTATGCAAAACATCCCAACAAGGATTAGACATAATACATTGCCCATAAGTCATGGAAAACAATCCATTTAGATATATAATTACGTCACCGAAAACATGAATAAAAGTAAATACCCAAAGCAACACTTTTCGGTGACGGGGGAGACCCGGTTCCATCGAATGTGACGGGCAGGCACACAAAGTTAGGTCACTTATCAATGTTATCTAGATTTCATGTATTAGTACGTAGGACTTACACCATACCGTCGATGCCTGAACCGTGCCTCAATGTGGAAAACTAGCGTTCCATCATTGGACATAAAAACATATTAGCACGTAGGTCTTACACCATACCGTCGATGCCTAAACCGTGCTACAATGAAGGGAAACTAGTCGTCCCAACAATGAATGTAAGAAAATCAAGTGCCTATGGATCCATTGCATTACAAATAAAACATTACATGACCCCAAACGAATGCACTAGCGCATTCAAAACATGTAATTCTCAAATAAGATGCATTAAATGCAAATTATAACCAAACGCCCAACATCGAGCTATCAAAATCGGACAAATGTACTCAAGACCCAACAGAGTAAAAAACCGAGCCATAAACTCCAAAGATCAAGTGACCATTTATTAAAAGTCAACATATGCAAATGAAGTATATCTAACCCACATTATGCAAATACATGCTCCAAGGCATGACTAGCTCAAAACCCCTTCATTGCCACTTTCCCATGAAGTCAAACCATATATACATATATACCCAAATACTTTATAACTTGATAATGCATATAATTCACAACGGTTTATAAAACCAAAAAAATACCAAAAGTGCATAAATGTCAAATGGTAATAACTTATGAAGAAAAACACTCAAAAGGGAATATTCTCAAATAAAACGCAATTAAGTGCATAACCCATCCAAAGCTCCATCTCGAGCTACTAAAACCGGCAAACACACCAAAGACCCATTTGAGTTCAAATCAAGCCTTTAGAGGCAAAATAAACGTTCGGCTAATTGCGCGAGCCATCACAGTTACATAAACCAAAATACATCTTTACCCAAAATATTTGTCTCTTGACTCTTAATTGGCCTTCGGCCCAAAATCAAAAGGTTTACAATTCCTAAAATGTTCATAAGGTCGAGATTGACCAAAATCCACAACTCACACGTTCACATTTTAAAAACGTAACATAACATAAACTTTGCATAGTCTCAACAAACACTAAAAGTGTATTTTGACCAAACAACCTCCACTTATGCATTAAATTAACAAAACACTTTCATTCGTGATTTATTTATCAATTACCCAAAAATCCCAAATGTGGATGTTTTACAAGATTTGTAAAGCTCAAAATTTCAAATAATCAAAACCCACTATATAACTCAACAATTGATAATTTTATGTAAAACACATAAACACTTTAAAATAAACATTTTGGTATGTGTAACGTTTTCACAAATCAACTTGAACTCACCTTGCTAGATTTAGGCTAAATCTAGATTTTACCCTAATAAGAGCTCCTTGTAGAAACTTGAATCCACAAGCAATAACTTCAAACCCTAGATTCAAAAGTTTTCCAAACATAAATATACATGTCCAAGCACATAGAATCATTCCCCAAACATCTTATATCAAAATCTTCATTTCGACCAAAACTCCAATTTGACCTAACTTCCCCAAAATCATCCAAACCGAAATGTGAGAAATATAAACACTAGGAAGTCATCAATGGAGCATTTTAAACTCATATGAAAGTTTAGAATCTAGGAGTATGAACTCACCACTTAGGTTTTGATGAAAACCTAGAAACCTTAATTTTCTTGAAGATGGAGGTGATGATGATGAACTCTTGATCTTTGCTTCCACTCCACCACCAATTACCCTTGGATCTTCCCAAAATTAATGCTCTATCCTAAAAAATCTCTCAAATACGAAACCATGGCAATTTGAATCGCCAAAAAC
This sequence comes from Saussurea involucrata, assembly GCA_033807775.1. Taxonomy (NCBI): domain Eukaryota; kingdom Viridiplantae; phylum Streptophyta; class Magnoliopsida; order Asterales; family Asteraceae; genus Saussurea; species Saussurea involucrata. The sequence continues at coordinate 26,440,203 of CM066319.1, read as the reverse complement.
GGAGTACAAATGAGAGAGATATGACCAAATGAAGAAAAATCGGATTTTATGCACTGCAGCCTCCCGCGAGAGTGACATGCGAAAGTGACAGTGTCACTTTAGCATGTCACTTTCGCCCAAAATGTACCGAGGGCCATATTTCCTCTGCGAAAGTGACATGCTAAAGTGCTAGTGTAGCTCTCGCATGTCACTTTAGCCCAGAAGGTACCGAACACTGTTTTGGCCGTAACTTCTTCGTTTTAGCTTCGTTTTCGCTCCGGAAAGGGCTGTTGGATTCGTGTTTGAATTCTCCATCCAAAAATACTATAAAATATAGAATTTAATCCAAAATCCTACTTCTTCTATTTCTCTTGAAAGATCGATTTCCACACCGATTTGAAATTACACTAACCCGAAAATTACGGGTGTTACAGTAGAAACCGAATGTGGTATTGTCCGGGAAGTTTGTGTTTTCGTCGAGGTGTTGATTAGAGTCTCGGGTGGGATGTTGATTGACTTATTCACTCTTGTGTGTTGGATTGAAATGTAGATGTGCGGTTGAAGGATAGTTCAAGCGAGAAAGAACTAGCGAGGACGACAGGTGAGTTTATATACACGCGATGATGATTGAATTGCATGTTTTTACGTTAATTTAAATATGCTTGAATGGTGCGTCATTTAAAATGCGTGTTTATATGGGGTGGGAGCATGTGATGGCTATATGTATGGGGGTGTGGCCCATGCAAAATGTATGAATTAGTTTCATACGATTCAATAAAGGGCGGGTGTGTATCCTAACACGTTGTCATAGGTGTGTGTGTGTGTAACACCCGTGTCCTCGAGAGACCTCCTACCTTTTTTGTATTTCGTTTGTAGTTGCATCTTTAATCGTATGGAGTCTTGGCGATGAAACTTTAAAGAACCTTATGGGATATACGAGTGCATTTATGTGATATATATATATATATATGCTATTTGATGCCTTAGAATTGACATAGAAGCATGCTAGGTTCCAATACTTGAAAAAGGAGGATTTTGGATTTTGACCATCGTGGACGTCTGCATGAACCTGGGTTCGGACGTCCGCATGCTAGCGGAAGTCCGCAGGTCATCCGCGGAAGCAACAAAGACTTTGGGAAGTCTGGACACTTTGCGAGTCCGAACATCCGCATGATGCACATGGCGGACGTCCGCGAGCTGTCTGACGAAACTTTTGCCCTTTTCACCTAAATTCCACTCTTCTCTCTCTCACTTTACCAAATCGAACTACACTCATCTAATCTCCATTTGTAACGACCCAGACCTTTTTCGAAACATTTTGCGTTTGGTGTGGAGTTTTAAGCAGAAGTAGAAGTTGAGGGGCTAGTTGGTAAATAGGAGTTGGGGTATAAAAAGGCACAAAACCCTAGACAACTTTGCAATTTCCTGATTTTTATGGTGTATGTCGGCTGAGTTTTGTTGAGAGAAAGGGGTATTAGAGTTTTGAGGGTTTTTGTGAAATTGAAGAGAGGAATCATCAAGTCTTAAATCAGAAGAAGGAATAAGATTGGATTTCGTTTCTTGCAAGTAATCTATCTGGTAACCCTTAATCCATAACTTCACTTAAGATTCGTCTGATGATTTGTGGTTTTGAGAGTTTTCTTGCTAAAAGTTGTTTAAGACCATTATGGGAGATTTAAGCACCTTTGGATCGTGTTTAGTCAGTAAAACCTTGGGGGTTTTGGTTTTGGAACTGTATGTAGTTAATCGTCGCTTTATCTTTCTGTTTTCGGAGAGTTTAGTAAGTTTTCGAACCAAAAAGCTCATCCAGCGTTCGTCCGGAAACCTTCAGGTAGGAAGGTGTCCGGGTATTTCTTGGGCGTTTATTAGAAGGTATCTGGACGTTGAATCGTCCGGAAAACTGTGTTGTCCAGATAAGTAAATCGTCCGGAAAACTGTGTTGTCCGGATAAGTAAATCATCCGAAAAACTGTGTTGTCCGGATAAGTAAATCGTCCGGAAAACTGTGTTGTCCGGATAAGTAAATCGTCCGGAAAACTGTGTTGTTCGGATAAGTTGGACGTCCGGAAAGTAGAAGTTGTCCGGTAAGTTTTGTTCACCCGGTAACCTGTCCGGAAAGCTGTGAGTCAGGTGAGAAGTGTCCGGATGGTTCTAGTCAGCTTATAAATCTATCCCTTCGTTCAGGTAGCCAGTTTGGAGGTAAAGAGCAGAGTAGGGAAAAGCAAGCAAACGTATCAGGTGAGTTTTCTAACTAAAATACGTGCCTTTTAACGTGTTTTTCTAAAGTGAATACATGATGAGAAATGCCATGTTTTTTTCTTATGCTTTTATTGCATGAAAGTTGTTTAAAGTTTTATGTGAGATGTATGCATACATTGTGTAGACGTAAATTGGCTAAGTCGGGGGGAGGTTTCGCCAGTACTCACGTCGGGGGGAGGTTCCGTTTATGCCATGGGAAGTGATACCCAGTAAGGCAACGTGATACTGACTCGTCGTCACTTTCGGGTGACTTCAGGGTGCCATTTACGGGAGCGGATTTATCCGTGGAAGTTTTTAATGTTCAGTTATGTGAAAGTTTATTATTGAAAGTTTTATATATGAAAGTTATGCAAAGTTTTAAAATGATTTTGAGAACTGTCAGGAGGGACTCACTAGACCTCATGGTCTAACCCTCGCTTTTTCCAAACTAAACCTTTTCAGGTAAGCAGATAGTAGGAGGCTCAGGTAAGTGAGCAAGAGCATGATAGAGGACAGATGCAGATAGAGACAGTGCCACTTTAATTGTAGTAGCTAGTTCATTCTCAATTGTGTATAGGTTGTTTCCGCCAACCTATTTTTGAGACTTACGTAAGAAATTTTGGGACCCATTTTTTGGGATGTTCTAATTTATATGATTTGCATGCTTATTTTAGACTGGGTTGTTACAATTGGTATCAGAGCCATAGTTTAAGGGATTTAGGTGACCGGACGGGCCTAAACTTAAACTTGGGAGTAGAAATCACAACTGAGGATCAAGAAATGCGTTAGGAGGACACTATAATAGAGATAGGACTAATAGGGTACTAAGGACTGTCATGTAAGGTAAGTTTGAAATTACACTTGGCCAGTGTAATTGCGAACTTACAGGTACATGTATGTGCTTAACCTGCCTTATTATTCCGAAGTGGTAGTCAGAAGCTAGTGTTTATGTCGTGTTCCAGTACTTTAGAATGTCAGCAAGATCCCTGAGGGGTAGACTGAGACCCCTTGTTGGGGAAGTTTCATGAGAAGTCATGGTGATGTGATGTACGTATACATCGTAGAGAAGAAATGTTGTATAGAGTATTACGAGTCGTCTAGAGGTAGCTCTTTGTGGATTCGGAGAGGAAGAATGCTTGAGTTTGAGTAAGACTCCTGTTTCGGGAGAGTCCCATTTCTAGAAATCATGGGATAGATCAGTTAGGATGGTAAGGAAAGTCAGTGTTAAAACCTTGAAGGTATCAATGGAGCCCTGGGTTCTTGGTCGAGCTTTCCATTAGCAGGATAAATGAAATAAGATACCTATAGTGAAATGAAACCATGTAGAAGTGGAAAGTGAGATAGCTGATCAAAACGAAATAGTATGAAATGGTTGAGTAAGTAGACTGTTGAATGTATGTAAAGCGAATCGTTGCAAGTCGAGAGGGCGACCACTGGTCGAAAGTCGAGTGTCAATGATAAGTTGCATGAGTAAAGCGATTGACCTTGTTTGAGTGAGTAGCCTTCAATTGCAAGTAAAGTTTCATGCATTGAGTTCGTATATGTGTACATGATATTTTTTCATAAGAAAAGTAAACGTGTAAATATCAAATTTGATCGGATATGAGTCGGCGGGTGCAAGCGTATGTTTAAAGAAAAATACAAATCCATTTACATCGTACAATGAAGTCTTGAGGTTTACGATTTACAAAATATTCCACTCTTTTCATGATAAGCCAAGAAAACGTTTGAATGCACAACTTTTATAACCAAAATGTGTACTGACATGTCGAAGTTATATAAATGAGTGTGAGGACCGACTGGCCTACTTCGTGTCAGTAAATTTCTTTCAAAATTTTGTCGTATGGGAAGATTTTCATCCAATATTTATTTCTGTCGTAACAACACATTTTTGGTTGAGTAAGATTAAGTTTTACAGAAAGATTGCATGCAAACGATCCTCAAGATCGTTGTGCAGGGCATTAGAGTTGTGAGAATGTTAGGGTCGTGTGTACCCAAGTTGTTTTCAAGTGTTGTTTCTTTAAAATGATCAAAAGTGTGAAATGATTCATTTATCGCGTTGTCGGGCATGAAGGCTATGAACTCAATAGGTCGTAGAGTATTACATTTTAAGCTAAGGAAGAACTCCTAGAGTGGAGAGGTGTTGGACAAATCAAGAGAGAATGTTTGTAGCTTTGGTAATTGCGTTCTAGAGGAGAGGTGAGCAGTGGAAGAGTCGGAAGTGGACTTTAATGTCGGTTGTATGAGGGTCTGTACCCTCGTGCGGTGACTGGAAATACAGTTGCCGAGGGACGGTTGTGTTCAGGGAAGGACTAGAAGTCATCGAGGTGTTGGTATAGCAACTCGTTATGAGTAGTGTGGTGAAGTAGAGATGAAGTATCCGCGACGTTGAATAAGAGTTTAAGGTGATCCTGTAATATTGACATTACGCGAGTTAGTTTGAAATGAGGACGACAGGATGTGAAGTTGATTATGAGGTGTAGGAGAGATTAGGTCCTGTAGGGGACCCTTGTTGAAGAATAGGTTAAGGAAGTATCAACGAAGTACCAACAGGTCAACTATTGACGTCAGAGTCGGCAGTTGTGTAAAGTGTATGAGGTCGAAGACTAGAATCAGAAGGTTGAAAGTTGAAGGACCACCCTGTAGGGGTGTTGAGCTAGTGAAAGGATGCTGTTTAGATAAACGTTTTACTTACGAGGTGGATGGTTCGTAAAAGATGTAGTAGTTAGCACGAACAAAGTAGGTGTATAGATTATGTCTATTTGTGAGGGAATGTGCCATGTCTATGTGTTGGTTTGAGATCGCAAAGAGCTAGCAAGAAACGAGTATGTTAGAGTTAATCAGAAATTCGTGAGTTGTGGTTCAGCTAGAGTTGGGGAGAGACAAAGTAGCGAGATAGACTCGGTTATTTATGCGGGAGAACATGAGAGTAAGTTTGAGTTGTGCACGAATGACCATGGGAGACCTGGTCTGCAGCGAGATGTTATGGGTGGAGAATGTACGGTCAAGTAGTGGCAGCAATTGCCTAGGTAAATGTGCCAGTCAGTGTTGTAGTAGTGTGACGTTAGGAAGAGGAAGCATCAGATGGGAGCCTTTTCGGGGGTTTCGGGTGAGGTGTACATTTGGTTAATCAAGTTGTTGGAGCATGTGGTTTGTAAGTTGGCGTTGTGATTTGGCTTGTTTCAGAATAGAATGTCGGAGCAGAAGAGAGTGATTACCCAAATGAGAAACCAAGTGTTTTTGATTGTGTGAGTTGCTAAGTAAGAATGTTGTCGAAATCTTTGGAAGTTTTAGAGAAGGCAATGGATGGGTTAGTCGAAGATGTGGGGTAGTAAATGCGAAATCTTTGAGGAATGTGAATTGTTTCTTATGTATGAAGGAATTATTCGAGGAGGTATTAGTGAGAGATCAAAGGATGTGTAATGACTTCGATCACAGGTGTCATTTCGAGATGACTTGATTGAACGCCTTAAGTTGGCATTTTGATGCAACCGTTTGATTACGTATAGTAACGAGAGAATGTTTCAGCAAGTGAAAAGGTCGGAAGGGAGAGGCAAGTAATGCTTGAGAGGCGGTGCTTCACGTTGCTGTGGAGAGGTGAAGATAGTACGTCGGAATAAAGGGGAAAGCTAGAAGTAGTAAGCTTGCCAGTAACACCGAGAGGTAGAGTAGCATGCATAGATTGCCATCGGTAAGTGTCTGAACTTCTGGAAAGAGTTTTGAGGAAGTGGATTTGTGCATGTCTTTGTGCGAGAAAGAAGTGGAAAAGGGCAGTTGAATGAGTTGAGTTGGTGATGTTGTGAGAAACGTTCAAGCGAACTGATCGTTCAGTGTAAGCTCTTAAAAGCAGTAGGGTGTGATCATGGTTACCTCTCCTAGTTGAGTGGGGGGAAACCGAAGTTATGTTATATGACTGGACATTTGTGGCTAGCAGTGAGAAATCGATGAGCCTTCGGGATAAGTAAATTCGGATAGGTGAACACTTCAATGAGGAATCATGGGAGTTTTCTGCTATTAGTCACGTTAAGTGTGAAATGATGGTGTGGTAAGAAGGTACGAATTAGTTGCCGAACTGTAGCCGATGTGAATCGAGAAGGGAATATGATCGGCATAGACATATGTCAGTTAGAAGAAGTGATCTAGAATTACATGTAACCCAAAGAGGGGACTCTTAGGTGTGAGCTTGTCGGGATGTACAAGGTTGGCCTTGTGCCAAGTTGTCAGTAAGTGAGTTTTCCTGGAGGAAGATCCTCGTTGTTCTGGCAGGAATTTCCGCCAAGTTCTTTCTCTTAAGGAAGTATAAATGTATGAGAGACCTTATTTAGACGTGTTTAAAACCGTGAGTCCCGATGTGTGGACGGAGGCGAGCAAATGGAGGCGCGGTTGGCCTTGGTTTTATCAGGTAGTTTTAAGCGATCATAGTGATCGAAGAGAGTACAAGTAAGTAGTGCAAGATGGCACGATATCGCAAGTGGTGTCTCGCCGAGGGCGGTTTCAAAGTATGGGGGCGGTTATGTTTCCCATCTGAACGGTCTGAGGCAACCGGGTAGAAATGAGTGGTTGGATTGAAAAACATTAGGCTTTGAGCCTTGAAGTTTGAGAGAAAAGTATGGTGGACTAAGTCTGCGGATCCGTCGAAGCATGAAAGTTGAATAGATAGTGCGCGATCTTGAGGTACTCGATGTGAATTTGAGAAGAAATTCGTAGTGTGATGCACGTCTTTTTTGTGGAGAGCCGATGTGGGAAATGAGATGATGGCGACCTTGCAAGAGATGCAGGCGATAAGAAGTTGACCTTGTCATTAGTGAGCGAGTTAGAGCAGCAACATACAGGTTAGACTGGTCAGAAGAATTAAAGAGTGTTCATCCGACATTTCATGTCTTAGACTTAAAGAAGTGTTTGTCAGAGGTCGTTGTGGTTGTTTCTTTGAGGGGACATCAGTATAGATGAGAGGTTGACTTACGTAGAAGGACCGATATAAATCGTGAGCGGTAGGGTTTGCTAAACGAGGAACATAGAAGTTTGACTAGTAAAAGTTCAGTGGAGTTATCATAAGGAACGAGAGGCAGCGTGGAAAGTAAAATCAGATATGATGTTCAGTTACCCTCACCTTTTCGAGAATGGAATTCCGGGGACGAAATTCTTTTGAGGGGGGAGTGTTGTAACGACCCAGACCTTTTTCGAAACATTTTGCGTTTGGTGTGGAGTTTTAAGCAGAAGTAGAAGTTGAGGGGCTAGTTGGTAAATAGGAGTTGGGGTATAAAAAGGCACAAAACCCTAGACAACTTTGCAATTTCCTGATTTTTATGGTGTATGCCGGCTGAGTTTTGTTGAGAGAAAGGGGTATTAGAGTTTTGAGGGTTTTTGTGAAATTGAAGAGAGGAATCATCAAGTCTTGAATCAGAAGAAGGAATAAGATTGGATTTCGTTTCTTGCAAGTAATCTATCAGGTAACCCTTAATCCATAACTTCACTTAAGATTCGTCTGATGATTTGTGGTTTTGAGAGTTTTCTTGCTAAAAGTTGTTTAAGACCATTATGGGAGATTTAAGCACCTCTGGATCGTGTTTATTCAGTAAAACCTTGGGGGTTTTGGTTTTGGAACTGTATGTAGTTAATCGTCGCTTTATCTTTCTGTTTTCGGAGAGTTTAGTAAGTTTTCGAACCAAAAAGCTCATCCAGCGTTCGTCCGGAAACCTTTAGGTAGGAAGGTGTCCGGGTGAGTGTTCGGGTATTTCTTGGGCGTTTATTAGAAGGTATCCGGACGTTGAATCGTCCGGAAAACTGTGTTGTCCGGATAAGTAAATCGTCCGGAAAACTGTGTTGTCCGGATAAGTAAATCGTCCAAAAAATTGTGTTGTCCGGATAAGTAAATCGTCCAGAAAACTGTGTTGTTCGGATAAGTAAATCGTCCGGAAAACTGTGTTGTTCGGATAAGTTGGACGTCTGGAAAGTAGAAGTTGTCCGGTAAGTTTTGTTCACCCGGTAACCTGTCCGGAAAGCTGTGAGTCAGGTGAGAAGTGTCCGGATGGTTCTAGTCAGCTTATAAATCTATCCCTTCGTTCAGGTAGCCAGTTTGGAGGTAAAGAGCAGAGTTGGGAAAAGCAAGCAAACGTATCAGGTGAGTTTTCTAACTAAAATACGTGCCTTTTAACGTGTTTTTCTAAAGTGAACACATGATGAGAAATGCCATGTTTTGTTCTTATGCTTTTATTGCATGAAAGTTGTTTAAAGTTTTATGTGAGATGTATGCATACATTATGTAGACGTAAATTGGCTAAGTCGGGGGGAGGTTCCGCCAGTACTCACGTCGGGGGGAGGTTCCGTTTATGCCATGGGAAGTTATACCCAGTAAGGCAACGTGATACTGACTCGTCGTCACTTTCGGGTGACTTCAGGGTGCCATTTACGGGAGCGGATTTATCCGTCGAAGTTTTTAATGTTCAGTTATGTGAAAGTTTATTATTGAAAGTTTTATATATGAAAGTTATGCAAAGTTTTAAAATGATTTTGAGAACTGTCAGGAGGGACTCACTAGACCTCATGGTCTAACCCTCGCTTTTTCCAAACTAAACCTTTTCAGGTAAGCAGATAGTAGGAGGCTCAGGTAAGTGAGCAAGAGCATGATAGAGGACAGATGCAGATAGAGACAATGCCACTTATACTTGTAGTAGCTAGTTCATTCTCAGTTGTGTATAGGTTGTTTCCGCCAACCTATTTTTGAGACTTACGTAAGAAATTTTGGGACCCATTTTTTGGGATGTTCTAATTTATATGATTTGCATGTTTATTTTAGACTGGGTTGTTACACCATTTTTGGGCGATTTCTTCTCTAAACCAAGGTAAATTCTTGTTTCCTTCATCCCTCTTCATTTATGGCAAGATCTTAGAGATTTATGGCTATTAAATGCTTGATTCTTAGCTGAGCCCATCTTTAAGTGCTCCTAGCTAGAGGTGGTCAAGACTCAAGGGCCTCCATTTCTAGGGTTTCCACCTTTTGGGTCTTAAGGTGAGTATATTGAACTCTTACTCATATTTGTTACATGATTTACAACTATTGCTTAACTTGTTCTAACAATTCTTCCTTGAAGTGTGTCTTTGGACTTAATAAGCTCATTTCTCCATAAAGTGAGGATTTGGGGCTTAATGGCAAGATGAAGGTTATGTATAACACAATCTACTTGGATATTCACATTTTTATGATGGTACCCACTTTAGGAAGGTTCTGTCTAAACTTAGGGTTTTGGGCTTAATGACTTGGCATTTGGGCAAGAAATACATGGCTTAATGGTGATAGTTGACTCAATATGAATATTCCTAAATGCATTATTGTTTAAATGTCAAGTTCATGGTGATACATGTTATGTATGTGGTTATGCATGAGATTTAGATGTATGTGGGAGCTATATGCTTAATGGGATGGTTGGACCATTTCTTATGAAAGTAATGCATGTTGTTGAGTGCTACTTGGAGTAGTTATGTGTTTGTATTTACAATTTGGAGGAATCATCAAGTAGGCACTAGAAGGATATAGTCTTGGGTGCCACCTTGGAGGTATGCACCTAGATCCACGCCTTTGGGATAAATACACCTTGGAGGTGGTCACAATGTGTCAGGCCTTGAGGCGTTACTCATGAGGGTAGACGCTAAGGTATATCGTCTCTTGCGGTGTAACTTGGGTTGGTGTTTTGGGTCTCCCCCATTGAGTCCAAATTGTGAAGGACCATGTTTATATTCCATATTATGAAATTATTGCATGCCATATTATGTACTCAACTCACTAGGCTTTGGCCTAACATTTGATGCTTGTTTTATGTGTATCACAGATACTAGCGGTGCCGCCTTTAAGAAGGCTTAGTTGGGAGCTTGTGAGCGTTGGGGTACACTTTTGAGATGCCGTGGATAGAAGACTAAATTGGACTAGAGATGACACCCTTTTGTAATCTTATTTCTATTTTAGAGATTAGATTAGTCGGTTGTTATATACTTTCCGATATTTATACAGTGTATTGTTGAACAGACATTTGTATATTCCCCTCTTTTGAAGGCTCGTGGAATGGCATTATATATCACTCTTCCGTTTTATGGAAGTTTTTGTTGATCCCTATTTTTGGGGTGTTACAGTGTGACCATAACGTGGGCCATCAGCATGTGTCGCACATGTACTTACCATGCGCAAGTGTGTTTTGTTTATAAATGCTTATCAACATAATTTCATTGATCTTTGTGGCACGATGTTGGTTGATAGAGGGATCTCACTAGACCTCATGGTCTAACCCTTACTTTTCAAAACTAAAACCTTTTCAGGTAAGCAGGTAGTTGAGGGCTCAAGTAAGGGCAAGGCAAGATGTGAGCTTGGTGCTTTGTGTCTAGAGGAGACTTTAGTTTTTGGTAGATCGTATTAGATTTTCCAAGTTAGACTTATGCTTAAAATTTTCAGTTGTAATTCAGTTGTTTTCACAAACCGTAGTGATGTAATGACTTGATATTTGGGGTCGTTTTGACGTTTGCTTTTATTTAGTGGCATTTTGGTGTGTTTGATTTGGTGGGTTGCTATATTAAACTAGTTTACAATTTTCAATTTTTCATATTGATCCAAAATCGATGAATCTATGATAAGAAAGATATAAAAATAACGATGATACGTGAAGTTGAAAATAAATGTTCATTCAACAAAGAAGACTCCCAAAACATGTATGTCTCATGCATTAAAAAGAATAGCAACATAAACCAATTCCATTAGGAATTCCATGTCACATATCTTAGTTAGTTCTTCGTAAAATAAACGAACATAGTATATAATATCTTTAAGTAATTGACCCTTGCTTTCATCCTTTCATCCCTAAGAAACATAAAACCCTGCAAATGTAATGTTGTTCTCTTATCACATTTGATAATAAAAGTTATAATAAATCATTGGGAAATTAATTAAAATGGACCAAGTTCATAATTGTGTTACATAAATATCCTATATCTCTCCCTGTTTATAAAAATACTCATTTCTCTCGTAATTTGACTCTTGATTGCGGATTAAAATAAAAAATTCAAAGAATCCGTGATTTGTACAAAATGGTGTCCGCAATTTGAACAAAATAGTTGAAAAATGGTGTCCGCGACTACATTTGAATTTAAGGGAAATTAGTGCCACGTGTTACTTTTTTAGAAACCTATAAAAAGTAAACACAACTCTATAACTATTAATTTTGTGCCACGTCCAAAATGCAAATCCTCCTGGCTTAAATCGTGGGATTTTTAGGCATTTTTATAAATCAGGAGAGAGATGAGGTATTTTTGTAAATGAAAAATGAACTTGGGGCATTTTAATTAATTTCCCTAAATCATTTTCACGCAATACTAAAAAGAAGAACAAAAAAAAAACTACAACATAATTTAACCAATGTCAAGAATAGTTCTTACCCAATGCATGGTGAAACTCTGTCACGTTCAAACCTTTACATTGGGTCGAAAGCCCGCTGCTAGTCCGTGAAACCAATAGCATCCACAACAATGAAATTTCAGGACGATTGCAAATGAGTCATATCAACGTCACATCTGATTTGTAATTATCTTGAAATTATTCTTCACAACGATGAAATTTCAACCAATTTCTAAAGTGACTCCTCATCATAAAAAACTATATTTTAATCAAATAACAACAAAACTACAATTAAACATTCTTTACTATAATTAATACGAAATATTATATTAATTAAATAATTATAATAAAATAAAATAAAATAATATAGTTAAATAAAACATTTAATTTATAAAACATTAAATTAAAATACAAAGTCAAAATATTACATTAATCGTCATTTTTCTTCTTCTCTAAATCTTTGCCAAATCTCTTCAATCAAATCTGATTGTAAACAACGATTCGTTGACCGAATACGTACTTGTATGTGATTTTGGAGATAGTTTTCGTACTCGGAAAGTATGCTACGAGAGATTTGAGGCGTAGTTATAGTAAAATTAACATCATCGTTTATATCATCAAATTGATGAATATAAATATGACGTTCATCTTCAACGATCAAGTTGTGCATGATTATACATGCTCTCATTGTTTCTTCAATTATTTCTTTGCACCACATATGAGATGGCCCACATATAATAGCGAAACGTGATTTGAGTACCCCAAACGCTCTCTCTACATCTTTCCTAGCAACTTCTTGTTTCTTTGCAAATAGTCGATGTTTTGGGGATTGATGTAATGGAATTGACTTCACGAACGTAGCCCAATTAGGATAGATCCCATCAGCAAGATAATATCCTAAATTGTAATTGTTACCACATGATCATGAAGTTGATGGAAATTGATCCACAACAATAAGCGAACCACAACGGAGATTGTACGAACATCAACTTGAAGAACTTCTAAACGAACAATGATGTATTTTTATACGTCAAGTTTGTATTTTTTTAATATGTAATTTATTTTATTGTACTTTAATATAATATATATTTTGCATTTTTTATTATTTATGTCTTTCAAAAAAAAACATTTTTATTAAGAAATAAAATTATTCATACATTTTTTCATAAAAATACTCTACAAAACATCACAAAACATGATTTGACATAAAGCAAATTCTAATTTAGAAATTATTCACTACAATTTCTTATACTATTCACTGCCACATCAGCAAAAAAAAATACTGATTTGACATTTGCAAATTACCAAAACCAATTTCTAATTTAGCAATCATACTCACAACCACTACAATTTCTAAAATAAAAATCCTAGTTGACATCTTTGCAATCCATATGAAATCCAAATGATATCCTTGTTGTGGATGCTCTAAAACGGAATCAAAAGACTCTCACCCTAAATCGTGAAATTAAAAATCCCCTTTCATAATTTTACTCCAAGAACAAATGAGAATCTTGATACCGTAAACCTTGCTTACTCAGAGCATCTCCAACAGTTATGCTAAAATGAAAAAATGGGGTTTTAATATTTTTGTTACTCCAGCAACTATGGTATCATTTATACTAAAATAGAGAAAAGATGAGAAAGATTGTAAAAATCTCTAAATTTAGAGAAATCTCTAAATAAATAGTTTCGTACAAAACTAATTATTACCCTCAAAAGCAAATTTTTTCTCTCAAAGCTTTTCATATATTGAATATTTAATAATATAATTAAATAAAATGAATATTTAATAAGATAATTAATACTATATAGGATTGCTAAAATAAAATAGCTGTTAGAGTTTGAAGCAAATTTTTTTAAAGATTTTAATTTATTACTCTATTTGAAAAAAACTTTGACATAGCTGTTGGAGATGCTATCGGCATCCTTCTTTAGCACGGCCAAAGTTGGGGGTTTGGCTCACGATCTATGATTTGATAAAGTTGACATAATCATCAACTCATGAAGCTGCACCAATTTTTTGGGTTGATTTTGATAGAATAGGGATTTTCACATGCACTTAATGGGTTTCCCAATGGGATTGGGCCCGGCCCGTTGCCATTCCAAATCAAAGGCCCAAAGCTAGCATTTCAAATTCATCAACATATTGCAATTTGTAGCAAATGCTATAGGCTTTAACACAATTGCCAAATCTCACCTAATTTAAAAGAACATCATGACATGTTGGATTTAAAGCCATTTTAGCTAATTTACCAAAAAAACTGCATATATGTTCTAAACCGAACACGAATAGCAACATAAACCCTAAACTCTTAACCAGTACGCCACAGCCCTTGTGGTTATATTTACAAATTTGTTAACGCCTATGTATCAAAACTATTAACTGTTTTTGAATAAATGTGCATAGCAAATATTTCTTTTCAATTAGAAAACCCGATTCATAAAAATAAACAAGTTCGAATAGTGTAAACACTTGATTAAGAATTGTAATATTCAAGCAATATACTAAAAAAGAAAAGAACAAAAAAATTGAAGTTACCATATCATAATTTACCAAAAATAAGAATGCTTGTTATCCAATGTATTAGAAATTAATACAAAAAAACCAGCATTTGTAAACATAAAAAAAAAGATTATTGAAGTTAGAAGGAAATATACCTGTTTTATATCAAAGTGAGATGAAGTTCTGGTAGGTTCAAACCCAAACACCGCTAGTATGTGAAATGAAAAACTCTATTAAATCGTGAAAATAAATACCACCTTTCATAATTTTATCCCCATAAACAAGATGTTGAGATGATAAGAAACTAAAACAATAGTTAATGAGAATCTTGATACCCATTACCGTAATTTCTCTGATAATAAGAACCAATCAAGTCATTAAACTTGCCCCCACTCATTTAGGATGTTTACACATAACTTTAAACAAGCAAGTCGTTAAACTTACTCCCACCCATTTCATAAATTGCATGAGCCTCTTTGTCAACGTTTTTCATACTCATTCTGCCCATTTTCTCTCGATATGCTTCCCGTGTATGCAACAATCCATTTGTTTGCACTTTCGTTAAGTCGTGCAAAACGACATTTCATTTCATTTTTGTTCCAAATGTCCAGTCCTTCTGCATTTTTGCTCGAGTTTTGCCATAGTATTTTTTCACTCGTGACCAAAATGTTTGTTTCTTCAGGTTTTTGCATCGAGTAGTTCTTCACTAATGTAGATCCATACTGACATCAACGCCATATCTTCTTTGGTTTCCCATTTATTGCTCATGAACTCTTTTGCGGTGTTTAGGCATTTTTAGGGATAGAAACTTGATTATTATAGATGAAAAACTTAGGCTTTTCATACTATGTGTTTGGATGATACTGTGAGTTATCAGGATGTTGAGAATATGAAAAAATGGAAAGTTTGGATCCATAGCATATAATTGAAAGAAAGTGAAAGTTTTTTAGAATTTGCAAGACAACGAGAGGACTGAAATGAAGAGAAAGATTGATGTAATAAAAATATATCAATATTAGATTCTATTTGTAGGGAATTGAGAACCATTAATTTTGATATACTTTTCGTTTTAATTTTTTATTAAATTAATCTCTTTTATCCAAAAAAATCTATCACTGCCCAATGTAATTGTGAAAAGTGGAATATTGTATTTTCAAAATCCTAAATATACTCTTTAACCCAAATATAATTTAATTAATTTAATATTTATTTTTATTTTTTGAGGTATATTTTTTTTGAAATATTTAATTATTTATTCATTTATTTATTTTAACTATTTTATTTTGTTTTGTTTATTTATTATAATTATTTTATTGGGAAATTAATTAAAATACCCTAAGTCCAACTTCGTGTTACCAAAATACCCCAAATCTCTCACAGTTTACAAAAATACCCAAAAAATCCGCGATGGGTCCCGCGATCGCGGACCCAGGCCCACGTGGCAAACTGTTTCGGTCAAAAGGCCCGCGAAGCCCCCCAACTTTGCCCGCATTGGCAAGTTTAGCCCCTGCCCGCGATAGGGCAAACAAAATTTACTTTTTTGGTCCCTGTTTTTTGTGTCTTTGTTCAGTAAAAAAAAAATACAAACTGTTCAAAAGAAATTTTAGCAAAACTGAGCACGAGATTTTGGAGCTGCATTCGTGTCCGCAGGTCGCGCTCGCACACAAGTTCGACGATTTTAGCTTACGAAATCGTCAATCGGCACCCCCTGCGCGCGGGTAGGTGTTGGAGTAAAACCATGCAAGGAGCTTGTCAACTCCTCACACTTCTTTCCTTATAAACCAAATAAAGTTCCTTCCTCCTTCCTATGTGGGACACCTTCCCACACCCAAATTGGTTTTTGCTAATTTCATGGTTTTTACTCAACTTTGAGTATCGATATCTCATTCACACATACTCCGTTTTCGACGCATTATATATCGTTTTAAAGCTCTCATATAGGAGAACATAAACCCACTAAGAGTTAATTATATATACCACATATATATATATATATATTTAAATGTGTCTAAAGTTCCCTAAAAACCATTAAATATAAGAACTTTAGACACATTTAAATATATGTGTATTTAATTAGCTTTCTTTATTCTAGGGATACAATTTAAAGTTCTTATTTATATATATATATATATATGTGTGTGTGTGTGTGTGTGTGTGTGTGTTTTCAATTAGCTATCAACTAGATTATTGTACATATGCTTACGATTGGTGCCTGATACCGAAGCATTATGGATTCTAGAAGCTTGTAACTTGCTCTCAATTATATTTAAAATTATTTTAACCAAGGCATCGATTGCCATAATGCGTCTCAATGAGAATCCCTGAGCACCCTTTATTACTGTTGAATCTCTTTTGGCTTTTGGCACAATGTCCCTCGGTGTAATGTTTTTCATATATGATACCTATCTCAGTTGTATTGAAGAAGATTTCTGTATTTATGCTCCAAGTTGATTGCTGGAAGATTACACTGCATGGAGATAAGCTCACTTCCAGGAAAGTTGGCCAATGATTCCACAACTCAGGTAAGCTTCATATGAATACATCCACTACATCTTTAATTATTTTGTTGTGATAGTTGTGTTATGTATTCACATGTGATATTTATGTATACTTCTAACCAACATAGTTATTAGATTATGTAGCTGATAAATTTTGTATTTTTTTAACGATGATAAAATCATATTTTGTTGTACAGGTGTCGGTGGAGTGGTCATTCGGTCCTAGGATCAAAAACATTTCTGAAACACCACCTCTAACAGAGCAGGTAATATCATTTCATTTAAATTGGTGGTTTGGAATTGGAAATTTAAATGTGTATCCCTAGAATAAAGAAAGCTAATTAAATACACATATATTTAAATATGTCTAAAGTTCTTATATTTAATGGTTTTTAGAGAACTTTAGACACATTTAAATATATATATGTGGTATATATAATTAACTCTTAGTGGGTTTATGTTCTCCTATATGAGAGCTTTAAAACGATATATAATGCGTCGAAAACGGAGTATGTGTGAATGAGATATCGATACTCAAAGCTGAGTAAAAACCATGAAATTAGCAAAAACCAATTTGGGTGTGGGAAGGTGTCCCACATAGGAAGGAGGAAGGAACTTTATTTGGTTTATAAGGAAAGAAGTGTGAGGAGTTGACAAGCTCCTTGCATGGTTTTACTCCAACACCTACCCGCGCGCAGGGGGGGGTGCCGATTGATGATTTCGTAAGCTAAAATCGTCGAACTTGTGTGCGAGCGCGACCTACGGACACGAATGCAGCTCCAAAATCTCGTGCTCACGCAACTCAGTTTTGCTAAAATTTCTTTTGAACAGTTTGTATTTTTTTTACTGAACAAAGACACAAAAAACAGGGACCAAAAAAGTAAATTTTTTTTGCCTTATCGCAGGCTGCGATCGCGGGCAGGGGCTAAACTTGCCAACGCGGGCAAAGTTGGGGGGCTTCGCGGGGCTTTTGACCGAAACAGTTTGCCACGTGGGCCTGAGCCCGCGATCGCGGGACCCATCGCGGATTTTTTGGGTATTTTTGTAAACTGGGAGAGATTTGGGGTATTTTGGTAAGAGATGGTCAAACTTGGGGTATTTTAATTAATTTCCCTATTTTATTTATTATTTATTATTTGATTTATTATTTATCTATTTTTATTATTTTATTTTTTAAAGTATTTTTAGTATTATAAAAATTAAAATTTTCAAAAAAGGCATTTTGATCATTTATTAATATTTCATTCCAATTTCAAAGCTACATTCAGTAAACCAAACAGACATATTGCAATTCCTTACTAGATCCATTCCAATGTCTGTCAACCAAACAGTTGGCCAAACCTGACAACATTCCATATCAATTCCTTCAAAGTCAGATTCCTTTGATAGATTCCAATATTCCATCCAAAAACATTTTGCGAACCCAACGCCACCTAACAGTTATGCTAAAATAGAGTAGAGAGGATTTTAGCAATTTTTTTGCTCCAACAACTATGCTATCCTGTATGCAAAAATAGAAAAAACAGAGAGTGTAAAAATCTCTAAATTTAGAGAAAATTTTAAAACTTTATTAAAGAGAGTGAGATTATATTATAATTGTTTTCCACCAATCAAAGAATTTTAAATTGAATATGTAGAAGAGAAAATCATATTTTATTATATCCATTGAATATATATTAATATAGTTAATGTTAGGATTGCTAAAATAGAGTAGCTGTTGGAGATGAATACAATATTTTATAGAAATTTTAAGTTTTCATACTCTATTTTGGAAAAATTATATCATAACTGTTGGAGATGCTCTGACAAGAGATGATCTTACGACCTTGTGGGTTGGAGACGGATGATATATTCAATAAATACTTTGCAATTTTTTTAACATTTATTTTAACTCTAGATATGTATCCGTGCGCGATGCGGCGCGAAATATCTCGAATCTAAAACCGAGAATTCGAAAAAATAAGTTTGTTTCATTACATATTTATTCGCTTTTAAATCACATATTAAATGTATAAAATTAAACGTCAATATGGTTAATTGGTCAAAAAAATGAAAAATATTCGTTCGATAGTGGGGTCTTCAAACCCATAACATTTGTGCTCATTTTGAAGGTTTTGATGAACGGTTATAATGGTATAATTTATAAAATATGTTGATATGATAAGGATGTAAAATGAAAAATGAAAGGAGAATGGATATAAAATAAATTAAATAACTGATTATAATGGTATAAAGTGTAATTTAAAAATAAAAAATAATTTTATTTTTAATTATCATGTTGAACGTTGGAGGTTTTAAAGTTTTTAAACTCGTACATGATGTACTGAAATTTGTACTCTTAAAAATTCAAGAATAACCGTAACTGGAATTATTTTTAAAGAAATATAGATAAGAGCGTAAAATGTACAAGTTTAAAAAAAAATCCCAGTACGTCATTCTTGAAAAATCTTGATATGTATTTATGATATTTCACAATATTATTAAGTTAAAAAAATATTCAATAATAAACTTATTTTGAAATTATTGACGAGAATATTGTAATAATATAATTTGTAAAAAAAATGCATTTATTAATATGTTTTAGTTAAACTATGATTATGTATTTTTAATATTATAAGGGTGTAAAATGAAAATTAATAATGTAAGGGATATAAAACAAATTAATTCGTACATGTTCATTATATTTAATAATATGATTAAATTCAAAAATATTCAATATTAGGCTCATTTCGAATGTATCGACGAGACGATTGCAATGATGTAATTTGTAAAAAAATAAATGTATTTTTAATGCATTTTAGTTCATATACATAATTTATGTTTATATGATAAGAGTCTAAAATGAAAAATAAAAAAGTAAGGGATTAAAAGTAAACTACATACCTAATTATAAGGGTAGTAAATGTAACGTATAAATTAAGGAGAGATTTAAGGAGGAGTGAATGTGTGTGTGCTAATTTAACTTATAATGTAAACTGCGTCCAGATACATGTTTAGGCGGGAAAATACTGAAGTCGGCTCACCAGAAGTCGACACGTGGCATGCTAGTTACTTATTTATTATATGTATAGATTAAATTTTTGAGTTTTAAATTTTAGATAACTAAAAATATTTGAGACTTATCATTTTTATTATTTGATTTAATAAAAAACTTTTTTTGGTAATTTTGTATTTAAAATATTCATACTCAACTATTAAAAACATTTTTTACTTTGAAATTTGAATTATTTACAATATTCATACTCAAAATAATATGAATGAAGTGTTGAAAAGAATGGAAGTTCTTGAATGGTCATATGATTGGACCATAATACAATGGATGAGGAAATAAAGCTTCAAAATGAAATCAGTAACTCTCTAGGAATTGCATCAACATGCCTATAGACGATCAGAATACAGACTGGCCCACATCAAATATGGTTTCTAATGATCAGTTTAGGAACGTTCTTCGGAACTATTCTTGGTGAAGTTGAGAAATTATCAAGGAAGTCGGATTCCGATGAAATCAAGGAATCTCTTGATCAACTTCATAATAAGATTGATGCACAGACTGAGATATCTTGTGCCATCTTTTATAAGATCAATCAAACTTCTACAACCACTGGCCGAGGTCCTTACTCTTCGTATCTGACCGGGAATTATTGTACATTACTGAAAGGCGTACCAAAAACCTTGGGGTGTTTTTAAATAATGTTCTTCTTCAATTAACGACCCTGTTAGATTCGTGTCCTAGTGCTAGTGGGGGAGAATGCCACTTAATCTACAACCACATGAACATACGATCAAGATGATGATGTCTCCTACAAGCCATCAGATGAAGACTTATCCAATGTAGAGTTTATGGACTTGGTTTCAAAGGATCATGTTTAGGGGGAGGAACCTCATAATCAGGGTGAGGAACCTCAAACTCGTGTTTAGGGGGAGGAACCTCGTATTGAGGGGGAGTAAGCACACGATCATGTTCAGGGGAGGAACCTCGTATTGAGGGGGAGGAACCACAAGATCGTGTTTAGGGGGAGGAGCCTCAAAATGCCTTATCATCATGTTGAGAGAGAGATAAATCTTCGATAATTGATTAGCATCTTGAAGAAGAAGCATTGATAGGCGGGTTTACACCCCCCTAATCTAACCGCAAGTGTACGGGTCGAATCAAGTAATAGTACGGTAAGTACGAGTATCGAACCAAGGGAACTAAGAACTGAATATCACAATGACTACAAGTTCTATTAACTGAACGGTCGCAATTTTGGTTTGTGGTTTGGAAATTGTTTAAAACTAAATAAAACTAAAATTGATTAACGAAAGATTTGAAGAGACTTTGATAGAGAAACAGGTTGAGGGTTGGATTCCCTATGGTTATGATATCGATGAACAAAACCCGAACAACGATTACCGACTCTTACTATAAACCCTAGTTTGCGAAAGCTCACCGATATTCTTTCTCAAGCAATAACGGATCTTGTTCTAAGACTCACCAGTTTTATCTCTCGATCTCTACTGGTGGTTTAAAATACATTAGGTTAAACTTTTCAGGGCGAAAAGGTGATTCAACTATCTCTACCCGAATCTCTTTTCCGACACTTGATTATCCGATCTAGTTGTCAATTAATTCTCTCGGACTTTATCAAAAACCATTAAATCAATTAAAGTTGATCAGACTACAATTGGCTAAGAAAACTCAAATCAAATGCTTTAAAAATCAAGTCGATAACGTTAGTCGGTTACAAGTCATATCTAATTGAAACCACAGTTCCTCCAACCCCCAACATCTGAAGATTAGTTCATGTTGGGGTTGGATAAGAACGCAAGAATGTAGTAGAAATCAATCATGTAAAACATCGTTCGCAATGTAAAAACGTAGTACTAATCAGTTCCCTTCTATCAGCTCTAATCCGTAAACGATATATCAATCCCCTTCAGTCGGCTCTCTATCGTGATGCGAAAATGATGAACTCTGCTATCCAAATTCGCCTCTTTCCTACCTTCGGCCGTCTCCAATCTCGTATGCCATAACTTTGGACTCGCCAAACAATATTAAGGGAACATAAGGTTGCGCGGTTTTCTACGCGACTTGACGTCGCGTGGGAAACCGTGCGTGTCTCCGATGATCTCGGGTCCAGGTCTGGATCGGGTCTTGGGTCGTGGACTTTGGGCCTGAATCTTGGGCTTTCATTTGGCCCAACGTAGCTCCTTTTTCAGCCCCTTTTCTGCTCGTTTTCACGGCTGTCGTTTCCTCTCGGGATACCTGCACAATTTACTGGAAATACGTCAAAGCGACACTGCTTTGCTTCAAAATAAGCCACTCTCCGTGGTTTGTAGGCCGAAAATAACGCCAAAAATTGGCGTTATCAACAACCCCAAACCGAGCGTTGCTTGTCCTCAAGCAAAATAGCGATAAAAAGAATAAAAGCACACCTCAATGAATCAATAACTGCATAATTCCCAAGCGGACACCCGTATTTCACGTCTATTTCATCCATACCCGTGAATGTTTATCTCATCCTGACCGCATCTATATCTTGTTTAACCGATCCCTTCCATTATGAGTTGAACTTACAACCGCTTTGTTCGCACTAAGTTCGCACTAAGTCTAAGCATGCTAGGGAAAACATTTCGCCTCGACCCTACCTCACGGGATGCTCTCTATTCACTCGAACCTAGGCTGTCGCACATGTTGTCATGTATAGGGAAGTTATGTACAATGATACTCGAGAATTCACATGACGACTCTAATGAAAGACGCACCAATGTCCAAAAATTGATCTCAGATGGGAATTAAGTAGCAAGACAGGGACTATCGGTAAGAGTAATGGTATACCATAATCACATTTTCCAGAAGATCATCCAGGTCTTTTACAAGGTTGTAACGGGGCTAGGGTTATGGTTATGAAACGAAGGGTAAACGGATCAAAAATCCTAAATGTGTCAAACCTTAGTAGTTCTGAACTTTCCTTGCTTCGTTTTATGTCACTTGGCCTTGCTTGTCATCACTGGAGTAGCTTTGACTCTCTTATTTATCTGTTGTCGATACTGGCTATTATTATTATTATTTTTTTAGTCGGCATCATTGGCCCTCTTTATTTTGATGGGGCTACATTGGCCCTCTTTTCTATTACTTGGGTTAGAATGACCCAATTTCTCTTTCTGATCGGCCTGCATTTTTCCTTTCTGCTCTATCTTCCACTGTTCATTTCTGCTTATGGTTGACACATTTTCGGATAAGGGTTGGCCACGGACTTCGGGCTAGGGGTTAATGGTGGGTTTGAAACAAAAAGTTGGTGAGTGTTTGGCTGCAAAAGGGGTTTTGGGTACACACACATAATGGGTCAAGGGTACGGTAGATAAAAACTGGGTTCAAGATGCACACAATGCGTGGAATCATCTCTTAAGGTCCACACGATAAGGTTTACTATACCCTTACCTAATATCTCGATGGTCGTCTTTGATACTCAATGCAATAT
This sequence comes from Saussurea involucrata, assembly GCA_033807775.1. Classification (NCBI taxonomy): domain Eukaryota; kingdom Viridiplantae; phylum Streptophyta; class Magnoliopsida; order Asterales; family Asteraceae; genus Saussurea; species Saussurea involucrata. The sequence continues at coordinate 26,417,149 of CM066319.1, read as the reverse complement.
TATAGCGAGATCACTCTACAATCACGACAAGGAATTCGAAAAAGTGTATACGAATTAAGTGTTTAAATCCCTCGAAATGAAACGCATCATTTTAGGCTCAAATCTCGCTATTGGGATGGTCTCCACTAATGTCCATAGTCATGCCTTTTCCCGGTCCTCCCTTAATGGTCACATTGCTATCGTACGATTCATCCCTCAATGGTCGGTCTCAATCATTCAACATAGAGATTTTGGCTTACATGATCTAGACATTCAAAATACGGAAGAATCTACGTGCAATAAAGGGGCCGAATGGGCAACCCTAAACCTCACCTACACATTGTCCCCAATGTGCAAGTGTTGATTCGGAGAGGTACAAAATGTGACGATACAAGTATGCAGTTATTACAGTTATCCGAAATTGAGCAAACATCAACAAAATACATCAAACTAACGAAACAGAAACATCGACGGAAAAGCTAACGAAAAAGACAAACCATGACTAATGGAGCCGTGACGAAGATGCTCCACCCGATTGCCTTCCACGCACTCTCTTTCGGCCTTGTGCAGGATCGGGCACCTCCGGTATGCCGTACTGGGTAAGGCATGTGGAAAACCCATCGAGGCGCTGGTTCACATCACGAAACCCCGCCTCCATCTGCTGGGCCAATCGTCGTATGTACGGGGGTGTGTCGCCACGGATCGAAATCTGGGTCCTCGGAATCTGAGTCGGGAAGAATCGGCTCCGCCCGGGCTGCCCGTCATCGCCAAGTACTCAGGTCCTCCTCCCATTGTCTCTCGCGCTTCGCCTTTGCCGTGATCTGTGCTCTGTATTGGCGCTCGCCGAAATCTCCCTTCGGTCTGGTTAGGTTTCCGATCGGGACCCCAGCTTCCCTGCAAAAGTGTGTGATAAGGCATGGAAAGGGTAAAATCCCATCAAGTGACATACCCGCATCTAGGATCTCCATCCAGATAATGTGGCCGATGTCCATGGGCAGATTGTGTTGAAGTGAATAGAGCACTTCAGCAATTTTACTGTCGGCCGTGGTGTTGTAACTCGACGGCTTCAGGCTGGCCTTGACGAATAACATAAGGAATGCGAAGTCGTAGTGAATATCACTCTTAAGGATGTGCGTGTTCGTGTTATCCCAATCCGTCTCCCCGTTCCGTCGGAGAGATCCAGCAATGACTGGGCATAGCTGGACGTTGAACGCCTCATGACGGAAATCCCGTAACTCATTGCCAACTCGCGGCGTCGTGGCACTCGGTGGTATGCACAAATGTCATCTAGCGAGATCCGGACACGCACCCCTCGGACCATCACGGTGTAGCGGTCATGCTATGTGGTCGGGCGCATGCTGGAGTAAAACGTCTTGACGAGCTCGCCATCATACATTGGTGTGGACCGGATAAAATAAGACCACTGTTGTTGCCGGATGATCTCGGCGACCCGTGATCCCGCCGGCAGGCCGTCCAGCCGGATACCTCGTTCTGCGAATGGTTGAAAGTTCTTTTCGGCCATCTGCGCAAGGCGGTCATCCTTCTCGTCATACTCGGTGTTCTACAGTCTATCTCTCTCGAGCATCCGGGTGCGCGGGTAGTCACCGAAGTAGAGTTGTTTGCTTGGGTGGTGCCTCATGGTGCTGCAAAATAGGGAAGTATGATTTGACATGAAAGAGCACTTGGCACCCCAAACCTAGGCATTGGCCTAGGTTTGATCAGATATGGCATCCCAAACCTCGGTAAAACCGAGGTTTGCCATGGGTGTCTCTCTGTGTGTGGGTGTTGAACCATTACCACCCCAAACCTAAGTGAAACTTAGGTTTGTTGGGTCGCGTGTAGCTAACAATGAATATCACATATTACACGCTAATCATCAAAGCACATAATGGACTCCCAATTAGACTTCTTAACTCAAGCGGCTTATTCAATAAGCACATTGTCACAAAATTCCTAATGCATGCATCTACAAGTAATCGATGAGTTTCCTCATGAAATAAAATGACGAACCCCAAACCTAAGTGAATAAGACTTCATGTTACCCACCAAGTCCCAATGTTACCAATTAAGCACAATGGTGGGTGTGTTCAATTAAGCACAAATAATGACCTTTTTACGACAACCCAAGAAAATTATCCCCCCTAATACTTCACACAAGTCCCCAATCTCACATTTTAAGCACAAGTTCTTACAATATTGCTCATACTAGATTGCATACACAATGGAAAATCTCATGTGAGGTCAAAAACATCAACAAAAGAACATGCATATGCACCCTAAGCTTCATTTAAACAAATAGGCCCTATCTATTGCAAGAATTCAACATTTGAAAGATCCTCATGTGAAATTGGGTATAAACATGTCAAAACAAAAATTATGGGGCATAAAAATGAGGGGAATAATACACATACACACAAAATTGTTGAAATGAAGGCCAAGGAAGAAGGAGTGGAGCACATACCTTGTTGGTCTTGAGAAGGAATAAGAAGGATCTTGAATTTGGAGTGAGAGAAGAGAAAAAAACGAGAGAAGGGAAGGAAGAAATGGCCAAAAGATGTCAAATTATGGTTTAAAAAACGTGCAAACATGTGGCTAAAATAACTTAATTAGGGTTTCACCCTTTGATATAATTTTTTTTGTAAATTAAAACACGCTAAAATAACTTATTTAAAAGCGAAACAAACCTCGGTGGGTTGCCTCCCACCCAGCGCCTTGGTTTCGGTCGTGGCTCGACCGTATGACGGATCATTCCTTCGGTTCGTCCAAAAATGTGGTGTCAGCTACCACTGTCTCTCCTCCATGGTAGGGTTTCACCCTTTGCCCGTTGACTTTGAATGTCGCTCCATCGTTTCCTTGTAGCTCGACAGTTCCATACGGGAACACCTCTTTCACGATGAATGGTCCGGGCCACTTGGATTTCAGCTTACCTGGAAATAAACGAAGACGAGAATTAAATAATAAAACTTTCATTCCAGGTGAGATTACCTTTGGTTGTAGACCCTTGTCGTGGAATCGCTTTGTTCTTTCCTTATAGATAGCGGCATTCTCGAAAGCGTCTCGTCTGATCTCCTCAAGCTCATTCAATTGCAGACACCGGCGTTGCCCGACCGCCTTGAAATCCATGTTGAGCTTCTTGATTGCCCAATACGCTCTATGCTCAAGCTCGACAGGTAAGTGGCACGGTTTCCCGAATACGAGCCGATACGATATGGTGCCAATCGGTGTCTTGAAAGCCGTTCGGTAGGCCCAAAGTGCGTCGTCTAGTTTGATAGACCAATCTTTCCGCAATGCACTTACGGTCTTCTCGAGAATTTGCTTTACCTCCCGGTTAGACACCTCAGCTAAGCCATTGGCTTGTGGATGGTAAGGTGTAGTTACCTTGTGCTTCACCGAATACTTCTTGAGTACCGCATCCAAATACCGGTTGCAGAAGTGACTACCACCGTCTCTTATTAGTGCCTTTGGAACTCTAAATCTCGAGAAGATGTTCTTTCGCAAGAAGTTGATTACCACCTTCGAGTCGTTCGTGGGGCTCACGATTGCCTCCACCCACTTGGAGACGTAGTCAACCGCTACCTAGATGTATTCATTGCGGTGGGAGTTTGGGAAATGACCCATGAAGTCGATCCCCCAAACATCAAATAACTCGACCTCCATGAAGATTCTCATGGGCATTTCATCTCTCTTCAATATGTTTCCCGTTCTTTGACACCGGTCGCACTTGGAGATGAAGTATCGAGTCTCCTTGAACATAGACGGCCAAAAGAAACCCGATTGTAGAACCTTTTCCACTGTTCTATCTGTGCTGAAGTGGCCTCTGCATTCTAAGGTATGACAGTGGTTCAGAATGTCGGCCTTCTCTTCGTCTGGTACACATCTCTAGATCATGCCGGCGGGACATAGCTTGTAGAGATACGACTTGTCACAATAATATCTCTTGGCCTCAAAGAAGAATCTCTTCTTTTGGTGGGAGTTCATTTAATAAGGCACTACTCCTCCCACCAAATAATTCACCAAGTCTGCATACCAAGGTTCTGAGTGACTAACCTTGAAGAGTTGTTCATCCGGAAAAGAATCGTTGATGAGGGTCTTGTCTTTGCTTTGATCTTCACCTCCCTCAAGTCTCGAGAGGTGGTCCGCCACAGTATTCTCGGAACCATTATTGTCTAGAATCTCCAAATTGAATTCTTGGAGTAACAGTACCCAACGGATGAGTCTCGGCTTAGCATCTTTCTTGGCCATTAGATACTTCAAAGCAGAATGGTCGGTGTACACAATCACTTTGGCCCCAACTAGATAGGATCGAAACTTTTCGCAAGCATAGATGACTGCTAGTAATTCCTTCTCGGCAGTCGCATAGTTGATCTGAGCGTCATCTAACGTCTTACTCGCATAATATATCACGTGCATCCACTTCTCTTTCCTTTGGCCCAACACCGCCCTGACAGCGGTGTCACTCACATCACATATGAGCACAAACGGAAGATTCCAATCCGGGTCCGTGAGGATAGGTGCTGAAATCAATTCCTTCTTTAACCTGTCAAAAGCAAGGGTACAATCATTAGTGAACTCAAATTTAGCATCTTTAAGCAGTAAGGAACACAAAGGTTTAGTAATTTTAGAAAAGTCTTTTATAAACCGCCGGTAGAACCCGACATGTCCCAAGAAGCTTCAGACTCCCTTGACGGAATTCGGATATGGGAGATTCTCGATCACCGCCACCTTTGCCTTGTCCACCTCAATACCAGCCTTTGACACCTTGTGTCCGAGTACAATCCCTTCGGTCACCATGAAGTGTCACTTCTCCCAATTTAACACGAGACTTGTTTCCTTGCATCTTTGTAATACGACTTCCAAGTGCTCTAAGCATGTGTCGAAAGAAGGATCAAACACCGAAAAGTCGTCCATGAAGATCTCGATGGTCCATTCCACCATATCCGAAAATATTACCATCATACATCGCTGGAAGGTGGCCGGAGCATTACACAAGCCGAAAGGCATACAACGGTATGCGAATGTGCCATACGGACAAGCGAATGTCGTCTTATCTTGATCCTCGGGTGCGATAGGAATCTGGTTGTACCCGGAGTAGCTGTCTAGGAAACAATAATACTCGTGTCCGGATAATCGTTCCAACATTTGATCAATGAATGGAAGAGGAAAGTGATCCTTCTTGGTTGCATCATTCAGCTTTCGATAGTCTATACATACTCTCCAACCTGTAACTGCCCGAGATGGGATCAGTTCGTTGTTGTTGTCCCGGTTCACTGTGATGCCACCCTTCTTGGGCACTACCTGAATTGGGCTCACCCACGGACTGTCAGGAACTGGGTAGATAATTCAAGCATCAAGGAGTTTCAATACCTCCTTACGGACCACTTCTTTCATATTTGGGTTTAACCGGCGTTGGTGTTGGACAACCGGTCGGTGCCCGTCTTCAAGGTTTATACGATGTGAGAAAAACGTGGGGCTTAAACCCTTTAGATCAGCTATCGTCCATCCAATAGCGGTTTGATGCTCTCTAAGAACCCGTAGTAGCTTCTCTTTATTTTCGGGACTCAACTTGGACGAGATGATTACCGAGAGTGTGTCTTTTTCTCCCAAGTATGCATACTCGAGATGATCGGGCAATGGTTTGAGCTCAAGCTTTGGCGGTGTCTTCGATGAAGGTTCGGACTTGGGAATTGGTTCTCCCAAATCCTCAATGATGGGTCGTCTCTGGCCTTTGTAAGATGGTAATGCATTGAGCTGCAATACCGGCTCGCTTTCTTGATCGGTATCAATTCCCACTAATGCCTTCATGAGATGATTGTCTGATACTTGATGGTTGTACATCTATTGAGGCATCGATTCCATTACCTCTACCCGATAACACTCATTAGGTCCCATGCCTTGCTTAGCTGCCCAGAAAACATTGAAAACAGCTTCTTCGTCGCCCACTCTCAATGTGAGCTTTCCCCCTTTCACATCGATTAGTGCTCCTCCCGTGGCCAAAAATGGTCGGCCAAGGATCAATGGTATCTCTTTGTCTTCATCCATATCGAGGACCACGAAGTCAACCGGAAAATAGAACTTATCCACCTTGATCAATACGTCTTCAATTACACCGTAAGGATACTTGATCGATCTGTCGGCGAGTTGCAAAGTCACGTTAGTTGGCTGCACTTCTCCAAGTCCGAGTTTCCTGAAAATAGACAAAGGCATCAAGTTAATGCTAGCTCCAAGATCACATAAAGCTTTGCTAAATTCAGAGTTTCCAATATGAACAGGGATAGTAAAACTCCCTGGATCCTTAAGCTTCAGGGGAAGCTTATGTTGGATGATCGCGTTGCACTCCTCAGTAAGTGCAACTGTCGCATGCTTCTCAATCTTCCTCTTGTTTGAGAGGATGTCTTTCAAGAACTTCACGTATGAGGGCATTTGTGCCAATGCATCTGCAAAAGGGATGTTAATATGCAATTTCTTAAAAACTTCAAGAAATTTAGAAAAGTTTAGATCATCCCTGTGGGCTTTGAGCCTAGTCGGATATGACACTTTTGGAGCTACCGGTTTAACCGGTGGTTGCTTTGGAACAGTTGGTTGCTCCTTCTTTTTCTCTTCACTCTTCGATTTTTTCTCCATCCCATTCTCTTCACCGGCTTCCATCTCATCTACTTCTATGATCTCAATGTCTTGCCCCTTGGGCTTGGTCACCTTTGGTGATGATTCTCGAGTAGGATCCTTGATCAACTCCTTGCCACTTCTCAAATGAATGGCTTTGCAATCTTACCAGGGTTTCCTTTCGGTTTGACTCGGAAACTGTCCGGGAGCTCAATTTTGTAAGGCTTCGAAAATTTTCCCCACTTGCCTTTCAAGAAGCTTTATAGAAGTCGTATTCTGATCAGTAGCCGCCTTGACCGTGCTTACCGTATCGGCTAGTGTTTCAACAATACTATCCATCTTAGACATGAATTTCATCATCATGTCCTCTAGCCCCGGCTGCTTCTCCCCGGATTGCCCTTCGTCGGATTTCCTTTGGTTGTAACCTGGAGGACGATAAACATTGTTAGAATGAGAAGAATTAGAAAAGTTGGAATTATTACCGTATTGCTGCTGTTGTTGCTGAGCCATGGTTTCCTTTGGTTGGCCTTGCGGTTGACTCCACGAGAAATTTGGGTGTCTTTTCCAGCCTTCATTATATGTATTAGAGAATGGATCGTTTCGTGGCCGGTTGTTCCGATTATGTAGGAATTGGACTTGTTCAGGTTCGTTTACCGATGGAGTCATCTCCGACATACCTTCTTCTACCATAAATGTTGGCTAGATAGAAGACCCTTTCAATTGATTGGTGAGCGCGACCAACTGATCCTTGATGGCTTTCAACCCCTCATTCTCTTGTATGCTAGCAATACGTCTAACTGATGATCTCGGAGTGGCATAGCTGTGTTCAGCCAGGTTGTCGATCAACTCACATGCTTCATCATATGACTTATCCATTAGAGCTCCACCCGCTGCAGCCGTAATATCGTTTTTGAACTGCGGGTGAAATCCACTGAAGAACGTATGGATGACGACCCAGCCGTGTAACCCATGATGAGGGCATTTCTTTAACATGTCCTTGTACCTCTCCCATGCTTGGCGGTCCTACTCGGTGGAAAGAATTTCTGGAGGAAGGCAACTTTCAATTGTGCCCAGGTGGTGATCTGTTCCGGTTGTACACTTTCTGTCTAGGTTTCTGCTCCGCCCTTGAGTGAAAAGATGAACAACCGCAACCTGATTGCATCATCATTCCCTCCGTTGATCTTGAAGGTGTTGCATATCCTTTCAAATGCACGGAGGAGTGCATGAGGATCTTCTGTTGGTGCTCCTCCAAACTGGTTCTGCTGTACCATAACGATAGTAATCGGTTTGATTTCGAAGTAGTTCGCCCTAGTAGTGGGAGGTTGGATGCCTATACGTGCGGCTGCCACATTCGGATTGGCAAACGACCGCATAGGACGTCTCTCCGGAGGAGCTTCGTCGCCCATTTTCAGTTGTCTTTTAGCTTTAAATGCTTTTCGTAGTAGATGGGCGGTTCTTTTGATTTCCGGATCGATCGGTTCTATGTCTTTCCCTCGGGTGGTTCTTGGCATAAACCAGTTAGTACCTGAAAAGAAAGGTAATTCAAAATTAGTAATCCAGAAATCGAAAGTAATAAAACGAAATAACAAAGGTAAAAAAAATGTTGAATGTAATAGCGCTTATAGCTGGTAGTGCTATCAGTTGCAACTAGTTCCCCAGCAACGGCGCCAAAAACTTGATAGGCGGGTTTACATGTAACACCTCGATTTTTTTTATATAAAGTGTTACGATTAGTTTTATTGATGAATGATGTATAATTATATGATAGATTAATTTTAGAGTTTATCCCCGAGTAAGTTTCATTATTTATTTTATTGGAATTATAAGTCAAGGGGCAAGATTTAATTTTAATATATAAGTTGGAGGGTCAAACTTGCCAATTGATGGATATATGGGGTTAGTTTGGTTAAGGTGATGAATTTTAATACCATCCCCACCGCCTCAGTTGATGAAAATCAGATATGTTCACTTCTCTTTTTAGAAAAGAAAGACTTTCTTTGGTCCTTGTGTGTGTGTCATACGAAAGAACCAAGAGAGAAAGAGAGAGAGAGAGAGAGAGAGAGCCGAAAGAGAGAAGAAAAAAAATCAGAAATTAATTTGAAGAAGAAGGGGTTAAAGTTCTGCAGTAATTTAAAAGTGAAACTGGAAGATTGAAGGTATGTTTCTACATATAATTATGTTTATATATATATAGAAATGATTGTTATTGGGTTAAAATTGGGTTATATTATTTTTGGAAGATATGAGAAATCTGGATTGATGAATAAGTTCTACTAGTAATCTTAAGCATATCTGCAAGTTTATAGATTCAGACATGGCTTAAAAGTATCATTTTTGGCTTAATTACGATTTTCTGTGGATTGAGACAAAGATGATTGTCGCAACAGTTGGTTGCGATAAGTATGAATGTCGCAAGCTTTGGGTTGCGACAAAGTTGCTTTGGGGTTCTTTGAGTTGAGACAAGTCAGGATGTCGCAAGTAGTTAGTTGCGACAAACATGATTGTCGCAAGAAGTGGATTGCGACAAGTGTTGTTGCAAATAGTAGGTTGCGACAAAGTGAAAATGCGTTTCCTTTGGGTTGCGATAAATGATGGAATTTTGGGTTATTTAGGATTCTTAGTCTTTAAAGAGTCATATTTAGTAGATTGATACAAGTACCATACGTATTCGGTTATTTCATACTTTTGGAAGTTTGGTGGCGGAAATCATTACAAACTTAAGGAGTGACGTTATTGCTACCAGGTGAGTTCATTCTTACCTTACCCTTTTAAAACGTATTTAAAATTATGGTAAGGTACATTTTATAATGAGATGTCCTGTATGGATAATTATACGAAATAAGATTGTTTATCTTTAAATTAATGGTTTTGCTTAATTTCATTAACGTTATTTGAAAATGATTTATATTAAGCAATAACCTGCACGAGTACGAATAAGTGTAATGGATCCATAGGCACTAGTGTTATATGAACACGTGGAATAGGCGTGGACTAATCGTAATTCCCGTGTGTTTGATAAACACGTGGAATAGGCGCGGACTAATCGTAATTCCCATGTATTTGATAAACGTGAAATAGGCGTGGACTAATCGTAATTCTCGTTTAGGTGAAATAGGAATAGGCGTGGACTAATCGTAATTCCCATTTCATATTGATGTGAAATCGTGGGATAGGCGTGGACTAATCGTAATTCCCGATTTCTTTAGGAAGGAAAGAGATAGGCAAGGCTTAATTGTAATCTCTACATCCTTTCCAAGAAATAGGCATGGACTAACTGTAATTTCTTGGATATGAGCATTAATCTAGAATCCGTGGAGATTCGTAGTGGGCTCTTGTACCATGACTGACTTAGTGTTAGTCATATTCATGGAATCGGGTATGATCCCGTCATCGCAAGATGTTTATACGTATGGTAAGAATGAGAGTAAACCAGGTTTGTTATGCCTTGTTTACATTGATTTAAAAGTATTATTTTGAAACCGAATGTTCTCACTAGGCGTTAGCCTAATCGTTTCAAATTAAATTTTCTTACCAGGTACGAGCTCGGGGAAATAACGGGATGAGTGGAGAGTATATGATGGTGACAAGTTTTTGATGTAAATATCTTTTGAAGATCCGATAGTCTTTTGGAGATCCTTTAGACAACTCAGATAATCTAGAATCATGTATGAATGCTTTAGATTAATAAATTGTCATTTAGTGATCCATTAATGTAATTTGAATTTTGTCACTATTTACTCTAATTATGAATGAATATATTATGGATATTAGATACGTAAACCCTTTTAGTTTAGGTTTAAATTTGCCCTGATTTTTAGGGTGTTACAATATGGTATCAGAGCATTAGTTTAAGTGAACTAGGTATGATAGTTAGATACCTAGACTTAAGCTGAGACAAATCAAGATATGATTTGTGAGATATGGGTAGAAGTACTAAGACGGGATAGTCTTGGAGTCGACGGAAATACGTGAATTAAGCACTGTAATGATGGTAACGAGGATTCTCATGTATAGTATGTTCACAATTTCAATTAGCTACTGTCATTGTGGATATATTGTTACATAAGCATACTTGTTTCTAAATTGTTACAGTGACTAATGAACGGTAAAGTACGTTTTGTGTGGTTGGATACGTGTAACCATTTCTTATGGTTATTTCTTTGTGCTATACCAGAACAATGGTGAATACACCTACCAGATCCCCTAATTCTTCGGAGGATAGGGCAGTAATTAACTGGGGGAAAAGCAACCCGACACGGGTGGAACTCATGAAAGTCCGCCGAGGCCACCTTTCATAGGAGGAATGGAAAGTCAGGCACAAAGAACGAGTACCTGTACCTCTAATCCGGTAACGACCGAGTCTACGATGGAATCTCGCATGATGGAGAATATGATGCGAGTGATGAATACAACACTGACGTAACAATCTAAATGTTCATGAAAGCGTTAAATGATCGAAGTTCTGAGTTACGAAGAACGGAGACAAGTACTGGTGTAGTAACTCCACAGCGTAATCCTGTAGTGAATGTAAACAGGAGGGTGGAAAGAGTTTGCTCATATAAAACATTTCTGAGTTGTAAACCGCCAGAGTTTACTGGAGCAGACAATCCAGTAGCTTGTATGAACTGGGTTACATAAATGGAACAGGTTTTTCGAGCCTGTGAATGCGACGAGGAATCGAAAGTCAGGTTCGGTTCTAAAATGTTATGAGGTAATGCTTTAACCTGGTGGAATATCGTAACATCTACTGTGACGGCTCCAGTCTTGGCTGCTATGACGTGGGAGTCGTTCAAGAGAAAGATTTTAGAGGAATATTGTAATGAGAACGAAATGGATCGAATCGAAGAAGAGTTTCGAACTCTTAAGAAGGGTACTTCGTCTGTTCGGAAGTACACTGAATCATTTATGGAAAAGTTGAATTTAGTGGGGCATGTGGCTCCAACCGAGAAAGAAAATATTAAAGCCTATCTGAAGGGCTTACCGGCGGACATGATGTCCCGGGTGCAAAATTCTAAAGCCTCGACACTAAGAGAAACAATAGAGGAATCGAAATTGATAGAGGAAGTGTATGCCAAAGACAAGGAGGAAAAGATTCAAGGGGGAGAGAAACGAAAATGGGAAGGCCGGTCAGAGTCTTCTTAGAAATCTCAATCGTTTGGCAGAAATGTTCGCTATGAGCCTCGTTGGGATCCGAATTGGTGCCCGAAGTGTCGAAATAAGCATTATAGTCTGTGTCTAGTGACCACACCGGAATGCTATAAGTGTGGAAAAAGTGGACACACTTTGAGTAACTGTCCTATTCAAGGGTCAACATGCTTTGAGTGTAAACAATCAGGTCATTTCCGCAGAGATTGCCCAAAGTTGAAGAAGGGTGGAGACCAAGGAAAGAAACCAAATGCTCTTAAGCCGACGGGTCAGGCATTTCACATGACGGCTGACGAAGCCAAAGAATCAAAAGATGTTGTTTCCGGTACATTTCTCGATAATTCCATTCCCGCACAAATATTATTTGATTGTGGCGCCAATCTCTCGTTTGTGTCAAAATCAGTCTATCACAAGTTAGCTATGCCTGTCACTACCTTGGAAGATGCCTTAGTAGTCGAGATAGCTAACGGGGGTCAAGTCTTAGTTCGTGAAAGACTTGAGGGTTGTCTAATTTTGATAGAGGAAAAGGAATTTCCGATCGACTTGATGTTGATGGAAATTGGGGGGTTTGATTTAGTTGTGGGTATGGACTGGCTGACAATCAATCAGGCAGAAATTCTTTGTGCGAAGAAATTAATCTGGATTCCTATGCCTAACAATGATGATGTATTCATCTTTGGGGAGGAGAGAAAAGGGGAAGTTCCGTTGATTTCTGTTGTGAAGGCGCGTAAATGTTTGGTAAAAGGATGTTCATCCTATCTAGCGTATGTTGTAGATGTGAAGACAGAAAAGAAACAAGTGGAAGATATAAGGGTAGTACGAGAATTCCCAGACTTATTCCCCGATGATCTTTCAGGTCTACCGTCTGAACGAAAAGTAGAGTTTCGAATTGATCTTGTCCCTGGATTGGCACCGATAGCGCGTGCACCGTATCGCTTAGCGCCAGCCGAAATGAAAGAGATGATGTCTCAACTTCAATAGCTGTTTGACAAGGGATTTGTTAGACCAAGTTCTTCACCTTGGGGAGCTCCAGTATTGTTTGTAAAGAAAAAGGATGGCACTATGAGAATGTGCATCGACTATCGGGAGCTGAATAAGGTGACTATTAAGAATAAGTATCCGCTTCCAAGGATTGATGATTTGTTTGATCAACTCCAAGGTGCGGGATGCTTTTCAAAGATTGATCTGAGGTCGGGATATCATCAAGTTCGAGTAAGAGATGAAGATATTCCTAAGACGATGTTTAGAACGAGGTATGGGCATTATGAATTTCTTGTGATGCCGTTTGGATTGACAAACGCTCCAGCCGTGTTCATGGATTTGATGAACATGGTATGTCGACCATTCTTAGACAAGTCTTTCATCGTGTTCATTGATGACATACTTGTTTATTCGAAGAATGAAGTTGATCATGAATACCACATTCGTGAAGTCTTAGAAGTGTTGAGGAAGGAGAAATTGTACGCAAAATTTTCAAAGTGTGAATTTTGGTTAAAAGAGATACAATTTCTGGGGCATGTGATTACTTCGGAAGGAGTCAAAGTAGATCCGGCAAAGATAGAAGCAATGACGAACTGGGAAACACCGAAGAGCGCATCTGAAATAAGGAGTTTCTTAGGCCTAGCGGGTTACTATCGGAGGTTTATCAAAGACTTCTCAAAGATTGCTTCTGCTTTGACCATGTTGACTCGGAAGAATGTAAAGTTTATATGGACTGAAAAGCAAGAGTCAGCTTTCAGAACATTACGGCAAAAGCTGTGTGAAGCTCCTATTCTTGCACTACCAGAAGGAACGGAAGATTTGGTGGCATATAGTGACGCGTCAAAAATGGGTTTAGGGTGTGTGTTGATGCAACGAGGCAAGGTGATTGCTTATGCATCAAGACAACTTAAAGAACATGAGAAGAATTACCCTACCCATGATTTAGAACTGGCAGCGGTAGTGTTTGCATTAAAACTGTGGCGGCACTATTTGTACGGAACGAAGTGCACTATTTACACTGATCATAAGAGCTTGAAGCATGTCTTTGATCAGAAAGAGTTGAATATGAGGCAGCGGCGTTGGTTAGAACTACTTAAAGATTATGATTGTGAATTGCATTACCATCCCGGTAAAGCAAATGTTGTAGCTGATGCTTTAAGTAGAAAGGAATACAATGGGTGCTTGAAATCAACTAACGCCAGAATTGATGTGACGTCAAGTTTGATCGAGAGGATAAAAGTGGCACAAACGGAAGCTTTATTGAAAGAAAATTTGAAAGAAGAAGTTATGAATAAGCAGTGGCTTCAATTGACTGAAGATAGTTGTGGGATTAAACTGTTTCAAGGCCGCATTTAGGTACCGAAGGTGGGAGGAAATCGGGAGTTGATTCTCGAAGACGCCCACAAGTCTAAGTATTCTATACATCCTGGAAGTACTAAGATGTATAGGGATCTGAAGTTACACTATTGGTGGCCATCTATGAAGTTAGATGTGGTACAAATTGTAGAAAAATGTGTAACATGTTTGTTAGTAAAGGCCGAACATCAAAGGCCCTACGAAAGTCTGCAGTCTTTAGAGATTCCAAAATGGAAATGGGATAAGATTACCATGGATTTTGTGACGAAGTTACCTAGAACGTCAAAGGGTAACGATACCATATGGGTGATCGTGGATCGGTTGACCAAGAGTGCTCACTTCTTGGCAATGAAAGAAGCTTCACCAATCGATAAACTAGCCAAACTTTATATTGATGAAGTAGTGTCAAGACATGGTATACCAGTGTCTATAGTTTCTGATCGTGATAGCCGGTTTACCTCGAGGTTTTGGCAGTCACTACAAGAAGAATTGGGTACGAGGGTCAATTTGAGCACTGCATACCATCCACAAACGGATGGGCAAAGTGAAAAAACCATTCAAACTTTGGAAGATATGCTCAGGTCGTGTGTGTTAGACTTTGGGGGTAACTGGGATACGCATTTACCTTTGGTAGAGTTTGCGTATAACAATAGCTATCATTCCAGTATTGGTAGAGCACCTTTCGAAGCTTTGTATGGACGGAAGTGTAGAACTCCAGTATGTTGGTTAGAAGCTGGAGAAAAACAGTTTGCTGGTCCTGAATTGGTTCAACAAACGGCCGATAAAGTGAAAGAGATTCGGAAGCACATGAAGGTGGCTCAAGATCGACAAAAGAGCTACGCCGATCCGAAAAGAAGGCCGAAAGAATTGCAAGTTGGGGGGCGTGTGATGCTTAAGGTATCCCCGTGGAAAGGTGTGATAAGGTTTGGTAAACGTGGAAAGTTGAGTCCTCGTTTTCTAGGACCTTTCACCATAACTAAGAGAGTTGGACTTCAAGCTTATGAGTTGGATCTTCCACCTGAATTGGAAGGAATCCACAATACCTTTCATGTTTGTTATCTTCGGAAATGTTTAGCCGAAGAAAACGATGTAATTCCACTTACTGATGTAAGGGTGGATGAGAAGAGTCGTTGCGTGGAGGAACCGGAAGCGATTTTAGAAAGATCGATTATGAAGCTACGACATAAAGATGTGGTTATGTTAAAAGTACAATGGAAACATCACCGAGGTGCTAACGTGACGTTAGAATCGGAAGAGGATATGAAGATTAGATATCCTCATTTATTTACTTAGCTTTGATTTCGGGGAAGAAATAATTTTCAAGTTGGGGAGATTTGTAACACCTCGATTTTTTTTATATAAAGTGTTACGATTAGTTTTATTGACGAATGATGTATAATTATTTGATAGATTAATTTTAGAGTTTATCCCCGAGTAAGTTTCATTATTTATTTTATTGGAATTATAAGTCAAGGGGTAAGCTTTAATTTTAATATATAAGTTGGAGGGTCAAACTTGCCAATTGATGGATATATGGGGTTAGTTTGGTTAAGGTGATGAATTTTAATCCCATCCCCACCGCCTCAGTTGATGAAAATCAGATATGTTCACTTCTCTTTTTAGAAAAGAAAGACTTTCTTTGGTCCTTGTGTGTGTGTCATACGAAAGAACCAAGAGAGAAAGAGAGAAAGAGAGAGAGAGAGAGAGAGAGAGAGCCGAAAGAGAGAAGAAAGAAAATCAGAAATTAATTTGAAGAAGAAGGGGTTAAGGTTCTTGTTAATACCAAAAATCGTCCAGAATGATAACTTAAGGTTGATTGTGGAGCTTAACAACTAAAGAATGGGAATCTTTCGACAAAGCAATACGATAAAGACATAAAACGTAAAAGAGACGAAAGATTTTGGTGACGCGGGAAAAACCTCAACCAGGAAAAAAACCACGGACGACTTTGGATGTCGTCGCTGCACTATGGTCGCCAAACAGGGGCGATGTCCTTATGTTTCGGTGTCGAGAGTACAATGATTACAATACAAATGAAAGAAAGGCTTTAAATGTAAAGTAACAAGTGTATCGAATGTGAAAGCTAGTGCGTCGTGTGTAGAAACTAAGCGTCGTGCATGTAAGTCGTGCGTCGTGAGCGATTTTTCGAGAGAGAATTCTTTGCTTCCAGTGTTCTTGGGAGTTCAGTTATGCCAAGATGCCAGAGATATCCGAAATGGTGATTGAGCCTTTGTATTTATATCCTTCGAATGTCTCTATAAAAGCTTCTGATAACGGTCGTAACGGCCACTGTGTTTAATGCTCATAGTTTCCTTGTCGGTTATGTCCGTTGGTCATTAATGACATTGACCCTGCATTAAACGGTGAAAATATAACAGTAATATCGCATGTTAGTCGGTCGAGGTCGTGAGGTTCCATACGACGGTCGAGTGTCGTGAGTAACTTTCGATTTCAACTTTGGTCAGACGATAAAGTGTTATGATTTTATCTTAGTATGGAAAAGTGTAATAAATGTTTTCCTTGCTTTAGTAGTGGTAGATACTGGTGAAATTTTACCCAAACAGTTTGCCCCCAAAATTTAAAAATAGAGTGGCAAACTCGAATTTTAAATTTTGTTGTCAGTCGAACGTCTAGGGTCATGACACGTGTCGAAAGTCACTTCAGTTGCCTTGGAACTGGATCGGTCTAATTTCAACTAAAGGGGAACTCGAAAAGGGGATAAGATCGTGACGTCATGCTGACGCACGATCATGCCAAACACCTGTAAGTTCCAGGTTTCGACGATCCATGTGGTCATACGAAAAGACATGGGCGCTTCTCGATCATCGGGTGACTCGACCTGACACGATCGTTTACATAAATAGAGACCCACGATGGATCTTTTCCTTTTTACGCTTTCAGAGAGTTTTAAAAGATAGATTTTTCCTCATTTCTTGCTGTTCTTCGTCAAGTCCTTTCCAAACCTGCAAGAATATTCGACTCGATTAGGGATTTCGTGGTTTTTAGGCGCCTATATAAGGTACGACTCTTCATCTTTTGTAAGCCTGTCGCTAGAGAACTTAGGAAAAACTGAGATTTTTGGGTTTTTTCAAACTTGCAAATTTTCTCAACAGGGATAGAAATGTCGACCGAGCCTATAAGTTCCATTAGAGAACAAGAGGATCTCGACGACCTTAGAAGTCTAGCAAAAAATCCTTGCGGGGATTACATTGATTAGAGCAGGTCAGATTCGACCTGATATGTGTCCTGAAGGGTTTGTCGTTATATATGAATATCCTTTTAAGATAGGTTTTGAATGGTCCTACTTGGCTCTGGATAGGGCATTCATGGTTGAATTTGATTTAGCACCAGCCCAATTAATGCCCCAATTCTGGAGAGTTATACAAGTGATTGAGCGCCTTACCAAAAACTGGGAGTCTCCCATGAATGTGTGCGACCTCTTATTGGCTTATCAAGTCAAGAGGGACGGATGTCGACGCTACAGTTTGTTCTCCAAGTATAAGGGCGATCGTACCTTAGTCTTGAAGACTGCTGTTAACGACCGAAAGTGGAAGACTAGGTACGCGTTCGTGCGTAAACCGACTCTCGACTCTGAGAGCGGCTGGATTAGGGCCGGTTGGAATATGTCGGGTGAGATTTTCTCGCTTTTTGTCGTGTGTCGTATGTTATTTTTAACTTGTTTCTAACCTGTCTTCTATGTGTCGACATATATTAAGTTTGAGGACGTAAAGCCTTATGCCAACTCTCAAGCAAAGGTCGACGCATTCTTGGAATTCAGCGCAGTTGAGCGATCGTTTTTCACACGACATCTGGTGGACGACGACGACGATGACTTGGTGTATCTAGGAGAGAATCGGGGAGGGAAACATGAAGAGGAGGAGGAAGAAGAGGAGACAGAGGACAAAGAGAAAGAGTCGAGAGAAGAAGAAGAAGAGATGACCGGTAAGTATACTTTATTCTTTTCTGCTCGACCCTAATCTTCTCTCTTATGTCTATCGTGTAA
Organism: Saussurea involucrata; assembly: GCA_033807775.1. Classification (NCBI taxonomy): domain Eukaryota; kingdom Viridiplantae; phylum Streptophyta; class Magnoliopsida; order Asterales; family Asteraceae; genus Saussurea; species Saussurea involucrata. Next base: position 26,399,085 of record CM066319.1, on the reverse strand, counting down.
CATTTCTCTCTTCTTTGTTTCCAGGGGAATCTATGGTAAAGGTGCCGACTGCCAATGCCAAAAGAGCAGCTCAAGTTGAGCTTGCCCGTAAGGGCAAGGAAAAAAGGCAAGGGACCTCGACCACTGGGTCGGGGTTTTTAAAGAAGACGAGGATGACGATCCTGAGGGAACCATCTTCAAGGACTGATGACTCGTCGAGAGTCGTCACGCCTGAGAAGGCGAAGGTATCGGTCGCATCGCCTGTGAAGACGAAGACGTCTTCTGGTGCGATCGATGCGACACCTATCAGTTCGGCGCCTCCGGCAAAAATGGTGAAATCTCCGTCTACCACGTCGACCCCTTCGTCGGTCGACGAGGGCAAGGGCCATGCGACGGGAGAGGCTAAAGTCACGGCGGTCAACATTACATTGCCGTCGAATTTTATGGCTGATAATGTCCTAGACGAGATGAATCTGTCTCATCTGGGGAAATATCTGCTTCCTTCTTTCAAGGAGCGTTTCGAGAGAATCCCGGTTGAGGAGACAGGATCTCACGTTGCCGGATTGGCGTTCCTGGTAAGTTTTTCTTTCAAAACTTGTGTTTTCGGTGTTTGCAATTTTTTGTCGATCTTTTTGCTAACATGTTCCCTTATGTTTCACAGGCGTTCCAGTCTTCCCTTGCCTTGCACGCTGAAACGGTGAAGATAAGGGGTTTGGTGTCTTCTGCTCACGAGAGGGGGAACGCGGCATTGGACAGGGAGAAGGTCGCTCTAGAGCGTACCGAGGCTATGTCCAAACGTCTCGATGAAGCCTTGAATGAGCTAGAGGTCGTCGGACGTGCAAAGGATGAGGCAAACCACCGTCTGAAGCAGTCTTTGTCCATGATCGCCGATCAAAGGGATAAGCTGGACAAGATCAAGGAGTCTTTGGCTGCGAGTGCAAAAGAGGCTGAAGACTCCAAATCTAGGGTGACGAAGTTAGATGATGAGGTAAAAGAGTTGAAGGACGAGGCAAAGTCTGTATTTGCTTTTTCTCGATTCACCGTGTGGGCCGCGATCATGCGACGACACCTGTCGGGCAAGAATCCTCTGGCCTCGGCGTCGGACGAGCTTGCCTTCTTCTTGAGGGACGTCGGGATCAAAAGAGATCTCGACTCGGACGACGAGAAGGAGGTCGACGAGGAGGAGGTCGAAGAGGGCTCAGAGGCCTCTGGCAAGGACGCGACTGATGACCTCCTCAGTCTTAGAAAAAATCTTTATTATTTTTGTTTTTTACTGCTCGACCGTTGGTGGTTGAGCCATTTTGGGATGTAAATGACCGATCATTCAATGGATGAAACTTACGTATCTTTCGAACTTATGTCTTATACATTTTGCGAATGGATACAATATTAGTTGTGAAATTCATTAAGTACAGAAGTGAACAAGAGGACATGCGACTTAGGCATCCATCACGACACAACAATTAGAACATAAGTCGTAAGACTTTTTATATTATTGAACCATGTAAGCAAACATTGGTACATGCGATCAGAGCATTCATTCAGAATATGACATTCTTCCGAGTTAAAAGTATAGATCGTGGACCTTACGATCGTATAACTAGGTCGTACGATGAACTTGAAGCATGTGTCCCTGCGGAACGGTAATCAAGTCATAGACCTGATCGCTTACGTCGTATGATCTGAAGTCGTACGATAGACTTAACAACTTAGGTCATGCAATCCTGCGACAAAACAATGTCAGAGGTTGGTCGTTGGCTAATCAATGACCCTCCGATGCTTAAGTCAGTAATCGTTATGATGAATAAAAATTGTATGAGAAAAGAAAAAAGACTTAGAAGAAATACATTTTCAAATGTGTCGCATTCCAGCTACGTGGGATATCTTGATTGTCGAGGGTTTGGAGCCGATAGGCACCTTTACCCACGACTTCTGAGATACGATAAGGACCTTTCCACTTGGTGGAAAGCTTACCTGCATTGAGCTCTTGAGTGCTTTGGAACACTCTGTTGGGAACTGAAGATTTGCTTAGTATGGATAGTACTGCCAGAACAACTTTAATACTGCCAGGGCATGATTAATACTGCTGAAGCGAAGTTAGTACTGCTTGTCATAATTAATACTGCTAGAGTGAAGTTAGTACTGCTTGTCAAGATTAATACTGCTGAAGCAAGGTTAGTACTGCTGAGTCAAGTTAATGCTGCTGGAATGAGTTAATGCTGCTGGAATGAGTTAATGCTGCTGAAATGAATTAATGCTGCTGGAGAATATTAGTACTGCTCATGCTGAATGAAGTTAATACTGCTGATGTGATAAGTTTGGTATGCGAAGATATTGGAGATAAAGATGGAATGGATGAAGATATGCTTAAAGAAGATTCAGAAGATCAATTTTGTTTTGATAGTTATCTTGTAATTATTTAGTATAAATAGATGTTGATAGATAGCTATTCAATACAAGCGATATACGAGAGTTTTAGAATACGTTTTGTTTTATAGAGAATTAACCTCAAGGTTGAGAACCCTATTTCTAGAGAAGTAGAAGTCGTCTTGATTGAGCCTGTTCATCAAGATTGAGGTTTGGTTGTAAGCTTGTGAGTTGAATTAGTGAATACAAACAGCTGTGTGTTTTCTGATATATTGTTCTTTGATTGTGTGAATTAAAGTTCTATTCCGCAGATTCTTTAATTCTGAGTTCTAAGTATTATTAGTCTTGTTAAGATTCGATCCTGACAAGTGGTATCAGAGCCTGTGTTTCTTAGAATTCTACAATTATTATGGACAATTCTATTGAATCAAACAGTACTCTTGTTTCTAAGGTTCCCATGCTCAGACCCAATGAGTTTGACATGTGGAAAATTAGAATCAAGCAGTATATTCTGCTTACTGATTATTCCATCTGGGATATCATAGAGAATGGTCCATGTGCTGAAGGAAGAATTGGACCAGATGGCAAAAGACCTCCTCCGAAGACTGATGCAGAGAGAAAAGTCAGACAAATAGAGATGAAGGCCTTAAGCACTCTGCTTTTGGCTATCCCCAATGAATATCAGCATCAATTTCATCACTGCATTGATGCTCAGACTCTGTGGAATGCATTGGAAAAGAGATTCACTGGCACCAAAAGCACCAAGAGGAATCAGAAGGCAATTCTCAAGCAGCAGTATGAAAACTTTACTTCTACTAAGAATGAGTCTATGACTCAAACTTTTGATAGATTTAATAAGCTGATTGGAGAATTGGCCACAGTAGGAGTCAAGATGGAGGCTGATGATGTTAACAGAAAGTTCTTAAGATCATTAGGTGAAGAGTGGACAATGTATACTGTGTCCTTCAGACAGAATGACCAATTGGAAGATAAAGAGCTTGATGATCTTTACAATGATCTTAGAGTCTTTGAAGCAGAGGTTGAAGCCAAAAAGAAGCCCTCTGGATATGTACATAATGCTGCACTCCTTTCAGCATCACCTGATTCTACTGCTAACCCTGAATCAGTTAGTGCTGCTGGAGGAGTCAATCAGGAAAAGACCAATGATTCAGTATTAGAAGCCTTCTTTTCTAGTCATGTTAATTCCTCATTGATTAATGATGACTTAGAACAGATTAATGCTGATGATCTTGAAGAGATGGATATCAAGTGGCAGATGGCTATGCTGTCTATGAGGGTGAAGAGATTCATAAAGAGGACAGGGAGAAACAACTTTTCCCAAAGAAGAGAAGATGGTGCTGGATTTGACAAGTCCAAAGTTGAATGCTACAAGTGTCACAAGATGGGACACTTTGCCAGGGAATGCAGAGGTGGAACATCTCACAACAGCCATCAACAAACTCAGGCTGGAAGCTCCAATCAAAACAGAAACTCTATTCAAGCTCTTGTCTCTCAACAAGGAATGGGATTTGATTGGAGTGATCAAGCAGAAGAGGCCATCCAAAATCAAGCACTTATGGCTGAAGTTTCAGATATTCCCACTGAGGTAAAATCTAATCTCTGTACTCAAGCTTGTATAGACACTGTTAAAAGGTATAGAGATCACAATCAGGGAATGTGTGATGACCTTAAGAGATTAGAAAAGGACAGAAAAGACTATGTAGTAATTGTTGAGAAGTTTGAAGAACAGATTAGGGCTTTTCAAGCCAATGAACTTCAACACTCCTATGATACAAACTACTGGAAATGGGAAAAGGATGGTCTAGAGTTCCAGCTTAGGGAATCCAGGGAAGAGTGTGAGAAACTAAAAGGAGAGCTTGAGAAAGTTAAACTTGATGTAGAAAAGTTTAATTGTGCCTCTAAAGTCATGGACAACATAATCAACTCTCAAATCCATAGTAAGTTGAAACCAGGCATAGGATACAATGCCACACCCCCACCCTACAACAACACCTACATCCCTCCTAAGTCAGACCTATTAGAAACCAAGGATAGGAAGGACTTACCTGAAGGAGCCACTGAAGTAGATCCATTAGATGAAGTAGTTGTTGAGGAGAAGACTGAAAAAGAAGGATCTGGTGAGGAATGTGTAAGTCCATGTGTTAAGAACAATGAGATGAAAAGGACTGGAAAGGGAAAGGGAGTTCATTATACACAGACCACTGTTGTGAACTCTAATACTTGTGAACATTGTTCTTGCAAGAAATCTCAAGAGAATAAGCCCCAAAAACATGATAAAATGAGGGGAAATCAAAGAAATTGGAATAACCAGTGGGCACAAAAGCAAGGAGTTGATCTGCAAAGGATTAACAGACCAAAACCTTGTTTTATTTGTGGCAAATTGAATCATCTTGCCAAACACTGTTATTTCAATCCTATTAACCAAAAGAAAAGTTTTCAAAGAAGTTTTCAAAAATCTTCTGGTTATAGGAAGCCTTCAAGGAATAATGTGGCTAAGAAACAAGCTGAATCCAAAAGCCACATGAGAAAACAGACTGAAAAGGAATGTGTCAATATGTGGGTCCCCAAAAGCACTAATGTTAGTACTGCTACCTCAGATAGTACTGCTGACAAGGATAGTGCTGCTAGAAGCAATACTACTGCCAATACTGCTGCTAGCAGTGTTAGTGCTGCTAACACTGTTAGTACTTCTTTTAAAGAGAATACTGCTGCTAGCAGTGTTAGTGCTGCTAACACTGTTAGTACTTCTTTTAAAGAGAATGCTGCTGCTAGCAGTGTTAGTGCTGCTAGCAGTGTTAGTGCTGCTAACTCTGTTAGTACCTCTTCTAAGAACAATACTGCTGCTAGCAGTGTTAGTGCTGCTAACACTGTTAGTACTTCTTCTAAGGTTAATACTGCTTCTAGTTTTTGTGCTGCTAGACCAATCATATTGACAAAGTACTCATGTACTGCAGTACCTAAGTTTGAAAATCTCATCAAAACCCAGTGCAAGTACTTTGATGAGCAAGGGAGACCCAAGACCACTTTGGCTTGGGTTCCCAATAATAACTAACTGATTTATCTGATGTGCAGGGCAACCAACAGCTCAAGGGGAAGAGCATCTGGCATGTTGATAGTGGTTGCTCCAGGCACATGACAGGTAACATGGCCTGCCTCAAGAATTTCAAAAGAATTGATGGAGGACATGTTGCTTTTGGAAATAATCCTGCAGGAGGTAAGATAAGTGGTAAAGGTGATGTGTCAAAAGGTAAGATGACATTTGAGGATGTTTACTATGTTGAGCAATTGAGATACAACCTGTTAAGTGTATCACAGGTCTGTGACAAGAAACATAGTATATTATTTACTGATTCTGAATGCATTATTCTTGCTCCTGGATTCAAAGTAGTTGATGAAAACATGATACTATTGAGAACTCCTAGAAAGGATAACGTGTATTGTTTAGATTTAGAAAGTGTTTCATCTGATTCATCTCTAAATTGTTTGGTATCAAAAGCTTCAATAGATGAATCATCACTTTGGCACATAAGGATGTGTCACATGAATTTTAAAACAATGAATAAACTTGTTAAAAATAATCTTGTTAGGGGTTTACCTTCAAAAGTCTATTCATGTGATGATCATTGTGTTGCATGTCTCAAAGGCAAACAACACAAAACTTCTCATAAGTCCAAAGAGATAAACACTATCTCAAATCCTCTTCAGTTGTTGCATATGGATCTGTTTGGCCCTACAAATGTCATGAGCATTGGCAAGAAGTCATACTGTTTAGTTATTGTTGATGATTACTCTAGATTTACTTGGGTATATTTTCTGAGAACTAAAGATGAGACAAGTGGACTGATAAAATCTTTTATTCTTAGAATTGAAAACCAATCAAATCAAAAAGTGAAAGTCATTAGATCAGATAATGGGACTGAATTTAAAAACTTTGATCTAAACACCTTTTGTGAGGAAAAAGGAATTGAGAGACTATTAATACAGTGCTCCTAGGACTCCACAACAGAATGGTGTTGCTGAGAGAAGGAATAGGACACTAATTGAGGCTGCTAGATCACTGTTAGCTGATTCAAAATTACCCACTACTTTTTGGGCAGAAGCAGTTAATACTGCTTGTTATGTTCAAAACAGAGTTTTGGTAATAAAGCCTAAAAACAAGACACCTTATGAGCTTTTTCTGAAAAAGAAACCATTTATTGGGTTTTTCAAACCATTTGGGTGTCCTTGTACAATTCTCAATACCAAATCTCACTTAGGTAAGTTTTATAGCAAAGCAGATGATGGATTTCTTGTTGGTTACTCATCTCAGAGTAAGGCTTACAGAGTGTTTAATTCCTCTTCTAGAATAATTGAAGAAAGTGACAATGTCAAATGCAATGAGAACACACCAAATCCTATTGGTTCAGGTCCTGATTGGCTATTTGACATTGATTCACTCACTAATTCTTTGGGTTTCAGTAGTGATGTATATGCAGGACAAAGGGATGCACCACCATCAGATAACAGTATTCAGTCTGTGATATTTCCACTCCCTACCATTGATCCTGTTGACTTCTGTGAACCAGAAAAGGAAGCTGAACCCATTCAGAATGAAGAAGAGAGAGGAATAGAGGAAAATCAGACTTCAAGAGAGTCTGAAGTGACTGAAGAAGCTGAAGAAAATCCAGACTTAAATGAGTCAAATCTGGATGTGAACCTACAAGAGGAATCTGGTCATCCATCAAGAACTCAGAAAAATCATCCTCCTGAGTTGGTTATAGGAGACATTGCTTCTCCCATGATGACTAGGAATCAAAGCAGACTTCAAGAGCTACAAGATCAGCAGAATACAGTTAATACTGTCCTTACTTGCTTTCTATCCCAAATTGAGCCCAAAAAGGCTTATGATGCTATGAAAGATCCAAGTTGGATAGAAGCAATGCAAGAGGAGCTGCTACAGTTTAAATTACAGGATGTTTGGGACTTGGTGGACCTTCCAAAAGGTCATAGAGCAATTGGCACCAAGTGGATTTTCAGAAACAAGAAGGATGACAGAGGAATTGTGATCAGAAACAAAGCAAGGCTGGTTGCTCAAGGGTATACTCAGGAAGAGGGCATAGACTATGAGGAAGTCTTTGCTCCAGTGGCAAGGATTGAAGCAATTAGGCTATTTCTAGCCTATGCCTCATACATGAAGTTCAAGGTCTACCAAATGGATGTAAAAAGTGCTTTTCTGTATGGAAGTATTGATGAAGAAGTATATGTCTGTCAACCTCCTGGATTTGAGAATCCATTGCACCCTGACAGAGTGTACAAGTTGAAGAAGGCACTTTATGGTTTACATCAAGCCCCAAGAGCATGGTATGACACCCTGTCTACCTATCTTTTGAAAAATGACTTTGAAAGAGGAGTCATTGACAAGACCTTGTTCATTAAGAGGAGAAAGAAAGACACACTACTTGTTCAGATCTATGTGGATGACATCATCTTTGGATCCACAAATGATCACATGTGTAAAGAGTTTGAAGAGTTAATGCACAAGAGCTTCAAGATGAGTTCCATGGGAGAACTTACTTTCTTCCTTGGGCTTCAGGTGAAACAGAGGAAAGATGGGATTTTCATAAGCCAATCCAAATATGTGAAAGACATCCTGGACAAGTATGGTTTAACAGACTCAAAGCTAGCAAGCACACCAATGGAGACACACAAACAGATCACTGCAGATCTTGAGGGGGAGGATGTGGATGTCCATCATTACAGATCTATGATTGGATCACTCATGTATCTCACAACCTCTAGACCAGACATTATGTTTCCAGTATGTGTTTGTGCCAGATTTCAGGTTACACCTAAGCAATCACACCTTCATGCAGTCAAAAGAATTTTTAGATACCTAGGAGGGCAACCTAGATTAGGTCTTTGGTATCCTTATGAATCTTTATTTGACTTGCTTGCATACTCAGACAGTGACTTAGGTGGAGCTAACATGGATAGGAAGTCTACTTCAGGTGGATGTCAGTTTTTGGGTGCAAGACTTGTATCATGGTAGTGTAAGAAACAAACCACAGTGTCCTTATCTACAACAGAAGCTGAGTATATAGCTGCTGCAAGTTGCTGTTCTCATGTGTTATGGATTCAGAATCAAATGTTGGACTATGGGGTAACATTTCTTCACACTCCAATCTTCATTGACAACAACAGTGCCATTAGCATTGTTAACAATCCTGTCAAGCACTAAAAAACAAAGCACATAGAGATCAGGTATCACTTTATTAGAGACTGTAATGAAAAGAAATTGATTCAAGTTGCTAAAGTTCATACCAATGACCAGTTTGCAGATCTATTCACAAAAGCTTTTGATGTGGGTAGATTCACTTTCTTGGTAGCAAGTGTGGGCTTGATCAACCTTGAATAAATTCATGATTTTTAATTTTTTTATACCTGCATTTCTTTGTATATTTGGTGTTACTAACTAGTTTTCTCAGAACCTCAGTATGACTCAGATTGACAAGTGCTGCAAAGTGTAAGTATAGTTACTACTGCCAGTGCATAGTTACTACTGCTAGTACATATTTTCTACTGCCAATGTGTAGTTAATACTGCTTTGTAGTTAATACTGCTTAGTGGTTAATACTGCTTTGTAGTTAATACTGCTTTGTAGTTAATACTGCTTAGTGGTTAATACTGCTTTGTAGTTAATAGTGCTCTGTAGTTAATACTGCTTTGTAGTTAATACTGCTTAGTAATTAATACTGCATTGGTAATTAATACTGCTTTGTAGTTAATACTGCTTAGTAGTTAATACTGCTTTGTAGTTAATACTGCTTAGTAGTTAATACTGCATATGTAATTTATACTGCTTTGTAGTTCATACTGCTTAGTAGTTAATACTGCTTGTGTAGTTAATACTGCTGTGTAGTTAATACTGCCTTGCAGTTAATACTACTCAGTCGTTAATACTGCTAAGTCGTTAATACTGCTTTTAAAGAAAATCAGGGCTAGTACTGATATAAATACTCTTTCAACCCGCCAAAGTTCATAACGTATTTTTGCATTCAATTTATCTCTCTATCGTTCTAACCTTTTCTCCCTAGAATCTCTGTGTTTTCTATCCAAATCCTCAGGAAGAATGACGACAATGGAGTTTGTCGATGAGCACAATGAGATTGCGATGCTTCAGAAGCCAAAGCAGGCCGCAGGATTTCATGATATTGTGGATTTTCTCAAGTCCACACACATCTCTCATGCCCTAACAGTGTGCCCAACCATATATATCGAGCATCAAAAGCAATTTTGGGAGAATGCCACTGTTATATTCGAAGATGGGCAGAAAATCATTCGAACAAGGGTTTGTGACAAACCCTTGAAGGTCACAGAGGAGGTTATTCGCATCACTCTTCACTTAGATGATGCCTCAGGTATAACCTATCTCTCTAATGATGAACTTTTCTCGACCTTACCAAGAATGGGGTATGAAGGTCCCATTGGAAATTTTAAATTCTACAAGTCAAAGTTTTTCACCCAATGGCGATTTCTTGTTCATACTCTTATGCACTGTATTTCAAAGAAAACAACTGGATGGAGTGAGTTTAGCAGTACCATTGATTATGCCTTGGTCTGCTTAACCACTGCCAGAAAGTTCAATTTTTCAGCAATGATTTTTAATGATCTTGTGGCAAACCTAGAATCCAAAAAGAGCTTTTACATGTATCCCAGGTTTGTCCAAGAAGTAATTAACCATGAATTGACGGATTTACCTCAGTCTGTTGAGGTATATGTGCCAAAATCCCCTAAAGGGAAGGTTTTCTCAAATATGAGAAGAATTCCTAGGGACTCGGAAGGAGTTGACACACCATTGTTCTCTACTATGATGGTTGTGTCCCACACCACTGAAGGTATGGCATCAGGGTCAAGGCCCCCATTAGACACACCCACTGATGGCCAATCCCAACCTTCCATCACCAAAGAAATCCCACAGTCCATTCTTTTAAGACCCACTCCCAAAATCACCAAGAAGTTTGAAAGAAGAAAGGTACACAAGGTTCCTTCCCTTGGTGTATCTCCTAATAGCCCAAAGCCTACAAGCCCTCTATTGGAGCATTCTCCAATAGAGAATATCAAAAGGGTAACCACAGGGGTGTCTCCCAACCCCAAGAAGGTGCTCTCTAAGGAGAAGGATGAGCATGTGGGCTGCAAGGCTGCCACTACTTCTGCTAGCAAAGAGAAGGACAGTGGTAACATCACTAAGACCTTCCCCACGGCAACTCAGAATGTGAAAACATTTAGAGGACCCAGGCGCCAAGAAACCATGGGAGTAGGTTGTGCTTTTGCTAGGCAAGAGACACCTACTAAAACTTCCAATGATCCTAAAAGGGAGGTAAACACTTCTAAACCAGGTGAGGATAGATATACTTATGAGGAATTGATGGAAACCATTGCCAACATCAACATTGATGTCATGAATCAGCAGAAGGAAATTGATGAGCTTAAGAAGGTGGTTCTTTATCAACACACCAAGATAGAGAAGAATAAGAAGATGATCACCAAGCTGCTGCAAAGAAGGAAGAAAGCTCAGTATGTTCTGAAAAGGAGAAGATCAACCACTGATGCTTCCAAAAAGGGGGAGTTAGAAACTGAACTAAACATGGAGGATGCAAAGGTTGAGGGGGAGAATGAGCATAAGGTTGAGGGGGAGGCTGAGCAGGTTGCAGAAGATGCAAAGGAAGCAGAAAGTGAGAAAGCAGCAGTAACTGAAACTGCAGAAAATGAGAAGGAAGTAGTATATGAGTTTCTAGCAGCAGAAACCACAGAAAAAGCAGTAGAAACAGTTAATGCTGCAGTATCTGAGATTGAAGCAGCAGTAGCTGAAATTATGAAGAGTCTTGTTGATGCAGCAGTATCTGAAAGTGAGAAGGAAGCAGTATCTGTATCTACAGTAACTAAATCTGAGATTGAAGCAGAGGTATTTGAGATTGTGAAGAATAGTGTTGAAGCAGTAGTATCAAAGATAGTAAAAGAAGCAGTAACAGATAGAGCAGCAGAAATGGTTAATGCTGCTAGTCAAAAATCAGCAGAAACCATTCAAGCAGCAGAAATGGTTAATGTTGCTGAAAAACATAAGGCAGCAGAAACCATCCCTGAAGCAGCAGAAACAAAGGAAACAACAGAAACCATCCCTGAAGCAGCAGAAACAAAGGAAACAGCTGAAACCATTCCTGAAGCTGTTAAATCACTCAAAAGAACCAAGATGGTGTCAAACAAAAGACCAAGAACAAAGTCTATAGCTTCAAAGAAGAAAGTTGTAAATAAGCCTAGGGTGGAACCCATTGTAGAAGAAGCTAAGGAGGAAGTTGTGAAAGAGAAAGCTGATCATAAAGTTGCTGAAGAAGAAGTGGCAACTCCATCAGGTCAACCAAGCAATGTACAATCACCAACAAATGCTCAATGTGATATGTATATTACTGTGGTTGATACTAGTCCAATCAAAGTTAAACCATTAGCTTCTATGGCTCCTGAGATCATCTTCTGGGATACTTTGAGAGATCATAGAAAGGAGTACATTAGAGCAAAAAGAGCAGATGGGAAGTTTGAGGTCAGTTCTACATGGGGAAGACATATCAGGATGTGCTCTAGATCTGACATTGAGGAGATGTTCAAGGTGGGAATGAAGCTTTATGGAAATATGCTGACTGAGAATGGAATGTCCATCACCAAAATGGTACTTGAATACTTGTGTCTAATGTTCAATACAGAAGCAGTTAAGTATTTGACAGAAAGGCAATTTCAAGCTGTTACCAACTGGATGCTTATTGAAAACTGTGGTGTGTATGTCATAACACTTGACTATGCATATCATGAGTATTATTTGGTGGATAAAATATACAAGCACATCATGACAAGGTTGAAAGGAATGCTAAAAGCTAAGTTGGTGGGTAACAAAGATTCTAAGATGGCAAGATACTTGGTAAGAAGGATCATCAATCAAAGTTTGGGATTGAATCCTGACTTGTGTGTTCAAGATTAAGTTTTGGAAGCATCATCATCTGAAGAACTTGACTTCTCTTTCTAAAAGTCAAGTTAGGGGGAGATTGTTGGGAACTGAAGATTTGCTTAGTATGGATAGTACTGCCAGAACAACTTTAATACTGCCAGGGCATGATTAATACTGCTGAAGCGAAGTTAGTACTGCTTGTCATAATTAATACTGCTAGAGTGAAGTTAGTACTGCTTGTCAAGATTAATACTGCTGAAGCAAGGTTAGTACTGCTGAGTCAAGTTAATGCTGCTGGAATGAGTTAATGCTGCTGGAATGAGTTAATGCTGCTGAAATGAATTAATGCTGCTGGAGAATATTAGTACTGCTCATGCTGAATGAAGTTAATACTGCTGATGTGATAAGTTTGGTATGCGAAGATATTGGAGATAAAGATGGAATGGATGAAGATATGCTTAAAGAAGATTCAGAAGATCAATTTTGTTTTGATAGTTATCTTGTAATTATTTAGTATAAATAGATGTTGATAGATAGCTATTCAATACAAGCGATATACGAGAGTTTTAGAATACGTTTTGTTTTAGAGAGAATTAACCTCAAGGTTGAGAACCCTATTTCTAGAGAAGTAGAAGTCGTCTTGATTGAGCCTGTTCATCAAGATTGAGGTTTGGTTGTAAGCTTGTGAGTTGAATTAGTGAATACAAACAGCTGTGTGTTTTCTGATATATTCTGAGTTCTAAGTATTATTAGTCTTGTTAAGATTCGATCCTGACACACTCGTCGGAGGACATAGTCGCCTACCTGAAAGACTTTAACTTTGACATTCTAGTTGAAATGTCGCTCGACCGCTTGCCGCTGCGACGCCATTCTGATCAATGCTGATTCTCTGAGCTCTTCAAGGGCGTCAAGGTCATAACTTAAATCAACCAGGTTATGGTCGAAGGAAGTATGCCTCGAAGTTGGGAGCTGGACCTCGACCGGCAAAACTGCTTCACAACCTTAAACTAAAGAGAAAGGAGTTTGACCTGTGGACGTGTGAGGTGTCGTGCGATTCGCCCATAGGATCGAAGGGAGTTCTTCGACCCACTTTCCCTTTGCAGCTTTTAACCTTTTCTTAATCGAAGCAATGATGGTTTTATTGCTCGACTCAACAAGTCCATTTTCCTGGGGATACCTGGGTGTCGAGGTCGTCAACTTGATGCTTCGATCTTCACAAAATTGTCGAGTCCTGTTGCTTATGAACTGGGATCCATTGTCGCAGACAATTTCGTATGGGATCCCAAATCTGCATATAATGTTAGTTTAGATAAAAGAGACAACTTCCTTGTCCCGAACTTGGGAAAAGGCAGCTGCTTCTACCCATTTAGAAAAGTAATCTTTAAGTACGAGGAGAAATACCTTTTGCCCTGGGGCAGGTGGCAGCTTGCCGACAATGTACATCCCCCATCTCATGAAGGGGCATGTGATCAATGTCGAGTATAAAGGTTCAGAAGGTTTGTGGGACGTACCTGAATGTCGCTGACAAGGATCACAATTCTGGACATACCTGACGGCGTCTTGTCGCAGTGTTGGCCAAAAGTAGCCATGTCGAGAGATACGATTAGCCAAACTACGCCCCCCTGAGTGGTTGCCACACTCCCCATCGTGCATTTCTTGAAGGATCTTCTGAACTTGGCTCTTGCTGGTGACACATCTTAGGTTTAAGCCTGTTGATGATCGTCGATAGAGCCTATCTCCGATCATGACATACCTAGATGCCTTGAACCTGATTTTCTGGGCTTCCATCTGGTCTTCTGGAAGTTGGTCGTGCATAAGGAAATTTCGGATGTCGCACGACCAATCATCTTTTTGGACTTCGATCTGGACGACATCGTCATTTTCGACGGATGACGTCGCTAGGTGGATCATAGGAATACTATCGAATATTGGTTCTACTAGAGCAGATCCAAGGTTTGCTAAAGCATCGGCTTGAGTGTTCTGGTCCCTTGGAATCTGTTCAATAGAAAAAGATTTAAACTTTTTGGATTTTTCTTTTGGTACCTTTAGGTACGCTGTCATCTGATATGAGGTTTTCACACCCCGAGAATCTAACCGCAAGTGTACAGTGTCGAAATCAAGTAATAACGTACGGTAAGTACGAGTATCGAATCCACGGGAACTAGAAACTAAGTATCACAATTACTATAAGAACTATTAATTGAACTGTCGAATTTGGAAGATTGGTTTTAAAACTACTTAATTGCAATAAGTAAACAAATCAAACACAAGACAAAACATAAACAGCTTTGGAAACTTTGATAGAGAGAAACGTTGAGGGTTGGAAATCCTCAGGTTTTACACATGCAAACAATTGACTCAAAACAGTTACCAGTTAATCCCCTTAATGATTCCCAAATCTTTTAAGATCACCGTCGTTCTCTTTCGAACAACAACGGGTTTTATTTTGAAAAGGATAAGTTCAATCTCTCGATCTCACCTATGGATTCCAAAACACATTAAGTACACGATTTAAATTTAAATTGGCTAGATTTTATCTCTCGACATCAACCTAACGGTTTAATTGGGACTAAAGCTTACTCGGTATATCTCTATCACCTTTCGGAGTTTAGGTATGCAATTCCTAATTCTAAATAGCAATTAATTCTCCCGAACTCAGTTACTAACAACAATTCAATTGTAAATTGGCCAAATTCACAAAAACATTAAGAACAAAATCACATACTCCATTAATTAGGGAAAACTGATAAAAGTTCAATTCAATTCGTCACATGCTTACAAACCGAATTCATTCCAACCCCCAACACGAACCGGTTAGTTCATGTCGGTGGTGGAGTCAAACACAAGAGAAAAAGATGCAAAAGTGTATGTAAACATGATTAATCGTGAAAGATGAAATCGTAATAAAAGTGATGATAACTCCCTCCTCTCGTGTTCGTCTCTACGTTCCGTGATGAATGTCTCCTTGATCGGCTCTCTAACGTGGCTTCGAGGACTCTGAAAAATCGCCCAGAATCTCCCCTCCGCTGCTCCCGGTCGTCTGCCGTCTGAATGATATCGAAAAGTGACCTAAAACCCGAAATAAAATACTGATTTTCGCGAAACAGTGGGTTACGCGACTTGCCACGCGACTTGCAAGTCGCGGGCTAAGTCGCGCGTATGGTTTTTGCAGCGTGGGTCGTCGTCTGGTTCTCGGTTCGGGTCCTGGTTCGGTCGCGGGTCTTGGGCTTGACTTTTGGGTTCCGTTAGGCTTCTTTTTGGGCTCTTTTTAGCTTCTTTTCTCGATGATTGCCGCCTCTTAGATAACCTGTATAATTCACTAGATAAACCGTAAAATATACGCCTTTTTACTTGAACACAAGCCAATCTTATTGGTTTGAGAACCGAAAATAACGCCAAAAAGTGGCGTTATCAACAACCCCAAACCGAGCGTTGCTTGTCCCCAAGCAAATTAGCGATAAAAACAGAATAAAAGCATATATCTGTGAAAAAATAGTGACTGCACAATTCCCAATCGGTACCAAGTGATGCAACGGTGATTTCCCCTACCCGTGAATATCTATCTCACTCTCGCCTCATTCTTATTTCATTTGATCTATGACCTTCCATTGGGAGTTGAACTCGTGACTGTTCCGATAACATTAAGGTTAGACTAGGTCCAGACATACTAGGGAAAACATTTCGCCTCGACCCTACCTCACGGGATACTCTCTTTGCACTCGAACCTAGGTTATCGCACATGTTGTCATGTTATGGAGGTTATGTACATGAATACGCAATAATTTCATGACAACTAACATGAAAGACGCACAAATGTCCAAAAGATTGATCTCAGAAGGAATCAAGTAGCAAGACAGGGAATATCAGTAGAGGTATTCGTAGACTCTAATCACGTTTTCCAAAAGATCATCTAGGTCTTTACAAGGGTTATAACGAGGCTAAGGTTAAGGCTTAGAAACGAAGGGTAAAAGGATCAAAGGTCCTCGGTGTGTCAATCATTTGCAATTATGAACTTTCTCCTCCACTTTCTATCACTTGGCCCTATTTGTCACTCTTGGAGTCACTTTGACTCACTTATTATGCAGCTCTAAGTGCTATCTAAGTACTGTATTTATTCTCTTTTTTTTTCTTTTTTTTGGGACTTCATTGGTCCTCTTTTCTATTTCTCGGGTTACATTGACCCGTTTTATTCTCATGACTGGCCTGTTCTCTTCTCTTCTGCTCTATCTCTCGTAGTTCATTGCCGCCTCTAATTGACACACTTTCGGATAAGGGTTGGCTAAGGCTTTTGGCTAAAGGTTTAATGGTGGGTTTAGAGAAAATTAAGGTGCGTGTTTGGCTGCAAAGGGGTTATGGATACACACAGAAGGGTAAAAGGTAGCGATAGCTAAAACGGTTTAAAACAAAACACACAATGCCTGGAATCATATCTTAAGGCCTACGCGATATGGTCTACTATACCCTTACCCAATATCCTGAGGTTCGTCTTTGCTACTCAATGCAATAATGTAGTGAGATCATTCTACATTCACGACAAGGAATTCGAAAAAGTGTATGTGAATTAAGTGTATAAATCCCTCGAAATGAAAAACGTCTTTTAGGCTCAAAACTCACAATCGGGTGGTCTCCACTAATGTCCCTAGTCATGTCCTTTCCCGGTCCTTCCCTAACGATCACGTCACTTTCACAAGATTCTTCCCACAATGGTTGGTCTCAATCATTCAAAACAAAAAATTTAGCTATTATGATCTAGACACTCAGAAGTGCAGGAAATCTACGTGCATAACTTGGGCCCGATGGGGCAACCCCAAACCTTACCCACACATTGTCCCCAATGTGCAAGTAAAGTCGTAGGTGATGCGACTCGAATCATTGTGCAGTTATTACAATTATCAAAAGGACGGGCAAGGCATTACATAGCAAGCAAAAGAAATCCCAAAATTTATAATATGGGCACCCCAAACCTAGGCCGTGGCCTAGGTTTGCCAAATAAAAGCCAACCCCAAACCTCGGTAAAACCGAGGTTTGCACAGGGTGAAAAAAAAGTGAGTGTATAGATGTTTAAAAGATGAGGCACCCCAAACCTAAGTGAAACTTAGGTTTGTTGCCTCTCGTGAGACTAAAATAGACTAAAACATCATACACCACTCGTTTAGCAGAAAGAGTTAGAACATACCTGTTTGCCCGGACCGACAGGATTCTTGAAAGGTTGAAGCGCCAGAATGGAAGACATCGGAGAGGAGGGCACACAAAAACAAGAACATGAAAGCAAAGGACGAAACATGCAAAGAAAAAGAAAACACAAGCAAGATAGGAACAAAAATTGCACGAAAAACAAAAAACGAAGCAACAGGGGACTCCCGCGGTTTAGCCCGCGACTTGCAAGTCGCGTGGCAAACCGCGTATCCTACTGTTTCAGAAAACAAACAGAGGGTCCTGCGGCTTGCTGCGCGGTATGCAAACCGCATGGCAAGTCACGTATGTCCCTGTTCCAGCTATTTTTGATTTTTCAATTTTTCGATTTTTATGTTTTTTTCGGAAATAAAAACACACTCAAACTAAAAATAATAAAAGGAAACAGACTTTGGTGGGTTGCCTCCCACCCAACGCCTTATTTAAAGTCGTGGCACCACTATGTGGTTTAAGCTCGGCTCGGTATCCGCTGACTCGAATCGCCCACACTTGCGATTCCCCGCGGATTGTTCCTCATTTGGCCTTCCTTTACCAGTTCCAGCTTCTTCTTCTCTTCCAACTCGCATTTTCTCAAACATTTTGAACATCACCTTCTCGCCGCCAACTCTGAAGGTCACCTCTCCTTCCTCCACATCAATTAAGACTCGGCTCGTGGCTAGGAATGATTGTCCCAATATCAACGGAACCTCTTCGTCTTCGTCTATATCTATCACTACGAAGTCTACCGGAAAGTAAAACTTGCCAACCTTTACGAGCACGTCCTCGATCACTCCATATGGGTATCTTATTGACCGATCAGCAAGCTTGAGCGTCATGAACGTTGGACTTACCTCACCCAGGCCGAGTTTCCTGAAAATAGAAAGAGGCATCAGATTAATACTAGCCCCTAAATCACACAAAACTAATTAAAAGTAAACTCCCCAATCTGAATAGGGATAGAGAAACTCCCTGGATCTTTAAGCTTCGGGGGAAGCTTATTCTGAAAAATCGTGCTGCACTCTTCAGTGAGCGCAACTGTGGCCTGGTGATCGATCGCCCTCTTTTTGGATAAAATTTCCTTCATGAACTTCATGTATGAGGGCATTTGTGCCAATGCATCTGCAAAAGGGATGTTAATAGTTAACTTTTTAAATACATCGATAAATTTAGAAAAATTAACATCATCCTTGTTTGCTTTAAGTCTATTTGGATAAGGCACTCATTGAGGTGTCGGCTTGACCGGTGGTTGCTCTTGCTCCTTCACTTTGCTATTCTTGTTCTCTTCATCCATAATCTTCTCATCGGTCTCTAGCTCATCCAGATTTACCATCTCAAAATCTTGCTCGGTTTCCTTTGATGACTCTTCCCGTGTAGGTTCCCCATTCAGCTCCTTGCCACTTCTTAGGTAAATGGCGTTGCAATGTTCCCGGTTAGTCTTTTCGGGTTGACTTGGGAAAGTACCGGGAGGTCAGTTTTGTAGGGCTTCAGAGATTTGCCCCACTTGCCTCTCCAAGATTTTGATAGATGCAGTGTTTTGCTCGGTCGCCGCCTTGACAGTATTGACCGTGTTCGCTAACTCTCCGACCATGCTGTCCATCTTGGTCATAAACTTCATCATCATCTCTTCCAGCCCCGGTTTCTTCTCTCCGGATGGTCCTTCGTTCCTTTGCTGGAAACCTGGAGGACGGTACACATTATTAGTACTAGGAGAATTAAAAGAGTTAGAAGGATTACCTGGTTGTTGACCGGGTTGACTCCACGAAAGATTGGGATGCTTCTTCCACCCCTCATTGTAGGTGTTCGAGAAAGGATCATTTCTCGGTTGATAGTTCCGGTTTTGCATATACTGAACTTGCTCGGGTGCTTCCGTAATACCTCTATTCAGCTGATTTGTGATAAGGGCCAGTTGAGCTTTCAGTTCATTCAGCTCATTACTTTCTTGCACACTTGCCACCCGTCTCACGGCTGATCTCGGGGTGGAAAAACTATGCTCCGCCAAATTCTCGATCAGTTCGCAAGCCTCTTCATAGGACTTATCCATTAGTGCCCCACCCGCCGCATCAGTGATGTCATTTTTAAACTGCGGGTAAAGGCCACTAAAGAAGGTCTGGATGATGACCCAACCTTGTAGCCCGTGATGAGGACACTTCTTTGTAATAACCCAAATTCTAGTAAGTTTAGAAGTTTAGTGGCTAGAGCGAAAGAAATGAAAGTATTGGTGAGGGACTCATTTGCAAAGTATGAAAGATACTTATTTGGACCAAAACCCTAAGTTTTAAGACTGAACATTCTATTTTCATTTGGGTTGGCGGCTGAGTAAGAAATCGAGGGAAGAAGAAGAAATCAAGAATTGGGCAAGCAAATCCAGAAGGGACTCTTCGTGGTAAGTGTAATTCTCCTATTATGTTATCTCTCTAATTTCTGAGTTCTCCATTAAATCTAGGTTAGGTTCCAATCCCATGTTTTAAGCAGTGAATGTATGTTAAGAGGGTTTGAGAATTATCCTAGAATTTGACGAGTACTGGTTTAGCCTTAACCCTGTTTATGGATTATTAAAGTCGGGAAAAATCGCATTTAAACCTCGCAATAAGAAAAGATCGACTGAAAAACCCATAACGGTAGGTGTCAATCGCGGTAGTCTGAGTCCCGCAATTGCTTAGTACCGGGAGTGAGTCCCGCAATTGGGAAGTACCGGGAGTTTCCCGAAGTACCGGGAGTTTCCCGAAGTACCGGGAGTTGCCCGAAGTACCGGGAGTTTCCCGAAGTACCGGGAGTTGCCCGAAGTACCGGGAGTTGCCGGAAGTACCGGGACTCGCCGGAAGTCATACCGAGAATAAGGAGTCTGGGTCGAGGTCGAGGTTGGGCCGAATTGTGTGATGGGCCGAGAAGTTAATTATGTCCTGTTGGGCCTAGAGTTAGTTCAGGACTTAATTCATTTAAAGTCTAAACTAGTTGTTGAAGTCCTAGTATGAATATAACAGTCTTAACTATTTATTTTAAGATCGAATTAAGAGGAGAACTTAGGATCAGCAATCGAGTTACATCTAATTAATTTATAAATTATGAATTAGGTGTACGGACGGAACGAGACACAAGGTTAGAAAGGAAATTGCTATCAGGTGAGTTCCCTAAACCCTTTTACGACGCAAAGTGATATATGTTTTAACTGATTATGGTTTTACCGAGCATGAAATGTTATGAACTGATTGCATGATTTTCACGAACGTATCTGTTCTATTAAATGAAATGTTTAGCATGAAGAAATGAAAGACATGACGTACGGATACTTTAACTTACATGTTTTCATGAACATACTTGTATGCTATGTGGTGTCGGTCTGCACTGTGGGGTCAGAGAGATGTTCTCGGGATCTGAGGATCCCTTGGATATGTATGACAGGCCGGTAGGTTGGAATCTGTTTCCCTCCTATCCGGTAGAGGGGAGTCCGAGTGGGCTCCAAGGAGGGCGGGAAGGGAACCTGATGGAACCCCGATCGCGAAATGTTTATGTGATCCATACACAGTGCAGTACCTTGTATGATGATGCATTATAGTTTATTGATAAATGTTTTCCAACTGTTTTACATGTTGTTTTCGGAGGGAATTCACTAGACCTTTTGGTCTAACCCTCGCTTTTCAAAACTAAACCATTTTCAGGTAAGCGTGTAGCGAGTTCCTCTAAGTAGAACTAGAGACGGCTTGGAAGTAATGGTGCTCGTGAGGCTCCCAGTTTTGGATTGATATGTCTAGATAGTGCTCGGCTGTGGCTTAGAGTGACTTCCGCTGTTTATGATTAATGTTAACGTTAAATTTTTTGTTAAGTATGTCTTAGCATTGATGTAAGGACTAGCTCAATTATGTAATTTGAATGTTAATCTTATGACTTTGACCTTTTATGGAAAGTGGGACGTTACAAATGGTATCAGAGCCTTAGTTTAAGGGATTTAGGTGACCATTCGGGCCTAAACTTAAACTGTAAGATGAGGAACACAACCGAGACATAGGATTGCCTATAGGAACGATCACTATAAATGCGCTTAGGAATAAGGTGCCAAGGACAACCGTGTAAGGTACGTTTGGGATTACACCTGGCCAGTGTAATTACGAACTTACAGGTACATGTGCGTGCTTACAATACCTTACTTATAGCAAATTCGTTGTGTCATATCTAGCAAAGATTAACTATCGGGTTCTTTCAGTTTAGCTCTATGGCTGGGAGAACGTGGATGAATAGGTCAGCAAGATCCCTGAGGGATAGACCGAGCTCCTTTGCTTGGGGAAGTGTCGTGTAAGAATCATTATGATGTGGTGTATGTGGACATCGTAGAGAAGAAACGTTGTGAAGAATGTTATGAGTCGTCTAGAGGTATCTCTTCGTGGATTCGGAGAGGATGGGTGTTTGAGTTTGAATAAGACTCCAGTTTCGGGAGAGTCCTAATTATGGAAATCATGGGATAGATCAGTTGGGACGGTAAGATAGAACAGTGGCAAAACCTTGAAAGTATCAATGGAGCCCTGACTTTTTAGTCGAGCTTTTCATTTGCAGGACAAATAGAATAAGATACTTATAGGGAATTGAAAGCATGTAGAAGTAGAAAGTGAGATAGTCGATCAAAGCGAAAATAGTGTGAAATGGTTGAGTAAGTGAGATGTGGAACGCAGGTACATCAAGTTAGTGCTTGACCGAGCGGGCGACACTTGGTCGTAAGTGGAGTATCAAAGACAAGTTGTGTGAATAAAGCGATTGACCTCGTTGAGTGGGTAGCCTTCTATTGCAAGTAGAGTCTCATGCATGGCGTTCTTCTCTGCAACATGAAAATTTTCACGATTTAAGTTAAATGTTTAAATATAAACTTCGATCGAAAATGAGTCAGAACGTGCCCGCGTATGTTTAAAGAAAAAGTGATTTCATTCACATTGCACATTGGAATTTTGAGCCTGGCGAGTTGCAAAGTATTTCACACTTTCATGATAAGTTAAATTGTTACAAAAAGATCGAGAAAACATTTGTCAGCACAACTTTTACAATCGAAATGAGTTTAACCTGTTGATATCATACAAAAGGGTGTGAGAACCGACTGGGTTTACTTGGTGTCGGTAATCTCTTCCGGAATTGTGTCGTATGAAAGGATTTTCATTCAACGTATTACTGTCGTATTAACATTGTTCAGAAATGAGTAAGATTAAGGTTCATGGAAAGATGCATGCAAACGATTCTCGAATCGTTGTGCAGGGCGCTGAAGTTATAAAAGTGATGGAGTCGTGCGTACCCAAATGTTTCCCAAACGTTGTTTATTTAAATGATGAAATGTGCGAAAGGATTTATTTACTGTATTGTCATGCATGAAGGCTATGAACCCACTAGGTCGTAGAGTATTACGTCTTAAGCTAAGGAAGAACTCCGAGAGCGGAGAGGCGTTGGTCAAGTCAAGGGAGAACGTATGTAGTTTTAGTATTTGTGTTCAAGAGGAAAGGTGAACCGTGGTAGAGTCAGTAATGGATTATAGTATCGGTTGTATGAGGGCTTGCACCCTAGTTCGGTAACCGGAAGTACATTTGTCAAGGGACGGTTGTGACCGGAGGAAGGACTTGAAGCCTTCAAGGTGATGGATTTAGCAACTCGTTATGAGTAGTGAGGTGAGGAAGAATGAAATGTCTATGGTGTAGGAATATGAGTTGCGAGGTGAGCTTGTAATGTTGCCGTTACATGAGTAGGTGTCGAAAGGAGGGATGCAGATCATGAAGGTGATTAGGATATGTGGAAGGATTAGGCTCCGTAAGGAACTCATGTTAAAGGATAGGTTAAGGAAGTAGTTAAGAGCTGTCTTTTGTTGTTGAAGTCGGCAACGGTGTATGTTGGCCGAGGCCGAAGACTCAAACCGGATGAGAGTAAGTTGATAGGATACCTTGTGGAGGTGTTAAATTAGTCAGAGACGGTTGTTGTTGAATAGGCGTTCTATTTACGAGGTGAGGAGGGTCCGTAAAAGGACAAGGTGTGTAACACAAGCGGAGTGAGTGTAGACTATACCAATCAGTAAGAAAATGTGCCGTGTCTAAGAAAGGACTCGGATCATAAAGAGCCAACTAGGATGTTTGTGTTTGAGCTAAGTATGAACTCGTGAGTCGTAGTTCAACAAGTTAGGAGAGAACTAAGTAGCGAGACAGACTCGATTGTAGTATACGGGAGAATATGAAGGAAAGGGTGAATTGTGTACGAATGACCATGAGAGACTTGGTCGGTATTGTGATGATAGGAGTGGTCGATGTACGAACGAATAGTAGCTTCAATTGCTAAGATATCTGTGTCAGTCGGTGATGTAGTAAGGCGATGTTAGAAAGATGAAGGATTAGAAGGAAATCCTTATGGGATTTCGGGTAAAGTGTACGTTTTGCAATCTCAGTTGTTGAAGTATGT
Organism: Saussurea involucrata; assembly: GCA_033807775.1. Taxonomy (NCBI): domain Eukaryota; kingdom Viridiplantae; phylum Streptophyta; class Magnoliopsida; order Asterales; family Asteraceae; genus Saussurea; species Saussurea involucrata. The sequence goes on along the minus strand of CM066319.1, from coordinate 26,375,162 downwards.
GGTTTGTAAGTTGGTGTTTATTTCGACTGTTATCGGAACGGAATGTCGGGACAGAATTGGGTGATTGCCCAGTTGTGAGACCAAGATTTGTGGTCATGTATGTTGTTAAGTATATTCTTGAAGGCAGAGTAAGTTTAAGAAGATGATGAATAGATTAGTCAAGCTGTAGTATAGTAGATGAGATATCGTTATGATTAGTCAAGCTGAAAATCGTTCCTTATGCGTGAGGGAATGATCCTAGAAGGAAATAGTTGGAAATTTTGGTTATGTTTAAGGAATGACATGATGATGATTGTGGGTCGGAGTGGTAGCATGATCATTAGTTGATTTGGAATGTCATGATAGAGGTATAAGTCCTTGGTTGGTTGATTGAAATATTATAGATTTGTTAAGTAATGACGTTCATTTGTTATTACAGGATGTGTTACAATTCTGGGGGGAGTGTTATTGGGATTAGCACACTGATTGTTAAAGAACTATTTAAGGTAAATCTAAGTAAGAAAGTCGGGATGACGGTATTTATACATCTGTCTGATTTTTATGATCATGGTGGTTAATCGAAAGAATTGTGGAAACCAAGATTCTGGGTGTTCCTGAGTTAATAGATCCGTTTGTAATAAGGAATCAAGGGGGTGGATTATTAGTGTGAATAGGGTACGTTACTAAGAAACACTTTGGGGTCATTGGAAGTTTAAAGAGGACGAGGGTTGTGTTAGTCAAAATGTGGTGGAATGGATGTGAAATCCTTAAAGAATGTGAACTGTTGCTTTTGTGTGAAAGAAATGTCTGAGAGGGTAAAAGTTGGAGATTAAAGAATGTGTAGTGACGTCGAACACTGGTCTTGTTTCAAGACGGCTTGGTTGAATGCCTTAAGATAAGATCTTGTTGCAACTGTTTGGTTATGTAAGTAATGAGAAGGCGGTATCAACATGTGGAAAGGTCGGGAGAGAGGGAAAGTAATGTTTGGTGAGCAGTGCTCCACGCTAATGTGGGGAAGGTGTAGATAGTATGTCGGAACAAGTGAGTAAATTGGAAGTAGTAAACTTGACAGTAACGCCGATAGGTGAAGGGTTGTGCAGATGGTTATTGATAAGTGTGCAAACCATTAAAAAGGATATTGAGGAAGGAAATTGTGTATGATTTTGTGCAGGAAGGTAGTGGATAAGACAGTCGAATGGGTTGAGTTAGTGACTTTGTCAGAAATGTTTAAACGATTTGGTCGTGCAGTGTTTAAACTAGTGAGATTAGTATGGCGTGACCATGGTTACTCCTCCCAGTGGAGTGAGGATAACCGGAGTTATGCTTCTTGTGACTGAATGAACGTGGCAATCAGCGAGGAATTGATGTGTTTCAGGATAAGTTTAATTTGAGTAAGCGAACACTTCAACGATGGGTTTGGAGGTCCCTACTCTTAGTTTCATATGAGGATGGAGTTGCGAAGTAGTGAGAATGTGAGAGATGTTTGACGAACTGTGATCTAGGTACCCCGAGAGAAGGGAAATGTTATTTGCATAGATGTTTGATGAAGGAACTCTGGGTTGTGAGTTGTCGGGATGTACAGGGCTGGCCTTGTGCCAAGTTGTCAAGTGAGTGAATGTTTCTTAGTAAATGAATCTTGTGTTGTAGCGGGGAAATTCGCCAGGTTCCTCCTTAAAAGGGGTAAAAGATGCATGAGAAGCCTTATTTAATCTTCTATTGTTAAGACCGATCGAATAGGAACTGTGGCCTACGAGTTAGAGTACCGTAAGAACTGAAGGAAATGCATCCAATGTTTCATGTTTCGAAAATTTTTATGAGGTGGTTGACTGTGTCAGGAGTGGCTTTACCTTAGGGAAGTATCAGTATTGATGTGGGCAGGATACCCACACCTTTTCCCAATAAGGAATTCCGGGGACGGAATTCTTTTAAGGGGGGAATGTTGTAATAACCCAAATTCTAGTAAGTTTAGAAGTTTAGTGGCTAGAGCGAAAGAAATGAAAGTATTGGTGAGGGACTCATTTGCAAAGTATGAAAGATACTTATTTGGACCAAAACCCTAAGTTTTAAGACTGAACATTCTATTTTCATTTGGGTTGGCGGCTGAGTAAGAAATCGAGGGAAGAAGAAGAAATCAAGAATTGGGCAAGCAAATCCAGAAGGGACTCTTCGTGGTAAGTGTAATTCTCCTATTATGTTATCTCTCTAATTTCTGAGTTCTCCATTAAATCTAGGTTAGGTTCCAATCCCATGTTTTAAGCAGTGAATGTATGTTAAGAGGGTTTGAGAATTATCCTAGAATTTGACGAGTACTGGTTTAGCCTTAACCATGTTTATGGATTATTAAAGTCGGAAAAAATCGCATTTAAATCTCGCAATAAGAAAAGATCGACCGGGACTCGCCGGAAGTCATACCGGGAATAAGGAGTCTGGGTCGAGGTCGAGGTTGGGCCGAATTGTGTGATGGGCCGAGAAGTTAATTATGTCCTGTTGGGTCTAGAGTTAGTTCAGGACTTTATAGTTTATTGATAAATGTTTTCCAACTGTTTTACATGTTGTTTTCGGAGGGAATTCACTAGACCTTTTGGTCTAACCCTCGTTTTTCAAAACTAAACCATTTTCAGGTAAGCGTGTAGCGAGTTCCTCTAAGTAGAACTAGAGACGGCTTGGAAGTAATGGTGCTCGTGAGGCTCCCAGTTTTGGATTGATATGTCTAGATAGTGCTCGCATGTGGCTTAGAGAGACTTCCGCTGTTTATGATTAATGTTAACGTTAAAGTTTTTGTTAAGTATGTCTTAGCATTGATGTAAGGACTAGCTCAATTATGTAATTTGAATGTTAATCTTATGACTTTGAACTTTTATGGAAAGTGGGACGTTACATTCTTGATCATGTCCTTGTAGCGCTCCCAAGCCTCATATAGCGTTTCTTGATCCCATTGCGCGAAATGTGTGATTTCGGCCATTAGTTGGGCGGTTCGACATGGCGGGAAGAATTTTTGTAGGAAAGCGGCCTTTAGTTGTGCCCATGTAGTGACTGAATCCGGCTGGATACTCTCGGTCCATGTCTCGGCTCGGCCCTTGAGTGAAAATCCAAATAATCTCAGCTTTATGGCATCCTCGTTCATGCCATTGATCTTAAAAGTGATGCAAATCCTCTCGAATGCACGAAGATGTGCATGAGGATCTTCTGTCGGCGTCCCTCCGTATTGGTTTTGCTGTACCATCACGATGGTACTTGGCTTAAGCTCAAAGTAATTCGCCCCAGTTGCGGGCGATTGAATGCCTATGCGTGCCGCCGCCACGTTAGGATCGGCGAACGACCGCATAGGTACCCTTTCCGGAGGAGGTGGTGGATCGTTGCGCGGTGGTCTCTCGTTGACAGGTCTATCGTCACCCATTTGTAATTGTCTCTTAGCTTTGGTCTCTTGACGTAGGCGACGAGCGGTTCTTTCAACTCCGGATCGAATTCTTCAATCTCTTTTCCTCGGGTCGTCCTTGGCATAAACCAAGTGGTACCTGAAACGAAAGAAAGCAAAGTCAGTAATCCAAAAACTGAAAGGGATAAGGTAAAATAACAAAAATAAAAAATGCTCAATCTAATAGCGCGTATAGCTGGTAGTGCTATTAGTTACAACTAGTTCCCCGGCAACGGCGCCAAAAACTTGATACGAGGTTTTTACACCCCGAGAATCTAACCGCAAGTGTATGGTGTCGAAATCAAGTAATAACGTACGGTAAGTACGAGTATCGAATCCACGGGAACTAGGAACTAAGTATCACAATTACTATAAGAACTATTAATTGAACTGTCGAATTTGGAAGATTGGTTTTAAAACTACTTAATTGCAATAAGTAAACAAATCAAACACAAGACAAAACACAAACAGCTTTGGAAACTTTGATAGAGAGAAAAGTTGAGGGTTGGAAATCCTCAGGTTTTACACATGCAAACAATTGACTCAAAACAGTTACCAGTTAATCCCCTTAATGATTCCCAAATCTTTTAAGATCACTGTCGTTCTCTTTCGAACAACAACGGGTTTTATTTTGAAAAGGATAAGTTCAATCTCTCGATCTCACCTATGGATTCCAAAACACATTAAGTACACGATTTAAATTTAAATTGGCTAGATTTTATCTCTCGACATCAACCTAACGGTTTAATTGGGACTAAAGCTTACTCGGTATATCTCTATCACCTTTCGGACTTTAGGTATGCAATTCCTAATTCTAAATAGCAATTAATTCTCCCGAACTCAGTTACTAACAACAATTCAATTGTAAATTGGCCAAATTCACAAAAGCATTAAGAACAAAATCACATACTCCATTAATTAGGGAAAACTGATAAAAGTTCAATTCAATTCGTCACATGCTTATAAACCGAATTCATTCCAACCCCCAACACGAACCGGTTAGTTCATGTCGGTGGTGGAGTCAAACACAAGAGAAAAAGATGCAAAAGTGTATGTAAACATGATTAATCGTGAAAGATGAAATCGTAATAAAAGTGATGATAACTCCCTCCTCTCGTGTTCGTCTCTACGTTCCGTGATGAATGTCTCCTTGATCGGCTCTCTAACGTGGCTTCGAGGACTCCGAAAAATCGCCCAGAATCGCCCCTCCGCTGCTCCCGATCGTCTGCCGTCTGAATGATATCGAAAAGTGACCTAAAACCCGAAATAAAATACTGATTTTCGCGAAACAGTGGGTTACACGACTTGCCACGCGACTTGCAAGTCGCGGGCTAAGTCGCGCGTATGGTTTTTGCAGCGTGGGTCGTCGTCTGGTTCGCGGTTCTGGACCTGGTTCGGTCGCGGGTCTTGGGCTTGACTTTTGGGTTCCGTTAGGCTTCGTTTTGGCTCTTTTGGGCTCTTTTTAGCTTCTTTTCTCGATGATTGCCGCCTCTTAGATAACCTGTATAATTCACTAGATAAACCGTAAAATACACGCCTTTTTACTTGAACACAAGCCAATCTCATTGGTTTGAGAACCGAAAATAACGCCAAAAAGTGGCGTTATCATCATCTTTGAATCTTTGGCCGCGAATTCTCCATTCATCTGGTTCACAACCAGGAGAGAATCGCTTTTGACATGTAGCGCGGTTGCCCTCGAGTCGTGGGCCATATTCATTCCCATGATCAGGGCTTCATACTCAGCTTCGTTGTTGGTGGTTTTGAAGTCGCATCGCATGGAATACACCATCTTGCCCCCCTGTGGCGACTTTAAGACGACGCCTAGTCCTGAACCTCTAGTGTTGGACGATCCATCGACATATAGAGTCCAAGGCACGTCGTCGTGAGTCGCCACAGTTGACATTTTGAGCTCTGCTTCTTTCTCCAATTCAGGGTTGAAATCAGCAATGAAATCCGCCAAGGCTTGCGATTTGATCGCGGTCCTGGGCTTAAAATCGATGTCGTAACTGCTGAGATATATGCTCCATTTTGTTAAACGACCTGTCAACTCAGGTTTCCTCAAGGCAGACTTAAGGGGAAAGTTAGTCACGACAGTAATAGGATGCGATTCAAAATAGTGACGTAGTTTCTTTACAGCTGTAATAAGCGACAAAAGTAGTTTTTCCATAGAGGAGTACCTGGTTTCGGTGTCCAAGATAGATTTACTTACATAGTAGATCGGCAGTTGCTGCTTTTCATCTTCTCGTGTCAGGACGACACTTACTGCATTAGGACTAACAGCCAAATATAGCTGCAAGACCTCATGGTCGTCAGGCTTTGACAAAAAGGAGGCGACGTCATGTACTCCTTTAATTTTTGCAGTGCTTGCTCATAATCGCCGGTCCAGTCGAAGCCTTTATTTTTCCTGAGGACGTTATAGAATAAATGGCATCTATCTGAGGATCGAGAGATAAACCTATTCAGAGCAGCCACCCGACCAGTGAGCCTTTGGAGATTTGATCTCGATGATAGCTTTGATCTGGTCGGGGTTAGCCTCGATTCCTCGACGAGTGACCATGTAGCCCAAGAATTTCTCAGCACTGACACCAAAGGAACACTTCGTCGGGTTGAGCTTCATGTTGTACTTCCGAAGGATGTCGAACGTCTTCCTTAAATGCTCGACGTGGTCGACTGCTTGCTTTGACTTGACGAGCATGTCCTCGATATAAACTTCCATCGTGTCGCCAAGATGATCCTTGAACATCTTATTCACTAGACGCTGGTAGGTAGAACCTGCATTTTTTAGTCCAAAAGGCATAACCTTATAACAGTAAATACTTCGGTGTGTTATGAATGCAGTTTTCTCCTGGTCCTCGACGTGCATCAGGATCTGATTATATCCAGAATAAGCATCCATGAACGTCAATAGTTCATGTCCTGCTGTCGCGTCGACCATGGCATCGATATGTGGCAATGGGAATGGGTCTTTTGGACAAGCTTTGTTGAGATCTGTAAAATCGATACAGACCCTCCATTTGCCATTTTTCTTTGCTACGACCACGACATTAGCAAGCCAGTCGGGCTACTTTACTTCTCGAATCTTCCCTGTCTTGAGCAGGTTGTCGACCTCATCATTTATCACCTTATTCCTCCCAGGAGCAAATTTCCGCCGCTTTTGTTTGATAGGTTTAAATGACGGGTCGATATTGAGCTTATGGGAAATGACGCCAGGGTCTATGCCGACCATGTCCTCGTGCGACCAGGCAAAATAATCGGCATGTTTCTGCAAGAAAGATATTAGCTTGTCTTTAAGGCAAGGATCGAGGGACGATCCTACAAAGACTTTCTGGTCAGGCTTGCTATGATCCAGGACGATTTCCTCCAGGCGATAGTCGTCGACTGTCCCAGGAGCATCCTATGCATTCTCAAGCTCCCCATGCATCTGGGCAATGAGGTACTCTTGATTTCCATGGGCTGCCGTTTTCCTGAAACAGAAAAAGAGGAAACTTCAAGAAACCGTTAGTAAGACGCACGTTTGTCGAAGATTTTCTCTAGATGGCGTCCCACGGATGGCGCCAAACTGTTAATGCCAAAAATCGTCCAGAAGGATAACTTAAGGTTGATTGTGGAGCTTAACAACTAAAGAATGAGAATCTTTCGACAAAGCAATGCGATAAAGACAGAAAACGTAAAAGAGACGAAAGATTTTGGTGACGCGGGAAAAACCTCAACGAGGAAAAAACCCGCGGACGACTTTGGATGTCGTCGCTGCACTATGGTCGCCAAACAGGGGCGATGTCCTTATGTTTCGGGTGTCGAGAGTACAATGACTACAATACAAATGAAAGAAAGACTTTAAATGTAAAGTAACAAGTGTATTGAATGTGAAAGCTAGTGCGTCGTGTGTAGAAACTAAGCGTCGTGTGTGTAAGTCGTGCGTCGTGAGCGATCTTTTGAGAGAGAATTCTTTGCTTCCAGTGTTCTTGAGAGTTCAGTTATGCCAAGATGTCAGAGATATCCGAAATGGTGATTGAGCCTTTGTATTTATATCCTTCGAATGTCTCTATAAAAGCTTCTGATAACGGTCGTAACGACCACTGGGTTTAATGTTCATAATTGTCCTTGTCGGTTATGTTCGTTGGTCATTAATGACATTGACCCTGCATTAAACAGTGAAAATATAACAGTAATATCGCATGTTAGTCGGTCGAGGTCGTGAGGTTCCATACGACGGTCGAGTGTCGTGAGTAACTTTCGATTTCAACTTTGGTCAGAAGATAAAGTGTTATGATTTTATCTTTGTATGGAAAAGTGTAATAAATGTTTTCCTTGCTTTGGTCGTGGTCAAGACTGGTGAAATTTTACCCAAACAGTTCTGCAGTAATTTAAAAGTGAAACTCGAAGATTGAAGGTATGTTTCTACATATAATTATGTTTATATATATATGGTCTTAGGAGAACTTGGTGTGTACTCTTCAGTTTTGTCATACGAGGACTCCCTATGGCTTGGTGCACGAGATGACGTGTCTGGAGTGTGGATCGTAGCGGTCTGGTGACGTGAACTGCGATTGGCACTGTGGGTCATGCTAGTACAATGACTATCCTTCGATCCCCCATTCAGACCTAGTCCATACGGTATCATTCGTCCCCCACATCCACGTCCACGCCCACGTCCACGGTGAACCAACCTAGTGTGGATTGTGTGCACCATTTTCCTACAAAACAATAAGGAAACACTAAGTTTAACCTTAAGCTAAAAGAATTATTAACCTATTGTGCATCAATCTGATGCTACTTGGCTTCCATGGTTTCATTTATATTTACTGGATGGCTTTTCACACAAACACACACTTAGTCGGTAAGGTTTCTATATCATTAAGACATTTGACCGGCGAAACTGCAAGTCTCATTAAGTTGCTAACAAATCATCAATGCTAAAACTTAAATTAATTAATATGTTGATTTTGATTCCAGTTTTGTAATGATATTAAATAAATAAATAAATGAATTGTATAATTTATTAATTTCGCTGTTATAATAAAAACATATATACAATTAGATATATTCAGAACAACGGTTTTATTGATTTCAATTTCAATTTTAACATCAACTATGAATTAGAAGTGAAAAAGATTTCTACTCTATCTTAAAATAACAAATAATATTATGCTTGAATATTTATTGAATCAATAAATATATAGATAGATTTGCCACCAAGAATCAAATACTTTATAAAAAATCTAAGCATGTTGGCAATAGAAAATTTGCCAATGTAGAATCTACTTTTGAGTGATTTCATTATTGAAAGATCTTTATTATGTGGTTTACACCCAAATCACCCAAATCACAATTTAAGTTTTCTTTGATAATGTTAGATTCATAAGATATAGAAGTGGTAGTAACATATATAAACCAACGGATTAAATAAAAATTTACCCTAAACACGATTTTATCCTTCGTGATAGAATCGTATATATTTGTACGGATGAACATACCAACTAGTTTGTACAAACTCGTACAAACCATACCTAGCTTCATGATTTTGTAAATTTGGCTTCATGAATGTATATATATATATATATTTTGGCTTCATGAATATATAATTTGGCTTCATGAATATATCATTTGGCATTTTTAACTAATTTTTTTTACAAAAATAAGGGTATTTTAGGGTATTTTTGTAAAAAAATTAGTTAAAAATGCCAAATGATATATTCATGAAGCCAAATTATATATTCATGAAGCCAAAATATATATATATACATTCATGAAGCCAAATTTACAAAATCATGAAGCTATGTATGGTTTGTACGAGTTTGTACAAACTAGTTGGTTTGTATTTGATACCCAGCCTATATATATATATATATATATGTATATATCTAAACAAAATAATTGTAAAGCTTCATCCAATAAAAATTATATATATATATATATATATATATATATATATATATATATATGTGTGTGTGTGTGTGTGTGTGTTGACAGCAATTGAAAAAAGCTTTCAAGCTTAGTGCTTGAAATCACAAACAAACCAGCAGTAATATTAAATATTGAAAAACTCTTATTAGCAAATAAAAAACTGCAATAGTGAAAATATGGAATCTGACAGTAACATATATAAACCAACGGATTAAATAAAAATTTACCCTAAATACGATTTTATCCTTCGCGATAGAATCGTCAAAAGAAATGAGTAGGAACAGAGTGTTCACTCTAGTGAACAAAAGCAAATAACGATTACAGAAAATTAAAACCAACCTGTTTTCGTGAATTGGATCGTAAAGCTGGTAGCTAAATATCGTGTATCCAAAATATGGGCACAATAATTCCACAATGAAGGCACAAGTATATACCGACGATGGGATCGCTACAAGTAATAAAGTGGTAAATATACCGAGATCGTATCCACAGGGATTGGACTTCAAAGTTTCGAGTCCTAAGTCGAGAATACACCGATTTCAATGAAAATATTGTTGGTTGGTTTGGAAAATGATTAAACTCTAGAATAATAATAAAAAATGGGTATAGATGTGAGTTCCCTTGAGATTTTTGTAGTAACAAGATGGTTAGTTGCTTTATAGCACCAAAAGTTCATAAAAAGCCCGATCTCTCGAAATGCATGCGATTTATAAACCGGTCCTACAAAGTTTCCATAAAGTGTCCATTGTTACCGACTCTCGATCTTGCCGATTTAATTAAGTTTGACTCTAAACGTCAAGTTCTACCAATATGGAGATTTACACCCAAATCTCTTTGTGATATAAATCTCGACCGGCGTTTGAACCTTAGTAAATCATACAAAACCCGCCTCTCGACGTGGTTATCAAAGACTCTCTCAAATCTTTGTGCATCACTTAAGCCGTATTTCGAATCCGCCCCTCTCGAGGTCTAAGATCTAATATTAACACATCAAAGTGATCGGCTTATCCGCGTTGAGTTTAAGTCTCGACTCAAGTGACCAATCTCGAGAGTTAGTAACAAATAGCCACACCCAAGTGTTGCCTACTAGTCTCAAGTTTGTTCACACCCACACCCAATGGTGCTTAGCTAATAATTAAAGTAAAAGACATAATGTAAGAAATGAAATACTTGTTAACTACTTGCATTAAGATAAAAATAAACTACAAACTTAGACGGAAAGTAAATGCGGAAATTAAATGCAAGAAAGTTAAAGACAATAAATTAAACTACAACTAAGATAACAAAATGCAAGCTAAAGATTAACTTCTACATTTTATTTTGAGCTCCTTTGCAAGTGACCCAAGCTCCTTCTTTTATAACCCCAAGAATGGGTATTACCCAATGGACAAAGTTCACATTATCCAAAGGGTAATACCAAAACCACCTTCTAGAGCCCATGGTTTTGCTGAGTTTTTCTGCACTAGAATGCCAGCTCTTAGATGCTCTCCTTTGTCCAGTTAATCGCTTTATCCGCTGGTCCGAAGCAAAATCCGCTCGTGCCCACAGTGGGCACATTGTGCCCACAGTGGGCATCGCTGCACAACATTAAACCCCAAATATTGATGCAAATAACCATAAAACGTCCTCAACAACTCCAAATAAAAATAAATTAACAAAATGAAAAACACGAACACATAAACATAAAACACAACTAAAACGGAAGAAAAACTCACACAAATGATGTGTAAATAACGCTCAAAATGAGAGTTATCACACCCCCAAACTTAACTTGTTACTTGTCCCCAAGTAACGAAAATGACAAATATAAAAATAACTAAAGATTCAAAATACGCAAAAAGACTAAGTATCACAACTAGGATCTTCAATTTTTCTCTTTTTTTTCTCTTTTTTTTATTTTGCATCTTAAATCCCTTGATTGAAAATATCCATAGTTTTTCGTAATTTTTCCACTTCGTCCTTTTTTTTTTGCACTTTGATTTCCATAGGCTAAGCTATAATTCACCCATCTTATGATAATTGACTTTGCAAACTTAGATCCACAGGACTTTGAAGGGTTAGTGTTTATGGCTAAAAAAAAATTTCCCCCCAAACTTGAACTAAACTACAAAAGGAAATATGATATATCTTTGTTGCTTTTCCTTTGATTTCTATTTTAGTCACAAAAACCCAAGCTTTTTGATTTTTCATTTTTGTACGAGCTTTTTGGGTTTTTTTTTTTCGAAGGTGGTCTTCCAATTTTTCGAAGACTTTTTTTTCGGATCATAAAAATAATGATCAAGCAATTTCCCCACCCCCAAACTTAGAGATGGACAATGTCCGCATTGGCTTTGTAATCGGCTCGGTTGTGGGAACGAAGGGAAAAGTGTTTCGGCCAAGTGTTTAGAAAGAAAGGCCCATGTCATTTCTAGAGTTTGAAAGTTTAATCAATTTGTATACCGGGGAATTGGTTGCTTAGTTCTAGAAATCTGCGAGTGGTGAAAAAAATGGTGGATAGATTATTCAAACTATGAAACTTTAAATCTAAGAATATAAGATGCATGAGATTTTTTTTTTGTGTTTTTTTTTTGATCCAAAAAAACTCATGATACTAGTCGAAAATGAAGAGACTCAAATCACACACAAAAAAAGTGTAAAATAAAAGACACAAAATTGGAGTTGAGAGTAAGAAGATAAGTTTGCATCAAAGTTATGTAGGATGTGGTTCACCACCCCACATGTGCATCTTCAAAAAGTGGAGTGGTTTCAAGATAATAGGCACCTCCACCATACCAAAGTTTTTTCCAACAATTCCACCACCCAAAGAACACGATCTAGGCAAAATCCCCGAGCTCTTGATCACACAAATCCTCCCAACGGTCCATGGCATGATCCCGGTAGGAGCATTGTGGTCACAAAAAGAAGGCTGTACAATATGAGCAAAAATAATTAAGTTAGGAATTTTAGCATCTTGAAGCACCTCTTTACTATTAGGAAGTAAAGAAGGCTTGCTCTTGTGCTTGAAATTTGCCTCAAAAATCTCCAACTCTTTCTCAACATCACTCTCATCCTTACCAACACATTTTGATTTTTCATTATCACTTGGTAAGGAACCTTGACTTTGATTTTTCAACTCGTCGACTAGTTGTCCCATCTTAGTATTTAAGGCTTCAAAAGAGGATGTGAAATTTCCCAAAAATGTTGTAAAATTTTCTGTTAAGCTTGGGGAAAAAGTTTCAAAAGAGTGAGAAGGTTCGGGTTGTTCAAAAACATTCCCGGGTGCGTTGTTGGAAACAAAGGACGTAAATCCATGGTGAGGATCACTCCCTTGAAAATCACAAAAATCATCAAAATTCCCCTCCCATGATTGGTCAAATGTATTTATAAACGTGTCATTCCAATCTTGACGGGGAGGTGAAAATGAAGTGTAGGTATCATCATCTTGAATATTTTGTAAAAAATTAGGATGTTGTTCCCATGAATAATTGGAAAAATTAAAATACGGGGCATCCCAACTTAAACCTTCCATTTTGGTGGAAGAAAAACCAATGGAAAACTCAACTTATAACTCAAGAAACCTTGGAAATACGCCAATCCCCGGCAACGGCGCCAAAAACTTGGTAGCTAAATATCGTGTATCCAAAATATGGGCACAATAATTCCACAATGAAGGCACAAGTATATACCGACGATGGGATCGCTACAAGTAATAAAGTGGTAAATATACCGAGATCGTATCCACAGGGATTGGACTTCAAAGTTTCGAGTCCTAAGTCGAGAATACACCGATTTCAATGAAAATATTGTTGGTTGGTTTGGAAAATGATTAAACTCTAGAATAATAATAAAAAATGGGTATGGATGTGAGTTCCCTTGAGATTTTTGTAGTAACAAGATGGTTAGTTGCTTTATAGCACCAAAAGTTCATAAAAAGCCCGATCTCTCGAAATGCATGCGATTTATAAACCGGTCCTACAAAGTTTCCATAAAGTGTCCATTGTTACCGACTCTCGATCTTGCCGATTTAATTAAGTTTGACTCTAAACGTCAAGTTCTACCAATATGGAGATTTACACCCAAATCTCTTTGTGATATAAATCTCGACCGGCGTTTGAACCTTAGTAAATCATACAAAACCCGCCTCTCGACGTGGTTATCAAAGACTCTCTCAAATCTTTGTGCATCACTTAAGCCGTATTTCGAATCCGCCCCTCTCGAGGTCTAAGATCTAATATTAACACATCAAAGTGATCGGCTTATCCGCGTTGAGTTTAAGTCTCGACTCAAGTGACCAATCTCGAGAGTTAGTAACAAATAGCCACACCCAAGTGTTGCCTACTAGTCTCAAGTTTGTTCACACCCACACCCAATGGTGCTTAGCTAATAATTAAAGTAAAAGACATAATGTAAGAAATGAAATACTTGTTAACTACTTGCATTAAGATAAAAATAAACTACAAACTTAGACGGAAAGTAAATGCGGAAATTAAATGCAAGAAAGTTAAAGACAATAAATTAAACTACAACTAAGATAACAAAATGCAAGCTAAAGATTAACTTCTACATTTTATTTTGAGCTCCTTTGCAAGTGACCCAAGCTCCTTCTTTTATAACCCCAAGAATGGGTATTACCCAATGGACAAAGTTCACATTATCCAAAGGGTAATACCAAAACCACCTTCTAGAGCCCATGGTTTTGCTGAGTTTTTCTGCACTAGAATGCCAGCTCTTAGATGCTCTCCTTTGTCCAGTTAATCGCTTTATCCGCTGGTCCGAAGCAAAATCCGCTCGTGCCCACAGTGGGCACACTGTGCCCACAGTGGGCATCGCTGCACAACATTAAACCCCAAATATTGATGCAAATAACCATAAAACGTCCTCAACAACTCCAAATAAAAATAAATTAACAAAATGAAAAACACGAACACATAAACATAAAACACAACTAAAACGGAAGAAAAACTCACACAAATGATGTGTAAATAACGCTCAAAATGAGAGTTATCACACCCCCAAACTTAACTTGTTACTTGTCCCCAAGTAACGAAAATGACAAATATAAAAATAACTAAAGATTCAAAATACGCAAAAAGACTAAGTATCACAACTAGGATCTTCAATTTTTCTCTTTTTTTTCTCTTTTTTTTATTTTGCATCTTAAATCCCTTGATTGAAAATATCCATAGTTTTTCGTAATTTTTCCACTTCGTCCTTTTTTTTTGCACTTTGATTTCCATAGGCTAAGCTATAATTCACCCATCTTATGATAATTGACTTTGCAAACTTAGATCCACAGGACTTTGAAGGGTTAGTGTTTATGGCTAAAAAAAAATTTCCCCCCAAACTTGAACTAAACTACAAAAGGAAATATGATATATCTTTGTTGCTTTTCCTTTGATTTCTATTTTAGTCACAAAAACCCAAGCTTTTTGATTTTTCATTTTTGTACGAGCTTTTTGGGTTTTTTTTTCGAAGGTGGTCTTCCAATTTTTCGAAGACTTTTTTTTTCGGATCATAAAAATAATGATCAAGCAATTTCCCCACCCCCAAACTTAGAGATGGACAATGTCCGCATTGGCTTTGTAATCGGCTCGGTTGTGGGAACGAAGGGAAAAGTGTTTCGGCCAAGTGTTTAGAAAGAAAGGCCCATGTCATTTCTAGAGTTTGAAAGTTTAATCAATTTGTATACCGGGGAATTGGTTGCTTAGTTCTAGAAATCTGCGAGTGGTGAAAAAAATGGTGGATAGATTATTCAAACTATGAAACTTTAAATCTAAGAATATAAGATGCATGAGATTTTTTTTTGTGTTTTTTTTTTGATCCAAAAAAACTCATGATACTAGTCGAAAATGAAGAGACTCAAATCACACACAAAAAAAGTGTAAAATAAAAGACACAAAATTGGAGTTGAGAGTAAGAAGATAAGTTTGCATCAAAGTTATGTAGGATGTGGTTCACCACCCCACATGTGCATCTTCAAAAAGTGGAGTGGTTTCAAGATAATAGGCACCTCCACCATACCAAAGTTTTTTCCAACAATTCCACCACCCAAAGAACACGATCTAGGCAAAATCCCCGAGCTCTTGATCACACAAATCCTCCCAACGGTCCATGGCATGATCCCGGTAGGAGCATTGTGGTCACAAAAAGAAGGCTGTACAATATGAGCAAAAATAATTAAGTTAGGAATTTTAGCATCTTGAAGCACCTCTTTACTATTAGGAAGTAAAGAAGGCTTGCTCTTGTGCTTGAAATTTGCCTCAAAAATCTCCAACTCTTTCTCAACATCACTCTCATCCTTACCAACACATTTTGATTTTTCATTATCACTTGGTAAGGAACCTTGACTTTGATTTTTCAACTCGTCGACTAGTTGTCCCATCTTAGTATTTAAGGCTTCAAAAGAGGATGTGAAATTTCCCAAAAATGTTGTAAAATTTTCTGTTAAGCTTGGGGAAAAAGTTTCAAAAGAGTGAGAAGGTTCGGGTTGTTCAAAAACATTCCCGGGTGCGTTGTTGGAAACAAAGGACGTAAATCCATGGTGAGGATCACTCCCTTGAAAATCACAAAAATCATCAAAATTCCCCTCCCATGATTGGTCAAATGTATTTATAAACGTGTCATTCCAATCTTGACGGGGAGGTGAAAATGAAGTGTAGGTATCATCATCTTGAATATTTTGTAAAAAATTAGGATGTTGTTCCCATGAATAATTGGAAAAATTAAAATACGGGGCATCCCAACTTAAACCTTCCATTTTGGTGGAAGAAAAACCAATGGAAAACTCAACTTATAACTCAAGAAACCTTGGAAATACGCCAATCCCCGGCAACGGCGCCAAAAACTTGGTAGCTAAATATCGTGTATCCAAAATATGGGCACAATAATTCCACAATGAAGGCACAAGTATATACCGACGATGGGATCGCTACAAGTAATAAAGTGGTAAATATACCGAGATCGTATCCACAGGGATTGGACTTCAAAGTTTCGAGTCCTAAGTCGAGAATACACCGATTTCAATGAAAATATTGTTGGTTGGTTTGGAAAATGATTAAACTCTAGAATAATAATAAAAAATGGGTATGGATGTGAGTTCCCTTGAGATTTTTGTAGTAACAAGATGGTTAGTTGCTTTATAGCACCAAAAGTTCATAAAAAGCCCGATCTCTCGAAATGCATGTGATTTATAAACCGGTCCTACAAAGTTTCCATAAAGTGTCCATTGTTACCGACTCTCGATCTTGCCGATTTAATTAAGTTTGACTCTAAACGTCAAGTTCTACCAATATGGAGATTTACACCCAAATCTCTTTGTGATATAAATCTCGACCGGCGTTTGAACCTTAGTAAATCATACAAAACCCGCCTCTCGACGTGGTTATCAAAGACTCTCTCAAATCTTTGTGCATCACTTAAGCCGTATTTCGAATCCGCCCCTCTCGAGGTCTAAGATCTAATATTAACACATCAAAGTGATCGGCTTATCCGCGTTGAGTTTAAGTCTCGACTCAAGTGACCAATCTCGAGAGTTAGTAACAAATAGCCACACCCAAGTGTTGCCTACTAGTCTCAAGTTTGTTCACACCCACACCCAATGGTGCTTAGCTAATAATTAAAGTAAAAGACATAATGTAAGAAATGAAATACTTGTTAACTACTTGCATTAAGATAAAAATAAACTACAAACTTAGACGGAAAGTAAATGCGGAAATTAAATGCAAGAAAGTTAAAGACAATAAATTAAACTACAACTAAGATAACAAAATGCAAGCTAAAGATTAACTTCTACATTTTATTTTGAGCTCCTTTGCAAGTGACCCAAGCTCCTTCTTTTATAACCCCAAGAATGGGTATTACCCAATGGACAAAGTTCACATTATCCAAAGGGTAATACCAAAACCACCTTCTAGAGCCCATGGTTTTGCTGAGTTTTTCTGCACTAGAATGCCAGCTCTTATATGCTCTCCTTTGTCCAGTTAATCGCTTTATCCGCTGGTCCGAAGCAAAATCCGCTCGTGCCCACAGTGGGCACATTGTGCCCACAGTGGGCATCGCTGCACAACATTAAACCCCAAATATTGATGCAAATAACCATAAAACGTCCTCAACAACTCCAAATAAAAATAAATTAACAAAATGAAAAACACGAACACATAAACATAAAACACAACTAAAACGGAAGAAAAACTCACACAAATGATGTGTAAATAACGCTCAAAATGAGAGTTATCAAAAGCCCTAAAAAATTTTCTCTTGGGGAAGAATACACAAACCCTAAAGATTGGAAGAAGGGTTTAAATAAAACGATGGAATCTGCAGGAATTTTAGAGATAACTATTAAGAGATTTTAGAGATAACTATTAATTTTGGAATTTAAATAAAAGAAAGTATAATCTGCAGGAATTTAATTAATTTAAAAAAAAGATTTTAGAGATAACTATTAATTTTCAGCAGGAATTTAAATAAAAATAAGCAGAATCTGCAGGAATTTAATTAATTTAAAAAAAAGATTTTAGAGACAACTATTAATTTTCAGCAGGAATTTAAATAAAAGAAAGCAGAATCTGCAGGAATTTAATTAATTTTTATAAAAAAAAAGATTTAAGACTTTAAGACTTTCATATCTGATTTTTCTAAATCTGTTGAATTTAAATCGAAGAACTCCCCTAATTATTACTACACAAATATGTTTAACAAACCATATATGTAAATGTCTTAAACAACGAACTAAGTAGAAGTGTGTTTCTTAAAATTAATTAAAGAAAACAATATATCATAATATCTAATATATCATAATATCCACTTCTGTTAGTCTAATAGTAGCAGTACATAGAACCTTGGTCCCAAACATAATAGGACTATTTTATCTTTAAGAAATGAGAATTTAACCAAAAGAAACTTAAAATGATTTAATTACCAAACCAACTTATATATTTACCCGGTTGAAAATGATCAAATTGATAATATACTATTTAACAACACCAACTCATTATCATTAATTCACTAAAGTAGCAATTGATATGAAAATTGATCATCATTTATTCACTAAGCTAGCAACTGATATGAAATATTGTAGTTGATGGTGTATTGTAACGTCCCATATTTCAAAGCAGGCAACCAACCAAAAATAAGCATTCGAATTACATAAAACCTTGTCTTTACATCATCAATAATTCATACTAAACAAAATTGACAGCGGAAGTCTCTAAATCCACAGCCGAGAGCTATTCTATAGTCATCATAGCCAAAACTTGAAGTTACTCTAAGCTTCAAGTACTTCTTATCGCCTCCTAGTTCTTACTGGAAGAACCCTTAACATGCTTACCTGAAAATGGTTTAGTTTTGAAAGCGAGGGTTAGACCAAAAGGTCTAGTGAATTCCCTCCGTAAAAGAACATGTATAAACAGTATGAAATCCTTTCGTTAAAATGCATCATAAATCATCACATATGGTACTGCACTGTGTAATGGATCCCTTAACCATTCGCGATCGGGGCCCAAGCAGACTCCCCGATACCCGCCTAGGAGGAAACGAATTCCAACCTACCGTCTCGTCAAACATATCCAAGGGATCATTAGATCCCGAGGCTCATTGATCCCACAGTACAGACCGACATCACATAGCATGCACATACGTTTCATAAAAGCATTTGACTCTTTATAAATCATGCGCATCATTTCAACATATCAAACATTCCTTTTCCTTCCATGCATATCATTTCATAAATATTTCATGCTCGTTAAAACCATAATCAGTAAAAGAATCATTTAACATTTGCGTCGTAAAAGAGGTTTAGGGAACTCACCTTGATTGACGTATACCGCACCTCTTAAATACTGCCAAGCTAACCCAACCGAACACCTAAGGCAATAGATCCACATCAGATAAATAGTTCAGACCTACTGTCCGGATATCCCTTCCCAGACACAGCACTTATCCGGACACCACACTTATCCGGACGCCATGCTTATCCGGACGCCATACTTGTCCGGACGCCACACTTGTCCGGACGCCACACTTATCCGGACGCCACTTATCCGGACTCCACACTTATCCGGACACCTTCACGAGGCACTTACCCGGACACCTGCAACATAACCGGACACCATCAAACACTGGTTTCCGGAAAACGCTGTTGTTCGAACTTAGAATTTCTAAAACCGATTTATACTCCGATTTAAGCCATTAGTTTGATTAGACAACAATAAGGGTTCGTCCACCAACATCAAATACCCACTTAATCCATTTATAACCCCTTAAATCGATTTATTAAGACAAAACCCATGAAACCCACTTTTTAGGAATTGTGGTTGAAAACTCATTAAATCACTGATTTAAATCGTAGAATCCAAACTAATGAATAGGGAATACTACATCACATAGATTGCGAATTCAAGAGGGATTACCTGATTGATTTCTCCTCTCTATAGCTTTCTTCTTCTTCTTCTTCCCTTTCTTTCCTTCACTACAAAAAAATTGAAATTTCCGACGGCCAAATCCGTCGGTAATCCGTCGGTAAACGGCTAAATCCGTCGGTAATCCGTCGGTAATCGTCGTCGGAAATAACCTGGTCGGTAATTAATTTACCGACGGATCACCGACGGAATTTACCGACGGATTACCGACGGCCAAGATTACCGACGGATCACCGACGGATCACCGACGCCGGCTTATACCGACGGATTACCGACGGTCCTCCTTTACCGACGGATTACCGACGGTCCTTTTTACCGACGGATTAGCGACGGTCCTCTTTACCGACGGATTACCGACGGATTTGGCCGTCAGTAAATTTATTTAAACTAAATTAAATCTAAATGAATTAAAATATTAAATTATATTTTGTAAAAATTACCGACGACAAATCCGTCGGTAATCCGTCGGTAATTACCGACGCTAATCCGTAGTAATTACCGACGGATTATTTAACTAAAAAAATCAAAAATAAAAATTAAATAATCCGTCGGTAATTACCGACGGTTTGTATCCGTCGGTAATTTTCGTCGGAAATTTGAGTTTTTCTAGTAGTGCTTGCTTCACGCCACCACACACCCAAACAATATAAAAACACTGATTTGCTAAATGGAGGCTGCCCTAGAATTTTGTGCACATTTATACCTTCCTCAAATTACAGAAATGGCCCCTTAACTTAACTTTCGTTTTTCATACTTTGACCACCAAACTCCAAGACTCACTAAGATTTTGGGTTGTTACATGTATCTATAGATACTTCGGCATCAATATTGTCGAGATTGTATCTTATCTTCACAACAACCAATTTAGATTCTTGCATCACCTTTAGCGTCTAAAACCAAAATAAAATGTCCGCAATGAAAATGATACACAGTTTTAGGAGTTTAATTATTACACTTTTTAGATAACTAAATGAAACTTTTACCCTTAATAAAAGAGACTTTTTCTATCACATAATTAAGGGTAGAACATGAAAGTACACAACTAATTTTGAAAAGCATACTTATTTTGGGACAAACTAAAATATAAATATGGACACTACTTTGAAAAAGATGTAGTAGCAGTATAAAAATACACCATAAAGCCAACAATATACACTTCAAGAACTAAGAGCCTAGTACCTCAATGTTATATACACTTGAGCCCAGTACCTCAATGTTATATACACTTGAGCCCAATACCTCCCTGATTTAATAATCTTTTTGTTGGGTTTTTAATTTTAATATATTTTTCTCTAACATGAATAATTATATTTTTTTCATAATAATTATATATTTTTCAAAGTTTTATATATTTATTACCATATGAATATTCAGATTTTTACATTTTATATATGTTATCAGATATGAATAATTAGATTTTTAAACAATCATACATCTTTGAAATTATTAAAGATAACAAACTATGAATTTGGGAACCGTGAATTTCTAGAAGAAGTTAGGTGGATTAATTTTCTAAATAATAAAAAAGATTAAGACTTTAAGACTTTTGATATAGATGCTTTATAAGATAGTATATAGAATAGATATAGATAATTTTCTATAATTTATCTTCCCAATATATTTAAAAAAACTTAATATAAAATGATAAAAGTTCAATCTCATTGGTTGAGATTGAACAAAGTAATAATATAATCCAAATAAAAGATGAAACAAAGTAAATAACCATAATAATTTAGAAATTTGTCTTAAAAAACAATCCAAGCAAAATGAAAGCCGCTAAAAATCGTAAACAAAACAATTAGAAAAGTTTTCCATCATGAAAAAACAAATTACTTCTCAAGTTTGGGGATTATCAAATCTGTAATGACTTCTTCTTTCTCAATTGGAATGCATGTTTTAGGAGATTTTGTTGCAGACCCTTTCATTGCATCATCAACATCATAAACTTCATCAAAATCACGCTTCAGATCGACACCTTTACATCTCCTTTTCTGATACGTTTTTTCTTGTGATACCGGACTATCTGCCGTGCTGTTATCTACATTGTTTGGAGTTGCATTCTCACTTGTAAATGAAACAGCATCCTTCAAATAAGATGATAGTGACATGTGTTATTTTAGAAACTCCTTAATAATGAATAAATTTAACAGCTACATTAAAAGTTATCTATAATACCTTTAACTTTTCCACAGAACCAAAATCTGTTGAAAGAATGTTTACAGAATCGGATTCAGCAGGCTACATAATTAATTGTAAAAAAATGTTAGACAACCAAAAATATGCAGCTCAATTGAAATTTAGTTTCGGGTAATGATAATTATTACCCGTTGAGCACTAAACCTCATTTCCAGCTCATTCAAGATGTTCTCATCATCAGTTAATTTTGAAATACCGTAAACAAGACAACTGTTTTTGATGTTGTAGTTATTAACTTCAATCTTTATGGCAAACTTTCTATCAAGCAAAACATTCAAATCCTCTGGAAACATCTCCAAATCACCATGCTGAAAAAAATCAATATAACTTTTACATTAATAAACATTATTCATAATATTTTAAAATTAACGTAAATAGTTAAGATAAATAAAATTACCTCTTTAATCTTTTCATATAGTTCTATCGCAGATTTATTAAAAACTTTGTTGGCCTCCCGATCAAACAATGTCAACGATACAATTCCAGTATCATCTTGAACTCTCAAAGGAATTTTGAATCTAAATAATTTTAAATTTTAACATCAATATAATAATATAAAAGATATAGATAAACATTGTAAGGTAAATAATACTTACTTTGGCAAAACATCAGTGTCTTGCCCTTTGCATTTATCAGAATCACATTGAAATTTTTCTGTCTCTTCAACCAGACCTGAACCATCATTTTTGTCTGTGACAATGTACGTAGGTCGAACCTTTCTACTACACCTTTTGCAACCCATGTAGAACCAAGGAATGTCTTTGCTAAATGCCTTAACTGTGCCTAAAATAATCAAGGACTTCGCCTGTATAAAGTAGTACATTATTGATATAATGCAATGATTGAATAAATGAAAATGATATTAAATAATAAGTACCTCAACAGTTTCGCTAATTTCAGCAATATTTGCTTTACTGTTGTTGTATAGAAAATCTTCACGATATGAATAAGACAATCCAGAAAGCATTGTAAGTTGTTGTGACGATTTAGATTCGCCACTCAACCCAAGCATACTGTTTAATAAGAAATATAATTACGGATCAATGTAAATTAAAAAATAAGAACACATAAGATATATATAGAAATAAACTTTACTAACCTATTTCTGAAATCCTTGATTTCATCAATTTCAGAATTGATGAACAACCTCGTACCATTAAATGAATTTGAAAGAGAAGGTTTTTCTGAAAAAGAATTAATAATTGAAGTTAATATATTGTTGCTTAAACGAAATACATATTTTATAAGTTAGACAAACCTCGGTAAATCTTGACCATTGCGAATTGAATTACAACAACGACAAGACCCTCGTCTTTATGAATTGAAACATATTTATTGAATTGCTCAGCAAAATCATCCCACAATGTGACATGCAGTTTAAGCCCTCTAAAAAAAGTTTAACAAAGGAATAATGTTAGAAGTGTCAATATTAACGTTAGTCAATTAAAATAAAAATACCGACTCCAAGTCCTTTATCTCAATTTGCTCTCTTCGTTTTTCCTTTGTCATCTCGAAAGTTCACCATTGTCTCACATGCTACAACCTCACCAATGACATCTATATAATGATTAAAAAAATTAGTATAAAGAATGATGGCATAAATAACATATATTAAAAAATTTAGTAAATTTAAAATAATTAATTGACTAACCAGCTGTTGTATCTTCTGGAATCATCTTTGATATCACGCTTTGATATTGGACAAATGAAAAACCAAATAGGGAACCATTAAAATCCAAGCAGCTAGACACCGAAGTTTTGTAATACAAACTTAACTTGTTTGTATTATCAATTAACTTGTATTTTGAGGCATGTCGAGCAATTGTAGGATTTTTTATGAATATGGCAGCCCCTTCTTGAAGCAAATCTTTAAACTTTGGCACCCATTTTTGTAGAACATTAGCATGGATTTTAGTGCCCTGAAAAAGTGGATATAGAAAAATCAGAATTGTTGAAAAATAAGAAGCTATGATGAATACGAAGCTAAAAATTCAAATACAAGTAATTATTTACCTCTTCATCCATTAATATCATCTCAATTGAATAAATTTGTTCAGGATTCTTGAACAGCGGTTGATTCCACAAACGGATGATTCTAACCTTGACAGTAAAATCATCTTCTTGTATATCAAGGTGGTTAATAAGAGTAATATTCTTCTCATCCATTATTCTGTAATACATAAAAAAACAGTTTGAAGAACAAGTTACTTAAAATCAAACCAACACTTTGGAGATGGAAACCAAGACTTTTGATTTCTTTTGGGACAACATAAATAAAATATCATACATGTATCAAAATTTGTAATTAAACAATGTGATAGACAATTCAATAAACAATTAATTGAAACATTTGATCCAATTGTCAAAAAAGCAGAAGATTAGAACAGAGGAGATTAGCATAGACATAGATGCGCATTAGTGTTTTTCTCTTCAACAATATAGCAACAGTTGTAGCTCTGTTTTATTTACTTCATTGCTTCATAAATTTAAAGCTTTAAAGTATTCCGTTTATGTGATAAAATCATTGTGATTTGCAGCCTAAACATCTTGAAATTTTGATGCCACCGTTGATTGCAAAGTGGCAGCAGCTTTCAAATACAGACAAAGACCTTTTCCCACTTTTGGAGTGTTTTACATCCATAGCACAGGTATTATTTCTGTTTCCTATACCTTTGTTGACACCAAACAATTTACACTTTTGAATAAACAAACAGAAAGCTTAAGGTTTGCTAAGAACACTCAAAACAGGAAGGTTTGTTAATTGATACAAACAAAATTCTTAACACTGAACACAATTGTTAACACTGAACAAAACAGGAAGGTTTGTCAAAACAGAATATATATATATATATATATATATATATATATATATATATATATATATATATATATATATATTTTTTGTACGGATGAACATATATATATATATATATATATATATATATATATATATATATATATATATATATATATGTTGACAGCAATTGAAAAAAGCTTTCAAGCTTAGTGCTTGAAATCACAAACAACCCAGCAGTAATATTAAATATTGAAAAACTTTTATTAGCAAATAAAAAATTGCAATCGTGAAAATATGGAATCTGACAGTAACATATATAAACCAACGGCTTAAATAAAAATTTACCCTAAACACGATTTTATCCTTCGCGATGGAATCGTCAAAAGAAAGGAGTAGGAACAGAGTGTTCACTATAGTGAACGAAAGCAAATCACGATTACAGAAAATTAAAACCAACCAGTTTTCGTGAATTGGATCGTAAAGCCCTAAAAAATTTTCTCTTGGGGAAGAATACACAAACCCTAAAGATTGGAAGAAGGGTTTAAATAAAACGATGGAATCTGCAGGAATTTTAAAGATAACTATTAAGAGATTTTAGAGATAACTATTAAGAGATTTTGGAGGAAGTAGGAGCAGAAAATCGCCAGCTATTATTTCTAAAATCACCAGCTATTATTTCTAAGTCAATGGTTAGTTTTTAAAATTAAAATTAAAATTTTAAGACTTTAAGACTTTGTGTATAAAGAAGTAGTATCTTGTGCATTTTAAGTTGTTTTTTAAGACTTTAAGACTTTCATCCTAAATGCTTTATAAGATAGTATAGATTTATAACATAAATTAATTTTGTGATGTAATTATACAAAATTGTGATTTAAATATTTAAGTTTTGATATTTAGTTTATAAATAATTTAAAATTTATGCTATAAATACTAAGTCAGTTCATAATAAAAATTTCTTAGGTGGAGAATTCAAATATATTGAATATTTAAATATGCAAAACATAAATATAATATAACTTATATATGAAATAAAATTTTATTGAAGATTAATATAGTATAAGTTATAATTATATAAAATAAAATAGTTTATAAGTATAAATTTATACAACGAATAAAATATGGAGAATTCTAAATACACCCCCTGCACACACACTGTGTGTGTGCACATTACACACCATGTGTGTGTGTTTCTGTGTGTGCAAGGGGTGTGAATAGTAGCACCCTAAAATATATAAAATATAAATTTATTTATAAAATATCAACAGTCTTTTACTTCAAAAATTATACACATTAAAATAGATGGATGTCGTTTATATAAGTTTATTCAAGTAAAGTTGGCAGATAGATTCAATTTCTGCCATGGATTTGGATAGCAGATGATGTAGGCAAGGTTCTAAATAGCGTGAAACATGTCGTGACGGCGATGCCAAGCCTCAGCTTTAGGAGCCATAGCAAAGCCAAGTCGTTTTCAAGGCGTGACTTATGGCGTTAAATTTCTAATTCATAGATAATATTATATATATAAAAACATATGTTTTGTAGTGTTACTCAATGAATCAATAAAAATAAGCAAGTTAAATTTAAGTTATATATATTAAAAACATGCAAATAAGACGTTAAAACATAAAGAAAAAACTAAATGGTGGATTTTACCAACTCATCAAAATATTTAATATAAGAATTTCTTCATCAATTGGTATAGATGAACATGAATATAACAAAAACATGAAATGTAGATGAACATATATAACAAAAAATTAAACGAACCCAGATTTCTATGTGCAAATCAGATTCATAATATTCATTCAAGAACCTAAATCATTATTAAATACAAATAAAAACTTATATCAGAAGCAAATCAAATGTTTTACAAATAAACCCATGAATACACAATAACCCTAAATCAAATCTCTAAAAAAATCAAAACCCTAAACAAATTTATACAACCCATTTTGAATATGTGTTCTTGAAAATCAAATCAAAACCCAAGATTTCCCTTTACATCTGATTTGAATCAAAAGGTTGATGGGTTGTTTCGAGATCCAGCGCCTTCGAAATCAAAACCCTCCGTTAATGGCTTCTTTGAGTTTATTGAGTTGATATATCTATTGAAGGTTTCTTCGTCGTCGAATCAAAACTGCATGTGTTGAAGGTCTCCTTTGAGTTATTCGTTTTTTATTGATCTGTAAAAACCAAGATTCATATGTTTTTGTTGTTGTAATAGACGATACAAATGATCTGAATCTATTTTGCTTGAAGTATTCGTATCAAAAGTAGAAAATAAAATAAAATGAATAACTAATGTATATAGATAGATGAAGTTGTTGGTGAGAAACAGAGAAGGAACTCATGTGGATATTTGAGATGAGGATGAAGATGATGGGGCGGCTTTAGGGTTTTTGAAACTCTTACCCTTTTCTTTAATATTCAAAATTTAATGAATGCTTTTCAAAAGTTGCAGGTAGTACTTCAAATGTGGAATTTTAGTTTGTAAAATAAATGCGACGTCATAATTTTAAATGTTATATCATCATTTTAAATTTATTTTTATAAGTTTAATTGTGACATGTTGGCAAAATACCTGGTCCATATCATCGTTAGGACATCTCTAAGGCCATCCACAGCGCATAGATAAAAGCCCTCAACGCCACATCAGCACCACATCAGCTAAGCCCTCAAGCCCTAAACACCCCCAGCGCATAACTAAAATCCCTCAAGCCTCAATGTCACATCAGCGCCACATCATTTTTTTAATTCTTTTATTTATACATTTAATTATTTAACAAAATAAAAATATTTATATATTTTTGAATAAATAAAAATAAGATAAATAATAAATAAAAATAAGAAAAAAATGTCGTAACTTAAGGATAAAAATGTAAAATTTGATATACAATAAACAAGGACCAAATATGTAATTTTCTCAATTATTTTTTGGAAGAATTAACTCTAATTTTAACAAAGTTGGATGGAGGGATGAAAATGGAAGAAAAATAGAAACCACAAGGATAAAAAAGCAGTTTTAAAAGATCAAAGACGAAAACCGTTATTAACAGTAAACCACAGGGACCAAAATCATAGTTTACTCAAAAAATAATTTTACGTAGTTTATATGATATATATTAAAATATATAAATCCAAAAAAATTCAATGTTGGGCTCATTTCGAACGTATCGAAGAGACGATTATAATGGTGTAACTTGTTAAAATTAAAACGTATTTTTTAACGTGTTTTAGTTAATAAACGATTATATGTGTTAAATGTAAAATTAAAATAATGAAACTAAAAGGTATAAAGTAAATTTAGTAAATAAGTATAGGGGTTGAAAGTGTAAATTTTAATTAAAAATCATTAAAATATGGCAAATAGACATACTGGTTCCACGGGCTTACAAACCCGCTGAGCCCGAGCCCGCAGCTAGCCCGCTCACCCCCCACCGCTGCCCGCACGAGCCTGCAGCGAGCCCGAGCCCTAGCCCGTGGGCGCTGCGGATGGCCTAATGGGTCATACTATATTTTACATTAAATTTTAAAAATAGTGTAAATTTTAGTGTTAATAATAAATCTTATCCAATGGGTAATATTTTTTTTTAAAGTGAGGTAAAAGTAGTGTAAAAAGTATTGTAAATGAATAATGTTACACTAAATATGGTGTAATATATTCATTACACTAAATTTAGTGTGAAAAATAAAGATCCTATTGGAGATGTGAATAGTGACCTCATTGGAGATGGTCTTAGCAAGTCAACAGGTCAATTAGACCCTTAAATAAACAAAAAACTTTGTTATTGATTTTTAAAGTTGGTTCTCTGGTACGTGCGAAATGTGTGTTTTAATCGCAGTGGGTTGCAAACTGTCCACAGTGGGAAGTACAAGTGTACACTGTCCACTATGATCGTCACAGCAAGTAATAGTTGGTAAAATACCAGAATCGAATCCACAGAGACTGGACAATCAAGACAATACGGTTCTCATGAGCTCCTTTTACAAGTTTCAACTAGAGAGGAAAATAATACTTTGGTTTGGTTTGGTAAAATAGCTACTTGAGACGATTTACTAAATGCTAAAAAGGAGGAATGTAGGTTGGATTTTCCCTAAATTTTATCTTAAATACCCGGTCCTTAGAGTGATCCTCGTATTCGTGGTGGACATTTTCGCTAGAAAAGCCCGGTTACAAAATACTCACACCGTTAGATAAAAATCCCATACTCTTAGTACTTGTTGTTTTGTCAATGGTAATCTCTAATTGGACCTTTTCAGGCCTCGATGGAATGTGTAGAGACAAATACTCTAAGTGTTTTTAATACACAAATTAGCTTGCCTACTACTCCAGTGGGCAGAGATTAGCTCACTGTGCCGACCTCACTTTCGTAAGTGTCAAAAGAATTCTTTCGAATCCCCTAGCATCATTCAAGCTCGTGTCACTGCGCTCTACTTATTTCTAAGTTAAGAACTAGACTTTAGATCCTTGCAAGTGATCAGCTTGTTCGCATCCTTGGGTAAATATCGAGAATGAAAGACCAAAACAACAAATATTCTAAGTATAAAGATTACTCAAGCATTTTTGATAAAATCCAAGTACTTCTCCTTCCTACATCCCAAAGGATGTTTAGCCTAACATTTCCGAAGTAAAGAAAACAAAAGATGAAGAAGTGCACATAATAAAACTGAAAGTGATTTGCATTAACTGCTCACAGTGGGGAACGAGAAGTCGTCCCTGCACTGTGTATTTCGAACTACAACAGAAAATAAATTACTGAAATTAAATGCTAAGTTACTGCAGTAAATGAAAGCTTACAACTTAAGGAAATGCTAGATAAATTGCAAGATAGATGGATTGTAATAAATGAGACCCAACACCCCTTTTTATACTAAGAAGGAGGTGTTGGTCTTTACACAAAAAGGGTTTTCCAAGGTGCAAGGACTGCAGGGAGATGCAGAAATCAGCTCAAAGGATAAAACTTCAATCCTCCATGTATAGCCCTTTTTACCCAATGGTCCATTAGAAGTCAACTTTTGCAAGTACAAAGGTACAATCATGATGTGAAGCCTTGAGGAACACTTGTAACAGCCAAATCTCAGCTTCTCTGTCATTGAACCTTCCTCCTCCAGAAAATTAGATCCCAACTAAAAGTTTCCTTTTGATTTCTTTTTGATCAGCTCGAAGAGTGGGGAACCGGAGTGGGCACTGTATATGTCACTGCGGATGAAAAATCGTGAAAACACCCAAAACTTCCCCAAATAATTTATTAAAGACCATGGTTCACTCCTTTTGCTCGTTTTCGTAAATCATACCAAGAATGGGGGTTTTTAGAAGTGAAATGGCTAAAATTGACAAAATGAAGTGGAAAATAAATGGAAATAATAACTCTAAAAATAGAGTTATCACAACCTCAAACTTAAATCATTACTTGTCCCCAAGTAATAAAAAAGAAAGAAATAAAATGAAAAACAATGCATTTGAAACTTTGAGGGACTTACATACTTCTTGAGTTGAATGAGCGTTTGATCTCCTTCCTCCGATACTTCCTTCGGTCCGAAACTTGAAAATTTCACTTTTGTGTTTGCCGAAACCTTTCCCTTGTTTACCTTTTGATCAATAGGGCTTTCTTGGGTTTGAAGGGTTTATGGCTTTGAATCTTTTCCCAAGGGTTTTGACAAGAATTTCCAAACATGGACCGAAGATCTCGCTTTGAGATTTTTATTTCAAGAAGTGGGTGTTTAGTATTTTGCTATGATAAGAACGTACACTTTCAGGCTTTATTTGGGTATAATGAGTATGGCTATTTTTGTGAGGGTGGGTATTCTGATGGTCCAGAATAGGCACACCATCGTTTTCTGGGAGTGAGCACTTTGATGGTCCAGAAAAGGCACACCATCAATTTTGTTAGTGCTACTCCGATTTTCTTGTGTTTTTGTATTTTTGTGTTTTCTCTTTTTTTTTGGGAGGGGGGTACGGCTTACCCACCTCAAACTTGGACTTCACAGTGTCCTCACTGTGAGCAAACTGGAGGTCACTCTGGAAGTTCCCACCTCAAACTTAAAATCTCACAGTGTCCCCACTGTGACATTGAATTAATGAACAAAGGTGGTGGTTTGGGGGTACAAAAAGGATCGTGTTTGGATGCGAAAAATGGCCTATATCATTTCATGGTATCAAGTTGAGATTCGTACTTACAAAAGGGACCTTTTTAAGTTGGAAGCCGAAAGTTGTACCTTGAAATGGAACGAGATCAAACAAGCATTCAAACAACAAATACGTTAGTACCCAAAAGTACCTACCGAGCGATAGGATTTCATGCATTACGAACCAAAATAAGAATTCAGCAAAGTGTCAAAAGCCTAGCCAAAGGCACAAAATATAAAACAAACCGAAATTTAAAATTGTTTTTGAGAGCAAAATAGTGGAACCAAAGTTTTAACAAACCATTCAACGGGTCGGGGTGGCATCTGGTGAACTGGCGGCGTCATCCTCTTCAAACTCGTCATCACTGGCATTGGTTGGGCAAATATCCTCAGGAAAATCTGGGAGCTGAGCAGCTAGCATTGGGTTGGCCTCTTTCATCATCAGGCCCGTCACCTCATCCCGTTCTCTTGTATACATCCAAAATTTCTGCGTGGCCCGGTTCTGATATCGCTGCTCACTTTCCAGCAACTCGATCCTGTATGTGAGCTTCTTCAAAGCTGCCAAAATCTCTCCCATTTGGTTGCTTGATGATCCGGCCTCGGTTGAATGGAGTGGTGTACGCGGCGTTCTCACAACATGCTCCTCAGCAATGGTCACAGTGGGGTGAACAGTCCCCACTGTGGGGATATCTTCTGTTTGTTCAGCTGGTGGAGTGGCGACGTACCTTCCCATCTTGCGGATGGTTTGTGCGCTGATGTTGCTCGTGGAGTCAAACCACTGATCCTCCACCGCCGAGGGTACACCTGCGTCTATCATTAGTAACGTAACGAGGCAAGGAAGGGGCAAGACTACCTTCTTTCTGTTTCGAGCTTGATCTATGGCCGCATGCATAACAATTCCGACGTTGATTTTTCCTCCAGTGAGGAGGCAGTACAACAAAGCACATTTATGCATAGACAATGTGGTATCGTGCGATGTTGGGGACACAGAGGCCCGGAGAAATTGGAACCAAACAGCGGCCTCGGTAGTGAGGGAGCTAGCGTTTAGGCACCTTCTCTGGCCGTCTTTATTCCACGGCTTCCCCTCGACTGCTATTTCGCGCAAGACAAGATCCTCGTCCGTCGGGGTCATTTTCTTTAAAAACTGGGCAAACTCACACACAGCCGGGCTCCTTCTTCCTAATACCCGGTTAATCGCTCCTGGAGTATAGCTTACTTGCTTACCCCGAACTACCACAGTGGGATCCTTTGCTTGAGAGGCCTCGGCGTAAAATTCACGCACTAACGAGGCATTCGCGCGTCGATTGGCTTCAGCCAAAATCGACCAGTCTTGCGCTACAATCCTATTCTTAACAAATGGGTTGGCCTCAACAAACTCAGGGTCGAAACCCCTCTCTAACTTCAGTTTCTGTGTAGCAATGCACTCATAGTGGGCAGCCACCTCCGGAGTGGTGAACTGCCTGGGCACCCCACTGGGGGCATGCGCAGTGCCCACTGTGGATTGATGTGGGTTTTTGGTTTGAACTTGGTCATCCCCAACATCAATCTCAACAGAAGATGAACTTAAAGAGGGCTGAAGACTTGTACCTTTCTTTGACGGTTGTTTTGCCGGCCTTTTTGTCGGTTGTTTCAGAGCTTTGGTCATCGCAGACCGGGTGACCACTCCTTTCCTTCTTGTGGCCCGCAGAATTAGGTTCTCCCCACTGTGGGCAGTCTTCCTCACTGTCTCTCTTTCAACACTATCCCCAAGCTTGCGGTATTGTTCCTGATAGTCATCATCAACCTTCCTCTGAAATTCCACTTCTTCAGCAAAAATTTCTGCCTCAGCCCTTTTCCTTTCTTTCTCAAAAATCCTTTCCTTCTCAGCCTTCAACCTTTCTTCTTCCATTCGCTTTTCCTCTTCTTCCTTTCTGATTCTTTCTTCTTCCTCTCGACGCCTCCTCTCGACCTCTTCCTTTCTTTTTCTAATGGCTTCCATTTTCTGTTTGAACTCCTCTGCTAACCGCCTCTCTTCTTCTTCGGCTAGAAGTGTCTCGGTCTCGAAATGGGTGATACTGTTGTCTGAGACTTGCGATGATGAAGTAGCCTTTGGGCTTTCGTGCTTTGAAGAACCCTCGTCGGCCGCACCGGAGATGATCGGGTTTTCGCCGGAGACCGGTGGCGGTTCGTTCAGGTCATTGGTGACGGCTTCCGGTGGTTGTTCCTCGGCGGTCCTGCGGCGGACGGCCGCACGTGTGAGTGCATCGGGGTTGGTGTTCATTCTCTTGGTTCTTGCCATTTTTAGGGTTCTTGAAGGGTTTTGCTGGTGGGTTTTTCGTAGAGAGAGAAATGAAGAAGAAAAAGTTTGCGGGGTAAATTTTGGAAGCAAAGGAGGTTAAGGTGGTTTTTGGAAATGTTTTCTTTTCAAAAATGGGGGGAAACCGCCGGTTTTAGGAGAGAGGGAGAGGAAGGACAATGATAGCTTTGCTTGGGAAATGATGAACTATGACACCATGGCCTAAAAGTAGACTTGATGGCAGCAAAAGGTGAAAGCTTGTCAGCATTGGGCCCCAAAAATGGTCCTTTCATTCGTCAGATGGGGAGTGGGGAGTGCAGTGACCTGAGCCTTCCCCACTGCAAAGTACTTTCCTTGATTTTTCTTCAAAAAGTGGCACGTTCTTCTACACACATTAAAACAAAC
Organism: Saussurea involucrata; assembly: GCA_033807775.1. NCBI lineage: Eukaryota > Viridiplantae > Streptophyta > Magnoliopsida > Asterales > Asteraceae > Saussurea > Saussurea involucrata. The sequence goes on along the minus strand of CM066319.1, from coordinate 26,341,668 downwards.
TACCATGCAGAATTAAAAAGACCAAAAATAATAAAAAGACAGCAAATAAGTGAAATAAAATATTTACAAACGGTGGTGAATTTCTCTAACCATAGCGAGGTGGAGAGTGGGCAGGGATGTGGGCACTTTCATGCAAAAAAATGCTTTACCCTTTGCCCATTGACTTTAAAGGTTTGACCCGATTGAGGAGCCATTAAGTCCAGAGTTCCAAAAGGGCTTACCTTGACCACAGTGTAAAGCTCTTTCCATCGTGATTTTAGATTTTCCGGAAACATCCTTAACCTTGAATTAAAAAGTAGCACTTTTTGTCCCTCCCCAAACTCTCCATGAGTGATTTTTTGGTCAGGCCACCACTTGATCTTCTCCTTGTTGGTTTTTGCATTTATGTCGGAGTGATGACAAGGTTCTTCTAACTCATTGAGGTAGGCATATTTTAAGTGGGAAGGCAATGGCTTCAAATTCAAGTCAGGGGGATTTTTGGATGGTAGTTTGACATGTCTATCTTTGAAATCTAGCTGCTCAAAAGCTGCCAAGATCTCGTTACACTCATCCTCAAAAGTGTTATCACTCTCAGATTCGGAGTGCTCACTCTCACTCCTCACTGTGGGCACTGTGTCAAGACGGTGGGTTCCATTAATCGAACTTAAAGCAAAACAGTCTTCGGTTTCCATATACTTAAGGGCCTTGAAGACATTGAAAGTTACCTCTTGGTCATTAACCCGCATCGTGAGTTCTCCTTTGTGTACATCAATCAAAGTACGTCCGGTTGCAAGAAACGGACGCCCTAAGATGATTGGGATTTCTTTATCGGCCTCATAATCTAGAACTAGAAAATCGGCGGGGAAGATAAATTTATCCACTTGGACCAAAACATCTTCTATTTTTCCCTTGGGATAGGCAATGGACCGGTCGGCTAGTTGTAATGTCACGGTTGTGGGTCTAGCCTCTCCAATACCTAACTTGTTAAAAATGGACAAAGGCATCAAGTTGACACTAGCTCCTAAATCACAGAGTGCTTGGCCTACTTCTTGTCCTCCTATAATGCATGGAATGGTGAAACTACCCGGGTCTTTCAACTTCGGTGGAATCTTGCTAGTAAGGAGGGCACTACATTCTTCGGTCAAAGCTACAGTCTCAAACTCACCCAACTTTCTCTTTTTGTTCAAAATATCCTATAAAAATTTAACATAGCTTGGCATTTGCTCGAGAGCTTCTACCAAGGGTATGTTAATATGAAGTTGTTTAAAAATGTCTAAGAATTTTTTAAATTGAACATCGACATTCTTAGGCTTCATTCTTTGAGGAAAAGGGATATTTCGTGGGTCAATTTGAGTTTGCTGAGGTATTGGCTTTGGAAAAGTAGGCTTTGGAACAGATCCAAAAGTGGGAAGGTCAGGGATGTCGGTCCTCACTGTGGGGACCACAGTGACCTGAGGAGTGCCCACTGTGGGGACCACAATGGGTATTTGAGGCAAATCATCGGACTCAAAAACGATATCTTTCAGATCCTTTCCACTCCTCAGTGTTATGGACTTGACATGTTCTGGTCCTTTTCCTATCACCCTAGCTTGCTCGGTATCACTAGGTAACGTTCCTGGTGGTCTATTCTTAACTTCAACGGCTAGCTGTCCTACTTGAGTCTCTATATTTCTAATGGCTGCTTGAGTTTGATTCATAAAACCTTTAAGAATCGACTCGATCGATTGTTGAGCCTCAGCTGGTTGGTTGGATCGTGGTTGGTATGGTTGTGGGGACTGCCCACTGTGATGTGGAGATTGCCCACTGTGATGTTGCTGAAATCCCGGGGGATTGTATGGTCTTTGCTGGATGTGACTCGGTCCTTGGGGTTGGAGTCCTTGATTACCGGACCAAGAGAAATTCGGATGATTTCTCCAACCTGGATTATAAGTCTGCGAATAAGGGTTGTTCCTTTGGTTGGTCCCTATGACATTAACAGATTCGGGGTTTGCTGGACAATAGTCGAAAACATGCTCCTCTCCACAAAGGGAGCAGTTATCAGCGAGATGGGTTGCGGAATTGACTTGGCCTCGATTTTGATTTAAAACGATTTTTGTCAAGGCCACTAATTGTGCATTCATGGTTTTGAGTGCTTCGGAATCTATGGTGTTGGTCTTTGACATGGGTGCTCTCGGATTTGACCATTCGGTATTGTTGTTGGACACTTTTTCTAAGATTTGATATCCTTCGTTGTAAGTCATACTCGTAAATGTTCCACCGGCTGTTGCATTTAAGATGATTTTGGCTGCATTGGAAAGACCATTGTAAAAGGTCTCCAATTGGATGCAATGTGGGATGCCATGATGTGGGCACTTTCGAAGTAAATCTTTAAATCGTTCCCATGCATCCGAAACAGCCTCATCTTCCTCTTGCCTAAATAAAATTATATCATTTCGAAATCTAACATTCCTTGTTGGAGGAAAGTATTTTTGCAAAAATCTATCGGCAAGTTCTTGCCAAGTGGTTATCGAGTGAGGTGCATGTGCGTTCAGCCAATATTTTGCTTTGTCCCTTAATGAAAAAGGGAAAAGCCTTAGTCTTAATGCCTCATCACTAACACCTTGCAATTGAAAGGAATCGGTCATTTCTAAAAAAGATTTTAAGTGCGAGTGCGGATCCTCAGATGGCGATCCTCCAAATTGACCCATGGCTTGGATCATTTGAAACATCACCGGTTTGAGTTCAAAATGCGTTGCAACAATATTGGGTCTCAAAATTCCGGAGCTTAAATCACCAACTCCGGAAGTAGCATAGTCCCGTATTTTTCGATCTTTGTTATCGGCAATCGTGATTGTGGTCTCCACTATAGGTGGCGGTACTGCAGCCATGTTCACAGTGGGGATCACAGGAGGTTGTCGATTTGTTTTCTTGCTTCTTCGTGTTTTTCGCAACGTTTTTTCTATTTCGAGATCTATTGGAACCAAATGTTCGAGTTGTCGCCGTGGCATACAATACGAACAGCTTAGAAAAACTAGTTACTCGGGCTCGAATAAAAACTAATGTCTTGAGATTTAAAATCACGCCAGTCCCCGGCAACGGCGCCAAAAACTTGGTACGTGCGAAATGTGTGTTTTAATCGCAGAGTGTTGCAAACTGTCCACAGTGGGAAGTACAAGTGTACACTGTCCACTATGATCGTCACAGCAAGTAATAGTTGGTAAAATACCAGAATCGAATCCACAGAGACTGGACAATCAAGACAATACTGTTCTCATGAGCTCCTTTTACAAGTTTCAACTAGAGAGGAAAATAATACTTTGGTTTGGTTTGGTAAAATAGCTACTTGAGACGATTTACTAAATGCTAAAAAGGAGGAATGTAGGTTGGATTTTCCCTAAATTTTATCTTAAATACTCGGTCCTTAGAGTGATCCTCGTATTCGTGGTGGACATTTTCGCTAGAAAAGCCCGGTTACAAAATACTCACACCGTTAGATAAAAATCCCATACTCTTAGTACTTGTTGTTTTGTCAATGGTAATCTCTAAATGGACCTTTTCAGGCCTCGATGGAATGTGTAGAGACAAATACTCTAAGTGTTTTTAATACACAAATTAGCTTGCCTACTACTCCAGTGGGCAGAGATTAGCTCACTGTGCCGACCTCACTTTCGTAAGTGTCAAAAGAATTCTTTCGAATCCCCTAGCATCATTCAAGCTCGTGTCACTGCGCTCTACTTATTTCTAAGTTAAGAACTAGACTTTAGATCCTTGCAAGTGATCAGCTTGTTCGCATCCTTGGGTAAATATCGAGAATGAAAGACCAAAACAACAAATATTCTAAGTATAAAGATTACTCAAGCATTTTTGATAAAATCCAGGTACTTCTCCTTCCTACATCCCAAAGGATGTTTAGCCTAACATTTCCGAAGTAAAGAAAACAAAAGATGAAGAATTGCACATAATAAAACTGAAAGTGATTTGCATTAACTGCTCACAGTGGGGAACGAGAAGTCGTCCCTGCACTGTGTATTTCGAACTACAACAGAAAATAAATTACTGAAATTAAATGCTAAGTTACTGCAGTAAATGAAAGCTTACAACTTAAGGAAATGCTAGATAAATTGCAAGATAGATGGATTGTAATAAATGAGACCCAACACCCCTTTTTATACTAAGAAGGAGGTGTTGGTCTTTACACAAAAAGGGTTTTCCAAGGTGCAAGGACTGCAGGGAGATGCAGAAATCAGCTCAAAGGATAAAACTTCAATCCTCCATGTATAGCCCTTTTTACCCAATGGTCCATTAGAAGTCAACTTTTGCAAGTACAAAGGTACAATCATGATGTGAAGCCTTGAGGAACACTTGTAACAGCCAAATCTCAGCTTCTCTGTCATTGAACCTTCCTCCTCCAGAAAATTAGATCCCAACTAAAAGTTTCTTTTTGATTTCTTTTTGATCAACTCGAAGAGTGGGGAACCGGAGTGGGCACTGTATATGTCACTGCGGATGAAAAATCGTGAAAACACCCAAAACTTCCCCAAATAATTTATTAAAGACCATGGTTCACTCCTTTTGCTCGTTTTCGTAAATCATACCAAGAATGGGGGTTTTTAGAAGTGAAATGGCTAAAATTGACAAAATGAAGTGAAAAATAAATGGAAATAATAACTCTAAAAATAGAGTTATCATTCTCCAAAAGGGAAATTAGACAAAAGTTGATTCCATTTTAATGCAATTTTACCTTTTTAAAATGGCACCCACTACCTATATTAAAATATAATATAATAAACAAATGAAACAAAAATATATAATAAACCAATATTATAAAAATAATAGCATTAATTTATTAAATTTAGTGGGTCTCACATCTTGCAAGACCTTACTAATTTAGCAAGTGTAAGATTATCTTGCAAGACTTTGCTAGTCACTGTCCACATGATAAGTCATGTTATCTTGTAAGGTCTCTAACAAGATGGATGTTGATGCTCTTAGCTATTTGCCCTAAAAGCAATGAGGAATAATCATTTACACCGAACTAAAATAGTTTTATTTCGTAACACCTTAAAATTTAAATAATCAAATTAGGGAAAATTCCAGAAAATGAGTAAAATAAAAATTCCAAATACGATAAAAAAAACTATAACCCGTTAATGGGAAAGTTTGTACAACCAAAGATATCAATATATAGTGAGACATAACAATAACAACCTACTTAATCTAGAATTTAATAACTAGATTAATATGGGTGTCAATATATCTAAAAAAATATAGTTCTTCTCAAAATCCCAAAAGTCTGATTCCTTAGGTGCTCCTAGTTGCACCGACCGACATCTCAACCCGTCCTAGATTTGCCGCTAGTAGGACCTGTAAAAACCAATATACACCACAACAACTGTTAGGCTAGAACCTAGTGAGACCTTTTATAAATACATTTATACAAAAACGATATTTAATTGCATTTTAGATATTTTCGGATCCAAATTAGTAGCACATTACCATAAGCCTTAAGCTTTCAAAAAATGTTCTACACTTGAACATATACAAAAGAGATAACTCTTGAAATATGGGGGAGACCCGTTTCCATCAAGGTGACAAGTACACCTGAGTGGAGTCACCTATTGATGTTATTGGGCTACCTCAGGTTTCGGTTATAGTGCACATACCATATAGGCATCACAACTTTCTGTATCTTTATTGCCACTCCGTAGAGTCACATTTCAAGGACTTATGGAACCTTATTTCAAACGCAAGCTAGACAAGTTCTACCTAAAGGACATCAATATCCTTTGTTGTATATTTTCTAGTGGCCTACAAGATGGCATCTCAATTATGAATACACAATTCATATTCTAAACCCCCATGCATAAAGATTTAGACACAAAATCCCATAAAGTATAATACGATAATACACCGCATGTTAGCGTAATCCTTATATTACACATAATAATCATCACGTAGTCTTAAATGTGTAACATCGTAAATCAACATGTACACATTCCTCAATTTGAAGTTTTATCTAATATAACAACTATTTGCTCAAATAGTAATGAACCGATGTTTATAGACTCTTTAGGTCATCCATTTAAAAAGGGTCCACCATTGTTCCATATTATCAAATGTTCCTCCAAAATCCCCACCTCTTAGTTTAGGTTAGAACTCATGAAACTTTAGCTTGTAAGCAAGGGTGGACCCAGAATTTTTTCCATACGGTGACACCATATAATATACATAAAATATGATTACAAAAAAACACGGTTTCTATTGACGTGTCTACATCTTTTCCCGACATTCAATATTGTATGATGTGCTTTTAGCCTAATCCACCGTTTTGAGGGATTTTTAAAACTTTTTGCTTGATTTAAAGTGATTTTTAAGTTATTTTTTTCGGTTTTTTTTGTTAATTTCAAGAGTTCTTTTCGTTTTTTTTTTGTTGATTTCAAGAGTTTTTTTCCCAAATTTTTGGTTGATTTCAAGAGTTTTTTGTTTTTGATTACGAGGTATGGTTGCACCTTCTTGAAATTTCCAAAATAATACGGTAGCACCTTCCAAAACGATACGGTTGCACCCTTCACGAACCTAATTTTTTTACCCTTCACCGGAGAAATAATACGGTGGCACGTGCCACCGTAACCATTAAGCTAGGTCCACCTATGCTTGTAAGACATTTACTCAAAAGCAACTCATTTATGGTAGTTGTAAGTAGAGAAAACTCATAAATCACATTTTAGGTTAACAACTCATAAATCATGTTTTAGGTCAAAAGCCCATCTTTTAGTTCATACCTCGAATCATTGGTAAATATGCATCAAATATCACATAGCAAGTATTTAATGAAGATAATATGGTAAGGAAACTCACCAAGTGGGTTTGTAAGTGAAAACCCTAAAAAATGATGAAAACCCTAAAAATGAGATGAGAGTTTTGAAGCTTTAATGGAACTTGAATCTACAACACATAAGGAAGTAGAGGAAACTTTGAAACCGACATTAAATAATCATAGGATGGTTAGGGTTGCATTAAATGCAAGGAAGAGAGGGAAAGAGAGAAGGATCGCATCTTAGGAATGGAGTGAAAACGTTTTCTTTGAAACCTCCAAAATGAATCAAGACTTCTCAAAAAAATAGATTTAAACAACTCCACAATGGGACTCGACGACGACATTGCCCTGCGAGTATGCCCTTGGCAATCTTGTTGGGCATACTCGCCCAATATGTACCGAAAGGGTAGGGGTTGGCGTGATTATGACACGCGAGTATTGTTACACCCTCGAATTGGGAAAGAGCAACTAAATAAAAATTTGCGATAATACATTCAAAATCATAGAATTTCTTCCTATAAACCAATAGGTGAAATACCTCAAATTAAAATCTATAATCAACCTCAACAATATATAATTCAAGTCTTATTACAAAGACTAAACTCACTTCGGGTATTACTTAACCCAAACACAAAGTGCTATTCCCAAAGGGTAAATGCGGAAGACATCACTTAATCAACCTCTCGAGCACATTTCTAGCACACAACCTTTCACACGTGTCATTAGAACTACTCCCAACCTGAACCTGTTGCACATGCCGTTGTAACAACCCAAATCTTAGTCGATTGGAAGTTTGGTGTCTAGAATGAAAAGAATGAAAGTTTGGCTTGGGGACTTATATGCAATTTGAAGAAGATATAAAAGGGTGCAGTATTCTAGGTTTTTCAATCATTTTGGAGAAACACTGGTTCGTTGGCGGCTGAAGAGAAGAAAGGCAGGAAGAGGAGTAGAAATTGGTCTGGCAGAAATTGGGAAGAGAAGCTCGTTGTGAGTAAGTATTCTATCGCTTATGTTAATCCTTGCACAGTAGGTAGCTAGAAAAGTTAGATTTCAAATTGTTCTTCATGTTTTAGCTGGGTTATAGATTAAGAACACCCCGAGGGTTTTAATCGTATCCAATCGGGTTGTCATGGTAGTAAGAATTATTCTGATTTTAATGGCTTTGTTATGCAAAAGTTTTATGTAAGAATGCAGCAATAAAAGTCTCTTTTATTCGTCGATTAGGAAGAAATCGAGTATAATCGTATAAAGTCCGTACCTGTTCGCTAGTTCGGGGTACCGGGAGTCGGGGTACCGGGAGTTCGGGGTACCGGGAGTCGGGATACCGGGAGTCGGGGTACCGGGAGTTCGGGTACCGGGAGTCGAACCATACCGGGAGTCCGGGACCGTTGGCTTGGGCTTAGTCTGTCAGGCCCGTAGCGTTTAGCTATTTGGGCCGATGTATTTAGAGTTTAGCTTAAGCCTCTTGGGCTTAGTAAGGGATAAAAGAAATCCAATATTTGTTAGATGGACCTAAATGAGTTATTTGAGACCGAATTAAGAGAGGGACTTAGGATCATAATTGGAGACGTGCCTAATTGATTTATAAATTAATTATTAGGTGTACTAGCGTAACGAGACAAGAGGCTAAGAAGAAGGTTGCTTTCCAGGTGAGTTCCCTAACCCTCTTTCACGACGTAAATGTTAAATGATTCTTTTACTGAATATGGTTTTATCAAGCATGAAATATTTATGATCTGATATGCATGGAAAGAAAGAAATGTTTGACAGGTTGAAATGATGCGCATGATTTATGAAGAGTTGAATGTTTTTATAAAACGTATGTGCATGTTATGTGATGTCGGTATGTATTGTAGGATCAATGAGCCTCGGGATCTGATGATCCCTTGGTTATGTATGACGAGACGGTGGGTTGGAATTCGTTTCCTCCTAGGCGGGTATCGGGGAGTCTGCTTGGGCCCCGATACGAAAGGGCGAAAGGGGAGTCTGCTTGGGCCCCGATCAAGAATGGTTAAGTGATCCATTACACAGTGCAGTACCATATGTGATGATTGAGATTTATGATGCCTTTTAATAAAATGATATCGAATTGTTTCTACATGTTGTTTTCGGAGGGAATTCACTAGACCTTTTGGTCTAACCCTCGCTTTCAAAACTAAACCATTTTCAGGTAAGCGTACATCAAGTTCTTCTAATAAGAACTAGGGAAGAAGGCAAAGAGAACTTGGAGCTTAGAGATCTCCAGATTCTGTTATGAGATAATGATTAGTTAGTACTCGGCTGTGAGTTTAGAGACTTCCGCTGTAATGCTTTGTTTAGTACGTTTAATGATGATGTAAAGACAAGCTTACTTAAGTAATTTGAATGCTTATGTTATGTTATAAAATGTTTTGAAAAGTGGGACGTTACAAATGGTATTAGAGCCATAGTTTAAGGGATTTAGGTGACCGTTAGTGCCTAAACTTAAACTGTAAGATGAGGAACACAGCCGAGACATAGGATTGCCTCTAGGAACGATCACTAAACGCGCTAGGAAATAAGGTGCCAAGAACAAACGTGTAAGGTAAGTTTGGGATTACACCTGGCCAGTGTAATTACGAACTTACAGGTACATGTGCGTGCTTACAATACCTTACTTATAGAAAATTTGTTGTGTCACGTCTAGCAAGGGTTAACCATCGGTTTCTTTCAGTTTAGCGCTATGGCTGGGAGAACGTTGAGGAATAGGTCAGTAAGATCCCTGAGGGATAGACCGAGCTCCATTGCTTGGGGAAGTGTCGTGTAAGAGTCATTGTGATGTGATGTATGTAGAAATCGTAGAGAAGAAACGTTGTGAAGAATGTTATAAGTCTTTTAGAGGTAGCTCTTCGTGGGTTCGGAGAGGATGAATGTTTGAGTTTGAGTAAGACTCCAGTTTTGGGAGAGTCCTAGTTATGGAAATCATGGGATAAATCAGTTGGGATGGTAAGATAGAACAATGTCAAAACCTTGAAAGTATCAATGGAGCCCTGACTTTTTAGTCGAGCTTTTCGTTGGCAGGACAAATGGAATAAGATGCTTATAGTGGATTGAAAGCATGTAGAAGTAGAAAATGAGGTAGTCGATCAAAGCAAAAATAGTGTGAAATGGTTGAGAAATTGAGATGTGGAACACATGCACATCAAGGTAGTGCTTGACCGAGAGGGCGACCCTTGGTCGTAAGTGGAGTATCAAGGATAAGTTGCGTGAGTAAAGCGGTTGACCTCGTAGAGTGAGTAGCCTTCTATTGCAAATAGAGTCTCATGCATGTCGTTCTTTTATGTAACATGAAATTCTCACGATTTAAAATAAAAATGTAAATGTCAACTTTGAACAAAATGAGTCAGCTTATACGAGTGTACGTTTAAAGAAAAAGCGATTTCAGTACGTCGCACATTGAAATTTTGAGGTCAACGGCTTGCAAAGTATTCCACACTTTTAATGATAAGTTAAATTGTTACAAAAATGGTTGACAAAATGGTTACCTGCAATTCACTTATAACCAAAATGCTTAATCGACCTTTTGATATCATACAATTGAGTGTGAGAACCGACTGGTTTACTTTGTGTCGGTAATTCTTTCAGAATTGTCTCATACGAAAAGATTTTCATGCAAAATATTACTCTCGTAATAACATTGTTCGGATTGAGCAAGATTGAGGTTCTCGGAAAGATGCATGTAAACGATTCTCGAATCGTTGTGTAGGGCGTTGAATTTATATGAGTGATGGGGTCATGTGTACCCAAGTGTTTTCCAAACGTTGTTTATTTAAAATGATGAAAGGTGCAAAAGATTTATTTACTGTATTGTCATGCATGAAGGCTATAAACCTACTAGGTCGTAGAATATTACATTATAAGTTAAGGAAGAACTCCGAGAGCGGAAAGGTGTTGGACAAATCAGGGGAGAACGTATGTAGTATTAGCATATGTGTTCTAGAGGAAAGGTGAACAGTGGTAGAATCGGTAGTGGACCTTAGTATCGGTGGTATGAGGGTCTGTACCCTTGTTCGGTGACTGGAAATACAGTTGCCGAGGGACGATGGTGTCCGGAGGAAGGACTAGGAGTCATCAAGGTGTTGGTTTTAGCACCTTTTTATGAGTAGTGTTGTGAGGCAGAAATGAAAGGCCCACGGCGTGGGATATGAGTTTTTAGGTGAGCTTGTAATATTGATGTTATATGAGTAAGTCTTGAATTAAGGGCGACGAATTTTGAGGGTAATTATGATATGTTGGTAGGATTAGGTTCCGTAAGGAACCCTCGCTAAAGAATAGGTTAAGAAAGTAGTTACATGTCGACTATTGGCGTCGAAGTCGGCGACCGTGCAAGATGGTTAAGGTCGAAGGCTTCACCCAGAAGAGCAAAAGTGGATAGAAAACCTTGTGGGGGTGCTAAGTTAGTGAGAGACCGCTGTCGTTGAATAAGCGTTCTAGTTACGAGGTGTGGAGGGTCCATAGAAGGATAAGGTGTGTATCACAAGCGGGGTGAGTGTAGACTATACCAATCAGTAAGAAAATGTGTCGTGTATAAGAAAGGACTCAGATCATAAAGAGCTAGCTAGGATGTTTGTGTTTGAGCTAAGTATGAACTCGTGAGTCATAGTTCAACAAGTTGGGAGAGAACTAAGTAACGAGAAAGACTCGATTGTAGTATACGGAAGAGTATGAAGGAAAGGGTGAATTGTGTACGAATGACCATGAGAGACTTGGTCGGTAGTGTGATGATTGGAGTGGTGAATGTACGAACGAATAGTAGCTTCAATTGCCAAGATATCTGTGTCAAAAACATGATGTAGTAAGGCGATGTTAGAAAGATGAAGGATTAGAAGAAAATCCTTATGGGATTTCGGGTAGAGTGTACGTTTTGCGATCCCAGTTATTGAAGTACGTGGTTTGTAAGTTGGTGTTTAGTTTGACTGTCATCGGAATGGAATGTCGGGGCAGAATTGGGTGATTGCCCAGCTGTGAGACCAAGCTTTGTGGTTATGTATGTTGTTAAGTATATTCTTGAAGGCAGAGTAAGTTTAAAGAAGATGATGAATAGATTAGTCAAGCTGTAGTATAGTAGATGAGAAATCGTTAAAGAATGAAAATTGTTCCTTATGCGTGAGGGAATGATCCTAGAAGGAAATAGTTGGAAATTTTGGTTATGTTTAAGGAATGACATGATGATGATTGTGGGTCGGAGTGATAGTATGATCATTAGTTGATTTGAGATGTCATGATAGAGGTATAAGCCTTTGGTTGGTTGATTAAAATATTATAGATTTGTTAAGTAATGACGTTCATTTGTTATTACAGGATGTGTTACAATTCTGGGGAAAGTGTTATTGGGATTAACACACTGATTGTTAAAGAATTATTTAAGTTAAATCTAAGTAAGAAAGTCGGGATGACGATATTTATACATCTGTCTGATTTTATGATCATGGTGGTTAATCGAAAGAATTGTGGAACCCGAGTTTCGGGGTGTTCCTGAGTTAATAGATCCGTTTGTAATAGGGAATCCAAGGGGGTGGGTTATTAGAGTGAATGGGGGATGTTACTAAGAAACACACTTTGGGGTCATTGGAAGTTTAAAAAGGACGAGGGTTGTGTTAGTCAAAATGTGGTGGAATAGATGTGAAATCCTTAAAGAATGTGAACTGTTGCTTATGTGTGAAAGAAATGTCTGAGAAGGTAAAAGTGGGAGATTAAAGAATGTGTAGTGACGTCGAACACTGGTCTTGTTTCAAGACGGCTTGGTTGAATGCCTTAAGTTAAGATCTTGATTCAACTGTTTGGTTATGTAAGTAATGAGAAAGCGGGATCAACATGTGGAAAGGTCGGGAGAGAGGGGCAGGTAATGTTTGGTGAGAAGTGCTCCACGCTAACGTGGGGAAGGTGTAGATGGTATGTCGGAACAAGTGAGTAAATTGGAAGTAGTAAACTTGACAGTATTGCCGAAAGGTACAGTACTGTGTAGATTGTCATTGATAAGTGTACGAACCGTTGGAAGGAATGTTGAGGAAGGAAATTGTGTATGTTTTGTGCAGGGAAGGAGTGGATGAGACAACTGAATGAGTAGGTTAGTAACTATGTGAGGAAGGTTAAAATGAACCGGTAGTACAGTGATTAAGCTAGTGAGAATAGCATGGTGTGACCATGGCTACTCATCCCAGTGGAATGAGGATAACCGGAGTTATGCTTTTATGAATGAACGAACGTGGCAATCAGGGAGAAATTGATGTGTTTCGGGACAAGCTAATCTGAATAGGTGCACACTTCAGTGATGAGTTGGGAGGTTCCTACTCTTAGTTACGTATTGAGTATAGGGCGGTGAAGTAGCGAGGTTGGGAAGGGATGATTGACGAACTGTGGTCTAGGTGATCCGAGAAAAAGGAAAAATGTTTTTATGTATAGACGATTATTGAGTGGTGCAAGGTTGTGAGTTGTGATGCGATGAAAGAACTCGGGGTTGTTAGCTGTCGGGATGTACAGGGTTGACCTTGTGCCAAGCTGTCAGATGAGCGAATGTTTCCTTGCAAATAAATCTCGCGTTGTAGCAGGGGATTCAGCCAGGTTTCTCCTTAAAGGAAGTATAGACGCATGAGAAGCCTTATTTAATCTTCTTTTGTTAAGACCGATCGAATGGGAACAGTATCCGATGAGTTAGAATACCGTAAGAGCTGAAGAAATGCACCCAATGTTCCATGATTCGAAGTTAATGAGGTGGTCGACTGAGTCAGAAGGTGGCTTTACCTTAGGGAAGTGTCAGTTGTTGGTGTGGGCAAGATACCCGCATCTCTTCCAATGAGGAATTCCGGGGACGAAATTCTTTTAAGGGGGGAGTGTTGTAACAACCCAAATCTTAGTTGATTGGAAGTTTGGTGTCTAGAATGAAAAGAATGAAAGTTTGGCTTGGGGACTTATATGCAATTTGAAGAAGATATAAAAGGGTGCAGTATTCTAGGTTTTTCAATCATTTTGGAGAAACACTGGTTTGTTGGCGGCTGAAGAGAAGAAAGGCAGGAAGAGGAGTAGAAATTGGTCTGGCAGAAATTGGGAAGAGAAGCTCGTTATGAGTAAGTATTCTATCGCTTATGTTAATCTTTGCACAGTAGGTAGCTAGAAAAGTTAGATTTCAAATTGTTCTTCATGTTTTAGCTGGGTTATGGATTAAGAACACCCTAAGGGTTTTAATCGTATCCAATCGGGTTGTCATGGTAGTAAGAATTATTCTGATTTTAATGGCTTTGTTATGCAAAAGTTTTATGTAAGAATGCAGCAATAAAAGTCTCTTTTTGTAAGATCCCACATCGGATGGGGAGGTGAACGAAGGTTGCCTTATAAGAGGAACTTGAGACCTTCCCTACAAGACGCGTTTTGGGGCCACAAACATGCGGGTTCCTTGGGAACTCTGTGGTTAAGCGTGCTTGGGTGGGAGTAGTACCAGTGGGTGACCACTGGGAAGTCCTTGCGAAGTCCTCGCCAGGTCGCCAGAAACAAAACCGTGAGCGGTGTCGGCATGCTGTTATGCAGAGGGTACGCGCAAAGCGGACAATATCTTGTACGGTGGACTTGGGATGTTATAGATGGTATCAGAGCCTTAGTTTAAGAGATTTAGGTATTAGTATCTGTACCTAGACTTAAACTGCATGCGAAGTAGGATGTCCTTGTTATTTTAGAACCATGGGATGTTAAATATAAGAAGGTAGAAGGAACATCATGTAAGGTAATTTCAGATTACACCTGGCCAGTGTAATTATGATCTTACAGGTACATGTTGGAACCATAATACTTTATTATATGGGGTATGTGCTTATGTGTATATTAACCTTGTTTGAATCAACAGAATGGCAAGTGGAACGAGACAAACAAACCGAGGAGGGGAAGGAAATCCGAATAGATCTAATCCAATAGCCGGTGGAAGGGGGAGAGGGGGAGAAAGAGGTAGAGGTAGGTCAGGGGGCAGAGTACAGGGGCGAGGCACAGAGTTTGTTACGAGAGACGACCTAGCGATTGAAATGGGAAGACTTCAGGCAAATATACAAGCTATGTTTAACCAGACTCACCATTCGGAAACAGAAATACCCGACCCTACACTTGAAACCGAAGTGCCTATCGCACCTATTGTCACATCAGCACCAAGAAAGTGTGACTATAAAATGTTTTTAAGCTGTAAACCACCCACTTATGGAGGGGACAGAGATCCAGTAAAAGCAATGCGATGGCTGAAGGAGGTTGAAGCTGTATTTAAGACCAGTAAATGCGCGGAAGAAGATAAAGTGTTATATGGAACAGCAATGTTGAAAGCAGATGCCTTGTATTGGTGGGAAGCCCTTATTGACTCTGAAGGACCCGATGTATATTCAACTTTTACTTGGGGCGAATTCTCGAAAGCATTTAAGGAACAGTTCTGTCCGCAAGCCGCAGTTAGACAGTTAGAAGAGGAATTCCTGAGCCTACAACAAGGAAATTTGTCAGTAAGAGACTACACTGCTCGTTTCTTGGAAAAGTCGCGTTTTGGGGAGTATTATGTTGCCACAGAAAAGATGAAGATGGAAAGGTATGTGTTCGGATTGAATTCAGAGATTAGAAAGTTAGTGACTGCAGCGAGACCTAATACTTTTTCAGAAGCGGTTAATGCCGCGGAAAATGTGGAACGAGATATTAAAAGAGATGCTAGTGATAGGAGTGCTGGGAAAAGAAAATCGGAAGAGATGATGCATGATTCAACGGAGTACGAAATGCAGAGGTTCGATAGTCGCATACTTTTTAGACCAAATGAAAAACTATGTCCAAAATGCAACCGCGTACATCAAGGAAATTGTTATGTTGATCCAAGAAGTTGTTACAAGTGTGGAAGGGCTGGACACGTCGCTAAGATTTGTCGTGCAAATCGATTCTGTTTTGTTTGCAATTCCCCTGATCATATTCAGTCAGACTGTCCACAGTGGAGAGCGCGCCAGGGTAGTACGACGGGGAAACCAATAAGCGTCAGGACGGGAGAGATACAAGGGTCTGAGGAACCGAAAGCAAAAGGCCGAGTATTCCAAATGACAACGCAAGAAGAGGAGAAAATTCCTTGAAAAGGTTACAGGTATGATTCTGATAAACACTATACGTGCTAAAGTGTTATATGACTTCGATGCAAAACAATCATTTGTATTTTCTGTTCTTTTGTTGTTTATCTGTGTTAGAGGTGTAGATAGGTGTGGGATGTCTGGTCAGCTATTTCCTATGGCTTTGGTTGAGTTCGAGGCAGTAGTGAAAACTAAGTATTCATATCTTTTCACTTAACTGAATTCCGGGACGGAATTCTTTTAAGGGGGAGATGTTGTAATAACCAGGTATGTTATTGGTTTATTTATAAGTGTTACTTTAAATAAATTTTTAAGTTAGAAGTTAAGGGGTGAGTTTTAAATTTTTAAATGGAAGTTTAGGGGTATGTTTGCCAAATAGGATAAGTTTGGGGTTTGATTGGTCATTTTAACCAAACCCCATTTCCTCCACCGCCTATAGTACTTCAATTGGGAATTGAAGTCTTCATTAAGTAGCAAAAAAAACTAAATATCCTAGGGTGTAGTGTGTGTTTTCGGTTTGGAGAGAGAGAGAGAGAGAGAGAGAGAGAGATTGAGAAGGCTAAGAAGAGGAAGAAGGAAAGCTTATAATTACTGCTGGAACTGCTTATAACAACTGAAGAAAACAAGGTAACAATCCATTCTTGTATGTATTATAATTATTAGAAGTGTTCTTGAGGTTATAAGATAAGCTTTAAGTGGGTTTTGGTGATTTTAGAAAGATATGATAATTTTGGGTTTGGAATAGTGTTCTAATGGTAATATAAAACATATCTGCAAAGTTACATAAACATGCATAGTATAAAACTGCAAAAATCTGGGTTTTAGGATGAAACAGTGGACTGAGACATTCATCGAAGTCGCAATGGACGACTGCGACGTTCATCGAAGTCGCAATGGTTGATTGCGACTTGGGTATGAAGTCGCAATGGTCGTTTGCGACTTGGATTGAAATCGCAGTAGTTGATTGCGATTCGAGCTTGAGATCGCAGTAGTTGATTGCGACTCCAGAGTGGAATCGCAATAGTGGGTTGCGACTCCAGAGTGGAATCGCAATAGTGGGTTGCGACTCCAGGGTGGAATCGCAATAGTGGGTTGCGACTCCAGGGTGGAATCGCAATAAGGGGTTGCGACTCCAGAGTGAAATCGCAATAGGAGACTGCGACTTAGGTACTGTTCATTGCGATGTGATTTGGGAATTTTGTAAGTTTAAGTGTTAAAAGAGATATTTGATATTTTATCTGATTTCAGATTCTGTGAAGGAGCGACTTACGTGAATTATCTTGAAAGAGTTTTTGTGATAAACGCACGAGGTGAGTTTTACTTTAAATCGTTTTTAAACTGGGATACATATATATGTGTATGTATATATATATGAGACGATTATGTGGTAAGAATATGATTTTGTATATATAATTGACAATACGATATATTGAGATATATATTGTATTTATATGAGCACTGCACTACACGAGGATATGTTAGCCGATCTATTAGTCGGCGGAGCTGTATGGAAATGCAGCGGAACTGTATGGAATTACGGTGGAGCTGTAGGTAATTGCAGCGGGGCTGTGTGTGATTGCAGCGGAGTTGACTGTATTTGGGTACAGTGACGATGATTAGTTGGCTTGCTACCAACTAATATGGCCATGAGAGCGAACAGAAGGGGAATTACACGATGCACGAATCTTGATGTAGTATTTGTATACTTATGATATAAGTGTGGTTTGACGAAAAGTTTATATAAACTATTTTGATACAAAGTATTACGTGAAAGGGTTTTATAATGATTTTTGGAAATGACCGGTGTTAACTCACTAGACCCGTTTGGTCTAACCCTCATTTTGTTTTCAAAAATATGTTTTCCAGGTTGAGGATCGGCGAAGGAAAGGGATAAGAATAGGAAGCTTTTGATGGACGTTGATTAAGAACTTTTAGGTATTTTGTAGTTTCGAAACCGAAGGGACCGTTTGTGTTTTATTTTGTAACTTTTATTATGAATGTAACAATGTTATGCAATATATGTTATTTGAAGCATGTTTAGGAAACCGGGTTGTTACAGAGGAATTACGGTGGAGCTGTAGGTAATTGCAGCGGGACTGTGTGTGATTGCAGCGGAGTTGACTGTATTTGGGTACAGTGACGATGATTAGTTGGCTTGCTACCAACTAATATGGCCATGAGAGCGAACAGAAGGGGAATTACACGATGCACGAATCTTGATGTAGTATTTGTATACTTATGATATAAGTGTGGTTTGACGAAAAGTTTATATAAACTATTTTGATACAAAGTATTACGTGAAAGGGTTTTATAATGATTTTTGGAAAGGACCGGTGTTAACTCACTAGACCCGTTTGGTCTAACCCTCATTTTGTTTTCAAAAATATGTTTTCCAGGTTGAGGATCGGCGAAGGAAAGGGATAAGAATAGGAAGCTTTTGATGGACGTTGATTAAGAACTTTTATGTATTTTGTAGTTTCGAAACCGAAGGGACCGTTTGTGTTTTATTTTGTAACTTTTATTATGAATGTAACAATGTTATGCAATATATGTTATTTGAAGCATGTTTGGGAAACCGGGTTGTTACAGAGGAATTACGGTGGAGCTGTAGGTAATTGCAGCGGGGCTGTGTGTGATTGCAGCGGAGTTGACTGTATTTGGGTACAGTGACGATGATTAGTTGGCTTGCTACCAACTAATATGGCCATGAGAGCGAACAGAAGGGGAATTACACGATGCACGAATCTTGATGTAGTATTTGTATACTTATGATATAAGTGTGGTTTGACGAAAAGTTTATATAAACTATTTTGATACAAAGTATTACGTGAAAGGGTTTTATAATGATTTTTGGAAAGGACCGGTGTTAACTCACTAGACCCGTTTGGTCTAACCCTCATTTTGTTTTCAAAAATATGTTTTCCAGGTTGAGGATCGGCGAAGGAAAGGGATAAGAATAGGAAGCTTTTGATGGACGTTGATTAAGAACTTTTATGTATTTTGTAGTTTCGAAACCGAAGGGACCGTTTGTGTTTTATTTTGTAACTATTATTATGAATGTAACAATGTTATGCAATATATGTTATTTGAAGCATGTTTGGGAAACCGGGTTGTTACAGAGGAATTACGGTGGAGCTGTAGGTAATTGCAGCGGGGCTGTGTGTGATTGCAGCGGAGTTGACTGTATTTGGGTACAGTGACGATGATTAGTTGGCTTGCTACCAACTAATATGGCCATGAGAGCGAACAGAAGGGGAATTACACGATGCACGAATCTTGATGTAGTATTTGTATACTTATGATATAAGTGTGGTTTGATGAAAAGTTTATATAAACTATTTTGATACAAAGTATTACGTGAAAGGGTTTTATAATGATTTTTGGAAAGGACCGGTGTTAACTCACTAGACCCGTTTGGTCTAACCCTCATTTTGTTTTCAAAAATATGTTTTCCAGGTTGAGGATCGGCGAAGGAAAGGGATAAGAATAGGAAGCTTTTGATGGACGTTGATTAAGAACTTTTATGTATTTTGTAGTTTCGAAACCGAAGGGACCGTTTGTGTTTTAATTTGTAACTTTTATTATGAATGTAACAATGTTATGCAATATATGTTATTTGAAGCATGTTTGGGAAACCGGGTTGTTACAGATGGTATCAGAGCCAGTCATCGATTCGATGTGTCAGCGAGGACGCTGAGTCCACTTAGGTGGGTGGATTGTAAGATCCCACATCAGATGGGGAGGTGAACGAAGGTTGCCTTATAAGAGGAACTTGAGACCTTCCCTACAAGACGCGTTTTGGGGCCACAAGCATGCGGGTTCCTTGGGAACTCTGTGGTTAAGCGTCCTTGGGTGGGAGTAGTACCAGTGGGTGACCACTGGAAAGTCCTTGCGAAGTCCTCGCCAGGTCGCCAGAAACAAAACCGTGAGCGGTGCCGGCATGCTGTTATGCAGAGGGTACGCGCAAAGCGGACAATATCTTGTACGGTGGACTTGGGATGTTACACCTTTATTCGTCGATTAGGAAGAAATCGAGTATAATCGTATAAAGTCCGTACCTGTTCGCTAGTTCGGGGTACTGGGAGTCGGGGTACCGGGAGTTCGGGGTACCGGGAGTTCGGGGTACCGGGAGTCGGGGTACCGGGAGTTCGGGGTACCGGGAGTCGGGATACCGGGAGTCGGGGTACCGGGAGTTCGGGTACCGGGAGTCGAACCATACCGGGAGTCCGGGACCGTTGGCTTGGGCTTAGTCTGTCAGGCCCGTAGCGTTTAGCTATTTGGGCCGATGTATTTAGAGTTTAGCTTAAGCCTCTTGGGCTTAGTAAGGGATAAAAGAAATCCAATATTTGTTAGATGGACCTAAATGAGTTATTTGAGACCGAATTAAGAGAGGGACTTAGGATCAGAATTGGAGACGTGCCTAATTGATTTATAAATTAATTATTAGGTGTACTAGCGTAACGAGACAAGAGGCTAAGAAGAAGGTTGCTTTCCAGGTGAGTTCCCTAACCCTCTTTCACGACGTAAATGTTAAATGATTCTTTTACTGAATATGGTTTTATCAAGCATGAAATATTTATGATCTGATATGCATGGAAAGAAAGGAATGTTTGACAGGTTGAAATGATGCGCATGATTTATGAAGAGTTGAATGTTTTTATAAAACGTATGTGCATGTTATGTGATGTCGGTATGTACTGTGGGATCAATGAGCATCGGGATCTGATGATCCCTTGGTTATGTATGACGAGACGGTAGGTTGGAATTCGTTTCCTCCTAGGCGGGTATCGGGGAGTCTGCTTGGGCCCCGATACGAGAGGGCGAAAGGGGAGTCTGCTTGGGCCCCGATCGCGAATGGTTAAGTGATCCATTACACAGTGCAGTACCATATGTGATGATTGAGATTTATGATGCCTTTTAATAAAATGATATCGAATTGTTTCTACATGTTGTTTTCGGAGGGAATTCACTAGACCTTTTGGTCTAACCCTCGCTTTCAAAACTAAACCATTTTCAGGTAAGCGTACATCAAGTTCTTCTAATAAGAACTAGGGAAGAAGGCAAAGAGAACTTGGAGCTTAGAGATCTCCAGATTCTGTTATGAGATAATGATTAGTTAGTACTCGGCTGTGAGTTTAGAGACTTCCGCTGTAATGCTTTGTTTAGTACGTTTAATGATGATGTAAAGACAAGCTTACTTAAGTAATTTGAATGCTTATGTTATGTTATAAAATGTTTTGAAAAGTGGGACGTTACATGCCAACAAATAAAAAGGGTTAGGCTAACGCCTAGTGAGTTCAAGAGTTTATAGCATGATTTAAATAATTCTTTAAATGAAAGTTTGCGACATAGATTATGATTTCCAAAAGAGTTTACAAAAGGATATAAACAAATCATTTTCCAATGCACCCAAAATCTATGAGAAAAGTTCCCAAAAGGGTATAAAGCGTTTTCCAAAATGAATTCCAATCCCAACTCACTCAATTACGTGAATAATTCTATATTATGCAAAACCCTCAAATACGGTGGACGACAAAATACTCAACCCATAAATCATAGAAGAACAGCCCATTTAAATATAATACTTCATTGAAAACATGATACGAACCAATACTCACGCGAACGTAAAATGTAATGAAGTCCAAATACCATAAGTATGGAAATGACCTGCTTCATTTAAACTTTAATATACATGGAGGGGAATCCAATATTAAAGTCATCCAAACGCAGTCAAATGTATAAGACCAACAATAATAAAACAGTGACATTATAAAATCCCAAGTAGGGTTGACCAACGACGGGGGAGACCCGTATCCATTGAGAGTGGATGAACACAAAATTACGCCACTCAAACAATGTTAATCGTACGACACTTCACACCATAAAAGCCCAAGTGTCCCATACGACGCCTTTCAAGACACACCCAAAGAGACAGCCGACCTTAGCGGAATATAACTAAGAATACCACCAAAGGCTCAGCACAAGCGGGGATACAACCATGGCAATGCCCCGACATGGCGAAGGTCAATAAAACGCCCGTCAATCAACCTGACAGCTCAACCGGACTCAGCCCTCCTAGTGTACCCTTGAAAGGTAAAGGTCATAAAACATGGGGCCCGGTCAAATCCCGCGACACCCAGTAGACCATCCAACAAAGACTGACTTACGTGCCTATAGACCCAATGCAACACAGTCTATAATAATATGCCCATCCTGGAATGACTAACGCACCCGGACATGTAAATATCAATAATGCGCAATAATATGCGACATGATGCAATAAATGCAAACCATGAATAAGACCCCACATTGAGTCATCAAAACCGGACAAAATGTCCCCAAGACTTTCTCAAAGTCAAAACCGAGCAAAATGCTCAAACTCATTAGACGCATAAATAACGGTCATCATAGCATAAAATGCATTTAAATTTCGTTTAGGTAAACAAGTACCACAAAATCATTATTAACCCAAAACTCGACACGGGTTAAACAAAAGGGTTTTCCCAAAAGGACTCATACCCTTATAATTCTCAAAATGACGCTTGACACTAAATTGTGCGTTTTCCCAAATGGTTTATAAAATCAATTTCACTAAAATGATTAAACCATCAAATAAACTTCATTTTGAGCAATAAATATTTTAAGGACATATTATGATTTCTACACATCAAAATATCCAAAAATCCCAAATATGGGTGTTTTACAACTTTATAAAGATAAGTACTTCAAAAAGGGTTAAACTCATCAAATAACCCAACAATTGATAATTTCTAGTAAAACACACAAATACTTGGAAAATAACATTTTTGGCATGTACAAAGTTTTCACAAATCAACTTGAACTCACCTTGCTAGATTTAGGCTAAATCTAGATTTTCCCCAAACGTAAGCTCCTTTGATGCAACCCGAATCCATAAGCCAAATATTCCAAAAACCTAGATCCATAAGTTCCAACCATGAATATTCAGATCCAAATATGTAGAATCATTCCCCAAACATTTTACATCCAAATCCCAACTTATATCAAAACTCTAACTTCATAAATGAAGAGAATAGAAGATTACCTTAGCCATACTTGAATCCACCAACCAAAATATCTCTAGAACTACCAAGATGAACCACAATTCCCAATCTTCAAAGTGGAGTGAAAAGGGTTGGGTGAAACCCAAGAAACTTGATGAAGGAGATGAAGTGAAAGGTTTCTTGAAAGGTTTAGGTTTCCAACAATGGTGAGGGTTTGTTTTGGGGAAGAAGGATGAAGAGGAGAGGGGAGATTTAGGGTTTTCTAGAGAGAGAGTTCGGTTTTAGAGAGAGAGAGAGAGAGGGTTGAGTTAAAGCTGAGAAATGAAATGGGAAACGTGAGAGGGAAGAGTCTTAAAAGAAAACAAATAATTCCATCAGATGCATTGCGGACGTCCGCAAGGTCCTACGCGGATGTCCGGCTTGCATTGGCCGAAATCCCATTTTTTCTCTGTTGCTTCCGCGGATGACCCGCGGACTTCCGCCCATCGCGGACGTCCGGCCCTTGGCCCATGCGGACGTCCGCAAGTCTAAATTCCGTAGTTTAATTTTCGGGGTGTTACAATCCTCCCAACCTTAGAATGATTTCGTCCACGAAATCTAGATCCTTTACAACCAAAGGCTACCCAACTCAAGCCGACCATGTTCCATCAGCTTCCACTGGAACCTGAGTTTCCCCCACACAGACTGCTAAGACAAACTTCTAGCAAACTGTTACCAACAATGTACTCTCAGGTGCACTGTACTTATGTCCGGGTGAACGCGCCAACCACTGGAGTAACTCCCAATTAGACAACTTCGGTTGTCTCCCAACCTTAGAATATTCCATACTTCCCCGATTGTCGGTCTAGACTCTAAATCAATTCAAGGTTTGATTAATACCGAGACCAATCGACTCCAAGACCTGCGGTCGTCACTGACCTATCGAGTATACGACTCCAAGAATCCATCCCAACATTAATCAACAAACCGAAAGGTTCTTTAACCACACACGAAGGTTATTCCACCAAAACTACTCATCACAATTGAGCATCTTAAGATTACTACAACCGTTATCATTATTTCTTTTAAAATCGGACTACACCCTCTGAATGCGCGAACGGTTCCCGACCTCGAACCCAAAAGGTTGACACCTAGTCATACCACCAAGCTTTGAACTCTAGCCGGACTCCACACACGAGTCCCGTTTGCCGAGTATTCCCACAAAACTAGGGTTATCAATACGGTGCCTAAAGGGTCCTTCATGCGAAAATTGACCAAGACCCAAGACAGGGTTTCCGACAATAGCAGTTACACTAACCACAAAATACGATACCGCGAATCTAACCCTTCAGTTACAACAGATACATCGACTCTGTCATTGATACCATCCGGCATATCACACCATCACACGGCGAAACACTCAACTTTTCATAGTCGAGGTTCTACTCACACTTACTCTTAACCGGGGTTACATAACCTTCCCAAGGTCCTAATGAGTTCAAGGTTCTCAAGTGAATTATTTAACAAATATGCCAATCAAAACTTTTTATAGAAATTTTCAACACAAAGGTTTTCATATCAAATTAATCGTACGCATAAAAACTACTACTATCAATTCGGTAGTTGTGCAAAAATGGACACACTCGTCCCACATATGAAAATCATATCGAAAACTATTTCATCGTAGCTTAAATTATTAACAAAACGCAAAAGCGTAATAAACAACTTCTTTGAAATAAACCGCTACGGTCCTAGTATGGATTGATTCATGTCATACACATAAAGTAACTGCCTATTTCCATTAGTGTGTGTCAAAAGGTTTGCACGTACTTCGAAAGAAGTTTAAACGACATTCGACTCCAAAATTCCTTTTTAACCCTAAAATGGCATGGAACGAGGTTCACCAACAAAGTTTGCGCGCGTCACTTTATTTCACAAAAACGATGAAACGATTCATAAGTACACTTTGGTCAAAACATAAGATGACTTGCGGCAGTTCCAAGTTTAAAGACAAAATCAATACATTTTCATCATTTGAAGATATCGACTAAAACATCATGAGGAAATCTCAAATTGGAGTATGCATGCAAGCTTGTAAAACTTTCCTAGTAGTTTTCTTGAAATGAAATGACATGCATCAAATAGTTCACGACAAGATTTCAAAAGATGAAATTCTTTAAATCAATTTTCAAAATTTTTTCATCTGGTCATATAATGACACATGAGTAAAACATTTCTAACAAGGCTCGCACACATCAATGTGTTTCCCAAAAACTTAGGAGAAAGCAAGTGCTAGTAAATGGTTGACACCAAAAAAGGTTCAAACCGACTTCAAATCTCAAATTACACCAACAATGCGCATCAATGTTCAAAAACATGAATAATTCCACGCACTCTAGTTTTATGCAAAGCTGGGAATTACATCGATTAACCTTACAGTTTTTCCTTGAATCCAAGTCGGTTCAATAAGTCTATGGTTCTAATCCAACCATCAATCTCGACCCGAAACGGTCCACTTAAAGCAAATATCATGCTTATTGTCACCCTAAGTGACTAATACTAAAATCGTCAATCCTTCCAACGACTACTCGCCTAGAAACTTTTTCACTACCCCAACGGTCAGCACATTAAAGTAGTTCAAGTATGCACGTGTACTAGTAGGTTCACCATGACACTGACCAAGTGTCATTATGAACGTACCGTACATGATTATCCTTCCTACTCTCGACGTGATTCTCGTTTCTAGTGCCTCCATCGACCTCAAAACATCCTATCTTAAAGTGCTTAGTGGTGAATTTCACTTCCATTTGCTTAAAAACCGCTATTTTTAGTTTAGGTATCCAAATCAACACCTAATTATCTCAAACTTATGCTCTGATACCAACTTGTTACACCCTCGAATTGGGAAGAGCAACTAAATAAAAATTTGCGATAATACATTCAAAATCATAGAATTTCTTCCTATAAACCAATAGGTGAAATACCTCAAATTAAAATCTATAATCAACCTCAACAATATATAATTCAAGTCTTATTACAAAGACTAAACTCACTTCGGGTATTACTTAACCCAAACACAAAGTTCAATTCCCAAACGGTAAATGCGGAAGACATCACTTAATCAATTCACCTCTTGAGCACATTTCTAGCACACAACCTTTCACACGTGTCACTAGAACTACTCCTAACTTGAACCTGTTGCACATGCCGACAAATAAAAAGGGTTAGGATAACGCCTAGTGAGTTCAAGAGTTTATAGCATGATTTAAACAATTCTTTAAATGAAAGTTTGCGGCATAGATTATGATTTCCAAAAGAGTTTACAAAAGGATATAAACGACTCATTTTCCAACGCACCCAAAATCTATGTGAAAAGTTCCCAAAAGGG
The DNA here is from genome assembly GCA_033807775.1 of Saussurea involucrata. Taxonomy (NCBI): domain Eukaryota; kingdom Viridiplantae; phylum Streptophyta; class Magnoliopsida; order Asterales; family Asteraceae; genus Saussurea; species Saussurea involucrata. Next base: position 26,315,421 of record CM066319.1, on the reverse strand, counting down.
TATAAAGCGTTTTCCAAAATGAATTCCAATCCCAACTCACTCAATTACGTGAATAATTCTATATTATACAAAACCCTCAAATACGGTTGACGACAAAATACTTAACCCATAAATCATGGAAGAACAACCCATTTAAATATAATACTTCATTGAAAACATGATACGAACCAATACTCACGCGAACGTAAAATATAATGAAGTCCAAATACCATAAGTATGAAAATGACCTGCTTCATTTAAACTTTAATATACATGGAGGGGAATCCAATATTAAAGTCATCCAATCGCAGTCAAATGTATAAGACCAACAATAATAAAACAAGGACATTATAAAATCTCAAGTAGGGTTGGCCAACGACGGGGGAGACCCGTATCCATTGAGAGTGGATGAACACAAAAGTACGCCACTCAAACAATGTTAATCGTACGACACTTCACAGCATAAAAGCCCAAGTGTCCCATACGACGTCTTTCAAGACACACCCAAAGAGACAACTGACCTTAGCGGAATATTACTAAGAATACCACCAAAGGCTCAGTACAAGCGGGGATACAACCATGGCATTGCCCCGACATGGCGAAGGTCAATAAAACGCCGGTCAATCAACCTGACAGCTCAACCGGACTCAACCCTCCTAGTGTACCCTTGAAAGGTAAAGGTCATAAAACATGGGGCCCGGTCAAATCCCGCGACACCCAGTAGACCATCCAACAAAGACTGACTTACGTGCCTATGGATCCAATGCAACACAGTCTATAATAATATGCCCATCCTGGAATGACTAACGCACCCAGACATGTAAATATCAATAATGCGCAATAATATGCGACATGATGCAATAAATGCAAACCATGAATAAGACCCCACATTGAGTCATCAAAACCGGACAAAATGTCCCCAAGACTTTCTCAAAGTCAAAACCGAGCAAAATGCTCAAAACTCATTAGACCCATAAATAACGGTCATCATAACATAAAATGCATTTAAATATCGTTTAGGTAAACAAGTACCACAAAATCATTATTAGCCCAAAACTCGACACGGGTTAAACAAAAGGGTTTTCCCAAAAGGACTCATACCCTTATAATTCTCAAAATGACTCTTGACACTAAATTGTGCATTTTACCAAATGGTTTATAAAATCAATTTCAATAAAATGATTAAACCATCAAATAAACTTCATTTTGAGCAATAAATCTTTTAAGGACATATTATGATTTCTACACATCAAAATATCCAAAATTTCCAAATATGGGTGTTTTACAACTTTATAAAGATAAGTACTTCAAAAAGGGTTAAACTCATCAAATAACCCAATAATTGATAATTTCTAGTAAAACACACAAATACTTGGAAAATAACATTTTTGGCATGTACAAAGTTTTCACAAATCAACTTGAACTCACCTTGCTAGATTTAGGCTAAATATAGATTTTCCCCAAACGTAAGCTCCTTTGATGCAACCCGAATCCTTAGGCCAAATCTTCCAAAAACCTAGATCCATAAGTTCCAACCATGAATATTAAGATCCAAATATGTAGAATCATTCCCCAAACATTTTACATCTAAATTCCAACTTATATCAAAACCCTAACTTCATAAATGAAGAGAAGAGAAGATTACCTTAACCATACTTGAATCCACCAACCAAAATATCTCTAGAACCACCAAGATGAACCACAACTCCCAACCTTCAAAGTGGAGTGAAAAGGGTTGGGTGAAACCCTAGAAACTTGATGAAGGAGATGAAGTGAAAGGTTTCTTGAAAGGTTTAGGTTTCCAACAATGGTGAGGGTTTGTTTTGGGGAAGAAGGATGAAGAGGAGAGGGGAGATTTAGGGGTTTCTAGAGAGAGAGTTCGGTTTTAGAGAGAGAGAGTTGAGTTGAAGCTGAGAAATGAAATGGAAAAAGTGAAAGGGAAGAGTCTTAAAAGCAAACAAATAATTCCATCAGATGCATCGCGGACGTCCGCAAGTTCCTACGCGGACGTCGGGCTTGCATTGGCCGAAATCCCATTTTTTCTCTGTTGCTTCCGCGGATGACCTGCGGACTTCCTCACATCGCGGACGTCCGGTCCTTGGCCCATGCGGACGTCCGCAAGGCTAAATTTCGTAGTTTAATTTTTGGGGTGTTACAAGTATGCCCCGGGCATACTCGCCAAAAATATACCGAAAAAGGAGTGTCACGTGCGACATTGCCTTGCGATTATTCCCAATGCATGGTAGCTGACATGCCCCCCAAGACCTAATTTTTCTGATTTCGACCGGATAACTTCTATTTTTGATGGACCAACTATCGAACCGTTGATTTTTGCTTGTACATACAAAAACCTTGTAATACCTCGGGTAAGTTCTTTAGTTAATTTACCGTTTAGTTTTATTTATTTATTTAATTTATTTTTATTAGTTTAGGGTAAGCTTGGGTTAGTTTCGTAAGTTTTAGGAGCGTTTTGTCATTTTGGGTAGTTCGAGTCTTTAATCGCAATTTAGGACTCTTATATATATCACCTTCTTATGATTTCTTTCATAAGTCGGTTTCTTTCTTTTTCTGGTGTGTGCGTATACCGAAGAGAGAACAAAGGTTTCGATCGTTTATTACTCAAAAGGATTTCAATTGGAGTCGTTTTTGAGGTAAATTCCTTTATGTTTTGTGTTTATAATCGATAGTACTAGATTCCTACCGGTTTAGAATTGTCAATTTCATGATCTTTACCAGTTTCGATCAATTAGAGAAGGTGTTATTTGCGTATTTCTTTCAGGTGAGTTTTATTGTAAAATGTTTTCAAACTGGAATACATATTTATGTGGAATAAATATGTGGTATGTAGTGTGATGATATGCTTATGATTGAAAATATGATATATTGAGATATATATTGTATTTATATAAGCATTACACTACACGAGTGCACCTTGGCCGGACTGAGGGTCGGCGGAGTATTGGCTGTACGGAAGGGCAGCGGAGTTGGTTGTATATTAGTGCAGCGGAGTAAACTGATTAGTTGGTAGCGCAACCAACTAATATGTCCATGTGAAAGAGTTGTACACAGTGCATGCGAATCATGCTTAATATTTGTATAATTGTTGTATATTTGTATTTTACAAAATGATTACTCAACTGACAGAGATTTTCTCACTTTGACCAATTGGTCTAACCCTCATTTTGTTTTCAAAAATATGTATTCCAGGTCGAGGAGTAAGTAAGAGCAGAGGAAAAGATGTATGATGATTTGCTTTTGGAAGTCGTTTGTTTATGGAATTTCATGAAGTGTTTTGTATCTCTAGTCTCGTTAGTTGTAATGTAAATTATTAGCAAAAAGTTTGTATTGATGTATGTATGGTAAACGTTTCGGGACCTAAAGACCTATGTGATATAATATGTATTTTGTTATATTATGATGATATGTAAATGGTATTATATGATGTATGTTTGAGATAGGGGTCGTTACAACCTACACATAAGTATTTACATCTACCTATATATACATATTCACATACATTCATAGAGAGGTCACAAAAGGTTGAGAGGTTCATAACGGTTTCTTAAGTGGTAAGAGCATCTCCAACAATTATGCTATATTTTTTTTCTAAAATAGAGTATCAAAAGTCAAAATCTCGAAAAAATTTTGCTTCGAACTCCAACAACTATTCTATTTTAGAGATTGTAGTATTAATTAAAATATTAAAATAATCAATACCTTAATAAAATATTATTTCTCTCTCTTTAACCTTTTAATTCAAATGTCTCTTATTGGTAGAAAGAATAAAATATTATTTCTCTTTCCTCTTTTCTCTAATTTTAGCATACAAGAAAACTTCTCCAAATTTAAAGATTTTTACCTTCTCTCTCATCTTTTCTCTATTTTAACATACAAGATAGCATATATGTGGAGCAAAAACTACTAAAATCACTCTTTTTCTATTTTAGCATAGCTGTTGGAGATGCTCTAATGAGCTACTTGTTAGGAGTACTCAATCATATATATGTATTATGTATACAATTGGACAGAAAAATGAAGAGAAGAAAAGAATTTCTTTGATAAAATCTTTGTTTTACAGTGGATTACAAACAATCAACTGATAACATCAATTAAACCTTACTTGATACGAAGATTCCACGAAGATATTGTAATCGATTGAGGCCTGCACTTCACGCAGTGTCCTAAGACAAAATTTCGCCGGTAGTACGGGCGTTGTCTAGAGGATACAACAATCGAGTTCAAGTTTGTAACTTGAATCTATCGAATCATCATATGTTTGGCGAAGAACTAGAAGGAGAGAAACCCAGAAATAGTGCAGAAAATCGTGTAGAAAACTTTTGCAAAACGAATGAGAATGATGTGGTATTTATAGATTCCTGTTGCCAACCGAAATAAACTGCCAAACAGCGGCGCGGGTCAATCCGCGCAGAGACTCGCGCCAAGGACTGCTTGTGAAATCCAACAGAGGCCTGCGCGGCTCAAGACGCCCCGCAATGCGCGCTGGGCACTGTTCGTCGAATCTTCCAGTGTTCTGCGCGGCTTCTCGCGCGGCTCGGGTCGCGCCGTCATCCGCGCCAGCCACTGCACACATTACCACATTCGTTCTTCAAACGTTGAATCTCGACCCCATCGAGACCCCAAGAGCCCCAAGGCCCAATCTTTGACATTAAATATGTATATTCATGTCAAAGAGAGCCCATCAAGAACACCACACTCCAAGCCAAGCAATTAAATGATTCTTTTAATGCTCTCAAGTTTGGGTTTATTAAGTGTTCTAAGGATTGCCTTGGCTCCTATGTGTGACAAGGTTTCTCACATCTATACTAAGTTCCAACAATACCCCACATTTTCTATTCAAACCCAAATAATACCCCACATTTGAATAGAAAATAAGCAATATTATGGAACTTATGTTTCTATCACCAAGCTAGTTATAATATGCATCGGAAAACGATGTCTTTTGGACTTGAACCTTTCCTAGTGAATGCCTATCGGATCTACTTCGTGGATAGTGAACTAAAGTCTTGAACTAGCCACTTTTTGTAGTAAATCGAGACAATAGGCATCACACATATTATATCTATACATAATTTGATTCTTGCCGTTGTGTTCATTTCGGTCGTGAACATATCCTTTCTTCATGAGAGTTTTAGAAGACGTAGCCATCTCCGTCTTCAAAGATGCGACCACACATCAGTCTCACATAGGTAATGCCGATCAAGAATATTCCGTTGTATTCCACTAAAAAGCTATCAGCATTATTAAGAATATAAAATTCAACCCTAAATCGTCAACGGAAATATACACATAAAAGTCATCATAGGAGTAGGCATACCTGTGTATAAGCGTCTCTTGAGTGTTCCTCAACTAGTTTTTCTATTGAACCTAGACCATGGGATCTCCAATTTCGCTAGGTTAGGTTTCCGCCGAGGAAACTCATTGTATTGGCTTTAAGCCCATTCCCCTCGATGAAAAGGACACTTGCTCTCTACTTAGGCCTTTTGTCAAAGGATCAGCGATATTCTCCTTTGACTTTACGTAGTCAATGGAAATAATTCCATTTTTCAGCAAGTACTTTATTGTATTGTGGCGTCGTCTTATATGTCGAGACTTGCCATTATATATTTGATTTTTTGCTCTTGTGAGAGCAGCCATACTGTCACAATGGATACAAATGGCAGTCACGGGTTTTGGCCACAACGGAATACCTTCTAGGAAGCTCTTTAGCCATTCGGCTTCTTCAGCGGCTTTATCTAAAGCTACAAATTCTGCTTCCATAGTTGATCTTGTATTTACCGTTTGTTTGGATGATTTCCATGAGACCGATGCTCCACCAAGTGTAAACACATATCCACTTGTGGACTTACTCTCCGAATGGTTGGAAATCCAATTGGCATCACAATACCCTTCTAGAACGGGAGGGTATTTCGTATAGTGTAACCCATAATTTATTGTATACTTCAAATATCTAAGCACTCTCACTAGTGCATACCAATGATCTTTTCTGGGATTATGTGAGTACCGACTTAGTCTACTCACACTATATGCTATATCCAGTCGTGTGCAATTCATGATATACATCAAGCTTCCAAGAACTTGTGTGTATTCTAATTGAGCCACACTGTCTCCTTGATTCTTCTTCAATTGATTAGAAGGATCAAATGGAGTCACCACCGGTTTATCATCATAGTGACCAAACTTTCGAAGTACGTTCTCAACATAGTGAGATTGGGTGAGAATGTAACCATTTGGATTCCTTTGAATCTTTATACCAAGGATCACATCTGCTACTCCCAAATCCTTCATATCAAACGAGGAGTGCAACATCTTCTTGGTTTGATTGATTACATCCAAATTCGACCCAAAGATGAGCATATCATCTACATACAAGCATATAATGACATTTGTATTTTTGTATTGCTTCACATAGACACACTTATCACACTCATTTATTTGGAACCCGTTTGATATCAATGTGTTATCAAACTTTTCATGCCATTGCTTTGGCGCTTACTTAAGTCCATAAAGGGACTTGATCAACTTACAGACTTTGTTTTCTTGACCTTTGACAACAAACCCTTCCGGTTGTTGCATATATATTTCTTCATCTAACTCTCCATTCAAGAAAGCAGTTTTCACATCCATTTGGTGTATTTCCAAATTGTGAATTGTTGCTATGGCCATCAACATACGTATAGACGTTATTCTTGTGACCGGAGAGTAGGTATCAAAGAAGTCTTGACCTTCCTTTTGTCGATATCCTTTGGCAACTAGTCGAGCTTTGTATTTCTCTATAGTGCCAGCGGGTCTCAACTTCCTCTTGAATATCCATTTATGACCTATTACTTTATGACCCGGAGGTAGGTCAACCAATCTCCAGTATTGTTTTGTACTATGGAGTCTATCTCACTATGGATTGCCTCTTCCCAATAAGGTGCCTCGTAGGATTCCATGGCGGCCTTATATGATAGAGGTTCTCCTTCAACATTGAAGGTCATAAAATCAGGTCCAAAGTCTTTGGCTACTCTGCCACGTTTACTTCTCCTTGGTTCCAATTCTTCTTGAACCTTGGAGGATTCACCTTCATGTGTTTGATCATTTGCATTTGTTTCAATTGAAGTGTGTGTGTCATCATGCAACCTTTTCCTTGAATTAGAGGTTTGATCCTCTTTTTCTTTGTAAGGAAAGATAGTCTCAAAGAATTCTGCTTCCGCATATTCTATGATAGTGTTATTGCTTATGTCATTTACACAAGATTTATATACTAAGAATCTATAAGCAGTACTATTAAGAGCTGGTCCAATATATACACAATCAACGGTTTTGGGTCCAAGTTTTGTCCTTTTCGGTAAAGGGACTTGAACCTTGGCAAGGCAACCCCACACTTTCATCCTTTTGTAGGACGGTAATCTCCCTTTCCGTAATTGATAAGGGGATTTATCACTCTTCTTGTGGGGGATCCTATTTAGGATCATATTCGCAGTAAGACACGCCTCACCCCATAAATGGTATGGAGCTCCGGGCGTTATCAACATTGAATTTATCATATTCTTCAATGTTCGGTTCTTCCGCTCGGCCACTCCATTTTGTTGAGGAGTGTATGGAGCAGTAGTTTGATGAACAATGCCATGTGTAGCACAAAATTCTGCAAATTCATGGGATTTATATTCTCCTCCCCGATCCGATCTTAGAATTTTGATTTTCTTGTCGAGTTGATTCTCGACTTCGACCTTATAAGTCTTAAACATGTTTAAGGCCTCATCCTTTGTATGGATTAGATACACATAGCAATACTTACTGCAATCATCAATGAAGGTAATGTAATAGTTTTTACCTCCTCGTGAAGGAGTTGCCTTGAAATCACATAAGTCAGTGTGAATCAACCCAAGTACTTCATTTGATTTTTCAACAGACTTGTGTGGATGGTTTGTGAATTTAGCTTCTACACAAACTTCACACTTAGTCGATTTATCAAAGGAACATTTAGGAATCATGTCAAGTTTGATCATTCTTTGAATTGATCTAAAGTTGACATGTCCTAATCTAGAATGCCAAAGATTAGAAGGAGCAATCATGTACATGGAACTAGCACCGCTAGGGCCTGCCTTATTATTATTAACATTGGCGGCATCAAAGCTATTTACAACGCTTAACTTGAAGAGCCCCTCGTGGAGGTATCCCTTCCCAACGTACACACCACCCTTGGTGATGACAACCTTATCAGATTCTATTACAATTTTGAACCCTTTCTTACTTAGAACAGGGCCAGAAATCAAGTTTTTAGTAATACTAGGTACATGTACAACATCATTCAACACAAGATCTTTACCGGAAGTCAACTTCAAGTTGATCTTCCCCATTCCTTCTATCTTTGACATCGAGGCGTTCCCCATGAACATCGGCTCCCCGTTGCTCACCTTTTGGTAGGATGCAAACAAGTTTTCCGAATTGCAAATGTGTCGTGTAGCCCCGGTGTCGATCCACCAATCCATCGTGTTGGTAACCATGTGGGCTTCAATTACACCAACGAATTCGTTCGGGGAGTAGGTGAGATTGGCATGACTTGTAGACGCCCCATTTCCTCCACCACCACTTCCTCCGGCACCACCATGATCACGCTTGAATCGACAATCTTTGGCTCGGTGTACCGGCTTTCCACATACCCAACAACATGTCATCCTCTTGAATTGTTTCTTTTGTGGGGCCAAGGGGCCTTTTCCGGTGTTGAAAGGCCTCTTGGGTGCAATTCCCTTTCCCTTGAATTTCGGGAAGTTCGTCTTGGATGAACTACCTTCGATCATGTTGGCGTGTGGTTCGATTTGAATGGCATCGGCTTTGTCATTGAGTCGGTTGTCCTCCTCAACACGAATTTTGAGGAGCAATTGTTCAAATGTAAATTCCTCCGTAAGATGCTTCAAGTATAACTTGAAGTTCTTCCACGACGGAGGAAGTTTATCAATGATAGCACCGATCACAAAATTTATGTTAAGCCCCATACCTTCAACATCGAGTTCGTGGACAAGAATTTGCAATTCTTCTACTTGTTTCACCACGGGCTTTGAGTCAATCATCCGGTAGTGCAAGAACTTTCCCACTGCGAACCTCTTGGAACATGCCACTTCAGTTTTGTATTTGGCATCCAAGGATTCCCAAATTTCCCTTGCCGTTGTGCAAGAGGAATATATGTCGTAGAGGGAATCGTCGAGAGCATTTAATATATAATTTCTGCAATTATACTCGTTGGTTCTCCATGTCTCGACCGATCGTTCATCAGCGGACACTTGTATTTGTGACGGTGCCGTCCCTTCCGCCCCTACCAGAAGATTTGCCGGTGGCTCTTCCTCAGTGAGTACGTTGGCAACGCGAAGAGTTGTCAAGTAGAACAACATCTTTTGTTGCCATCGTCGGAAGTCCGAACCCTTGAATTTCTCGGGTTTCTCCACATGACTTTTCATCAATGATTGATCCATCGCTCCTTAACAAAATTTTTTGTCTTAGATTGTTAGGAGTACTCAATCATATATATGTATTATGTATACAATTGGACAGAAAAATGAAGAGAAGAAAAGAATTTCTTTGATAAAATCTTTGTTTTACAATGGATTACAAACAATCAAATGATAACATCAATTAAACCTTACTTGATACGAAGATTCCACGAAGATATTGTAATCGATTGAGGCCTGCACTTCACGCAGTGTCCTAAGACAAAATTCCGCCGGTAGTACGGGCGTTGTCTAGAGGATACAACAATCGAATTCAAGTTTGTAACTTGAGTCTATCGAATCATCATATGTTTGGTGAAGAACTAGAAGGAGAGAAACCCATAAATAGTGTAGAAAATCGTGTAGAAAACTCTTGCAAAACGAATGAGAATGATGTGGTATTTATAGATTCCTGTTGCCAACCGAAATAAACTGCCAGACAGCGGCGCGTCCACCGGCGCGGGTCAATCCGCGCAGAGACTCGCGCCAAGGACTGCTTGCGAAATCTAACAGAGGCATGCGTGCCTCTTGGCGTGGCTCAAGACACCACACTCCAAGCCAAGCAATTAAATGATTCATTTAATGCTCTCAAGTTTGGGTTTATTAAGTGTTCTAAGGATTGCCTTGGCTCCTATGTGGGACAAGGTTTCTCACATCTATACTAAGTTCCAACACTATTTATTTGAAATTTGGAGTGTTACACGATCCCAAATCAAGAATTTGATAACAAGATTGGCAAATCGTGCATGATATGCTATATGGTACAAATATAAGTGGTTTTGACTATGATAGTTCGAAATGTGTGTGACTGTCGACACATCAGTTTGGTAGTCTTACCCGCGGGTAAATATTACTAAGTTAAGATTTTTGTTAATGGTATCTATGTCTTTTGATCTTGTAAAGTACAAATCTTGTTAAATTGTTATCATATGGTGTTGTACTAGGTACACCAAGACACGTCAAAATGGAAAAAAAACATACCATTTTCTCACTATGAAGATATGTTTTATATTTTCGGAAAGGATCGGGCTTATGGCAATCAAGCCAAAGAATATGACGGGTTAAATGAAAAATGCTAAAACGAAGATAGTCAGATGCTATGTCAAGAACACAATCAGATGAAAACATGGAGTATTCAACAGAAGATAGCCAAATGCCAAAGTCAAAAGTGTACATCTCAAGGCAGTAGGAAGCGCAACAGTCGAGGTGATTCTTTTGTTGATGCAATAAATAATGATCCTCTCATACTTGAAGATAGACTTGAAAAAACATCGAACAAGTTGGTGTAAGTTGAGATGGATTTACACAAAAAGACTTCAATGGTTAGTTTTGAACTTGCCAAAATGAATCTTACCTTAATAAAAAAGTTTACAGCATTGAGAAAATAAAACGTGCACCTGAATCCGTGTTAAATTTTTGGAACTACGAAGGAGAAGCTCAATAAAAGTATGTCAATACATGTGTGCAAGGATGATTTTGTTTGATTATTGATGGGTCAATGATGTTTAATGATTATGTTTGATGGCTTTGGGAATTAATACATGTGTGTTTTAGTGGTTGGTTCGGTCTAAATCCTCCAAAAAAAGTTTAGCCGTAGATTGGATTGCACCGAACAATATGATTATTTTTTAGACCGGAACAAGCCATCAAATCACCAAAATTGATTCGGTTTAACATGGTTAAACAAGTTTAAGCAATTTGATGAGTTATTAAACCCTCCAAAACTAAATAAGTAACCTCTACCTTTACCTTTTTTGTAAAAAAATACCTGTCCCACATGTGCATATCTCAACTATATCTCTCCAATAAAAACTGATGAAACCTCATTAATATTTAATTAAAGATTAATTTAATTTATTAACCATTAAAAATAATTAACTGTCCGTTAACCCCCCCCCCCTCTCTCTCTCTCTCATTTAAATGAACTCATATCTCTACATCAACTGAATAATTAATTTTCTCTCTACAATTTCTTTTAGGCTATGTTTGGCAAACTAGCTGATAAGTTAGGTGGTGACTCATAAGCTAGCTGATGAAAAAGTCACGTTTGAAAAAGGGTGATACTATTCCTACCCCCTGCACAATTCCTACCCCCTGCCAATTTGGTCGGCCACCCTCCCTCTCACAAACAAAATGTAATTTTAAATATTTACATTTTACCCCCTTATACTTAATTAATTAATTTATTTTATATCTTTTACTTTTCTAATTTTCATTTTACACCTTCATCGTATTAATACATAAAATCGTATATTAGCTAAAATACGTTAAAAAATACGTTTTAATTTTAACAAATTACACCATTATAATCGTTTCTTCGATACGTTTGAAATGAGCCCGATATTGAATTTTTTTGATTTAATTATTTTATTATATATTATATATAATACATAAAAATATTTTTTATATTTACAATTCATACTCTTATAGTTAATTATTTAATTTATGGTACATTTCTTACCGTTCTAACTCATTAAGTTAAAAATTTATGCATAACTTTACTGTAATAGCTTTTAGGAGAGTTTTTTTTTGTCTCGTAAAAGTATTATATTGTTTTATAAGTAAAATATTTATCTTGTAAAGTATTTTCTCTCTAAAAATGTTAAAATTTACCATTTTGCATTTTAAGGGGTATTTGAGATTGCTTATTTGACCAAAAAGGACATCATTTAAAAATTAATATTTATTAATAATAATAGTTAGTAAATAATAATAAGGGTCAATATTGGAATATTCACAAAAGCTACTAAAACGTTACTCCAATATTCACAATAATGTTCTAAATTATTTTAATTAGTTTTGAGAAAACGATCAAAGTTTTTTTATAAAGTTGTTTAAAAAATGACGTTAAAATTAAAAAGTATTTTTTTAACGTATTTAAAAGTGTTTATCAACTTATGTCGTGCAAATAACGAGTTGGACGTAAAAATGTAATTTGAACAAATAAATATCAAGAGATCTTGTTAATCATAATCCGCTAACGTTTTAGGACGAAATCTTAAAGGGTATTTGAGATTGCTTATTAAAACAACTTATGCTTATTTTTAAAAGTGTTTATCAACTTATGTCGTGCAAATAACGAGTTGGGCGTAAAAATGTAATTTGAACAAATAAATATCAAGAGATCTTGTTAATCATAATCCGCTAACGTTTTAGGACGAAATCTTAAAGGGTATTTGGGATTGCTTATTAAAACAACTTATGCTTAATTTTTAAAAGTGTTTATCAACTTATGTCGTGCTAATAACGAGTTGGACGTAAAAATGTAATTTGAACAAATAAGTTATAAGCAGTTTCAAATAAGGGGGTGTTTGGGATTGCTTATTTAAAACAACTTATGCTTATTTTTAAAAGTGCTTATCAACTTATGTCATGATAAAAAGAAGTTGGGGGTAAAAATGTAATTTGAACAAATAAGTTATAACTTATATGCACTTTCAAATAAGTTAAAATAGATTAACTTATCAAAAACAACTTATTTGTGGTGGAGAAAAGTCATAAACACTTTTCTTTTTTTCAATCCAAACACTTAAAATAGCTTATTTGTGGTGAGGAAAAACAATAAGCAAATAAGTATTTTTTAACGTATTTTAGTTAATATTGGGCTCATTTTGAAATAATACAATTAAATCAAAAAATAAGAAGGTATGGACGAATAATAATATAATTACATTAAAAAATAACGTAAACGTATGACATATAGTAATATAATTAAATAAAAAATATTAATGTTGGGCTCATTTCGTAGGTATCGACGAGACGATTATAATGGTGTAACTTATTAAAATTAAAAAGTATTTTTTAACCTATTTTAGTTAATATATAATTATATGTGTTAATATAATAAAAAGTGTAAAATGATAAATAGAAAACTAAAAGGTATAAAGTAAATTAATTATATAAGTATAAGGGTTAAAATGTAAATTTAAAAAAAAAACATGCATGTGAGAGAGGTATACAAAATTGTGGCAGGGGTAGGGATAGAATTTCTCTTGAAAAAACTAGCTTATAAACATATAATATGACCAAAAAGGACATATTCAAAAAATTATCAATTACGATATTTATTTGTATAATTAAAACAAATTTATAAAAATATAATATGTTAATTAATACAACCAATGTAGTAAAGAAAAATTAAATAATACAACATGTTAATTAAAAGAATTTAAAATTTATTATTACATATATACCATAAATTTTTAATTTGTTAAACATGTTTTAGAATATATATATATATATATATATATATATATATATATATATATATATATATATATATATATATATATATATAGACTGAGTATCTTTTGCAAACCAATGTATTTGTACAAACTCGTACAAACCATACCTAGCTTTATGATTTTGTAAATTTGGCTTCATGAATATATGTATATATATTTTGGCTTCATGAATATATAATTTGGCTTCATGAATATATCATTTGGCATTTTTAACTAATTTTTTTCAATGGAGCCCTAAAATACCCTTATTTTTGTAAAAAAATTAGTAAAAAATGCCAAATGATATATTCATGAAGCCAAATTATATATTCATGAAGCCAAAATATATATACATATATTCATGAAGCCAAATTTACAAAATCATAAAGCTAGGTATGGTTTGTACGAGTTTGTACAAATACACTGGTTTGCAAAAGATACCACCCCTATATATATATATATATATATATATATATATATATAGAGAGAGAGAGAGAGAGAGAGAGAGAGAGAGAGGAAAGTTCAAATAAAAACTCAAATTCAATTGTGAACGTGAGGACGAATCTTGAATCTCCCATCTCTATTGATCCAATGACTCATATTAGATAGAGTTTTTAATTGAAATTATTAATTAAGGTGATTAGGGGTAAAAATGGAAGATAATTTAAACTCACGCCTACCATATTTGACTTTTTATTTTCTTTTTTAATTAAAAACTTTTACCTCCCTTAAAGTTTAAAATAAATTATCTTAAAAATTACTGATATTTTAATCAAACAAATTACATCAAAAAAACGAGAATTCCGTGCTCTTCGATATGACATCCATCTCAATATAGTTTTTTTTGTTTTAACCGTTTTTACGTGAAATGTCATATATGTGTTATATTCATTACGAATATTTATGTATTCAAGTGTTTATAACATCTCGACACCGTAAGTCCGTAACTCGACATCACCTTCTACAACACTTTCTTCAACGTCCTAAGGCATCGTGTTCTTCATTACTGTAACCCAACACCCATCGAGATGAATCGGGAACCTATCGACTTTCGATTGTGAACCGAGGAACAAAAAAGAGTGTGTCACGTCTCCACACCTTCACGGGTCACTCATGTATTATTCTTCATGAATAATGTATCATTCAGTATGAATAATACATCATTCAAGGTGAATAATACACGATTCATGAATCGTGTATTATTATTTATTTTTTTTGATAAGGTTCATCTAGGCTTTGCCTAGACTACATCCTTGGCAATTTGGAAACAAACAAACAAAGCGGCCGTATGAGACTAAGCCTGGCCACCGAATGCTGACGCCTAGACTCGAACCCGGGCTGGATGGGATATTCCACCACATCCCCCAAGCCCTTGCCAACACGCCACCACCCTTGTGGTTATGAATCGTGTATTATTCACTCTGAATGATGTATTATTCATACTGAATACTGTATTATTCATCCTGAATATTGTATTATTCATCATGAATAGTGAATGAATGTTCACTTTTGTTATTCATACTGAATGTGGACACCTGGAGATGTGCATACATATTCATAAAAATTAAAACCATGTCGCGGTTGTGAATCGGAAAACAAAAGAGAGTGCGTCATGTATTCACACCTTCACGGGTCATTCATATATTATTCATCATGAATAATGTATCATTCAGGATGAATAATACAACATTCAAGATGAATAATACATGATTCATGTTTAATAATACACGAATCAGAAATTCGTGTATTATTCATCCTGAATGTTGTATTATTCATTTTGAATACTGTGTTATTCGTCATGAATAGTGAATGAACGTTCCCTTTTGTTATTCATACCGAATATGGACAGTATGAAACATGCATACATATTCATACTGAATATAACACATACATAGTATTTCACATAAAAACGGTTAAAATGAAGAAAAAAACTATATCGAGATGAATGTCATATCGAAGAGCACGGAATTCTCGTTTTTTTGATGTAATTTGTTTGATTAAAATATCAGTAATTTTTAAGATAATTTATTTTAAATCTTAAGGGGGTAAAAGTTTTTTAATTAAAAAAGAAAATAAAAAGTCAAAAATGGTAGGCGCTGATTCAAATTTCCATATTTGTCCCTAATCTATACTACATTATAAAGCATATTGGATGAAAGTCTTAAAGTCTTAAATACAACTTAAAATGCACAAGGTACTACTTCTTTATACACAAAGTCTTAAAGTCTTAAAAAAAAAAAAACTTTCTACAGCGTGATGTACAAGTAACTACAACGTAATTAGTCGGTCCATTCGTTTTCCGCGCCTCTTCCTTTTCCCGATCTGAACTCAAATTTCAAATTCATACATGCTCTTTTCACGCCCTAATCATCCACCGTCTACCAAATTCCCCTTTTTCTTCAACCGTCGACCTCCTCCCGTCGACCAAATCATCCTTTGTAACGTCCCAAAAATTACAATGAATTTAAATTATAAAATTAATGCATTTCACTATAATCAAACCACAAGTTCACAAATCCCATTACAATAAAAACAGACGTCGTTATTTAAAAACCGTCAACAAAGTTTAAGCAGCGGAAAAGTTATATAATTCAATCCCCATTTACTAAAAATCAATTTAAACAATCTTCGTCTTGCGCCCGTGTGTACCGTCATGCCCGACTGCTACTCGCACCTGAAACATAAGATTTTGGGAAGGGGTAAGCACGAAGCTTAGTGAATTCTACCACCTACGCAGGTAGCAATCACACATACATCGCCCCTACTCGCAAGTAGGCAAACAACACCGCAATTACAAGTATACTAACAAAACAAGGTTTAAACATGTAATCACACACCTCGGTCCCACCGAGCCCTCGGTCCCACCGAGTACACCTTATATGATGTCCACACTAGCTCAGTCCCACCGAGCCCTCGGTCCCACCGAGTACACATTAAATGATCTCCATACCAGCTCAGTCCCACCGAGCCCTCGGTCCCACCGAGCCCCTCAGTCCCACCGAGGTGTACACAAAACACATACCATTCACATATTATATAATTTACAACTAGCTATCACATCACAACTAGCTCACTTAAGCATTCAATAACACGCAAGAGCAAACGCAACATATATGTAACTCCTAGTCTACGCAGTGAGAGAACTCACCTCAAACGCAAAGCTTATGACCTCAACAGCAACACGAACCGGCCAACACCAGTTCACCTTTTTCCACCTAAATAAATGTTAACAATTGTCAAAGTGACGCCCCAAACCAAAGCCACGACTACTAACTTTAAAAATACGTTTTTTCCAGTTTTTACTCTCAACACACAGGTCTGTTCGGGACCTGTTTAACCCCTTATAAACTTCTTAAACCAGAATTATTTTTCCATAATCACAAATTCCCATGTCTTAGGGTTCCATGGACATATCGCACGCTCTCTAACGATTTTTCTACAATTTACTATGGATTTTACAAAACCGACTTGCAGCACAGTGAAAAACAGGACCTTTCAGTACAAAACAGCAATTTGACACTAGCTATGGTCCGAACTGGTTTTTCCGTAAAACATAAGAAACTTACTAGACTTAGAATGGGAGCTTTTGGAACTGGTTTCACCCCAATAGGACGTTCCTATAAAAAGTTATGGCTTTCGCAAAACAGTAGTAGAAACTGTGACTTTCACATGAAATGACAAATGATGCTTAGTAACCCATTAAGCCATAACTTAACCCAAACAGACCCGGATGAACCTTTGAGGATGCAAACAAATAGGGTATTCTAAATGCAAGTAAAAACAACCCCAAAACATACAATCAACAACCACAATGAGACCCCAAAATTTTAGCGTGGAAAACCCCTCAAAATCGAGAGTAAAAACCACGGCACTACTAGAGCCGCTTCAAATCCACTACCACCAATATTAGAGCAATACAAAGTCTTCTCTAGATTATACTAGAGGCATACAAAACCATCATACACTTGTAAATAAGCACATCAAGATGTATGGAACCAAAATAGAGCAAGAATGGAGAAAAATCACCACAAAGTTACTGCTGTGCAGAACCCCACGAAACCATGACCTCCGGACCTCAAAACCACGATCCCACCGTTCAGAATGTTGAACAAGATGTCGTGAAACTGCTCATCAAAAATCACGACGATCCGACCGTTCAATCTCCGGGAAACAGAAGTTTTCTGCAGCTAGGTTTACAAATACGAAAAATGGAGCTCTCTCACTTTTTCTTGTTTCCTCTTCCTATCCTTTCTTGCAAATCACGACACCAACACCACACAAAAGAAATGGGTTTTGGGTTCTTGGTTGCATGGGCCGAAACTTATGCATGTTTTGGCCCTTGACACAAATGGTCCCCTCAACTAAAACCTTCTCGCAACTAACCAAAATTCCGACATTTTTAACCATTAGGTCCAACTCGACTAACCCCGTTAACGAAAACCACATTAAATCAAACTTAAAAGAAAAGAATTAATAACATAAATTACATACCGAGATACGGGCTTTACATCCTTCCTTTTTCGTCGCCGGAACCAGAATGTCTCTTTCTCTTCCTCCAACTCCAATGGCGGTCTTTGAACAGCTTGGAGGAAAAATGGTGGTTGAGCTCGTGGGGACATTCAACGAGCTGGCGGAGAGGATTAATAACAATAATCCACAGTTGTTCTCCACCAGCTCTTCTCGATTGCTCTTCAAGACACTCAAACTTTGCCTCCTAATTTTGCAGACTCTACCTCTCGCTCCCGATGGTCGTTCCCTTCTCTCCCGTGCACTTTCCATCGCTCTCCTCCTTGCCGATCTTCAGGTAAAGGCAATTCAAACATGGTTTTTTCTTTCTTCACACAATTTTTTATGATTAAGGTTTCACGTTTTTTATAAAATAAAGCAAAAACCAGTAGATAATCGTGTTTTTCCAGTATAACATCAGCAACAGCACCCACCGACCACTAATGCCTGACTGAAATTCGGTGTGTGGGGTGGGTTCAAACCTGGTGAAGAACCTGTACTCCCTTCGCCGTCATGTGTCTTCCTTCGATGCTCTCTCCAACGTCTCCCTCTATTCCCTTCGCTAATGTCTTCCGATCGGTTTGTTTTGCAAGTTTTATTCCATTTCCCGACTGGTTTGTGTGGTGGGTTCAAATCTGGTGAAGGAACTGTTTCCCAGTAATGAAGAGTTAATCATCTTTCAATGTCCCAAGGTGATTTCAGACTTTCGTCCCCCTGATCTCTCGATTTATTCATGTACGCCCTTCATCTCTCATAAGCTCTTCAAAACCATAGGTTTTTTTCAAGCCTCCTGTTGTTTCTGTTTCAATTACTTGTATGCTATTTTTCTGACTTTTGGTTTGTTCATAATTCAGAGATGAACATTGTTTAGGCAACAACCAGTGGAACTCGGGAACATGATGATGCATTTTTAGAAGTGAGCATCAAGTATGCCAAAGATCGCCTATTTATCTTCGTTTTGTCCCTTTGCAACAGGTAAATATGTGCCCTCATACCTCATATTTCATACACATGATTCAGCAAAATGTTTGCATTCACCCGGTTGCTATTCTTTTGTTATAAAATATTATTGAACTCCCTCGTGTTGCAACCATATTCCATGGCATCATTAGTGCCATGAATGTGATTTTGAGTAGTATGAGGTTTTGTGTAGAATGATAATCAAGCCAATTGATCTTATATTCAGTTTTTATTAATTTTGGTTGTGCGTTTTATTCTTTCAAGACTAATTTCCAGTTTTCAAATTCGATCTCCATTTTTATTTTTCTCAAGCATCATTCCCAGTTTTCAGATTCAATCTCCATCTTGAGATTTTGTATTTGGGATAATATTCTTACATAATTGCATTGTATATTGAATATATGTTTTTTGAACATAATTGAAGGCAATAGAAGATATGGAGTGGCAAAAGTGGTGGATTCTGATTGCCCAGATTTAAAAAGTGGAAATATAGTGTCGGTGATTACAAATTGGGAAGAATACAGCTTAATTCACAACACTGTCAACTGAAGAAAATTCAACAAGTTGATGGCATTCCTCTCTCTTACCAAATTACCATCTTTGTCTTCTTGGCGAGTCTCCTTTCTCTCTTCAGACTTCATTTAAATGCATAACATTTTCCTCTCTGGTTAGCTTTTATTTATTCTTCAATTTTCATCTTTACAAAGATCTCTTTAACTATATATTTCATTATTTGGATGTTGCATTTCGTAGAAAAGGGCAAAAGGGGCTTGAAGCCATTACCACCTAGAAGATCTGAACACATCACCTTCAAAATAGTCCCAAATAAGGGATCATTGCTTTGTTGGAAATTAGTTTGTATAACCACATTGAATGTTGTAAAAAACACGTGGATCTTTCCTATCTATTATTATGCAGGCATGCCAGGTTTTACAACTTATTCTGGTTTTTATGAGGCTTGTGCTCCTAAGACTAATCATTCTCTACCTGTGAATATTAAGTCAATTGAGATATAACGGTTGTCCGATGCATGGAATCTGTTAAGGTCTAGCAGTATGGTTACTGGCCATATGTTTAGTTCAAGAGTTGAAGTTATAGAAAGCTTAATGGTCTCTTTGATTCTATTTTGTTCCTTTGATTCGATAAATTGTTATTTGCTTTGCATGTGAATGATTTTATATATGCTTTAACATTCTAAGCTTGAGGGGCTAAGGGGCCGTTTACTAAATGTTTCCCTGGTAAGCTTTGGTAGAGCCAGTAACTTCGTACTGAAAATTGGAGAAAAAAAGACTTCCTGAGGCATCTTCCGCTTACCATTAAAATTAACAATAACACTTGCTTACCGGGTAAGATTTTAGTCCACCAAAATGCTGTCGTATGCAACAATTTTTCCGGTAAGCGTTAACTGGGTAGGAGTCTTGGCTAGTGCCTTGGCTCTTACCGGGTAAGATTCTTGGTTGTAACAACCCATTCCAAAACAAGACATATAATATTAAATCGCCAAAACTTGGCCCAAGGTTCACACCATCAAAATTCAAAACTTTGGGTTCGCGGAACAACCCTAATTACAACTGAGAGTTTCTAATAGCAAAAATGTAAAGGAAGTCCACTAATGCCAAGCCATGCCCGCTCTCACGCCTTCTCTTCACCACTAGAGGCACTACTCTTAACCTGCTTACCTGAAAAGGGTTTCAGTTTTGAAAATGCGAGGGTTAGACCACAAGGTCTAGTGAGATCCCTCAGTTACAATCACACCACATTTATCATTTAAAACTTTGCGAAACATAAATCAATGTAAGGTTTGGCAAATAACATATGGGACACCCCCCCCATAGGCATCATACTACGACATATGGGACACACCCCCCATGAACGTCATGCCATCACATATGGGACACCCCCCCCATAATCGTCATAACATCACATATGGGACACACCCCCCATAAGTATCACACCATATCGTATGGGACACACCCCCCATATAGCTCACATCATGCATAAGTAATATATATGCACATACATTAAGTAAACACACCTGTACAAGTAAATGAACAAGTACCATCAAGATTTGGTTAGAAAAACTCACCTGTTACGCTTACGTTCCTTTCTTGTTCTGGTGTGCACTTCCAAACGATCTACCTGGTGAAAGGATAAACTCATAAGCTGATCATCTCAACTCCCCGGACGACACTCTATTCCGGACAGCACACTTATCCGGACAACACACTTATCCGGACAACACCCCTATCCGGACAACACACCTATCCGGACAACACACCTATCCGGACAACACCCCTATCCGGACAACACCTCTATCCGGACAACACACCTATCCGGACAACACCTCTATCCGGACAACACCTCTATCCGGACACCCACATGCAACAGATACTTACCCGGAAACCTTCAACTGATCGGGGTGTCCGGACGTCCAGGAAGGTATCCGGACGTCGACCTGTCCCTTACTTGGTCCGATAAATCCCAGAAA
The DNA here is from genome assembly GCA_033807775.1 of Saussurea involucrata. Taxonomy (NCBI): domain Eukaryota; kingdom Viridiplantae; phylum Streptophyta; class Magnoliopsida; order Asterales; family Asteraceae; genus Saussurea; species Saussurea involucrata. Next base: position 26,293,780 of record CM066319.1, on the reverse strand, counting down.
CGGCCGAAATCTCACAGATGGAGATTAACAACTACAATAGGGTCAATATGCTCAACTACTACTGAAATATTAGCTGCAAAAGATAATATTTGACACCTAATCTCTTCCATTTAGTTCCAAACCCAACTTTTAACAAAAACCCCAAATAACTCATCAACAACAAGAATCAGGGATTAGAGAAGAGGAGAAGTGATTACCTGCTTGAATCCAAAAGAAGCACACCTTCTATTTCTCCCAACAAATCCGCAATTGATCCTTCTTTCTTGATTTCACTCTCTTTCTTCTTCTTTCTCCTTTCATTCTCTCTTTTCCCTTTGTTCTCTCTAATTCACTCCAGCAGCTGCCAACCACACACAAAATCAGTAGGAGAATGTTTCTCCTAGGGTTTTGTGCCCCTTTTATACCTATACCTCATTTACAAAATTCTCCCCTCAACTTTCATTTTAACAAATTCTACCACAAGACTTGGTACTCTTTCTTTTTGGACACGGTTACTTCAACACTCCCCCCTCAAAAGAATTCCGTCCCCGGAATTCCATTCTCAAAGAGGTGAGGGTACCTGGACTTCATGACCGCTTCCACTTCCCAAGTAGCCTCCTGTCCTTTATGATACTTCCACTGGACCTTCGCTAAACGAACTTCTTTGTTCCTCGTCTTTCGTATCTTACTATCTACGTTTTCCATTGGCTCCTCTTCATACCTCAATTCTCAACGACACTAATGTCTTCCAACTGTACTACTATGGCTTCTTCGGCCAGACACTTCCTCAAGTTCGACATAGGAAAGATAGAATGAACCCCCGGAGCCCGTCAGACAACTCCAACTTGTACGCCACTTCTCCTACACGCTCAATGATAGCGAACGGCCCAACATAACTGGGTCTTGTTTCTCTTTTCTCTCCAACGCACAACGTCTTTTCATGACTATCCATAAGTATTGCACTGTCTCCCACACGGCATTCGATCAAACTCTTCCTTCTGCTTACACCCTGTGGCGGTCTCGAGCCACACTTACTTCTCACGAAATGCATGACCTATTGGTGGTCAACCACACGACCTCCGGTCTCACCCAAAATCATTCACACATCTAGTCTCAAGATCTTAAAACGCGTCAACCTAAGGGTTTCACACAAAATTTTACCTCTTTAAAAGAACGCCTTCTACCGAAGTTAACGCCACACATCCCGAAACCCTTATAAAATAACGACGCTTAACTCGCCAACCGATCACCGGATCAACCTTGACTATCACCTTAATTCCGCAGTTAAGATTTTTCCTCCCCAGACTATACACAACTCTACCATCACTCTTCTAACAAAAAATACATCTAAGGCAGATAACACCTTCTTGCATTAAATGTGCCGACCACAACCCGTTGATAACAATCAATTCCTACACTTTTACTACAACGGCACCCCCATACTACTATCAAGTCCAATCCCATGATCCTTCATCCGAGCACTACATTCTATTACTTTCTTCCACTTCCTTCTCAAAACACATTTCCAAAGGATAACTCACTAGAAGATACACACTCTTGATCAATCACATAAGCTAGTTTTCCTCCACGCTTAAACTACTCACGTACACACAAATCCCCTTTCTCATACTCTCACTAGAGTTCATGCACTCAATGGTGACTTTCTGAAACATTGCTTCCCTCTTTCCGAGCCACTTGTCACACTTTTTACTTTACACTTACTCTCTTATTCCATACTACCGCCCCCAATTACCTCAGGCTAACATGGAACATTTCTCCTTCAACGTTGACCACTCCATACACACAATTTCAACGGTTACTATGTCTAATCCCACAGTTTCACCACATCTCATACGAGAAATTCGACCAAGTCAAACCGGACCTCCATGCTACGTTCGAAGCGACCACACACTTCTCGTTCCTCAAACGATATTAACCCACTCCTTTGCATTCCCTTACACACAAGGATTAGTTCAACATTCTCAGAGATTTCATATCTACTACAAGATATCATGGACTAATCAATCCAACATTTTCACAATTATTACAACGATACAAGGCAAACACACTCATCAATCAACTCAAGAGTACACAATTTTCTTCTTATCTAGTCGCTCATCGTCACCCCATTCTTTTATTTTCGGTAACAATACCACACGCCACTTAGACATCCATGCAACTCCACGCATAATCTGGTCATCTCTGAACGTCTTATGAGCAACCCCGAGCAAAGACCTCCACCTATGCTCACCCCCCATCAACACTAGCCCACCACTTAACCTCACAACAATTCATCCCCACCATGCTTCACATGCTCACTAGATATAAGTTACCACCAACTTATCCACATAACCCCCACACCAGAGGTTCGATCGTCACGATCATTTGCACACACACCAGGCCACGCTTTCTTCACAACAAACACAACATTTATATAAAAGTGTATACGAAACAATATGCAATAGCTAGTTTTGCAATTCATCACCCTTACACAAATAACGGGAATTTCTGCCTGATCACTACACACTTGTGGCCTGATCTAGGGCACACACACCCGCCATCGGGAATACACCAAGTTCGTTCGAATAATCCATATGGGACACCCCCCATATACATCACACCAAGTCATATGCAATTTATATGAAACTACACATTTAAATAAGCATACTTTTTAAAAAATGACAATCACCTTTTAACTCCTGCTACTGGCACACGCTATAGTTACACACACTACGACAGCGCCAAAGAGCACACTCGCTATATATGAAACAAATATATATATAATTAATATGGGACACACCCCCCATTTTCTCGACAACGCCAGAGCACAATGCATACTCAATATGGGACACACCCCCCATTCTCCGACACTGCTAGAGCACAATGCATAATTAATGCATGCATTCTACCACACACTTGTTCATAGCTTCATACTTAAGCAGTTGGAAACACGCGAATAGATAACAACCACACCACACTTAATCATCGCTTTGAAATAAATGCAGCTGAGAAGCACACAGTTATATAATAACTCTGTCACATTTGTATAAAATTTAGGTTCAGAAAGACTAACAACCTTGTCTTTCTCCCATCTAGGTGAATCACAAATTATGACCGTCTACTACACTCGATCGAGTCCTTATTCCCGACCGACTCTTCGGGTCCACTTGAGGCACGCTCAAATAAATCAAACTATAAGACACATCCTTGCAAACCAACATAGTCTACGTGTCCCACATGAGTTGGGCAAACTACCTCGTTCGCAATTGATATAACAGTCACAAAGGAAGAATCACTTATCCAACTAACACATCTCCACCTTCAGGATACTCACCAAAAGGCGGTCCACCCTCTAGGCAGATACACATGTATCCCAACCGACCTCTTATCTCCATGCACACACACGACAAACAAAAATCACACCAGGGCTAGTCTTTCAACTCTCAAATCTCCCGACAACGACTCAACACTCGTCGTTAACTTCCACACCAAATTCTGGCACTTAGCCTAAATACAACTTCTCCTCAACTCCGGTTCTACGCCGATACCGACTCATCCACATACCACAACGTTACCTTTCAAAGTATTTTGCCTACTTCGAAATCACCCGGGACACACCCCTCGCCGTCAGTCTTATGCCTACTTACCGAAAAGAGCAAGGACTACCGTCACACAAGCATTCCCACAGTCAAAGACCGAGACTACAGGTAGGCACTGTCCTCCCTATACTGTAACACTAAGATCACAATTCAACCATCGACGACTCGACCACATTTTCCACTCCCGAAACTTCGCATACCCTCAGGTACGATATCTCTTACTACCTAGCGAGTTCATAGCCTTCTTGCATGACAACACAATGATTTAAATTGTTTTACACACTCAAAATATCCCACAAAACAGGGTTTTAATATGCATGCCACGACACTCCCATAAATTACCACCACACACGCCGATCTCAAAGATCGCTCACACGCAACCTTGTTCATCATTTGAAAGTGCATTCACTGAAACTCTCCTTGTGCAAATTTTTTAAAAAAAATACAGCAATATCACCCATACTGGGATAGTCGACCGACTCTCACACTTGCTGATATGTCAACCACATGTTCATATCGTTTTCATCCATAAAACCATGCGATCTAATATTGTTACGATTTTTTTTTTACAACAAGGTTTAACTCACTCGCAAAAGAAGTGAAGTAACTCACTATTTCCCCAAGTTCGAAATTTATTACACCATGTAAACAAATTTATCTTTTCCTTCCAGCACACACTTGCACACGCCAACTCATTTTCAAAATCAGAAGTTTACAAGGCACACGCACACACTCACACATTTTGTCATGGGGACCTACGTAACCGGTTTGAAAACGTAATGCATGACTCGCTTTACATTGAAGGCTATTCGCTCAAGCAGGGTTAACCTTTTTGCAGTTACAACAAATCAACGCCGACACCCTGCTTCCCACTACACCATCAGGTTCCTTACATTTGAACCAACCTTCGGTACCGATACTTCCCCACACACTTGGATGCTCCAACCTCACAGTCACCACCTGACTATTAATTTGTAAAATAAACGGCTTCACCTCGGTCCCAAATTGGTTAACCGACACCAATGTTACCAATCCCTACATCTATCACTTTTCAACCACTCTTGTCACTCCTCCACTAACTAGAGAGTAAGAAAGCACTTCTCCACTATCCGATCCTTGAACTGAAACTCTTAAGATTTCAATTCACCGGCACTGGGAATCTCCCAGAATAAAGACTCATTAAAGAATAGGAATTCACCTCCAAACACTTATTTCCCTTAAGAACCCTAAAGGTTCTACTTCCCACGGACACTCATACCAAACATTCAAACGAGGCTTCTTCTAGATAGTATCATTAATCACGCCAAGAATGATCTGCACAACACACTAAACCGTTGCCATAATGTCAAGATTAAACTCTACACACAAAACAGATTAACAACCGTCCCAAAATAACAAGGCAAGAATGATCACCGTCATGCACCTGTAAATTCACAATTACACTGGCCAGGTGTAATCCCGAACTTACCTTACATGATAGTTCTCACCACCCTATTATTCACACTCCCCAGTGAGGTCTTCCTAGGCCTTCCTACATTCTCAGTTGTACTCCTACAGTTTAAGTTTAGGCCCATCCGGTCACCTAAATCCCTTAAACTATGGCTCTGATACCATTTGTAACAACCCATTCCAAAACAAGACATATAATATTAAATCGCCAAAACTTGGCCCAAGGTTCACACCATCAAAATTCAAAACTTTGGGTTCGCGGAACAACCCTAATTACAACTGAGAGTTTCTAATAGCAAAAATGTAAAGGAAGTCCACTAATGCCAAGCCATGCCCGCTCTCACGCCTTCTCTTCACCACTAGAGGCACTACTCTTAACCTGCTTACCTGAAAAGGGTTTCAGTTTTGAAAATGCGAGGGTTAGACCACAAGGTCTAGTGACATCCCTCAGTTACAATCACACCACATTTATCATTTAAAACTTTGCGAAACATAAATCAATGTAAGGTTTGGCAAATAACATATGGGACACACCCCCCATAGGCATCATACTACGACATATGGGACACACCCCCATGAACGTCATGCCATCACATATGGGACACACCCCCCCATAATCGTCATAACATCACATATGGGACACACCCCCCATAAGTATCACACCATATCGTATGGGACACACCCCCCATATAGCTCACATCATGCATAAGTAATATATATGCACATACATTAAGTAAACACACCTGTACAAGTAAATGAACAAGTACCATCAAGATTTGGTTAGAAAAACTCACCTGTTACGCTTACGTTCCTTTCTTGTTCTGGTGTGCACTTCCAAACGATCTACCTGGCGAAAGGATAAACTCATAAGCTGATCATCTCAACTCCCCGGACTACACTCTATTCCGGACAGCACACATATCCGGACAACACACCTATCCGGACAACACACCTATCCGAACAACACCCCTATCCGGACAACACCTCTATCCGGACAACACCTATCCGGACAACACCTCTATCCGGACAACACACCTATCCGGACAACACCTCTATCCGGACAACACCTCTATCCGGACAACACCTCTATCCGGACACCCACACGCAACAGATACTTACCCGGAAACCTTCAACTGATCGGGGTGTCCGGACGTCCAGGAAGGTATCCGGAAGTCGACCTGTCCCTTACTTGGTCCGATAAATCCCAGAAACGGCCGAAATCTCACAGATGGAGATTAACAACTACAATAGGGTCAATATGCTCAACTACTACTGAAATATTAGCTGCAAAAGATAAGATTTGACACCTAATCTCTTCCATTTAGTTCCAAACCCAACTTTTAACAAAAACCCCAAATAACTCATCAACAACAAGAATCAGGGATTAGAGAAGAGGAGAAGTGATTACCTGCTTGAATCCAAAAGAAGCACACCTTCTATTTCTCCCAACAAATCCGCAATTGATCCTTCTTTCTTGATTTCACTCTCTTTCTTCTTCTTTCTCCTTTCATTCTCTCTTTTCCCTTTGTTCTCTCTAATTCACTCCAGCAGCTGCCAACCACACACAAAATCAGTAGGAGAATGTTTCTCCTAGGGTTTTGTGCCCCTTTTATACCTATACCTCATTTACAAAATTCTCCCCTCAACTTTCATTTTAACAAATTCTACCACAAGACTTGGTACTCTTTCTTTTTGGACACGGTTACTACATTGGTCATTGCCATATTCATCCGCAAGGTAATTTGACTTGGTACGCTCTTGCCCGGGTAAACACTTGGTATGCTCTATAATTCGCAACGATATGTTTTTTTATTCAATGTTTGATATGATTATTGTTCTTTTTTCTGTCTTGCTTCTTTGACAGGCATCATTATTCGGGTTACAGAGTGTCTACTGGTAAGGTAAACCCGTCTTCATTCTTATGTCTAAACTAATGTGAGTCATTATAATAAAATTTGAGAACAAATATCAATTTTGCAGTTTGTTCAATAAAAGGTTGGTTTACATACAGTAACAACTTAACATACACAAAAAGTTCCATTGTATTCTACTATAAGTGACCAAACAATATGCTTGCGTCTCTGTTCTCATATCAGAGACCATAACTAACACCACGAAACACCCAAAAACATCCAAAATTGATCTTTAAATTACCTACAAGTGTACTCGAATTTACATTCAATGAACAACAGGATGCTTCACTACCAAATATGAAGTGTAATGCTTTTGGCTCTGCTTGATTATTGGCCCCAGAACAAGCAGAAAATGCTATCATCACCTACCGATGAACTGCCTGGCTCAAGTGCTCCGCATCACTCTTAATAATTTTGAATTTTTGATTTAGCTTGAAAATAACATACCACTTGAGTCATTTACAAGACTGAATAAGTTAAACTTCACTTTTTTTACATTGATCACAAAATATTAAATCTTAATTGTCAGTGCTTATATATGGCACTATGTTTGGCTGTGTGCATCTCTTGATGAACATCAGCATAACAAATATAAACAGGTTTTGACAATTCAAAATGTAGTTACATTTGATATTTTTTTTCTCATTTTTGGTTAGAAAATGATAAAATCTATTTTACGGCATGAATATATCCTCCTCAGCTAAGTTCAACGACAATGAAGTTAAGTCTCACATTAGTGTATATCTTATCCACTAAGATGTTGATTTTAAGTGAGATGTACTGTAACGACCCAAAAAAAAATCCACAAGGCAAACATAGCATTGAACCATAACCTTTACAAATCTGGGTCCCAAAATTTCTCATTACATCCATCTACCCTTAGGTTGGCGGAAACAACCTATACACAACTGAGAATAATCTATCATCTACAGTAGGCACTTGCACTGTCTTTAGCTGCATCTGCACCCTATCTTGCTCTTGCTCGTTACCCGAGCCTCTTACTAATTGCATACCTGAAAAGATTTTAGTTTTGAAAAGCGAGGGTTAGACCATGAGGTCTAGTGAGTTCCCTCCATAAAACATTCAACACAATATAAAATCATTTCATAGAAAACATACTTTCACATCTTTCTCATAAACATCATCCAAGGTCAAACACAGGGTTCAGGGTCGCATAAGCTACTCCGATCGGGGCCTAACGGGCACCCTCTCGTCTACGCCGAAATCCAATGGACTCCTCGTTCCTTCATGTAGGAGAAAACGAATTCCAACCTACAAGCTAACCTCCATATGCCCAAGGAATCAGAGATCCCAAGGTACCCTGACCCCACCGTGCGACCGACTCCACATAGCATTCACATAGTTCATCATAAACATAAAACATGAAAGTCGTATAACCTTTACAATCCATTTCATCTTGCTAAACAATCTTTTCAGTAGAGCATACTTTTCATGGAAAACATTCGTAAAAGCTTGTAAATAAATCATGCTCATAAACATACCCTGATCAGTAAAACATAAAGCTTTCATTTACGTAAAATTCATGTAAATTAACAGGGCATTTTCATATAATCATTTTCCTTCGGAAACACGTAAAGTCACGTATTTTAGTTAGAAAAACTCACCTGGCTTGCTCGCTCCAAAGCTTCTCACTTACACTTCCGATCTCTAGGTGGAACACCTAAATTTAGAAAATGTACGTCAATACCTAATTATATATAATCGTCTTACTTCCGATCATATTCTCCAGTTATTTTATTGATAAAATGCCCCTCACACCCAACTAAAATTATTGGGCTTCCTTAAATAGGACACACCTAATATATTAAAAGCATAGGAATAGTAAGTCTCGAGTTAGACTAAACTACCCTCACCAATTCCCTTGGATCTATATCTCGTCTTGACTCAAAGGACTTCAGGTTTACCTTCCACCTTTCTTAGTTACCGAATCTAAATATATATAAATGAGGCATTGGATCTTATCATTTAGATCCCAATGTCACACACCTTAATTGCATTTAGATAACTATTTAAAATTAGACTTTGGTCCCTCCCCACCGAAATAATAAATAAAACCCATAATTTGGTTATGGTCCAAACTACTTCCAACAAGGCCACGTGATCTAACATTTTAAAAAAAAGAGGTCCATCCACTATGTGGACTTAAGTCCACCTATCAAGCATGGCCACGACCCAATGCATGCGTTAAAACTCCAAGCCCACGAGACTTCCCAATTAATACCATTGTCGCCCAGACTTCGGTCAAACACCGGGACTTGAAGCAAAATGATTACCGGGACTTAATCTCATACCCACACCGGAACTTGAAACATCCGGTACTAGCACCACACCGGGACTTAGAACTCCCGGTAGCAGCAATCTCCCGGGGATGGAGACTCCCGGTGATGGAGACTCCCGGTACTAACAAGTCCCGGTATTCGGCGATTTCGACCGAAACTCCAATCCTTCGATTTTAGCTTAACCCACAGGTTAACCATTATACTTTCTTCCAACATTAACGTATGTTTTTCACTAATCTTTTACGTCCGTATGAAATAGCTAATTTAACCAGATTTAAAGTTAAACTCCCTAAATGATGTTCTTACCAGTTTCTCAGCTCAAACTTTAAAGAAAACTCAGAACTAACATCAATCTCACAATTAAATAAGAAAGAGATAACTGAGATTTAATTGCTTACCAAAAAGAGTTGCTCCTACTTAATCGATGCCAACGTTTTCTCCCCCTCTCTAAGTCGTTCTTTCCTCAGCCGCAAACAGAAATTTCAAGAGAATACTGATTTGGTGACAAACCCTAGGGAATTGGTCCCTATATATATTTTTCACAATTTACAATAAGTCCCTTACCAATGACTTTTATTTCTTTTACAACCACCACCCAACTTCTCAAGACTTGACTTTGGCCACCAAACCTTCAAATCTTAACTTAAAATTTCAGGTTATTACAACACCCCCCCCCCCCCTTAAAAGAATTCTGTCCCCGGAATTCCTTATTTGGAAAAGATGCAGGTATCTTGCCCACATCAAAACTGACACTTCCCCAAGGTAAGGCCACATTTTGACTCCGTCCACCACCTCATTAAATTCGATACATGGAACAATGAATGCATTCCCTTTCGTGCTTTCGGTACTCTAACTCGCAGGCTACTATTCCTACTCGAATTAAACTTATCCTGAAACACAACCATTTATCGTTGAGTGCCACGCTCGTTCAGTCCTATAAAACAAAACTCCGGTTATCCTCACTCAGCTGGAAGGAGTAACCATACTATTCTCACTAGCTTAATCACTGCATGACCAACTCGTTTAAACATTCTTCACAAAGTCACTAACTTAGCTTATTCAGTTGTCTTATTCACTCCTTTCCTACACAAAATCATACACCATCCCCTTCCTCAACACTCTTTCCAACGGCTCGCACACTTATCGCCCACAATCTACACAACACTGCCCCTTTTTGGCCTTACTGACAAATTTACTACTTCCAGTTTTACTTACTTATTCCGACATACAATCTTCACCTCCCCACGTTATCGTGGAGCATTGCTCACCAAACATTACTTGCTCCTCTCTCCCGACCTTTCCACAAGCTGATATCACTTTCTCATTACTTACCTAAATAAACAGTTACGCCAAGATCCTAACTTAAGGTATTTAACCAAGCCGTCTTGAAATAAGACCATTGTTCGACGTCACTACACATTCTTAAATCTCCAACTTTTACCTTCTCAGACATTTCTTTCACACATAAGTAACAATTCACAATCTTTAAGGATTTCACATCTATCCCACCACATTTTGACTAACACAACCCTCAACCTCTTTAAACTTCCAATGACCCCAAAGTATGTTTCTTAGTAACGTCCCCTATTCACTCTAATAATCCACCCCCCTTGGATTTCCTTTTACCAACGGATCTATTAACTCAGGAACACCCCAAAACCCGGGTTCCACAATTCTTTCGATTAACCACCATGATCATAAAATCAGACAGAGGTATATATATTGTCATCCCGGCTTTCTTACTTAGATTTACCTTAAATAATTCTTTAATAATCAGTGTGTTAATCCCAATAACACTTCCCCAAGGATTGTAACACGTCTCGTAATAACAAATGAACGTCATTACTTAACAAATCTATAAAATTTTAATCAGCCAACCAAAGGCTTATACCGCTATCATGACATTCCAAATCAACTAACGATCATGCTACCACTCCGACCCACAATCATCATCATGTCATTCCTTAAACATAACCAAAATTTACAACTATTTCCTTCTAGGATCATTCCCTCACGCATAAGGAACGATTTTCATCTTGACTAATCATAACGATATCTCATCTACTATACTATAGCTTGACTAATCTATTCATCATCTTCTTTAAACTTACTTCGCCTTCAAGAATATACTTAACAACATACATGACCACAAAGCTTGGTCTCACAACTGGGCAATCACCCAATTCTGTCCCGCCATTCCATTCCGATAACAGTCAAAATAAACACCAACTTACAAACCACATTCTTCAACAACTGAGGTTGCAAAACGTACACTCTACCCGAAATCCCATAAGGATTTCCTTCTAATTCTTCATCTTTCTAACATCGCCTTACTACATCACCGGCTGACACAGATATCTTGGCAATTGAAGCTACTATTCGTTCGTACATCCACCACTCCCATCATCACACTACCGACCAAGTCTCTCATGGTCATTCGTACACAATTCACCCTTTCCTTCATATTCTCCCGTATACTACAATCGAGTCTGTCTCGCTACTTAGTTCTCTCCTAACTTGTTGAACTATGACTCACGAGTTCATACTTAGCTCAAACACAAACATCCTAGCTGGCTCTTTATGATCCGAGTCCTTTCTTAGACACGACATATTTTCTTACTGACTGGTAAAGTCTACACTCACTTCGCTTGTGTTACACACCGTGTCCTTATACGGACCCTCCTCACCTCGTAAATAGAACGCCCATTCAACAACAACAGTCTCTTACTAATTTAACACTTCTACAAGATATTCTATCAACTTACACTCATCTGGTTTGAGTCTTCGGCCTCGGCCAACATACACCGTTGCCGACTTCAACAACAAAAGACAACTCTTAACTACTTCCTTAACTATCCTTTAACGTGAGTTCCTTACGGGGCCTATTCCTCCCTACACATCATAGTTAACTTTATAATTCGTCATCCCTATTTCGAAACTTACTCATGTAACATCAATATGACAAGCTCACCTCAAAACTCATATCCAACACCGTGGACCTTTCATTCCTGCCTCACAACACTACTCATAAAATGTTGCTAAAACCAATACCTTGATGATTCTTAGTCCTTCCTCCGGACACCATCGCCCCTCGGCAACTGTGTTCTCAGTCACCGAGCAAAGGTACAGACCCTCATACACCTGACACTAAAATCCAATCCCGACTCTTCCAAGGTCCAACTCTCCCTTTAAACACATATACCAGAACTACATACGTTCTCCCTTGACTTGACCAACGCCTCTCCGCTCTCGGAGTTCTTCCTTAGCTTAAGACGTAACACTCTATGACCTAGTGGGTTCATAGCCTTCATGCATGACAATACAGTAAATAAATCCTTTTACACATTTTATCATTTTAAATAAACAACATTTAGAAACAACTCGGGTACCCGTGACCCCATCATTCTTATAACTTCAAAACCCTGCACAACGATTCGAGAATCGTTGGCATGCATCTTCCCGTGAACGTCAATCTTGCTCAATCCAAACAATGTTATTACGAGAGTAATATATTGCATGAAAATCTTTTCGTATGAGACAATTCTGAAAGAATTACCGACACAAAGTGAACCAGTCAGTTCTCATACTTAATTGTATGATATCAAAAGGCCAATAAGCATTTTGGTTATAAGCGAATTGCAGGTAACCATTTTCTTGACCATTTTTGTAACAATTTAACTTATCGTTAAAAGAGTGGAATACTTTGCAAATCGTTAACCTCAAAATTTCAATGTGCGGCGTACTGAAATCGCTTTTTCTTTAAACGTGCACTCGTACAAGCTGACTCATTTTGTTCACAGTTGACATTTACATTTTTATTTTAAATCATGAAAATTTCATGTTACATAAAAGAACGCCATGCATGAGACTCTATTTGCAATAGAAGGCTACTCACTCAACGAGGTCAACCGCTTTACTCACGCAGCTTATCCTTGACACTTTACCTTCGACCAAAGGTTGCCCTCTCGGTCACGCAATAACTTGCTGAACACGCTTTCCACACCTCACTTCCTCGACCCCTTTCATACTATCTCGTTTTAAATCAACTATCTCACTTTCTACTTCTACATGCTTTCATTTCACTTTAGGTATCTTATTTTATTTACCCTACCATAGAAAATATTGATTTAAGAAATCAGAGCTCCATCGACACTTTCAAGATTTTGACACAGTCTTTCCTTACCATCCTGACTGATCTACTTCGCAATTCCTAGAACGGGGAATCCCCTGAAACAGGAGTCTTATTCATACTCAACATCCAACCTCTTCGAATCCACGAAGAGCTACCTCCGGACAACTCATAACCCTCTACCTCACATTTCTTCTCCAAGATGTATACATACATCACATCATAATGGCTCCTCATGGAACTTCCCCAACAAGGGTCTTAGTCTACCCCTTAGGGATCATGCTGACATTCTAAAGTACTGGAACACGACATAAACACTAGCTTCTGACTACCACATCAGAATAATAAGATAGGTTAAGCACATACATGTACCTGTAAGTTCGCAATTACACTGGCCAGGTGAAATCCCAAACTTACCTTACATGACTGTCCTCGGTACCCTATTAGTCCTATAACTACTATAGTGCCCTCCTAACGCATTTCTCATATCTACAATAGTGCCCTCCTAACGCATTTCTTGATTCTCAGTTGTGATTTTCTACTCCCCAGTTTAAGTTTAGGCCCGTTCGGTCACCTAAATCCCTTAAACTATGGCTCTAATACCATTTGTAACGACCCAAAAAATAAATCCACAAGGCAAACATAGCATTGAACCATAACCTTTACAAATCTGGGTCCCAAAATTTCTCATTACATCCATCTACCCTTAGGTTGGCGGAAACAACCTATACACAACTGAGAATAATCTATCATCTACAGTAGGCACTTGCACTGTCTCTAGCTGCATCTGCACCCTATCTTGCTCTTGCTCGTTACCTGAGCCTCTTACTAATTGCATACTTGAAAAGATTTTAGTTTTGAAAAGCGAGGGTTAGACCATGAGGTCTAGTGAGTTCCCTCCATAAAACATTCAACATAGTATAAAATCATTTCATAGAAAACATAATTTCACATCTTTCTCATAAACATCATCCAAGGTCAAACACAGGGTTCAGGGCCGCATAAGCTACTCCGATCGGGGCCTAACGGGCACCCTCTCGTCTACGCCGAAATCCAATGGACTCCTCGTTCCTTCATGTAGGAGAAAACGAATTCCAACCTACAAGCTAACCTCCATATGCCCAAGGAATCAGAGATCCCAAGGTACCCCGACCCCACCGTGCGACCGACTCCACATAGCATTCACATAGTTCATCATAAACATAAAACATGAAAGTCGTATAACCTTTACAATCCATTTCATCTTGCTAAACAATCTTTTCAGTAGAGCATACTTTTCATGGAAAACATTCGTAAAAGCTTGTAAATAAATCATGCTCATAAACATACCCTGATCAGTAAAACATAAAGCTTTCATTTACGTAAAATTCATGTAAATTAACAGGGCATTTTCATATAATTATTTTCCTTCGGAAACACGTAAAGTCACGTATTTTAGTTATAAAAACTCACCTGGCTTGCTCGCTCCAAAGCTTCTCACTTACACTTCCGATCTCTAGGTGGAACACCTAAATTTAGAAAATGTACGTCAATACCTAATTATATATAATCGTCTTACTTTCGATCATATTCTCCAGTTATTTTATTGATAAAATGCCCCTCACACCCAACTAAAATTATTGGGCTTCCTTAAATAGGACACACCTAATATATTAAAAGCATAGGAATAATAAGTCTCGAGTTAGACTAAACTACCCTCACCAATTCCCTTGGATCTCTATCTCGTCTTGACTCAAAGGACTTCAGGTTTACCTTCCACCTTTCTTAGTTACCGGATCTAAATATATATAAATGAGGCATTGGATCTTATCATTTAGATCCCAATGTCACACACCTTAATTGCATTTAGATAACTATTTAAAATTAGACTTTGGTCCCTCCCCACCGAAATAATAAATAAAACCCATAATTTGGTTATGGTCCAAACTACTTCCAACAAGGCCACGTGATCTAACATTTTAAAAAAAAGAGGTCCATCCACTATGTGGACTTAAGTCCACCTATCAAGCATGGCCACGGCCCAATGCATGCGTTACAACTCAAAGCCCACGAGACTTCCCAATTAATACCATTGTCTCCCAGACTTCGGTCAAACACCGGGACTTGAAGCAAAATGATTACCGGGACTTAATCTCATACCCACACCGGAACTTGAAACATCCGGTACTAGCACCACACCGGGACTTAGAACTCCCGGTAGCAGCAATCCCCCGGGGATGGAGACTCCCGGTGATGGAGACTCCCAGTGATGGAGACTCCCGGTACTAACAAGTCCCGGTATTCGGCGATTTCGACAGAAACTCCAATCCTTCGATTTTAGCTTAACCCACAGGTTAACCATTATACTTTCTTCCAACATTAACGTATGTTTTTCACTAATCTTTTACGTCCGTATGAATTAGCTAATTTAACCAGATTTAAAGTTAAACTCCCTAAATGATGTTCTTACCAGTTTCTCAGCTCAAACTTTAAAGAAAACTCAGAACTAACATCAATCTCAAAATTAAATAAGAAAGAGATAACTGAGATTTAATTGCTTACCAAAAAGAGCTGCTCCTACTGAATCGATGCCAACGTTTTCTCCTCCTCTCTAAGTCGTTCTTTCCTCAGCCGCCAACAGAAATTTCAAGAGAATACTGATTTGGTGACAAACCCTAGGGAATTGGTCCCTATATATATTTTTCACAATTTACAATAAGTCCCTTACCAATGACTTTTATTTCTTTTACAACCACCACCCAACTTCTCAAGACTTGACTTTGGCCACCAAACCTTCAAATCTTAACTTAAAATTTCAGGTTATTACATGTACCAAAATGTTTAACCATGTTTTCTGTATCTTGATAAAGTTTAAGATCCCGCCGCATTGCGCGGGCATTCAACTAGTCACTTCTTAATTGGTTTTCATTAAGTTTTAACCATTGATTAGTTTTCCAAATCTTGATCAATAGTTGTGACTTGTCCTCATGTTCACAATTGAAAATGAGTTTTCATTTGAACCCACCCCTATATCTATACATATAATAAATAAGTAACTAGAATGCCACATGTCGTCTTCTGATGAGCCGACTTCAGTATTTTCCCGCCTAAAGATGTATCTGGACGCAGTTTACATTATAAGTTCAATTAGCACACCTACATTCACTCCTCCTTAAATCTCTCCTTAATTCATTTTTTTTTAATTTATACGTTACATTTACTACCCTTATAATTAGCTATGTAGTTTACTTTTAATCCCTTACTTTTTTATTTTTCATTTTTGACTCTTATCATATAAACATAAATACTGTATATGAACTAAAATGCATTAAAAACATTTCTATTTTTTACAAATTATACCATTGTAATCGCTTCGTCAATACATTCGAAATGAGCCCAATATTAAATATTTTTGGATTTAATAATATTATTAAATATCATAAATATATACGAATTAATGTGTCGTGATTAGTATGGGATTTCTTGAAATTAGTATGAGATTTGATACAAATAATCACTAAAATGTCATGATTTTCTTTTTGCAATTTCATATCAATTTTTACTTCAAAGTCGAATTCCTTCGACGAATTACAATTCTATCAAATCTCATTCTGTCAACGAAACACCCTTAGAATTATCATAAGAGATTTAATTACTTGGAAAAAAAAAGATATCACTTATCAACTGACTTTTGGATTATGAGTTCGAACCTTTTTAAAAAAATATAAATATGAAAATATTTTAGTATAGTATATTTAATTATTTATACTTTCTTAATCATGATTATATTATTTCCTCTAATTTTTTTGATCAATTAACCATATTGACCTTTAATTTTATATATCTGATATGCGATTTAAAAGCGTATAAATATGAACATGAAACAAAATTATTTTTTCGAATTCTCGGCTTTAGATTTGAGATACTTCGCGCCGCATCGCGCACAGGTACTTATCTAGTATATATATATATATATATATATATATATATATATATATATATATATATATATTAACTTACGATTTTAAATAACCGTTACGTATAATATGAAAAAAAATCAAATAATACTTAAAAAGATAATAGTAGTTGGTAATTAAAATATATTAATTAATATTATAAAATATATAAAAATAATTTATATGATTAACAATAACTCTAAATAATTAAAAATTAATATTATATAATTAAGCTTTAATTTAATAATTTTCAGTTAATATTAATTAATTTTTATTAATTAATAATAATTAAATTTAAAAATTAATATTTATTAATAATAATAGTTAGTAAATAATAATAAGGGACAATATTGAAATATTCACAAAACGCTACTGAAACGCTACTCCAAGTAGCGTTTTAAAAAGCTAGCTTATAGTCATCCAAACATATACACCAAAAAAAAGCTAGCTTATAAGCTAGTTTTTTTTTTGCCAAACAATGACTTAATCGAATTCAGCTTTTCTTTTTCCTTGCACATTTTTCTTTTACTCCTGTTTTTTGAGAAACTAGTTTTTAACTTTTTATTGATTATACACTTTTGATTCATAAATAATCTTAATATTAAAAAATTAAATATTAATTTTGATTCACAAAATAAAGTCAACAAAAACCAATATATATACTATATTATATTATAAAGTATTTGAGACAAAACTCTTAAAAACAAGTTTTTATGTATCAAGTACGGTTTATTGTTGCATATTATTACTTAAAATTCATGATTACAAGTAATGATGTATGTGTACAACTGTTTAATGTTGCATTTTGAATTCATAACTAACTAGCAAGCATAATCAAATACAAGATAAACATCTCATTTTAAATATAAATAATCTAATATAATTAAGATAATTATTGAAATTTTAACGAAATATTTTAATTATTTCTTTTTCAAAAAACATTAAATTATTAAACAAAGCATAATTCACATCATTATTAAACGTTTAAATCAAAAAAATTAAACTAAACAAATTTATAAAAAACATTATCGTTTTCTCAAAATTACACAAAATCGTATAAGATATATCGCGTTGTATTGCGTGGGTACACTTCTAGTATATTATAGGAATATCATAACCAAGTGGTTAGTGGTATTTCGGGAAAAAACCCCATCTTCAAATCTTTTATTTGCAGGTATACAAGCTAGATCTTACGACTAGATTCCGAGAAGAAGGCAAAAAAGTTGTATGTCACGGGGTCTTTGGCTTATTGTGTTGCTTTTTACATCCCCTTCTGTGTCGTGAGTCTTTTCGGTTGCATGTATCTCTGTTTTTGGTCTTGGGTGGTCTTGGTTACTCTTGTTGTTTCTAATCTTTGTGTTCGGACTAGTTTGGTTTAGCCTTGTGTCGTGTTATTTTGTTTCGATTTGATTCTATAGCTTGCATATGCTTTTTCATTTCTTTACAAGTTTCTTTATGTTATAATAAAGTGTTTGCCTTCCTAAAAAATTAATATATTCTAATCCAACAATATCATTTAAAGGATAATTATGAATAAACATATAAATTAAATAAATGTAATTTTCAAGAAAATAGGAATAAAAGAATAAAAATTGAAAGCAAAAAAAGTTAATTAATATGTTAGAGAGAATTTAAATTTAAGAGAGAGAGAGAGGTTAGCAAAAAGTTAATTACTGTTAAATGTTAATGGTTAATAAGTTTATTAAATATTAGAGCATCTTCAAAAGATTTCTCAAAAAAATTCTAAAATGAGAACCAAAAGTCAAAATTTCCAAAAAAAAATTACATACATCTCCAACAGATTCCCCATTTTGAAGAAGAAAACATTGATTATAATATTAAAATATTTCATTCATCTATTAAAATATTATTTTTCTCTTTAAATATTATTTTTCAAAGATTTTGTTAGCCCCAAGTATATGTTATGTAAAAGTATGGAAAATAGTTCAAGTCAGAAGACCAACAGAGATCAGACAGAAGACTTGGAAGAAGTTCATCAAGAAGACCAACAGAGCTCAACAGAGCTCTGTCGGATCCAACAAAGCTCATCAGAGCTCTGTCGAAGAATTCCAACAAGAGAACAAGTATTCAACAGAAGACCAACAGAGCTCTTGCGACAGAGCTCTGTGAAGTAAAAGACCTCTGTCAGCCTAAGTCTCATAGGAAACCTTAAGTGTTAGACATGTGTCCATACTTTCCACGTGTTATCCAAGGGTACGATAGTACACTGTCTACACTTTATCAGGTCTATAAATAGCGAGGTAGTGGAACAACATTTGTAAGCTTTTGGAAGAATAGTTTTCCACATTTGAAAAAGCACGCACTGCAGTATTTCCATAGCACTACTTCGTACGATACTGTCCTGTGAGATTTCCGAACACTCTCTTGAACATATTCTTGGAGTGATTCATTTTATCAATATACGAGCAGTGTTCTTTGTTTGATTTCATTATCATTTTACTGTTCTATATTTTGATCTTCACAGTTCAGTTATTGTTTACACAATCACTCACTTTAATGGCTTTGCTTAAAATGCTTCCGCTGTCTAATTATTTACCATTACCGTGATACAACGTGAATCTAGGAACCTACAATTGGTATCAGAGCTTCTTTGGTTTTCTTAAGCCAAACGATCCAATCTACCAAGGTTGATTCACTGTTGTTGATTGTGTCTGTGTGTTCTTAAAAGCTTCTCTGTATACTCTGTTTTACTGCTTTCTAGTCCAGACAAATCTTCATAGCTCATATAACTTTGTTTAAAGCTTTCCAGTTTAGCTTAAGATCTTCTCAAAAGTTACTGTTCCATTGGTTACTGTTTGAAACTCTGTTTCTAGCCGAAAATCATTTTGCTGTAAACTGTACTCTGTTTTTCTTTCAAAATGGCTAACAACGGTATAAATGCTATCTATACTGCTGGCTCTTTAACAAAACCTCCTACTCTTCCGAGAGATGAATATCCTCAATGGAAAATCAGGATGGTTAATTTTTTCGATGGTATGGATAAAGACCTCATGCGATCTGTCACGGATGGACCATTCCAACCCATGGTTTTTGTTCCTCGTGTACCCGCAACAGGAACTACTGCTGAGATTCCAGCTCATTATGAAGTTAAAACCACAGGTTTTACTGATGAGGAAAATCTAAAAATGGAAAATGATCTTAAAACAGTTAGACTACTGATTATGGCCATTCCAAACGAAATATTTCAAGAACTAGATTCATGTGTTACTGCTAAGGAAATCTGGGATCAACTTCTTAACCAACTTGAGGGTGGTATCAAGACCCAAAAGAACAGAAGGACCCAATGTATAAATGAATACAATGATTTCAAGGCACTTCCTGAGGAAACCTTACAGCAAACCTACAACAGATTTAATGTGTTGATCAATAAATGCAAAAAATGTGGGGTTGTTAGGTCGAAGGAAGATAACAATGTTCTGTTTTTGAAAAGTTTGAATGATGAATGGTTAAATCTGTCCATGTCTTTACAAGCTAACCAGGACTTAGATGTATGGTCTTTAACGGATGTGTATGGCACTTTGGCCGCACAAGAAAAGGAGGTTGTCAAGCAAAAAGGCAAATCCATCAGTGCTGGTCCAATCGCCTTAGTTTCTGATTCCAAGAAAACCACATCTGAAAAGTCCAACAGAGAAAGTTCAAGTAAAGAGAAAAAGAAAGAAAAATCTGATAAGAAGAAAGGAAAGAAAAGTTTGATTGCAGAAAGTGAAACAGGTGAAAGCTCATCAGAGGATGATGACATTCAAGCCTTTGCCCAATCTCTTGCTTTAATAACTCAGCAATTTAACAAGAGATTTGGCAATAAGTTCGACAGAAGAGGCAGATATGAGAGAGAAGGAAGGGAAGACAGAAGAGGATATACAGCACCAGAGCAAAGTTTCAACAGAGTTGCCACAGAAATAGGAAAACCTCCACAAAGAAGAGAAAATCCACCAGCACAACAGAAGGCCGATGCTGCCCAGCCCATCAATCAAAATGATGGACGCTGCTTCAGATGCGGCAAACCTGGACACTTCTCTGTTAATTGTAGAGGCAAACTGGTAAAAGCCCAGGACTACTACAAAAACAAATACAAGTACAACTACAGAGAAAGAAGTTATGTTGCTGAAATGGAAAATTGGGTCTCTGACTCATCTTCTGATGATGAACCAGAACAAGCCAACTTCTGTGGAGTCGCTGTGGATGATGAGAGTTTAGAAGAAACTGTTGACTGGATGACTGGAGAACCAGAGATAACAAAGGGAACAACAGAAGAAGAAGATCTGGCTCATGCATTTGCTCTTACCACGACAGAATCTGATGACAGAGCGCTGGAGACCACCAGACCCAGTGCCAAGGTATGCTCATCTGAATCTAAATCTGACTCAGAATTAGAAATGCATGTTTCCATGTTGAATGAGGAATTTCAGCTTCTAAAACAAAAACTTTCTGAAGAAAAGGAGCTAAGAAAACTAGCTCAGAAGGACCTATCTTTTTACAAGAGAGAGAAGACTCTCTTGGAACAAGAAAAGGAAGAAATCTTCAAAGAAAAATCTGAGCTAGAAATCTTACAGAAGAAGAAGGAAAGTCTGTTTTCTGAAAAAATCAAATCTTATGAAAATGATTTAAAACAGAAGTCTGAAAAGTTGAAACAATCTGAAACAGAGAGATTTAACTCTATTGCTCTAACTGATTATTTTCAAAGAGAAAGGGAAATACTTCATCAATCCCTACAGAGAAAAGAAATTCAGATTAAAAAATACCAAGATGCACAAGATGTGCACATCAAGATAAATTCACAGATGGATACGCAAGGTCTTGGTTTCTCTGACCTTACTCCCTACAACGGAAGGAAGAAGACATCCCTGTCCTCCGCCTTTTGTATTGGGAAAATCCAAGAGGACGTGATATCTGGTAATGCTATTTTCAAAAGATCTAAAACGTCAGATGTTTTCTCAAAACCAAGAAATCTCGACTTTAGGAATATTAGCTATGACTCCTTTGATCATGAAAAGGTTTTGAAACCATCCTCTGAGTTTATTCTTGATCAAGGAAAAGCTAAAATCGTAATTCCTAATACTGTCAAGGACTTTGATACTAAAGAGATTTTCAACTTTAATTCTTTCAAAGGACAGAAGTCTGCTTCTTCTGAGACAAAGTCCTCTGTTGAAATACCACAGAGCAAACTTAATCCAGAAGCACCAACTTTCTCTCCTACCTCTGAATCAATAAGAACATATTTTGAAGAAGATTTATTGAAAGTTATTGAAGAAAATGCTATCTCTGATTCTTTAAAACCAAAGTTGAGGAAGTTCAGATCTGTTAAAACAAATATCCCTGTCATACCCATTGAATCGAATTCCTCCAACAGAGCCACTAGAGACTTTCTAGCCTCTAATTGTGACTCTGACTCCGAGGTAGATGAACAAATCTTCTGTGGTCAAAAGAACATCTTACACAAGTCAAAGAAACTACCGGTCGGATCTCCGGATCTAAAAGAGGATGTTTCTTTCTTTAAGAAACAGTCAAGATTTATACCGGTAACAAGCTTTAACAACAAAGATTTCAAGATTCTTGCTTCTAATGCAGTAGAAGTAGAGAAGAAAGAGAAAAACAAAAGTGTCTTGGTAAACTCAAATGTTCCTCTTGCTTTCAAACCTGTAAGATTCACACCAGAACAGAAGGGAAAGTGGATAGCTAAGTCTGTTCCAAGTTCCGGTGTAAATCAAGGAAGAAATTCTTTTCGTTCAAATGAATCCATTTCCAAGAATTTCATATCAAAAGAGGCTACTTCTAAGAGTAACAATTTCAAAAAGCAAAACCAGGACAGATTGTTTTCAAAGGCGTATGATTCAAAAAATTCTCAGAATCAAGCTCAAATCAAACAGTTTTTGAATAAAAACAATGTGCATCAGTCATGCTCCATCAACTGCAATTGTATTCAACTGTTATTAAAATTACAAAATCATCTGAATGGTCCTCACTGTGTCCTGAGTCGTTCTGTTCAAAAGAAAAATACCGCGACCACTCCGAACACACAAAGGAAAACCTATGTCGCACCACCAAAGCCTAACAAGAAAGGACCCATTATGAAATGGGTACCTAAAAGGAACTAATCTGTCGTGCAGAAACCTCATGTGCAGGTCTGGTACTTGGACTCAGGATGCTCCAGGCACATGACGGGTAATAAGGAGCTGCTAACTTCTTTCAAAAACAAGATGGGAAGTGCGGTAACCTTCGGAGGAGATAATGGCGGACAGATTAAAGGTTATGGTACATTAGTAAATGGTGGTGTTTCAGTCTCTGAAGTTGCTTATGTTGAAGGATTAAATCATAATCTTCTCAGTATAAGTCAACTCTGTGATCACGGTTTCGATGTCAATTTTAGGAAAAAGTACTGTTCCTTACTACTTTCCAAGTCTGGTCAAGAACTCTTAAGAGCTGACAGAAAAGGCAATCTTTACAAAATGAATTTCGAACCAAACCAAAACACTACAACAGAAAGACTCTGCTTAGTGTCTTTGAAAAATGAAGATGCCTGGCTCTGGCACAAAAGATTTGCTCATTTAAACTTTCGAAATCTTGACAGACTTGTGAAACTGAAGTTAGTAAAAGGACTTCCTTCCCTGAAATTTGACAAAGACCATCTCTGTTCTGCTTGTGAACTTGGAAAGATGAAAAGATCTTCACACAAAACAAAGAGTGATCATAGTTGTCCCAGACCCTTGCATATGCTTCATGTGGATCTCTGCGGTCCAATCTCTGTGCAAAGTCTGTCGGACAAAAAGTATATCCTTGTATTAATTGATGAATATTCTAGATATACCTGGATCGAGTTCATCAGATTAAAATCTGATGTCCCAGAAATTCTGATAAGTTTGTTAAGAAGGATACAGGTTCTGTTAGACTTAAAGATACAAAAGCTAAGAAGTGATAACGGGACAGAATTCAAGAATGAAAGAATCAATGCATACCTAACAGAGGAAGGTATCTCCCAAAACTTCTCAGCTGCCAGAACCCCACAACAGAATGGAGTTGTGGAAAGAAAGAACAGAACTCTGGTGGAAGCCGCCAGAACCATGTTGGCTGGCTCGGTCCTTCCAATGAACTTCTGGGCAGAAGCAGTCTCAACAGCCAGTTTTATCCAAAACAGAGCTGCAATTGTAAAAAGATTCAAGAAGACTCCTTATGAACTCATTAACAACAGAAGACCAAATGTGAAATTTTTTCATATCTTCGGTTGCAAGTGCTATATACTGAATGACAGAGAACATCTGGGAAAGTTTGACAAAAAAGCAGACGAAGGAATCTTTATTGGTTACTCCTTAACCTCTAAAGCCTACAGAGTCTACAACACCAGATGTCGGGTCATTCAAGAAAGTGTAAATGTGTCATTTGATGAAAGCATATCAATCTCCTCTGATCAAAACTCAACAGAGGGGACACAGACAGAACAAAAGAAGATAAATTCTTCTAGATCAAGGGAAGAAGACATCAATCTCATGTTCAATGATTTCTTCGATGATGATTCCTATGATAACATCAACAGAGGAGATCAAGCTCAGAACTCAACAGATCAAAATCTGACAGGTACATCTCTCACTGGTCCCTCTAATACTTCACCATCTACTTCTCTGTCTACAGGAGTAATTCAGAGAAATGAGGAACCACACCAGAATGAAAGAGAACCTGAACAAGAGCCTTCATCACCTCTGATGACAAACGTTGGAAGAAATTCCTTGTTTGAAAGTTCACCATCACAGAGTCCTGTTAATATCTCACAGAGCAATGAGGACACTCTCCAAAGTGTGCCACAGAGCCCTGGTCCAAACCTACAGAACTCTGATACTGAAGTTCGTCTTTTCCCATCAGAAGCACAAACGCCACCCGTTGTCCATGCTCCCATGACACGATGGACAAAGAATCATCCTCATCATCTTATCATTGGTGCTGCTGAAGATGGCATAAAGACAAGATCGGCCACAATCAATGAAGCCTTCTTTGTAAATTTCTTAAGTATGATTGAGCCGAAAAAGATTTCTGAAGCCCTAGACGACCCAAACTGGATCGAAGCCATGCAAGAAGAGCTTCTGGAATTCGAGAGAAATAAAGTTTGGTCCTTGGTTCCACTCCCAAAAGGCAAAGCGGCCATTGGAACCAAGTGGGTGTTTAGAAACAAGAAGGATGAAGATGGGATTATCATCAGAAACAAAGCCCGTCTGGTTGCAAAAGGATACAGACAGGAAGAAGGAATTGACTATGACGAAACTTTTGCTCCTGTGGCTAGGCTAGAAGCAATCAGAATCTTCCTAGCCTATGCTGCTCATAAGGGTTTCAAGGTCTACCAAATGGATGTCAAGTCTGCATTTCTGAATGGCAAACTACAAGAAGAAGTTTATGTCCAGCAGCCACCTGGTTTTGAATGCTCAGAGTTTCCAGACCACGTTTACAAGCTAGACAAAGCTCTCTACGGTCTTAAGCAAGCTCCCAGAGCCTGGTATGAAACTCTGTCCAAATTTCTTTTGGTCAATACTTCGAGAAAGGTACCGTCGATAAAACTCTATTCTTCAGGAGATATAAAAATGATATACTTCTGGTACAAATATATGTTGACGACATTATCTTTGGGTCTACACGGCAAGAGTAATGTGACAAGTTTGAAACCTTAATGAAAAGTGAATTCAAAATGAGCATGATGGGAGAACTCTCTTTCTTCCTGGGTTTACAAGTCAAACAATCTGACAGAGGGACTTTCATAAGTCAGTCCAAATACATCTCTGACATGTTGAAAAAATATAAGCTCAATGATTCAAAACCAATGAAAACTCCTATTGCCACTGGAGTTAAACTTGACTCTGATCCTAATGGTGAACCAACAGATGTCAAACACTATAGAGGCATGATAGGGTCACTTTTGTACTTAACCGCCAGTAGACCTGATATAATGTTTGCAACCTGTCTCTGTGCCAGATTTCAGGCAAATCCTACCGAGACTCATTTAACAGCTGTCAAACGTATCTTTAAATATCTGAAAGGGACTCAATTTTTGGGTCTCTGGTATCCTCTTAACTCTGGTTTCGAGCTTGTAGCATATACAGACTCAGACTATGGAGGATGCAAGAACGACAGAAAGAGTACCTCTGGTAGCTACCAAATGCTTGGAGAAAAGTTGGTGAGTTGGACATCCAAGAAACAGAACTGTGTTTCAACCTCTACAGCAGAAGCGGAATATGTTCCTGCTGCTAGTTGTTGTTCCCAAGTAATTTGGATGAAGACACAACTAAGAGATTATGGCATGGAGTATGGTAAAATTCCAATTCTATGCGACTCCAAGAGTGCCATTGCCATAACAGCCAACCCAGTTCAACACTCGAAGACCAAGCACATCGACATAAGGTATCACTTTATAAAAGATCATGTTGAAAAATGGACTATTGAGATGTACTTCGTCTCAACTGACTTCCAGCTTGCTGACTTACTCACTAAAGCCCTTGATGAAAGAAGATTTAACTTCTTAATCAGCAAACTGGGTATGCTGAACTTGTCCTCCTAACTTTGTTCAAAATTCAACAGAGCCTCTGATGGTCCTACCAGAGCTCTATCAAAAGGTTGGGTAGGATAATACAACAGAGCTTCTGTTGTTCTCCAGAACTCTGTCAAAGCATACTTTTTCAACAAGTCCGTTTTGTCAAAAAAAAGGAGAGGAGGATCATCTGTCGAGGGGGAGCTTATAAAGGGAAAATGCATGGTTTTAGGGGGAGCAAGTCAATAATCAAATTTCCAAAACCAAATTGACTTTGCCTTTTGAGCTTAAAGATAAATCTTTTGGAGAACAAGTCAAAACTCTGACATCTCATCAGAGCCTCTGTTGTTTCTCATCAGAACTCTGTTTGATCATGTAAAGTTCTGACCATCTCACATCAGAACAAGTTCTGGTAAAGGTAACGGTAAGAAATGGAGGCCACGCAACAGAAGCAACTTAACACAGCTCCATCAGAGCTCTGATAGCTTGTTCTGCCACGTAATCAGAAAACACGTCATCAGAGTGCGGGTCATTTCTAAACGTCAACCACTTGTAACTGACACGGGGTTTTGACACCCCGCGGATTCTCACCGCAAGTGTACGGGTCGAAGTCAAGTAATAGTGTACGGAAGTACGAGTATCGAATCACGGGGAACTAGGAACTAAATATCACAATTACTACAAGAACTATTAACTGTGTTGTCAAATTGGAGGTTTGGTTTTATAACTAATGTAATGCAGAAATTAAAGTCAAACAAACACCAGACAACTAGTAAGCAGTTTTGGAATTCAGATGGAGAAACAGTTGAGGGTTGGATATCCTTAGGTTTCACATATGAATATCAGACTAAAGACAAATACCAGTTAATTCCGTAAATGAATACTCAACCTTGATCTAACCATTGCTCTCTCTCAAGTAACAACAGTTATATTTGTAAGACATGGTGCTTTCTCAAGCTACCATGAAGTTTATTTCGAAAACAAACACAAGGTTAATCTCTCGATCTCACCCTATGTAGTTCAAAACACATTAAGCGTAGGTTATTATGAGACTAAAGTTTTACTCGGTATATCTCTATCCTTTCTTACCCTTAGACATGTAATTCCTAATTCTAGATCTCAATTAATTCTCTCGAACATAATTGACAACAACAGAACAATTGCAAGTTAGCTACGCTCACAAAGGCATTAAGAACAAAATCACATGCATTCATTAATTGGAAAAACTGATAAGAATCATTCGTCATCCATCTATATGTTCAATCCTAATTCAATCCAACCCCCAACATCTTAAAGTTAGTTCATGATGTTGGGGGATTCAAACACAAAAGAAAAGGAAACGAAAGTATGAGAAAACATGGTAACGTGATCGTGGTGATAGTGTAAGATGAATTGATGAACTCCCTTTCCCGTGCTTGAATCTACTTCACGTCGTGAACGTTTCTTCGATTGGTTCTCAATCTTCGCTTCAAATGGTGTCACGTGGCTCTGGAAATCGCCCCCGAACTGCCCTGGATCGTCTGCCGTAAGTTCGATATCGAAAAAGTGACCTAAATCCCGAAATAAAAAGCTAAAATCCGCAAACAGAGGCTTACGCGGCCTTCCACGCGACTTGCAAGTCGCGTGGAAAGTCGCGCGCCTCCCAGAGGCTGCTCTGGGTCGGTTCTGGTTCACGGGTCGGGTCCTGGTTCGGTCGCAGGTCTTGGGCTTGGCTTTTGGGCTTCCGTTAGGCTTCGGTTTGACTCGTTTTGGGCTCTTTTTCGCTTCTATTTCCGAGGAATGCCGCCTTTTATATAACCTGCGTAAATCACTCAATAAACCGTAAAATACCCGCCTTTTTACTTGGGTACAAGCCAATCTCGTTGGTTTGAGAACCGAAAATAACGCCAAAAAGTGGCGTTATCAACAACCCCAAACCGAGCGTTGCTTGTCCCCAAGCAAATTAGCGACAAAACAGAATAAAAGCATATATCTCAGAAAGAATAATAATTGCACAATTCCAATCGGTACCAAGTGATGCATCGGTGATTTCCCATACCCGTGAATATCTATCTCACTCTCGCCTCATTCTCATTTCGTTTGACCTATGACCTTCCATTGGGAGTTGAATTCGTGACTGTTCCGATCACATCAGGGTTAGACTAGGTCCAAACATACTAGGGAAAACATTTCGCCTCGACCCTACCTCACGGGATACTCTCTTTGCACTCGAACCTAGGTTATCGCTCGTGTTGTCATGTTTAAGGAGGTTATGTGCAAGAATGCTCAAATGTCATGACAACTCTCAAGAAAGACGCACAAATGTCCAAAATTTTGATCTCAGACGGAATCAAGTAGCAAGATAGGGAATATCGGTAAAGGTAGTCGTAAACCGTAATCACATTTTCCAAAAGATCATCCAGGTCTTTACACGGGTTGTAATGGGGCTAAGGCTATGGTTATGAAACGACGGGTAAGAAGGTTCAAATATCCTTGGCATGTCAATCATTGGCAGTTCCGAACTCTATAGTTTTTCGCTCTCTTATTTGGCCCTCTTCGTCACTATTGGAGTTGCTTTGACTCTCTTATTTTCTGCTATAGATAATATCTAAGTAACTGCAAAAAAAAATTTTGGGACTTCATTGGTCCTCTTTTCTACTTCTCGGGTTACATTGACCCGTTTTATTCTCATTGCTGGCCGGAGTTCTTCTTTTATGCTCTCACTCTATTGGTTCATTACTGCTTCCGATTGACACACTTTCGGATAAGGGTTGGCTAAGGCTTTTGGCTAAAGGGTGAATGATGGGTTTAGAAAGGAATAAGGTGGGTGTTTAGCTGCAAAATGACTATGGATACACACTAAGGGTAAACAGGGACACGATAGCTAAAAAGGTTAAACAAACACACAATGCCTGGAATCATTTCTTAAGGTCCACACGATATGGTCTACTATACCCTCACCTAATATCCCGATGGTTGTCTTTGCTACTCAATGCAATAATGTAGCGAGATCATTCTACATTCACGACAAGGAATTCGAGAAAGTGTATGTAACTTAAGTGTATAAATCCCTCGAAATGAAAAACGTCTTTTAGGCTCAAAATCTCACTATTGGGTGGTCTCCACTAATGTCCCTAGTCATATCCTTTCCCGGTCCTTCCCTAACGGTCACGTCGCTATCACAAGATTCTCCCCCCAATGGTCGGTCTCAATCATTCAAAACAAAGAATTTAGCTACTTTGATCTAGACACTCAGAAATGCAGGAAATCTACGTGCATAAGCTTGGGCCCGATTGGGCAACCCCAAACCTTACCCACACATTGTCCCCAATGTGCAAGCAAAGTCGTAGGTGATGCGACTCAATCATTGTGCAGTTATTTACAGTTATAAAAAGGGCGGGTAAACATTAACGTAGCAAGCAAAAAGAAATCCCAAAATTTCTGAAGTGGGCACCCCAAACCTAGGCCATGGCCTAGGTTTGCCAAATAAAAGCCAACGCCAAACCTCGGTACAACCGAGGTTGGCACAGGGTCTAATGTGAGTGTGTAGATGGTTCAAAAATGAGGCACCCCAAACCTAGGTTTGTTGCATCTCGTGCAATTAAAATAGAACACACATCAAACACCACTCTTTTAGCAGAACGATTTAGAACATACCTGTTTTGCCCGGCCGGAGGATTCTTGATTGGTTGAGCACTTAGAGGAGAAGACGGAGCACATGCAAGACAAGGGAAAGACACAAAACAAAAACAGGAAACACACAAAGCAAGAAAGGGAACAAAAACTGCACGAAAAACGAAAAACGGGACAAAAGGGACTCACGCGGTTTGGCCCGCGACTTGCAAGTCGCGTGGAAAACCGCGTAACCCACTGTTTCAGAAAACCAACAGAGGGCCCCGCGACTTTCTGCGCGGTATGCAAACCGCGTGTAAAGCTGCGTATGTCCCTGTTCAGTTAGTTTTTGACTTTTTTTGATTTTTTTGATTTTTATGGGTTTTTCATTATTTAAACACACTCAAAAATTAAAAGAAAAGGAAACTAACCTTGGTGGGTTGCCTCCCACCCAGCGCCTTATTTAAAGTCGTGGCACGACTGTGCGGTTTCAACTCGGTTCAGTATTCGCGGAGTTAGATCGCCCACACCTGCGATTCTTTGCGGATTCTTTCATCTTCGGTCCTCCTCCTCTTTCACCACTTCCTCTTTCCATCAGCTTGAATCTCACGTTCTCACCACCGACTCGGAGCGTGATTTCACCCTCTTCCATATCAATCAGTGCCCGACTCGTGGCCAAGAAGGATCTCCCCAGAATTAACGGGACTTCTTCATCCTCGTCTATATCTATCACTACAAAGTCGACAGGGAAGTAAAACTTACCTACTTTTATCAGCACATCCTCAACCACCCCATACGGGTACCTTATCGAGCGATCAACCAGCTTCAAAGTCATGTATGTTGGGCTTACCTCACCCAGGCCAAGTTTCCTAAAAATAGACAGAGGCATCAGATTTATACTAGCCCCTAAATCACATAAAACTTTAGTAAAAGAAAAGTCCCCAATTTGAATAGGGATAGAGAAACTCCCTGGATCCTTGAGCTTCTGGGGAAGCTTATTCTGGAATATGGCGCTGCACTCTTCAGTGAGTGCAACGGTGGCCTGGTGATCAAGTGCCCTCTTCTTCGATATAATCTCCTTCATGAACTTAGCGTAGGAGGGCATTTGTGTGAGCGCGTCTGCGAAAGGAATATTGATAGTTAGCTTTTTAAAGACATCAAGAAATTTAGAAAAATGAACCTGGTCTTTATTCGCTTTCAGCCTGCTTGGGTAGGGTACTCTCGGGATTTCCGGCTTGACCGGTGGTGTCACCTCTTTCTTTTTCTCTTCACTCTTCCCACTCTCTTCAGCTTCTAACTCGTCCATATCAATGATCTCTACATCATCATCGGCTTCCTTTGTTGGCTCTTCATTCATCTCCTTGCCATCTCTAAGGTAGACGGCATTGCAGTGTTCCCGGTTTTGTCTTTCGGGTTTACTCGGCAGTTTTTCGGGGGCTCGGTTTTGTAGGGTTTCAGAAATCTGCCCCACTTGCCTCTCGAGGATCTTGATGGCGGCGGTGTTTTGCTCGGTAGCCGCTTTGACAGTGTTGACTGTACTGACTAATCCCTCGACTGTAGTTGCTAACCCCCCGACTGTAGTGTCCATTTTAGACATGAACTTCATCATCATGTCCTCGAGTCCCGGCTTTTTCTCTCCGGATGGTCCTTCATTCCTTTGCTGAAAACCTGGAGGACGATAAGCACTATTAGTATTATAGAAATTAGAAGAGTTAGGGAAATTACCTGACTGTGGTTGACCCGGCTGATTCCATGAAAGATTGGGGTGCCTTTTCCACTCCTCGTTATACGTATTCGAGAACGGATCGTTTCTCGATTGGTTCCGGTTTGCCACAAAATGAACCTGATCAGGTTCTTGAAGATTTCCCCCATTCAGCCTATTTGTGATGACATCCAGTTGAGCTTTCAGTTCATTAAGCTCGTTACTTTCTTGGACACTTGCTACTCTTCTTACAGCTGATCGTGGAGTAGAGAAACTGTGCTCGGCCAAGTTCTCGATCAGCTCACATGCTTCCTCATAAGACCTATCCATCAATGCTCCACCCGCCGCAGCTGTGATATCATTCTTGAATTGTGGGTGGAGCCCACTAAAGAAGGTCTGGATGATGACCCAACCTTGTAGCCCATGATGAGGACACTTCTTGATCATGTCCTTGTAACGTTCCCATGCCTCATAAAGCGTTTATTGATCCCATTGAGAAAAATGGGTGATCTCTGCCATTAGCTGCGCGGTTCTTCCCGGTGGAAAGAATTTCTGAAGAAAGGCTGCCTTCAGTTGCGCCCAAGTGGTGATCGAGTCTGGTTGGATGCTCTCGGTCCATGTCTCGGCTCGGCCTTTGAGAGAGAACCCAAATAACCTCAGCTTGATGGCATCCTCGTTCATGCCATTGATTTTGAATGTGTTACAGATCCTCTCGAATGCACGGAGGTGTGCATGAGGATCTTCAGTCGGCGCTCCTCCATATTGATTCTGTTGTACCATGACAATGGTACTCGGTTTAAGCTCGAAGTAGTTTGCTGCGGTGGCAGGCGGTTGGATGCCTATCCGTGCGGTTGTCACGTTCGGATTGGCAAATGAACGCATAGGCACCCTTTCCGGAGGTGGTGGTGGTGGATTATTGTGGCGAGGTGGTCTCTCGTCGTCTGACATTTCGAAATTAATTTGCTTAGCTTTAGCTTCTTTCCGTAGACGACGGGCGGTTCTTTCGATTTCTGGGTCGATAGGCTCGAGTTCTTTCCCTCGGGTTTTCCTTGGCATAAACCAAGTAGCACCTGAAACGAAGAAAACAAAGTCAATAATCCAGAAACTGAAAGTGAATGAAATAAAATGACAAGAAAATAAAATGCCCAATCTAATAGCGCGTATAGCTAGTAGTGCTATTAGCTGCAACTAGTTCCCCGGCAACGGCGCCAAAAACTTGACACGGGGTTTTGACACCCCGCGGATTCTCACCGCAAGTGTACGGGTCGAAGTCAAGTAATAGTGTACGGAAGTACGAGTATCGAATCACGGGGAACTAGGAACTAAATATCACAATTACTACAAGAACTATTAACTGGGCTGTCAAATTGGAGGTTTGGTTTTATAACTAATGTAATGCAGAAATTAAAGTCAAACAAACACCAGACAACTAGTAAGCAGTTTTGGAATTCAGATGGAGAAACAGTTGAGGGTTGGATATCCTTAGGTTTCACATATGAATATCAGACTAAAGACAAATACCAGTTAATTCCGTAAATGAATACTCAACCTTGATCTAACCATTGCTCTCTCTCAAGTAACAACAGTTATATTTGTAAGACATGGTGCTTTCTCAAGCTACCATGAAGTTTATTTCGAAAACAAACACAAGGTTAATCTCTCGATCTCACCCTATGGAGTTCAAAACACATTAAGCGTAGGTTATTATGAGACTAAAGTTTTACTCGGTATATCTCTATCCTTTCTTACCCTTAGACATGTAATTCCTAATTCTAGATCTCAATTAATTCTCTCGAACATAATTGACAACAACAGGACAATTGCAAGTTAGCTACGCTCACAAAGGCATTAAGAACAAAATCACATGCATTCATTAATTGGAAAAACTGATAAGAATCATTCGTCATCCATCTATATGTTCAATCCTAATTCAATCCAACCCCCAACATCTTAAAGTTAGTTCATGATGTTGGGGGATTCAAACACAAAAGAAAAGGAAACGAAAGTATGAGAAAACATGGTAACGTGATCGTGGTGATAGTGTAAGATGAATTGATGAACTCCCTTTCCCGTGCTTGAATCTACTTCACGTCGTGAACATTTCTTCGATTGGTTCTCAATCTTCGCTCCAAATGGTGTCACGTGGCTCTGGAAATCGCCCCCGAACTGCCCTGGATCGTTTGCCGTAAGTTCGATATCGAAAAAGTGACCTAAATCCCGAAATAAAAAGCTGAAATCCGCAAACAGAGGCTTACGCGGCCTTCCACGCGACTTGCAAGTCGCGTGGAAAGTCGCGCGCCTCCCAGAGGCTGCTCTGGGTCGGTTCTGGTTCACGGGTCGGGTCCTGGTTCGGTCGCGGGTCTTGGGCTTGGCTTTTGGGCTTCCGTTAGGCTTCGTTTTGACTCATTTTGGGCTCTTTTTCGCTTCTATTTCCGAGGAATGCCGCCTTTTATATAACCTGCGTAAATCACTCAATAAACCGTAAAATACCCGCCTTTTTACTTTGGTACAAGCCAATCTCGTTGGTTTGAGAACCGAAAATAACGCCAAAAAGTGGCGTTATCAGTAACCCACACATCTCTAACCGCGACGGTTTACTTGCACAAAAGTGGTCAGAACAAATCCACGTGGCAATCTCTGATTGAAAGACAAACCGCTAGCTGTTCCCACGTTCTCACTGTAGCAACCGTTCCACTGATCAACTCTCGAGTACCTACAGTACCTATGACCGTGATCCAGCCACACATTTCCCATATAAATACCCATTTCCTTTAAACCTCTCCATTTCTTACGCTTTCTAAGTTCTCCAAAATCCTGTTCACCTTTCCTCCTCATTCTAACCTTCAAAAACCCTAACCTGCAACAATGGAAAGTCCTCAACACTCAGAAGATTCAAGCCGTATTGGTCCCGTCGACCAAATCGTTATTCTCCCATACGAGTTTGCTGAAAGCAACCATCGTTTAGATCCAAACCCTGCTCTCTATCTACCCACATACCACATATTTCTGGAGTTCTTCAGAAACTCAGAAATCTTCAAAGCCCTAACAGACTTCGACGACAACATTCCTGAGCTCTACATCAAGCAATGGTGGACTACTTGCCAACACGTAGAAGAGCTAAACGGAATCATCGGCAATGTGGATTCTGGTCGAGATGGATGTTCAGGAACGATCAGAATCAGAGCAACTACCCTGCGGAGAATCCTCGGAATGAAGAGCAAGCGACACCTCAACATAGAAGCTTTCGAGAAGCCACCCAACACTGCTGTTCTTCTGGAGTTTGTACGATTTCTAGGCTACAACAAGGACATCACTCGCATAGGAGCATTCAAAAGACAGAATCTACCACCAGTGTGGAATTTCATGTTCTCCACACTGAACTGAACCCTCACAAGTAAAACTGGTAGTCAAGATCAAGCCAGCATAGAAATCCTACAGATAATGTATGGATTGTTCTTTCAAAGAAACCTTGACTATGCCAGTATTCTCTACACCGACCTTCTCACTGTTGTCAATCTCAAAACCTCTGCCATCGCCAAAGGAGGAGAAGTTGGGCAACACAAATTTCTGAAAAACATCAAGTTCCCAAGGTTTATCGGGTTGGTGATCAGAAGAGCATTTCAGAGTCTGGAACTGACTCAACAAGGCAATACGTTCAAGAACTGGGTCATGACCAGATTCAATCCAACCACCTCAGGAGAATATCCCCTCATTCGACAGGTTCCAGGTACAATGCTCGCTCTGATAAGCCCAGATCATATTTCTATCCAAAACTATAGACATGCTGCTCAACCTCAAGAACCTGAGGTGAGAACCCCAGCATACCTAGGCTCTGAGCCATCTGAGGAGAGTTCGAGTGAGGAAATAGAAGTGGAAGAAGGAAATAGACCAGAGGTAAGAGTACCCGAAGTGGGGTCTTCCTCTAGAGTGATGGAGGAGGAAGTAGAGAACAGAGCATCCACTATGGAGGCTGTTCATGAGGAAGTACGGGAGTCACCAGAGGTAGAAGTTTTTTCCTCTGATACTGCTGAGAAAGAGGATAACAGAGAGGA
The DNA here is from genome assembly GCA_033807775.1 of Saussurea involucrata. Taxonomy (NCBI): domain Eukaryota; kingdom Viridiplantae; phylum Streptophyta; class Magnoliopsida; order Asterales; family Asteraceae; genus Saussurea; species Saussurea involucrata. The sequence continues at coordinate 26,257,611 of CM066319.1, read as the reverse complement.
ACCCGAGTGTTCTACAGCCCTAGGTACCGAGGAAAATGTGAGGTTAGAAAAAGATGTCCAAGATGACACATCTGAGGGAAATCCTAGCCAACATCCCAGTGCTTCCACACATGCTATCCCTGGTGATCAAGACCAGAGGGATATTGAAACAGAGGTGCACACCTCGAACCCTAACCAGCAAGAACCGCCAGAAGCAACTCTTCATGCTTCTGGTATGCACAAAACTGGGGAATCCATATTCGGAAATGATGTCATTTTGCCCCAAGACATCGATAGGTCACCTCCACACGATGATGCCTCTGTGTCTCATTTAGACTCGTCCCAAAATAGACCTGAGATCTTTGTAATCTCACGTAGCATTTGTCCAACTCAGGGACAATGGGAGACCATAGTCGAACGAGGGCAAACTTTGCTTGATCCAAATGCCCCTCATCACATCAGATTTCCTTCTTCAGAACCTGAGCTGGAAGAGGAAACTCTGATCAGAACACCTGTAGATACTTCTCCTCAAAGAGAACATCAAGGATCGGGTGGAAGTCCTGTAAGAGCCAACTCAAAAACAACTCATGAAGCAGGCACCTCTGAACTCGAGGTTAACTTGGAACCATGTGTTGGTACCAAGGATATCCCCGTTGACACTATCACACGAGCAGAGTTCAAAAGCTTCTGTGACAGTATCAACAACTCCTTGAATGAGTATAAACTTATCAACGATCAAAAGGAGGAGCTGATCCGCAAGGAGAATGCTTCTCTCCAGGAAAAGGTTCAGACATTAACGACAGAAGTAGCCACTCTGAAGACGCTCTTAGCAGAAAATCATACGGCTCAGATGAACAGAACCCTGCCAACCCCTTCTCTTTCAGAATCCGACATCAGATCCTTGACAGAGCTGATCAACAACTCTGTTAAGACCGCCATCACAGAAGCCACGAATTCCTCTGCCGAACCTATTCAACTCTCTGGTCCCAGACCCAACGACTTACCAATGACTTTCGGACAGATGGGTGAGTTCAGCAGAAAAGTTCTAAGCAAAATGATGTCCATCTCCTCAAAATTCGTGATGAAGGCCAAATCAACAGAACAGCATGTGCAAGCCTCACTCGATACACACAAGGTCAACATCAAATCTCAAGTGGAAGAAATCAGAGGTGCAGCAACAGAGGTAGAAGAGGTGATGCGAAAAGCATCCTTAGACTTCACTACTATTATTTCACAAACCTCTACATCAAAACGACATACTGAAGAAGCACCTGCAGAAGAACCTTCGAGCAAAAAGCATAAGGCTAACCCAAAGTTTGTTGTTCCGCCCTCACCAAAAGCTCGAATTGAATCCTCTGACGATGATGACTTTGAGGATGCTACAGAAGATCAGTCAGACAATCAGATGGGTGAGTCCTCAGAACAACAAAAGGGGGAGAAGAAGGATAAAGAGAAAGAGAAGGATAAAGAGAAAGAGAAGGAAAAGGAACCTGCAACAGAGGCTGAGGGATCTGTTAAGTGAAAAGAAAAGGTATCTGAGGCTGAGGCAACTATATTAGGAGACCAAGGGAATACTTCTGAAGACTTACCAGAGGTGACTATGGTGGTTTTTGATTACATGTTCAAAGACAGAATCATCAAGCCAACAGATTCCTCTCAACAACCACCTGAGGTCATTATCCTGGACACCCCTCCTACTTCACCTAGAACAGAACCAGAGAGAACCAACCCATTCTCTGCTGAAGAAACACTAAACCAAGCCCAACCTCAAGAATCTGCACACATTGACATACTCATGGCAGAAACTCATGAAGACCCAAATCCCAAATCAACAGAACAGAACCCCGAATCACTAGAAGAAATATTTGCCTATCTTTATGGTGATCATGACACCATCCCCACAAATGCTGTGCCCATCAACCCACACTTGAGTCCCTGCAGGATAAATACGATCTCTGACGTTAGACGGAAGTTCATCGAAACCAAGTCCGGAATGAACAGAAATATAAACTCAGACTTTGGAATCCGCAGAATCGTAGACATCAAGCAGAAGACCTTTCGGCACAACAGAGTACAAATGAGCTATCATGAGTTCATAGTTGAATCAAATGACAACAGAGTTGAGCACTTCAATGATAACGACCTGGTACTTCTGAACCCTTATGATCTAATTCAACTACATGCCTACTGTTACAACTTTAGTGACAGATACAAAGAGGCAAGAACAGCACTTCCTGAGGTACGCTTCGCTATGCAAGAGCACATAAATCTAAGAATTCAGATTAACTTTCAGCTAGGCATAGAGTTCGAAGTAGAAGAACTAGCGACTGCTCCACCAAATGAGAGCCTTCAAGGCTATGAGCACTACAGAACCGGAACCGTAGTTGGAGATCCACCAGTGTTCATCTGCCGACAGAGAAAAATCAAGAAGGCCCTCAGAGCTTCTGAAATCCACAAGTACTCAACAGAGTCGCTGGAATACCTCAGAGATATCATTCAAAATCTCCCAAGAGAAAAATGTCCGGAAGAGCAACAGAGAAACTTCATCACCCAGATCTATCTTATGATCAACTTCCGAGAACTCATCAGAAGATTTGACAGAATCTTAAGGGGAGATAATTTTGCTTAAATGTACTGGTCTTTTAATCTTTTTGTAACATTCTAAAAGATTAGTGCAAGGTTTCAACAGAGGTAAAAGTTCTCTGTTCTTTTGTTTAAATCTCTATCAAATGTAAATTTGTATTTTCAATACTTAGGGGGAGATTGTTAGCCCCAAGTATATGTTATGTAAAAGTATTGAAAATAGTTCAAGTCAGAAGACCAACAGAGATCAGACAGAAGACTTGGAAGAAGTTCATCAAGAAGACCAACAGAGCTCAACAGAGCTCTGTCGGATCCAACAGAGCTCATCAGAGCTCTGTCGAAGAATTCCAACAAGAGAACAAGTATTCAACAGAAGACCAACAGAGCTCTTGCGACAGAGCTCTGTGAAGTAAAAGACCTCTTGTCAGGATCGATTCCAAACAAGAATACTTATACTTAGAAATCAGAATTAAAGAATCTTGCGGAATAGAACTTTAATTCAAACACACTCGATGAACAACTAATCAGAAAACACAATCTGGTTGTATTCAATACTTCAACTCACAAGTTTACAACCAAACCTCAATCTTGTTGAACAGGCTCAACAAGACGACTTCTACTTCTCTAGAAATAGGGTTCTAAACCTTGAGGTTAATTCTCTCTAAAACAAAAACGAATTCTAATGAAAATCTCTATCTAATAGCTATCTATCAAGATCTATTTATACTAAATAATTACAAGATAACTATCAAAACAAAATTGATCTTCAGAATATTCTTTCATGCTTATCTTCGATCATTCCATCTTTATCTCCAACATTCTCGCATTCCATAATTATGATCACAAGCAGTATTAACACCGTTATGCACAAGCAGTACTAACATTGTTCCAGCAGCATTAACTTTTACTTGCAGTACTAACTTTGCTCTGGCAGTAGTATTGTTGTTCTGGCAGTACTAATGTTGTTCTGGCAGTACTAATGTTGTTCTAGCAACACTAACCATACTTAGCAAATCTTTAGTTCCCAACAATCTCCCCCTAACTTGACTTTTTAGGTTGAGAAGTCAAGTTCTTCAGATGATGCTTCCAAAACCTAATCATGAACACATAAATCAGGATTCAAACCCAGACTTTGATTGATAATCCTTCTCACCAAGTATCTTCCCATTTCAGAATCCTTGTTGCAAGCCAACTTAGCATGTAGCATTCCATTCAACCTTTTCTTGTTGTGCTTGTATGCAACATCCACCAAATAATACTCATGATATGTATGGTCAAGTGTGATGACATACACTCTACATTTTTCAATGAGCATCCGGTTGGTAATGGCTTGAAATTTTCTTTCTATCATATACTGAACTGCTTCTGGTTTGAACATTAGGCACAGGTATTCAAGAACCATTTTGGTGATAGACATCCCTTTCTCATTCAGCATATTTCCATACAGCTTCATTCCAACCTTGTACATCTCCTCTACGTCAGATCTAGAGCACATTCTGATAAGTCTTCCCCATGTAGAACAGACCTCAAACTTCCCATCTGCTCTTTTGACTCTAATGTACTCCTTTCTCTGATCTACTAAGGTATCCCAGAAGATGATCTCAGGAGGCATGGAAGATAGTGGGTCAACTTTGATTGGATCAACCACAGTGATATACATATCACATTGAGCATTACTTGGTTGACCTGATGGAGTTGCTACTTCTTCTTCAGCAACCTTTGTATCATCTTTCTTTTCTGGAACATCCTCTTCTTTTTCTTCTTCTACCACTGGTTCTACCCTAGGTTTCTTGACAACTTTCCTCTTGGTAGCTATAGACTTGGTTCTTGTTCTTTTCAGTGACTCCAGCTTTTCACCCAGGGTTTCTTCTTGCTTTTTAGGAGTGTCATGTTTGGCTTTAATCAAAGCCTCTGCAACTTCAACTTCTTCCAAAGTAGGCTTTTTAGTTTCTGTTGCTTCCTTTGTTTCTGCTGCTTCTTTCTTTGTAGATACTGCTTCTTGCATGGTTTCTGCTGCTTCTTTTGTTTCTGCTGTTGGTTCAATTTCTGCTTCTTTCTGAATTTCAGCAGCATTAACCTTTTCTGCTGCATGATCAGTTTCTGCTTCTTTCTGAATTTCAGCAGCATTAACCTTTTCTGCTTCATGATCAGTTTCTGCTTCTTTCGCAATTTCTTCAACACACTCATTCTCCCCCTTTTCCTGTGCACTCTCCATGTTGAATTCAGCTTCTGACTCCCCCTTTTGGGAGCATCATTGTTGGGGTTTCTTCTTTTAAGAACATACTGAGCTTTCTTCTTCCTGTGCATCAACTTTGTAATCAACTTCTTATGCTTCTCAAGCTGTGTTTGTTGATATAGGACCACTTTCTTGAGTCCATCTATCGCCTTTTGCTGACTTACAACATCTGTGTTGATATTGGCAATGGTTTCCATCAATTCCTCATACGTATATCTATCCTCACCTTGTTTAGGAGTTTTTACCTCCTTTAAAGGATCACTGGAAATTTTAGTAGGTGTCTTTTGTAACACCCGGAAAATCCTTGAAAGTAATATTAGTCCTAATATTTCTTTATATTTTGACTTCTTAGATTATAATTGAGTTCCTAAGTAATTTCCGTGATTTTACTGGTTATTTGATAACTTCCGATAGAAATCAGTAAGTTTATTTCTTAAGGAAATTAATGAAAAATAGATGATAAAGTTAAATAGTAGATATTATGGATTTGTTGGATGGGTAATTTGATTACGAGTCCAACGGTACTTTCCGGGATAAAAACGGGGTTCTAACGAAGAAGTTACGGCCAAATTAGTGGAAAATAAGAAGTAAACGAACAGAGACTGGCGCGGATGGTGGCGCCGATGCACTGGCGCGGGCACCGGCGCCGAGCACCTGACGTGCTAAAAAGAGGTTAAAACCCACCTCTTAGCCTTAGTCATTATCCATTTCATTTGGAGTTCGGGAATCAGGGTTTTCTCCTTCTTCTCAGGCGATTTTCATCTAAAGCATAAGGTAAATTCACATCTCTTAATCATACTTCAATCCAAGCAATTAGTAGATGAATCTTATCAATCAAACTTCAATTAGGGCTTTGCTTTCTTCATCTTCTCGATTTGGAGTAATTGGGTTCAAGTCTTCAAGTTAGGGTTATACCAATTGAAGAATTAAGGTGAGTAACTTGTATCTAATTGATTGTATTATACTTATCTACCATTCTTTATCTTGATTTGGTATGATTAATGAGAAATCTTGATGAATAAGCTCTTAATGGTTGAGAGGGAAAGCAAGAAGACTTCAAGTAAGTCATAGTGGATTAATTGTATTTATGGCTTAGTATGTCATGTTAAATGTCGATGCTAAGAGTTTGGCTTTGATTATACATCAATAGGATATGATTTTTGATGAGGGCTTAATAGATGTCTTAATGATGAATTGATGGCTTAATGGTCAAAATGGACTTATTATTGAATTGTAAACATGGATGTTTATTATTGATGTCATATAGAATATGATTTATTGTATATGGATGTAAATGAACTACATGGAAGTAGTATTGGTTATGTTAAATGGTTGGACCATTAATATGTGTTAAATATGCTTGATATCATATAGAATATGATTTATTACATGTAGATGTATATGAAATACATGGAAGTAGTATTGTTATGTTAAATGGTTGGACCATTGTTATGTTAAATGGTTGGACCATTGTTATATGCTGAAAATGCTTGAATATTATTAGGATTAACATATTTGGTATTCACATAATTGGAGGAGCACCTAGTAGGCATTGGAGGATATATCCTTACATACCGTGGGGTAAATGTAATGGATTCATACCTTCGGATACCGTGGGGTTTTCCGTTGTGTTATGTCTTGTGACTCTACCGTGGGGTACCGATCATGGGATATCTTCGATTATGATGTAACTGGTAGCGATATGGGCCTTCTCCATGGAATCCAATTTGTGAATGTATCGAATTGTTATTCCTACATGCTATGATTATGCTCTATGTGCTATGTGTAAATCTCACTTAGGCTTTAAAAGCCTAACACTTGTTGTGTGTTTTATGTATTACAGATTTTAGTGGTTCCGGGCAAGAAGGTTTAGAACGGGGTTATGAGCATGGAATCATTGTTAGAGAGATAAAGATTGGAAGATTGATGATAGAACTTTCCGGCATTCTTTTGATATTTGATTGCTATAGTAGTGATCAAATAAGCTAGTGGTTCAATAGTAGTTATAATTAGCTAAATTTCGTATTATTGGTTATGTAATGATTTATGTATGCTTTTACTCTAGTATTGAGTACCACTCTTCCGTTTTATGGAAGTTTTTGTTAACCCCTGTTTTGGGGTGTTACAAGTTGGTATCAGAGCTTTAGTTTAAGTGAACTAAGTATGTTGAGGAGGTACTTAGACTTAAGCTGAGATGAAATAAGTTATGAATCGTGAGATGGGTAGAAGTACTAAGGAGGGATAGTCTTATAGTTGACAGAAATACGTGAAATTAGTACTGTGACAATGGTGATGAGGATTCTCATGTATAATATGTTCACAATTCCAGTTAGCTACTGTTATTATGAATATATTATTACGCGAGCATGCTTATTTCTAAGATTATTACGGTGACTAACGATCGGTAAAGTACGTTTTGTATAAGGGTATGTGCATAACTATTTTCTTATGATTATCCCTTTAGGTTATAGTAGAACGATGGTGTTTATGCCACCAAAATCCTTTGGAGGACAGATCGGTAAATGATTGGGGGTTGGAAGAACAACCTGGAAATTTGGCGGGACTCGTGAACGTCCGCCAAGGTAACCTTTAATAGGTGACTGATGCGCGTAGAAATAGAATATGAAACGTTTGACCAAGACGAAATTAGTATGACATGGTTGATATGTGAATAGTGGAATGCATGAATAGCAAACGTCATAAGGCCGAAAGGATGACCACCGGTCGGAGGTAAAATGTCAATGATAAGTTACTTAAGTGAGACGATTGACCTCGTTGAGTAAGTAGCCTTCAATTGCGAGTAAAGTTTTTATGCATGGTGTCCTAGAGTATGCTACATGAATTTTCATGATTTCAAACCAATTGCATAAATAACAGTTTTAGTCAAGGTTGAGTTAGTATGTGCAAGTGATTATTTAAAGAAAAGGCAATCCTATTTACGTTGCACAGCTAAATTTAGGAGTTGTTACAAAATATTTCTTACTTTACATGAAAATATTTTTATTTTATTTTCGTCGTAACAACTTTATTTTGGTTGAAAAAGATTGAGTTTACGGAGATTTATTATGCAAACAATTCTCGAGATAGTTGTGCAGTACTTTGGAGTCTTGAGAATGTTGGGGTCATGTGTACCCAAGTTGTTCCAAAAGTGGTTATTTCAAATGAGAAAATGTGTGAATTGAGTTATGTATCAAGTTGTCATGCATGAAGGCTATGAACTCGCTAGGTCGTAGAGTATTACACTTTAAGTTAAGAAAGAACTCCAAGATTTGAGAAGTGTGGAATAAGTCTTGGGAAGATGTTTGTAATTTTGGTAATTGTGTTCAAAAGGAAGGTGAACAATGGGAGAGTTGAAAGTGGACTTAGAGTCGGTTTTAAGAAGGTTTATACCCTCGTCTGGTAACTAGAAATACAGTTGGCAAAACTTTGTTTTGGGGCCGATAGCCAATTAAGAGATTAAAAAGGGGTAAAGAATTGGGTAACAATGTATTTTGGTTTATGTACTCGTGTGCGTGGCACTGTTTTAACCAAACGTTTATTTTAGACTTAAAGGCTTTAATGTTATTCAAATGAGTCTTCTGAATGTTTGTCAGTTTTAATGACTCGAGATGGAGTCTTAGTTATATTGTATGCTAGACTGCACTTATTTGAATAGGTATCGACCTTAAGTGTAAAGACTGTTTGATCACTTTCGCGTTTCTAATACCATAGAAAGGTAGCAATGAAGGAGTTATAGATTTATTATGCCTCGGAACGCATGTTGCATATTGATCATTGATCCTTGGAGTAGATGGCTAGGTTTTGAACTTAGTTGAGTTTTAAGAGTATTGACCCGATTTAATAAGCTCGTTGTAGGCTTGGGTTGGAATTACATGGGTTGTATTAAAATAGAAGTTTGCATGATGTGAATGTTTGGGTATTCTTTTGGATTTAATTATTGTTAAGTCTTAAATCAGAAGAATAAAAGCTGAAGGACCACTTTGTAAGAGTGTTAAGATTATGAAAGACGGTTGTGTTATAGAAGTGTTTTACTTGCGATGTGGATGGGTTACAAAGGACAAAGTTTTAGGCACAAATGAAGTCAGGTATGGAAAATATTGAACTGTGAAGGATTGTATTTGTTTTAGTATTGGTTTGGAATCACAAGGAGTTAGTATGAACGAATAAGTTCAAGTTATTTAGCAAATCGAAAGTGGTAGTTCAACTAAAGTTGGGGAGGAGATATTTAGTGAAATAAACTCGGTGAAAAGGTGTATGGATGATTGTGAGAAACCTGGTCTGTGGTGAAAGGCCGTATGTGAAGAATGTACGAGTGAGTACAGGTATCAACTGCCAAGATAAATGTGTCAACTAGTAGGTATTATGAAGTTAGAATTAGGATGTATCTGATGGAAGTCTTTTCGGGGATTCCAGATGAATAGTACTAGTTGTCAATAAAGCTGTTGGAATTTGTGGTTGTAAGATGGTGTAGTGATTTGGCTATTATTGGAATAGAATGTCGAGCGGTAGTGTGAGTTTATCCCAAAATGATTTTGGTTGTATGAGTCTTTAAATAAGTTTATGATTTTGAATCATAGGAAGTTTAATGAAGATGAGAAAGTGTTATCGGTAAGTGGAAAAGTTGGGAGAAAGAGACAAATAATGATTGGAGGGTAGTACTCCATGCTAAAGTAGGAAGTAATGATAGAAAGGTCGGACCTAAGAATGTAGTTATACTACAGGTTCGATGGAAAATTTCACCTTTGAGATATAATATCTTAGTGCTTGGTTGCATTGTGATCGTGTAGTACGATATTGATGCGTAGAAATGGTAATACTTTATACTGAAGAAACGTGTGGGTCATAGATGTAGTGATGGGTACCGTAGATATATGAGTATTCAAAAGTGGTGAGTATACTCAATTTAAAGTGAGTATGGATTTTCAAGCAGCATACGTAAACGTTATTTTGAGATCTGGAGATTGAAATGTAGATGATGACGGTATGGAAGACCAAGCAGTAGTCGGATAAAGGTTTAATGATAAACAGTTACTTTAAGGAGGCTTACAAATCTGAGTTGGAGAGCGGTTAATGATGAAAGAGGTAAGGTTCAGGAAATATGAAAGATAAATCCTTGTTCCTTTTAGACTTTATTTGGGAATGGAATTCATGTGTGGGTTTGGTTAAAGTGCAAAGGCTGGTGATAATTAGGTGGTAACTTTTGGGTTTAAGGCCAAACACCTTTAGTGTAATCGGGGAATTGTAGCTAATTTTAGAAAGAATGTTGGTGATGGTAGTAGTAACCATAAGATACTCATTGTTGATGAGTGGTGTTAGTGAACTAATCTTTGAGATTGGTAAATGAACCTGTCCGTTTGATGATTAATTATTGAAATGGATTTTGAAGTCTATTAGAGCTCTTTGGATGTAAATGGCCGTTAATGATAGGGACAATTGAAATTAGAAATTCGGTTGGTCTCAGTATTAATTGAACCTTAATTTGATTTAGAGTTTGTCAGGATCGATTCTTAACAAGAATTAAACTTCTTAGAAGCAGAATTTAGAGAATCTTGCGGAATAGAACTCTAAATCAATTAAAGAACAATCAATAGAAATTCAATAAACTGTATATATATCAAACAGTTATTACTCACAAGTTTTACACCAAACCTCAATCTTGTTGAACAGGCTCAACAAGACGATTTCTACTTCTCTAGAAATAGGATCTATGATCTTGAGGTTAATTCACTCTTGAATGAATATCGAATTCTGTATACTATCTATTTTCTGTTTTTGTATTTTCTAATAGCTATCTATCAATACTATTTATACAAAAGTAATTACAAGATAACTATCAAAAGTAAATTGATCTTCTGAATCTTCGTTAAACATATCTTGATCAATTCCTTATTTGTCTCCAAAAGCATCGCATCCCAAACTTATCAACTCAGCAGTATTAATGATGATTTGGCTCAGCAGCATTAACAACCTTCAGCAGTATTAACCTTCACAGTCTTCAAGCAGTAGTAACTCAGCTCAGCAGTACTAACCATGTCTAGCAGTATTAACTTCTTCTAGCAGTAGTAACTTCTTCTAGCAGTAGTAACTTCTTCTAGCAGTAGTAATCTCTTCTAGCAGTAGTAATCTCTTCTAGCAGTAGTAATCTCTTCTAGCAGTAGTAATCTCTTCTAGCAGTAGTAATCTTTCCCAGCAGTAGTAACGAAGAACTGGCAGTAGTAATGTAGACTTAGCAGTACTAACCATACTTAGCATATCTTCAGTTCCCAACAATCTCCCCCTAACTTGACTTTTAGGAAAAGAAGTCAAGTTCTTCAGATGATGCTTCCAAAACTTAGTCATCATGTACACACAGATTAGGACTTAAGCCTAGACTCTGATTGAGAATCCTTTTTACCAAGAATCTACCCATTGCTGAATCCTTGTTGCAGGTCAGCTTGGTATGTAACATTCCTTGCAGCCTCTTCATGCTGTGATGGTATATTTCATCCACCAGATAGTATTCTTGAGTTGCAGAGTCAAGGGAGATGACATATACTCCACAGTTTTCATAGAGCATCCAGTTGGTAATGGCTTGAAACTGTGTGTTTAACCTATGCTGAACTGCTTCAGGTTTGAACATTTGGCACAAGAATTCAAGTACCATTTTAGAAATTGACATCCCTTGCTCAGTCAGCATGTTTTCATATATCTTCATCCCAACTTTGAACATCTCTTCTAAGTCTGATCTTGAGCAAGTTCTGACAATTTTTCCCCAAGTAGAAAAGACTTCAAATTTTCCATCTGCTCTTTTTATCCTAATGAACTCCTTTCTACCATCTTTCAAAGTGTCCCAAAAGATGATTTCAGGAGCCTTAGATGATATTGGTTCAGCCTGAAGTGGAATTGGGTTAGAGTCAACACTAGTAATGTACAAATCACATTGGGCATCCGTTTGTGATTTCACATTGCCTGATTGCCCTGATGGAGTTGCCACTTCTTCTTCAGCAACTTTTCCATCAGATTTTTCTTTCACTGTTTCCTCCTGGGCCTCTTCTGCAGATGACTCCACCCTTGGCTTCTTTTCATTTTTCTTCTTTGAAGTTATGGGCTGGGTTCTTGGTCTTTTCTTTGACATCATCTTGGTTCTTTTAAGAGTTTTGACAGCCTCAGGAGTTGGTTCAGCTGCTTTAAGTTTTTCAGCAGCAATAACCATTTCTGCTGCTATGGCTGTTACTGCTTCTCTTAGTACATGTAGTGATGCTGCTTCAATACTGTTCTTTACAATCCAGTAAATTTCTTCATCTATTTCAGCTTGAGTTGTAGTTACTGCTTCCTGCTCAGTTTCTGCTGCTTTGACTGTTTGGCCTTCAGCAGCATTAACAGTTTCTGCTGCTTGTTCAAACTCAGCAGCATTAACAGTTTCTGCTGCTGTGGTTTCTGCTGCTGTGGTTTCTGCTGCTTTGTTTTCTGCTGCTTTAACACACTCTTCCCCCTTTTCTGTCTCACTGGACTCCCCCTTAAACTGTGCATAGTCCATTTCCATCTCAGTCTCTATGTGAACAGTCTCCCCCTCAATTTGTGGACCCTTCAGTTTCAGTTCTGCTTCTGACTCTGACTCCCCCTTTTTGGGAGCATCATCAGTTGAAGTTCTTCTTCTTAGCACAAATCTTGCCTTTTTCTTTTTGTTCAGCAACTTGGTGACCATCTTTTTGAGCTTCTCAATTTGAGACTGTTGGTAGGTGACCACAGTCTTAAGTTGCTCAATCTCTTTCTTTTGTGCCATAACATCCAAGTTGATATTCCCTATGGTTTCCATCAATTCCTCATAGTTATATCTATCCTCACCTTGTTTAGAAGTATTTACCTTCTTTAAAGGATCCTTGGAAGTTTCAGCAGAAGCCTTCTGCTTAGCAGAAGCACTACCTGCCCCCTTGGTTTCTTGGCACCTGGGTCCTCCTAATGATTTCTCATTTAGAGTTGCCATGGGGAAGGTCTTATTTATGTTACCACTGTCCTTCTCTGTGCTAGCAGAAGTAGTGGCAGCCTTAGCACCCATATGGTCATCCTTCTCCTTAGAGACCACCTTCTTGGGGTTGGGAGACACCCCTGTGGTTTCCCTGTTGATATTCTCAATTGGAGAATGCTCCAATTGAGGGCTTAAAGGCTTAGGGCTTTGAGTAGGTACATCAAGGGAAGGAGCCTTGTGCACCTTTCTTCTTTGAAACCTTTTGGTGATTGTGGGAGTGGGCTGTTCAAGAATGGACTGAGGGATGTCTTTTGAGATGGAAGGTTGGGATTGGTCATCAGTGGGTTGATCTAATGAGGGCCTTGATCCTGATGCCATACCTTCAGAGGGGTGGGACACAACCATCATTGTAGAGAACAATGGTGTGTCAACTCCTTCCGAGTCCCTAGGAAGTCTTTTCATATTTGAAAAAACCTTCCCTTTAGGGGATTTGGGTACATATACCTCAGTAAACTGAGGTAAGTCCATCAATTCCTTGTTAAGAACTTCTTGCACAAACCTTGGATACATGAAAAAGGTCTTTACGGATTCCAAGTTTGATACAAGATCATTAAAGATCATTGCTGAAAAATTGTACTTTCTGGCAGTGGATAAGCAGACCAAGGCATATGCAATGGGACTGCTGAACTCACTCCATCCAGTAGTTTTCTTGGAAATACAGTGCATCAGGGTATGAACAAGAAATCTCCATTGGTTGAAAATTTTTGACTTGTAGAATTTAAAAACACCAATGGGACCTTCATACCCCATTCTTTGTAAAGTAGAAAAGAGTTCTTCATTAGGAATAGAAGATATACCTGAAGCATCATTCAACTGAAGAGAGATGCGAATAACCTCTTCAGTGACTTTCAAGGGTTTATCACAGACCCTTGTTCGAATGGTTTTCTGCCCTTCTTCGACACTAACAGTGGCATTCTCCCAAAATTGTGTCTGATGTTCGATATAGATTGTTGGGCTCACCGTTAGGGCATAGGAGATGTGCGAGGATTTGAGAAAATCGACTATATCGTGGAATCCCGCAGCTTGTTTCGGCTTCTGTAGCATGGCTATTTCATTGTGCTCATCCACAAACTCCATGATTCCTGAGGATTCTTGAAAGAAAAGCACAGAGATTCTGGGAGACTAGGTTAGAACGAGAGAGAAGAAGTAAATGCGAAGAGTCGTTATGAACTTGGGCGGGCAAACAGGGGTATTTATATGCCCTAGATTAACAGAAGCAGTATTAACTACCTCGCAGTATTAACTACCGAGCAGTATTAACTGCCAAGCAGTATTAACGACATCAGCAGTATTAACTGCTGAGCAGTATTAACTGCAGGGCAGTATTAACTACACAGCAGTATTAACTACCGAGCAGTATTAACTACCTAGCAGTATTAACTACCAAGCAGTATTAACTGCACTAGCAGTATTAACTACTGAGCAGTATTAACTACCAAGCAGTATTAACTACCAAGCAGTATTAACTGCACTAGCAGTATTAACTACTGAACAGTATTAACTGCAAAGCAGTATTAACTACACAAGCAGTATTAACTACTGAGCAGTATTAACTACTGAGCAGTATTAACTACTAGAACACATGCAGTAGTAACTCTGCACTGTGCATCACTTGTCAAATCCTCAAAAGTCAACTTACACATCACTTTTACCACTTCTCTTATCTTCTGCAGGATTATTTTCAAAAGTAGCATGTCCTCCATCAATTCATTGGAAATATTGAAGGCAGGCCATGTTACCTGTCATGTGCCTAGAGCAACCACTGTCAACATGCCAAATGCTTCTTCCCTTAAGCTGTTGGCTGCCCTGCACATCTGAGAAATCAATTAGTTTTTGTTGGGGACCCAAGCCATAGTGGTCTTGGGTCTCCCTTGATCATCAAAATACTTACATTCTGTTTTGATGAGCTTGTCAAAGTGAGGAACATCAGTGCTTGAGTACTTTGTTTTGATGATAGGTCTAGAAGCAATACTAACTGATGTAGGAGTGCTAACTTTGGCAGCACTAACATTGCTTCCAGAAGTACTAGCCTTCTCAGCAGTATTAACTAACTTAGCAGTACTAACACTAGAAGCAGTATTAATTGTTGAAGAAGTACTAACTGTGTTAGCAGTACTAACACTGCTAGTAACATTATTGCTTCCTGCAGTACTAACATTGTTAGCAGTACTAACTGAGTTGGCAGTATTATCATTAGTACCT
Source organism: Saussurea involucrata (assembly GCA_033807775.1). Lineage (NCBI taxonomy): Eukaryota > Viridiplantae > Streptophyta > Magnoliopsida > Asterales > Asteraceae > Saussurea > Saussurea involucrata. Next base: position 26,242,606 of record CM066319.1, on the reverse strand, counting down.
TTAGGCATCCATACTCTAACACTTTCTGTTTCTGCCTTTTTCATGTGGCTTATGGTTTTAGCTTGTTTCTTTGCCACAACCTTCCTCACAGACTTTTTATATCCCCCACTCTTTCTGTAACCAGCAGGTTTTTGAAAATATCTTTGAGCATTAAACCTTTGGTTAACTGGATTGAAATAACAGTGTTTGGCTAAGTGATTTAGCTTACCACAGATGAAGCAAGGTTTTGGCCTGTTGATTCTGTTCAGGTCAACTCCTTGTCTCATAGCCCACTGGTTATTCCAGTTCCTTTGATTTCCCCTCTGATTATCATGTTTTTGGGGCTTGAGTTCTTGAGATTTCTTACAAGAACAATGTTTACAGGTATTGGGAGCCACAGCTGTGGTCTGTTTGTAATGGACTCCCTTTTTCTCTTCATTCCTTTTGATCTCAGTGTTCTTGACACATGTACTCTCACATTCCTCATCAGAGTCTACTTTGTCAGTCTCATCCTCAGCAACTATTTCCTTTTCACAGGGATCTATATTAATCTTTAATTCAGGTTCCTTTCTATCCTTGGTCTCTAACAAATCAGACTTGGGAGGTATGTAGTTATTGTTGTAGGGTGGAGGTGTGGCATTGTACCCTATCCCTACTTTCATCTTGTCATGGATTTGAGCCTTAATGATGGTATCCATGGTTTTAGAAGCACAGGTAAACTTTTCAACATCAAGTTTAACCTTCTCAAGCTCTTCTTTTAATTTCTCATTCTCCTCCCCAGACACTTTCAGCTTAATCTCATACTCATTCTTCTCCCACTTCCAATAGTTAGTATCATAGTGGTGTTGAAGTTCATTAGCTTGAAAAGCTCTAATCTGTTCCTCAAACCTTTCTACAATCCTAACATAATCTTTCACATCTTTCTCTAGCCTCTTTAGGTCATCACACATACCCTGATTGTGATCCCTATATTTTTTAACAGCATCAATGCAAGCTTGAGAGCAGAGTTTAGATTGTACCTCAGTGGGAATATCAGATACTTCTGCCATAAGAGCTTGATTCTGACAGGCTTCCTCAGCTTGATCACTCCAATCAAATCTCATTCCTTGTTGAGAAACATGGGCTTGAGAGGAGCTTCTGTTTTGGTTTCCATTTGGAGCCTGTTGATGTGATCCTCCATAACACTCAACCTTGGATTGGTCAAAGCCTTCACCATCTTCTCCAATCTTTCCTTCATTACATGGGCCATTTTCTATGATGTCCCATATTGCATAATTAGTAAGAAGAATGTACTGCTTGATTCTCAGTTTCCACATGTCCAATTTATTGGGTTTGAGCATGGGAACTTTTGAAACAGGAGTACTGTGAGTATCCATTGAATTGTCCATAGCTTCTAAGATAACACCGCTCTGATACCACTTGTCAGGATCGATTCTTAACAAGAATTAAACTTCTTAGAAGCAGAATTTAGAGAATCTTGCGGAATAGAACTCTAAATCAATTAAAGAACAATCAATAGAAATTCAATAAACTGTATATATATCAAACAGTTATTACTCACAAGTTTTACACCAAACCTCAATCTTGTTGAACAGGCTCAACAAGACGATTTCTACTTCTCTAGAAATAGGATCTATGATCTTGAGGTTAATTCACTCTTGAATGAATATCGAATTCTGTATACTATCTATTTTCTGTTTTTGTATTTTCTAATAGCTATCTATCAATACTATTTATACAAAAGTAATTACAAGATAACTATCAAAAGTAAATTGATCTTCTGAATCTTCGTTAAACATATCTTGATCAATTCCTTATTTGTCTCCAAAAGCATCGCATCCCAAACTTATCAACTCAGCAGTATTAATGATGATTTGGCTCAGCAGCATTAACAACCTTCAGCAGTATTAACCTTCACAGTCTTCAAGCAGTAGTAACTCAGCTCAGCAGTACTAACCATGTCTAGCAGTATTAACTTCTTCTAGCAGTAGTAACTTCTTCTAGCAGTAGTAACTTCTTCTAGCAGTAGTAATCTATTCTAGCAGTAGTAATCTCTTCTAGCAGTAGTAATCTCTTCTAGCAGTAGTAATCTCTTCTAGCAGTAGTAATCTTTCCCAGCAGTAGTAACGAAGAACTGGCAGTAGTAATGTAGACTTAGCAGTACTAACCATACTTAGCATATCTTCAGTTCCCAACAGAGTTTGAAACTGAAATCAAGTAATATAGAACATTTTAAGGTTGGGAGATGACTGAAGTCGTATGGTTGGGAGCTTCTCTATGGTTGGAACGTTTATTTGTACATGAGTACAACGTGTGTGTAGAGGCTTTGTTAATAAGCAATTGTTCAAATAATTGTCTGTATAGACCGTGTGGATAGAACTTGGATTTTCGTTAGGAATTATTGAATCATGGTCGACAGTGAGTTGGTTGACTTTGGGTTGTAAAGGGTATAGATTTCGAGGACGAAATCATTTTCAAGTTGGGGAGAATTGTAACACCCGGAAAATCCTTGAAAGTAATATTAGTCCTAATATTTCTTTATATTTTGACTTCTTAGATTATAATTGAGTTCCTAAGTAATTTCCGTGATTTTACTGGTTATTTGATAACTTCCGATAGAAATCAGTAAGTTTATTTCTTAAGGAAATTAATGAAAAATAGATGATAAAGTTAAATAGTAGATATTATGGATTTGTTGGATGGGTAATTTGATTACGAGTCCAACGGTACTTTCCGGGATAAAAACGGAGTTCTAACGAAGAAGTTACGGCCAAATTAGTGGAAAATAAGAAGTAAACGAACAGAGACTGGCGCGGATGGTGGCGCCGATGCACTGGCGCGGGCACCGGCGCCGAGCACCTGACGTGCTAAAAAGAGGTTAAAACCCACCTCTTAGCCTTAGTCATTATCCATTTCATTTGGAGTTCGGGAATCAGGGTTTTCTCCTTCTTCTCAGGCGATTTTCATCTAAAGCATAAGGTAAATTCACATCTCTTAATCATACTTCAATCCAAGCAATTAGTAGATGAATCTTATCAATCAAACTTCAATTAGGGCTTTGCTTTCTTCATCTTCTCGATTTGGAGTAATTGGGTTCAAGTCTTCAAGTTAGGGTTATACCAATTGAAGAATTAAGGTGAGTAACTTGTATCTAATTGATTGTATTATACTTATCTACCATTCTTTATCTTGATTTGGTATGATTAATGAGAAATCTTGATGAATAAGCTCTTAATGGTTGAGAGGGAAAGCAAGAAGACTTCAAGTAAGTCATTGTGGATTAATTGTATTTATGGCTTAGTATGTCATGTTAAATGTCAATGCTAAGAGTTTGGCTTTGATTATACATCAATAGGATATGATTTTTGATGAGGGCTTAATAGATGTCTTAATGATGAATTGATGGCTTAATGGTCAAAATGGACTTATTATTGAATTGTAAACATGGATGTTTATTATTGATGTCATATAGAATATGATTTATTGCATATGGATGTAAATGAACTACATGGAAGTAGTATTGGTTATGTTAAATGGTTGGACCATTAATATGTGTTAAATATGCTTGATATCATATAGAATATGATTTATTACATGTGGATGTATATGAAATACATGGAAGTAGTATTGTTATGTTAAATGGTTGGACCATTGTTATGTTAAATGGTTGGACCATTGTTATGTTAAATGGTTGGACCATTGTTATATGCTGAAAATGCTTGAATATTATTAGGATTAACATATTTGGTATTCACATAATTGGAGGAGCACCTAGTAGGCATTGGAGGATATATCCTTACATACCGTGGGGTAAATGTAATGGATTCATACCTTCGGATACCGTGGGGTTTTCCGTTGTGTTATGTCTTGTGACTCTACCGTGGGGTACCGATCATGGGATATCTTCGATTATGATGTAACTGGTAGCGATATGGGCCTTCTCCATGGAATCCAATTTGTGAATGTATCGAATTGTTATTCCTACATGCTATGATTATGCTCTATGTGCTATGTGTAAATCTCACTTAGGCTTTAAAAGCCTAACACTTGTTGTGTGTTTTATGTATTACAGATTTTAGTGGTTCCGGGCAAGAAGGTTTAGAACGGGGTTGTGAGCATGGAATCATTATTAGAGAGATAAAGATTGGAAGATTGATGATAGAACTTTCCGGCATTCTTTTGATATTTGATTGCTATAGTAGTGATCAAATAAGCTAGTGGTTCAATAGTAGTTATAATTAGCTAAATTTCGTATTATTGGTTATGTAATGATTTATGTATGCTTTTACTCTAGTATTGAGTACCACTCTTCCGTTTTATGGAAGTTTTTGTTAACCCCTGTTTTGGGGTGTTACATCTTTTGCCTAGCAAAAGCACTGCCTACCCCCGTGGTTTCTTGGCACCTGGGACCTCTGAATGATTTCTCATTCTGAGTTGCCGTGAGGAAGGTCTTAGGTATGATACCACTGTCCTTCTCTGTGCTAGCAGAAGTAGTGGCAGCCTTGCTACTCACATGCTCAACCTTCTCCTTAGTGAGCACCTTCTTGGGGTTGGGAGACACCCCTGTGGTTTCCCTTTCGATATTATCTAATGGAGAATGCTCCAATAGAGGGCTTAAAGGTTTTGGGCTTATAGGAGGTACATCAAGGGAAGGAGCCTTGTGTACCATTCTTCTTGTAAACTTTTTGGTTATGAGAGGAGTGGGTCTTTGAAGAATGGACTGAGGAATTTCTTTGGTGATTGAAGGTGGGGTTTGGCTATCAGTGGGTTGGTCTAATGAGGGCCTTGACCCTGATGCCATACCTTCTTGTGTGTGGGACACACCCATCATTGTAGAGAACAATGGAGTGTCAACTCCTTCCGAGTCCCTGGAAGTTCTTCTCATATTTGAGAAGACCTTTCCTTTAGGGGGTTTAGGTACATATACCTCATTAAATTGAGGCAAATCCGTCAATTCCTGAGTAATCACTGCTTGGACAAACCTTGGGTACATATAAAAACTCTTTTTGGATTCCAGGTTTGACACAAGATCATTGAAAATCATTTGTGAAAAATTAAACTTCCTGGCAGTGGCCAAGCAGACCAGGGCATAAGCAATGGTACTGCTAAACTCACTCCATCCAGTAGTTTTCTTTGAAATGCAAATCATTAAGGTATGAACAAAGAATCGCCATTGTGTAGAAAATTTAGACTTGAAAAACTTAAAGATTCCAATGGGACCTTCATACCCCATTCTCGTTAAAGTTGAGTATAGATCGTCATTAGGAATAGACGTCATACCTGAGGCATCATCCAATCGAAGAGTGATGCGAATAATCTCCTCTGTAACATTCAAGGGTTTGTCACACACCCTTGTTTTGATGATTTTCTGCCCATCTTCAGACACCACGGTGGCATTTTCCCAGAACTGCTTCTGATGCTCGGTGTAGATTGTCGGGGTCACCGTTAGGGCATAGGATATATGTGTGGACTTGAGGAAATCCACAATGTCGTGAAAACCTGCGGATTGTTTTGTCTTCTGGAGCATGGCTATCTCGTTGTGTTCGTCGATAAACTCCATTGTACCTGAGGATTCTTGACAGAAAACAGAGATTCTTGGGAGAGAATAGTTAGAAAGAGAGAGAGATGAATAGAATTCAAAGAGACGTTATGAACTTTGGCGGGCTGAAAGAGGTATTTATAGCAGTAGTAGCCCTAACTTTTTCTTTTAAAGTAGTATTAACGACACATGCAGTATTAAGTACGAAGCAGTATTAACTATGTACTGGCAGTAGTAACTATGCACTGGCAGTAGTAACTATGCACTGGCAGTAGTAACTATGCACTGGCAGTAGTAACTATGCACTGGCAGTAGTAACTATGCACTGGCAGTAGTAACTATGCACTGGCAGTAGTAACTATGCACTTTTCAGCACTTGTCAATCTGAGTCATACAGAAGATCCTGAGAAAAAGAGTTAGTAGTACCAAATATAGAAGGAAATACAGGTATAAAAACTGAAAATCATGACTTTATTCAAGGTTGATCATGCCCACACTTGTTACCAAGAAGGTGAATCTACCCACATCAAAAGCTTTTGTGAATAGATCAGCAAGCTGGTCATTGGTATGAACTTTAGCAACTTGAATTAGTTTCTTTTCATTACAATCTCGAATAAAGTGATACCTGATCTTTATGTGCTTTGTTTTTGAGTGTTTGACTGGATTGTTAACAATGCTAATAGCACTGTTGTTGTCAATGAAGATTGGAGTGTGAAGAAATGTTACCCCATAGTCCAACATCTGATTCTGTATCCATAGAACCTGAGAGCAGCAGCTTGCAGCAGCTATATACTAAGCTTCTGTTGTAGATAAGGACACTGTGGTTTGTTTCTTACACTGCCAAGATACTAGTCTTGCACCCAAAAACTGACATCCACCTGACGTAGACTTCCTATCCATGTTAGCTCCACCCAAGTCACTATCTGAGTATGCAAGTAGATCAAAAGATGATTCATAAGGATACCAGAGACCTAATCTAGGTTGCCCTCTTAAGTATCTAAATATCCTCTTGACTGCATGAAGGTGTGATTGCTTTGGTGTAACTTGAAATCTGGCACATACACATACTGGAAACATAATATCTGGTCTAGAGGATGTGAGATACATGAGTGATCCAATCATTGATCTGTAATGATGGACATCCACATCCTCCCCCTCAAGATCAGCATTGATTTGTTTGTGTGTCTCCATTGGTGTGCTTGCTGGCTTTGAGTCTGATAAACCAAACTTATCCAGGATGTCTTTCACATATTTGGATTGGCATATGAAAATCCCATCCTTCTTCTGTTTCACCTGAAGCCCAAGGAAGAAAGTAAGTTCACCCATGGAACTCATCTTGAAGCTCTTGTGCGTTAACTCCTCAAAGTCTTTACACATGTGATCATTTGTGGATCCAAAGATAATGTCATCCACATAGATCTGAACAAGTAGGGTGTCCTTCTTTTTCCTTTTAATGAATAAGGTCTTATCAATGATTCCTCTTTCAAATCCATTTACCAAGAGATAGGTAGACAGGGTGTCATACCATGCTCTTGGGGCTTGATGTAGACCATAAAGTGCCTTCTTTAACTTGTACACTATGTCAGGATACAATGGATTCTCAAATCCAGGGGGTTGACAGACATACACTTCTTCATCTATAGTCCCATATAGAAAAGCACTTTTTACATCCATCTGGTAGACCTTGAACTTCATATATGAGGCATAGGCTAGAAACAACCTAATTGCCTCAATCCTTGCAACTGGAGCAAAGACTTCCTCATAGTCTATACCCTCTTCCTGAGTATACCCTTGTGCAACCAGCCTGGCTTTGTTCTTGATCACAATTCCTCTCTCATCCTTCTTATTTCTGAAAATCCACTTGGTGCCAATTGCCCTATGACCTTTTGGAAGGTCCACCAAGTTCCAAACATTCTGTAGCTTGAACTGTAGCAGCTCCTCTTGCATTGCTTCTATCCAACTTGGATCTTTCATAGCATCATAAGCCTTTTTGGGCTCAATTTGGGATAGAAAGCAAGTGAGTACAGTATTAACTGTATTTTGCTGATCTTGTAGCTCTTGAAGTCTGCTTTGATTCCTAGTCATCATGGGAGAAGCAATGTCTCCAATTACCAACTCGGGAGGATGATTTTTCTGAGTTCTTGATGGATGACCATATTCCTCTTGTAAGTTCACATCCAGATTTGACTCATTTAAGTCTGGATTTTCTTCAGCTTTTTCAGTCACTTCAGACTCTCTGGAATTTGGACTTGAAGGCTGCTTTTCCTCTATTCTTCTCTCTTCTTCATTCTGAATGGGTTCAGCTTCCTTTTCTTGTTCGCAGAAGTCAACAGGATCAATGGTAGGGAGTGGAAATATCACAGACTGAATTCTGTGATCTGATGGTGGTGCATCCCTTTGTCCTGCATTTACGTCACTACTGATACCCAAAGAATTAGTGAGTGAATCAATGTCAAATAGCCAATCAGGACCTAAACCAATAGGATTTGGTGTGTTCTCATTGCATTTGACATTGTCACTTTCTTCAATTATTCTAGAAGAGGTATTAAACACTTTGTAAGCCTTACTCTGAGATGAGTAACCAACAAGAAAACCATCATCTGCTTTGCTATCAAACTTACCTAAGTGAGATTTGGTATTGAGAATTGTACAAGGACATCGAAATGGTTTGAAAAATCCAATAAATGGTTTCTTTTTCTGAAAGTGTCTTGTTTTTAGGCTTTATTACTAAAACTCTGTTTTGGACATAACAAGCAGTATTAACTGCTTGTACCCAAAAAGTAGTGGGTAATTTTGAATCAGCTAACAGAGATCTAGCAGCCTCAATCAGTGTCCTATTCCTTCTCTCAGCAACACCATTCTGTTGTGGAGTCCTAGGAGCACTGTATTGTCTCTCAATTCCTTTTTCCTCACAAAAGGTGTTTAGATCAAGGTTTTTAAATTCAGTCCCATTATCTGATCTAATGACTTTCACTTTTTGATTTGATTGGTTTTCAATTCTAAGAATAAAAGATTTGATCAGTCCACTTGTCTCATCTTTAGTTCTCAGAAAATATACCCAAGTAAATCTAGAGTAATCATCAATAATAACTAAACAGTATGACTTCTTGCCAATGCTCATGACATTTGTAGGGCCAAACAGATCCATATGCAACAACTGAAGAGGATTTGAGATAGTGTTTATCTCTTTGGACTTATGAGAAGTTTTGTGTTGTTTGCCTTTGAGACAAGCAACACAATGATCATCACATGAATAAACTTTTGATGGTAAACCCCTAACAAGATTATGTTTAACAAGTTTATTCATTGTTTTAAAATTCATGTGACACATCCTTTTGTGCCAAAGTGATGATTCATCCATTGAAGCTTTTGATACCAAACAGTTTAGGGATGAATCAGATGAAACACTTTCTAAATCTAAACAATACACATTATCCTTTCTAGGAGTTCTCAATAGTATCATGTTTTCATCAACTACTTTGAATCCAGGAGCAAGAATAATGCATTCAGAATCAGTAAATAATATACTATGTTTCTTGTCACGGACCTGTGATACACTTAACAGGTTGTATCTCAATCGCTCAACATAGTAAACATCCTCAAATGTCATCTTACCTTTCGATACATCACCTTTACCACTTATCTTACCTCCGGCAGGATTATTCCCAAAAGCAACATGTCCTCCATCAATTCTTTTGAAATTCTTGAGGCAGGCCATGTTACCTGTCATGTGCCTGGAGCAACCACTATCAACACGCCAGATGCTCTTCCCCTTGAGCTGTTGGTTGCCCTGCACATAAGATAAATCAATTAGTTTTTATTGGGAACCCAAGCCAAAGTGGTCTTGGGTCTCCCTTGCTCATCAAAGTACTTACATTCAGTTTGGATAAGCTTTTCAACCTGAGGAACTTCAGTACTGGAGTACTTTGTCAAGATGATTGGTCTAGCAGCACAAACACTAGAAGCAGTATTATCTTTAGAAGAAGTACTAACAGTGTTAGCAGTACTAACACTGCTAGCAGCAGTATTGCTTCTAGAAGAAGCACTAACAGTGTTAGAAGCACTAACACTGCTAGCAGCAGTACTATCTGAGGCAGCAGTACTAACAGTGTTAGAAGCACTAACACTGCTAGCAGCAGTACTATCAGAGGCAGCAGTACTAACACTAGTGCTTTTAGGAACCCACATTGTGACACATTCTTTTTCAGTCTTTTTCCTCATGTGGCTTTTGGATTTAGCTTTTTTCTTAGCCACATGGTTTCTTACAGGCTTCCTATAACCATTTGATTTTTGAAAAGTTCTTTGAAAATTTATCCTTTGGTTAATAGGATTGAAATAACAGTGTTTGGCAAGGTGATTCAATTTGCCACAGATAAAACAAGGTTTTGGTCTGTTAATCCTTTGCAGATCAACTCCTTGTTTTCGAGCCCTCTGATTATTCCAGTTTCTTTGATTTCCCCTCTTTTTATCATGTTTTTGGGGTTCATTCTTTTGAGAATTCTTGCAAGAACAATGTTCACAAGTATTGGAATTCACAACAGTGGTCTGTGTATAATGAACTCCCTTTCCCTTTTCAGATCTTTTCATCTCATTGTTCTTATCCCAGGGACTTCCACCTTCCTCATTAGTCTTGTAATTCTCTAAGGGGATCTCACCACTGACATTCTTGTTCCTTTTCTTAGACTCTTCTTTTTCAGTTTTATCCTCAACAACAACTTCATCTAATGGATCTACTTTAGTAGCTCCTTCAGGTAAGTCCTTCCTATCCTTGGTTTCTAACAGGTCTGACCTAGGAGGGATGTATGTGTTGTTGTAGGGTGGGGGTGTGGCATTGTACCCTATGCCTGGTTTCATCTTACTGTGGATTTGAGCATTTATTATGGTGTCCATGACTTTAGAAGCACATGAAAACTTTTCAACATCAAGTTTTACTTTCTCAAGTTCTCCTTTTAATTTCTCACATTCCTCCCTAGACTCTTTCAGTTGGAACTCCAGACCATTCTTTTCCCACTTCCAATAGTTTGTATCATATGAGTGTTGAAGTTCATTGGCTTGAAAAGCCTTAATTTGTTCTTCAAACCTCTCAACAATCACTACATAATCTCTTCTATCCTTTTCTAATCTCTTAAGGTCATCACACATTACCTGGTTGTGATCTCTATACCTTTTCACAGTGTCTATACAAGCTTGAGAACAGAGATTAGATTTTACCTCAGTAGGAAGATCTGAGACTTCTGCCATGAGTGCATGATTCTGAATTGCCTCTTCTGCTTGATCACTCCAATCAAATCCCATTCCTTGTTGAGAAACAAGGGCTTGAACAGAGTTTCTGTTCTGGTTGAAGCTTCCAGTCTGAGCTTGTTGATGGTTGTTTTGAGATATTCCACCTCTGCATTCCCTGGCAAAGTGTCCCATCTTATGACACTTGTAGCATTCCACCTTAGACTTGTCAAACCCAGCACCATCTTCTCTTCTTTGGGAAAAGTTGTTTCTCCCAGTCCTCTTTATAAACTTCTTCACCCTCATAGAAAGCATAGCCATCTGCCACTTGATATCCATCTCCTCAAGATCATTAGCATTAATCTGTTCTAAGTCATCATTAATTAATGAGGAGTTAACATGACTAGAAAAGAAAGCTTCTAGTACAGAATCATTGGCCTTCTCCTGATTGACTCCACCAGCAGTACTAACTGATTCAGGGTTAGCAGTAGAATCAGTTGATGCTGATAGGAGTGCAGCATTATACACATATCCTGAGGGCTTCTTCTTGGCTTCAACCTCTGCTTCAAATACCCTAAGATCATTGTAAAGATCATCAAGCTCTTTATCTTCTAACTGGTCATTCTGTCTGAAAGACACAGTATACATTGTCCATTCCTCACCTAATGATCTTAGAAACTTTCTGTTTACATCATCAGCCTCCATACGAACTCCAACTGTAGCCAATTCTCCAATCAACTTATTAAATCTATCAAAAGTTTGAGTCATAGACTCATTCTTTGTAGAAGTAAAATTTTCATATTGTTGCTTAAGAATTGCCTTCTGGTTCCTCTTGGTGCTCTTGGTACCAGTGAATCTCTTTTCCAATGCATTCCATAAAATCTGAGCATCAGTGCAGTGATGAAATTGGTGCTGATACTCATTGGGAATAGCCAAAAGCAGAGTGCTTAAGGCTTTCATCTCTGTTTGTCTAACCTTTCTTTCTGCATCAGTCTTTGGAGGGGGTCTTTTGCCATCTGGTCCAACTTTTCCTTCAGCACATGGACCATTCTCTATAATATCCCAGATGGAATAATCAGTAAGCAAAATATACTGCTTGATTCTAATCTTCCACATGTCAAACTCATTAGGCCTGAGCATGGGAACCTTTGAAACAAGAGTACTGTTTGATTCAACTGTGTTGTCCATAATGATTGTAGATTTCTAAGAAACCAAGCTCTGATACCACTTGTCAGGATCGATTCCAAACAAGAATACTTATACTTAGAAATCAGAATTAAAGAATCTTGCGGAATAGAACTTTAATTCAAACACACTCGATGAACAACTAATCAGAAAACACAATCTGGTTGTATTCAATACTTCAACTCACAAGTTTACAACCAAACCTCAATCTTGTTGAACAGGCTCAACAAGACGACTTCTACTTCTCTAGAAATAGGGTTCTAAACCTTGAGGTTAATTCTCTCTAAAACAAAAACGAATTCTGATGAAAATCTCTATCTAATAGCTATCTATCAAGATCTATTTATACTAAATAATTACAAGATAACTATCAAAACAAAATTGATCTTCAGAATATTCTTTCATGCTTATCTTCGATCATTCCATCTTTATCTCCAACATTCTCGCATTCCATAATTATGATCACAAGCAGTATTAAAACCGTTATGCACAAGCAGTACTAACATTGTTCCAGCAACATTAACTTTTACTTGCAGTACTAACTTTGCTCTGGCAGTAGTATTGTTGTTCTGGCAGTACTAATGTTGTTCTGGCAGTACTAATGTTGTTCTGGCAACACTAACCATACTTAGCAAATCTTCAGTTCCCAACACCTCTGTCAGCCTAAGTCTCATAGGAAACCTTAAGTGTTAGACACGTGTCCATACTTTCCACGTATGCCCTAAAGATTGGAGACACACTTTCCACGTGTTATCCAAGGGTACGATAGTACACTGTCTACACTTTATCAGGTCTATAAATAGCGAGGTAGTGGAACAACATTTGTAAGCTTTTGGAAGAATAGTTTTCCACATTTGAAAAAGCACGCACTGCAGTATTTCCATAGCACTACTTCGTACGATACTGTCCTGTGAGATTTCCGAACACTCTCTTGAACATATTCTTGGAGTGATTCATTTTATCAATATACGAGCAGTGTTCTTTGTTTGATTTCATTATCATTTTACTGTTCTATATTTTGATCTTCACAGTTCAGTTATTGTTTACACAATCACTCACTTTAATGGCTTTGCTTAAAATGCTTCCGCTGTCTAATTATTTACCATTATCGTGATACAACGTGAATCTGGGAACCTACAGATTTCTATTGGTGCTCCCACTTAGTAATTATTTTTGAGGTTATCTCCATATTTAGAGAAAAACTCATTATCTATCATACTTTCTCCATTTTGGAGATAGTTTTGGGAAAACTGTTGGAACAAAATGTAATAACCGTGTCCATTTTGAGAACAAAATTAAGTGTGGTGGTGATTATGAGAAAAAAATGAAAGTTTTGTGGTTTTGTGAAAATGTATAGAAGGGGATGGAAACCCTAATTTCTCCATTTCTCTACATCTCAGTGTGTGCGGCTAAGAGTGTGTGTGTGTGTGTGTGAAGAAGAAAATTTGGCAATTGAGGAGGAAGATCTTGGAATTTGCAGCTGAGCTTTGGGAAGAATATAGAATTCTTCCAGGTAATTGCTTATCTCCCCACTCTTGAAGTTTTGTGGAAGATAGAAATCTTTTGGGGATAGAAACTTGGATTGTGGGGTTTTTCCTTGTGTTTCTTTTATTAATTGGTTTAAGGGATGATTAACAATGGGTTAAAGTGGTATTCTATCGATCTGTATTCAATCCCTAAGAGGTGATGGTGGGATTTAGGGTGAGTATGCTAAACCTTCTGCGATTTGCGCCAAAATCGCCGTATCCGGAAAGTTTGTGTGACCAGGTAGAGTCCGGATGGTACCGGACAAGTTAAGTGTTCGGATAGCGTCCGGATAGTGTGTTGTGTCCGGATAGCGTCCGGATAGTGTGTTGTGTCCGGATAGCGGATAGGGTGAGGTGTCCGGGATGTTTCACCCGGAAAGTGTTTATCCGGATAGTTTTAGCTGTTCGGGTAGAATCTTCCGGATAGTTTAACTGTCCAGGTAAATCTTTCTGGATAGTGGTGCAGTGTAACCCTTAGTGCATCTGTTTAGTGAATTCTGATTGTGGGGACTGTCTGTTGGTCCGAGGGGTTAGTTAGGTGAGAATCGGTTTCGGTCAAGTGACTTATCACTGTAGTGTGTGCATCCTTATAGGTGCAGTTGAAGAGAGAATCAAGCCAGTGAGAGGATTCTATCAGGGCGCCAGGTGAGTCTTTCTAAACCCCAAATCTTGTACAAACGTGGTGATTTATACATGTATTCAACTCATGCATATCAACTGTTTTAATTACAAAGTGAAGTGTGTGTAGCTAAATGAAATGTGGATAGACATGCTATGGCTATGGTGTGAAATGGGGGTGTATCCCATATTATTTATTTATTTATTTATATATATATATATATATGAATTCGTTTCATATATGGACGGTGTGTGCCCTACTACGCTGTCACAATGTGTGTGACTATAGCGTGTGCCATTAGCATATGTCCTGGTGTGCTTAACATATAAGTGTGCTTCATCATGAACTTGCATAAAATCCCTTACTGCTATTTTATAAATTTTGTTATATATGTTGTGGCCTTGTTTTGAGTGAACTCACTAGACCTTATGGTCTAACCCTCGCTTTCAAAACTAAAAACTTTTCAGGTGAGCAGGTAGATAAGGGTAAGGGTAAGCAGTGAGATATGGGAGGGCTTGATGAAGCAGATTTGAAGATTTTGATGGAATGTCCAAATAGTTCTTTTGTTTATATTTGTTCTCAGCTGTAAACCGGTTGTTATGTCAACCGTTGACTTAGAAATTTTGTAAGGCGTTTTGGGATATTTATGCATGCGTATTGTTGTGTTGGTTTATCTTTTGTGTGGGTTGTTACAGTTGGTATCAGAGCAGTAGTTTAAGAGATTAAGGTGACCGGACGGGCCTAAACTTAAACTGTGGGAGTTAGGTAGTACAACTGAGAACTAGGAGGACCTTAGTGAGACCTGGTTGGGACGATTAATAGGGTGGTGAGAACTGTCATGTAAGGTAAGTTGTTGATTACACCTGGCCAGTGTAATTTCGAACTTACAGGTACATGTATGTGCTTATTTGCCTTATTATATTGGAATTGTAGGTTTAATGTTATTGGTGTGTTTCTTTGTCAGTCAGTAATCATGTCTCCATCTTTGAGGAGTGGATCAGAACCGGTCGATGATGAGATCGAGATGGAAGTAATGGTGAATCCACCAGTGCAGGCGGCCACCCGCGGTTACCCAGGTGAAAGAAGAATACCCCAGCGAGCAGTTACCCAGGTGAATGAAAATGCTGAGAGAGCTGGAGTAAGGGCACGCGTTCCCCGTGGAACGAGGAGCGTAGGGATTCCGCCGGAGCCGGAGGCATCTCAACTGGAGAGCTCTGCGTCCAGGCGGGGAGCAGGTCGAGGTGGAGGCCGTGGGCGAGGTCGTGCTCAGACCTTCGTGACCCAAGAGAACTTCGTTGCTGTTTTGGGTGAAATTCAGGATACGTTGAAAGCTCTGTTAGCAAACCAGGATAAGTAAACATCAGGGCATAAAGAAACAAGTGGTAGTAAGGAAGGGGTGTCTAGCTCACATGGATCTGCTTCGGGGAGTCCTTCTCAATCGAATCCGTTAGCGGTCAATGACTTTGTGCTGAGTGGGGGGTGTAGTTACAAGGCATTCGCCTGTTGTAAGCCACCCACTTTCAAGGGAGAATGTGACTCAATGTTGGCCGTAAAATGGATAAGGGAGATGGAGCTAGTGTTTGACATCTGTAAATGTGCTAACAGTGATCGAGTGATGTTCGCCTTATCCATGATGAAGTCTGATGCAATGTTTTGGTGGGATGCGGAGACAGCGGGAGAAGGGTCGAAAGCTGCTAAGGGAATGACATGGGAGACCTTTGTCTCAAAGTTTAAGGCATCGTTCTGCCCGCTTGCAGCAGTAAAGAGATTTGAGGAAGAATTCCTGAGTTTAGAACAAGGTGGGATGTCGGTGAGGGAATACACGTCGAAGTTTATGGAGAAAGCAAGGTTTGCTGAGTTGTACGTACCAAATGAGGAACGCCGGGTTGAGAGGTACCTATTTGAGTTAAAGAGTAGCGTTCGGGAATTGGCATCGACTCGGAACCCGACTACTTTTCAAGCAGCCATCAATGCGACTGAACTGGTTGAAAAGGAGAAGAACTGGTAGGATGAGGATACGGGTAAAGAGAAGAGGAAGTGGGAAGGACCTGTGCGTGATTCGAAACGGGCTAAGGTGTTCAAGCCCAAGTTCCGAGGGGGACCGAGATTGGAAGAGAAGCCTTGTGGAAAGTGTAATCGAGTGCATCATGGGGAGTGTGCGAGTGAGCCTGAAGGGTGTTTCAAGTGTGGAAAGTTGGGACACATGGCGCATGACTGTCGGAACCCAAGAGCGTGTTACCAGTGTGGTTCTTCAGAACATCTGAGACCGGATTGCCCACAATTGAAGAAAGGGTATTCGGGTTGTTAAGGTGGTAGACAAGGAGGAAGAGTGGGAGAAAAGAAGGTAGAGCCAACACAGACAAGGGCGAGAGCTTTTCGTATGACGGCAGAAGAAGCGGTGGAGATACCTGACGTGGTGACAGGTACTTTTCTTGTAAATTCTGTTCTTGCTAAAGTGTTATTCGACTCAGGTGTAAACCGTTCGTTTGTATCGCCGGAATTTTCCCGATGTCTGTGTGTTAAACCCAAGCGTTTGGGGTGCGAATTTGAAGTAGAGATTGTTGATGATAGTCGAGTCTTGGTGAGGGGGATGTATGAAGGATGTAGTATCGAGATAGAGGGCCACTCTTTCCCCTTGCGGCTGTACCCCATGGGCATGGGAGAGTTTGACGTTGTCGTGGGGATGGATTGGCTGGCTAGTAATAGTGCTAGCATCGTGTGCAATAAGAAGATGATCCGTATGGCTTTGCCCGATAAGTCGGAGGTAGTAATCTATGGAGATAGGCGAGAGCGTAAGTCTTGCCTTATCTCGGTGATGAGGGCGAGACATTGTCTAGAGAAGGGGTGACAGGGGTTTCTGGCGTACGTGTTAGACGCTAAGAAAGAGAAAAAGGGACTGGAGGATGTTCCTGTGGTGAGACAATTCCCGGAGGTGTTTTCGGATGACCTGACGGGTTTACCCCCAGATCGTCAGGTCGAGTTCAGGATCGAATTGATGCCTGGTGCGGCACCAATAGCACGAGCACCGTACCGGTTAGCACCGGCGGAGATGAAGGAGATAATGGCGCAACTACAGGAGTTGTTGGATAAGGGATTTATACCCCCTAGTTCCTCACCCTGGGGAGCACCGGTGCTTTTCGTCAAAAAGAAGGATGGGTCCATGCGGATGTGCATAGACTATCGCGAGCTCAACAAGGTGACCGACAAGAACAAATACCCACATTCGAGGATCGACGATCTGTTTGACCAGTTGCAAGGAGCGAGCTTCTTCTCAAAGATAGATTTAAGATCCGGTTATCACCAGTTGAAGGTAAGGGAAGAATATGTGCCGAAGACGGCTTTTCGCATGAGGTACGGGCATTATGAGTTTCTGGTCATGCCCGTTGGCTTGACTAATGCTCCAGCAGTCTTCATGGATTTAATGAATCGTGTGTGCAGTGCGTGGTTGGATAAGTGTGTGATTGTGTTCATAGATGACATCCTCATCTATTCTCGATCTCGGAGTGAGCACGAAGAGCATCTTCGCGTGGTGTTAGACTTGTTGCAGCGGGAGAAATTATATGCTAAGTTCTCCAAGTTTAAGTTCTGGCTCAGAAAAGTCAAATTCTTCGGTCACGTGGTGTCGGGGGAAGGCATCAAGGTGGACCCAGCCAAAGTGGAGGCTATTAGAAGATAGGAACAACCGAGGTCGCCATCGGAGGTTAGGAGTTTCCTTGGTTTAGCGGGCTACTATCAGAAGTTCATCCAGGACTTTTCACGTATAGCTCCGCCGTTGACCGCTTTGACCAAGAAGAGTGCTAAGTTCGAATGGACGGAGGTTCAAGAAGAAGCGTTTAGTAGGTTGAAAGACAAGTTGAGTAGCACTCCGATTCTCTCCTTGCCTAGTGGGACGGAAGGATTTGTAATCTACTGCGATGCATCCAAGTTGGTACTAGGATGTGTGCTAATGCAAAACGGGAAGGTGATCGCTTATGCTTCCCGTCAGTTAAAGGAGCACGAGAAGAATTACCCCACGCACGACATGGAGTTGGCAGCGGTGGTTTTCGCGCTAAAGATTTGGAGACACTATCTTTATGGAGTTAAGTGTCAGATCTATTCTGATCACAAGAGTCTTAAGCATTTATTCGATCAGAAGGAGTTGAATATGAGGCAGCGCCGTTGGGTGGAATTGTTAAGTGACTACGATTGTTAGATCCTTTACCATTCGGGAAAAGCGAACGTCGTGGCTGACGCTTTAAGTCGAAAGGAAAGAAGAGAACCAACTAAAGTGGTGGCCTTTCGAGTCGACGTAATCACTAATCTGTTGGGCGAGATTAAGAGGTTCCAAAAAGAAGCTCTTGTAGAAGAAAAGTGGAAAAGTGAGAGAATTGTCGGTTATGTGACATCCTTGGAGCGGAACGGGAGTGATGTGAAATGTTTGGGGAACCGAGTGTGGGTTTCTAAGTTGGGAGGTTTGCGGGAACGCATTTTGGAAGAAGCGCATAAATCGCGATATTCGGTACATCCGGGGACCAATAAGATGTATCGAGAACTGAGACAAATGTATTAGTGGCCAGGGTTAAAAAGGATGTCGCTTACTTTGTGGAGCGGTGTATGACATGTTTGAAGGTCAAGGCAGAACATCAAAGACCTTACGGGGAAATGCAACCCTTGGAAATACCAGTGTGGAAGTGGGATTGTATTACGATGGACTTCGTCACGAAGCTACCAAGGACCCCGAAGGGGCATGACGCCATATGGGTGATAGTTGACCGTCTTACCAAGTCGGCTCACTTTCTGCCCATTCGGGAGAGCGATTCATTGGAAAAGTTAGCAAGGTTGTATGTCAATGAAGTGGTGACGAGGCACGGAGTGCCGTCGTCCATAGTCTTGGACCGTGATAGTCGTTTCACGTCGTCTTTTTGGAGAAGTCTTCAAAGGGAGTTAGGTACGCGGCTTTTAATGAGCACCTCCTATCACCCTCAGACGGATGGACAAAGCGAGAGAATTATACAGACCTTGGAAGATATGTTGCGTGGTTGTGTGATAGACTACAAAGGCTCATGGGAATCTCATCTACTGTTGATCAAATTCTCGTATAACAATAGTTATCACGTCAGTCTTCAAGCAGCACCATTCGAGGCGTTGTATGGGTGTAAGTGCAGGACACCATTGTGTTGGAATGAGGTGGGGGAGAAGCAGTTGGCAGGACCGGAAATCGTGCAGTTAACCGCCGACAAGATTAGTGTGATAAGGGAAACGTTGAAGGTGGCTCAGGACCGCCAAAAGGCGTATGCGAATAAAAGAAGGAAACCGATCGAGTTCATGGTGGGGGATAAGGTAATGCTCAAGGTGTTGCCTTGGAAAGGAGTAGTACGATTTGGGAAGAGAGGGAAGCTAAGGCCTAGGTATGTCGGGTCGTTCGCCATCACCGAGCGTGTGGGTGAAGTGGCATATAAGGAAGTGTCTAGCGTGAAGAACTGCGGGGAGTCAATTTTACCTTTCATGTGTCGAATTTAAGGAAGTGTCTGGCCGAAGAACACATGGCAGTGCCATTGAAGGACATTCGGTTGGACGAAAAGTTAAACTACGAGGAACCGGTAGCAATCGTAGATCTCAAAGTGAGAAAGTTGAGGAATAAAGATATATCTCTAGTGAAAATTCAGTGGCGCTTCCATAAGGGGCAAGAGGAAACTTGGGAACTGGAGTCAGATGTCAGGACCCGTTTTCCTCACCTGTTCGAAGACGGAATTCCGGGGACGGAATTCTTTTGAGGGGAGGATGATGTAATAACCATGTCAATTTTGAGAACAAAATTAAGTGTGGTGGTGATTATGAGAAAAAAATGAAAGTTTTGTGGTTTTGTGAAAATGTATAAAAGGAGATGGAAACCCTAATTTCTCCATTTCTCTACATCTCAGTGTGTGCGGCTAAGAGTGTGTGTGTGTGAAGAAGAAAATTTGGCAATTGAGGAGGAAGATCTTGGAATTTGCAGCTGAGCTTTGGGAAGAACATAAAATTCATCAAAGTAATTGCTTATCTCCTCACTCTTTAAGTTTTGTGGAAGATAGAAATCTTTTGGGGATAGAAACTTGGATTGTGGGGTTTTTCCTTGTGTTTCTTTCATTAATTGGTTTAAGGGATGATTAAGAGTGGGTTAAAGTGGTATTCTATCGATCTGTATTCAATCCCTAAGAGGTGATGGTGGGATTTAGGGTGAGTATGCTAAACCTTCTGCGATTTGTGCCAAAATCGCCGTATCCGGAAAGTTCGTCTGACCAGGTAGAGTCCGGATGGTACCGGACAAGTTAAGTTTCTGGATAGCGTCCGGATAGTGTATTGTGTCCGGATATCGTCCGAAAAGTGTGTTGTGTCCAGATATCGTCCGGATAGTGTGTTGTGTCCGGATAGCGTCCGGATAGTGGGTTGTGTCCGGATAGCGTTCGGATAGTGTGTTGTGTCTGGATAGCGTTCGGATAGTGCGTGGTGTCCGGATAGCGGATAGTGTCCGATTAGTGTGAGGTGTCCGAGATGTTTCACCCGGAAAGTGTTTATCCGGATAGTTTTAGTTGTTCGAGTAGAATCTTCCGGATAGTTTAACCGCCCGGGTAAATCTTACCCGATAGTGGTGCAGTGTAACCCTTAGTGCATCTGTTTAGTGAATTCTGATTGTGGGGACTGTCTGTTGGTCCGAGGGGTTAGTTAGGTGAGAATCGGTTTCGATCAAGTGACTTATCACTATAGTGTGTGCATCCTTATAGGTGCAGTTGAAGAGAGAATCAAGCCAGTGAGAGGATTCTATCAGGGCGTCAGGTGAGTCTTTCTAAACCCTAAATCTTGTACAAACGTGGTGATTTATACGTGTATTCAACACATGCATATCAACTGTTTTAATTACAAAGTGATGTGTGTGTAGCTAAATGAAATGTGGATAGACATGCTATGACTATGGTGTGAAATGGGGGATGTGTCCCATATTATATATATATATATATATATATATATATATATATATATATATATATATATATATATAGGACGATAATCAAATGAGAACCTAAAATAGGTTGAGAACCGTAAAAACCAATCTAAGCCGTTAATTGATTTTAATCTATGGACATTATTATAGGCAAAAATAGGTTGAGAATCGTGAGAACCTGTGAATGAATTTTTATGTTTTTAAAACCATATAATCAAAACCAAATTACGGCTTAGATCGGTTCTCACGGTTCTCAATCTATTTTTGGTTCTCACATGATTTAACCCCTATATATATATATATATATATATATATATATATATATGAATTCGTTTCATATATGGGCGGTGTGTGCCCTACTACGCTGTCACGGTGTGTGTGACTATAGCGTGTGCCATTAACATGTGTCCTGGTGTGCTTAACATGTAAGTGTGCTTCTTCATGAACTTGCCTAAAATCCGTTACTGCTATTTTATAAATTTTGTTATATATGTTGTGGCCTTGTTTTGAGGGAACTCACTAGACCTTATGGTCTAACCCTCGCTTTCAAAACTAAAAACTTTTCAGGTGAGCAGGTAGATAAGGGTAAGGGTAAGCAGTGAGATCCGGGAGGGCTTGATGAAGCGGATTTGAAGATTTTGATGGAATGTCCAAATAGTTCTTTTGTTTATATTTGTTCTCAGCTGTAAGCCGGTTGTTATGTCAACCGTTGACTTAGAAATTTTGTAAGACATTTTGGGATATTTATGCATGCGTATTGTTGTGTTGGTTTATCTTTTGTGTGGGTTGTTACACAAAAAAAAAAACAACACAAAATCCTTATATTTTCCATTTTTTCCAAAATGAAAAAGTTGGTGAAGATGCTATTAATAATGTATTATTTAAATAATAATGGGTAGGATAAAGTGAAATGGGACAGGTGATCTTTTCTTTCTTTGGCCAATTCCCATAATTAAACCTTAACTTATTGAAAACGTGCCCAGTACTAGTAGTCGATTAAAAAGCATCACGCACTTTTGTATGGTCTAGATTCATTAAAGGAAGGTTGGTGAAGTTAACGGTCAAGATTATCCACGTCTCTCTTCGATTTAGGCCAGTAAATTTAGGGATTTTCTATCCCTGCCACATTTTTGTATATCCCCTCTCTCACATTGCATTTTTTTTTATTTTTTTTATTTCAAATTTTCATTTCAACCACTTATACTTATATAATTAATTTACTTTATACTTTTTAGTTTTCTATTTATTATTTTATACTTTTATTATATTAACACATATAATTGTATATTAACTAAAATACGTTAAAAAATACTTTTTAATTTTACTAAGTTACACCATTATAATCGTCTCGTCGATGCCTTCGAAATGAGCCCTATTTTTTTATTTAATTATATCGAAATGAGCCAAATATTAACTAAAATATGTTAAGAAAATACTTTTTAACAACTTTCAAAATTTTAAATCGTGGACTCTTATTAGTTTATTCTTATCTCTAACCACTTTTACCACTTTCAAATCCTCAAATCATGAACTCCTCAAAAAACGTCATTCTTTAAACAAATTTATAAAAAAAATTGATTGTTTTCTCAAAACCAATTAAAATAATTTAGAACATTAAAGTTGAAATATTTATAATATAATATAGACACATATATAAATCGTTCGGCGTGATGTTCGTTTATTTAATAA
The DNA here is from genome assembly GCA_033807775.1 of Saussurea involucrata. Classification (NCBI taxonomy): domain Eukaryota; kingdom Viridiplantae; phylum Streptophyta; class Magnoliopsida; order Asterales; family Asteraceae; genus Saussurea; species Saussurea involucrata. The sequence continues at coordinate 26,219,891 of CM066319.1, read as the reverse complement.
ATGAACGAACATGAACACATTTTTTTGTGTAAAATCATCAAGTAAATTGATTTAATAATGGTAGTACGAGTTTTTAAAAATGGTAGTACGAGTTTACAGCCCTGTCCATTCATATAAAAATGGTGGTACGAGTTTTGAAAAACTGATTTTTTGTATATATATCGAATTCCTTAACGTATTTTAACGTAATCGTATTAACATAAATAATCGTATATGAACGACATAAGTTGATAAACACTTTTAAAAATAAGCATACGTTGTTTTAATAATCATTGGCGTTACAAAAATAAATGAGACAAAAAAAACTCTCCTAAAAGCTATTACAGTAAAGTTTTGTATAAATTTTTAACTTAATGAGTTAGAACGGTAAGAGACGTATCATAAATTAAATAATTAACTATAAGTTGTTTTAGTAAGCAATCCCAAATACCTTCGAAATGAGACAAATATTGAATATTTTTCATACATTCACAATGAATTGCTGTGAAAGTTTAGTGTTATTTTGTGGTCTCACGGTCTCACGAAAATATGTTGGTCTCACGTGAACCCAATGTTGGCGGTTTAAAAAATTTCAACCCAACCCAACCCAAGAGTATGAATTGTAAATATAAAAAATATGTAGTATATATGATATATAATAAAATAATTAAATCAAAAAAAATTCAATATTAGGCTCATTTCGAACGTATCGAGGAGACGATTATAATGGTGTAATTTGTTAAAATTAAAACATATTTTAGCTAAAATACGATTTTATGTGTTAATATGATGAAGGTGTAAAATGAAAATTAGAAAAGTAAAAGTATAAAGTAAATTAATTAATTAAGTATAGGAGTGTAAAATGTAAATATTTAAAATTAAATTGTGTGTGAGAGGGAGGGGTGGCCGGGGTAGGCTTAGCATCACCCTAAATTTATTTGGTAGAAAGATCAATTGTGGAGCCAATAGAGCAATTTCAACAATTCCTTTAAAATAAAATGACAACCGAGTATTTATTTTGTAAGAACATCTTCAACCGCATCTTTAAAATAGAAAAAAATGGTTTTTTTTTTAACTTTTTCAATAGTTGTATTATCTTGTTATCTATTACTAGATAGGTACCCGTGCGTGATGCAGCGCAAAGTATTTTGAATCTAAAACCGAAAATTCGAAAAAATAATTTTGTTTCATGTTCATATTTATTCGCTTTTAGATCGCATATCAGATGTATAAAATTAAAGGTCAATATGGTTAATTGGTCAAAAATTTTGAAAAATATTCGTTCGATCGTGAGGTTTTCAAACCCATAACATTTGTGCTCATTTTGAAGATTTTGATGAACGGTTATAATGATATAATTTATAAAAAAGAAAAACATATTTGTTTAATGTATTTTAGTTTATGTATGTTGATATGATAAGGATGTAACATGAAAAATGAAAGAAGAAGGAATATAAAGTAAATTAAATAACTAATTATAATGGTATAAAATGTAATTTAAAAATAAAAAATAATTTTATTTTTAATTATCATGTTGAACGTTGGAGGTTTTAAAGCTTTTAAACTTGTACATGATGTATTGAGATTTGTACTTCTTAAAATTTCAAATATAAACGTAAATAGAATTATTTTTAAAGAAGTATAATAGATAAATATAGATAAGAGCATAAAATGTACAAATTTAAAAAAAATCTCAATACGTCATTCTTGAAAAATCTTGATACGTATTTATGATATTTCACAATATTATTAAGTTAAAAAATATTCAATAATAAATTTATTTTGAAATTATTGACGAGAATATTGTAATATTATAATTTGTAAAAAATGCATTTATTAATATGTTTTAGTTAAATTATGATTATGTATTTTTAATATTATAAGGGTGTAAATGAAAATAAATAATGTAAGGATATAAAACAAATTAATTTGTACATTTTCATGATATTTAATAATATGATTAATCCAAAAATATTCAATATTTGGCTCATTTCGAAGGTATTGACGAGACGATTACAATAATATAATTTGTAAAAAAAGAAATGTATTTTTAATGCATTCTTGTTCATATACGATTATTTATGTTAATATGATAAGGGTGTAAAATAAAAAATAAAAAAGTAAGGGATTAAAAGTAAATTGGATAACTAATTCTAAGGGAATAAAATATAACTTAGAAATTAAAAAGTGTTTGATTTTGAGAAACACGATGGGAGAGAGGGAATTTCTTAGTAGCTTCAGAGTTGTACATATAACTTAAAAAGTGATACGTGTTGAAAAACTAAATCTTGAAAATAACCGTTATTGAATTTTAATAAAGTAGTATAAATATAGATATAGAAAACTTGAAATTTTTCGAAATTTAGAAAAAAATCTCTAAGAGAGAGAGAGAGAGATAAATGATTATTTTATTCAATCCAACTAATGAAATTGAATTTTATCATTTTATATTAAAATTTTAAAATGTATTAGGAAGATAAGTAAAAGAATATTATATTAATATGCTTTGTATTAAAAATTTAACTCTTTTTAGTAATTTTAACTTTTGGTTGTCTATTTTAGAGAAATTATAGAAACCTGTTACATATACTCTAAGCCTCTCTAATAGAGTTGTTATAATTTCTAAGAGCATCTCCAACAAGTTTTCAATAATTTCTCTAAAATAAAAAACCAAAAGTTAAAATCATTAAGACATCGTCCGGAAACAAATAAGCTAGTTTATTTTTTTTGGTACAGGTTTAGATGGACATAAGCTAGTTTTTTGATAAGATACCGGTAGCAAAATAACCACACGTAAAATATGCACAATAATAGCGCAAGTATACACCACGTATTGCGTTCGCTCACAAGTAATATAATGGTAAGAACCCAATATCGTATCCACGAGAATTGGACTACCAAGAATCGGAGACTTCTACGAACTTTCGGTGCAAAGTTAAGATTTTTAATAATCTGTTTGAGTTGGTTTTAAGTGAGCAATTAATTATAAAATTAACGCGATTAATTAAAAAGCAGGTACGGGTGTAAGTTTTTCTCGAGAGTATATATTTATAACTTATATGGTTAATAAAACCGGTCACAATTTGTCCCACACGATTTCCTCCCTTCGAAGCTACGTCGTAAAGGTTGCAATAACGATTTTATTATAAAGTTCCTACACAAGCTAACTTTCGGTTTACCAACCTCACTAAGTATCTCTAAAATCTTAGTCTTTCCGGATGTAAAGAGATGCGCATATCTCTATGTCACACCTATTCGACCGGCGTTTTGACCTTAGCTCGGTTATGCAACAACCCATATCTCTATGTGATTATTGAAGATTTTCTCAAACCTCCTTGCATCATTCAAGCCGTATTTCGGATCCGCCCCTCTCGAGGTCTAAGATCTAATATTAACACACACACATGATCAGCTTGTCCGCATTTGAGTTATGTTCCGACTCGAATGACTAAACCGAAAAAATAGCTAAATGTAGTAACACCCAAGTGTTACATTTTTAACCTCTCGGGTTTGGCTTACACCCGCACCCAAAGGGGGGTTTAGCTACTCATAAAACAGAAAACATAATGGAGTAGAAGAAATATGTGAACTAGAATTGCATTAAACGTAAATGGAAACGTACCATTGTGGTCATACGTACTCCACAGTGGTTAATAGAAAGTAAATACTTGAAAGTAAATTACAATAATTAAACTAACTAAAAAGTAAAGTCTGCAACTATTCTTCAACTGAACTTTTTGTGTAACGTCCCAAAAATTACAAGCAAATTTAAAATTTTAAAATAAACATTTCATTTAAAACAACTCATTAAATGATCACAACGTTCCGTTTGCAAACACATAATTAATATCTTTATAAAATAAAACCAGCGGAATAAACGTTTAATTATTAAAATCATAAAGCAACCAGCTCTCCTCGCGCGCCAGTGTGTACTCGTCACGCCTTGGAGCCGCCCGTACCTGAAACCACAAACTATTGGGAAAGGGTAAGCACGAAGCTTAGTGAATTTAAACACCATAAATAATACAGTTATTCCACACTACCCCTAAAACAGATAGTGACACATAAACGATCATACAGGTCTACGAACAAATCATAAACATGTATATCCACAACCACCCGCCTAAAAGGCACAAGTCGGTCCCACCGACCACATGATAACATCTTCGGCCCCGCCGAATCCCCGGTCCCACCGAGTCTCTACGCCCCGCGTATAAAACCTCCGGCCCCGCCGGATCCCCGGTCCCACCGAGTCTCTACGCCACCCGCGTATAAAATCTTCGGCCCCGCCGGATCCCCGGTCCCACCGAGTCTCTACGCCACCCGCGTATAAAATCTCCGGCCCCGCCGGATCCTCGGTCCCACCGAGTTAACATGACAACATAGTATCAACTAGACACCCCACTATCTAGTTCCACAACACAATCAAATAAAGCTACCACACACGTACTACATCAATAATAAAACAACCGTTATTAGATATAGTGAGAGAACTCACCTCGAATGCGCGCCTAGCTTAACAATACAATTCAAGCTTCACAATTACGGTCACTTCCCAGCACCTAAACGCATGTTAAAACGTGTCAATACAAGACCCGGACCCTATGACACGACACACGCTTAAACCGTCACTAAAACCAATTTCCGTTCTCATAAAACAGGTCTGTTCGGGACCTGTTTCGACCCCTTAAAACCCAGGAAATTCCCAATATTATTTCATAACCAGAAAGTGCTCAGAGTTAGGGTTCCAAGGACATAATATACACCTCCTAACGATTTTTCTACAATTTATTATGGATTTTACAAAACTGATTAACTGCACAGCGAAAAACAGCACCTTTCGCTATAAAACAGCAGTTTGACACTAGCTACGGTCCGAAATGGTTTTTCCACAAAACATAAGAAACTTACTAGACTCAGAATGGGAACTTTTGGCACTGGTTTCATCCCAATCCGACATTCCTAGCAGAAGTTATGGCTTTCCCAAAACAGTGGCAGAAACTGTGACTTTTAAAACGGAACGCGAACTAACAAATCCGGACCTGCTGTATAAACAGCCAAATTACGCCTAGCTAGAGGCCGAACCGGACTTCCGCTAAAACATGAAAAGTGTGCCCGGCACAAAATGTGAACCGTGGGCACCGGATTCGTCTCAATCTGAGCTACGACGGAAAAGTTATGGCCGTCGCAAAACAGTGGCAGACAAACGTTTTCACATAAAATGACAAATATTGTTTATAAACCCATTAAGACATAGCTTAACCCAAACATACCCGAACAACCTACAAGCTTACTGGAAAGGGCTGTACTACGCTGGACAACAACCGCGCACCACCCCCTGCCGCCTCCGGCGGCGGTGGTGGTTGGCGGCGGCGGCGAGGGTTACGGTAACACCCTCCGGCGAGACCTCCCAACGTCACCCACTCCCGACTCCCCCGCAACGACACACCCACGCACCCACTGCCGTCACCACAGCGGCGGCCCCACCGCCGGAAGCCATGGCTGCGGCGGTGGTGGTGGCGGTTTATAGACAAATAAACAACGAAAGATTTCCGACATACCTCGACGAACGCTTTCTCGCCCTTTAAACCGACCAACTCGCCGGCGATCTCCTTCCTCTTCCTCCCTCCTCGTTGCCGGCAGCAAACTCTCTCCCTCTCTCGGCTTCTCTCTCCCTCTTCTCTCTCTTCGATCTCTCTATCTCTCGGTTCACACTTCCGGCCGACAACCACACCAAAAACCAATTCAAAAGTGCCGTAGGGTTCTTTGTGGTTCCTTTTTTTTTTTTTTGTTGTTTGTTGGTCACGACACCATCACACCTCCACAATAGACAAAAATTTGGATTTCGATTACACACTAGCATGGGCCAAAGTCCATCTTTTGGCCCTTTACACTTTGAGCCCCTCAACTTACAATCCTCTCGCAACTAGCCAAAAATTCCGACATTTTAACGATTAGGTCCGATTCGTCTAACCCCGTTAACGGAATCCACAATAAATGAATCTAAAAAAAGAAGATTCAATACAAAAAAATTATATACCGGGATACGGGCTTTACAACTCTCCCCCACTTGGATTAGACTTCGTCCTCGAAGTCTCTGCCTACGAATAGCTCCGGATAATTCTCCCTCATCTCAACCTCAGGTTCCCAAGTCCACTTGAAACCCCTTCTAAAACTTCTCTAATACTTTTCTTACTAACGTACTCTTTCTAAGACACTGGGATTATGATCGGCAGAACACCCCGACAATTGAAATCATTCCTAGTCAAGCGACTACGGTTGTCCCCCAACCTTAGATATTCCATACATCCCGAGTCAAATCTCAAGCTCTAACCACTCTAAAGCTGCTCACCAGTATGCCCTACAGGATACTCGATTACGATCCCTCCTATCATTAATTGACGATTAACTTCTACGAATTCTAATAGGCTCCGAAGATTTTCAATAACTTATATTTAACAAAACATCGACCCCTTGCCGAACATCGGTCCAACTGATTACAATAACAAACATCGGCCACCCGCCGAACATCGGTCCAACCGATTACAATAACAAACATCGGCCACTCGCCGAACATCGGTCCAACCGATTACAATAAATCGCATAAGCGTGGTATTATCCTAGACACTAACACAAATAGATATCTCCTACAATCAAGTCGACTAACACACACGTAGGTCATTCCACCATAACCATTCATCACAAGTGATCATTTCAGGGTTACTACTACCATCACCATGATTATCTTAACATCGGCTACAACTCTCCGACTATACTAAAGGTGTTTGGCCTCAAGCCCAAAAGTCGACACCTAAATATACCACCTACCTCGAAATGGTTGATGCGCATTTATTCTCTTAATAACAAGGGCATCAATCCCTTAACCGATACTATTCGGCCTACAGTACTAACGCACGTGGAATACTTACCTTCCACCGTCGACGTATCATCCACACTTGCCCTACGAAGCCAAGTCACACCGTATCGAGGATACACCTTGACGTCTACCTCCCAGGTAACGCCTCAAGACCCAGCACACCGGAACTACCTCCCAGGTAAGTGCCCACAACTATATCCTCATAGTACCTACTGGAAAGTCTAGGTTAAAACACATGAATACCGGGGTCCCACCCCGAGATACCCAACCGACCATTACCAACGACTGACTAACGTGTCTAAGGATCCAAAGCAAACAGCCTACCAACAACATGCCTATTCCGGATTGACTCACTCACCCAAACATGTAAACACTCAACGTGCAAAGAATGCCAAACGGTGCGACAAAAACAACTCATCAACTAGACTCCACATCGAGCCATTAAAACCGGGCAATTGGCCCATGACTAACTCCAAGTCAAAACCGAGCAAAATGCTCCACGCTTGCTAGACCCATAAGTCGGTCAAAACGCGTTTAAATAAAGTCTAAGCAAGCAATACTCTGAAATCAACCTTAGTCCCAGACTCAACACTGGTTAAACAAAAGAGTTTTCCAAAAGGACTCACACCCTTAAAATTCTCGAAATGACCCATGACACTTAAAAGCACATTTACAAAATATTTTCAACATCAGGATTTTCATCTCAAAAAGATCGTATGTAATAAAACTACTATTACCAGATCGATAGTTACGCAAAACTGGACACGCTCGTCCTACATAGGAAAATCATGTTGAAAATCGTTCCATTGCAGTTCGGTTTACTCACACAAAAGCGAGGCGTAATAAATAATTTCTTTAAAATGAACCGCCTCGATTCCAGTATGGATTGACTCATGACGTGCATTTAAAGTAACCGCTTGACCTTAAACAGGGTGCGACAAAGGTGTGCACATAATTCAAAATAAGTTTCACGACATTTGATTCAAAAATTCTTCTTTTTAATCATAAAAAGACGTGGTACAGGGTTCGCCACAAATTTTTCGCGCGTCAGCTAGTCACACAAAACGATGACACGGTTTACAAATATATTTTTGTTAAAACACAACTACCTCGTGTAAGTTTCAAACTTGAAGACAGAAACCAGTCCGCTTCTATTAATTGGAAATATCGACTAAAACCTCATAAAATCTCAAACTGGGGGCAGGCATGCAAGCTTGTAACACTTCCTCAAGTTTCGTACTTGGGACATATAACGTCAAAACATTATAGTTTAAAAAATGTATTTATCGAAAATGCTCAAAATACTCGTTTCCTCCAAAGCAAAGGTTTTTAATTTCCCAAGAAAAAAATGATCGATAATTCTAAATTAACCGAATGTCAAAAATCTACGCATTTATATTTCCAAAATATAACACATTTTAATCGTATGCATGATGCTCACAACATTAAAACACTCCTTGGATCAAATGGTCTTTCATTTCGACAAAAAGGAACTAAAACATTTTCATACACGACTCGTTCATCAAAAAGTCGAGAACAAAGGTTACCCCAGTATGCATACCCCTAAGTCGATAAATCGCATTTTCATGGAAATGTCACCTTTAGCTGACTAAAAAGCGCACTAAACAACTCCTTATGAAATGTTACCAAAATTCCTCCATGCATCACTTATGTCACGCATGAATCAATCCACACACTGGACTATTTGCAATAAAACACTTAGTAATACAAACTCTCGAACGAAAAGTTAAGCGACACTGGAATTCCAAACTCATTTTAAACAAATCACCAAATTAACCTTTATACAGACATCGTGGAATGTAACTTTTCGTCTCAACTCTAACACATGTGGAGGAGTTCCAATGTTAGAGTCTCAATCCGTAGTCACTTACCCAACATCTTAACCACCACAAAACACGGATAACATCGTACCCGAAAGAACCGTTGGAAAGTAATCAAATGAAACAATCTTTTACAAAGTTTTCAACTCCCGTGATAAAACGGTTTCAAGCATTTTCAAAACTTTAATTCGAAATCTTGTGCGTGTGCTGAGCAGTTCCCAAAATTCCAAAACACCGTCCATACAAAGATTTGAAACACAAGAATTTGTTAATGCAATCTTATTTTCAAAATAACTTCGTGCATGACTCATTCGGCATTCAACGTCTCGACCCCTACTACTCCGAAACTCTCCGGTCTACTATTGTCATCCAGACATTTAAACCTCTTAAGGCAAGTTGGGAAATCACATCAAATCATCTTACGGGTTTTCCTCAAATCAAAGTCGGCTATATGAGCCTATGACTCTAGCACAATCTTCCATCTTGGCCCGAAATGATCTGCTTACAACAAATATCATCCTTATCGTCACTCCAAGTGACTAATATTAGAATCGTCTTTCTATTCCAACGACTACTAGTTTAGGACCTTCATCACTACCCCAACGATCATCACCTCAAAACACTTCAAGTACACACCTGTACTAGTGGGTTTACTATAGTTGTTCCTCCTGGTGATGGCTATTCTGGGTAGACAATACAACGCGTTATTAGCACATAATAACTCATACTAACAACACTCACGCTCCACTCCTTGGATTCCTCGTGACTTCCCCGACTCAAGCATTGATCCTGTGCTTCCGGTAGTAGGAGCTCTACTACTACCATCCACACCTATCATCGCCCGTTCTGAGTTCCATCCCAAGGGGTCCAAGTAGTTTCTCGCCGAAACTATACACATATGCCCGCACCGGCATATGTACACACTCTTCCTAGCTCCCTAGGAATTCCATCCAGACCACTACCCTTGCTACTGCCAAATCCCTAATAGCAAGCAGCAGACATGCAATACAGTGTAACAAGCACCAAGCAATTTAGCATACATACTCCTATGTTCTAGAAAGCAATCTAGCACACGTACTCATACATAAACACCCTTCCCAGCTCTCTAGGAACTTCCTCTTATCCCACTATCCTTGCTACTACCGAATCCCTACTAATTATAACGGGTGACCTCGCGAATACCCGGTTATATGCAGTGCGAAATAAATAGACAGTCGAATACGAGACTCTATCCTAGAACGGTTGGACTCAAACAAGAGCTGCGCAATAGAACTAAATCGAATATTCTAAGGCTATAAACCTCTTACTGCATACAACCTAGAGGGCATCCACTTAGTAACCTATCATAATTAGCATAAATTCCTAATAGCAAGCAATACAACATACAGCATAGTGTCCACAACAGGCAATCTAGCATGCATACTCTATGATCTAGAAAGCAATAAAACACTAAGCATTGTACCTTTCCCCTTTGGCTCCAACTGACTGTACACACTGCACCTCCGATCACCGTTTCTCAAACGGATTTTTCCTTCTTTTTATTTCCCAAAAACTTTAAAGAAAATTTTTATAGCCGCAAACTTGAGATCAAACACACCGAAATGCGTTTGATTCACTCAAGCCGTGCTCTGATACCAAGTTGTAACGTCCCAAAAATTACAAGAAAATTTAAAATTTTAAAATAAACATTTCATTTAAAACAACTCATTAAATGATCCCAACGTTCCGTTTGCAAACACATAATTAATATCTTTATAAAATAAAACCAGCGGAATAAACGTTTAATTATTAAAATCATAAAGCAACCAGCTCTCCTCGCGCGCCAGTGTGTACTCGTCACGCCTTGGAGCCGCCCGTACCTGAAACCACAAACTATTGGGAAAGGGTAAGCATGAAGCTTAGTGAATTCAAACACCATAAATAATACAGTTATTCCACACTACCCTTAAAACAGATAGTGACACATAAACGATCATACAGGTCTACGAACAAATCATAAACATGTATATCCACAACCACCCGCCTAAAAGGCACAAGTCGGTCCCACCGACCACATGATAACATCTTCGGCCCCGCCGAATCCCCGGTCCCACCGAGTCTCTACGCCCCGCGTATAAAACCTCCGGCCCCGCCGGATCCCCGGTCCCACCGAGTCTCTACGCCACCCGCGTATAAAATCTTCGGCCCCGCCGGATCCCCGGTCCCACCGAGTCTCTACGCCACCCGCGTATAAAATCTCCGGCCCCGCCGGATCCTCGGTCCCACCGAGTTAACATGACAACATAGTATCAACTAGACACCCCACTATCTAGTTCCACAACACAATCACATAAAGCTACCACACACGTACTACAGCAATGATAAAACAACTGTTATTAGATATAGTGAGAGAACTCACCTCGAATGCGCGCCTAGCTTAACAATACAATTCAAGCTTCGCAATTACGGTCACTTCCCAGCACCTAAACGCATGTTAAAACATGTCAATACAAGACCCGGACCCTATGACACGACACACGCTTAAACCGTCACTAAAACCAATTTCCGTTCTCATAAAACAGGTCTGTTCGGGACCTGTTTCGACCCCTTAAAACCCAGAAAATTCCCAATATTATTTCATAACCAGAAATTGCTCAGAGTTAGGGTTCCAAGGACATAATATACACCTCCTAACGATTTTTCTACAATTTATTATGGATTTTACAAAACTGATTAACTGCACAGCGAAAAACAGCACCTTTCGCTATAAAACAGCAGTTTGACACTAGCTACGGTCCGAACTGGTTTTTCCGCAAAACATAAGAAACTTACTAGACTCAGAATGGGAACTTTTGGCACTGGCTTCATCCCAATCCAACATTCCTAGCAGAAGTTATGGCTTTCCCAAAACAGTGGCAGAAACTGTGACTTTTAAAACGGAACGCGAACTAACAAATCCGGACCTGCTGTATAAACAGCCAAATTACGCCTAGCTAGAGGCCGAACCGGACTTCCGCTAAAACATGAAAAGTGTGCCCGGCACAAAATGTGAACCGTGGGCACCGGATTCGTCTTAATCCGAGCTACGACGGAAAAGTTATGGCCGTCGCAAAACAGTGGCAGACAAACGTTTTCACATAAAATGACAAATATTGTTTATAAACCCATTAAGACATAGCTTAACCCAAACATACCCGAACAACTACAAGCTTACTGGAAAGGGCTGTACTACGATGGACAACAACCGCGCACCACCCCCTGCCGCCTCCGGCGGCGGTGGTGGTTGGCGGCGGCGGCGAGGGTTACGGTAACACCCTCCGGCGAGACCTCCCAACGTCACCCACTCCCGACTCCCCCGCAACGACACACCCGCACCTACCCACACACCCACGCACCCAATGCCACCACCACAGCGGCGGCCCCACCGCCGGCAGCCGTGGCTGCGGCGGTGGTGGTGGCGGTTTATAGACAAATAAACAACGAAAGATTTCCGACATACCTCGACGAACGCTTTCTCGCCCTTTAAACCGACCAACTCGCCGGCGATCTCCTTCCTCTTCCTCTCTCCTCGTTGCCGGCAGCAAACTCTCTCCCTCTCTCGGCTTCTCTCTCCCTCTTCTCTCTCTTCGATCTCTCTATCTCTCGGTTCCCACTTCCGGCCGACAACCACACCAAAAACCAATTCAAAAGTGCCGTAGGGTTCTTTGTGGTTCCTTTTTTTTTTGTTGTTTGTTGGTCACGACACCATCACACCTCCACAATAGACAAAAATTTGGATTTCAATTACACACTAGCATGGGCCAAAGTCCATCTTTTGGCCCTTTACACTTTGAGCCCCTCAACTTACAATCCTCTCGCAACTAGCCAAAAATTCCGACATTTTAACGATTAGGTCCGATTCGTCTAACCCCGTTAACGGAAGCCACAATAAATGAATCTAAAAAAAAGATTCAATACAAAAAAATTATATACCAGGATACGGGCTTTACATTTTGAGAGAAATATGTTGAGAAGAGATGCCTTTGAATGCCAAGCCAAGCCTCCTATTTATAGTGGACGAGAGAAGAAAAAGGTGAAAGGGACATGAGAGGAGAAAGGGACCTCTCATGTGTGTCTTCTTCCAACCTTTTTGCAGCATCTCCCTTGTCCACATTATGCCTCTAAACTTGAACAAAGCTCAGCATTGACTCCAACAAGCATGTCTGCAACTTGAATAATGTTCTCCAAATCTGCAGAAAATCAGATTTATACAACAGGACTGGCGCACCAAACGTAACTTTTTGATCTTTTTGGTTATTTTCAATATTTTGGAACAACTTAGACCAAAAAGGATAGAAAGGCTCAAATGGGTACGAAAAAGGTTAAAATGAGTTTAAAATTGGTGACAAATAACTCTAAAAATTGAGGGATATCAGCTACTTGTAGTAGCTTATGAGTAGTATTTTATGACTTTTTCCATTAACATAACTTCTCACACGATCCTTTGCATTCTTATTACTTAACTTCACAAAATAATTTTAAAACACATATCGAAACACCTCTTAAGTATCCATCCTTGCATATTAAATTAGGGGTGTTTATCGAGTGACATCCAATGGATGTGAGGGGAACCGAACCGATCCAATCATCCAATGGATGTCAAGTTTTTTCAAGTGAACCGATCCAATCAGTTAGGACCATAAATGTTCTATAATATAGAAAGTGATACAAAGAAAAGATTAGAAAAGATTATTTATTGTAAAAAGACTAATTATGTAAATGGGCTTTAGAGCTTAATGGGCTTGGGCCTTAGTTGTCATAGGCCTAAGTATAAATAGCCTTCCTTAACCTAGTTTATAGCTTAGCGATCAGATTAGAGAAAGAGAGCTTAGAAGAGAGAAATCATCCCATAACCATTGTGTTGGCCCCAAGTATCTGTTATGTAAAAGTATTGAAAATAGTTCAAGTCAGAAGACCAACATAGATCAGACAGAAGATTTGGAAGAAGTTCAAGTCAGAAGACCAACAGAGCTCAACAGAGCTCTGTCGAAGACTTCCAACAGAAGAACAAGTATTTAACAGAAGACCAACAGAGCTCTTGCGAAAGAGCTCTGGTGAAGTGAATACCTCTGGTGAAGTGAAGACCTCTGTCAGCCTAAATCTCGTAGGAAATCCCAAGTGTTAGACAAGTGTCCATACTTTCCACGTATGCCCTAAAAATAGGAGACACACTTTCCACGTGTCATTCTAGGGTACGATAGTACACTGCCTTCACTTTTCCAGGGCTATAAATAGAGAGGTAGTGGAACAAACAATAGCAAGTTTTTGGAAGAGTAGTTTTCCACAATTGTTTAAGCACACACTGCAGCAATCCCGAGCACTACCTCCGTACGATATTGTTGTCCTATGAGATTTCCGAACACACTTGAACATGTTGTTGGTGTGATTCATTATCAATATATGAGCAGCTTTTATATCTGATCTTGTTATCATTTAATGTTCAATACTTGATTCTCATAGTTCATTTATCGTTTACACAATCACTCATTTTAATGGCTTTATTTAATATGCTTCCGCTGTCTATTTCACTACCATTAATATGATACAACGTGAATCTGGGAACCTACACATTGTAACCGTATACTGAAAATTCTCTGAATGGTTTATGATAATAGAGGGATGACGTATTGAAATCATATTGTGTTTATTGATTATTATTTACTGATTTCTACGATATTGCACTAATTTGAGATCCACAATTGGTATCAGAGCGATGAGTTCAGAGTGAAAAGAAAAATGGTGAGGATGTGACAGGACTTAAAAGAATTTATTGGTCCTTACCAAACCGAGTCAGTTATCCGGGTAACCACACAATCTATTCATTCTCGTTCTTTAGAGATGAATATTGAAACAGACATGGACCCAGTGTCGATAACTCGTGTCACCCCACCCATCCACTCAAGTATCTCACAAAAGATGCTTGTTTCATATATTCACGGAGATTTAGCACATAATCTATCTATTCCTCACTCGGAGGTCTTAGATATTGAAAAAGGAAGACATCAGCTCCGGTCTCCGAACTTCATATTCTAATCATTGTGTCTATTGATTTTAACTTGCGTCCCATGTTAAATCAATTTTTGAGTCAAACATATATAATTTAACTCTTTCACACAAGCACGAGTTTTTGTGATTCCAGTCGCATATCTTCGTGATATTGCCGGAACAGTTTGAGAAGTAATTTTTTTAAATTTTACTTCAGTGATAACTGGAAGTCCTATCAGAGATACCTCGATGCCAACTCTGAACATAGACCACTCAATTATTTTAATTGATGTGATAACAACTACTTTTGTGTTTCTGTGTTAGTTGATTACCCTATTCTGGTTACGTATTGTTTTATCTGGTAATTTGCTACTCATCTATTTCGTCTTTGTAAGTACATGATGCTTCGAATGCTCCTAATCATCATGAGGGGGAGAAATGCTACAGATTCAAAGACACGGATCATCATGTTGAGGGGGAGTTAGCAAAAGTTGAGGGGAGTAACTGATATTTGATCAATTCCGAAAAGAGTTCAAAGTGTTAACAAGTGATCATATCTTCTCATCCCTTACGAAGCAGTGTTTGCTACGAATCATTATTTCCTCCTTCGAGCATATTGGTTCTACAAGTTCTTAAAGCTGAAGCTGAAAGCAAATTCAACTCGCAGTTCAAGACAAATTCTCTGAGTCTGTTACAAAGTTGAAACTGAAGACAAAGAGCTTTATTCAAGAGGGAGCTTGGAAAGATGTGAAGACAAGCAACACCAAAGTGTTTCAAAGATTAAATTTCCATTGTAGTATTTTAATGTGAATGGGGTCTATTTATAATTTGGTCTAAGTTATGGACTATTTTGTAAAAATAAACTCCAGGGTTGAAATTGTAATTTGACCAAAGTGTAAGGTTAATGTTGAAAATTAACTAAAAGGTCCATTTTTTCATTGTTGGAAAGTTGAGTATTCTTAATATTGAGGTAATCTGATTTGAGATATTTTATCTCAAATCAGTCTTCTGGAAGTCGGTTGAGAGAAAGCTAAGAGAGAAAGAAAGAAAAGAGAAAGAAGGAAGAAGAAAGCTCTGGTAAGATTCATCCCTAAATTCTGATCAAGTTTTGATAGATGTTGGGTTTAAGCAAAGTTAGCTGTGAATAGGTGTTTAGAAGCCTTACAACAGACAGTTTAGTTTGTGCAGAAGAAAGGAATTCATCTTCTTCAGGTGAGTTCATCGATTCATTTTAAACTTACCAGTTGAAATTAAATCATATGATTGTGCATAAAATAGTTGAATGACTTGGTATAATGGTATTAAGATTAAGTCGAGTAACAAATTGATTTTGATGAGCTTATGTTTGTGATTTTGACGTGAATTGGACACCCTGTATCGAAGTCCCGGTATGGGATCTGGAATTGAGAGGTTCCGAAACTGGGTTGGAGATCCGGAAAAATTGTGGGTTCCAGAATTTGGGGTCGGTTCCGGTATTGGGTTTTAATTCCGGAAGAAATTAGTAGGATCCGGTATTTAGACTAATAGGGATCCGGTATTAATTTGGTTGGGCTTTTGAATTGGATCCGGAACTTCTAAAATACCGGAATTGGTTTTGTTGCAATAGGATCCGGAATTACAAAATACCGGAAGTTGGGCCCGGAACAAGGAACAGTTCCGGAAATGGGCTTTATTTGGTTCCGGAAATCCAAATCCGGAATGGGCTTCGTTTGGGGATCCGGTAACTAAGATCCGGAATTGGGTCTTGTTTGGACCCGGAATTAAAAATCCGGAAGTGGGCTCAAGGTTGAATCCGGTGTTACATAATTCCGAAAGGTGTTTTTGGGCTTGGGCCTGGCATCACTTAATTTTGGAAGTTGGGCTTAGAATCCAAATTGGTTTTAAATTTTAGGACACGAATTATATTGAAATTATTATCTCATTTTAGATCGAGGTTTCAGAATACTTTTCTAAATTTAATTTTTGAAGAAGGACGTTTGAGGGTACAATAGACTATTCGGCGTTCATAAAATCGATAGTGTTATGAGAAGTAGTGTGATATGCTGTTATGCATATATACTAGTAAGTGTAATGAATCCATAGGCACGGTTAATGTTTGTAACGTGGAATAGGCATAAAGTAATTTGTAATTCCCGTTGACCTATAATGTGGAATGTAATTCCCATTTCGAGAGGTGATGAGACCTATAATGTGGAATGTAATTCCCATTTCGAGAGGTGATGAGACCTATAATGTGGAATGTAATTTCCCATTTCGAGAGGTGATGAGACCTATAATGTGGAATGTAATTTTCCATTTCGAGAGGTGATAAGAAATAAGGAATAGGCATAAAGTAAATTGTAATTCCTGATTTTCAAGGGAAGGTCAGAGATAGGCATAAAGTAAATTGTAATCTCTACTTCCAGTCCAAAAAATAGGCATAAAGTAACTTATAATTTCTTGGATAAGAGCAATGACCTAGAATCTGCACTGATTCGTAGTAGGCTTTTGATTGTGATGATATGACTACTGAATGTTAGTCATATCCATGGGATCGGGTATGTTCCCGTCATTGAGATGAGCACGTGTACGGTAAGAATGGTGGTGACCAGGTTTGTTTATATGCTTTAGATAATTGAGTTTTCAAAGATGTTAATGTTTTAATTTGAATTTGGATGTTCTCACTAGGCGTAAGCCTAATCGTTCAAATTAAATTTTCTTACCAGGTACCAGCTCAGGGAAATAATGGGATGTGGGACGAGAGATTTTGAAGTATTCAACTTTTGAGATAAGCGGAGATTTTAGCTAACGCGATGAGGCTTTTTGATGGATTACTTAGATAACCTAGTTAATCTAATTATAGTTGACATGATTAAATTAAAAAGTTATTTGGAGAATTCAATATTTGTAAATATGAACCCTCATAGTTAGTTCTCTTCTTATATATATAAAAGTTTGGATGTTTTCTGTTATATCTTGTTAAAAATTTGATGTTCAAATTGGCCCTGATTTTTAGGGTGTTACAGGTTTATGATAACAGAGGGATGACGTATTGAAATCATATTGTGTTTATTGATTATTGTTTACTGATTTCTACGATATTGCACTAATTTGGGATCCACACAATCATCCACTGGATGTTGGATTTTTCCAATCCAATGGTTGATTGGATCGGTTCGGTTCTATCCATTGATATTCTTATTGGATATCCATTAGATCTTATTGGATATTCATCGGATATTATTAATGGATATCCACTGGGTCAGATTGGATCCATCCGACATCCAATGGATGATCAGATCAGATCCATTCAATGTGTTAATTTAATCCAATTTTCTAACAATGAAATAAATTGTTTAATCATTTTTATATGTGTTAAAACAAACACAAAACAAATTCAGATTAAGCATATTGCAAACAAATTCATTGGATGATAGTTGGATGGATAACTAGATGATAATTGGATGTTGGTGTTGGAACTTAGTATAGATATGAGAAACCTTGTCCCACATAGGAGCCAAGGCAGTGTTTAGAACACTTAATAAACTCCAACCATAGAGCACTAAATGAATAATTTAATTGCTTGGGCTTGGAATGTGGTGTTCTTAGTGGGCTCTCTTTGACATATATATATATATATATATATATATATATATATATATATATATATATATATATATATATATATATATATATTATGTCAAGGATTGGGCCTTGGGCCTTGGGGTCGAGATTCATCGATTGAGGATTGTGTGACAATCATTTTCAGACGAAAAATTAGATATTTTTGGGTTTTCTCTCATCACAGTCTATCTCTGAACATCGTTTAATTTTCTAGATTCAAGTTTGATACTTGAATTCGATTGTTGTATCTTCGGGACAAACGCCTATACCACCGGCGAATTTTTGTCTTAGGACATTGCTTTCGTGCAAGCCACAATCGGTTCGATTTCAAGAACGATCTACTGAATTTCAAGTAAGGTTTACGATTGTTGTTTTTGGTATTGCAACTTCGATTGTAAAAGATTTGTTTATACAAATTTTATAAAATTTCTGCATATTTGTTTGTTTATCAATATTTCCTTCAAAGAATTATGCAATAACATCTATTTCATTATTGTTTGTTGCTACGATTATGAATGTTACATATCTGGATGCACATGTATATATTGTTAAGCTCCCTTTATGTAGATGCATACTTATTATTAAAGGATGAAAGTTGGGTACCTAACCCTAAGGGGATATGGATTCCCCGCTGTGGTGGGTAATGGGGTGGGGACAGGGGTTTATTTTCATACACGAACCCGAGTCGAGACAGGGTTGGTGACAGTGCCTTGAATGCGCCTACAGACGTGTGATTAATAAAACCAAAAAGCAAGTATACTAATTGGAACTATGTCGTCTTTCAAGTAATAAAGTGGTAAAATACCAGTTATCGTTCCACAGATATTGGAGTAAAAGTGCTTTAAGAGTACGTACAATGAAATATGTGATTTCAGATGACGATTTGGAAGAGATATTTTGATTGGTTGGTTATTGTCACAGATTTAACTTAACAAGAAGTATAAGAAGCAAGGGTGTAAGACTTGTGATGAGATGTTAACCCAAATTCCAGCAGACCTAATGCTACAGAAATGCTACAGCATGATGCTATAGAAATGCTGCAGCATGATGATGGCAATAATTAGTTTTATTATCTATTTTAAGAAATGTTCCTCTCAGACTCTTCACCATCCCATTATTCCAGTAGCCATAAGCAATCTCATCTCTGAGCAGAGTTCAAGATAAAGAAATGATGGGAGTGGAGTTCTCAAAATATACGGCAAAACAAATTTTCTTTCTGAAAAATTACTCTCTCGATATAATCCCCATACCACCCAAGTTGATGTAATCCAAGTAGCTTAACTCTAAGTCTACTCCATTTTAACCCTTTGAAAAAGTGAACAACTTATAAAAAATGAATCATTTTGAAAAACACAAGTACCAACGCTCGTTGCAAGTAACTCTCTCGATATTACCTCTCATGTCATTCAAATTGACGTGCTATTCAATGGCTTATCTCTAAGTCCATGACACTTTAACACTATCAAAGTGATCAATTTGTCAAGAGGTTGTATTATCTTGATAAAACTTGGAATGGAATAATAAAACATCATTATTGCCACACAACATCTACTTTCTTTTGGTTAACATACTCACCCTTTGTCCCACACCCAAGCTAAGATGATTAGCTACTCATTACAATGAATAAAGTAATGCAAATGTAAAATACTAGAAAAGTAGACATGGTGTATGAATGTTGGGAACTGAAGATATGCTAAGTATGGTTAGTACTGCCAAGACAATTTTACTACTGCCAGTTCTTCATTACTACTGCTTATGCAAGGTTACTACTGCTAGACGAAGTTACTACTGCTAGACAAGGTTACTACTGCTAGACACAGTTACTACTGCAAGTCAAGGTTAGTACTGCTGGTGCATAATTGAATATCTGTTAGTACTGCTCATGATTAATACTGCTGGAGTAATGTTAATACTGCTGGAGATGAAATCGGTTAATACTGCTGAAGATTATTAGTACTGCTCATGAAGAATGAAGGTTAATACTGCTGACTTGATAAGTTTGGTATGCGATACTTTTGGAGACAAAGAAGGAATTGATCAAGATATGTTTAACGAAGATTCAGAAGATCAATTTACTTTTGATAGTTATCTTGTAATTACTTTTGTATAAATAGTATTGATAGATAGCTATTAGAAGATACACAATACGATACACGATAGATGTTAGACGAGTTAGTATACGTGTGAAAAGCAATTCGATATTGTTTTCAGAGAGATTTAACCTCAAGGTGTAAGAACCCTATTTCTAGAGAAGTAGAAGTCGTCTTGGTGAGATCTGTTCATCAAGATTGAGGTTTGGTGTAAAGCTTGTGAGTAATACAGTTTGATATATACAGTGTGTTGAATTCTATTGATTGTTCTTTAATTGATTTAGAGTTCTATTCCGCACGATTCTCTAAATTGTGTTTCTAAGAAGTTTAATTCTTGTTAAGAATCGATCCTGACAAGTGGTATCAGAGCATTGGTATCTTAGAAGCTATGGACAATTCAATGGATACTCACAGTACTCTTGTTTCAAAGGTTCCCATGCTCAAACCCAATGAATTTGACATGTGGAAACTGAGAATCAAGCAGTACATTCTTCTTACTGATTATGCAGTATGGGACATCATAGAAAATGGCCCATGTAATGAAGGAAAGATTGGAGCAGATGGAAAGAGACCTCCTCCCAAGACATATGCTGAAAAGAAAGTCAGACAAACAGAGATGAAGGCCTTAAGCACTCTGCTTTTGGCTATTCCTAATGAGTACCAACATCAATTCCAACACTGCACAGATGCACAGATGTTGTGGAATGCTCTGGAGAAAAGATTTACAGGCACAAAGAGCACAAAGAGAAACCAAAAGGCTATTCTCAGGCAACAATATGAGAACTTCATGTCTGCAAAGAATGAGTCTATGACTCAAACTTTTGACAGATTTAACAAGTTGATTGGAGAATTAGCTACTGTGGGTGTATACATGGATGCTGATGATGTCAATAGAAAGTTCCTTAGATCATTGGGAGAAGAATGGACCATGTACACAGTCTCATTCAGACAGAATGACCAATTGGAGGACAAAGAGCTAGATGACCTCTACAATGATCTGAGAGTATTTGAGGCTGAAGTTGAAGCCAAGAAAAGGCCATCTGGATTTGTTTATAATGCCGCTTTATTATCTTCATCCTCTGATGATGCTGCTAACCCTGATTCTGTTAGTACTGCAGGTTCTGTTAATGCTGCTGGTGGAACTAATCAAGAGAAGACTACAGATTCTGTACTAGAAGCATTCTTTTCTAGTCATGTTCACTCTTCTCTAATCAATGATGATTTAGAGCAGATTAATGCTGATGATCTGGAAGAGATGGACATCAAGTGGCAGATGGCTATGCTATCAATGAGGGTGAAGAAATTCATCAAAAGGACTGGGAGAAACAACTTTTCCCAGAGAAGAGAAGATGGTGCAGGCTTTGACAAGTCCAAGGTTGAGTGTTATAAGTGTCACAAGATGGGACACTTTGCCAGAGAATGCAGAAGTGGAGGATCACATCAACAGGCTCAAAATGGAAATCAAAACAGAAGCTCCTCTCAAGCCCTTGTTTCTCAACAAGGAATGGGATTTGATTGGAGTGATCAAGCTGAGGAAGCCTGTCAGAATCAAGCTCTTATGGCAGAAGTATCTGATATTCCCACTGAGGTACAATCTAAACTCTGTTCTCAAGCTTGCATTGATGCTGTTAAAAGATATAGGGATCACAATCAGGGTATGTGTGATAACCTTAAGAGGCTAGAGAAAGATGTGAAAGATTATGTTAGGATTGTAGAAAGGTTTGAGGAACAGATTAGAGCTTTTCAAGCTAATGAACTTCAACACTCCTATGATACTAACTATTGGAAGTGGGAGAAGAATGAGTATGAGATTAAGCTGAAAGTGTCTGGGGAGGAGAATGAGAAATTAAAAGAAGAGCTTAAGAAGGTTAAACTTGATGTTGAAAAGTTTACCTGTGCTTCTAAAACCATGGATACCATCATTAAGGCTCAAATCCATGACAAGATGAAAGTAGGGATAGGGTACAATGCCACACCTCCACCCTACAATAACAACTACATACCTCCTAAGTCTGATTTGTTAGAGACCAAGGATAGGAAGGATCCTGAATTAAAGATTAATATAGATCCTTGTGAAGAAGAAGTAGTAGTTAAGGATAAAACAGAGAAGGAAGAATCTAAGAAGAATAAGAGTGTTAGTAGTAAGGTTCCCTTAGACAATGAAATTGTGACCAATGAGAAAGATGGAAATCCTTGGGGAAAGAACAATGAGATCAAAAGGACTAAAAAGGAAAAGGGAGTCCATTACACACAGACCACAGTTGTGGCTCCCAATACCTGTAAACATTGTTCTTGTAAGAAATCTCAAGAGCTTAAGCCCCAAAAACATGATAACAAAGGGGGTAATCAAAGAAATTGGAATAACCAGTGGGCTATGAGACAAGGAGTTGATCTGAACAGAATTAACAGGCCAAAACCTTGTTTCATCTGTGGTAAGCTAAATCATTTAGCCAAACACTGTTATTTCAATCCTGTTAACCAAAGGTTTAATGCTCAAAGATCTTTTCAAAAACCTGGTGGTTACAGAAAGAATGGTGGATATAAAAAGTCTGTGAGGAAAGTTGTGGCAAAGAAACAAGTTAAAAGCAAAAGCCACATGAAAAAGGCAGAAACAGAAAGTGTTAGAGTATGGATGCCTAAAGGTACTAATGATAATACTGCCAACTCAGTTAGTACTGCTAACAATGTTAGTACTGCAGGAAGCAATAATGTTGCTAGCAGTGTTAGTACTGCTAACACAGTTAGTACCTCTTCAACAATTAATACTGCTTCTAGTGTTAGTACTGCTAAGTTAGTTAATACTGCTGAGAAGGCTAGTACTTCTGGAAGCAGTGTTAGTGCTGCTAACACTGTTAATGCCTCCTTAAAAGATAATACTGCTAACAATGTTAGTGCTGCTAACAAAGTTAGTACTTCTGCATCAGTTAGTACTGCTTCTAGACCTATCATCAAAACAAAGTACTCAAGCACTGATGTTCCTCACTTTGACAAGCTCATCAAAACAGAATGTAAGTATTTTGATGATCAAGGGAGACCCAAGACCACTATGGCTTGGGTCCCTAACAAAAACTAACTGTTTTATCAGATGTGCAGGGCAACCAACAGCTCAAGGGGAAGAGCATCTGGCATGTTGATAGTGGTTGCTCCAGGCACATGACAGGTAACATGGCATGCCTCAAGAATTTCAAATGA
Source organism: Saussurea involucrata (assembly GCA_033807775.1). Classification (NCBI taxonomy): domain Eukaryota; kingdom Viridiplantae; phylum Streptophyta; class Magnoliopsida; order Asterales; family Asteraceae; genus Saussurea; species Saussurea involucrata. Next base: position 26,196,306 of record CM066319.1, on the reverse strand, counting down.
ATTGATGGAGGACATGTTACTTTTGGAAATAATCCTGCAGAAGGTAAGAGAAGTGGTAAAGGTGATGTGTCAGAAGGTAAGATGACATTTGAGGATTTGGCTAGTAATGCTAGTGCAGAGTTACTACTGCCAGTGCACAGTTAATACTGCCCTTGCAGTTAATACTGCTTAGTAGTTAATACTGCCCTTGCAGTTAATACTGCTTTGTAGTTAATACTGCAGGTGTGGTTAATACTGCTTTGAAGTTAATACTGCTTTGCAGTTAGTACTGCTCAGTAGTTAATACTGCTTGTGCAGTTAATACTGCTCGGTAGTTAATACTGCTTTGAGTGGTTACTACTGCTTTTGTTAATTCTAGGGTTAATACTGCGTATAAATACCCTGTAAGCCCGCCTTCACTCATAACGTCTCTTTGAACTCGATTCTCTCTCACTCTCTTTCTAACCTATTCTCCCAAGAATTTCTGTGTTTGCTCAAGGATTTTCAGATACAATGGCTCAAAGAGAGTTTGTTGATGAACACAATGAGATTGCAATGCTTCAGAAGCCGAAACAAGCTGCGGGATTCCACGATATAGTCGATTTTCTTAAATCCTCGCACATCTCTTATGCCCTAACGGTAAGCCCAACCATCTATATCGAACATCAGACGCAATTTTGGGAGAATGCTACTGGTAGTTTCGAAGAAGGGCAGAAAACCATTCGAACAAGGGTTTGTGATAAACCCTTGAAAGTCACAGAGGAGGTTATTCGCATCTCTCTTCACTTGGATGATGCCTCAGGTATAACCTCTCTATCTTCCGATGACCTATATTCGACTTTACAAAGAATGGGGTATGAAGCTCCCATTGGTGTTTTTAAATTCTACAAGTCAAAATTTTTCAACCAATGGAGATTTCTTGTTCATACCCTGATGCACTGTATTTCCAAGAAAACTACTGGATGGAGTGAGTTCAGCAGTCCCATTGCATATGCCTTGGTCTGCTTATCCACTGCCAGAAAGTACAATTTTTCAGCTATGATCTTTAATGATCTTGTATCAAACCTGGAATCCAAAAAGAGCTTTTACATGTATCCAAGGTTTGTGCAAGAAGTTATTAACAAGGAATTGATGGACTTACCTCAGTTTGATGAGGTATATGTACCAAAATCCCCTAAAGGGAAGGTTTTTTCAAATATGAAAAGACTTCCTAGGGACTCGGAAGGAGTTGACACACCATTGTTCTCTACAATGATGGTTGTGTCCCACCCCTCTGAAGGTATGGCATCAGGATCAAGGCCCTCATTAGATCATCCCACTGATGGCCAAACCCCACCTTCACTCACTATAAATATCCCTCAGCACATACTTCAAAAGCCCACTCCTGTGTTATCCAACAAGTTTCAAAGAAGAAAGGTGCACAAGGTTCCTTCCCTTGATGTACCTACTCAGAGCCCTAAGCCTTTAAGCCCTCAGTTGGAGCATTCTCCAATTGAGAATATCAACAGGGAAACCACAGGGGTGTCTCCCAACCCCAAGAAGGTGCTCTCTAAGGAGAAGGATGAGCATATGGGTGCTAAGGCTGCCACTACTTCTGCTAGCACAGAGAAGGACAGTGGTAACATAAATAAGACCTTCCCCATGGCAACTCTAAATGAGAAATCATTAGGAGGACCCAGGTGCCAAGAAACCAAGGGGGCAGTTAGTGCTTCTGCTAGGCAGAAGGCTTCTGCTAAAACTTCCAAGGATCCCTTAAAGAAGGTAAAAACTTCTAAAAAGGGTGAGGATAGACATAACAAAGAGGAATTGATGGCTACTTCCAGTGATCCTGTAAAGAAGGTAAACACTTCTAAACAAGGAGATTGAGCAACTGAAGACTGTGGTCACCTACCAACAGTCTCAAATTGAGAAGCTCAAGAAGATGGTCACCAAGTTGTTGCACAGAAAGAAAAAGGCAAGATTTGTGCTGAGAAGAAGAATTCCAACTGATGATGCTCCCAAAAAGGGGGAGTCAGAGTCAGAATCAGAAGCAGAACTGAATATGAAGGGTCTACAAGTTGAGGGGGAGACAGTTCAGATGGAGACTGAGATGGAAATTGATAATGCACAGTTTAAGGGGGAGTCCAGTGCACAGAATAAGGGGGAGACAGAAAAGGTGGAAGAGCTTGTTAAAGAAGCAGAAACTGTAAAGGCAGCAGTAACTGAAGTTCCAAAAGAAGCAGTAACTGAAGTTGAAGCAGAAACTGTTAATGCTGCAAATGTTCATGAAGCAGCAGAAATCATACAAGAAGTAGTAACAGAAATCTTGAAAGCAGCAGTAACAGAGAAAGAGCCTGAAACTGAAGTAGCAGCAGAAACTGTTAATGCTGTTGACTCTAAGCAAGCAGCAGAAACAGTTAATGCTGCTCAATCTACAAAGAAAGCAGTAACAGAAACAGAAGCTGAAACAGTAACAGAGAAGCTTACAGTAGAAGAAGTGGAGGTTGCAGAGGCTTTAATCAAAGCCAAACATGATACACCTCCAACTGCCAAGAAACAGGAAGAAACTAAGGATGCAAAGATGGTTTTCAGTAGAAAGAGAACAAAGTCTGTGGCTACTAAAAAGAAGTGTGTAAAAAAGCAAAGGGTAGAACCTGTTGAGAAACCAGTGGTAGAAGAGAAAGAAAAGGAAGAAGTTGCCAAGGATGAAGGACAAGGAGATAGTAAGACAGGTCAATCCAGTAATGCACAATCACTTAGCAATGAACAATGTGACTTGTACATCACTATGGTTGATACTGAACCAATCAAAGTGACTCCATTAGATTCACAACCTCCTGAAATCAGTCACTGGAATACTTTGATAGATGAGAGAAAGGAGTATATCAGACTCAACAGAACATGGGGACAAGTTATAAGAAGATGCTCAAGATCTGACTTGGAAGAGATGTTCAAAGTAGGCATGCAGATCTATGGTAACATGTTGACAGAAAGAGGTATGTCTATCACAATGATGGTGTTAGAATACCTATGCCTAATGTTCAGACCAGAAGTAGTTCAGCACATAACAGCAAGACCTTTTCAAGCAGTAACCCACTGGATGCTCTATGAAAATTGTGGAGTGTATGTTATATCAATTGACAACACATATCAGGAGTATTATCTGGTGGATGAAATCTACAAACACTGCATGAAAAGACTGAAAGGGATGTTACATGTAAAATTGGTCTGCAACAAAGACTCTGCTATGGGAAGATTCTTGGTAAGAAGGATTGTAAATCAGAGTCTAGGTTTAAGTCCTGATCTATGCTTATATGATGATTAGGGTTTGGAAGCATCATCTGAAGAACTTGACTTCTTTTCCTAAAAGTCAAGTTAGGGGGAGATTGTTGGGAACTGAAGATATGCTAAGTATGGTTAGTACTGCCAAGACAATTTTACTACTGCCAGTTCTTCATTACTACTGCTTATGCAAGGTTACTACTGCTAGACGAAGTTACTACTGCTAGACAAGGTTACTACTGCTAGACACAGTTACTACTGCAAGTCAAGGTTAGTACTGCTGGTGCATAATTGAATATCTGTTAGTACTGCTCATGATTAATACTGCTGGAGTAATGTTAATACTGCTGGAGATGAAATCGGTTAATACTGCTGAAGATTGTTAGTACTGCTCATGAAGAATGAAGGTTAATACTGCTGACTTGATAAGTTTGGTATGCGATACTTTTGGAGACAAAGAAGGAATTGATCAAGATATGTTTAACGAAGATTCAGAAGATCAATTTACTTTTGATAGTTATCTTGTAATTACTTTTGTATAAATAGTATTGATAGATAGCTATTAGAAGATACACGATAGATGTTAGACGAGTTAATATACGTGTGAAAAGCAATTCGATATTGTTTTCAGAGAGATTTAACCTCAAGGTGTAAGAACCCTATTTCTAGAGAAGTAGAAGTCGTCTTGGTGAGATCTGTTCATCAAGATTGAGGTTTGGTGTAAAGCTTGTGAGTAATACAGTTTGATATATACAGTGTGTTGAATTCTATTGATTGTTCTTTAATTGATTTAGAGTTCTATTCCGCAAGATTCTCTAAATTGTGTTTCTAAGAAGTTTAATTCTTGTTAAGAATCGATCCTGACAATGAATGACTTTAAATGTAAATGACTATAAATAAATGACTTTTAATAAAAAGACAGAATGTAAAAGACAAGAAAGTAAATGACAAGAATGTAAGAAGGAATGTAAGTACATAAATTTAAAGTACTGAAATTAAATGCATGAAAGTAAAGATGTAAAGTAAATGGCAAAGCTAGAGATGCAAGATGAGTAAAGAAATTAAAATAAAGTAAAGTGCGGGTGTGATGCTATTCCAATGCTACAAGCATTCATATGTGAGCTCTAAGAACTAAGAACAAGATGAAAAACAAAAGAAAGAACCCAAAAGTACATGCATTGACTCCAGAAAGTAGAGAGAATTAGAACTGAATTAATTCCGTTCTAAGTGGGATGTCGTTAAATGCTAGCCTTAACCCTCTATATATAGTAAAAAAAAGAGGGGTAGAAAGTGTAAATACTAACCAAACTAAGTAATAAAGTAACTAGCAAGTACAACAACCAACTAGAAAGTACAAGTGCCAACTCATACTTGGTTACAAACTAAAATCCAGTTGAGATTTTGTCCAGGGTGTAACAAAAGATTAATTTTACATCAAAAAAATCGGATTTGCTTCCTTAATCATTAAGTCTCCACTTTAAGATCCATCAGCCCTTTGCTGTGTAACACCCTCAAAATTTGGAAAGAGCGACTAACAAATATCTCGATAAATAATCAAAAGAGGATAGAATCCTTTCTACAAACCATCCTTGAAAATACCTCAAAGTTTAAACATCACAAATTCCACAACTAATAACTCAAGACGGGTATTACTTAACCCAATTACAAGTTGCTAATCCCAAATAAGTGCGGAAGACTTCACTAAGCGAAATCACTTCTCGTGCACTCTACTAGCACTCATCACTTCACAGTGTAGCTAAAGCTATTCCCAACCTGAACCTGTTGCACATGCCGACAAATAAAAAGGTTAGGCTAACGCCTAGTGAGTTAAAGAGTTTATATCATGAGAAAATAATTTGATAGACCAAAAGATTCAAGTTGACTCATGATTTCCAAAAAGGGGTTTGTATAAAATACACCGACAACCCAATTTACAAACGCACACAATTTCCGTGAGGAAAGCTTCCAATGAAAATTATTTCTCCGCAATGGACTCAAATCCAAAACTCATCCAAGAGGTAAATAAATAATAAATTCCCAAATAATCGTCAATGCGAATGATACTCCAATAGTTGAAAACATCCAATCAAGGATGAAACATAAAATATCATCTATGAATCATGGAAAACAATCCATATGCCTATAATACGACACCGACAACGCGGGTAAACAAAATACCTGAAAACAACACCCTTCGTTGACGGGGGAGACCCGATTTCATCGAATGTGGTGAAAACCATAAGTTAGACCACAATTAATAAATACTAGCTTGTTTCATGGATGGGAAAACATATGACATCAACCATATCCGGATCTCTAGTCAATTGTGACATCAATCCAAACCGGATCTTTAGTCAAATGAGGCATCAACCCAAACCGGTCTCTAGCCTAGTGCGACATCAACCCAAACCGGGTCTTTAGTCCACGGAGACATCAATCCACACCGGATCTCTAGTCTATTATGACATCAAACCAAACCATATCTTTAGTCAAATGAGGCATCAACCCAAACCGGTCTCTACCCTAGTACGACATCAACCCAAACCGGGTCTTTAGTCCATGGAGACATCAATCCACCCCGGATCTCTAGTCTAAACCACCAAGTTCAATCCTACTGGATCTTTACCTTGGAAACCCAACATCCAAAACAAGCTTACTTGACTTCAAAATTTATACATGACCTCAACAGAATAACCAATGCATTCAAATCATGTAAATCTCAAATACAATGCAATTCATGCAAATTAAACCCCAAGCCCACGGCGAGCTTATCAAAATCGGGCGAATGCCCTCAAGACTCAACCGAGTCCAAAACCGAGCCATCGGCTCAAAAGATCTAATAATCGTTTATCAAAACCAACTCATGCAAATGAAGTGCATTTAACCTACATCATGCAAACACATGCTCCGAGGCATGATAATCTCACAACCCCTTCATTGCCACTTTCCCAACGAAGTCAAATCTTATATGCATCTAAATGTATGTATGTATACGTATACGGCAAATCTTTTATAACTCAACAATGCATATAACTCGCCATAGAGCATTGGTCCTAAAGTTACTAAGAATAGGAAATCATCAAACGGTCTTCACATTTAAGACCAAACACTCAAAGAGGCAGATACTCAAATAAAACGTAACTTAAGCACATAACACGTCCACGGCTCCACATCGAGCTACTAAAACCGACAAACACTCAAAAGACTCATTTGAGTATAAATCAAGCCTTGGAAGGCCAAAATAAACGTTTGGCTAAATACGTGTTGCTCACACGGTTACGTAAAGCAAACTACATCGTTACTCAAAATCTTTACTTTTTAAATTCTCAATTGGCCATCGGCCCAAATAAAAGGTTTACAACTCTCAAAATATTCATAAGGTCGAGATTGACCAAAATCTCCAACTCACACGTTCACATTTTCAAAACATAATATATATTTAATTATTGCATAATCTCAACAAACACTAAAAGTGTATTTTGACCAAATAACCTTCACTTATGCAATAAATTAACAAAACCACTTTCACTCGTGATTTACTTATCAATCACTCAAAATCCCCGAATGTTGGTGTTTTACAAGATTTGTAAAGCTTAACACTTTGATTAATCAAAACCCACTAATTAACTCAACAAGTGATAGTTTCATATAAAGCACACAAATACTTTAAAATAAACATTTTGGCATGTACAACGTTTTCACAAATCAACTTGAACTCACCTTGCTAGATTTAGGCTAAATCTAGATTTTCCCAAACGAAAGCTCCTTTGAAGAAATACGAATCTTCAAGCCAAATCCTCCAAAAACCTAGATCCATAAGTTTCCAACCATCAATATCCAGATCCAAACATGAAGAATCACTCCCCAAACATTTTACATCAAATCCCAACGTATACCAAAACCCTAATCTTCATAATTGAAGAAGGAGAAGATCACCTCAACCAAACACAACCAAAATCATCCAACAATACCCCAAAATAGAAAGAAGATGAAAACAACAACAACAACCTAGCTTTTGGGTAGAGAGATATTACCTTTATCACTTGAATCCTTAGAGCAAAGCTCCTAGTCTCCCACAAAAACTCCAAGCTTCCATACCTTCAACAATGGTGGAAATGGGTTTAGTTTGGGTGAAGAAGATGAACAAGAGGAGGAAGGGTTTGTGGTTTCTTGGGAGGAAATCGGTTTAGAGAGAGAGAAATCTGAGATGTGGTTGAGAGAAATGAAATGAGGGAAGAGAGAGTCTTGTCTTAAAAACAACCCTAAAAATGCATCAGACTCGCCGCAGACGTCCGGCTCATGCCTCTCGCGGACGTCCGACTCATGCCTCTCGCGGACGTCCGGCCTCAACCTGACCGACACTCCCCCAATTTCCTCTGTTGCTTCCGCGGATGACCTGCGGAATTCCGCACCATACGGACGTTCGGCCTTGCGTCCTTGCGGACGTCCGCATGTCCAAGATTTTGTTTTCTAAAAAAATTCGGGGTGTTACAATCCTCCCAACCTTAGAATGATTTCGTCCTCGAAATCTAGGTCTTTTAGAACCAAGGCTAACCAACTCAACTCCGACCATGTTCCAATAGCTTCCAATTGGAATCTAATTTCCCCCACGTAGACTGCTATGACAAACCTCAAGCAACCCTTACCAACAATGTCCTCAGGCACATTGTACTTATGTCTGGGTGAACGCTCCATCTACTGGATTAACTCCCAAGCAAACTACCTCAGTTGTCTCCCAACCTTAGGTGTTCCATACTTCCCCGACGACGGATCCCGACTCTAAATCAATATGTGTCCATGCACTCTTAATTTCTCCAATTAGTCCAAGGTTTGCTCTCATCTAAAACCAACAAACTTCCAATTTCCAAGGTTCCCGTTGCTGAACTGACACTTATTCCTAACGAGTCCCATTAGACTCCAACACCGACGGCCGTCACTGACCCATCAATTACACCACTTCTAAAACACGTCTAATTACCAATCATCTAATCGACAGATTCTTCTACCACAAGAGAAGGGTCATCCCGCTAAAACTATATATCACAATCGAACTTAAGATCATCATAACCGATACCACCATTTATTTAAAAATTGGACTACACCTTCCAATCACACTAGTGGTTCTTGGCCCCGAAATCCAAAAGTTGACACCTAGTCACACCACCAAAACTCGACCCATCACAGAGCTCCACACACGAGCTTCATTCCTCAAACATCCCCACCAATCCATGGTCATCCCCACGGTCTAAAAGGTCCTACATGTCCTTCATGCAAAACCGACAACCCGCAACGAGGTTGCCGACGTAAACGGCTACCAAAAGCACTAACAAGAGACATCGCAAGTCCCACATTTTAATTGCCCACAAGAAATAATTCGACCCTGCAAACGACATCATGCAGCTCACGGTAATAACATGCGTCAGAAACCCAATCTTTCACTGAAAGGTTCTACACCCCCTCACCCCTAACTGGGGTTGCTCAACCTCACCAAGCCTAAAGAGTGCAAGGTTTTCAAGGACAGACTCAATAAATATGCCAATAAAGATTTCACTAGATTTTTCAACACGAAGGTTTTTATACTAACATAACATACGTACAAAAACTTACCACTACCCAGACGGTAGATGCACGAACATGGACACACTCGTCCCACGTATGAAAAATCATTTTTGAAAACTATTTCATCGCAAATCAGTTTACTAACGGAACGTAAAACGTACTCGACAACTTTTAAAATGAACCGCTTGGGTCCCATCACGGATTTACTTGTGCCAAACACGCAAAGAAATTTCCTACATTAAAATAGCGTTCAACCGCATGTTTGTATAAACTTCAAAAGAAGGATTTACACGACATCAATTCCCAAAATTCTCTTTTTAACCATAAAACGACATGAACTGTAATTCATTAACAACTTCGCATGTGTCAGCTTGTTCGCAGAGAAACGAAGAAAATCATATACACACCTTGGTTAAAACACGACGTGATTTGGGCCATCTCCCGGTTTTAAATCGAATAACAAGATATTTTCATCATTTGGAGATATCGTTTTAAACATCGAAAAGGAATCTCAAATCAAAATTTTGCATGCCAATCTGTAACACTTTCTTAGTAGTCACTATGAAATAGTATAGCACATACCAGATAGTCAATACTAAATTTTCAAACTAGAAATTTTTAAATCATATTTCAAAACTTCTCATTCAGTCATATAATGACAAGTAAATAAAATCCTTTGACCAGACTCGTACACCCCAATGTGTTTTTCTCAAAACTTCAGAAAACAATACGTGCACATAATTTGATTGACACATAAAATAATTCAAGTCGACTTCAAACCTTGAACCGCACAAGCGATGCACATTAACGCCCCAAAATAGTGGCTATAAACTATTCATGTCAATAAATCAATATAGTGCATTTGCAAAAAGAGCATCAAAATGCCAACAACGAGAGTGCATAAAACAGAACAGTAGAGACGTACTATCATGATGCTCTTATATGCATTACTCACGCCACGTATAAATTAATTTGCACACCTAGCGAGTTGCAACAAAATATGCTACCATGATTCTCAAAGGAGAAGCCATGTGGCATCAAAACTCCAATACCACTCTTTTTGGTGCAATACGACATAAGCTCATTTCTCAACAAAATTCGCATGACACACAATACCCACTAAAACCCATGGACTAACGCACATAATCCTTCAAGTATGCACACGACAAAGTGTCACCCATGCAACGCAAAACGTCGTAAAACGAAATTCCATCATACTCCAGAAGACTCCCATCAAACTCGATGGAACTCAACGGCATCCAACCAATTAAATGGCGCCAAAGTTTTCGTTTTCAATAATCAAATTGCATAGAACATCGTTATGACCGAATAATAAAAATTCCAAAAATCTCCTTTTTGTTGCAACACCAAAATAAAACAACACCTCTTCATCAAGACACGAAAAAATCAAAATTCTCATTAAAGCTCAACACCGACACAAGGGAAGGTAACTCTCCGTCCAAACCTTAACATATGTGGAGGAGATCGAATGTTAAAGTCGTAAGTCGCGACTACTTGTCCAAAATCACAAACTACATTAAAATATGGATATCACAGTATCCGAAAGTAGCTTTAGACACGACAACGAACAAAGCATGTCTCGACAGAATTTACAATGGTTTGCAATAAAATAATTCCATGCACGTTCCAAAATCATGGTTTAAAATCTTGTGTGTCAAACGTTTTTCCAAGACTTCACAACACCGTCCATACGACGATTGGAAACACAAAATAAATGATGCAATTTATTTTAAAAGTAAAAATAAATTTCGTGCATGTATTTAGTCGGCACTCAACGTCCAGGTCACATCCCTCCAATTCCTCCGACCACACTATTGTCATCCGGATGCTCAAACATCTTAACACAAAACGGAATGTCACATCGACTAACCTCACATTTCTCTATGAATCAAGGTCAATTCAATAAGCCTACGGCTTCAATCCAACTATCAATTTCGACCCGAACGGTCTACTTAATGCAATCAACATGCTTACCGCCACTCCAAATGACAAATGCTAAAGTCGTCAATCTCTTCTAACGACTACTCGTTTAGAACCCCTTCACTACCCCAACGGTCATCACGCTAGAGTCGTTCAAGTAACTCTCATGTAACTGGTAAGTTCACCATAACACTGGCCAGGTATAAATATGAGCGTACCGTACCTGATCATCCTTACTACTCTTGACGTGATTTCTCGTTTCTAGTGACTCCAACAACCTCCAAATATCCTATCTTAGAGTGTCTAATGGTGCAATTTCGCTCATAATTACTTAAAGAACGCTAGTTTGAGTCTAGGTATCCAAAAATCAACACCTAATTCTCTCAAACTTATGCTCTGATACCAACTTGTAACACCCTCAAAATTTGGAAAGAGCAACTAACAAATATCTCGATAAATAATCAAAAGAGGATAGAAAGAAGATGAAAACAACAACAACCTAGCTTTTGGGTAGAAAGATATTACCTTTATCACTTCAATCCTTAAAGCAAAGCTCCTAGTCTCCCACAAAAGCTCCAAGCTTCCATACCTTCAACAATGGTGGAAATGGGTTTAGTTTGGGTGAAGAAGATGAACAAGAAGAGGAAGGGTTTGTGGTTTCTTAGGAGGAAATTGGTTTAGAGAGAGAGAAATCTGAGATGTGGTTGAGAGAAATGAAATGAGGGAAGAGAGAGGCTTGTCTTAAAAACAACCCTAAAAATGCATCAGACTCGCCGCGGATGTCCGGCTCATGCCTCTCACAGACGTCCGGCCTCAACCTGACCGACACTCCCCCAATTTCCTCTGTTGCTTCCGCGGACGACCTGCGAACTTCCGCACCATGTGGACGTCCGGACTTGCGCCCTTGCGGACGTCCGCAAGTCCAAGATTCTGTTTTCTAAAAAAATTTGGGGTGTTACATGCTCCTCCAATGCTACAGCATGACCTGTGCTAAAAAGGATTTCCCAAAAATAACCAAATTAGCCTTTCTACTTTATAGAAACAAGTAAACCATAACTTTTAGCTCCAAAACTAAATAAATGGAAAATAAAGTAGAAAATGACTCAAATTGGGATGTGAAAATAAAAATCTTATCTAAAAGCCTATGAAAGAAGTGCTTTAAGTACTAAAAAGTGAGTACTTATCATCACCCCAAACTAAGAACTTTGCTTGTCCCCAAGCAATAAAAAGACAAAATAAAGGACTCAATTTTGAAATATTTGCAAGAGGATGGCATTAAGTGCACATAATAAGTTTGGATATGTCAAAGATGCATAATAACATAGCCTTTTATAAATCCAAAGTGACTAAAATCTCATTCTAATTGTAACCATGAACCATAAGCTAGCATCACATTCTTTTTGTTATGATTAAACACATTCTACATCACAAATCACTAATGGCTTTTAAGTGTATGGGTTTCTCTCTTTGGCATACTTTTTTTCCTTACTTTGCCTTTTCTCACCCCATGTATCAACATTGAAAATTTTTAAATGTTTGTGTTTTTCTTGTTGAGTATATACACCTACCCCGATGGGGCATTTTTGGTGTTTCAACTGCTTTGTCTTGGCATTTTTTGAGTGTGTAGAGCTTTGCTCTTGCTGCCATTTTTAGACACCCCCACCCCAAATTAAGAATTTATAATGCCCTCATTGTATTGGAGGAAAGGATATTTTTTACTTTGTTTTCAAGTGGCTAAAAATGTGAGAAAAGAACAAAAGCCTAGATCATTTATGTGATATGTGCAGAATGTGGACCAAATTGTGTCCCAAACAATTATGAGTCTAGTTCTAGCATGTATTACTCCTAGAAATGAGATTGGACTTATGGAATTATTTAGGCTATGCAAGTAAATCAACATTATCACATCATGATCTCATTGCATTTAAAATAAACCTAAAAATGTAAAAACTAATCCTAGACTCAAGAAAATGAAAATAAATAGGAAATGGAGCTAAAGGGTATGACATAGCCTAAGTGTTCTACATATGGATGTGTATTTGTTTTATTAACAAATAGGGGGAGATTGATGGTCTCAACCATCAGATTTATAAATAATACAAACTAGCATTCGACTAGACACTTAGAATAATATTCTTATCACTTGTCTTGTAATGAGCATGCCCGATGAACAACATTTATCGAATATAACTCAAATGATCTATCATTTGAATCCTTGTTTAGCCCAAAAATAAGAACTCGTGTAGTTCAATGCTTTGGATATAGAGTCATCATCGGATGTCTAACTAAGAATATTTTGTAGGATCAGATCTCAGATTTGATCATAGCTCTATCCGAAGGATAAATTTTCGATTGAAATATCTAATACTTTAATCTCAGATCTACAAATTATTTTAAGCTATTTTTATCCGATAGAATTACTTAGTAAATGTTTGATAGTAAGAATCCGATCTATAACTTTTATTTTGGAATTGATAAAGATAAGATTTTTACTTGTATTGGCAAGTCAGATTTTTCCAAACTCCTATTCTAGTATGGGAACATGCAAAACATGTTATACAAATAAGTTCTATAGCACAAATTTATTAGTATTATACTTTCTTTACTATTCCCTCTGCATACGAAATGATGAGATGAGTTAACAAGTGTTTACATCAACTACAAAGATTGAAGTGAAAAGTACAAACATGCATGGATCAACAAATCAGATAAGACAATTGTTAAAGTTGGAAGATAACATTTAATGCAACGGTGGCTATAAAAGGTCACCCATGACATTTGTTGCTACTCATCCGTTTTGAAAGAATATCTTTGTGATAGTTTCTTAAGCAAAATGGGTGTCACCATCTGAAGGAATATCTTAGTGCTTCAGATCTGAAAAATAACCTTCTTTCTTCTCTCATTCTGGGTTATGAAACTTGTCACCAATCAGATTTTTTAAGACTAAGTCTTACCGTCCTAGCTTTCATAACAAATCTGCAATTTTATCTCTTAATAAAATATAAAATTAAAAGTGAAAATTTATGGTGTTTGTATTCAACTCGTGTTCTACAATGCATCATGTGTAAGTCATTGTATTCCAAAACCAACAAATTCATTATCCTTTTCACAATTCTTATCTATTTTTGGATCCACATTTTGAATCACATGTGATTAGTTTTGTTTAATATATTATATACTCTGTGATTTTTGTACATTTCACGTAATTAATATAACATACATATAAATAAAAGTTATGTATTATCACATGTGATAATAATTAATATATGAGCGTGAATATAGGTGACGTATTATCACATGTAATTATATTTGCATCACAAAAAATTTATAAATATAAATATACATAATCAAATGTGATTAACAAAAATATATACAATTATCACATATGATTGATATGGTTTTCGAATAAATTATCATATAGATTATCACCACGGTCACACATATGGCATCCTTTTAATTTAATTGAATAATGTTTTATTTAACCTATTTATTAAATAAGGTATGTGACTCATATTCATTCTCGCATTCTTACAATTAGTTTGTTTCTCGCATGATCCTATATTTGTGAGATTTCAACGAAATTCCGAGATTTCAAATTCAATAATTTAAATTCTTCAAACTAAATATAAAATTGGAATAAAATTCAATTCCAAATCTCTAATCTAATCCTATAAACCAAACGAAACTTTAATCAATATATATATATAGGGAAAGGTTCAATAGAGAAGTGCAAATATTTAGAGAAGTAGAGAAGTAAAAAAACACGGGTCCGTTCATATATGAACGTTCATATATAAACAGTCATATATGAACGTTCATATGAACGTTCAGATATGACTGTTATATGAACGTTCATTTATATAACAGTCATATATGAACATTCATATATGAACGTTCATATATAAACAGTCATATATGAACGTTCATATATGAACGGACCCGTGTTTTTTTACTTCTCTACTTCTCTACTTCTCTAAATATTTGCACTTCTCTATTGAACCTAAGGCTATATATATATATATATATATATATATACTAGCAGTGTACCCGCGCAATGCGGCGGGAGCCGTAAATATAAACGATTTTAAAGCTTTAGTAGTTTTGTTATAGGTGATTTTAACGATGATATGAATTACACCTAGGGTTCGTTTACTAAACGCTTACCCGGGTCATTTACTTTACCGGATGAAGTTGGCAAGGGTCATGAATCCTACTCGGTAAGAGTGATGAATAGGATCAATGGAGAGTCTTACCATTAAGCCACAATCGGACATTCCCTAACTCCGGGTTTATTACATTATTTTATATACAAAATTCCAAAATGTTTAACTATTCAACTACCTTACAGTGGCAAAGATTGGACTGTACCTCATGAAAAGCATGACAAAGGCCGAGAATTTTAACCGGTAAAAGAGTGTTATGATTTTCATATGATAGGCTCACCAAATACGATGAGAAGATCACGATTCTTACCCGGCACAAGATGCAATTATAAATAGACAACGGAAAATTAATACAAAGCACACGTGTAGAAGTTAACAACTTTCTCCTTAATCATGAAAAGTACAAAGCCTGCAAACATACACTATACTATTTTGGTGCTCATTCCTTTGTAGAAGCTTGACAATCCTTCACAATGTATCCTCTTTACAATTGAAAAGTACAGAGCCTGCAAATGTATCCTCTTTACAATTGCATCCAAACATGTAGTTTCCATCTAAACATGGCCCAAAACAGTCTAGAAACGGCATCAAAACATCCTATTGCTGCTGATATTTTTAAGCCACAAAACAGCCCATTTTAGCTGTCGTATTTACCCACAAAACAGCCCCCTTTAGCTGCTGTTTTTTACCCACAAAACAGCCCCCTTTAGCTGATGTTTTTACCCACAAAACAGCCCCCTTTAGCTGATGTTTTTACCCATAAAATTAAAAATTTATGTTTTTACATACTTGAAAGAAAAAACATTTGTAGGAAAAATATAGTAAGAATATCTAAAAACTATGTATTCTATGATGAAAACCAAAAAAAAATACCTGACAAATAATCATACTTCTTGAAGTTTTTAAAGGCTGCAGTGTTCGTCTCATATTAAGAGGATAAGACTCCATCAATCAGGGTAAAAGGGTTCATTTCTAGGAAACTGAAGTCAAGATCTAAATACACCAAAACAAAAAGATCATTGGTCAATTTTGACTGAAATTTATGAAATTCTTTACGTAGGTAAGTAGTAAAAGCAGAGATTTTAGAAAGAAAATATAAATTTACCAACGAATAGAGAATATATGGATGTGATGAACTCCTCAATTACAGGTTTGATCTGCATGATTGCAGAAATAAGTAACTTTTGACATTCAAAATGC
The DNA here is from genome assembly GCA_033807775.1 of Saussurea involucrata. NCBI lineage: Eukaryota > Viridiplantae > Streptophyta > Magnoliopsida > Asterales > Asteraceae > Saussurea > Saussurea involucrata. Next base: position 26,180,203 of record CM066319.1, on the reverse strand, counting down.
ACAAACAATAATGGGTATAAATTGTAATTGTGCTTTAGCTTGCTGTATAACACCGTGATGTTGCATGATCCCAACTAATGGTCCCTTAGTAGATAATTGCTCGGCACGTGATATAATAGAAGGATATCTACCATAAGACTCTTATCAGCGTGTCTTCTACTACTACATCATCCAGTTTCTCGGATTCAATGTATTTGACTTTTGCAGCCACCACAACTGCGCCAGGATGTTCAACCTCAGTTCCGTTCACAGTTGGTTCATCCAAAGAAATGATCGGGTTTTTCTTTGTTTTCCTCCGACATTTTCATAAATATGTTCAACGTAAGAGCAGTTTCAGACATCATTATGCAGCTGCGTTAAAGTGACAAGAGATATTGAAACATAAAAGTTGCATAACTGAAGTGTGTGTCTATTAACAAAGTAAAATGTGCCCATTACTCATGAACCAATTAAAGGATCCTAAGTATCGGAAAATATTTAAGACTTGCAGCTTCAAAAGATTCGGGTTCAAACAAGTTTTAACACTGTATGATAGAAGCATACAAAATGGCAATGTGAAAATTCTGTTGGAGTCCTACATTGGCTAGACTAAAACCATTTCTCCTCTTATATATGTTGGAACCTCCATTTGTCTTTAAGGGCACTTTTGGAAAGTAATTTGGGGGTTCTACATATTTATACAGGGTGTCAGAGCCAAGTGCAGAAAGCCTACATGGCTACATGTAAACTTATAATAAGAAAACATGAAACCTGGTCATGCTGTCTCTCAATAGCAAGTAAAATCATCTCCTTTATGAAAAGAGCAAAATAAAGAACTTCGGACCATTGGCACTATTATTGTTGTTTCAGAAGAATATAGTTGAATCTCTAAAGATGCATTTTCTAGACGATAGCATGTTATCAAATATACAAGTAATTAAATATCAAGATTATAACGTGGTTTGACGATGGCGTGTGAACATGATATGGGTCTAGTCTATGAGCATTTCAGTTATTAGAGCAAACAGAAAAAAGAAGCATGTCTCCTCTTTTTCATGGCTGTGTAGTTTATAATAGTTGAAACGTTGAAAATTTCTGTTTTTATGAGACTATAACATAGGCAAAATTTAAAATACACAAATCAGCCGATAGAGATGCATAAAGTCCACTTTCAAACTTACTGCCTTTACTGAGGAAATAACATAGTCCCTCCCTAGAGCATGTAACACATCATATTGCAATCTTGTTCTGTAGAAATCGTCGTTTTCCATTAGTTTCTGAACAAACATATAATCAAAAAAAAAGATATCCTTGGGAAATAATAAAGTAAATATACATACTTCTTCAGGTGCCCCACCAAGCTCTTTCTTGACAACTTGACACACTTGATCGTATTCAACATCGACTCCCTCAATGTATGAATGTACTCTTGAGGTACCAAATATCCCTCAAGTGTGCAGGTCGATTGTCAAATGGGCAAAACAGCTTCGTGCAAATATACAATAGGTTCAAGTTCAAAATGTGTGGGAGACAGGTTTGAACTCATCCGTTGAGTTAACTCTGCCAGATGGCTCGAGATCGGCTTTAACCGGGAAATATCTCTGGCAGTCTGCATAATGTTCTCAAACGATGGACGAACCGCAGGGTTACAGTGAAATTCTATAAAAAAATAAATACATATAGACTCAGTACAGTCTCAAACTAACTATTTATGTTAGGCAAATGGGTCGATACCAAATAACATGGATGTTCAAATGGAAACAACAAAAAGATTGGAAACGTGGAAACACATAACCGTTACATAGATATGTTTACCAAAATTTGCAACAGTTTACTTGTCTTGATTATGTAGTGTTGTCCACTTCATCTCAGTGCACAAAAATAATAGCAGCATGTCTCCAAGATGTTTTTCTTAATTCACCTTCTCTTTCTTTTATATATATATATATATATATATAAAAGGATGGGTATCCATCATTCTTTAAAGCTTATCTAATCTTGTGAACCAAACAGAGCCTTGAAAGTTGAAAAAATTAAATATCCAGGTTGGAAATGGAAACTATCAATAGTCATCACAAAGAATTTAGTCAACAATCATCCAAAATGATGCTAATTTCCTATGATTACTTTATGCTTTCGTTTTTCTTTTCTGATGGAGAACATATTCAAATGAGTTTGTTGTAAATGTAATTGTTTTTTTCTTTAAACAGGATTATGAGTATGCCAGCTACAATCTGGTGGCTTACGATCTTGCAAACCACTTCTGTGAATGGGTAGCAAATTATCACACAGATACACCTCATGATCCTCAAACTTGTAATTTTTAAAAGAGAGTTCATTTGACCAGAAAGAACACTTAAATACATTGTGAACCCAAGTCGTATAGTGCAGAGAACAAAATCGAAAACATATATACCATTGTTGAAATCATAAGATACAATAAACACTTAAATAAACAATGGAGTTAATTATCATAAAACAAAGCTGTATGGATACAAAGAATCTTCATTTTTTGTTCTGCGATAATCCCTAAGATGGCTGTTTTAATGAATTGAAATATATTACATACATAGCTTTCTAATGGGTGCTTTTGTTTACAATATCACTCTGTCAAAATCAAAATGAAATTGTGATATATTACAGTTAGGGTTTTCTCTTTCACAATGTTGACATCATATGATACCAAATTGTGAACCCAAATCAAAATCAAAATCTAAGAGTTGGGTTTTTTTTACCTCAAATCAAAATCGAACAAGAGAAGGAGAAGTGATGTTTGTTGAAGAAATCTTCCTTGCGTGCAGTGATAGAAGAAATCGATGGAGCCAGGTTTGCTTTATATGCGACGATTGCGTGCAAATCTTCCATTGCGTGAGCGATTTATCGGATGTATGGCTGTACTATTTGTATGGTGAGGAGGTTGAAGGACGGTAAGGAAGAAGGGTATGGCAGGTATGGGTTTCTTGGAAGGGCTGGAAGGGTATGGGTTTCCTGGTATGGACCGATTTTTGTATATGTAAAACAAAAAGTAATTTTAGTTGTATTCAATGCATTACTTGTTGTACTTAAGAGTTTTTTGAATTTATTGCTTTAAAGTCTTGTACATCATGCATGAAGGGTTGTGTTTAAGACAATTGGTGTATATGCTTATATATGTAGTATAGATATATATATATATATATATATATTAAAGAAGAAACCAAAGACAATGATGTGGCATCTTCTAAGCATCTTTAGCCTACCTTTATTTTTTCTAAGCATTTTGATTTTTAAAACATTTGATATTAAAGACGTTTTCGTCCTTATACTAAAAACATAAAAAATCATTAGAATAGGGTTATTTTGGTAATTTTAAATTATTAATCCTCCTAACCTTTTCATCTTCATTCTTGAAGATGAAACCTTCAGATCTTTTCATCTTCATTCTTGAATATGAAACCTCCAAACTATAATAACCAAGTTGCAAAATAAAGAAATCGTAGAATGGATGGAAGAAGGTGAAATCTTGTATCCTGAAGGACCAAAGTGTAATTGTGGGAGAGGGCACAAAACCCTCATTCTTGGGCACAAAACCCTAGGTATTCTCCCATTTTGTGAGCGGTTGTGTATGAGTGGGAGCTGAAGAAGAAATCCAGCAAGCATTCGTGATTATAGGAAGAAGACAAGGAAGGGGTTGCATCAAGGAAACTCTAGCATCAAATTGGAAAGGTAATCTTCTAATTTCATGATCTTATCGGGATGTCAAGGTGATTTCATGTTTTGATGAGTTCCTAAAATAATCAAGGACCTAATCGACGTTTAGACTATGGGAGGATTTGATTTTGTTGTCTAGTAGTGTCTTAATGCTTCCTGCAATCTTTTTCAATGTATTCGACCATTGCTCATCGATTGGAATCAAGTTTTGGTTACTCATAATGTTTTGAACGAAAGTTCGGCGTAGCCTGGTACTGGCAGAGTCCGGATCGGGACCGGAACCGAAACCAGAACGGGACCGGTACCGGATTGGGACTGGAACCGAAACCGGATCGGGACCAGAACCGGATTGGGACCGGAACCGAAACCGGATCGGGACCGGAACCGGATCGAGACCGGGACCGGATTGGGACCGAAATCCGGAATGGATCCGGAGAAATCGGTAGAATTCGGAAGGAATCCGGAAATGAGTCCGGAAAGGGGGATGGAGTCCGGAACTTTGGTTTCAGACTCAGTAGTTTTTTGAATCAAGTTTCTTTGAGGATCTGTACAGATGGTAGTGAGGGTCAGCGTAGGACTTATTGCTCTTATTCTCTTCATTATCTTAGGTGTTTCACCTAGAGAGCTGAAGCTTTCGTGAGAAGTAGTGCACAAAGACGACAGGTGAGTTTTTCTAACTGAATGCGTATTTTAAACGTGGTTTCCGAAGTAAGTAAGTGAATATAAAAATGATACGTTTTATTTCATGAAAAATTCAAGTATGAAAGTTTATTCGAGATGTAAGCATACTTTGTTGTTAGATGTAAATTGGCTAAGTCGGGGTGTGTGGCCCGCCAGTGCTCATACCGGGGGGTGTCCCGTTTATGCCATGGGTGGCGTGACCCAGTAAGGCAGTGTGAGACTGACACGTTGTCACTTCTGAGTGACTTCAGTGTGCCATTTTCATGTGTGATGATTACATGGAAGCTTTATTTAAAGTTGTTATATATGAATGTTTTGATCTGCTTTAAATGTTTATTATTGAACTGTTGCTTCTTGAGGGAGCTCACTAGACCTCAAGGTCTAACCCTCGCTTTTCCAAAACTAAACATCTTCAGGGAAGTCACTAATAGGGAGCTCTGGAAAGGGAAAGGAGAAGAGTTAAGGCGCGAGAATGCTATTAGCCGGCTAGCTGTTGCAGTTATCTTTTAGATTTTAGTTATGTTCTCAGTTGTATATAGGTTGTTTCCGCCAACCTAGTTTTTGAGACAATTGTACCGGAGAAAATTTTGGGACCCTTTTTGGGATGTTTTATATTCAATGCCATGTTATGCTTTTATTTTGTTGGTTTGTTACAATTGGTATCAGAGCCATAGTTTAAGGGATTTAGGTGACCGGACGGGCCATGACTTAAACTGTGGGAGTAGAAATCACAACTGAGAGTCAAGAATGCGTTTGGAGGACACTATAATAGGGGTAGGGTAGCGAGGATAGTCATGTAAGGTAGATTCGGGGTTACACCTGGCCAGTGTAATTGCGAATTTACAAGTACATGTATGTGCTTAAGTTGCCTTATTATTCTGGAGTGGTAATCTTAAGTAGTTTATTTTGGCATGTTGCAGTAATCCAGTATGTCTGAAAGAACTTTGAGGATTAGATGTGTGCCGGTGGTAGGTACAATTCCGGTTGCAGGGGAGATTCTCGTGGCGGAAGTTTTGGAGGAGGAACCGGTGAATCCTCCGAGACGGGCGGCCACCCGTCGGGCTAAGAGTGTAGGAGCACCTGAAGTGCGTGAGCCCTAGCATCAAGAAAGTACCGCCTCGGTAGGCGGAGGGAGTCAGTCGAACAGCCCAAGGAGAAATAAAAACCAAGCTTTTGTGACTGAGGAAAAGTTTACAGCTGAGATGGGCAAACTACAAGAGTCCTTGCAAGCATTGTTGGAAAATCAGATCAAGACTACGTATGAGGGACGCACTAAAAGTGGGAATGAGACGAAGACTGGGGCATCTAGCCTACCTCTGACTGTGGTGGGAGATCATTCTTTGTCAACTCCGTTCGTGGCAACTGAACCAAAGACGATAAACGGATGCACTTTTAAGACGTTTGCATCATGCAAGCCTCTGTCTTTCAGCGGGGAGCGCAATCCAGTTTTGGCTCTGAGATGGATACGTGAGATGGAGTTAGCTTTCGACACGAGCAAGTGTGCCGAGGAAGACAAGGTATTGTTTGCCATGTCTATGCTGAAGGCAGATGCCATCTTTTGGTGGGATGTCGAGACTGGAGGTAAGGGTTTAGAGATAGCAAAAACAACTACCTGGGAATTGTTCACTAAAAGATTCAAAGCTCAGTTTTGCCCAGTGGCGGCCGTTAAAAAGCTCGAGGAGGAATTTCTGGGGTTGGAGCAAGGTGCGATGTCAGTCCAAGAGTATACATCAAAGTTTATTGAGAAAGCTTGGTTTGCTGAATTGTATGTGCCTACTGAGGAGAGGCGCATAGAGAGATACATCTGGGGACTGAAGAGCAGTGTGAGGTTGTTGGTACAGGTGAAAGATCCGGTTACTTTTCAAGCTGCGGTAGATACTGCGGAACTCATGGAAAAGGAGAAGAATAGGAAGATGTCGGAGAGAGTCGGGGATAAACGAAAATGGGAAGGGCAGAATCATGATGTTAAGAGGTCGAGTGCTCCTAGACCCGAGCTGCGGGTGGGACCTAGAGCGGGAGAGAAAACTTATGGTAAGTGTAATTAGGGGTGAGCATAATCGGGTACCCGGCTAAAATTTATGGAACCGGAACCGGAACCGGCGGTTCCTAGAATGAAGGAACCGGAACCGCTTACATCGGTTCTTTATATTTTAGAACCGAAACCGGAACCGACGGTTCCGGGACCGGTTCCGGGTACCCAATGTCAAATTTTTAAAAAAAATTAACAATTCATACAATAAAATTGTAATTTTAAGTCTATTGCAAACTATAAAGTACCAACATAAAGTAATAAATACAAAAAATGGTGAAAAATAATCCGATAAATACTAATTATTACATAAATAAATTAGAAACTCTTGAGTATTGAGTCTTGACATCAATAAAACGACTTCCATAACAATTCACGTCTTTACGTCAAGTCGTCAACACCTCAAATAAAACACTTGGATGAAAATGAATAAAACACCTAATAAAGAAACAAAACTAATACCACATCATTAAATATTTAAATATAATAAATATATAAATAGTTTTTATTAAAAAATAGCGGGACCGGGTACCCAGCGGGTAACGGTTCCAAAACAATGAGAACCAGAACCGGAACCAGTCTTAATCGGTTCTGTATTTTAGGAACCGGAACCGGAACCAATCACATCGGTTCCGGTTCTGGAACCGGCAGTTCCAGAGCGGTTCCGGTTCCAAAGGCGGGTACCCAGTTCCGATGCTCACCCCTAAGTGTAATCGGATGCATAAAGGGGAGTGTTTGGCGAATAAGGAAGGGTGTTTCAAGTGTGGGAAGATAGGGCACATGGCACGGGATTGACGTAGTTCGAGGTCGTGTTATCAGTGCGGTTCTCCAGACCATGTCAAAATGGACTGCCCGCAGTTAAAGAGGGGCTTCACTGGTGGTTATGGCGAAAATAGTGGTGAAAGGGACGAAGATAGAAAGGTGGAGCCTGCTCATGCGAAGGCGAGGGTTTTCCACATGTCGGCAGAGGAAGCGGTGGATACGCCAGATGTGGTGACAGGTATTTTCCCTATTGACTCGATTCTTGCTAAAGTACTGTTTGATTCAGGCGCCAATCGTTCTTTTGTATCGCCCAATTTTATTCGGAAGTTGCAAGTAAAACCCAAGAGGTTGAACTTTGGGTTTGAGGTAGAAGTAGCAGACAATGGTCGAGTCTGGGTGAAAGAGGTCTATGAGGGTGTAGCATAGATGTAGATGGTCATCTATTTCCTTTGCGTATGTACCCTATGGGAATGGGGGAGTCTGATGTGGTTATATGAATGGAGTGGTTAGCGGATAACGGCGCTAACATAGTGTGTCATAAGAAGTTAATTCGTGTCGCCTTTCCTGACAAGAAGGAGGTAGTAATCTATGGGGATCGTCGGGATAGGAAGTCGTGTATGATTTCTTTGATGAAAGCTAAGCGATGTTTGGGGAAGGATGTATGGGGTATTTAGCTTATGTGCTGGATGCTAAGAAAGAGAAGAAGGGAATAGGGGATGTGCTTGTAGTAAGTGAGACCCGAAAGTGTTTCCGGATGACTTGACAAGTCTGCCCCCGGATCGTCAAGTAGATTTTAGAGTAGATTTGATTCCTGGGGCGACACCAATCGCGCGTGCGCCCTATCGTCTGGCACCAACGGAAGTGAAGGAGATGATGGCGTAGCTGCAAGAGCTACTCGACAAGGGTTTCATTCGACCGAGCTTATCACCTTAGGGAGCGCCGGTACTATTTGTTAAGAAGAAGGATGGGTCTATGCGGATGTGCATAGACTATCAGGAGCTCAACAAGGTAACAGTTAAGAACAAGTACCCGCTTCCGAGGATTGATGACCTCTTCGACAAGTTGCAAGGTGCGAGCTACTTCTCAAAGATAGACTTGAGATCGGGCTACCATCAGCTGAGGGTGAGAAAGGAAGACGTTCCTAAGATGGCTTTTCACATAAGATATGGACACTACGAGTTTTTAGTTATGCCCTTTGGCTTGACTAATGCCCCAGCAGTGTTCATGGATTTGATGAACATGGTGTGTGGTTCGTTATTGGACAAGTGTGTGATCGTCTTCATTGACGACATCTTGATCTACTCCCGCTCCCGTAAAGATCACGAAGAGCACCTCCAAGCAGTTTTGGAATTGTTGCAACGTGAGAAATTGTACGCTAAGTTCTCAAAATACGAGTTATGGTTGAAAGAAGTTCAGTTTTTAGGTCACGTGGTGTCGGCGGATGGAATCAAGGTAGACCCGGCTAAGATTGAAGCAATTAAAGATTGGGAGTCGCCCAAGTCACCAGCAGAGGTAAGAAGTTTTCTTGGGTTGGCAGGCTACTACCGGAAGTTCATTTAGGACTTCTCTCGAATAGCCACACCATTGACCGCGTTGACGAGGAAGAACGTCAAGTTCGTTTGGGCCGAAGCTCAAGAGGCCGCATTTGTGAAGTTGAAAAAAATTCTCAGCAGGGCTCCAATTTTGTCGTTACCAGATGGATCTGAAGGATTTGTAATCTACAGTGATGCTTCCAAGCTTGGGTTAGGTGTGTACTGATGCAAAATGGGAAAGTGATTGCCTACGCATCTCGTCAGTTGAAAGATCACGAGAAGAACTACCCTACACACGACATGGAGCTAGCGGAAGTGGTGTTCGCTTTAAAGATATGGCGGCACTACTTGTATGGGGTGAAGTGCCAGATCTTCACCGACCACAAGAGTCTTAAGCATCTTTTCGATCAAAATGAGTTGAACATGAGACAAATGAGGTGGATGGAGCTGTTGAACGATTATGACTGTAAGGTCCTCTACCACCCGGGTAAAGCGAATGTGGTTGCCGACGCGTTGAGTCGGAAGGAGCGGGGGGAATCGACTAAAGTGGTGGCTTTCAAGGTCGAGGCGACTTCAGGCCTCCTGAAGGAGGTCAAGAAGTCTCAAGAAGAGGCGTTGTTAGAAGAAAATGTAAAGAGTGAAAGAATCGTTGGGATTACATCTCTGCTTAGTATCAACAGTGGTGGGTTGAGGTGTTTGAAGAACCGGGTATAGGTTCCTAAGTTGGGGAACTTGAGAGTAAGCATTCTGGAAGAAGCGCATAGATCGCGATATTCTGTACACCCAGGGACGAATAAGATGTACCAGGACTTACGACAGTTTTCCTGGTGGCCAGGAATGAAAAAGGACATCGCCCACTTTGTGGAACGATGTGTGACGTGTTTGATAGTTAAAGCAGAACACCAACGATCGTATGGAGAACTTCAGTCTTTAGAGATACCGGTGTGGAAATGGGATAACATAACCATGGATTTTGTTACGAAGTTACCAAGGACACATAAGGGTCACGACACCATATGGGTGATTGTGGATAGTCTCACCAAGTCCGCACATTTTCTCCCAATCAGGGAATCTGATTCATTGGAAAAGTTAGCTCAATTATACATTAATGAGATCGTATCAAGGCATGAAGTGTCGTGATCTATTGTGTTCGATCGTGATAGCCGGTTTACATCTTTGTTTTGGAGAAGCCTTCAACGAGAGTTGGGTACGCAATTGAAATTGAGCACATCATATCATCCTCAAACGGATGGTCAGAGCGAAAGAACTATTCAAACGTTAGAGGATATACTCCGAGCTTGCGTGATTGATTTCAAGGGTTCTTGGGAAGTACAATTACCGTTGATAGAATTCTCGTATAACAACAGTTACCATGCGAGCATCCAAGCGTCACCATTTGAAGTTTTGTATGGACGAAAGTGTCGGACGCCGTTGTGTTGGAACGAAGTGCGAGAACGGGAAGTTAGCAGGTCCAGAAATTGTGCAATTGACTGCGGATAAGATAGAGCTAATCCACGAGAAAATGGGGATCGCGCAAGATCGGCAAAGAAAGTACGCAAACAGAAGAAGGAAGCCTATCGAGTTTCAAGTAGGTGACAAAGTTATGCTAAAAGTCTCGCATTGGAAGGGAGTAGTACACTTCGGAAGAAAGGAAAGTTGAGACCGAGGTATGTGGGGCCTTTCGTCATTACGAAACGGGTTAGAGCAGTAGCCTACAAGTTAGACTTGCCAGCAGAATTAAAGGGAGTTCATCCGACGTTTCACGTCTCGAACCTAAAGAAGTGTTTGGCAGAAACATATATGGCTATTCCATTGGAGGATATCAGTGTCCATGAGAGACTGACGTACGTAGAAGAACCGATTGAGATTGTGGATAGAAAAATTCAAAAGTTAAGAAACAAGGAGATCAGGTTGGTAAAGGTCCAGTGGCGGTTTCATAAAGGTCAAGAGGCAACTTGGGAGGTAGAAGCGGACATGAGGTCCAAGTACCCTCAGCTTTTCGTCAATGGATATCCGGGGACGAAATTCTTTTGAGGGGGAGGTATTGTAATAACCAAGTTGCAATTTAAAGAAATCATAGAATGGATGGAAGAAGGTGAAATCTTGTATCTTGAAGGACCAAAGTGTAATTGTGCGAGAGGGTATAAAACCCTCATTCTTGGGCACAAAACCCTACGTATTCTCCCATTTTGTGAAAGGCTGTGTATGAGTGGGAGCTGAAGAAGAAATCAAGCAAGCATTCGTGATTATAGGAAAGGACAAGGAGGGGGTTGAATCAAGGAAACTCTAGCATCAAATTGGAAAGGTAATCTTCTAATTTCATGATCTTATCGGGATGTCAAGGTGATTTCATGTTTTGATTAGATCCTAAAATAATCAAGGACCTAATCGACGTTTAGACTGTGGGAGGATTTGATTTTGTTGTCTAGTAGTGTCTTAATGCTTCCTGCAATCTATTTCAATGTATTCGACTATTGCTCATCGGTTGGAATCAAGTTTTGGTTACTCAGAATGTTTTGAACGAAAGTTCGGCGTAGCTTGGTACTGGCAGAGTCCGGATCGGGACCGGAACCGGATTGGAACCAGAACCGTAACGGGACCGGTACCGGAATAGGACCAGAACAGGATTGGGACCTAAACCAGAATAGGACCGGAACCGGATTGGAACCGAAATCCGGAATGGATCCGGAGAAGTCGGTAGAATTCGGAAGGAATCCGGAAATGAGTCCGAAAAGGGGGATGGAGTCCGGAACTTTGGTTTCAGACTTAGTAGTTCTTTTGAATCAAGTTTCTTTGAGGATCTGTACATATGGTAGTGAGGGTCAGCGTAAGACTTATTGCTCTTATTCTCTTCATTATCTTAGGTGTTTCACCTAGAGAGCTGAAGCTTTCGTGAGAAGTAGTGCGCAAAGACGACATGTGAGTTTTTCTAACTGAATGCGTATTTTAAACGTGGTTTCCGAAGTAAGTAAGTGAATATAAAAATGATACATTTTATTTCATGAAAATTTCAAGTATGAAAGTTTATTCGAGATGTATGCATACTTTGTTGTTAGATGTAAATTGGCTATGTCGGGGGGTGTGGCCCGCCAGTGCTCATATCGGGGGGGGTCTCGTTTATGCCATGGGAGGCGTGACCCAGTAAGGCAGTGTGAGACTGACACGTTGTCACTTCTGAGTGACTTCAGTGTGCCATTTGCATGTGTGATAATTACATGGAAGCTTTATTTAAAGTTGTTATATATGAATGTTTTGATCTGCTTTAATTGTTTATTATTGAACTGTTGCTTCTTGAGGGAGCTCACTAGACCTCATGGTCTAAACTCGCTTTTCCAAAACTAAACATCTTCAGGGAAATCACTAATAGTAGGGGTGGCAAAAAGTGACCCAACTCGCCAATCCAACTCGAACCCAACCCAATAGTAGTAGGTTGGGTTGAGATTTTCAACCCATTTAAGTTAAATGGGTCAACCCGCCTAACCCAATTAATAAATGGGTTGGGTTGGGTTGGGTTGAAATTTTCGACCTGTTTCCAACCTGATTTCAACCCATTTACAACCTGTTTGTAACCCATTTTAGACGTGTTTTTAATTTATTACCATTATTTAATTATAATTCATAATTAAAAAGTTAATAAAAAACTAAATATGATTCCACTAAAGTCTAAATAGAACTCCTTCGGTCCTTCCATTTTATTCCATCGTTCAAACTTCTAAAGTCTAAACTCTCTAAACCCTAGCCGACTCTTCCTTCCAGTTCCAACCAAGAGATCGACGCTAGCCCTTCCATTTATTAAACAGGTTGGGTTGAGAAATCGATTTGTCATGGAATTATATTTTAGTCATTTTTTATTTTACTTAAAGTTTTAAAATTAAATGGGTCAACATAGGTTCAACCCATTTAATTAAACAGGTTGGGTTGGGTTGAGGTTTTCAACCCAATTAATAAATGAGGTGCGAGAATGCTATTAGCCGGCTAGCTGTTGCAGTTATCTTTTAGATTTTAGTTATATTCTCAGTTATGTATAAGTTGTTTTCGCCAACCTAGTTTTTGAGACAATTGTACCTGAGAAAATTTTGGGACCCTTTTTGGGATGTTTTATATTCAATGCCATGTTATGCTTTTATTTTGTTGGGTTGTTACACAAACCTTTCCATTGCTTACTAATCATGATTTATCCATCACTAAATGTCTTCTTCTTCTATATATTATTCATTTAACAACTCATTATTCTTCAACAAAATCGTTTTTCAGGTAAATTCTTTTTCTACTTCTCCATCAATTGATTTGTTCTTTCATTTCACAAATCATTATTCTTCCACAAAATCGTTTTTTAGGTAAACTCTTTTCTCCCTCTCCATCACTTGATTTGTTCTTTCATTTCATAAACTGTTATTCTTCAACAAAATCATTCTTCAGGTTTAGTTTGAGAATACTACTCCGAGTATTATTCGTCATTGACTTTTGTTGGTATTTTAGATCTTTTCTTTTTTACTTTGTCATCTATATGTTTCTTAAGTTTTTGTTTTTCTAAATAGAATCGGGGATTTGTTCTTGACATCGGATAACAGTTTTATAGTTTTGATGACAGCATTCGATAATCGAATCTTGCAAATACGTATTACAATGTATAATATAACCACAACAAACTTCAATGTGTTATTTTTCGATTGTTATTTTTATTTTTTTCCGGTATTTCGAGAAGACTAATCCGGGCATACATTTCTTTGGAATTTTCTTAGGATTTTAGGGTTCTTTTTATATTTTCGTCTTCTATATTTTTCCTATGTTTTAAATTTTACTAATCATTTTAATACTTATTAAAATCATTTTTTTTATTTACATGAAACTTGAATATAATAATATATATATTTTTATTTACATGACACTTGAATATAATAATATATATATATTTTTATTTACATGACAATTGAATACAATAATAAACAAATTATAATTGATTTAAATAACATATAAATAAAGATGACGATTAATCACGTCAATTTAATACCTTTTAATTTACATGTAAAAAAAATCTTATTGCAATCAATATACATTTAATAATATTTTATTTTACTATAATTTATCAATTTATTACCATGTATATTATTTACATGACAACTGAAAATTAAATAACCAAAACTCGAAATATTTAACAAAATTTCTCAATTAATCGACTTATTTTAATTTATATACATACATTTATTTTTTATTTACATGACAATTAAAAAAATAAATAATTAAAAACCAATCAATATATATATATCAAAATTGAAAAAAGAATGATGAAAAATTGATCAATATGTATAAAAAATTATGAATTAATCAACATATGTTTATTTACATAAATACATATATATTTATTTATATGACAATTGAATAATAAATAACTAAAAATTGATCAACACTTGTGGTTTCTCCTTTAATATATATATATATATATATATATATATATTGATTTTAATTTATATCAATAAATATCCATTATCTATCTACAATATATTAGAGAAGAACAAAAAGGTTGTTCAATAAGAAGATTTCAATCATATTACCTTTTTTTTCTTTTGATTTGCTTTTAATATACAATCAACACATTAATTGCTATATCTTTCATCTTCCTACTTTTTTTGAATTTGGTTTTCATTTTTAAATGAAAGACGTGGATTTGTGTAATGATAAGATAAGATGATGAGTATTTGTGTCAACTTATAGGGGTGACTAATTTTTTTACCTCTTTTCTTTGTGAAAAAAAAATCCTCAAGCAATTTGTAATAACAATAGTGATATCGTAGTGCGAGATATCGTTTAAGTTCTAAATAATCAATATATAACCATAAATAATGAAATATTTCTTACGTACTGAAATACGTGTGAGTTCGTTTGTCCCAAATTGGTGAGAAAATGAAAAATGATATATAAGATGTTTGTATACATTGACAAGGGGAGATGAGAAGAGGACGTTTTTTTGACAACTCATACGATTGACTAACTTTAGCCGACCTTTTTTCGAAAAAGATAATCTTCATACTTTTCGTAACAACAGTAGTGATATGATTATGGTACACATCGTTCAAGTTCTGAATAGCATATCAACAAAATTATTGTCGATGTATCTCAAGTCTTCTGTAACAACAAACGATTATCAATATATGCAGATTAACCACTTAGGAAAATATTGTAACAACCCAACAAAAAAAGCCTAGCATTTCATAAAATATAAAACATCCCAAAATCGGTCTCAAAATTTCGCAAGTACACTGTCTCAAAACTAGGTTGGCGGAAACAACCTATTCACAACTGAGAATAAAATAAAAGTCTAAACAGTAAAAGTGAAGCACTATCTCCAGAAATGTCCGTACTCTAATTCTTCTCATTACTCTTACCGAAGCTTCCTACTATTAGCTTCCCTGAAAAGATTTAGTTTTGGAAAAGCGAGGGTTAGACCATGAGGTCTAGTGAGCTCCCTCAAGAAACAACAGTTCAATAATACACATTTAAAACAGTTTATAACGTTCATAGAGAACAACTTTAAATAAATCTTTCAAGTAACATCACACTCGTAAATGGCACACTGAAGTCACTCGTAAGTGACAACGTGTCAGTCTCACACTGCCTTACTGGGTCACACCTCCCATGGCATAAACGGGACACCCCCCGGTATGAGCACGACGGGCAACACACCCCGACTTAGCCAATTTACGTCTAACAACAATGTATGCATACATCTCAAGTAAACTTTCATACTCGCATATTCATAAAATAAAACGTATCAATTCATATGCTCTTACTTACTTCAGAAATCACGTTTTAAACACATTTTCAGTTAGAAAAACTCACCTGTTTTCTTACTTCAAACTTCCCACTTGGACTTCAAACTCTTAAGTGGAACACCTACGATTTTAAAAGGAATGAAAGTGATAAGTTCTAAGTTTGACTCCCGAGTTCGCCCCTGAACAGTTCTCATTATCATCTAAGTAAAAGTCAGACTTCTCAGTCAACATGTTAGAGTTCCGGTTCTGGACTACGAGTTCCGGTTCTGAACTACAAGTCCCGGACTACCCCTTTCGGACTTGCGAACTTCCGCCGTCCCGGATTCCGGTACCGCATCCGGACTCTATGTCGGACTTGAATCCGGACTTCACTTCCGGATCTCCTATCCGGGATTTCCCATTCCAGAACCCAATATGGATTCCTTACGTTCTGGACTCTTCAACATCCGGACTAGGAACACTGCGCTGCTCAATACCTCCTTAAGAGCCCCAAAGGCTCACCCAAACCGAAGTATACCATTCGAAATCGACAGGGTTTAGTGCAGATATCATTAGGTCATTGAATGGATAACTTGATTCCACAGTCCCTTCAATTAAGCCCTCAATATACTAGAAACTTCTACTAACAAGAAAACTAAAACACAACGTGATAAGGACTTGAGATTTGAAATTTACCTTCAAGAAGCTGATGATAGAGCTGACCCAGAAATAACACCCTCTCTACTTTCTTCTAAAAATCTCCAATGATACCTTGATTCTTCCTCTTGCTACCACAATACACAGCCGCCCTCAAATGCAATTTCCTAGGGTTTTGTGCCCAACCTGAGGGTTTTATACCTTCTTCCACAATTACACTATGGTCCCTCAACAATAAGATTTCACTTTCTTCCCCATCAACTTATATTCTTTAAAATAGCAAAACTTGGTTAATACAATACCTCCCACTCAAAAGAACTCCGTCCCCGGAATTCCATTCCCGAAAAGATGAGGGTACTTGGACTTCATGTCCGATTCTACCTCCCAAGTCGCCTCTTGGCCTTCATGATACCGCCACTGGACCTTTACCAGCCTGATATCCTTGTTCCTTAACTTTCGTATCTTGTTGTCCACGATCTCTACTGGTTCCTCAACGTATGTCAGTCTCTTATCGACACTGATATTCTCCAATGGGACAACCACATCTGACTCAGCCAAACACTTCTTTAGGTTTGAAACATGAAACGTCGGGTGAAGTCCCTTTAATTTTTCTGGCAAGTTTAACTTGTAGGCTACTGCTCCGATCCGTTCAGAAATGACGAAAGGCCCCACATATCTCGTCTCAGCTTTCTTTTCTTCCCGAAACGTACTACTCCCTTCCCAGGCTACACTTTCAGCATTACTTTGTCACCCACTTGAAACTCGATAGGCTTCCTTCTTCTGTTTGCATACTTCCTTTGCCGATCTTGCGCGATCCTCATTTTCTCATGGATTACCTCTATCTTATCTGCGGTCAATTGCACAATTTCGGGACATGCTAACTGCCTTTCTCCCATTTCGTTCCAACACAACGGCGTCCGACACTTATGCCCGTACAAAGCTTCGAATTGGGCTGCTTGGATACTCGCGTGGTAACTGTTGTTATACGAGAATTCTATCAAAGGTAGATGTACTTCCCAAGAACCCTTGAAATCGATCACGCAGGCGCGGAGCATGTCCTCTAACGTTTGAATGGTTCTTTCACTCTGACCATCCGTCTGGGGATGATATGCTGTGCTCAGTTTCACGTGCGAACCCAACTCTCGCTGAAGACTTCTCTAAAACGACGACGTAAACCGACTATCACGATCGGACACAATCGATCGTGGCACCCCGTGCCTTGATACGATCTCATTAATATACAACTGTGCTAGCTTCTCCAATGGATCCGACTCCCTGATTGGTAGAAAATGCGCAGACTTGGTGAGGCTATCCACGATCACCCATATCGCATCGTTACCCTTCGGAGTCCTTGGTAACTTCATAACAAAATCCATGGTTATGTTATCCCATTTCCACACTGGTATCTCCATAGACTGAAGTTCCCCATAAAGGCGTTGATGTTCTGCTTTAACCTTCAAACACGTCACACATCGTTCCACAAAGTGAGTGATGTCCTTCTTCATTCCTGGCCACCGGTAAAACTGTCTTAAGTCCCGGTACATCTTATTCATCCCCGGGTGCATAGAATATCGCGACTTATACGCTTCTTCCAAAATACTCGCTCTCAAGTTTCCCAACTTAGGGACCCACACCCGGTGCTTCACACACTTCAACCCGCCATTGTTGTCACTAAGCAAAGACGTAACCCCAACGGCCCTTTCATTCTGTAAATTCTCTTCTAACAACGCCTCTTCTTGAGACTTCTTGACCTCGACCAGGTGTCCCGAAGTCGCCTCGATCCTGAAGGCCACCACTTTGGTCGATTCTCCTCGCTCTTTCCAACTCAACGTGTCAGCTATCACATTCTCTTTACCCGGATGGTAAAGGATTTCGCAGTCGTAGTTGTTCAACAGTTCCATCCATCTCCTATGTCTCATGTTTAACTCCTTCTAATCGAAAAGATGCTTGAGACTCTTGTGATCGGTGTAGATATGACACCTCACTCAATACAAGTAGTGTCGCCATATCTTTAAAGCGAACACCACTGCCGCTAGCTCCATGTCGTGTGTAGGATAGTTCTTCTCATGATCTTTTAACTGTCGAGACGCGTAGGCAATCACTTTCCCATCTGCATCAGTACACACCCTAACCCCAGTTTGGAAGCATCGCTGTAAATTATGAAACCTTCAGATCCATCTGGTAATGACAAAATTGGAGCGCTGCTCAGACTTTCTATCAACTTCTCAAATGCAGCCTCTTGAGCTTCGGTCCAAACGAACTTGACGTTCTTCCTCGTCAATGCGGTCAACGGTGTGGCTATCCGAGAGAAGTCCTGAATGAACTTCCGATATTAGCCCGCCAATCCAAGAAAACTCCTTACTTCCAATGGCGACTTCGGCGGCTCCAAATCTTTAATAGCTTCGATCTTAGCGGGGTCCACTTTGATGCCATTCACCGACACCACGTGACCTAGAAACTGAACTTCTCTCAACCAGAACTCGCACTTAGAGAACTTAGCGTACAACTTCTCGCGTTTCAACAATTCTAAAACCACCCGCAAGTGCTCCTCGTGATCTTTACGGGATCGAGAGTAGATCAGAATGTAGTCAATGAAGACGATTACACACTTATCCAGCAACGAACTGCACACTCTATTCATTAGGTCCATGAACACTGCTGGGGCATTAGTCAGGCCAAAGGGCATAACTAAAAACTCATAATGTCCATATCTTGTACGAAAGATCGTCTTAGGCACGTCCTCCTTTCTCACCTTCAGCTGATGGTAGCCTGATCTTAAGTCTATCTTTGAGAAATAGCTCGCACCTTGCAACTGGTCGAAGAGGTCATCGATCCTCGAAAGCGGGTACTTGTTCTTAACTGTTACCTTGTTGAGCTCACGATGATCTATGCACATCCGCATAGATCCGTCCTTCTTCTTAAAAAATAGTACCAGCGCTCCCTAAGGCGATAAGCTCGGACGAATGAAACCCTTGTCGAGTAGCTCTTGCATCTGCGTCATCATCTCCTTCATTTCCGCTGGCGCCAGACGATAGGGCGCACACGCAATCGGTGCTGGCCCATGCATCAAATCTATTCTGAACTATACTTGACGATCTCGGGGCAGACTCGTCAAGTCATCCGGAAACACTTCCGGGTACTCGCTTACTATAGGCACATCCCCTACTCCCTTATTCTCTTTCTTAGCATCTAGCACGTAAGCTAAATACCCCAAACATTCCTTCCCCAAACATCGCCTAGCTTTCAACATAGATATCATACACGACTTTCTATCCCGACTATCCCCATAGATTACTACTTCCTTCTTGTCAGGCAAGGCGACACGAATTAACTTCTTATTACACACAATGTTAGCGTCGTTATCCGCTAACCAATCCATTCCTATAACCACATCAAACTCCCCCATTCCCATAGGATACAAACGCAAAGGAAACAAATGACTATCTACATCAATGCTACACCCTTCAAAGACCTCTTTCACCCAGACTCGACTATCATCCGCTACTTCTACATCAAACCCAAAGTTCAGCTTCTTGGGTTTTACTTGCATTTTTCGAATAAAATTAGGCGACACAAAAGAACGATTGGCGCCCGAATCAAACACTACTCTATAAGAGTCGAGTCAATAGAGAAAATACTTGTCACCACATCTGGCGTATCTACCGCTTCCTCTGTCGGCATGTGAAAATCCCTCGCCTTCGCGCGAGCAGGCTCCACCTTTCTATCTCCGTCTCTCCCTCCACTACTGTCGCCATAGTCCCCAGTAAATCCCCTCTTCAACTGGGGACAATCCAACTTTACATGGTCTGGCGAACCGCACTGATAACACGACCTTGAGCTACGGCAATCTCGTGCCATATGCCCCATCTTCCCACACTTGAAACATCCTTCCTTATCCGCCAAACACTCTCCTTTATGCATCCGATTACACTTGCCAAAAGGTTTCTCTCCTGGTCTGAATCCCGCCCGCAGCTCAGGTCTAGGAGCACTCGGTCTTTTAACATCACGATTCGGTCATTCCTATTTTCGTTTGTCCCCAACTCTCTCCGTCATCTGTCTGTTCTTCTCTTTTTCTGTAAGTTCCGCAGTATCTACCACAACTTGAAAAATAACCGGATCTTTCACCTGCACCAAGTCCCTCACACTGCTCTTCAGTCCCCAGATGTATCTCTCTATGCGCCTCTCCTCAGTAGGCACATACATCTCAGCAAACCGAGCTTTCTCAATGAACTTTGACGTATACTCTTGGACTGACATCGTCCCTTGTTCCAACCCCAGAAATTCCTCCTCTAGCTTCTTAACGGTTGCCACTGGGCAAAACTGAGCTTTGAATCTTTTAGTGAACAGTTCCCAGGTAGTTGTTTTTGCGATCTCCAAACCCTTACCTCCCGTCTCGACATCCCACAAGAAAATGGCATATGCGTTCAGCATAGACATAGAAAACAACACCTTGTCTTCTTCGGCACACTTGCTCGTGTTGAAAGCTAACTCCATCTTGCGTATCCACCTCAGAGCTAAAACTGGATTGCGTTCCCCATTGAAAGATGGAGGTTTGCACGACGCAAAAGTCTAAAAGGTACACCATTTCGTTGTCTTCGGTTTGTTAGCCACAAACTGAGTTGACAATGAATGATCTCCCACCACAGTCGGAGGTAGGCCAGACGCCTCAGTCCTTGTCTCGTTCTCACTTATAGTTCGTCCCTCCGACGTAGTCTTGATATGATTTTCCAACAATGCTTGAAATGTCTCTTGTAATTTACCCATCGCAGCCGTAAACGTTTCCTCGGTCACAAAAGCTTGGTTCTGATTTCTCCTCGGGCTGTCCGACTGACTCCCTCCGCCTACCGAGGCGGTACTTCTTGATACAAGGGCTCACGCACTTCGGGCGCTCCCACACTCTTAGCTCGACGGGTGGTCGGCATCTTTTTCCCTCCTCGGGTTGCCACTTCCGTCCCTACCGCCTGAGAGGTAGCTCGCAACGGCGGTCGTCTCCGTCTTCTTACTCGGCCTCCGCCCCTTCTGCGGGTGGCCGCTCGTCTCGGATGATTCACCGATTCCTCCTTCAGGATTTCTTCCACGCGAATCTCTCCCGCGACCGGATTTGTACCCACACCGGCACGGATCTACTCCTCAAGATTCTTTCAGACATACTAGATTACTGAAACATGCCAAAATAAATATCTTGAGACTACCGCTCCAGAATAATAAGACAAAGTAAACACATGCATGTACCTGTAAATTCGCAATTATACTGGCCAGGTGTAATCCCGAACCTACCTTACATGGCTGTCCTTGCTACCCTATTAGTCTTATCCCTTTATATAGTGTCCTCCTAATGCAATCCTGATTCTCAGTTGTGATTTCTACTCCCACAGTTTAAGTCTAGGCCCGTCCGGTCACCTAAATCCCTTAAACTATGGCTCTGATACCAATTGTAACAACCCAACAAAAAAAGCATAGCATTTAATAGAATATAAAACATCCCAAAATCGGTCTCAAAATTTCTCAAGTACACTGTCTCAAAACTAGGTTGGCGGAAACAACTTATTCACAACTGAGAATAAAATAAAAGTCTAAACAATAAAAGTGAAGCACTATCTCTAGAAGCGTCCGTACTCTAATTCTTCTCTTTACTCTTACCAGAGCTTCCTACTATCAACTTCCCTGAAAAGATTTAGTTTTGGAAAAGCGAGGGTTAGACCATGAGGTCTAGTGAGCTCCCTCAAGAAACAACAGTTCAATAATACACATTTAAAACAGTTCATAACGTTCATAGAGAACAACTTTAAATAAAGCTTTCAAGTAACATCACACTCGTAAATGACACACTGAAGTCACTCGGAAGTGACAACGTGTCAGTCTCATACTACCTTACTGGGTCACACCTCCCATGGCAGAAACGGGACACCCCCCCGGTATGAGCACTGGCGGGCCACACCCCTCGACTTAGCCAATTTACGTCTAACAACAATGTATGCATACATCTCAAGTAAACTTTCATACTCGCATATGCATAAAATAAAACGTATCAATTCATATGCTCTTACTTACTTCAGAAATCACGTTTTAAACACATTTTCAGTTAGAAAAACTCACATGTTTTCTTGCTTCAAACTTCCCACTTGGACTTCAAACTTCTAAGTGGAACACCTACGATTTTAAAAGGAATGAAAGTGATAAGTTCTAAGTTTGACACCCGAGTTCGCCCCTGAACGGTTCTCATAATCATCTAAGTAAAAGTCAGACTTCTCAGTCAACAGGTTAGAGTTTCGGTTTCGGACTACAAGTCCCAGACTACCCCTTTCGGACTTCCCGACTTCCGCCGTCCCGGATTCCGGTACCGCATCCGGACTCTATGCCGGACTTGAATCCGGAATTCGCTTCCGAATCTCCTATCCAGGCTTTCCCATTCCGGAACCCAATCCGAATTCCTTACGTTCCGGACTCTTCAACATCCGTACTAGGAACAATGCGCTGCTCGATATCTCCTTAAGAGCCCCAAAGGCTCACCCAAAACCGAAGTATACCATTCGAAATCGATAGGGTTTAGTGCAGATATGATTAGGTCATTGAATCGATAACTTGATTCCACAATACCTTCAGTTAAGCCCTCAATATACTAGAAACTTCTACTAACAAGAAAACTAAAACACAATGTGACAAGGACTTGAAATTAGAAATTTACCTTCAAGAAGTTGATGATAGAGGTGACCCAGAAATAACACCCTCTCTGCTTTCTTCTAAAAATCTCCAATGATACCTTGATTCTTCCTCTTGCTTCCACAATACACAACCGCCCTCAAATGCAATTCCCTAGGGTTTTGTGCCCAAATTGAGGGTTTTATACCTTCTTCCACTTTTACACTATGGTCCCTCAACAATAAGATTTCACTTTCTTCCCCATCAACTTATATTCTTTAGAAAAGCAAAACTTGGTTATTACAAATACAATCGTTGTTTTAGATTGTAATTCATTCATTATTAATCACGGAAGGTAGTCAAATAATTCCTGAATTAAAAATTTACAGCAGTCGCGCAACGCACGAGTCACAAACTAGTTTCATATAATATGTACGTTCAATTCTATAATCCAACACGGTCGTGTTCATCACAAAACTCCCAAACAAAAAGTTTCCTGGAAATAATATGACCATGCTTTTCATAAAAACTAACAAACATAACATTTTATGAAATACAACACTACAATCCATCAAGACGACATTATATAAACCCTTGGTCTTTGGATGAATCTTGATCATACCAATTAATCGATGACACTAACTTCATCTAACGACCCATGATCTATATTTATTAAACACTTAAAAACATGTTATTCAATACACGTTGTTCTTACGATTGACAATATAAATAACGATATAAATTATATCGAGCAAGATGTTCGCCCGCTAGTCATGGTGGTGGCTGAACTCGCACCGAGTTCAGTGACTCAACCAACTCAGCTAAGGCAACTCGGGAAGAACCACCGTCCACCGCCGCTGCTTTAGCACTTGCACTCATCTCCAAAACATGTTCTCTTATCTTCCTTCCACTTTCTTCCTCCATCAACTCCCTCAATCTTTCCGCCAACTCCTCCGCCGTCACAAACCCTTCCTCCGACATCTTCAACCTCAACGCCACCTTAATCCCCTCCACTAAATGCACCCTATTCATCTTCTGTTCCGCATACAACGGCCATGCCACCAACGGCACTCCAGCATGCATAGCTTCAAGAACCGAGTTCCACCCACAATGACAAACAAACCCACCCACCGAATCATGTCTCAATATTTCACCTTGTGGGGCCCAGTTTTTCACCACCAAACCCTTCTCTTTAGTCCGCTCTAAAAACCCCACCGGAAGTAACTCCTCAAAATCCGGATCTTTCTGCTCAAAGTCATGACCTTTTTCATTCTCCGGCGGCGGATTCCGAACCACCCACAAAAATCTTTGCCCACTTTTCTCCAACCCCTTCGCTATTTCCATCAACTGATCCTTCTTCAACTTCCCCAAACTACCAAAAATCAAAACGACAACGCTTTTACTCGGTTGCAAACTCAACCACTCTAAACACTTATTCTCACCATTTTCACCGGAGTTTCCTTTAATCAGTGGCCCAACGTAATAAGTCGGCGGAGTTGGACCGTCGGGGATGTACTCTCCATCGGCGATCGCTTTCATGACACGTGGCTCAAGAGCCTCAAACGTGTTGACGATGATACCACAGCTTTTTCCCATGTTTTCCGATACGCTGATTATGTTTTTGTAAGAAACAGTGTTTCTATCGTGCACCGTTGTCGGCATATCTTGAGAATATATCGGCGGTGTTCCCGGAGCTTCAAGGTAGCATTTCAGATCTTTTAAACTCCCAGGTAAGTTCTCGAGCATTATCCTTACATACAACATTATTCCGGCGCTAAATGCGCTGCCGGTGAACAAGAAGTAGGTGGGTAAGTTAAGGCTTCTGCAGATTTCAAAAGCATCATTCGTCATGAAATCAAGGATGACGGATTTGATAGTTGATTTGTCGGAAATGTGTTGTAGGGTTTGTTTGAAGATGGGTTTGTAGAGTTTGATGAGTTGAAAAACGAGGTCGGTGAAAGGGATTTTGGAATGATCAGGTGGGTGAGGGAGGTGAGGGAGGTGGTGGAAGGTGATGGAAGGGGTGGTGGTGGTGACGGTTTTGATGTAGTTAGCGGTGGAGGTTGTTTCGTAATGGGTGGGAGTAAGGAGAATGGTGATGGAGAGTGAAGGGTCGTGGGTGGTGATGAGTTCTCCGAGCTCCACCATTGAAATGAGGTGGCCGATTCCGAGAGCAGGGAACATCACTACCATATTTTCCATTTTTAATTTGTTGGTATGTGAATACTTTTTTCAATTCTTGTTGGTGATCATTTGCATGTGGTTTCATGTCGTTTTATAGTATTTCTTCTAGGTTGGACTTCGGAAATAATACCAATAGAATTATTTAGGGAGATTAATTAAAATGGCATGACTCAAAGTCAAACTTACTAAAATGCCACAAATTTCTTTCAATTTGCAAAAATACCCCAAATACCCGCGATAGGAGCCCGCGATCGCGGCCAGTGGCATTTTCGTAATATTATTACCCCGCGATCGCTGGGGAAACCGCTAAAATACACTTTTGTTTGTATTTCATGATTTTTAAATGAAATTTTACACTTTCACCCCTATACTTATTTATAAACTTTACTTTATATCTTTTACTTTTATTATTTTAATTTTATATTTAACACATATAATCGTTTATTAACTAAAACACATTAAAAAAATACGTTTTAATTTTAACAAGTTATACCATTATAATCGTCTTTTCGATACGTTCGAAATGAGCTCAATCTTGAATTTTTTTGATTTATATATTTTAATATATATCATATATACTACATAAAAAATATTTTTAATATTTACAATTCATACCTTTATAGTTAATTATTTAATTTATGGTACTCTTATAGTTAATGCGATAGGAGTGTAAAACAAAATTGAGAATACGTTAAAAAAATGAATTTCCGCAGATAAAAAATATTTTTTAGGTAGTGTATATGATATATATTAAAATATATAAATCAAAAAAATTCAAGATTGGGCTCATTTTGAACGTATCGAAGAGACGATTATAATGGTGTAACTTGTTAAAATTAAAACGTATTTTTTTAACGTGTTTTAGTTAATAAACGATTATACGTGTTAAATGTAAAATTAAAATAATGAAAGTAAAACGTATAAAGTAAAGTAAGTAAATAAGTATAAGGGGTGAAACTGTAAATATCAAATCAAAATCATAATTTTGTCGAAAAATTGAAATGTTACACTTTCAACCCCTATACTTATTTACTTACTTTACTTTATACCTTTTACTTTCATTATTTTAATTTTACATTTAACATATATAATCGTTTATTAACTAAAACAAGTTAAAAAAATACGTTTTAATTTTAACAAGTTACACCATTATAATCGTCTCTTCGATACGTTCGAAATGAGCCTAATCTTGAATTTTTTTGATTTATATATTTTAATATATATCATATATACTACCTAAAAAATACTTTTTATCTGCGGAAATTCATTTTTTTAATGTATTCTCAATTTTGTTTTACACTTCTATCGCATTAACTATAAGAGTACCATAAATTAAATAATTAACTATAAAGGTATGAATTGTAAATATTAAAAATATTTTTATGTAGTATATATGATATATATTAAAATATATAAATCAAAAAAATTCAAGATTGAGCTCATTTCGAACGTATCGAAGAGACGATTATAATGGTGTAACTTGTTAAAATTAAAACGTATTTTTTTAACGTGTTTTAGTTAATAAACGATTATATGTGTTAAATGTAAAATTAAAATAATGAAAGTAAAAGGTATAAAATAAAGTTTATAAATAAGTATAGGGGGTGAAAGTGTAAAATTTCATTTAAAAATCATGAAATACAAACAAAAGTGTCGATCGCGGGTATTTTAGCGGTTTCCCCCGCGATCACGGGGTAACAATATTACGAAAATGCCACTGGCCGCGATCGCGGGCTTCTATCGCGGGTATTTGAGGTATTTTTGCAAACTGTGAGAGATTTGTGGCATTTTGGTAAGTTTGACTTTGACTTATGGTATTTTAATTAATTTCTCAATTATTTATTTATTTTTAATTCAAGTTCAAATTAATTTTTATGTCATTTTATAAGATTTCTGATAAACAATGATATATAAAACTATTCACAAATATATTAAATTAAGATACTAATATTTTTAAACCCACGTGTAAATAAAACAATAATTTAAGAGGTTCTTTATAAGAACCCACATATTTATATTTATAAGACCATCCATAATAGCAATTCTATCCAATCAGATTGTAAATAAGATAAAAAAAATTTAAAAAAATTAATAAAAAAGAAAATCAAACACAACAATTTCAAACAATCTCGTCGCCCAACGAACCAAGATCGAGTCTTTTATTTTTTAAAGAAATTGACACATGTCAATTTCTTATTGGTTGATTTTAGATTTTTAGGATAAAACTTATCTAATTAAAAATCAGACTTTTACAAATAAATTAAAAATTAAAAAATATACCAAAATCTATGGTTTTCAATTCCCTACAAATAGAGACCAATCTTCACATATTTTCACCACACCAATTTTTCTCTTCATTTCAATTCTCTTGTTATCTTGCTACTTTCTTTCAATTATCTGCTATGGATCCAGACTTCCCAAATCTTCTTTCGAATTCTCAACATCCTGATAGCTCTCAGTATCACCCAAACACACAGTATGAAAACTCTGATTTTTTCATGTATAATAATCAAGTTCGTTTAATCTATATTTTATACTTATAATTAAAAAAAAAATTATATGTATAAAAAATAAAATATACTATTTTGTAAAATAATATTGTAGATTAGATTGGATTGTATGGGATTGTGGTTGGAGTATGAAAATTTTGAGATTGGATTGAAGTTGAATATTATGTAAGTGGATGAGAGAGAAACTAATATTTTAATTGAGATTTGATTGTTTGAGGATTGTTGTGAATAGTCTAAGAACCCAAATATTTGAATTACAACTTCGGTTCTTGTTTACATTTGATTTTGTTTTAATAAATTGTTAAAATTGATGCAAAAATATATAAGTTAATTATTGAAAATTTTATTTATTAATTTTGTTTTTTTTTTCGTTTTTAGATTTTTATTAGTTTTTGTATGTTGTTTAAACTTTAAATAAGTTTAATTATCTTCTCATATTATTAGGAAAAATAATTATATATATAGTTTAAAATTAATTTATAAAACTTAAATTAAATTAATAATTGTACAAAATTGTGATTTTTTTTTTGGGTTTTGATATTTAGTTTATAAATAATTTAAAATTTATGCTATAAATACTAAATCAATTCACTATAGAAATTTCGTAGGTGAAGAGATCAAATACATTAAATATTTAAATATGTAAAACATAAATATAATACAATGTATATCTGAAATAAAATTTTATAAAAGATTAGTATAAATTATAATTATATAAAATAAAATAGTTTATAAGTATAAATTTGTACAACGAATAAAAATATATAACATATAAATTTATTTATAAAATATCAATAATTTTTTTACTTCAAACAAAATATAAACATATGATATAATATAATATATATAATAGAAATATATAATACATAAAATATAAATATAATTTGAGTAAATTACAGATATGGTCCATGTGGTTTGAAAATTTGTAAAATGTGCTAAAAAGGTCAAATTTAACAGAAAATTTGGATGACCGTTAGCTTGAAGGACCATATCCGTAACAAACTGCATATCTGAAAGTTCTTTTGTAATAAATGAAGTTAAAGAACCAAATCTGTGAAATTTAACATACCGTTGGTACCAAATCCATAATTTACTACTAATTTAATTTTTTTGAAGTATATAATATATATATATATATATACACACGACAAATGTAACAAATAAACTCACATACCTTCCTCACTTTTGGTGAATTTTGAACCCATGACTTCATAAGAGACCAAATACTCTGATACCGCTAGGCCAAATTATGGACATTTTGTTATTCTCTCCCTCATCGATCTCTCCTATATTCTCACTTCTCTTTTTTCTCTCATATATCCTCTCTCATCTATGCTTTCCACCAAAAAATAGATTATCCTCTTATAACGTGCACAATAACTGGTATGGCGTGTGCACAATATAAGGGCATGTCCAACCCAACCACTAAAAAGAACACAAAAAACCCAACTCCAACCACATACTAAAAACACACTAAAAACATCTTTAATATTATTATAATAATAATAATAATAAAATAATATTACTTAATGTATTAACCTATTAATATATATAATTACAAAAGTTGAATAAAATGTTAATATTTGATTTTAGAGGCCTAATTTATTGACCTCCAAATATAGATGCCTATTTTGTTGACTTTCAAAAATTACTGTTTTTATGTTGGGTTGAAGATGAAAACATTTTCATTTTTTTGTTTTAGTGTTGTGGAAATGGTCTGATAATTGCATTCACACTATGTATACACTTAGCTAGTATGCAGATTGTGATATGTCTAGTCACACTTGTGATAATACCACAATGTGCATATATACATAACACTATAAACCTTGTTGTTTTAGTGTGTTCATGATGTGATTTCAATATGTTTTTTATTTGAATTGTTATTGTTTAAGTTTGTTCATGTTGTTCACTTAACTTGATAGTTATAGTTGATAGTTTGGATGAAAACGAGAGAGATGAGGGAGACGAGAAAAGAAGGTGGTTACAATTTAGAGGGAGAGAGGGTGACATATATATTTATAATAATAATAAACTTTCCTAAAAAAAGTGGTTTGATGAGTTGTCATTAATTACTAAATTACTAAATTTCTGAATTAACCTTTTATGTTTAACTAATAAATCAAATTAATTAAGACAAATGAGTGGAATAGAATGGATCTCACCGACCTCATAATTTTTAGAGTTCTCAAATGATTAAGCCCGTATGTATATTAAGTTTATATAATAATATATAAATAAAGTTATATTTTATAAATAAAAAGAATGGAAAGTAAGGTTTTTGTAAAAACCTCCATTGTAATACTTTATTGAATTTATTATGTTGTTGAGGTGACAATAATGTGACAAGTGTTATAGATTTAAGATAAAATACCTTTAGATTATAATAACCTTGATAGTATTAAAGAGAAAGATAGAGATTGAGAGAGACTGAGAGATTGATAGCATAGATGAGAGATGGAGAAAAAGATGGATGATCTTACTTACATTTACCCTTAGGATATTTATACTACAAAAATACTATTTATCTACAGTAAATTGATACTATTTATCTACAGTAAATTGTCATCCATACGTTACCTAAACATTTCACTCAATATTCATATTTACAATACTCCCCCTTGGATGACAATTTCAAAACGAAGTTCAACCATGATGTGCTGCCTCATTAAAAACCTTGCTAAAGAAAACCCAGTGGGAAAAAACTTTTGCTAAGGGAAAAAGAGTGCAGCTGGTAGTTGACTCCCCCTGATGTTGACATCCATGAATCATCACATGTTATGTACATGTCGCATACCGATATTGTGAACGTGTTTTCTGAAGATTGCAGTCGGTAGTGCCTTTGTGAAAAGATCCGCAGCGTTGTTGCTCGATTGAATATATTTCATTTCAATCTGATTATCTTTTATAAGATCTTGAGTGTATGAAAAGAACCTTGGAGGTATATGTTTTGTCCGGTCACTCTTGATAAATCCTTCTTTCATTTGTGCGACACATGCTGCGTTATCTTCATAGATCAAAGTTGGAATTTTGTCTTTCTCTAATCCGCATGAGGTCAATATGAGTTGTGTCATTGATCTCAACCAAACACACTCTCTACTAGCTTCATGAAGTGCAATAACTTCGGCATGATTTGAAGAAGTGGCAACAAGTGTTTGCTTCTAAGATCGCCAGGAAATAGCAGTACTTCCGTTCATGAATACATATCCAGTTTGAGATCTAGCTTTATGAGGATCAGACAAATAACCTGCATCTGCATAACCAATCAAACCTTCTTTTGAATTGTTAGAATAAAATAGACCTAAATCAATAGTTCCTCGAAGGTATCAGAATATGTGTTTGATTCCGTTCCAATGTCTCTTTGTGGGAGATGAACTGAATCTTGCTAACAAATTCACTGCAAAATAAATGTCAGGTCTAGTACAGTTAGTAAGATACATAAGTGCTCCAATTGCACTAAGGTATGGTACTTCTGGACCAAGAACCTCTTCATTTTTTTCGCAAGGGCGAAAAGGATCATTGTCGATGTTAAGTGATCTAACAACCATTGGAGTGCTTAAAGTATTTGCTTTGTCCATATTGAAACGTTTTAAGACCTTTTCAACATAATTTGATTGATGCACAAGAATTCCATTGTGCATATGCTCAATCTGTAAACCAAGACAATATTTGGTTTTTCCAAGATCTTTCATTTCAAATTCTTTCTTCAACAGCACAATTACTTCTTGGATCTCTTTATTTGTCCCAATGATATTTAGATCATCAACATATACAGCAATTATTACATATCCAGATGTTGTTTTCTTAATAAATACACATGGGCAAATAAGATTATTTATATAACCTTTACTTATCAAGTAATCGCTTAAACGATTATACCACATGCGTCCAGATTGTTTTAACCCATATAAAGATCTTTGTAACTTTATTGAATACATTTCTTTGGGTTTTGCACTTAATGCTTCAGGCATTTTAAATCCTTCGGGGATTTTCATATAGATATCACTATCAAGTGATCCATATAAGTAAGCTGTAACAACATCCATAAGACGCATCTCTAAATTTTCAGAGACTGCTAAGCTTATTAAATATCTAAAAGTAATTGTGTCCATAACAGGAGAATATGTTTCTTCATAATCAATTTCGGGTCGTTGAGAAAAACCTTGAGCCACAAGTCTGGCTTTGTATCTAATAATTTCATTTTTCTCATTTTTTTTCGTACGAAAATCCATCTGTTCCCATCAGGTTTCACGGCTTCTGGCGTGAGAACGATAGGTCCAAAAACCTTTCGTTTATTGAGGGAATCTAGTTCAACCTGAGTAGCCTCTTTCCATTTAACCCAGTCATATCTGTTTTGACATTCAAAGATGGATATTGGTTCTGGATCATCATTTCCAAAAGTATCACATGTAACAGCATAAGAGAATATATCATCGATATTTCTCATTTCATTTATTTTCCATAACGCTTTCGTACACCCGTAATTGATTGCAACCTCTTTATCATTTATTTCCTCTTCTGGGGGAATTTGTGTTTCTTCAGGAACACTTTGTTCATTACCAATTGCAATTTCAGCTTCCTTTCTTTTCCGGGGATTTTTATCTTTAGAACCCAATGGTCTTCCACGCTTCAGGCGTGCTTTAGACTTTTCATTGATTTTATCATTTGTTTGTCCAACTGGGACTTCAATTCGAGCTGGAGCATTCACAGCTGGTATATAAGATTTTGTTACTCTTTTTGTATCAGTAAATGCATCAGGTAATTGATTTGCAATTTCTTGCAAATGTATTATCTTTTGTACTTCTGTTTCACATTGTTTCATGCGAGGATCAAGATACAACAATGATGGTTCACACCATGAAACATCCTTTTCTTGGGTTTTCTTTTCTCCCCCTAATGCAGGGAACATAGCCTCGTTAAAATGGCAATCGGCAAAACGTGCTGTAAAAACATCACCCGTTAGTGGTTCAAGATATCTTATTATAGAAGATGTTTCATATCCAACATATATACCCAACCTTCTTTGAGGACCCATTTTTGTGCGTTGTGGTGATGCAATAGGAACATATACTGCACATCCAAAAATTCTAAGGTGGGAAATATTTGGTTCTTGACCAGAAACGAGTTGCACAGGAGTGTATGTGTGATATGCACTTGGTCTCATGCGAATTAATGATGCAGCATGTAAAATTGCATGACCCCATATAGAAATTGGAAGTTTTGTTCTCATTATTAATGGTCTAGCTATTAGCTGAAGACGTTTAATTAATGATTCAGCTAAACCATTTTGTGTGTGAACATGAGCTACTGGATGTTCAACAACAATTCCTACAGACATGCAATAATCATTGAAAGCTTGAGATGTAAATTCACCAGCATTATCAAGTCTCACCTTTTTAACAGAATAATCTGGAAAATGTGCTCTTAACTTGATAATTTGAGCAAGGAATTTTGCAAATGCCATATTACGAGTTGACAATAGGCAAACATGAGACCATCTGCTGGATGCATCTATTAATACCATGAAGTATCTAAATGGTCCACTTGGTGGATGAATTGGTCCACATATATCACCTTGAATTCTTTCAAGAAACATAGGTGATTCCTTTTCAATTTTAGATGGTGAAGGTCTCACAATTAATTTTCCAAGAGAACAAGATGTACATGGAGTAACTTTACCCATTTGAGAGAACTTCTGGTCCTTCAATGTATGTCCATGTGTACTTCCAATTATCCTGTGCATCATTGTTGATCCGGGGTGGCCTAATCTTTCATGCCATAAACTAAATATCGCAAGATCACAATATTTTTCTTTAACTACCATATTTGTTTCAACCATATTTATATATGTATAATGTAAACTGGAGTGAAGTATTGGTAGTTTCTCTAGCACTCGGTTCTGATCAATAATATACATATATTTCTCATTTTCAGAGGTCACAGTTCGAGTATCGAATCCATTAAGATATATGTCGTTGAAACTTAATAGATTTCTTTTCGATCTCGGAGAAAACAAAGCATTATTTATAATGAACTTTGTACCATTTGGTAATAGGAAATGAGCCACACCTATTCCTTCTATTAAGTCTGCAGGACCTGATATAGTAGTTATGGTTCCTTTTGTTAGCTTTAATTCAGAAAAATATTTCTTAGCTTTCAGGATGGTGTGCGTGGTACCACTATCCGGTATACATAAGTCTCCAACGTTTGCTTGATGTTGTGCTCCGATGGAATTCATATTAAACTTCAAATATTAAACAAATTGTGAGTTTATAATGGTAATAATAAAAATAATATGACAAAGTTATTAGAATAAAAGGATCATTATATAATCGAAACAGGGAATACATGGTTACAGAAAAGAAAAAAAAAGCATAGACATTTACATAAATCAAATGTCGTCATAGTCAACTAAATCAGAATCATTTAAATCATTGTTGGACAACTCCAGGTTGTCTGTATGATTTATGAGATCAGAATTATTGAAATCATCGTTGGACAACTGCAGGTTGTCTATATTATTTGCGAAATCAGAAATTGTTAAAATAGTATTGGACAACTACAGGTTGTCCATATGATTTACTTCCTTCTCTTTTCCTTTAAGAGATTCCTTATAAAGCTGACAGAGATGTTGAGGTGTGCGGCACGTTCTTGACCAGTGGTCTATCCTACCGCATCTATAACATGAACCTTCAGGGTCTTGTGAATGACTTGATCCAGCATCATATTTTGTCATTTTGAGCTTATTTTGTGGTTGGCTTCTATTTTCTTGTGGAGCATGATAATTATTTGCTCTTTGCCAACGACCACGATAATAACCACGTCCACGACCGTAAGGGTGGCCTCAGTCAGAATTTTGGTTTCGACCATAAAAATTATTTTGACCGAAATAACCACGGCCTCGTCCACGACCACGGCCACGTCTACGTCCACGTCCACGGAAATTATTTCTAGTATTATCATTATTTATAGCATTTGCTTTAGGAAATGCTAATGAATTTGTTGGACGTGTAGCATTTGCTTCAGGAAATGCTAATGAACCTGTTGGACGTGTTTGATGATTTTTCATCAAAAGCTCACTATTTTGTTCTGCAACAAGTAAACATGAATTAAGCTCAGAATATTTTGCAAATTTCTGCAAGCGATATTGTTGTTGCAAAGTAATGTTTGATGCATGGAACGTGGAGTAGGTTTTCTCCAACATGTCCTTTTCAGTAATCTCATCTCCACAAAACTTAAATTGTGAACATATCCTGAACAAAGCAGAATTATAGTCATTCACCTTTTTAAAGTCTTGGAATCTTAAATTCCTCTATTCATCTCTTGCAGCCGGAAGTAAAACTTCACTTTGGTGATCAAACCTTTCTTTAAGTTTTTTCCATAAATCGCTTGGATCACCGACAGTGAGATATTCATATTTTAACATATTGTCAATATGTTTTCGAAGAAAAATGAGGGCTTTTGCTTTAGATGCTGGCGCGCAATTATTTTCTTCTGGTATGGATTCAATAAGGTACATAGATTCAAGATGCATTTTGACATCTATAGTCCATGACATATAATTTGTGCCTTTCACATCGAGAGCCGCAAATTCAATTTTGGAAAGATTTGACATACTGTAACTCAGTTGGGTAGAGGCTCGTGCTGATAACGTGTTATAGATTTAAGATAAAATACCTTTAGATTATAATAACCTTGATAGTATTAAAGAGAAAGATAGAGATTGAGAGAGACTGAGAGATTGATAGCAAAGATGAGAGATGGAGAAAAAGATGGATGATCTTACTTACATTTACCCTTAGGATATTTATACTACAAAAATACTATTTATCTACAGTAAATTGATACTATTTATCTACAGTAAATTGTCATCCATACGTTACCTAAACATTTCACTCAATATTCATATTTAAAAAAAATTAGAATTTAAGGTTCTTAAGTGGTTGGTTCATAGATTCTGAAAAAATCTGATGGAATTCGAATTTGAAATTTATTTGACCAAGTTCCATTCTCTCCTTTAGTTCATTCTTTTCTATGGAAAGAATCTTCAGAATCCAACAAATTCCACAAATAAGGAATTTAAACATTCCTTGGCAATGATGTGATATTTTGATGGAATGGAATGCTATATTTTTACAATCTCAAATATACCCTAATATGATAAAACAAAACAATCAACAGCACCCCTTCTCCATCTTCTAGATTTCTCTATGATGTGTCGCTTCTCCAACTGACACCAACTGGCCACATGTTCTATTTCTCTTTACTTGGATTTCTACAGTCGATTACGTTATGAATTTCTGCCACAAATTCGATTTCTCTATCTATTTGTTAGATTTCTGCCATCGATTTTGGTTATGGATTTCTGCCTTGGAAATGATCTATGCTCGATTTCTCTATCTCTTTGTTTAATTTATGTCATTGATTTCTACCATGGATTTAGTGGTCTTTCTGTTTGTTCGATTTTTGCCATGAATTTAGTTACAGATTTCTACGATGAATTTAGTTACGGATTTCTGCCATGGATTCGATTTTTTCCATGTTTTCAAGTAAGGTTTATATAACAGATGGAGGTCGTTTATATAGGTTTATTCAAGTAAAGTTAACAGATAGATTCAATTTCTGCCATGGATTTGGATAACAGATGATGTCATTCATATAGGTTCACCTCATGTTTTCAAGTAACTTTTGAAAATATTTTTTGCTAATTGTCATAAAAGCAATGAGAAATAATCATTTACATTGAACTAAATTAGCTTTATGTCGATCTGTAACACACTAACACCCTAAAATTTGGACAATTAAATTAGGGAATATTCTGGAAAATGGGTAAAATAAAACTTCCAAATACGATAAATAACTATAATCCGCTAATGGGGAAGTTTGTACAACCAAAGATACCAATGTAGTGAGACAAAACAATAACAAGCTACTTAATCTAGACTTTAATAACTATATTAATATGGGTGTCATTATATCTCCAAAAATATCGCTCTTCTCAAAATCCCAAAAGTCGGATTCCTTAGGTGCTCCTAGTTGCACCGATCGGCATCTCAACTGTCCTAGATCCGTCACTAGTGGGACCTGTAAACCAATATACACCACAACAAGTGTTAGACTTGAATCCTAGTGAGACATTTCATAAATACATTTATACAAAAATGATATTTAATTGCAATTTAGATATTACCGGGTCCAAAACAGTAGCACATTACCATAAGTCTCAAGCTTTCAAAAAATGTTCCACACCTAAACATATACATAAGAGATAACTCTTGAAATACGAGGGAGACCATTTCCATCATTGTGACGAGTACACGTGAGTGGATTCACCTATTGATGTTATTGGGTTATTGTAACGCTCGGAATTTGCGATAAGTAAATATCACCTGTACGTTTTTGCATCTTGTAAATAGTAGGGTTTATGTTAGGAAATTAGTATTTTGAGTCCCTAAGAGTATCGGGAGTATTGGCGTAGAAAAAGTGGAGTTTCAGGGCTTGGTACGGGTCCGACTACAATGTCCGGCGACTATGATTGTGTCACAGTCGCACCTGGCACAGTCGCAGGCATGAGTCAGCTCACGGTACACTCTGAGCGACTATGCCATGCGACATTAACATGTCAATATCGCTTGACAATGTCTCCAGGTGTACCAGACCTGTTAAATGTCGCGATTTTCAGTATTTGACTCATTCCCATTTCACTCCTTCAGCAAAATTCTCTCCCAAAAACTCCCAAAATCGTCCGCACAACTTTTATTGCCTAGGTCATTTAAGGCTCAAATCCTTGAGCATTTAAGTGTTGGATCACCGTCAAGTTAAGTAAGGAAGCTAGAGGTTAAAAGCTCTTCATCTCCACGATTGTCTTCAAAGATTTGCTAGGGTTTTCTAACAAAAACTTAAGTTGTGAGTTCATTCTTACTTTTAAACTTTATACATGCTAAGTTGTGATGGTTTTGATCTCCTAAACACTTCTCTTGTACATAACTCTTATTTGTTACCTTAAAATCCACTTTTAAGGGGTTTGGGAGATTCTAGGGTGTTTGATGCTTTGGTAAATGTTCTCAGATGTATGTTTAAATGAGTTTAAATGAACGATAATGATTCTTCAAAAGGGCTTACTTCTTTATTTCTCACTTTGTGGATTTTGGGAAAAGTCTAGATCAAACTAGGGTTTGGCCATTTTGGAGTATATTTGATGACTTACTCTAATATAGGATTTTTATATATAAATGTGGTTATTACTATGATTGGGTGAGTTTTGGAAACAAACACATGATGGCCAAATTCAAAACCATTTTGGCAATGTTATGGTAATTTTCCGAAATGTTGAATCGGTGATACAAGTCTGTGATAATTATATACATTCCAATATGTCCTTGTTACGTTAGTGTGTTAGACTAAGTGTTATGGATCCATAGGCACGGTAGTCTTGAAATTGTAATATTGTTGGTATATTGTATTCCCGAGATGTATCAAGAAATAGGCATGGGTCAAGATGTGTAATAGTTGCGGACTTGAAAGTCGAGCAACTACCAATAACCATTAATTGTAATTTCTCGTGAATGAGTGAAATCTAGAATGAATGAAATGAATATTGATTTGTAGCGGGGCTCTTAAACATGATTGGGTAACTTACTTTTGTGTTCCGTTACCAATATGGAAATCGGGTCTCCCCCGTCATCGCAAGATGTTTTGGTGTTGAAAAGGTGTTTATATTTGAGATGTTCCAAGTTTATATTTTTGGAAAATTATGTTGATATTTTGATTATGAACTGTTTGATATCACTAGGCGTTAGCCTAACACTTTTCTTAAATGTGGCATGTATATCAGGTTCTAAGGGTAACGAGGCGTCGAGCTTGTGCGTGGAGTGCCCTTGCCGATTATGGAAAATTTTGGGGCACAATACCTTGTGAAGATCATACTTGGAGATACTAATGCATTGAAGGAAGAATTTTTCGTGACCTTATCGACACCCGTTTATAATCTAGACTTACAGTGATTGGTTTAGATTAGTAGGTTGTTGTTTAATGGTCAACTTTATGTATGTAAACTCCTTATTACATTTTCCCATTTTGGATGATTCCTTATGATTAGAACGTTATATTTTGGTAATATTCAGGTTTAAATTTGTCCCTATTTTAAGGGTGTTACAGTTACACCTCAGGTTCCGGTTATAATGCACATATCATATAGGCATCACAACCTCAAACCCTTCCATACCTTTATTGCCTACTCCGTAGAGTTACACCTCAAGGATTTATGGAACCTTGTTGCGTACCCAAGCTAGACAAGTTCAACCTCAAGGACATCAATATCCTTTATCGTATACTTGCTAGTCACCCACAAGATGAAATCTTAATTACGAATACATAATTCATATTCTAAATCCCCATGCATAAGGATTTAGATACAAAATCCCATAACTGATCATGTACAAGATTATAATATGATAATACATTGCATGTTAACATAATCTCTACATTACACATAATAATCACCACGTACTCTTAAATGTGTAACATCATAAATCAACATGTACACTTTCGTCAATTTGGAGATTTTATCTAATATAACAAGTATATGCTCAAATAGTATTGAACCCGTATTTATAGTCTCTTAAGGTCATCCATTTAAAAAGGGTCCACCATTGTTCCTTATTATCAAATGTTCCTCCAAAATCCCCACCTCTTAGTTTAGGTTAGAACTCATGAAACTTTAGCTTGTAAGACATTTACTCAAGAGCAACCCATTTATGGTAGTTGTAAGTAGAGAGAAGTCATAAATCACATTTTAGCTCAACAACTCATAAATCACATTTTAGGTCAACGACTCATAAATCATGTTTTAAGTCAAAAACCCATCTTTTAGTTCAAACCTTAAACTATTGGTAAATATGCATCAAATATCACATAGCAAGTATTCAATGAAGATAATATGGTAAGGAAACTCACCAATTGTGTTTGTAAGTGAAAGCCCTAAAAGATGAAGAAAACCCTAGAAATGAAATGAGAGTCTTGGAGCTTTAATGGAACTTGAATCTAGACACAAAGAAGTAGAGGAAACTTTGAATCCGACATTTAAATAACCATAAGATGGTTGGGGTTGCATTAAACGCAAGGAAGAGAGGGAAAGAGAGAAAAATCACACCTTAGGAATGGAGAGAAACGTTTTCTTTGAAACCTCCAAAATGTCTCAAGACTTCTCAAAAAAATCATATTTAAACAACTCCATACTGGGCCCGACAGCGACATTGCCCTGCGAGTATGCCCTTGGCATTCTTGCCGGGCAAACTCGCCTAATATGTACCAAAAGGATGAGGGCTGGTGCAATTATGGCACACGAGTATCCCCCAGGCATTCTTGTCGAGCATACTCACCAAAATTGTACCGAAAAGAGTGTCACGCGCGACATTGCCTTGCAATTATGCCCAATGCATTCTCGCCGAGCATAGTCGTCGGTATGCCCTCAAGACCCGATTTTTCTGATTTCGACCCGATAACTCCTATTTTCGATGGACCAACTATCGAACAATTGATTTTTATTGTACACACGAAAACCCACACATAAGTATTTACGTCTACCTATATAAATTTATTAACATATATATTCAAAGAATGTGTTACAAAAGGTTAGGAGGTTCATACCGGTTTCTTAAGTAGTAATGGGAAACTTACTCGAAATTCGGGGTGTTACACGATCCCAAATCAAGAATTTGATAACAAGATTGGCAAATCGTACATGGTACAAATATAAGTGGTTTTGAGTATGATAGTTCGAAAGTGTGTGTGACTGCCGACACATCCGTTTGGAAGTCTTACCTGCGGGTAGATATTTCTAAGTAAATATTTTTTTATTGGTATCTATGTCTTTTGATCTTGTAAAGTACAAATCTTGTTAAATTGTTATCATATGGTGTTGTCCTACGTACACCAAGACGCGTCAAAATGGAAAAAAAACATACAATTTCCTCAGTATGAAAATATGTTTTATGTTTTCGGAAAGAATCGGGCTCATGGCAATTAAGTGAAAGACTATGACGCGTTAAATGAAAAATGCTAAAACGAAAATAGCCAAATGCCATGTCAAGAACAACAATCAGATGAAAACATGGAGTATTCAACAGAAGATAGCCAAATGTCAAAGTCAAAGGTGTACATCTTAAGGCAGTAGGAAGCGCAACGGTCGAGGTGATTCTTTTGTTGATGCAATAAATAATGATCCTCTCATACTTGGAGATAGACTTGAAAAAGCATCAGACAAGTTGGTGCAAGTTGAGATGGATTTACATAAAAACACTTCTATGGTTAGTTTTGAACTTTCCAAAATGAATCTTACCTTAATGGAAAAGTTTACAGCATTGAGAAAAATAAAACGTGCACCTGAATCCGTGTTAAATTTTTGGAACTATGAAGGAGAAGCTCAATAAGAATATGTTAATACACGTGTGCAAGAATGATTTTGTTTGATTATTGATGGGTTAATGATGCTTAATGATCTGTGTTTGATGGCTTTTGGAATTAATATACGTGTATTTTAGTGGTCGGTTCGGTCTAAACCGTTCAAAAAACGTTCAACCGTAGATTGGGTCGCACCGAACAATATGACTATTTTTCAGACCGGACCGAACTGTCAAATCACCAAAATTGATTCGGTTTAACATGAATCAACCAAATCAAGCAATTTGATGATTTATTAAACCCTCCTAAACTAAATAAGTAAGAGCATCTTTAAAATGGAGAAAAATTGGGATTTTGAGCTAATATTTTGTTCCAGCAGTTTCCTCAAAACTATCTTCAAAATGGAGAAAGTATGAGACATAATGGTTTTTACTCCAAATATAGAGATCACCCAAAAAAGAGTAAATATCACTTTTGGTCCCTGTGGTTGCCACTCAATATCAAGTCTAGTTCCTATTGTAAACTAATTACAATTTTGGTCACTGTGGTTGCCACTTTCTTTTGGATTTGGCCTTGTGGTTTATTTATGTTAGTTTAAGTTAGTTAAGTCTCTTAACTCATGGGGCTTTTGGTATTTTTATAAAGCTATGTTATTTTAATAAAAATAAAAATATATATTAGTACATGAATTAAAATAATATTATATATAATATGTATATATACAGTAATACACACACATCTTCCTCTAGCCTACCGGCGGCTACCTCCGTCGACCTCCACCTCCAACACTTATCTCACCGTTGTGGACCAACTACCATTGCAGATCTGTCTCCATCCTTGTTACATACTCATCTACATCTCAGATCCATCTCCATCATTCATCAGTTTCGCCTCTATCTCTATTCTTACATTCATCGCCATTCCAGTTTGTATCCATCTTCTTATCAGATCCATCCTTCATCTCAAATCCATTGAAGATCTGGATCTGGTTCACCACAGTCTATCATTGTCGCAACATCGTAAATTCCATTTTTGAGTCACGGTTTTGATTAAGTTTTTGGTTTAGGTTTTTTATTCGAGTTTTTTATTAGAGTTCTGATGTTAATTTAACAGATGTGTATCCCCATCAACGATGACCTCCTATAATGGCACCAACACACATCCACTTTCATATAAAAACACACACAAACACATGGTCACAATTATATTTTGTTTTCATCTCTGGTTCTCAAAACAAAAACGAAATTCGTGGAATTTTATTTGTAGGTTGCAGGTTTTGATTAGAAGGCAGAGATGTGTAGGTTTTGTTTTTTATTGTTGGTGATAGGTTTTGAAAAGGGGTGACGTTGTGTTTGTGTTTCGGTAAGTTTTGTATTTTTGTGCATATGTATGTGTGTGTCAGTGTGTGGGTTTTGATCGGAGACAGGGTGGGATTTGATCGGAAAATGAGGGTTTTAACAGAGGTGGGGTTGTTATTGAGTTCCATCGGAGAAGGAGATGAGGTGCCGGAAAAAAGGAGGGGTAGTCGCCACATACCAGTTTCTTCCGATTGGGCTAGGGGGGAGAAGACGTGATATGCAGACTGATTTAACGAGGAAGAAGACGTCAAGACGGGTTGTTTTAATGTTTTTTTATTTTAATTAAAATAACATAGAATTATAAAAAGACCAAAATGCCCCATGAGTTAACAGACTTATCTGACTTAAACTAACAGAAACAAACCACAAGGACCAAATCTAATAGAAAATGGCAACCACAGTGACCAAAATTGTAATTAGTTTGAAATAAGGACTAGACTTGATACTAAGTGGCAACCACAAGGACCAAAAATGATATTTACTCCCCAAAAAAATGATTACCATGTGAGAGGAACAACAGGAAACTTTGAAAATAAAATGTAGAAAGAGAAATAATATTTTAATAGATGAATGAAATATTTTAGTTAATGTTGGATTCTTCAAATGGAAAATCTGTTAGAGATGAAGATATTTTTAAAGAGATTTTTAACTTTTAATTCTTATTTTAAAGAAATTTCAGAAAATCTGTTGGATGCTCTAACATCTACCCTTTATCTTTTTTGGGAAAAAATCACCTGTCCCACTTGTGCATATCTCAACTATGTCCCTCCAATAAAAAGGGTGATTCTATTAAGACGCCTATCTAATTACTAGTTAGACACCTATCTATGTGTAATTATTAGTTAATTATTTTTTGTTTGACTTCTTTTATTTATTAATCATCATTACTTGATTACTTTTTATTTTCTTTTTTTATTTATTTACTAGTCATCGTTACTTGTTAGTTTTATATATTTTTTAATAGTAAAAAATTATTATTACTATTACTATTACTATTAAATAATATAATAGTATTTATAATATTTTATTATTACTTTGATAAGTCCTATTTACAAAGTATATGTATTTAGTTATTTAAATTTTAAAGCATAAAGATTATAAATGAAAATAGCAATCATAACATATTAATGAATCAAAATATCTTATAATTTAATCAAAATAATAAAATAAACAAATTACTAGCAAATCGACACATTTTAATTTAATCAAAATTTCTTAAAAAACGTTACCGTTAATATAAAATCAAAAATTACAAACTTGACATTAAGTTCAGTCATCTAAAACAACATATCCCACTGTAGCTTTGGATTTTTGATAATCGGCGTACCGTTTTATTCGAGCATGATACGGGGTTGCCCATCCACTTGCGTAACCATTGTAGAGAAATAGTAGGCACCGGGTACCCTCCTTTTAGTCTTACTCGAACATAATGGTTTTCATTTAGTCCAATGTTGAGGTGTAGACATGAGCGGTAAGTACGTGGAACTTTCTGTACTGTTCAAAACATGTAGTATTCGATTATACCTTGAAGCAATTAGTACACCCATCTCAGACATACTCAACCAATGATCAACTGGTGCAAATCTGTCTTCATAAAACCAACTCAACGATGCTCCAAGTTAATTGACCAGTGCTTATTTTATATAATGTTATCTTTTTCCGGGTTTTTTTTGATGATTTTGCTTTTTCATTTATGAGATTAGTATGTTTGGCCATTTTTCCATCAACCTAATTATAAAATGTATTTTAATGTTATATTATAAAATAATAATAAAACCTAATGCCATGTATATGAAAACATATTTGAACGTTATATAAGAGTAGTAGATATATTAACACAACCTAATAATAAAATATTATAAATAATATTATATTATTTAATAGTAATATAGAGTGAATAAATAAGTCTTGATAAAAAAAAAGATAACATTATATAAAATAAGA
The DNA here is from genome assembly GCA_033807775.1 of Saussurea involucrata. Classification (NCBI taxonomy): domain Eukaryota; kingdom Viridiplantae; phylum Streptophyta; class Magnoliopsida; order Asterales; family Asteraceae; genus Saussurea; species Saussurea involucrata. The sequence continues at coordinate 26,136,088 of CM066319.1, read as the reverse complement.
TATCATACCTTGTCGATGGAAAAATCCGATTTGTCGTGGACATGAAAATCATTTGTCTCGTTTAAATCCGGCAATTCTCTAGTTTGATGTTGATTATCAAATCCATCATGACGTTGTAAGTCATCCTACAACTCTTCTCACATCTTTTACCTTGCCAAAATACATATAGGAAGATAAGGTTATATGTTAGTAACTAAACTAAGAATGAGTTGTTTTATAGTAGAAAAATGGGTAGTTGAGTGTTAAAAATTTATTACTTGGTTAAAAAATGTAGTTTTCCAATAACTAACTAATTTAATATTTTACTAGTTAAAATTAAAAACAAACTAAATTTATTAATATTTATAATATGTTTAAAAAATAGAAATAGACATGATAATTAAAATAACTATACTTTTTAAGTTTTCTATTTATATAACCTTAAAAATGTTTTTAGAAAAAGTTTAATTTTTTCGTTTATATAAAAAATTAATTTATATGAATTTTACAAAATTAGTATTAATTTTCAAAAAATATACATGTTTTTTCCAAGAAAAAAGTGATTTTTATAAAAATAGCAAAATAATATTTATATTTTCAATAATCAAAATACTTTTATAGGGATAATAAAAAATAATAACATTAATTAAAAAATAAGTCAAAGTATGAGGTAGAAATAAGTAGTAGTTACATCATATTTAGATTTCCAAAACAAGTTAGTTTTTTAGTCAAAAATATTAAATAGAGTATGCACATAGGTGTCTCTATAGCAACACCCAATAAAAAATAAGAAACCTCATTAATATTTAATTAAGAGTAAAGTTCACTTTTGGTCCCTAACGTATATTGATTTCAACAGTTTTCGTCTCTAAAGTTCATTTTTGCCAAAAACACCCTGACCTATCACATTATGCCTCGATTTTGGTACATGCTCCTAACTGCGTTTACTCTCTGCCGTTACTACCCCCCCCCCCCCACACGTGCAACGCACACGAGGGCATTTTTGTCATTCCACTTTTACCTCTCATTTAAAACCATTTTACCCCTCTCTCCCTCTCTCTCTCTCTCTCTCTCTACCCCCCCCCCCCCCGACACTGTATTCTTTTCTACACTTCTTCTTCAACCTTTGATCACGCATCAATGGTGATATGCAGATGTGGAGTACAATCAACAATCAGAGCCTCGTGGACAAGTTCAAATCCACGACGTCGATTTTATTGTTGTTCAAGAGAGGTAATTTGGTCAAAAAAAATCAAATTTTTGTTTTTTTACCTAATCTTCATTTGCCCTACAACAGGAAAAAAAGTTGTGGCTTTATTTGTTGGTTGGATGAACCTATGTGTCGTCGTTCCAGTGAAGTAATTGTTGGCTTATTGAGATCTAAAAGGATGGCTGAAGAAGCTTCTCCGGTAGCTGTTCAAGAAGCTCAGAGGGTGAAGAACATTTTGGTTATTACGTGGGTGTCCATTGTAATCTACTTTATTTATGGGTTTTTGAGTTAAGGTGAATTAGATGTTCAGTAAGGTGCTATGCACAATGTTTTAGTTAGGTTAATGTTAGGTTCAGTAAGTTGTTAGTTGTTCATGTTATGGCCAGTGTAATGTTTTTGGGACAATGTCAATGTTGGTTAGTAATGAATGTTGGTTAGTTATGATCAAATGGTGTGTGGTTTGAACCAATTTCAACTAATGTCAATGTTGGTTAGTTATGATCAAATGAATGTTGATTACTGTGAATTCAAATGGTGTGTTGTTTGAACCAATTTCAACCAAGTAAAGGATTACAAAAATGATTGCCAACCAAAGGATTACATACTTTGAACCAAAAATAGTTGTCAACCAAAGGATTACATACTTTGAACCAAAATGATTGTCAACCAAGGATTACATATTACCAGTTTACCAAAAGCATTACATATTTGAACCAAAAAGATTGTCAACCAAAATGGTTAGTTTAAAACCCATTTCAACCAAAATAAATGTATTCCCTATCCCTGTCTTTTGCATGTCCTAGCATTGTGTCCAACCAACTTGCATCTACGACAAGTAATTGTTTTCCCTATCTTTTGCAACTTAAAACCTTTCACCAATGGTTGACTAAGTTCATCAACACTCTTCTTTCTAATCTTCTTGGGCCTTCCAGTCTACTTATGATGCTTTGGTGGAAGAATCTTCAAAGGACAATCTGATTTAGGCCACATTGCTCTTCCATTCAGTGGCTTAATCTTGAATTCATACATCTTCTTCCAAGTATCAACCTGATAGAACTTGTGCACCCAAGATTCTGGTAAATTAACAACACTTCTATGCACAGATCAACACAACATTGGTCTGCCCATCTTCTACATGAACAAACTTTATTTGCCAAATCAACACAACATTGGTCTGCCCATGGACCACTTACCTGAGTATGCAAAAAAAATCATTTACAAAAAGGACCATTCTAGAGTACCACATATTTACAAAAATGTTTACAAAAATGACTATTTGATAATGCCGTTTTACGACATTATTTTGATCCCGAAATCGGTCAGTTAGTTGTGAGTTTCCAAGTAAAATAGTAGAATTTAATGGTTTTTGTGAGAGAGTACAGGTTTTTATGAATGACTGATGATAGAAGAGTTTTGGATCAATCAGAGGAAGTTCACTGCGTTTTTAGACCAAAATGAAGAAAATCAGATTTATGGTGAACAGTGTTCTGCGCGGCTTGTGGCGCTACTCCACACGCGCCACCAAACGCGCCACTTCTCAATTGCAGACATTCCAGTGCTCTGCGCGCCTCACGGCGTGGCCCAACACGCGCCGCCAAACGCGCCTAGGCTCTTACCGTTTTTATCCTATATGTCGGCTAGGGTTGAGGGGATTCATCATCAGTTACGTTTGGAGATTCTCTCTGGGCGATTTTGGGAGATAGAAGGCGATTTTTGAAGGCAAGAAGAGGGCTAGAAACATCAAGTAACGAGAATCAAAAGGCGAATCGAGTACGTTCATCGGCGGCTTAAGCTTTTCAGGGAGTTTATAGATTTCATTTCTTTTAGAACAAAGCATGTTTACTTTCATTTTCATTGTTTCATTTCTGGGTTTTGAAACCCCCAATATGAACTAATCCGTTCATGTTGGGGGGTTTGTTTGAATCATGGTTTGATAATTGCTTAGCTTTACAGTAGATATGATTGGTTTGATATAGATGGATGAAACATGTGGGATTGTTCTTAATGCTTGTAATAGTCCGATCAACTATTATTTGATTTTATGAATCTTTAACCTTTGAGAAAAGTTTTGAGGTTTTGATTAATCCTTTATGTCTTGGATGAATTTGAGATAGCAATATGATAATTCATTCTTTGTGGCTTTTAATCACTGATTGCTCAATTACTTTTGTTAAGATCGATAGATGATATAATGTGTTGAATGATTATTGCTATAGCTTGATAAAGTATAGTAATGGAATGTGATTATGCATGTCATCCTGAAGTTATTTCAATCATGTCAAATCTGTTAGTTAAGTGATTGTTTCCATGAGGAATCCAACCCTCCAACTCTTTCTCTTGTCTGAATTAATTAAAGTTTTAATTCGTGTTCCAACAATCAACAAAACAAATCAATTTGCATTCGTCTAGTTAATAATCTATACAGTCATTGTGGTACTTGACACCTAGTTCCTTTGGTTCGATACTCGTACTTTCTAATTACTATTACTTGATTCGACCCATACACTTGCGGTAGATTTAGGGGGGGTGTAAACCCGCCTATCAAGTTTTTGGCGCCGTTGTCGGGGAACCTGTTTTGTGTGAATATCACTACCAGTTGTAGAAATTATTATATTAGACACCCTGTCTTTATTTAGTTTTAATTTGCTTTGAAAGTTCAGATATTTTTGGGTTTTGAGATTGTATCTTCTCCGTTTCAGGTTACCTCTTGGTTTATGCCAAGAAGAAGACTATTTCGGGAATTACTACCGATTGACACGGACATAGAACGGACTGCCAGAGACCTGAGAAGACAAGCACGAAACAGAATGGCTGACGCCAACATCCACGTTGAAAATGATTGGGAAGAGGAGATGCCCATCAACAATGGTCCCCCATTGAACAATGGTCAACCACTCCATAATCGAACAATCAGAACCACAATAATGCCAATCATGGTCTCAACAACAACGTTAACAACAACGTTAACAACAACGTTAACAACAACGTCAACAACAATGTTAATCATGGTGTCAACAACAATGTCAACAATAATGGCAACAATGGGGTCAATCATAACGTCAATCACAATGTTAATCATCCACCACCGCCACCACAAAGGGTACCAATGAGAGATTTCACCAACCCGAACATGGGAGCTGCACAACGAGGACCATATGCACATCCGATAGCTGCTAACAATTTTGAAATTAAACTTGGTACCATCCAATTGGTGCAATCGAACATGTTCGGTGGTGCAGCAACCGAAGATCCCCATGCACACTTGCGTACCTTGGAAAAAATATGCAATACTTTCAAGGTGAATGGGGCTGATCATGATGCGATTAAGATACGGTTGTTTCCGTTTTCATTGAGGGAACGAGCCACTACTTGGGAAGAGAGTATACCACATGGGTCAATTCAAACTTGGAACGATATGGTAACGGCGTTTCTCAACAAGTTCTTTCCACTGGGGCGAACGGCTCAACTGTTATCCGACATCACACATTTCTCGCAATGGGATCAAGAGTCTTTGTACGAGGCATGTGAAAGGTACAAAGGGATGCTCAAGAAGTGTCCACATCATGGGTTACAAGAGTGGATGATTATCCAAACATTCTATGTGGGGTTGCACCCTCAATTTAAGAATGACCTCACAGCAGCTGCAGGTGGAGCTCTAATGAACAAATCCTATAAGGAAGCGGTTGAGTTGATAGAGAATTTAGCAGAACATAGCTATTCCACTCCAAGATCCGCTTTTAGAAAAGTCGTAAGCGTGCAAGAAACAGAAGAGTTGAAGGCTATAAAGGCACAATTGAATGCGTTGACTAATCAATTGAGAGGAGCTACTATTCAACCGAATGTCCAGAATGATATGGGTGGTCAAGACCAATTCACGAATCCTCAAGATTATCAATCGCCGGAACAAGTTCAATTCATTCAGAACCGGAATAATCGACCGAGGAATGACCCATTCTCTAACACCTATAACGAGGGATGGAAGCGACATCCTAACTTTTCTTGGAGTCAACCTCAACAAGGTCCAAGCAAGGAAACAATGGGGCAGCAACAACAACAGCAACAACAACAACAGTATGGTAATCATTCTAACTCTTCAAATTCTTTTCAGTCTAACAATGTTTATCGTCCCCCAGGTTACAATCAGAGGAGAAATGATGAGGGGCAATCGTCAGAAAAGAAGCCGGGGTTGGAAGACATGATGATGAAATTCATGTCAAAGATGGAAGGTACAGTTGAAGGATTGGCGAGTACTGTGAACACTGTGAAGTCAACCACGGATCAAAATACCGCCTCAATCCGAATGCTAGAGCAGATTTCTGAAGCCTTACAAACCCGACCTCCCGGACAATTTCCGAGTCAACCAGAAAAGAAGGTTAGAGAAGAATGTAAAGCCATCAGTCTGAGGAGTGGCAAACAGCTCACTAGAGACCCTACTAGAGATTCTTCGCCGGAAAGGAACGACACCAAGGTGAGTGATGTTGAGCCGGAAGATATGGTGGAAAAGAAGATGGATGAAGAGGTGGAGATGGAGAAGCCGAAAAGTGAAAGACGAGAGGAGAATGTGACTGTTCCCAAGAAAGCGCCTACTAAGCCGGTCACACCATCGGTACCATATTCTAGCAGGCTAAAAGCCTACAAGGATGATGCAAACTTTGCTAAATTTCTAGAGGTGTTTAAAAAACTGCATATTAACATTCCTTTTGCAGATGCCTTAGCACAGATGCCATCTTATGTGAAGTTTTTGAAGGATATTCTCTCCAATAAGAGAAAGATCGAGGAACATGCCACGGTTGCACTTACTGAAGAGCGCAGTGCTATCATTCAGCACAAGCTTCCCCCGAAGCTTAAGGATCCAATGAGTTTTACTATCCCTGTTCAAATTGGTCATTCTGAATTTAGTAAAGCATTGTGTGATCTTGGAGCTAGTATTAACTTGATGCCTTTATCTATTTTCAGGAAATTGGGGCTAGGGGAAGTTCAACCAACAAATGTGACATTGTAACTGGCAGATAGATCCGTCAAATATCCCTATGGAGTCATAGAAGACGTGCTCATCAAAGTTGACAAGTTTTACTTCCCAGTGGACTTCGTGGTATTGGATATGGATGAAGATAAGGAGATCCCACTCATCCTTGGTCGCCCATTCTTGGCCACGGGAGGGGCGTTGATTGATGTGAAAGGAGGAAAGCTCACGTTGAGAGTGGGAGAAGAAGAGGCTGTATTTAACGTGTTCCGTGTAGCAAAGCAGAAAATGCAATCCAGTGAATGCTACCGAGTAGATATTTTGGAATCGCCGATTAGAGAATCATGTGGGGTGCAGTTTGGTCAAGATCAATTGGAAAGTGTGATCATGGGTACAATAGATGGTTCGGAGGTTGAAAGTGTGATGCAACTGAATGCATTGCCAAGTCATAGAGGCCCGAGAAGACCGAATGTTGAGGATTTAGGTGAACCAATACCCAAATCTCAACCATCATCTCACACTCCTCCTAAGCTCGAGCTGAAACAGTTACCATCTCATCTTGAATATGCCTTTTTAGAGGAAAAGGAGACACTCCCAGTCATTATTTCATCCAAGTTGAGAACCGAAGACAAAGAGAAGTTGCTGAGAGTCCTACGTGAGCATCAAACTGCAATTGGTTGGACGATAGCCGATTTAAAAGGCTTAAGTCCAACTTTCTGCACGCACCATATAAATCTTGAAGAAGAACATCGACCGGTAGTCCAACCTCAACGCCGACTTAATCCCAACATGAAGGAGGTGGTCAGAAAAGAGATCCTAAAGTTATTGGATGCTGGAATCATCTATCCAGTACCCGATAGCCCATGGGTCAGTCCAGTTCAGGTAGTGCCCAAGAAAGGCGGTGTCACAGTAGTCCGAAACAACAACAATGAGCTCATTCCATCTCGAACAGTCACGGGGTGGAGAGTTTGCATTGATTACAGGAAGCTGAATGACGGCACCCGAAAAGACCATTTCCCATTGCCATTCATTGATCAGATGATAGAGAGACTAGCGGGACACGAGTATTACTGCTTCTTAGACGGGTATTCGGGATACGATAAAATACCGATTGCTCCCGAAGATCAAGACAAGACCACGTTTACATGCCCTTATGGGGCATTTGCTTATAGGAGGATGCCGTTTGGGTTATGTAACGCTCCCGCAACGTTTCAGAGATGTATGATGGGGATCTTTTCGGATATGGTAGAGCGTACCATGGAAATCTTTATGGACGACTTTTCGGTGTTTGGTCCATCATTGGATTCTTGTTTGTCTCACCTGGAGGCTGTTTTGAAGAGATGCAAAGAAACGAGTTTGGTATTGAATTGGGAGAAGTGTCACTTTATGGTGACGGAAGGAATAGGGCTTGGACACAAGGTGTCAAAAGATGGGATAGAAGTGGACAAGGCTAAGGTGGCAGTGATAGAGAACTTACCATATCCGAATTCTATCAAAGGAATTCGAAGCTTTTTGGGATATGCCGGTTTTTACCGGCGGTTTATTAAGGACTTTTCTAAAATCACTAAACCCTTATGTACTTTACTTCTAAAGGATGCCAAATTTGATTTTACTAATGATTGTGTGTTGGCATTTGACAGGTTGAAAAAGGAGTTGATCTCGGCACCTATTCTTACAGCACCTGACTGGAGTCTTCCTTTCATAGTGATGTGTGATGCAAGCGATACAGCAGTCGGAGCAGTCTTGAGGCAAAGGAAAGAAAAGAAAATGCACGTCATTTATTATGCCAGCAAGACCTTAGATGAAGCTCAATTCAACTATGCCACAACCGAGAAGGAATTGCTAGCAGTGGTCTATGCATGTGAGAAGTTCAGATCGTATCTGGTGGGAGCAAAGGTAATAGTCTACACGGATCATTCAACTTTGAAGTATTTGATGACCAAAAAGCATGCCAAGCCGAGGCTCATCAGGTGGGTGTTATTACTTCAAGAGTTCGACCTAGAAATCTTGGACAAAAAGGGGACAGAAAACACAGTTGCAGATCACCTGTCGAGACTCGGGGGTAATGAAGAGCAAGGGAAGGATAAAACCGCCATCAATGACACATTCCCGGATGAGCAATTATTTAAGGTTAGTCATTCCGAACCATGGTATGCAGATTTGGTTAACTTCTTAGTAGGAGGAGTGGTGCCCTACAACATGAACTCGCACCAAAAGAAGAAGTTCTTATCTGATGCTTTGCGGTATTATTGGGATGAGCCATACTTGTACAAGATGCGTGCGGATGAGATGATTCGGAAGTGTGTACCTGATGAAGAGAAAGCGAACATTCTTACTCATTGTCATACATTAGAATGTGGGGGCCACTTCAGTACTGATAGAACGGTGGCCAAGGTTTTACAATTTGGATTCTTCTGGCCATCGATGTTTAAGTAGACAAGGGAGTTCATTTCCAAATGCGACCGGTGCCAAAGGGTAGGCAATATAACAAAGAAGGATGAAATGCCCATGAAGATCTTCATGGAGGTAGAATTATTTGACGTGTGGGGAATAGACTTCATGGGACCGTTCCCAAACTCATACGGGAACGAGTACATTTTAGTTGCGGTCGATTATGTCTCGAAATGGGTTGAAGCAATCGCAACGCCATCGAATGATTCCAAAGTTGTGATCAAATTTCTGAGAAAGCATATCTTTTCACGCTTTGGGGTTCCGCGGGCCTTAATCAGTGATGGGGGTAGCCATTTCTGCAACCGGTATCTTGATGCGGTTCTCAAGAAGTACTCGGTAAAACATCGAGTAACCACACCCTATCACCCACAAGCGAATGGATTGGCAGAAGTCTCAAACAGAGAACTGAAACACATTTTGGAGAAAACGGTGAATTCTTCACGCAAGGATTGGTCATTGAAGCTTGATGACGCTCTTTGGGCATACCGGACTGCATATAAGACACCTTTGGGAACTACACCATACCGGCTAGTCTATGGGAAGTCATGCCATTTACCGGTGGAACTGGAATGTAGAGCATTTTGGGCGATAAAGAAGCTAAACATGGAGTTAGATGCAGCCGGAAAAAAGAGACTATTACAGCTGGTTGAGCTTGAGGAAATCAGGCTCGATGCATTCGAAAATGCATTGATCTACAAAGAGAGGACCAAGAAGTTCCACGACCGGAACATTCGTGAAAAGGTAATCACTCCAGGTATGAATGTGTTATTGTTTAACTCACGATTGCGTTTGTTCCCAGGTAAGTTAAAATCCAGATGGTCCGGCCCGTTCAAAGTAGTAGAAGTGTTTCCGTACGGAGCAGTGGAGCTAGAAGGAACTGATGGGCAGAAATTCAAGGTAAATGGACAACGAGTCAAACCATACTTAGGAGGTGAGATCCCGAGCATTGCAAGCATATATCTGTTTGGGCAAAATTCCACCAGTCTCGACCACAACCAGAAAAGGTAAAACACATGTTATGAACTATATCTTGTATTAAGATAAGGCCCCGACGAAGACCCAAAAAACCTCCGCCGTCCCTCCTAAAAGGTAAGTCGAGAGTTCCTCACGACACTCGACCTCGACGTCGCCTACTTCGCATGACCGTCGCGTAGAATCATGCGACCTCGGTCGACTAACGCGTTATACGACTGTTATATTTGTTCAGTGATTAATGCAGGAGTCAACGTCATTAATGGACAACGACTATAACCGACGAAATCAGTTATGAGCATCTAATCCCACATTGAAGACGACGACCGTTACAACAATTATCAAAGATCTTAATGATTCAATTAAAATCATCCGAAGACTATAAATCCCAAGTTCAAACCTCAGTTTCAGGGGATCGAATAATACAGGAAGAGAGATAGAACAAGAGGACCGAACATCGAACAACATAAGCAAACGCAAACACTCGAAGAATATTCATTCGAAGCAAAGAGATCATTCATAGAAGATCACTCTCGACGCAAGACTCTCGCTCTCGACCAACAGTTTATACATAGTTTTCACACACGACGCACACTGTTTTTACATTCCAAACACTTGTACTTTACATTTCGAAGTCTTTCCTTCATTTGTATTGTAATCTCTGTATGATCGACACCCGGAACACCAAGGACATCGCCCCTGATTGGCGACCATAGTGCAGCGACGACATCCACTGTCGTCCGCAGGTTTTTTCCTCGTTGAGGTTTTTCCTGCGTCATCAAATCCTTTGTCTCATTTACATTTTTGTCTTTGTCGCACGCCTTTGTCGAAAGATTCCTTTCTTTAGTTGTTAAAGTCCACATCGACCTTAAGTTGTTCCTTTGGTGCGATTTTTGGCATTAACACCTATCGACTCCAGACTCTCGACAATCAAGAAATCCCACGCAGTTGGAATGCGACGCACTTGAAAAAGTATTTTTTCTAAAATCACCTTCCTCTCATGCAACTTAATTGTTTTATCACAGGGGCACATGATTCAAATTTCATCATGAAATTTGGTTACACGATCATAAGGTTTGAGCGACCTCTCGATCTGAGTTTCTGGATTCAGAAAAATTTTGTACGTTCTAACACGTCAATAATTGAGCCTATCAATACAAGTCAAACGTATGATATTTCAATCGTTATATTGCTATAAATGCCTAAGTAGCACGATTCTTCGCTCGTTCTATACTTAACAAAGTTATACGGTTGATATTACATCTATCTACGACATATGTAAATCGAAATAAAAATTCGACAAAAGGATGAAATTCATTTACGAAACGAACGATTACATAGGAACGACCGACGGTCGAGTATACAAAGTTAAAAAACATAGCATCTCCTAAATCTAGAGAAGAGCGCCGATCGTATGCTCAGTCTCGACCTTCGAGTCCTCGTCGTACCCGAAAACACGCTAAGAAGCTAATGCAAGGATCAAACGAGTATGTTAGGCGTTATTTGACGCCCTACGCCGCGACATTTTTAGAATGCGGCTCTTAAGATTAATGTTAAGGTTAGAGGAAGGAATATGATCTTCTCGACGGTCGACTTCCAGTCCAACATCTCCTCTATCTTCGTGTATCTAACAAAAGAAGATTAAAACATCTGTAAAATACAAAAGGGGCATGTTAAACAAACATTCGGTGGAAATATTGGGAACATGAGTTTCGAAAGAAAAACTCACAAAGAACGCTAGTCCAGCTAAACGCGATCCCGTCTCTTCGATGGAGATCTTTTGAAAACGCTCCTTGAAAGATAAGAGCTGATATTTCCCAGATGCGGAAATGACTTCGTCCCGTCAAGGACACAGTCAGTCAAGGGGATCGACGACAACGTAAAGTTGATCGTCATGACTTCCTCCTCACCCTCTCCCGTCCTTATACCCTTGCCCTCGATGGCTGACGAAAGGGTCGACGTGGATACAGAGGACATCGTCGCCAGATGCGCAAGATCCACAAACGTCGCGTCTATCGCAACCAAAGTCTTCACCGACTCGGACATAATCGTTCTCAAAGAGTCTCCAATCCTTGAAGGCTTGAGAGAAATCGAGAAACTATACCTCGTATGGACACTCAAAAAACTTCGAAAAGTATTGACCAAAGAACAGTAAGGGATCAAAGAAGAATTCCGCACTAAGAAACTTTTCAAGAGGATATAAGAGGAAATGATCCATTATGATCGCTATTTATGCACTCGATCGTGTCAGGTCACGCCCTTTGATGATCGCCACGCGTCCCCGTCTTTTCGTATGACCACACGAATCATCGACACCAGGTAAGCACCATCGTGCGTCGGCATGACGTCACGGCTTTATCCTCTCTTCGATTTCCCTCTCTAGTTTGAATTGAACCGATTCAGTTCCAAAACAACCAAGGTATTTTTCAACACAAGACCCTGAACACCCGACAAACAAAATTTAAAATTCGAATTTGCCATCCTACTTTCAAATTTTGGGGGCAAACTGTTTGGGCAAAATTTCACCAGTCTCGACCACGACCAGAAAAGGTAAAACACATGTTATGAACTATATATTGTATTATGATAAGGCCCCGACGAAGACCCAAAAAACCTCCGTCGTCACTCCTAAAAGGTAAGTCGAGAGTTCCTCACAACACTCGACCTGGACGTCGCCTACTGTTAGGTCTTATTATTTGTGGAATTAGAAGTTCAGGGACTAGAATTGTCATATCTTGTAAATACCTTGTTGGTATAAATAGTTTGTGGTTAACCTTGTTTAGGGTTAATGATCATTATACTTTTGCTAAACCTTTGTACACGGCTACACAGTCTGCCGTTGTTCTTCATTCAATTGTTCTTCAATACAAGTGAGATTTATGGCATGTTATTACTGTTTGTGTTGATTAATCTTTGATTGCATACATATCTGGGATCCACAATTGGTATCAGAGCAGAAGGACGTTGATTCAAAGGTATTCTTTTTTGATTTGTTATGATCATTCATCGCACGCACTGTGTTCATATCAAAAATTTGATTGCTTCGATTTTGGTGTTAAAACCCACAATTGAGGCTTGATAAATTCTTCTCAAACGTTCTCTAAGATATATCTGCGTTTTAAAATCGTTTGGTTGAGTAAAAATCCCTGATTTTTTAAATTCTTGATCTGGTTGGTTTTTGCCCTCTGTTCGTGAAATTTTTTCAAATTTTCTTGTCAAAAGTACTAGTTGATTCGATTTAGTATTGTTTTCGTGTGATTTTGGGCTAGTTTTCTTGTTAGTACTAAGTTCTTGCAAATTATCTCTCTTCAAGACTGCAGAAATTCATCGAATCTGGTAAGTTTTTTCTTGTATCTGATTTGTTTTCGAAGTCCCGGTACTGATATCTCCCGGTAGTGACTACTCCCGATACTGATATCTCCCGGTAGTGAATAACTCCCGGTGGTGATATCTCCCGGTAGTGTTAACTCCCGGTGTAGTCATCTCCCGGTAGTGTTAACTCCCGATGTAGTCATCTCCCGGTAGTGATATCTCCCGGTGTAGTCATCTCCCGGTACTGTTATCTACCGGTACTTCAACTCCCGGTGCTGGCATCTCCCGGTACGATCAACTCCCGGTACTTTTCTGTGTCAATCAGTAGAACTGTCTTAGGCCACACTCTGTTAGGACTTGCGTTAGGTATCATAAAATCCTTTGAATCACATCACGTCCTACGATCACCACTGCAATCTCAATGGCTTCACAAGACGCACTCGCTATCGGATCTGAATTCAAGCCTCCTGTTCTATATCGCGGGGAATATAATGTATGGAAAGACATATTTTTGTGCTTCATTCAAACCAAGCCACTTTACGAGGAGATTCTTCGCTCGCTCACGGAGGGCCCCACAGTTCAACCATTAATAGATGTTCCTGCTATTGAAGGTGGACCTCCTGCCCACCGAGTGCCCAGACCGTATGACAAACTGTCGGTTGAAGAGAAACGTAAAGCCGATGGTGACACGTTGGCGAAAACTTATCTGGTATATAGTCTTCCCAACAACATCTATTGTAGCATCAACAGCTACAAGGACACGGCCAAAGGTATGTGGGATCAGCTAGCCAAGATAATGCAAGGCAGTCGAGAAGGAAATCATATGAAGATCACGAATTACCTCACTAGGTATGAATCCTTCAAAGCTAAAAGAGGCGAATCACTAACTGAGACATACGAACGCTTCTGTACTCTTCTGAATGATTTGCACAAGAACAACATCTCCAAGTCAAATCTAGAATGCAACATCAAGTTTCTTAATAACCTTCAACCTGAATGGAAGGGCTTTGTTCTTCACGTCCGCCACAATCGTTCGCTAGAGAATGTTCCGTTGCACGATATATACGAGATGTTACTTCAAGATGAAGATGATGTTACTGAGTTGATGGGAGATAGCAAGTCTAAAGAGAAGATAAAGGAAGATCCTCTTGCCTTAATGTCATACAAGAAGGAAAAACAGTCTTCACGCAGTTCTCATCGAGAAGAAGCTCCGAGTGAATCCGAACATGAAGATGACGAACCAGAAAGTGATTCTGATCCTGAGCTTGATAGCATCAAGAAAGTTGTCGCCTTGTTAACCCGGGAGTACGCATGGAAAAAGTTCTTCAAGAAGCCGACGAATAACCACAAGCGATACTCCACTAACTCCAAGCGTCGGGATTACAAGGACAAGAACGATGGGAAACGCAAGAATGATGATGGAAGAAAGAGAAATGACGATGGGAAGCGAACTAAAGGCAAGTCTGATGATCGAGATGAAGATGAACCCGTCAAATGCTACAACTGCGGGAGGCGAGGTCATTTTGCCAAAGATTGCCGGAAGCCTGTAGTACGTAATGCTGAGTACTACAAGAACAAAATGCTTCTAGCAAGGCAGAAAGAGGAAGGTCAAGCATTGATGGCGAAAGACGATCACTGGCTGCTCAAGACTGATAATGAGCATGAAGATGCGGAAGCTCATATGTGTTACACTGGTCTGAATCTGGAAGATACTGATTCCGAAGATGATTCTTCCGACGAAAAGAAAGACAAACACGAGTGCCAGGTATGTGGTTCTTCCAATGCTAACTTGTTAAATCAAATGCATGAAATGGTGCGCACTTTAGATTCGTTTAAAAATAAGGTTAAGACCAAAGACGCCCACATCTCTAAGCTAGAAGCCGAGGTTCAATTAAAATATGATACCATAGGCAGACTAGCGATTGAAAAGGCTGAGAACAAATGTGTGATAGATAATTATCAAACTGAGTGCTCGGCCTATTCAGAAAGAGCTAAACTTCTCGAGACCCAAATATCTGAATATACTCAAAAGTTAGAGAAATCTCAAGTGGAATTTTCTAAAAGCATTTTAGTTCAAGAAAATGTTTTAAAAGAAAATGAAAAATTGACCACTAAGCTTAAGGAACTTGAATCCAAACTTTATAAACTTGGTCAATCTGAACAAACCATCCACTTGAACAAGCCCAAGGAGTTCAAATATTACAACTCACTTTGGAGACTCGGATATGATAATCCGTGCTACCTAAAGAAGGTCTTGTCTAAGGTTCCCACTCTTTATTAATTTGATTTCATGGGCTTAGACAAGATATATCCAGAGTACAAAATCAAGTGGACTAAGGCATCTAAGGAAGATGAGGAGTTTGAGGACTTTAAAAGACAAACCGCCATACCTCTACCTCCAATAGAGGCAAAACCTAAAACGGATAATTCCTCTTTTGAAAATAACAAGAAATCGGATGATGCACCGCCTAGGAAGAACATAAATGTACAAATTTCTTTCGTGTACGAAACGCTTAATGCTTCGTATTTAAAAAGCAAAATTCCTTATCTCCCCAATGACTATTTTGACATCTGCTCTCTTGCCAAAACGGTTGAGACTCCGCCTCCTGTTCCGGCAACCGCAGATGAAGACTCTAATGACCAAACAGAGTTGAAACGTTATGTTCCACCTCTGATTTTGGAAAAAATTATTTTTAAACTGGAAGAGTCAATTGCGAAAGATAAGGTCGGTTATGAAACCGAAAAGATTGTACTTTTAGATTCTATTGAAAAGCTCAAACAGACTAAACCCGACACACTACCCGAATCTGAAAGAGAGTCCTATCGAACCGAGATTGATAAGTTGACGTCTCAACTGGAAGTTTTGGCATCTGAAGCCTTAACGCTGAGAATGGCTAAGGGGAACTCTGTGGATACCCAAATGGCGCCTGTCACTCCTGAAACAATCTCGTTTGATGATGCTCAGATCTTTTCGGATAGTTCGTCGTGCAAAGCCTTTATGGGAGTGTCTGATGACACCATCACTAAAGATTTGAGCGTTAAGGATAAAGGTAAGGCCATCGAACCCGATTTTGTTCAAAAGAATCTTTTACCAATTTTTGACAATCCGTTTGCGGATAACTCCTTATCTGACTCTGATGGAGACACTTCACCTGATTATGCAAGAAGATTTTCTGAGTTTATGAACTCCACTCCTTGTCATGACGATGAGTTTTCTAAAATTGACTTCGCTCCTAAGCTTCCTAGTCATACTAAATTTTTAGAAAAACTGCCCGAACCGGTTAATTTTGAAAAGGGCGACTGTTCGAATTCGAAAACCGTTTCCAAGACCACTTCTAAAACCAAATCTAAACGTCGGTCTAAGAAACGTGCTACAACCGGTAAAGGCTCGTCTAAACAACCCATTTTCTCAAACTTCTCTAACGATCAAACTAATGTAATTTCAGATAGTACGGGTCGGGGGAAAGCGGCTCGAAGAGAGTGGGTAGAGAAGAATGCTAAGATGCGCCCTGCGAAGAACAAGTCATTTACTTCTGTTTTGAATAATAGGAATAATAACGACAAACATGAATTTGGTTGGAACAATTCTGTTGAACATGGTTTTAAATTTCCTGTTAAACTTGACAATGTTCATCAATTAATTGGTTTTTCGCGTAAATATGTTTGTTGTTCTGTTTGTGGTGTGAATGACTTGATTGACTCTAGATATGCAAATGATTGGGTTGGCTCATATCATATTTTTAATTCTAATGGTTCACGCAAATCCAAACCAAAAAGACCCAGCTCTAAACGGGTCTCTAACAAAGGTGCTGCACCTAACACCCAAGGACCCACTACCAGATGGGTACCTAAACGTGCTTAATCTCTGTTTTGCAGCCCGGTCATGTGTGGTTTCTCGACTCTGGATGCTCCAAGCACATGACTGGTAAAAGGGAGCTACTCACCAACTTCAAGGAGGAGTACTGCGGTGATGTTCGGTTTGGAAACGATAATGTGGCCCCGATCATGGGCTACGACGACCTAGTTCAGGACAAACTCACGATCAAACGGGTGTCCTACATAGACGGCCTTGGTCACAACCTTTTCAGCATCGGCCAGTTTTGTGACAAGGATCTTGAAGTGCGATTCAAGGCGAAGAGATGCAGTATTCTAGCTGACGATGGGACGAAAATTCTCACTGGTACTCGACGGACGAACTTGTACACCATCAATCTCGCCACAGTCAAAACCGATAAAGCAGTTTGCCTGATGTCCAAAGCTACTACTCAACAGAATTGGCTATGGCATCGACGGCTATCGCATCTCAACTTCAAGAACATCAATAAGCTGGTGCTGGGTAAACTAGTCAAGGGTATGCCAGAACTACAATTCGCGAAAGAACATCTCTGCTCTGCATGCGAGATGGGTAAGATGAAGAAGGTGTCTCACAAGCCAAAACCGGTTCCAAGAACGTCACGTCCATTAGAGCTGATCCACATGGATCTCTGCGGCCCTATGCGCGTTCAAAGCATAAGTCACAAGAAGTACGTATTAGTGATGGTGGACGACTATTCAAGGTACACCTGGGTCAAGTTCCTTCGTTCAAAGGACCAGACGCCCGAGGTTATAATCAACCACCTCAAGGGAGTTCAAAACAACCTTCAGCTGACCGTAGTCACGATTCGCACGGACAACGGAACGGAATTCAAGAATCGTATCATCAGCGATTTTCTCACTTCGGCGGGGATTTCGCACACCTTCTCGGCAGCAAGGACTCCATAACAAAATGGCGTGGTGGAACGTCGTAACCGCACTTTGGTGGAAGCGGCGCGCACTATGCTGACTCAGTACGCACTTCCTATGTTTCTATGGGCCGAAGCTATCGCGACGGCGTGCTACACTCAAAATAGATCCATCGTCCACAAGCGCTTCAACAAGACGCCTTATGAGGTCATCAATAAGCGCACCCCCAACATCGGATACTTTCATGCGTTTGGGTGCAAATGCTTCGTTCTGAACGATAAGGATGATCTCGGCAAGCTCAAGCCGAAGGCGGACGAGGGGATCTTCATTGGCTACTCGACATCTTCCAAAGCATACCGCGTCTATAATAAGAGGACCAAGAGTGTGATCGAGAGTATTAATGTGACCTTCGACGAATTGGTCGACCTGGCTTCTGGACATACCAGTTCGAAACCCGCACTTACTGGAGTGTTGGCTTCTGATCTCTCTCGATCGGAACCCAAGCACACAACAGTAGATCCTTCGTCGTCCAATACGTCGAAGTCACAACCATCTGAGTTAGATATTCTGCTTCAAGACTTTTATATTGATTTATTTCTTCCCCCTGTTACTTCTGATGCTCCTTTAAATGCAGATGGAGCTATAGTGGTATCGACCAGCATATCCGGTCCTCCTCCGACCCCCAATGGTACATCCTCGAAGGCCTCACCCACTTCACCATGAATTGAGCCTACACCATCTTCAAGTACGCAAACGGCGACCGCATCTCCCTCATCAGTGGTTCCAACCACTCCATCCCCTGGAGCAAGCAACGGCTTGGACGACACTCCCGCATCTTCGTCCACCGCTGCTGTATCTCAACCTGCGGCCGCTCCAAGACTTCATCCGGTTCCATCCCTTGAAGCTGTTCAGAATCTACCCCTTGGGTCATACGTCGATGGGGATAATTCAGAACCTCATTCGGAGCCTCTACCCCACACGAGGAAATGGACTCGAGCGCACCCTCTGGAACAAATTATTGGCAATCTGACTGCTCCAGTTCAGACTCGAGCTACCACAGAAGCTGAAGATGACGCTGCACCTGCATTGCTGAGCAATACTCAAAACCGTGCGGCAACCGGTAACGAGTGCCTCTTCTCTGTTTTCTTGAGCAATGTCGAACGGCATCAGTGA
The DNA here is from genome assembly GCA_033807775.1 of Saussurea involucrata. Classification (NCBI taxonomy): domain Eukaryota; kingdom Viridiplantae; phylum Streptophyta; class Magnoliopsida; order Asterales; family Asteraceae; genus Saussurea; species Saussurea involucrata. The sequence continues at coordinate 26,117,306 of CM066319.1, read as the reverse complement.
AAGATGCCTTACACGACCCGGACTGGATAATGGCCATGCAAGAAGAGCTCAACGAATTCGAGAGTCTCAAAGTTTGGCGTCTGGTCCCTCGCCCGAAGAACCGAACCATCATTGGCACGAAATGGATTTTCAAGAACAAAAAGGACGAGAATGGTGTCGTGGTCCGAAACAAGGCACGTTTGGTCGCTAAGGGGTATCGACAACAAGAGGGGATCGACTACGAAGAGACGTTTGCACCAGTGGCCCGAATCGAAGCCATTCAGATGTTTCTCGCGTACGCCGCCCACAAAAACTTCACGGTATATCAAATGGATGTGAAGACGGCGTTTCTGAATGGAGATCTAAAAGAAGAGGTGTATGTCTCCCAGCCAGAAGGTTTCGTAGATCCGGATCACCCGAACCATGTGTATCGACTCGACAAAGCGTTATACGGACTAAAACAAGCACCGAGAGCCTGGTACGATAAACTGTCAACTTTTCTTCTCATTTCCGGCTTCTCGAAAGGTAAGATCGACACAACTCTTTTCATAAAGAGGGAAGGTGAGCACATTCTTTTAGTTCAAGCCTATGTCGATGACATTATCTTCGGTTCCTCTTGCCCACAATACTGTCGCAACTTTTCATTTCTCATGAAAAAACATTTTAAAATGAGTATGATGGGACAGATGAATTTCTTTCTCGGTCTTCAAGTTCAACAACTGTCGACCGGGATATTCATCAATCAATCTAAGTACATCGTGGATATTATTTGAAAATTCAAGATGGAACAGTGCTCTCCCATGCGTACTCCTATGTCCCCCGGTACGAAGTTACACGCTGATCCTAACGGAAAGGTTGTTAACACTACTACCTATCGAGGAATGATTGGTTCGCTGATGTATTTGACGGCAAGTCGACCGGACATAATGTTTTCCACTTTTCTGTGTGCTAGGTTTCAGTCTAATCCTAAAGAGTCTCACATGATAGCAGTTAAGCGTATAATTCGTTACTTGAAAGGTACTGCTAATCTTGGCCTTTGGTACCCGAAGGATACAGGTTTCGAGCTTACAGCGTATTCTGATGTTGATCATGCGGGAAGCATGCTCGACCGGAAAAGCACGACGGGACACGTCCAGTTCCTAGGCGACAAGCTGGTTAGCTGGGCCTCAAAGAAGCAGACTTGCGTCTCCACCTCCACGGCGGAAGCGGAGTACGTAGCCGCGGCCAGCTGCTGTTCCCAAGTGATCTGGATGCGGACTCAACTGAAGGATTATGGGTACAACTACTCGAACATCCCCATCTATTGCGACTCTAAAAGTGCTATCGCAATCTCAAGCAATCCGGTGCAGCATACAAAGACGAAACATATAGACGTGCACTACCACTTCATCAAAGACCATGTGGAGAAAGGTACCGTGGAACTCTACTTTGTGTGTACGAGATTTGTTTACCAAGGCGTTGGACGAAAAACGGTTTTTCGATCTAGTGTCCAAGCTTGGTATGCTTAATCTGAAAGTTTGAGTCTCAGTTGTCCTGGTTACACCTTTTCCACACAACGGGATAACTGTATCTCTTGCAGTTACACTTGTCTCGTAGCGTGGCTTAGGTGTTTCAAGCACATCGGTGACTCGTTTTCTGTATATTCACGTGTAGTGTTTCCTTTCGTTTTCCCAGTTTTCCGTGTGTCTTTACGTTATTCGTCTAGTTTGTGTTATTTCCGTGCTACTAACTGTGTATTTTCAAGATGATTCCTCGAATGCCTAGTTCCAAAGGTACGTATTCTATCCCTGTGAGGAAAAGATATATTTTTGAGAAATCGAGGGGCAGAAATATCAGTTTGACAAGTCTAGGGGGAGTTTTGTCATTTGGTCAAAGTTTTTTTAGTTAGTTTTTTCTTTGAATTGTGTGTCTTCGTTTCGTTAATTTTTTTTTAAAGAAAATATACAAAGTAGAAAAATATAAAATGAAAAACAAAAGAGGGGACTGTTATTTTTTTGAAAAGTTGAGGGGGAGCGATGTCAGTTTGAAAATTTGAGGGGGAGAAGTGAAAATTTTTTTGTCAAGGGAATTTCTTTTAAGTGTTAGCAGTTGGATTATATGGAACCGGGAGAGTTACGGGACCCGGTACCAAGTCTAACCCGGTATCGGTCCGGAGTATATAAACAGTGTTTTCATGGACTCACTCATAATTTTCAAAATCTCCCGCACCCTAACTCCCGGACCTCTCCCGCAACCCATCGACTCCAACTTGCAATTTCCACTCAAATCGGACTCCGATTCTCACCATTCTTCAGGTAAGCAATCTAAACTCTAATCTAATCGTGTTTACATCTTGAAATCGACCTAAAGGCCACCAGAATCGATCGATTTCATCGATCTTCTTGGAGGCCGCCGCTGTTAGGGTTTCGACTCCCGGTAGTCTCGACTCCCGGTAGTCTCCACTCCCGGTAGTCTCCACTCCCGGTAGTCTCCACTCCCGGTCGTTCTCAACTCCCGGTAGTTCCATGTCCCAGTAGTTCCATATCCCGGTAGTCTCAAGTCCCGGTACTTCATGTTTATCTTGAAGTCCCGGTAGTGTAACTCCCGGTGCTCTTAAGTCTGGGATTCCCTAATTCCAATTACTGATCTTTGCAAGCTCCACAGTGACAGCACTCATTTGCCAAATTGCACCTTAAATGTTCTATCATACTTTCATTAAACTCGGATCCTACAAGATTCGAGTTATGATCGGTCTTGAACTGTACCGACTCTCGGTGTTTCAAATCCAAGAATACGGGCCTCGAGACTGGGTTATATGTCACACAATGCGCTCATTACTGAATATCAAGACATTTTAAAGGTACATGGCTCAACCAAATCCGAATCCACCCCAAGTCGACGCTCCACTACTCCCTGAAGGTCCAAACCTTCCTCTCGTTGCAAACAACTACCATTTGGACCCGACGAATTTTAACTGCCAATGCCCCGTCATAGTGGAGATTCTGAAGCGCCATGCGCTTAACCAGGCTTTGACGGCTCATCCTTCGGTTCCAGCCGTCTACGTACATCAACTATGGCGGTCCTTCGAACTTATCGCGCGCGGCCACCACTTTGACCTCCGCGCACGCATTGGTGATTCCGAATTTACAATCACGCGCACTACCTTCCGAACCATCCTTGGTCTACAGGCCGCGAATGCAGTTCCAGCACGAGAAGCATACGACGAACAAGTCACCGATGCCATATTGTGCCGAGACCTTCAGGCTCTCGGATATCAAGGCGGCCTCCATCAACCACCGAGCTTCACTCGAACTCACCTACAGCCTATCTGGTACACACTGTTCACCATTTTGAACAGGTGTCTATCAGCTGTGACAAAAGGAATTGATCGTACTTCAGTCAACATGCTACGCTTATTCCATGCGGTTATCTACAGTCGCCATGTTGACTTCGCGACGATACTATGGACGGAACTTGTGGCTCAAGTTCAAAAGAAGCTTGACGGCAACAGACGACTCTCATTTCTTCCATATCCACGATTTCTACAAATGATTGTTGCACACTACATGGCGTCCGATCTCACTATCCCTCGCCGCGATGCTCACGAGGTACTTCTCTCTACCCGCATGACACGCATTCAAAACATTCGCGTTTTAGAAGGAGTTGTTCCTATGGTTATTCCTGCTGACTTACTAGCTATCGCGGACCAAACGACACTAAGTGTGATCGCTTATAGGACTGAGAACAACCTAGTCGCTCCTATGGACCAGACAGATCCGGCTGGACCTGCCCAAGGAGCGCGAGCCGAGCGACGTGAGGTTCCACGCATGCGAGGACGAGGGGTCCGACGAGCAGGGGCTGTCGGACGAGGGGTCCCCCGGTCTCGCCTTCTTTGGATGCACGATGGAGTCTAGATCCCTTTGATATTGACATTCCTTTGGCTAGGACACAGGTCCCTCAAACGGCTAACGTCGAGAGTGTTCGTGCCTCGACCGGAACGACCGGAGCGATTCTACCTTTTGGTATTTCGCAAGGACAGGGCGGAAGTCCTACCACGACTATCATCACGCCAACCGTGAATGTAGGCGGTACTGCGGTGCAATCCGCCGCAGCTACTACAATGGAATGGCTAAGTGCCAATGGTGTTACTTTCCTGGAGTTCGTCTCCAAGGAATATGTGGACGGCGCCTTAAAGGCTGTCCAATCTGAGATTATGAAGAATGTTTCCGAGGATTTGGCATTCCTTTGCCGATTTGTAACAGGTAAAGGCGTGGCTTCTTCAGCTCCTTCCCCGACTCCCAGAGCAGGTTATCACAACCGTCAACCGCTCCGAATGTCCAAAATATGTCTGTTGATGACCTCAAAGCCGCCCTACTGAGCAAGCTGTTGACCGAATCTGACACTTCCGCCTCAGCTAATGCAGATCTAGTGAGCATTCTACGCTCGCAATCCCAAATACCACCCCCTATCACACCGACCGACTCGATTACAGCTCAACTATGCGAAGTCACGAAGGCCCTCGAAAAGCTAACCGAGAGGGTCGCCAGCCTTGAAGACACCTGTAAGGGTCAGGTCCAGAGTTCAAAACGAAGACATGATGATCCGGATGACCGTGATCAACATGAGGGGGAGAAGAGACTGAGACTGACCGAGCTGTCATCCGCGGCGACAGAAACTTCAACGGTAACTCCAACTGAACCACAGCAACAGCAACCGTCAGAGTTCGAAATGGTTCAGGACATGGAGATTTCATCACCGGTCAGAGATAACCGAGAAGAGTCAGCAGACCCGACGGTTGAAAAGCCCGAAGGTCCATCGGAAGACACGTTAATGCTGACAGTTTCGGAGCGGCCTGTCCTAGAGCTGATTGATGAGGACTCGGCCGGCGATTCGGAACTTGAATCTGATTGGAGGCAAAGAGCTATTGTTGCAATTCAGTCAGAAACTGATGCCTTATGGGATATGCAGGGTGACGATGACTTAATGACAGATCTTGACTATGACCAACTTCTTCTTCAGAGTGAACAGGTATCTACCGCTCCGGCTGATCTTACTGATACTGCAGGTTCATCAGAAATTATTGTGCCAATTCCAGAAGCGGTTCCACCCCAACAACCTCAACCAGCTCGTTGGGAAAGGTTCCATATTCTAGTACCGTATCTGGAAGAATCTCAGAAGAAAATCTTCGCTCACTGGATAAGGCCTCTCGACCCAGTACAGTGTCATGGGGTCTCTTTCATGAATGAGGCGATCAGATCTCAATACATAAAAGTTATGAAAAGAGGCCGAATGAAACACGAGGTCCACTCAAAGCTCAGAATCACGGAAATCGTGGAAATTGATTCAGACAGAATCGTGAAAGTCGTTTTCCCGACCTTTACAGTGAAAAGGGATGACGGAAATATATGGAATTTCTTGGAGTCAGACTTCAAACACCTTCATCTGAGAGACTTTCCAGTTCTGCTCAAAGAATTGAAGACTCGCACTATCCGGCCTCTACCTTACACCAAAGCCCTCGATGCAATAAAAAGATATATGAAGTGCACGATCACACTATCCTACATCGAAGACTTTCAGTTGGGACTCGAAAGTAATCAGAAAAAGATCAACATCTTAAAGCCCAATCTGAACCTTCCTGAAGACGCACAGGTACACTCTTTACTATCTAAACCAGAAACAGGGTTCGTGTATCTGAACGGAAAAGGGGAGTAACGGTTCATCAGAAGAAGTGAAGTGCATAAATTTAGCGAGGGAACTTTGTTGAAAATACAATCTGAGCTGAAGAAGATAATTGAAGAAGAAGTCAGGAATGCTCCTCCAGAGCAATATGTCAATCATCGTGAGTACCTCGCCAAAGATCTTCTCAAAGCCATAGAAGACCGGTTTGAATTCAGAAGCTGCATCAGATACATTGAAATGCTCTTTGCAATCCGAAAGTGCTATGTTCAAGACTGGCGTGAACGCGAACTTCAATTCCAAGGGGAGATTGTTAGGTCTTATTATTTGTGGAATTAGAAGTTCAGGGACTAGAATTGTCATATCTTGTAAATACCTTGTTGGTATAAATAGTTTGTGGTTAACCTTGTTTAGGGTTAATGATCATTATACTTTTGCTAAACCTTTGTACACGGCTACACAGTCTGCCGTTGTTCTTCATTCAATTGTTCTTCAATACAAGTGAGATTTATGGCATGTTATTACTGTTTGTGTTGATTAATCTTTGAATGCATACATATATGGGATCCACACCTACTTCACACGACCGTCGTGTAGAATCATGCGACCTCGGCCGACTAACGCGTTATACGACTGTTATATTTGTTCAGTGATTAATGCAGGAGTCAAAGTCATTAATGGACAACGGCTATAACTGACGAAATCAGTTATGAGCATCTAATCCCACATTGAAGACGACGACCATTACAACAATCATCAAAGATCTTAATGATTCAATTAAAATCATCCAAAGACTATAAATCCCAAGTTCAAACCTCAGTTTCAGGGGATCGAATAATACAGGAAGAGAGATAGAACATGAGGACCGAACATCGAACAACAGAAGCAAACGCAAACACTCGAAGAATATTCATTCGAAGCAAAGAGATCATTCATAGAAGATCACTCTCGACGCACGACTTTCACTCTCGACCAACAGTTCACACATTGTTTTCACACACGACGCACACTGTTTTTACATTTCAAACACTTGTACTTTACATTTCGAAGTCTTTCCCTTCATTTGTATTGTAATCTCTGTACGGTCGACACCCGGAACACCAAGGACATCGCCCCTGATTGGCGACCATAGTGCAGCGACGACATCCATTGTCGTCCGCAGGTTTTTTCCTTGTTGAGGTTTTTCCTGCGTCATCAAATCCTCTGTCTCATTTACATTTTTGTCTTTGTCGCACGCCTTTGTCGAACGATTCCTTTCTTTAGTTGTTAAAGTCCACATCGACCTTAAGTTGTCCCTTTGGTGCGATTTTTGGCATTAACAGTTTGGCGCCATCCGTGGGACCCCATCTAGAGAAAATCTTCGACAAACGTGCATCCTACTTGCGTTTTCTTGGAGTTTCTTCTGTTCTCTGTTTCGGGAAAATGGCGAATAACGAACAATCCGCTGACCCAGCACATGAAGGACTCGAAAATGCACAAGATGCACTTAAAGCAGTCAACGATTATCGCATGGAGGAAGTCATTCTAGATTCAAGCAAGCCTGACCAAAAAGTCTTAATCGGGTTGTCTCTCAATCCTTGCCTCAGGGAAAAGTTAATATCTTTTTTGCAGGAACATGCTGATTGTTTCGCTTAGTCGCGTGAAGATATGGTCGGCATAGATCCTGACGTCATCTCTCACAAGCTCAACGTCGACCCATCGTTCAAACCTATCAAGCAGAAGCGACGGAAATTTGCTCCTGAAAGGAATAAGGTGATAAATGACGAAGTCGACAACCTTCTCAAGACAGGGAAGATTCGAGAGGTAAAATACCCCGATTGGCTTGCTAACGTCGTGGTTGTAGAAAATAAGAATGGAAAGTGGAGGGTCTGTATCGACTTCACATACCTCAATAAAGCCTGTCCAAAAGATCCTTTTCCATTACCTCATATCGACGCCATGGTCGACACGACAGCGGGGCACGAACTACTAACGTTCATGGATGCCTATTCCGGATATAATCAAATCTTAATGCACGTCGAGGACCAAGAAAAAACCGCATTTATGACGGACCGAGGTATTTACTGTTATAAAGTTATGTCTTTCGGACTAAAAAATGCAGGTTCTACCTACCAGTGTCTAGTGAATAAAATGTTCAAAGACCATCTCGGCGACACGATGGAGGTGTATATTGACGACATGCTGGTCAAGTCAAAACAAGCGATCGACCATGTCGAGCATCTGAGGCAATCGTTTGATATCCTTAGAAAGTATAGCATGAAGCTCAACCCGACGAAATGTTCTTTTGGCGTCAGCGATGGGAAATTCCTAGGATATATGGTCACTCGCCGAGGCATCGAAGCCAATCCCGACCAGATCAAAGCTATTGTCGAGATCAAATCTCCTCGAAATTTCAAAGAAGTCCAAAGGCTCACTGGTCGGGTAGCAGCTCTAAACAGGTTCATCTCCCGATCTTCAGATAAATGTCACCTATTTTACAACGTCCTCAGGAAAAACAGAGGCTTCGACTGGACCGACGATCATGAACAGGCATTGCAAAAGCTCAAAGAATACATGACGTCGCCTCCCTTATTGTCGAAACCTCGCGATCATGAAATCTTGCAACTATATCTGGCTGTTAGCCCAAACGCAGTAAGTGTTGTCCTAGCACGAGAAGATGAAAAACAACAACTGCCAATCTATTATGTAAGTAAATCTCTTCTGGACGCAGAAACCAGGTATTCCTCTATGGAAAAATTGCTCTTGTCGCTAGTCACATCTGCTAAAAAACAGCGACATTATTTTGAGTCACTTCCCATTACTGTCGTAACTAACTTCCCTCTTAAGTCTGTCTTAAGAAAACCTGAGTTGACAGGTCGCTTAGCAAAATGGAGCATATATCTCAGCAGCTACGACATTGACTTCAAGCCCAGGACCGCGATCAAATCACAAGCCTTGGCCGACTTCATTGCTGACTTCAGCCCTAAATTGGAGAAAGAAGCAGAGCTCGAGGTATCGACTGTGGCGACTCACGACGACGTGCCCTGGATCTTACACGTCGATGGGTCATCCAACATTATAGGCTCAGGACTAGGCGTCGTCTTAAAGTCGCCACAGGGGGCAAGATGGTATACTCAGTTCGATGCGATTTCAAGACTACCAACAACGAAGCTGAATACGAAGCCCTGATCATAGGAATGGATATTGCCTACGACTCGGGGGCAACTGCGTTACATGTCAAAAGCGACTCTCTCCTGGTAGTGAACCAGATCAATGGAGAATTTGTGGCCAAAGATTCAAAAATGACAGCATACCTAAAGGTAGCAAAAGAGAAATCCGAAAAATTTAAATCTTTTTCTATCGAACAAATCCCGAGAGACCAGAATACTCAAGCCGATGCTTTAGCAAATCTCGGGTCTGCTTTAGTCGAACCCATATTCGACGTTATTCCCATGATCCATCTGGCGACATCGTCTGTCGAAAACATCGATGTCGTCCAGATCGAGGACGAAAAAGATGATTGGTCGTGCGACATCCGAAATTTCCTTATGCACGACCAACTCCCAGAAGACAAGATGGAAGCCCGGAAGATCAGATTTAAAGCATCTAAATACACCATAATTGGAGATAAGCTCTATCGACGATCATCGACAGGATTAAACCTAAGATGCGTCATTAGCAAGAGTCAGGTCCAAAAAATCCTTCACGAGATGCACGACGGCGAATGTGGCAATCATTCCGGTGGTCGCAGTTTGGCTAATCGTATCTCTCGACAAGGGTATTTTTGGCCAACATTGCGACAAGACACCGTCAAGTACGTCCAGAACTGTGACCCTTGTCAGCGACATGCAGATATGTCACGTAAACCTTCTGAACCTTTACACTCGCAAGCTACCCCTGACCCCAGGGCAAAAGGTATTTCTCCTTGTACTCACCGATTATTTTTCCAAGTGGGTTGAGGCGGCTGCTTTTTCCCAAATCAGGGACAAGGAAGTCATCTCTTTTATCCAGATTTGGGATTCCATCCGAAATCGTCTGTGACAACGGATCCCAATTCATAAGCGACAAGACCCAACAATTTTGCGAAGACAGGATTATCAAGTTAACAACCTCGACTCCCAGATACCCTCAGGAGAACGGACTTGCTGAATCAAGTAATAAGACCATTATAGCTTCGATCAAGAAAAGGTTAAAAGCTGCAAAATGAAGATGGGTCGAAGAACTCCCTTCAGCCCTATGGGCAAATCGCACGACACCGCGCACGTCCACAGGACAAACCCCTTTCTCTCTCGTCTACGGTTGTGAAGCAGTCCTGCCAATTGAAGTCCAGCTCCCAACTTCAAGGCATACTTCCGTCGACCACAACATGATTGATTTAAATTATGATATCGACGCCCTCGAGGAGCTTAGAGAATCAGCCTTGATCAGAATGGCATCTCAGAAGCAAGCAGTCGAGCGACATTTCAATAAACATGTCAAAGTCAAAGTCTTTCAAGAAGGCGATTACGTCCTCCGTCGAGTGTTCCAAAACACTCAAGAACTCAATGCCGGCAAGCTTTCTATTAAATGGGAAGGTCCTTACCGCATCTCCGAAGTCGTTGGTAAAGGAGCCTATTGTTTGGGCAAAATTTCACAGGTCTCGACCGCGACCAAAGAAGGTAAGACGCATGTTATGAACTATATCTTGTATTAAGATAAGGCCTCGACGAAGACCCAAAGAACCTCCGTCATCCCTCCTAAAAGGTAAGTCGAGAGTTCCTCACGACACTCGACCTCGACGTCGCCCGTTCCGCACGACCGTCGCATAAAACAACGTGACCTCGACCGACTAACGCGTTATACAACTGTTACGTTTGTTCAATGTTTAATGCAGGAGTCAAAGTCATTTATGGACAAACGGCTATAACCGACGAAATCAGTTATGAGCAACTAAACTCACATTGAAGACGACTACCGTTACAACAATCATCAAATATCTTATTAAAGTCATCCGAAGACTATAAAATCCCAGCTCAATCATCAGTTCAAGGGACCCGATCAACACAAAATAACACAGAAAGAGAGATAGAACAAGAGCATCGAACGACAGAAGCAAACACAAACACTCGAAGAATATTCATTCGAAGCAAAGAGATCATTCATAGAAGATCATTCTCGACGCAAGACTCTCGCTCTCGACCAATAGTTTATACATAGTTTTCACACACGACGCACACTGTTTTTACATTCCAAACACTTGTACTTTACATTTCGAAGTCTTTCCTTCGTTTGTATTGTAATCTCTGTACGATCGACACCCGGAACACCAAGGACATCGCCCCTGATTGGCGACCATAGTGCAGCGACGACATCCACTATCGTCCGCAGGTTTTTTCCTCGTTGAGGTTTTTCCTGCATCATCAAATCCTTTGTCTCGTTTACATTTTTGTCTTTGTCGCACGCCTTTGTCGAAATATTCCTTTCTTTAGTTGTTAAAGTCCACATCGACCTTAAGTTGTTCCTTTGGTGCGATTTTTGGCATTAACAGTTTGGCGCCATCCGTGGGACCCCATCTAGAGAAAATCTTCAACAAACGTGCATCTTGCTAACGGTGACTTGGAGTTTTCTTTGTTCTCTGTTGCAAGAAAATGGCAGCCCCTGGAGATCAGCAGCATGTCAATGCTCAGATGTACCAGGAGCTTGAAGTCTCCCGAAATCAAATCAACGCCATGGCGGAGCAAAGCCGTAGAGCAGCTGAAGAGATCGCACGGTTAAGGAATCCCTTTGGACCTCAGAGTGGTCCTAGGCCATTCGTTCAGAATCCAGGCCAATGATCGTTCGGTCAGAATGGTCCTCGACCATTCGCGCATAATCCAGGTCCAGGATCAGGTCCGTTCGCTCAGAATCAGCATCCAGGTCCGACCATGCAAAACCAGCAGCCGGGACCGTTCAATCCAAATCCCCAGTTCGGGACGGTCCCTCCTCATCATATAAGGCCACCACCCATGCAGAATGGATCGCAGCCATTTCAGAATGGGTCGCAGCCATTTCAGAACGGGTCGCAACCGTATTTTGTTCCTTTCAACGGAGATGCCAATGGCACGTCGCAGGTCAATGGCACTAGCTCAGGAATCGATCCGCAAGTAGGGGCAAATCTCAACCCCAATGACCCCGTCGCCCAGCGATTGAAAATGCTAGAAGATCAGAACGAGCGCGTCCTATCTTTGCTCGCCAAGCTGCCTGGGGCAGCCGTGCCTGTCGACGTCGAGCCCCGATCAGGATTTCAGGCGTCACCATTCATTGATGAGATCGCGACTGTCGAGGTCCCGAAGAAGTAAAATTTCCCCGCCTTCACGCCCAAGTACTCGGGAGTGACCGATCCGACAGAGCATGTCGCACAGTATAAGCAGCTCATATGGATGATCTCAATCCCACACATGTATCAGGAAGTCTGTATGTGCAAAAGCTTTGGTGCAACTCTCAATGGTCCTGCTCTCCAATGGGTGATCAATCTGAAACCCAAGTCCATCGGGTCGTTCGCTGAATTCGTCAATCAATTCTCCCAGCAATTCGCCAGCAGTCGCAAGTTGGAGAAGCAGACCAGTGACTTGTATTACGTCATGCAGAAGACCAATGAGTCTATCCGTAGTTATTTCAATCGATTCAATGCAGAGATGATCAGCATTCGCAATTGTGACATCATGACATCGATCGAAGCCTATAAGCGTGGTCTGGACGACAGTTCAGGTTTATATACTGACCTGACTAAGTATCCTCATGAGAATTTCGAAGACGTCCGAGCTCGAACCTTAGCATATATGAGAGTAGAGGACGACGCTGCCTTTCGTCGCAAACATACCGACGATAAGAGGTCGTTAGGCGTAAAGAAGCCAGAGTTCAAGACGAAAGCGATTTCCAAAATGGAGCCCGTCCGCCAGATCTCGAACGTCCGATTCAAAACAAAAGCAGAGGCTAAGACCGCGACCAAATTTCCTCAATACCCCAAGATATCCTCTTACGGATTCAAAGGGTCCACTAAAGATTTGGTCGAAGCTGTGAAGACCGCCCAGGCGACTATTCGATGGCCACCAAAGTCCGGTCAGGACGACGTTAAGAAAGATAAATCTAAGTGGTGCGACTTTCACGTCGACCATGGTTACGCGACAGATGATTGCATAGCTCTCAAAAAGGAGCTGGCGTATCACGTCCCAAAAGGCAATCTCAAAGACATCATCGACGACGTCGTTACCCCAACTAACGATGTTCGACCGTCAACCCCTGAGCATGCAAAGGTCGTCAATTGCATCACCGGTGGTTCAGACGTGTGTGGTCTGACGTATTCAGCAGCCAAACGTCATGCCAGTCAGGCACCAGACGATCGGCCTATTCCGCGTTCATCAAGGCCCAGAGGAGATTTGGAATTGGAAGCCATGAAAATCGTATTCGACCAAGACGACCTCGGCGACTCGTACCAGAAACACCACGACGGGTTGATCATTCAACTCACGGTTGGTAATTCTTTAACTCGACGAGTCTTGGTCGATGGGGGCAGTTCAGCGAACGTCATCTTCCTTGACAGCATCAAGGCCATGGGAATCGATCGCTCGGAAATCACCCGACGTTCGACAACTTTGGTCGGTTTCAATGGAGAAGCGACGAGCACATATGGAGATATCATCTTGCCAGTCTACGCCGGAGGAATCAACAAGCAGACCAAGTTCAGCGTCATCGACTGTGCGTCGGCCTATAACATCATCTTAGGTCGACCATGGATCCACGAAATGAAAGACGTTCCCTCGACAAATCATCAGACCCTGAAGTTCCCTACGCCGTGGGGCGTTCAGGAAATCAAAAGTGAGCCAAAAGTCGCTCGTGACTGCTATAAATCAACTCTGAAACCGCGAAAGTAAATATATATATATATATATATATATATATATATTCGTTATATATAATTAACTCTTAGTGGGTTTATATTCTCCTATATGAGAGCTTCGAAACGATATATAATGCATCCAAAACGGAATATGTGTGAATGAGATATCGATGCTCAAAGTTGAGTAATTGGATGAAATTAGCAAAAACCAAGTTATGTGTGGGAAGGAGTCCCACATAGAAAGAGAGAGTAAATATTCTTTGGTTTATAAGCAAAGAAGTGGGAGGAGTTGACAAGCTCCTTGATGTGTTTTACTCCAACTCCTACCCTCGCGCAGGGGGGGGGTGCCGATTGACGATTTCGAAAGCTAAAATCGTCGAACTTGTGTGCGAGCGCGACCTGCGGACACGAATGCAGCTCCAAAATCTCGTGCTCACGCAACTCGGTTTTGCTAAAAATTCTTCTGACCAGTTTATAATTTTGAAACTGAAACTGTATTTCGGATTTAATTTTCGTAATTAAGTATTCCGGTTACAGTTTTTAAATCCGAATTTATGTATGTCGGTTACAGTATTCATTTGTTATTATGGATTTCGGTTTCATTAACCGATTTATTAATGACGAATTGATGCTTGTCAGTTCAAAATCCCATATAAATAAGTGGTCTAGCTTTCATTCAAAGAGACACAAAACAGTTCACGGTTTCTAGAACTGATTTCTCTCTCGGTATTCTCTCCACACGAAACAGTAACCATTGCATACGAGTTCAACATTCCGGCGAACTTTTCAGGCGAGTGTCATCTCCGGCAGTTCCAAAAGAACTGCTTACGCTGTTGTACCCTGGGAACAGACGGAAATTCTGTTTAAGGGAATCATGTTTAACACGAGCCTCAGCGGTTCTTTGTTTATTTGAATTCGTTTCCTTTAAATATTCTGCTTCATCTTATTTCTACATATTTTCGGTTTTCGTTGGACAATAATTAATCGAGTGTATGATTAATATATATAGAAAAATACTAACAATCTTAAACAGAATTCATAAACAAAGTTAATCGAATTTGTCTCGATTTTCTGTCATATCTTAATCAGAATTGTTAACGAAATTAATCGAGTTTGTTTCGATATAATTCGTTTGTGGAAATAGTTTATTAATCGAATTTTGTTTCGATTTAATTCGTTGTGTGAAAAAACTATTTATCGAGTTTGTTTCGATATAATTTGTTTTGTAAAAACTGTTTATTAATCGAGTTTGTTTTCGATTATCCGTCGTGTATAAACGGTTTCTTATTGTTCTCGTTAACTTTTCAGAATGGTGAACGAGGACTTGGTGGCAATGATCATGGATGTTACGGCCATGGAGGTGAATGTCATTGATGCAAAACCTAGGGAATGGTGGATTGATACCGGAGCAACCCGTCATGTGTGTCATGACAAGAGCAATTTCAACACCTACAAAGATGTTGATGATGGGCAAAAGCTCTTCATGGGGAATGCCGCCACCGCCGATGTCAAGGGTGTTGGAGATGTCATTTTGAAGATGACTTCTGGGAAAGAGCTCAAGCTTAAGGATGTTTTGTATGTCCCGGAGCTTCGCAAGAACCTCGTTTCGGGGTGGTTGTTAAACAAGTTTGGTTTTAAACTAGTGTTTGAGTCGGACAAGTTTGTTTTGTCCAAAAGTGGTATGTATGTGGGTAAAGGATATGCCCTGAATGGCATGTTCAAGTTAAATGTAATGGTTGTTAATGAAATGAATAAATCAAGTTCTAGTTTGGCTTATATGCTTGAGTTTCCAAATGTTTGGCATGGACGTTTAGGACATGTAAATTTTAACTCCATACAACGTTTAATTAAATTAAATTGCATACCAAAATTCGACATTAACTCAAATCACAAATGCCCCACATGTGTAGAAGCCAAACTTACTAGATCATCTTTCCAATCGATTGAAAGAAAAACCGAACCCCTTGATTTAATTCACATTGACTTGTGTGATTTAAAGTCGGTTCCTACTAGAGGTGGGAACAAATATTTTATCACATTCATCGATGATTGCACGAAATATTGCTACATATATTTGCTTAAAAGTAAAGATGAAGCAATAGACAAGTTTGTCTTGTATAAAAATGAAGTTGAAAATCAACTTAATAAGAAAATTAAGGTCGTGAGAAGTGATAGGGGAGGTGAATATGTTTCACCGTTTGCTGAATTATGTTCTAAAAATGGAATTAAACATGAATTCATGGCACCCTACTCACCACAATAAAATGGTATTGCGGAGAGAAAGAACCGTACCTTGAAAGAGATGATGAATGCCATGTTAATTAGTTCTGGTTTAAGTCAGAACATGTGGGGGGAAGCTATTTTGTCGGCTAATTATCTTTTAAATAAGATACCCCGTAAGAAACAGGATGAAACACCGTATGAACTTTGGATGGTTAGGAAACCATCTTTAAGTACTTACGAGTATGGGGGTGCTTAGCTAAAGTAGTTGTACCTCCGCCTAAGGTACAAAAGCGAGGACCTAAAACAGTGGATTGTGTATTCATTGGATACGCACAAAATAGTAGTGCTTGTCGGTTTCTTGTGTATGAGTCTAAAAATCCTGAGATACACAAGAATACAATTATGGAATCTAGAAATGCTTCATTCTTTGAAGACGTATTTCCTTGCTTGAATAAGGAAGATCAAATCTCAAATTCTAAAGATAAAGAAATTGTTCGAGAGGATGAACAAGCTCTATCTGAGGAAGAAGAGATGGAACCTAGAAGAAGCAAACGGGCTAGGGTTGAAAAGTCGTTTGGTCCTGACTTTCTCACCTACATGGTAGAAAGTGAACCAAAAACCTATCGTGAGGCGGTTACGACTTCGGAGGGACCTCAATGGAGAGAAGCCATCAAGAATGAGACAGAATCTATCTTACAAAACCATACATGGGAACTAGTGGACCTACCTACGGGGTGTAAGCCACTAGGTTACCGTTGGATCTTTAAGAGAAAGATAAAAGCTGATGGCAGTATTGACAAATACAAGGCAAGATTGGTAATCAAAGGATATAGACAAAAAGAAGGTCTAGATTATTTTGATACATATTCGCCAGTGACAAGAATAACATCCATTAGGTTGGTGTTAGCTATTGCGGCCATTAGAAATTTGCAAATTCACCAAATGGATGTGAAAACTGCTTTTCTAAATGGAGATTTAGAAGAAGAAATCTATATGGAGCAACTTGAGGGATTCGTTGCCCCAGGACAAGAAAACAAGGTTTGTAAACTTGTAAAGTCTTTGTATGGCCTAAAGCAATCTCCAAAGCAATGGCATCAAAAGTTTGATCAAGCCATGTTAGAAAGCGGTTATAAAATAAGTGAGTGTGACAAATGTGTTTATATGAAAAACACCACTCATGGTTATGTCATCTTGTGTTTATATGTTGATGATATGCTTATCATTGGTAGTGATGACAAAATGATAAAGTCCACGAAGGATATGTTGAAATCTAAGTTTGACATGAAAGACATGGGTTTAGCGGATGTGATTCTTGGGGTCAAGATCACAAGAACCCAGAATGGTCTGATGTTAAGTCAAACACATTACGTGGACAAGATTCTTGAGAAATTTAATAAAGGAGATACTAGTGTAGCTAGAACTCCGATTGACACTAGTCAACATCTATCTAAAAATCGAGGGGATAGTGTTGCACAAGTTGAATACTCAAGAATAATTGGCAGTCTGATGTATCTCATGAGTTGTACTAGACCTGACTTAGCATATGCAGTAAGCAGGCTAAGTAGGTATACTAGTAATCCCAGTTACGAACACTGGAAGAGCATCACTAGATTGTTAAGATATTTGAGATACACACGTGAGTATGGATTGCATTATGGAAGATATCCAGCTGTGATCGAAGGATACAGCGATGCAAACTGGATATCTGACATAAAGGATTCCAGATCTACAAGTGGATATGTGTTTACACTTGGAGGTGCGGCTATATCTTGGAAATCATCCAAGCAAACTGTTATAGCTAGATCCACGATGGAATCTGAATTTATCGCCTTGGATAAATGTGGTGAAGAGGCAGAGTGGCTGCGTCAGTTTGTGGAAGATATTCCCGGATTGCCTAAGCCGGTAACGGCCATTTGTATACATTGTGATAGCCAATCGGCAATTGGTAGAGCTCAAAGTACAATGTATAATGGGAAGTCTAGACGCATTAGACGTAGACATATTACAATACGACAATTACTCTCTACTGGAGTTATCACGATTGACTATGTGAAGTCAAAAGATAACATTGCGGATCCGCTTATGAAAGGCCTAAGTAGAGATTTAGTCTATAAGTCGTCAAGAGGAATGGGACTAAAGCCCTTGAATGAATAATTCATTCAAAGGAAACCTTACCCAGAAGACTGGAGATCCCAAGATTTGGGTTCAAAAGGACAACCTAGTTGTATGAATGAGGAAAGCCAATGTAGGGGAATAAAACCTCCTAATCAGTGATAGTGAGGCTAAGCTTATAGCTTTTAATGATTATTGAAAATCACCTATGTGAGAGAGAAGTGGGGTCGCTTTGAAGGGAATTGTGGGGGAGCAATTCCTAATTGCTCTCGCTGAACCAGGCTAGTGTTCATGACCATAACGAACACGACTATGAGGATATGACCTTGTTAGGAAGAGTCCTGTGTGAAATGTATTGTCGTCTACATAAATGGTAGTTCAGTTCAAAGACATCGAGTCTACTGACAACTAGGAGACTAAGTATGTTTCACAAGGGAAGGTTCAAAGGGTAACACCTACCTATCCTATGCAGGATTCGACTATTGGAGTTTTCGTATGGAAATTTTCGTATGCATAGATCGATATCCATTCATGTGGGGGATTGTTGGAAATTTTAGTAAAAAATATGGTTTTTACTAAACTTTGGACGCATTTAAATATATATATATATATATATATATATATATATATATATATATATATATATATATATATATATATATATATATATATATATATTCGTTATATATAATTAACTCTTAGTGGGTTTATGTTCTCCTATATGAGAGCTTCGAAACGATATATAATGCATCCAAAACGGAATATGTGTGAATGAGATATCGATGCTCAAAGTTGAGTAATTGGATGAAATTAGCAAAAACCAAGTTAGGTGTGGGAAGGAGTCCCACATAGGAAGAGGGAGTAAATATTCTTTGGTTTATAAGCAAAGAAGTGGGAGGAGTTGACAAGCTCCTTGATGTGTTTTACTCCAACTCCTACCCTCGCGCAGGGGGGGTGCCGATTGACGATTTCGTAAGCTAAAATCGTCGAATTTGTGTGCGAACGCGACATGCGGACACGAATGCAGCTCCAAAATCTCGTGCTCACGCAGCTCGGTTTTGCTAAAAATTCTTCTGACCAGTTTATAATTTTGAAACTGAAACTGTATTTCGGATTTAATTTTCGTAATTAAGTATTTCGGTTACAGTTTTTAAATCTGAATTTATGTATGTCGGTTACAGTTTTTAAATCCGAATTTATGTATGTCGGTTAGAGTATTCATTTGTTATTATGGATTTCGGTTTCATTAACCGATTTATTAATGACGAATTGATGCTTGTCAGTTTCAAAATCCCATATAAATAAGTGGTCTAGCTTTCATCCAAAGAGACACAAAACAGTTCACGATTTCTAGAACTGATTTCTCTCTCGGTATTCTCTCCACACGAAACAGTAACCATTGCATACGAGTTCAACATTCCGGCGAACTTTTCAGGCGAGTGTCATCTCCGGCAGTTCCAAAAGAACTGCTTACGCTGTTGTACCCTGGGAACAGACGGAAATTATGTTTAAGGGAATCGTGTTTAACACGAGCCTCAACGGTTCTTTGTTTATTTGAATTCATTTCCTTTAAATATTCTGCTTCATCTTATTTCTGCATATTTTCAGTTTTTCGTTGGACAATAATTAATCGAGTGTATGATTAATTTAAATAGAAAAATACTAACAGAAGGTACGTTTCCTAATTTCTTTTTCTTCTTTCATACGATTTTTCACGACGACGATTACTGACTTAAGCATCGGAGGGTCGTTGGTTAACCAACGACCAACCTCTGACATTGTTTATTCCGCAGAATCGCACGACAATAATCAAACGACTCTAGTTTCGCCAAGTCGCACGACATAAATGACCAAGTCTATGACTTGATCATCCTATACAGGGACACACGATTCAAATTCATCGCACGACTCAGTCGTACGATTGCAAAGTCTAAACGATCTCATGATCTAAGTCTCTTAACTTAGAAATATTTTATACTCTGAATGTATGCTTCAGTCGCATATGCTTATGTTTATATACATGATTTAAAAGTCTTATGGCTTACGTTCCAGTTATTGTGTTACAATAGATGCCTAAGTCGCATGATTCCTTGTACTTTATGAATTTAACAGTCGATGTGATGTTTGTTTGCCAAATATATAAATCGCAAATTCAAAAGAAGACCGAATTTCATTCACCAAACAAACCGTCAATTACATCTCGACCACCAACGGTCGATCGATAAAAACAAAAATAAAGAACTTTTGCGGTTAGATCTGAGGAAGGGCATCAGTCGTGTCCTTGCCTGAGGTCTCGCCCTGAAGACCTTCGTCTACCACCTCCTCCTCGACGTCCTTCTCGTCATCCGAATCAAGGTCTCTAATCGTCCCGACGCCGTTCAAGTAAATCTCGAGCTCTTCCGACGCCGAAGCAAGAGGATCCTTCCCCAACAAATGTCGCCTCATGATCGTTGCCCTAGCAGTCAGACGAGCTATGGGAAAAACAGACTTACCCTCGTCCTTAGCATCTTGTACATCTCTCTCCAAACCCTCTACCTCGGATTTGGAATCCTCAGCTTCCTTTGTAGCTGCAGCCAAAGATCCTTTAATCCTCTCTATCTCCTCCCTCTGGTCGGCAATCATGGATAAGGACTGCGCTAAACGATGACTGACATCATCCTTCACACAACCGACGACCTCTAAATGGTTTCGAGCGTCATCCAGATGTTTTAACATAGCCTATTCACACTCTGCGGCGACCTTCGCCCTATCCAACACCGCGTTCTCCCTCTCTTGCGCAGCAGACATTAGATCATTTATCTTCATCGTCTCACCCTGCAAAGCCAGGGAAACCTGAAACGCCTACAAAATCATAAAACAAACATTATTAGTATACAACGAACAATGACAACGAACAACGACAACGACAACGACAACGAAACAACGACAAAACTAAGTCTTGAAAGAGAGACGTACCATGAATGCCAACCCGACGACATGAGCCCCCGTCTCCTCGATAGGAAATCCCACGAAACGCTCCCTGAAAGAAGGGAGCAGATATTTCCCCAGGTGAGGAAATAAGTTCGTCCCGTCTAGGATACTGCTGGCCATAAAGTCCGACGGTAATGTAAAATTAACCGTCGTGACCTTAGCCCCTCCCGTCGACTGATCCTTGCCCTTGCCGGCCGACAAAGGATCTGACGTGGCTGACAGGGACTTCACTGTTTCCGTCGGAGGCGCAGAACTAATAGGTTTCGCAGCGATCGCATCAGAAGACGACTTCTTGGGCGATGCGACCTTTGCCTTCTCAGGCGTAGCGACTCTAGACGAGTCGGGAACTCCCAAAGACGGTTCCCTCGAAATCATCGTCCGCATCTTCTTCGGAACATCTGGACCAGCAGACATAAGCTTCTGCCTCTGCTCCTTGCCCTTACGAGCAAGCTCGAGCTCAGCTGCTCTTTTAGCAGAGACACGCGACATCCATGGTTGAGACTCCCCTGGAAACCACAGAAGAATAAAAATTATGAAAATTAAGGGAAGAAGAATCGAATTAACACAGAAAGAAATAAGAAGGTATGCTTACCAGTCATCTCTCTTTCTTCTTTCGATTCCCCTCCTTCCTCACGTTTCTCCCCCTGATTTTCTCCTAAGTATACTAAATCCTCGTCGTCGTCCACCAATTGTCGTGCGACAAATGACCGTTCCCTAGTGCTGAACTCTAAGAACACGTCGATCTTTGCTTGAGAATTAGCGTAAGGCTTCACGTCCTCGAAATTTATGGCTGTCAACATTTAAAACAAGTTAAAAACCAAAAAACGCAGACGACAGACAACAAAAAGTACAAAGCTCACCCGATGTATTCCAACTGGCCCTAATCCAATCACTCTCAGAGTCAAGGGTTGACTTACGCACAAATGCGTATCGAGTCTTCCACCCGCGATCGTTTACAGCGGTCTTGAGGACCAGAGCACGATCACCTTTAAGTCTAGAGTATAGACTACAGCGATGACATCCGTCCTTCTTGGCTTGATAAGCCAAAAGGAGGTCGCGCACATTCATGGGAGACTCCCAACTTTTAGTGACACGCTCGATCACTTGCACCACTCGCCAAAACTGGGGCATTAATTGACCCGGTGCTATGTCAAATTCTAGCATAAAATCCTTAGCTAGATGTGAGTAGGGCCATTCAAAACCTATCTTAAAGGGATATTCGTACATCACGATATACCCCTCAGGACATTCGTTCGATCGAATTTGACCTGGGCTGATTAATTCAACCCACGCAGGGAGCTTAGATAACCTCCCAAAGTCATCAAGATTCGACTGATCTTGAATTTTGCTCTCAGGGTCCATCGACATCTCTAAACAGATTGGAGGGATCAAGGAAGTTGTACCTTATATATAAGCACTCAAAGACCTCGAAAAACCTAACTGAGTCGCAGATTCTCGCAGGATTTGTGAAAAAACAGGTAAAGAGCAGCAAGAAGGTCAAAGGGAAATCTTTGCTCAAAGACGCTTTGAAATCGTAAACCAGAATAGACCCATTGAGGTCTCTATTTAAGCAAACGATCGAATCTTTGGATGATCGCCACGCGTCCCCGTCCTTTCGCATACCCGCATAGATCAACGGCACTTGTCAAAGACAACTGGTAAGCACAATCGTACGTCAGTATGACGACACGACCTCGTTTTCTCTTCGACTTCTCGTTCGGTTAGAATTAAACCAATTTGGTTCCAAAACAACCAAGGTATTTTTAACGCAGAACCCTGAACACCCGACGAGCAAAATTTAAAATTCGAATTTGCCATCCTACTTTCAAATTTTGGGGGCAAACTGTTTGGGCAAAATTTCACAGGTCTCGACCGCGACCAAAGAAGGTAAGACGCATGTTATGAACTATATCTTGTACTAAGATAAGGCCTCGATGAAGACCCAAAGAACCTCCGTCGTCCCTCCTAAAAGGTAAGTCAAGAGTTCCTCACGACACTCGACCTCGACGTCGCCCGTTCCGCACGACCGTCGCATAAAACAATGCGACCTCGACCGACTAACGCGTTATACAACTGTTACGTTTGTTCAATGTTTAATGCAGGAGTCAAAGTCATTTATGGACAAACGGCTATAACTGACGAAATCAGTTATGAGCATCTAAACTCACATTGAAGACGACGACCATTACAACAATCATCAAAGATCTTATTAAAGTCATCCGAAGACTATAAAATCCCAGCTCAATCATCAGTTCAAGGGACCTGATCAACACAAAATAACACAGAAAGAGAGATAGAACAAGAGCATCGAACGACAGAAGAAAACACAAACACTCGAAGAATATTCATTCGAAGCAAAGAGATCATTCATAGAAGATCACTCTCGACGCAAGACTCTCGCTCTCGACCAACAGTTTATACATAGTTTTCACACACGACGCACACTGTTTTTACATTCCAAACACTTGTACTTTACATTTCGAAGTCTTTCCTTCATTTGTATTGTAATCTCTGTACGATCGACACCCGGAACACCAAGGACATCGCCCCTGATTGGCGACCATAGTGCAGCGACGACATCCACTGTCGCCCGCAGGTTTTTTCCTCGTTGAGGTTTTTCCTGCGTCATCAAATCCTTTGTCTCATTTACATTTTTGTCTTTGTCGCACGCCTTTGTCGAAAGATTCCTTTCTTTAGTTGTTAAAGTCCACATCGACCTTAAGTTGTTCCTTTGGTGCGATTTTTGGCATTAACACCTATCGACTCCAGACTCTCGACAATCAAGAAATCCCACGCAGTTGGAATGCGACGCAGTTGGAATGCGACGCAGTTGGAATGCGACGCACTTGAAAAAGTATTTTTTCTAAAATCACCTTCCTCTCATGCAACTTAATTGTTTTATCACAGGGGCACATGATTCAAATTTCATCATGAAATTTGGTTACACTATCATAAGGTTTGAGCGACCTCTCGATCTGAGTTTCTGGATTCAGAAAAATTTTGTACGTTCTAACACGTCAATAATTGAGCCTATCAATACAAGTCAAACGTATGATATTTCAATCGTTATATTGCTATGAATGCCTAAGTCGCGCGATTCTTCGATCGTTCTATACTTAACAAAGTTATACGGTTGATATTACATCTATCTACGACATATGTAAATCGAAATAAAAATTCGACAAAAGGATGAAATTCATTTACGAAACGAACGATTACATAGGAACGACCATCGGTCGAGTATACAAAGTTAAAAAACATAGCATCTCCTAAATCTAGAGAAGGGCGACGATCGTATGCTCAGTCTCGACGTTCGAGTCCTCGTCGTACCCGAAAACACGCTAAGAAGCTAATGCAAGGATCAAACGAGTATGTTAGGCGTTATCTGACGCCCTACGCCGCGACATTTTCAGAATGCGGCTCTTAAGATTAATGTTAAGGTTAGAGGAAGGAATATGATCTTCTCGACGGTCGACTTCCAGTCCAACATCTCCTCTATCTTCGTGTATCTAACAAAAGAAGATTGAAACATCTGTAAAATACAAAAGGGGTATGTTAAACAAACATTCGGTGGAAATATTGGGAACATTAGTTTCGAAAGAAAAACTCACAAAGAACGCTAGTCCAGCTAAACGCGATCCCGTCTCTTCGATGGAGATCTTTTGAAAACGCTCCTTGAAAGATAAGAGCTGATATTTCCCCAGATGCGGAAATGACTTCGTCCCGTCAAGGACACAGTCAGTCAAGAGGATCGACGACAACGTAAAGTTGATCGTCATGACTTCTTCCTTACCCTCTCCCGTCCTTATACCCTTTCCCCCGATGGCTGACGAAAGGGTCGACGTGGA
This sequence comes from Saussurea involucrata, assembly GCA_033807775.1. NCBI lineage: Eukaryota > Viridiplantae > Streptophyta > Magnoliopsida > Asterales > Asteraceae > Saussurea > Saussurea involucrata. Next base: position 26,092,685 of record CM066319.1, on the reverse strand, counting down.
TACAGAGGACATCGTCGCCAGATGCGCAAGATCCACAAACGTCGCGTCTATCGCAACCAAAGTCTTCACCGACTCGGACATAATCGTTCTCAAAGAGTCTCCAATCCTTGAAGGCTTGATAGAAATCGAGAAACTATACCTCGTATGGACACTCAAAAAACTTCGAAAAGTATTGACCAAAGAACAGCAAGGGATCAAAGAAGAATTCCGCACTAAGAAACTTTTCAAGAGGATATAAGAGGAAATGATCCATTATGATCCCTATTTATGCACTCGATCGTGTCAGGTCAAGCCCTTTGATGATCGCCACGCGTCCCCGTCTTTTCGTATGACCACACGGATCATCGACACCTGTCATCGACAGCTGCTAAGCACCATCGTGCGTCGGCATGACGTCACGGCTTTATCCTCTCTTCGATTTCCCTCTCTAGTTTTAATTGAACCGATTCAGTTCCAAAACAACCAAGGTATTTTTCTACACAAGACCCTGAACACCCGACAAGCAAAATTTAAAATTCGAATTTGCCATCCTACTTTCAAATTTTGGGGGCAAACTGTTTGGGCAAAATTTCACCAGTCTCGACCACGACCAGAAAAAGTAAAACACATGTTATGAACTATATCTTGTATTAAGATAAGGCCCCGACAAAGTCCCAAAAAACCTCCGTCGTCCCTCGTAAAAGGTAAGTCGAGAGTTCCTCACGACACTCGACCTCGACGTCGCCTACTTCGCACGACCGTCGCGTAGAATCATGCGACCTCGGCCGACAAACGCGTTATACGACTGTTATATTTGTTCAGTGATTAATGCAGGAGTCAAAGTCATTAATGGACAACGGCTATAACCGACGAAATCAGTTATGAGCATCTAGTCCCACATTGAAGACGACGACCGTTACAACAATCATCAAAGATCTTAATGATTCAATTAAAATCATCCAAATACTATAAATCCCAAGTTCAAACCTCAGTTTCAGGGGATCGAATAATACAGGAAGAGAGATAGAACAAGAGGACCGAACATCGAACAATAGAAGTAAACGCAAACACTCGAAGAATATTCATTCGAAGCAAAGAGATCATTCATAGAAGATCACTCTCGACACACGACTTTCACTCTCGACCAACAGTACACACATTGTTTTCACACACGACGCACACTGTTTTTACATTTCAAACACTTGTACTTTACATTTCGAAGTCTTTCCCTTCATTTGTATTGTAATCTCTGTACGATCGACACCTGGAACACCAAGGACATCGCCCCTGATTGGCGACCATAGTGCAGCGACGACATCCATTGTCGTCCGCAGGTTTTTTCCTCGTTGAGGTTTTTCCTGCGTCATCAAATCCTCTGTCTCATTTACATTTTTGTCTTTGTCGCACGCCTTTGTCGAACGATTCCTTTCTTTAGTTGTTAAAGTCCACATCGACCTTAAGTTGTCCCTTTGGTGCGATTTTTGGCATTAACAATATCTAGACGAGCCGGGAGAGTAAGTGATTGGAGAAGTCGTGCCACGACATAAAATACGGCGCTGGGTGGGAGGCAACCCACCATAGGTTAATTCGCAATTTTTGTTTTGTTTTCTTTTTTCGTTATTTTTGTTTGCTTTCTTTTGTTTTTGTTTATTTTTGTTTTAGTGTGTTTTAGATGTAATTTCGACCCCTGAAAGTGCTTAAGATGATAACCTAAGGAAGGAGAGCTGAGAAAGCGAAAAAAGGAAAACAGTGTCTGCCGCTAATGGCGGCGCTGGTCCATCAGCGCGGCCATCCACGCAGGACACTGGAATGTGCACAATTTTAAAGTTGCGCGTCTTAAGACGCTAATCCATCAGCGCACCCAACCGCGCCTACGTCTGTTCGAATAAAGGAACCAGAACCCTGCGCGCCTCTCTGCGCTAATCGAGATGCACCGCCATACGCGTCGAAGCCTGAATACTTGGTACGTGCGAAATGTGTGTTTTAATCGCAGTGGGTTGCAAACTATCCACAGCGGGAAGTGCAAGTGTACACTGTCCACTATGATCGTCACAGCAAGTAATAGTTGGTAAAATACCAGAATCGAATCCACAGGGACTGGACAATCAAGACAATACGGTTCTCATGAGCTCCTTTTACAGGTTTCAACTAGAGAGGAAAATAATACTTGGTTTTGTTTGGTGAAAATAGCTACTTTAACGATTTTACTAAGGTTTTAAAGGAGGAATGTAGGTTAGATTTTCCCTAGATTTTATACTAAATACTTGGTCCTAAAAATGATCCTTGTATTCGAGGTAGGCATTTTCGCTAGAAAAGCCCGGTTACAAAATATACTCACACCGTTAGATAAAAATCTCATACTTGTCGCATTCATTGTTTTGTCAATGGTAATCTCAAAAATGGACCTTTTCAGGTCTCGATGGAATGTGTAGAGACAAATACTCTAAGTGTTTTTAATACACAAATTAGCTTGCCTACTACTCCAGTGGGTTGAGATTAGCTCACTGTGCCGACCTCACTTTCGTAAGTGTCAAAAGAATTCTTTCGAATCCCCTAGCATCATTCAAGCTCGTGTCACTGCGTTCTACTTATTTCTAAGTTAAGAACTAGACTTTAGATCCTTGCAAGTGATCGGCTTGTTCGCATCCTTGGGTAAATATCGAGAATGAATGACCAAAACAACAAAGATTCTAAGTACAAAGATTACTCAAGCATTTTTAATAAAATCCAGGTACTTCTCTTTCCTACATTCCAAAGGATGTTTAGCCTAACATTTCCGAAGTAAAGAAAACAAAAGATGAAGATTTGCACATAATAAAACTGATAGTGGATTGAATAGTACTCACAGTGGGGAACGAGAATTCGTCCCTGTCCACTGTGTTTTACGAATTACAATTAACTAGGAAAGGAAATTACGGAAATTAAAGCTAAATTAATGCAGTAATTAAAAGACTAAAACTAATGTGGTAGATGAGAGAAATTAAAGCTATTCTAAACTTAACCCAAGATGATTGTAAGATTCCAAGCTTGTAATAAATGAACCCAGGTGCTCCTTTATATACTAGGAGAAAGAGTTGGGTATTACACAAAAGAGATGAGTCTTCCAATGGGTAAAAACTGCTGTGTTGTGGCAGAAATCAGCACCTTGTGCAAACCAATTACCCAATGGACCCTTTTCCAAGTCAATCTCCAAGTACATAAAGGAGTACTTGTTGCAATCTTCAATGTAGCTGCCATTTTGTACTTCCTCCAGCCATTTCCCTGCTAATGAACCTTCTTCCTCTAGCAAATTAAGTCCCAACTAGTAGTTTCTTTTGTCTTTCTTGATCAGCTCGAATAGTGGGCAGCCGGAGTGGGCACAACAGTGACCACTGCAGGATAAAACGTGAAAACACCCAAATTCCACCAAATAATTCATTAAAGACTATGGTTCACTCCTTTTGCTCATTTTCGAGAATTATAACAAGAATGGGGGGTTTTAGAAGTGAAATGGCTAAATTTGACGAAATAAAATGGAAAATAAAAGGGAATAATAACTCTAAAAATAGAGTTATCACAACCTCAAACTTAAACCATTACTTGTCCCCAAGTAATAAAAAGAAAGAAATAAAATGAACAAAATGCACTAGAACTTTTAGGGACTTACATACTTCTTGACTTGAATGGGTGTTGATCTCCTTCCTTCGATACTTCCTTTGGTTCCAAACTTGAAAATTTCACTTTTGTGTTTTACGAAATCTTTCCCTTGTTTTCCATTAATCAATAGGGCTTTCTTGGGTTCGACGGGTTTATGGCTTTGAATATTTTCCCAAGGGTTTTTGGCAAGTATTTCCAAACATGGACCGAAAATCTCGCTTTGAGATTTTTATTTCAAGAAGTGGGTGTTGTATATTTTGCAAGGATAAGTACGTACACTTTCAGGCTTTATTTTGGGTATGGCTATTTTTGTGAGAGTGGGTATTCTGATGGTCCAGAATAGGCACACCATCTTTTTCTGGGAGTGAACACTTTGATGGTCCAGAAAGGCACACCATCAAGTTTGTTAGTGACACTCTGTTTTTCTTCTGTTTTTGTATTTTTGTGTTTATCTCTTTTTTTTTGGAGGTGGGTATGGTTTACCCACCTCAAACTTAGACTTCACAGTGTCCCCACTGTGGGCAAACTGGAAGTCACTCCGGAAGTTCCCACCTCAAACTTAAAATCTCACAGTGTCCCCACTGTGACATTGAATTAACGAACAAAGGTGGTGGTTTGGGGTACAAAAAGGATCGTGTTTGGATGCGAAAACCGGCCTATATCATTTCATGGTATCAAGTTGAGATTCGTACTTACAAAAGGTACCTTTTTAAGTCGGAAGCCGAAAGTTGTACCTTGAAATGGAAACGAGATCAAACAAGCATTCAAACAACAAATACGTTAGTACCCAAAAGTACCTACCCAGTGGTTGGATTTCATGCATTACGAACCAAAATAAGAATTCAGCAAAGAGTCAAAAGCCTAGCCATAGGCCTAAAATCAAACCAAATACAAATTAAAATTGTTTTTGGGAGCATCATGAGTGGAAACCAAAGTTTTAACAAACCATTAGTGGGTCGGGGTTGCTTGCGGTGAACTGTCGCCAAAATTCTCCTTGAAACCATCTTCTTTTCGACCCTAATCCTTTCCTCTTCCTCTCTTGCCAACCGTTCGGCTTCCTCTCGTTGTTTCCTCTCCTCCTCTTCCTTTGCCAGCATTTCTTCCTCTTCCTTCCTCTTTCTCTCAACCTTTTCTTTCTTCTTCTTAAGTGCAAGGATTTTTTTTTTGCAGGGTTGGGTCGGTGTGGTTCAAGAGAGAAAAATGGAGAAGAAGAGTATGTGCGTTTTTGAATATTTGGAGTAAAGGTGGTTTTTGGAAGTTAGAATGGAAAGGGTTTATCTTTTGGGTAATAAATTGGAGGCAAACGGTCCTTTTTGGAGAGAGAGAGTGAAGGACTATGATGGTTTTTCTTGGAAAATGGTGAACTATGACAACATGGCCGAAAAGTAGACTTGATGGCAGAAAAAGGTGAAAGCTTGTCAGCATTGGGCCCCAAAAATGGTCCCATCTTCCGTCAGATTTAAGAGTGGGGAGTGCAGTGACCTGCTTCTGCCCACTGCGAACCTTTTTGTTCCAAAAAAATGCCAAATTCTCCTACACACATTGAAATAAACTACCATGCAAAATTAAAAACACTAAAATTAATAAAAAGACAGTAAACAACTAAAATAAAATATTTACAAACAGCGTTGACTTTTCTTAACCATAGCGAGGTGGAGAGTGGGATGGAATGTGAGCACTCTCACTCAGAAAATGCTTCACTCTCTCCCCATTGACTTTAAAGATTTGTCCGGATTGAGGAGCCATTAAGTCCAGAGTTCCAAAAGGACTTACCTTGACCACAGTGTAAGGCTCTTTCCATCGTGATTTTAAATTTTCCGGAAACATCCTTAACCTTGAATTAAAAAGTAGCATTTTTTGTCCCTCCACAAACTTTCCATGAGTGATTTTTTGGTCAGGCCACCTCTTGATCTTCTCCTTGTTGGTTTTTGCATTTATGTAGGCGTGGTGACAGAGTTCTTCTAACTCATTGAGGTAGGCATATTTTAAGTGGGAAGGCAATGACTTCAAATTCAAGTCAGGGGGATATTTAGATGGCAGTTTGACATGTCTCTCCTTGAAATCTAGCTGCTCAAAAGCTGCCAAAATTTCGTTACACTCATCCTCAAAAGTGTCATCACTCTCAGAGTCGGAGTGCTCACTCTCACTGCCCACTGTGCTCACTGTATCAAAACCATGGGTACCACAAATCGAACTCAAAGCAAAACAGTCTTCGGTTTCCATGTACTTAAGGGACTTGAAGACATTGAATGTTACTTCTTGGTCATTGACTCTCATAGTGAGTTCCCCTTTGTGCACATCGATCAAAGTACGTCCGGTTGCAAGAAACGGACGTCCTAAGATGATTGGGATTTCTTTATCGGCCTCATAATCTAGAACTAGAAAATCGGCGGGGAAGATAAATTTATCCACTTGGACCAAAACGTCTTCTATTTTTCCCTTGGGATAGGCAATGGACCGGTCGGCTAGTTGTAATGTCACGGTTGTGGGTCTAGCCTCTCCAATACCTAACTTCTTAAAAATGGACAGCGGCATCAAATTTATACTAGCTCCCAAATCACAAAGTGCTTGACCTACTTCTTGTCCTCCTATTGTGCATGGAATGGTGAAACTACCCGGGTCTTTCAACTTAGGTGGAATCTTGCTAGTAAGAAGGGCACTACATTCTTTGGTCAAAGCCACAGTCTCAAATTCACCCAACTTCCTCTTTTTGTTCAAAATATCTTTTAAAAACTTAACATAGCTTGGCATTTGCTCAAGAGCTTCTACCAAGGGTATGTTAATATGAAGCTGTTTAAAAATGTCTAAAAAATTTTTAAACTGAACCTCGACATTTTTAGGCTTCATTCGGTGAGGAAAAGGTATGCTTCGTGGGTCAATCTGAGTTTGTTGTGGTATTGCCTTTGGAACAGTAGGTTTTGGAATAGGTCCAAGAGTGGGAAGGTCAGGGATGTCAGTCCCCACTGTGGGGATCACAGTGACTTGAGGAGTGCCCACTGTGGTGATCACAGTGGTATTTGAGGCGAATCATCAGACTCAAAAACGATATCTTTCAGATCCTTTCCACTCCTCAGTGTTATGGACTTGACATGTTCAGGTCCTTTTCCTATCACCCTAGCTTGCTCGGTATCACTAGGTAACGTTCCTGGTGGTCTATTCTTAACTTCAACGGCTAACTGTCCTACTTGGGTCTCTATATTCCTAATGGATGCTTGAGTTTGATTCATAAAACCCATGAGAATTGATTCAAGTGACAGTTGGGTCTCAGCGAGTTGAGTAGATCGTGATTGGTATTGTTGTGAGGATTGGCCTTGGTGAAAGTTTGGTGGGTTCTGCCCACTGTGATGTGAGTTCTGCCCACTGTAATGTTGCTGAAATCCAGGGGGGTTGTGTGGTCTTGATTGGCCATGACTCGACCCGTGGGGTTGGAGTCCTTGATTTCCAGACCAAGAGAAATTCGGATGGTTCCTCCAACCTGGATTATAGGTTTGCGAAAAAGGATTGTTCCGTGGGTTGGTCCCTATGACATTAACAGATTCGGGATTTGCCGGACAAAAATCGAAAACGTGCTCTTCTCCACAGAGGGAGCAGTTTTCAGGGAGATGCGTTGCGGAATTGACTTGGCCTCTATTTTGATTTAAAACGATTTTGGTCAAGGCTACTAATTGCGCATTCATGGTTTTAAGTGCCTCGGAATCGATGGTGTTGGTCTTTGGCATGGGTGCTCTCGGATTTGACCATTCGGTATTGTTGTTGGACACTTTTTCTAAGATTTGATATCCTTCGTTGTAAGTCATACTCGTAAATGTTCCACCGGCTGTTGCATCTAAGATGATTTTGGCTGCATTGGAAAGACCATTGTAAAAGGTCTCCAATTGGATGCAATGCGGGATGCCATGGTGTGGGTACTTTCGAAGTAATTCTTTAAATCGTTCCCATGCATCCGAAACAGCCTCATCTTCTTCTTGTCTAAACAAAATAATATCATTTCGAAATCTTACATTCCTTGTGGGAGGAAAAAGTATTTTTGTAAAAATTTATCCGCAAGATCTTGCCAAGTGATTATCGAGTGAGGTGCATGTGCGTTCAGCCAAGACTTCGCCTTGTCCCTTAATGAAAAAGGGAAAAGCCTTAGTCTTAATGCCTCATCACTAACACCTTGCAACTGAAAGGAATCGGTCATTTCTAAAAAAGATTTTAAGTGTGAGTGCGGATCCTCAGATGGTGATCCTCCAAATTGACCCATTGCTTGGATCATTTGAAACATCACCGGTTTGAGTTCAAAATGCGTTGTTTCAAGGACGGGCCTTCAAATCCCGGAGCCTAAATCACTAACTCCGGAAGTAGCATAGTCCCGTATTTTTCGATCTTTGCTATCGGCAATCGTGATTGTGGTCTCCACTACAGGTGGCGGTATTGCAGCCATGTTTACAGTGGGGATCACAAGGGGGTTGTCGATTTCTGTTTCTGCGTCTTCTTCGAAAAGTTTTCTCCATTTCAAGATCGATTGGTAATAAAGGTTCGTGTTGTTGCCTTGGCATGCAACACGAAAAGCTTAGAAAAACGAGTTACTCGGGCTCGAACAAAAACTAATGTCTTGAGATTTAAAATTCACGCCAGTCCCCGGCAACGGCGCCAAAAACTTGGTACGTGCGAAATGTGTGTTTTAATCGCATTAGGTTGCAAACTATCCACAGCGGGAAGTGCAAGTGTACACTGTCCACTATGATCGTCACAACAAGTAATAGTTGGTAAAATACCAGAATCGAATCCACAGGGACTGGACAATCAAGACAATACGGTTCTCATGAGCTCCTTTTACAGGTTTCAACTAGAGAGGAAAATAATACTTGGTTTTGTTTGGTGAAAATAGCTACTTTAACGATTTTACTAAGGTTTTAAAGGAGGAATGTAGGTTAGATTTTCCCTAGATTTTATACTAAATACTTGGTCCTAAAAATGATCCTTGTATTCGAGGTAGGCATTTTCGCTAGAAAAGCCCGGTTACAAAATACTCACATCGTTAGATAAAAATCTCATACTTGTCGCATTCATTGTTTTGTCAATGGTAATCTCAAAAATGGACCTTTTCAGGTCTCGATGGAATGTGTAGAGACAAATACTCTAAGTGTTTTTAATACACAAATTAGCTTGCCTACTACTCCAGTGGGTTGAGATTAGCTCATTGTGCCGACCTCACTTTCGTAAGTGTCAAAAGAATTCTTTCGAATCCCCTAGCATCATTCAAGCTCGTGTCACTGCGTTCTACTTATTTCTAAGTTAAGAACTAGACTTTAGATCCTTGCAAGTGATCGGCTTGTTCGCATCCTTGGGTAAATATCGAGAATGAATGACCAAAACAACAAATATTCTAAGTACAAAGATTACTCAAGCATTTTTAATAAAATCCAGGTACTTCTCTTTCCTACATCCCAAAGGATGTTTAGCCTAACATTTCCGAAGTAAAGAAAACAAAAGATGAAGATTTGCACATAATGAAACTGATAGTGGATTGAATAGTTCTCATAGTGGGGAACGAGAATTCGTCCCTGTCCACTGTGTTTTACGAATTACAATTAACTAGGAAAGGAAATTACGGAAATTAAAGCTAAATTAATGCAGTAATTAAAAGACTAAAACTAATGTGGTAGATGAGAGAAATTAAAGCTATTCTAAACTTAACCCAAGATGATTGTAAGATTCCAAGCTTGTAATAAATGAACCCAAGTGCTCCTTTATATACTAGGAGAAAGAGTTGGGTATTACACAAAAGATATGAGTCTTCCAATGGGTAAAAACTGCTGTGTTGTGGCAGAAATCAGCACCTTGTGCAAACCAATTACCCAATGGACCCTTTTCCAAGTCAATCTCCAAGTACATAAAGGAGTACTTGTTGCAATCTTCAATGTAGCTGCCATTTTGTACTTCCTCCAGCCATTTCCCTGCTAATGAACCTTCTTCCTCCAGCAAATTAAGTCCCAACTAGTAGTTTCTTTTGTCTTTCTTGATCAGCTCGAATAGTGGGCAGCCGGAGTGGGCACAACAGTGATCACTGCAGGATAAAACGTGAAAAACACCCAAATTCCACCAAATAATTCATTAAAGACTATGGTTCACTCCTTTTGCTCATTTTCGAGAATTATAACAAGAATGGGGGTTTTTAGAAGTGAAATGGCTAAATTTGACGAAATAAAATGGAAAATAAAAGGGAATAATAACTCTAAAAATAGAGTTATCAATGCTTTTTACTCCAGTGCGCAGCGCGCCTCCTAGCGCGACCCGACCCGCGCCTCCATCCGCTCCGACCCATCTGCAGGTATTTAAAGGCCAATTCCGGCCCTTGGTCTCTCATTCTCAAACCCTAGCATCTTGTGGAGCCGTTTTTCTCTCTAAACACACTTCCTAGAGCCGATTTACTCCTATTCCACCAAGAAGCTTCAATTTCTACTCTCATTCCACCATCTATCAAGATCAAAGGTATGAATTCTTGCTCCACTCTCTACAAATTTGGGGTTTTGCACATCTATTAAAGGTACACTTCATCTCTAAGTTACTTGCTTACATTCTTCAAGTGTACATGTATTTATGTGTTAAAGATGTTGAAAACTCCACTGATTTTTTTGTTTGGCTTGAATGCATTAATTAATTGGTGAAATTGTGGGTTAATTTCTCTTTTGAGAGAAATTTTTTTTGTGGTTGGGTTGAGTGTTCATAATCTCATGATATGATATTAATGTTGTCCAAGATAAACCAAACCTAGGTTTCACCAAGGTTTGGGGTTCTTGTAATTTCTAATGATTAGAAGAGATATCATGTACTATGCGTTGGGATGTATTTGTGCTAAATGTGATATAATGTGAATGTTAATGTGCATGCTTTTGATGATATGTTGATGGATTGTGCTTGCATCTTTGTGTGGATGAGTTTTGATATTTTATTTGGTAAAATGGCTAACCAAACTTAGGTTTGGGGTGTCAAATTGATACCATTCACACAACAACCCCACTGCAAACCTCGGTTTCACCAAGGTTTGGGGTTCCTGATTTCACTTGAACTTTATCGTTACATGATTCCTTGTTGTGAAAACAAACCTAATCTAAAGATTAGGTTTGGGGTGGCATAATCAAGATTGCTATATCTAATGAATGTACCCTTTCAGAAAATATGTTGCGCACTGACCCATCCACCGCGGGGCGTTGGTTCCATTACCTAAACTTGCGCCCGGAAGAGAGAACAGCTTTAACGGAACGCACAAACGGCCGAGTCGAGCAGAGACGAGAGCAATTCAAGAACCGACCGGTCTGGCCGAAGAGAGGGATGAGAATAAATGAGATACCAAACGAGAGGGTGAGAGAGATAGCTATCGAGCATGGGTGGACCACTTTTGTGAATGATCCGGAGCCATACGATAAGGAGCTGGTCCTTGATTTCTACGCTGCCATGATACCACCCGCTTTTAATGAGTTTTATTCGGTGGTGGTAAGGGACAGATTAGTACGGATGCCGATGAAGGCGATTTGCGCCCACTATGGGGTGCCTTGCCCCAATAACCTTGGTGCCACTTTTGGCTTGACTCCGATTCCAGGTGTCCGAAACGATGCCCATTACAGCGCGGTTTTGTCCTCGGCTTTACGGAGGAGTGGCAAACAGATTTGGGTCCCCCACCAACATGATATCAAAAAGAGTGAGCTGCGACCTGAGATTGCACTTTGGATGAAATTTCTGAAGTGCAACCTAACGCCATCTACCCACGACAATATTGTTGACGCATATGTAGCCAAAGTCCTCTACCACCTTCAATTCGGCCTTCCGATGGATATAGGCCACATCATTCAGCTCCAACTGATAGAGGCAGCATCCAACACCAACAATTCCGGCATTTTACCCTTTTCGTGTTTAATAACTAAATTTTGCAAGGACGCCGGTTGTGATGTTGCTGTCAAGATACCACCATCCCCACCCTTCGACCGACATACATACAATGCGCAAGTCAATGCGGCGAACCGGTTCGATCGGAGGGAAGCCGCTGATAGAGAGAGACATTTTATGTGCGTTCCAGCGGGAGTGGGTGACATGGATGTTGATGATGCTGATGATGTCGACTATAATCCGGCAACCGATATGGAGGGAGTGGAACTCGGAACTGGCATACCTGGACTGGCGCTACAAATGTACCATATGCAGTTGGAGATGCGTCAGAGGTGTTCAGCACTAGAAGGAAGGAGATACGTGATGAATGATGGGAATTCGCATGCACCTAGTACGTCAAATCCAGATGAAGCGGGCCCATCAAATCCAAGGAGAAGGAGGCGTACATAAGGCGAGCCAAGCAGACGAGCAGGAGGCGATTGAATGGTAGGGTAATTTTTTATAGTTTTGATGATTTGTCGATGAACATTATTGTTATTTTTGTTTTTTATGCTTTAGTTGGATGACTGTACCGTATCGCTATTTCGTGTTTATTTCTTGTGTGCTATTTGTTTCCATTGGGGACAATGTTTATGTCTGGTTTGGGGTGGTTTGTCGAGTCTATCATTGGTTGATCTCAGTGGATTGAACAATCACCTTGTTTATAGTGAAGAGTGGGCGACCTTTATAGCATGATTTAGTGTGAGTTTTCGAAGACACTAATTTTGGGGGGAGGATTTAGAAGGGATAATATAGCTCGAGGTTGGACCTAGGCAATTGCACACATTAGAGACATTAGTGGAGACCACCCGTGAGTTTGTTGAGCCATACACTTGCTAACTTCGATTCCGAGAGACTACATATTACTCGATACACTCTCATTTAGTCTTTTGGTCATTTTTGTAGCTGATCTCACTATAACTTGCATCCGTTATCAAAGACATCCATAGGAATAGGAGTGAAGCTTTTGCCTATCTGTGTGAACAAACCATGTGTGAACTCATCAAGCTTATTGGTTGCTGCCAATCCCACTGCTTTTCATAACTCAAGGCTCCCAAGTAAAACCCGTTGTACCCCCTCAGTTAAAAAAACCGCAAGCCCAATAAATCAGTCATAAAGGGGTTTGCCAAAAAAAAATTAAATAAAACTGAGGGGTCAGTTTAAGGAGTTTGAGTGAAGTGTTAGGAAGCCCGAAAGAACGAAAAAGGGGAGGGTAACCAATGATCATCATAAACCCTTTGACCTCCATCCAAAAGCAACAACCATAGCCAATTTAATGATCTGAGTTCAGCATGGAGAGTTTGTAAAGAGAAGCAAAGCAACATCCCTATGTCCTAGTCTTGATAATGGATTCCTTCCGAGATCAATTTGTGTATATCTATGCGTTCTTATTTAATTGTTGTTCATGCATGCTTTGTGAAATTTTTGTACCCAACTTCTGAAAGCATGACAACATGTGTGAAACCTAGGGCTCGAGTGAAGAGAGAAAACCGTGAGGTAGGGTCAAGCCGAAATCCTCTCTATGTGTGTTTAGTCTAGGTACACTTAAGTGTGGTGTGGTCCCTGATAGCTCCCTTCCCCAAGGTTTTGCTGTTTAGAATTCCATAACTAGGTCTGCTGATTGTTCGTCCATCTCATAGGTAATTCGTGGTGATTTTTGAGTTGACTAGAGATCACTAATGATATTCTCGACAACACGAAATTGCGATTATTGGTTTGTGGTTGAATGCTTATTTGTGTCGCTATTATGCTTGGGGACAAGCAACGCTCGGTTTGGGGTTGTTGATAATGTCGTTTTACGACATTATTTTGATCCCGAAATTGGTCAGTTAGTTGTGAGTTTCCAAGTAAAATAGTAGAATTCAATGGTTTCTGTGAGAGAGTACAGGTTTTTATGAATGACTGATGATAGAAGACTTTTGGATCAATCAGAGGAAGTTCACTGCGTTTTTAGACCAAAATGAAGAAAATCAGATTTATGGTGAACAGTGTTCTGCGCGGCTCGTGGCGCTACTCCACACGCGCCACCAAATGCGCCACTTCTCAATTGCAAACATTCCAGTGCTCTGCGCGCCTCACGGAGCGGCCCAACACGCGCCGCCATACGCGCCTAGCCTCTGACCGTTTTTATCCTATATGTCGGCTAGGGTTGAGGGGATTCATCATCAGTTACGTTTGGAGACTCTCTCTGGGCGATTTTGGAAGATAGAAGGCGATTTTTGAAGGCAAGAAGAGGGCTAGAAACATCAAGTAACGAGAATCAAAAGGTGAATAGAGTACGTTCATCGGTGGCTTAAGCTTTTCAGGGAGTTTATAGATTTCATTTCTTTTAGAACAAAGCATGTTTACTTTCATTTTCATTGTTTCATTTCTGGGTTTTGAAACCCCCAATATGAACTAATACGTTCATGTTGGGGGTTTGGTTTGAATCATGGTTTGATAACTGTTTAGCTTTACAGTAGATATGATTGGTTTGATATAGATGGATGAAACATGTGGGATTGTTCTGAATGCTTGTAATAGTCCGATCAACTATTATTTGATTTTATGAATCTTTAACCTTTGAGAAAAGTTTTGAGGTTTTGATTAATCCTTTATGTCTTGGATGAACTTGAGATAGCAATATGATAATTCATTCTTTGTGGCTTTTAATCACTGATTGCTCAATTACTTTTGTTAAGATCGATAGATGATACAATGTGTTGAATTATTATTGATATAGCTTGATAAAGTATAGTAATGGAATGTGATTATGCCTGTCATCCTGAAGTTATTTCAATCATGTCAAATATGTTAGTTAAGTGATTGTTTCCATGAGGAATCCAACCCTCCAACTCTTTCTCTTGTTTGAATTAATTAAAGTTTTAATTCGTGTTCCAACAATCAACAAAACAAATCAATTTGCATTCGTCTAGTTAATAATCTATACAGTCATTGTGGTACTTAACACCTGGTTCCTTTGGTTCGATACTCGTACTTTCTAAGTACTATTACTTGATTTGACCCGTACACTTGCGGTAGATTTAGGGGGGGTGTAAACCCGCCTATCAAAAATGATTGATTACCTGATAGTGATGTTCACCATTCCAGAGTACCACATGTTGGGATACTTCCCCCTTAATTTTGTCCAACAGTGTTGTAGCAGTTGGTGTCAAAAGCCTACCTTCACACTTGGCAATGGCTTTTTGCACTATCACCAATCTTTTCGTCAAATACTCACGACAAAACTCCAAAGCAGTTATGATTGGCTTGTCTTCTCCACCTACTAGTTGTTTGTTGAAGACTTCACACATGTTGTTGAGTAGGACATCACATGTTGCCCTTCCTGTTTAAGAAATTTACAAAATAGTTACAAAATAGTTACTAACCAAAATAAATCACTTACAAAATAGTTACCTGTGAAATGGGGACCAGTGGTGGGGTGGGATTAGTTTCAACCACTTTTAAGCTTCATCATTGAACTTTTGTAATGCTTCCATTTCCCTGTTAAACTGTGGCACTGTGGTAGCTATTGCACATTTCCAAACCAAATCCTTGTAGGCTTTTCCCTTCCAATGTAACTTCATATTCTCAAGAATATGCCTAACACAAAACCTATGCTCAGCTGATGGAAAAACTTTTGCAAGTGCAGGTACAAGTCCCTAAGAATAGTTTGATGACATTTTAACTACATTATTAAACATGTTGACGATAAACAAAAAAATTATAAATATAAACAAGTGAACAATAAATGACATACATTTTTCCTGTCAGTAATAAAAGTGAAGTTGGAATTTGGAGCCAAATCAAGGTCATCTCCCAAGCATTCCAAGAACCATGACCATGAGCTTGTTGATTCAACCTCAACAATGGCATAAGCCAAAGGATATATTCCATTGTTTGGATCCACGCCCACAGCAGTTAACAACTGTCCAGGAAAGGGCCCTTTCATAAATCATCCATCAAGCCCTAATAGATCCCTCCCCATTGATTTAAAACCATTCTTCAATGCTCCCAAACAAATGTACACCCTTTTGAACACCCTTGTGGGTGTGTCTGGGTTTGGTTCAGATTCCATATCTAGCTTCGTAGTTGTCTCTGGATTTGATCTTTGCAGCTCTAGGATGTAGTCCCTAAGAGAAGCATACTGTTGTGCATTGTGTCCCCTCACCTTCTTTGTTGCCATTTTCCTAGCCCTAAAAACCTGTTGTGGTGAAACCCAAAGTTGGAACTTCTTCTGCAAATGTTCTTGAATGGTCTTTAAAGGTAGGTCTGTCTTTGGTTGAAGTTCATCAAAAATCTGTCTTGATAAAATTGTTGTTGTGCACAATTTAACCCTCCATGCGTTCAGACAAGTGTGGGTCCCAACATATGTCTTTACTACCCAAGTTGACTCACTATTTGTTGTTGAAACATGCAAAACCCAAGGACATTGTGGTGAACTTGCCTCCTCTTTAGTGGACCCCCAACCTCACTATTAAATGCAGGTGTTTGTCCTTTACATATGGCACTCAACCTCAGTTTATCATTTTTTTATTATCCTTATGTCCCTTCTGTGATGCATGGAATACATGGTGATTCTATTCTTCACTTCCTCCTTTGTGGCAAAACATTGGCCAAGATAAAAACTAACATCAGGGTTGTTTTGTTGATGTTGTTTATGAGTCTTTCTCAACTTCCTCAACTCCCTCTTCCTTGCTAACTCTAAGTCACCACTGGAACCACTCTCAAATTCTTCAAAGTTCATTGCTTCATCAGAACCTACATCTACTTCATCCTCACTGTCATGTGTCTCATTACCCACCCACTCAGCTTCCCAATATACATTTTCATTAAAATGAGTCATGTCTACTTCAGCCATGTAGTCAAAGTCATCATCCTCCATGGAAAAGTCAAAGTCATCATCTTCACTATTGAACTCATCATCATCATCTACATCTCCTTCCTTCTTAACAACCTCTTCATCCACATGTTTACCTTCCCCATTTCCTACCCCAACAGCACTACAACCCTCTCCAAAGAATGGTTCAAAATCATTCAAGCCTGTGAAATCTAAAACAAAGTCTTCTTCTGGCATTGATTCATCCACCCCTTCTGCATCCTTACCTTTATCAAGTCTATCCACAGAGTTTCTTTCATCAACCCTTCCCCCATAATTTCCTTTATCAACCCTATCCCCATCAAAATCATTTGCCTTACAAATATTTTCATTAATATCCACAGTAGCATCTGTTAATGCCAAAAATTGCACAAAAGGGACAACTTAAGGTCGATGTGGAATTAATCAACTAAAGAAAGGATCTTTCGACGAGACGTGCGACGAGGGAAAAAATAAACGAGAAAAGGGATTTGATGACGCAGGAAAAACCTCAATCGAGGAAAAAAACATGCGGACGACAGTGGGTGTCGTCGCTGCACTATGGTCGCCAATCAAGGGCGACGTCCTTGGTACTGGCATCGGTCGTACGATGATTACAATACAAATGAAGGAAATACTTCGAAATGTAAAGTACAAGTGTTTGAACGTAAAAACAGGTGTTTGTCGTGTGTGAATACAAAGTGTGAACTTCTGGTCGAGGGCTGTTGTCGTGCGTCGAGAGAGATACTTGAGCTTTCCTTCGAGTGTTCTTGAGTTCGCGGTAAGGTTCTGGCTTTCAGTATTCGATCTCCATAGTTTGGATGTTCTTTGCTATGAGTTTAGATGATTTTCTCTGCTGTTTGGTGATGTTCGCTGATGTATATTGGATGTTAACTGATCCCCCTTGAAATGAGGCTTCAGCTTGTCTTTTATAGTCTTCGCGTCATTAATTAGCTCCATTAATGATTTGATCAACGGCTACAACGGCTGTAAACAGTCGCCGGAGTGATTATCCATAATGCTCTTCGTCCGTTACGGCTACTTGCTGTTAATGGCTTTGACTCCTGCATTAAATACTTAACAAACGTAACAGTCAAGGTTAACGTTAGTTTTGGTCGAAGGTGCAACGATATTACGCGATGGTCGTACGGGACGGGCAATGCTATGGTCGTGCATCATGGTAGACGTACGACTTACCTTTTACGGGAGACTCCGGATGTTTTCTGGGTTCTTGTCGAGACTTTATCTTAATACAAGATTTGGATTATAGCGTGCGTCTTACATGCTCTGGTCGTGGTCGTACGACGTGATTTTTTGCCCAAACAGTTTGCCCCCAAAATTTGAAAGAAGGATAGCAAATCCGAGTTTTAAATTTTGTCAGTCGAAAAAATATGACAAGTGATGGAAATTACCTTAGTTACCTTGGAACTAGGCTGGTCCGCTCTTAACTAAACGAGAAGTCGAAAGGAGAATGAGGTCGTGACATCATGCTGACGTACGATGATGCTTACTAGCTGTCGATGCCAGGTGTCGGTGATTTACTGGGGCATATGAAAGTCGGGGATGCGTGTCGATCTTTTGAAGGGCTCGACCTGTCACGATTTCCTGCATAAATAGAGATCAAAATGGATTGTTTTCTTCAAGCTTTCGAAAAGTCATCTTTTCCAGAATCTCGACTATTTCCAAATCTTCGGTGACTGAT
Organism: Saussurea involucrata; assembly: GCA_033807775.1. Taxonomy (NCBI): domain Eukaryota; kingdom Viridiplantae; phylum Streptophyta; class Magnoliopsida; order Asterales; family Asteraceae; genus Saussurea; species Saussurea involucrata. Next base: position 26,074,623 of record CM066319.1, on the reverse strand, counting down.
GATCTACCGTGGGCTATGATACCCAAATCGATGACGATGTTGGTTGCGATAGACGCGATGTCCGTGGATTCTGCGCATCTGGCGACGATGTTTTCGGCTACCACGTCGACCCTTTTGTTAGCCGGCAGGGGCGAGGGTGTAAAGACGGGAGAGAATGATGGGGATTTTATGGGGATCAACTTTGCGTTGTCTTTATCCCTCTTGACTGACTATGTCCTCGTCAGGACGAAGTCGCTTCCGCTTCTGGGGAAATATCAGCTCTTATATTTCAAGGAGCATTTTCTAGGGATCTCTATCGAAGAGATTAGACTGTGTTTAGCCGTACTGGCGTCTTTTGTAAATTTTTCTTTCGAAACTTGTGTGTTACCGACGTTTATTCTTTCGATGAGCATTTTGCTAACACGTCCCTTTTGTAATTGTGCAGATGTTTCTGTTTTCCTTCACTAAACACGTGAGGAACTGGGGTATTGGAGTGGAGGTCGATTGTCGAAGAGGAGATATTCCTTCCTCCAACCTTAACATTAATCTTAAGAGCCACATTCTCAGAATGCCATGGCGCGAAAGGTTGGGAGACGACTCCGGCTATACTCGTTTGATCCTTGCATTAGTTCTTCAGGATTGTCAGGATTCCAAAGGCTGAGTTTTCTTTGGGCAGAATTTACGATTGCCATATTTCCTTAGATCTTAGGGTAGTTTCTTTTTCTGGGTTTATGAATTAGGCCTTTCATGCTCGACCGTTGGTGGTCGGGTAGTCGGTATGCAACAGCTTTTGACTTTGTTTTTACTTGTCCGACTATCGGTCGTTCATATGTAATCGTTCAATGAAGTTCTTTCGTTTGCTGAACTTGTGTTTTTAATTACATATGTCGTGGATAAATGTAATACTGATCATAACAGTATGAAATAAACGGAGGATCGTGCGACTTAGGCTTTTATTGCAATATAACGGTTGAAATATATATCATCGATGTGTTAGAACATACAAAGTATTTCTATATTCCAGAAACTTAGATCGAGGGATCGTTTAGACCTTACGTATGACTGTATCGTATCATGAAACTTTAGAATATATGCCCATGTGATCAAACAATCGAGTCATGCACTTGGATACTCATGTCGTGCGTTCTTGTGATAAAGTTCGTTAGAGGTTGGTCGTGGTTTTTCCAACGATTTTGCGATGCTTACCGTCGTGCTGAAAACTTTGTATGATAGGAAGGCGATTTTAAAAGAAATATTTTTTCAAATGCGTCGCGTTCCAACTTCGTGGGATTTTCTGATTGTCGAGGGTTCGAAGTCGATAGGCTCCTTTACCAACGACTTCGGAGATACGATAGGGACCTTCCCACTTGGTATAAAGTTTACCTGCGTTGAGCTCCTGGGTATTCGGGAATACTCGACGGAGGACGTAATCGCCTTTTCGAAAGATTTTAACTTTGACGTGCTTATAGAAATGTCGCTCGACTGCCTGCTTCTGTGACGCCATTCTGATCAAGGACGATTCTCTGAGCTCTTCAAGGGCGTCGAGGTCATAACTCAAATCAACCAAGTTGTGGTCGACGGATGTGTGCCTCGAAGTTGGGAGATGAACTTCGATCGGTAGGACGGCTTCACAACCATAGACGAGAGAGAAGGGGGTTTGCCCAGTGGACGTGCGTGGCGTCGTGCGATTTGCCCATAGGACTGAAGGGAGTTCTTCAACCCACCTTCCTTTTGCGGCTTTTAATCGTTTCTTGATCGAAGCTATAATAGTCTTATTGCTTGACTCGGCAAGTCTATTAGCTTGGGGATATCTGGGAGTCGAGGTTGTTAGTTTGATATTCCTGTCATCGCAGAACTGTTGGGTCCTGTCGCTTATGAATTGGGATCCATTGTCGCAGACAATTTCGGATGGAATCCCAAACCTGCATATGATGTTAGTCTGGATAAAGGAGATAACTTCTTTATCCCTAATTTGGGAGAAGGCAGCTGCTTCGACCCATTTAGAAAAGCAATCCGTGAGTACGAGGAGGAACACATTTTGCCCCAGAGCAGGTGGTAGTTTGCCGACAATATCCATTCCCCACCTCATGAAAGGCCATGGGACAAGCATTGAGTGCAAAGGCTCCGAGGGTTTATGAGACATACCTGAGTGTCGTTGACAGGGGTCACAATTTTGGACGTACTTGACAGCGTCTTGTAGCAGTGTCGGCTAAAAATACCCTTGGCGGGAGATACGATTAGCCAAGCTACGACCTCCTGAGTGATTACCACATTCGCGTCGTGCATCTCTTGGAGGATTTTCTGGGCTTGATTTTTGCTGATGACGCACCTTAAATTTAAGTCCGTCGATGATCGCCGATAAAGCTTATTTTCGATCATGACGTACTTAGATGCTTTGAATCTAATTTTTCGAGCCTCCATTTTGTCTTCGGGGAGTTGGTCGTTGTTTGGGCAAAAAATCACGTCATACGACCACGACCAGGACAGGTAAGACGCACGATTGTGAACTAAATCTTGTGTTAAGGTAAAGTCTCAACAAGAACCCATAAAACATCCGTCATCTCCCGTAGAAGGTAAGTCATACGTCTCCCATGACGCACGACCTTAGCATCGCGCGTCCCGTACGACCATCGCGTAAGATCATTGTACCTTCGACCGAACTAACGTTAACCTTGACTGTTACGTTTGTTAAGTGTTTAATGCAGGAGTCAAAGTCATTAAAGAGCAACGGACATAACCGACACAACCATTAACGATCGATAGCCGTAACGGACAAAGATCATTATGAACATTCATCTCGGCGACCGTTTCCAGTCGTTGTAGCCGTTGATCAAATCATTAATGGAACTAATTAATGACGCGAAGACTATAAAAGACCAGCTAAAGCTTCATTTCAAGGGACATCAAAAAACATCCAATACACTTCAGCGAACATCATCACACAGCAGAGAAAATCATCCAAACTCATAGCAAAGAACATTCAAACTCTGAAGATTATGTACTGAAAGCCAGAATCTTACAGCGAACGAAAGAACACTCAAAGGAAAGTTCAAGTATCGCTCTCGACGCACGACATCAGCCCTCGACCGATAGTTTACACTTTGTATTCACAAACGACAAACATTTGTTTTCACATTTAAACACTTGTACTTTACATTTCGAAACATTTCCTTCATTTGTATTGTAATCATCGTACGACCGACGCCAGTACCAAGGACATCGCCCCTGATTGGCGACCATAGTGCAGCGACGACATCCCTTGTCATCCGCAGGTTTTTTCCTCGTTCGAGGTTTTTCCTGCGTCATCAAATCCCTTGTCTCGTTTATTTTTTCCCTCGTCGCACGTCTCGTCGAAAGATTCTTTCTTTAGTTGATTAAGTCCACATCGACCTTAAGTTGTCCATTTGGTGCGATTTTTGGCATTAACAGTTTGGCGCCATCCGTGGGACCTCATCTAGACAAAATCCTCGACTAACGTACACCCTACTAATAGTTTCTTGGAGATTCTTCTGTTCTCTATCACAGGAAAATGGCAGATAGCAAAAACTCAGAGCAAACCACTGACCCAGCGCATGGAAAGCTTGAAAAGGTGCAAGATGCTCTTAAAGCCATCGGTGATTATTGCCTTGAAGAAGTTGTTTTACACCCAAGCAAGCCCGAGCAAAAAGTCTTGATAGGATCATCCCTCGATCCCCATCTTAGGCAAAGGATAATATCTTTCTTGCAGGAATATGCTGACTGCTTCGCTTGGTCGCATGAAGATATGGTTGGCATTGACTCTAACATCATTTCTCATAAGCTCAATATCGATCCATCATTTAAACCCGTCAAGCAAAAGCGCCGTAAATTCGCTCCTGAAAGAAATAAGGTAATCAACGATGAGGTCGATAACCTCCTCAAGACAGGAAAGATCCGAGAAGTAAAGTATCCCGACTGGCTTGCTAATGTCGTGGTCGTGGCTAATAAGAATGGAAAGTGGAGGGTCTGTATCAACTTCACCGATCTCAATAAGGCTTGCCCGAAAGATTCTTTCCGACTACCACATATTGACGCCATGGTCGACGCAACCGCAGGACATGAACTATTGACCTTAATGGATGCCTATTCAGGGTATAACCAAATCCTAATGCACGTCGAGGACCAGGAGAAAACCGCTTTTATGACGGACCGAGGTATTTACTGTTATAAAGTTATGCCTTTTGGACTAAAAAATGCAGGATCCACCTATCAACGTCTGGTGAATAAAATGTTCAAAGACCATCTCGGCGACACAATGGAGGTATATATTGACGACATGCTCGTCAAGTCAAACCAAGCGGTCGATCATGTCGAGCATCTAAGACAATCGTTCAACATCCTTCGGGAGTATAGCATGAAGCTCAACCCTACCAAATGTTCCTTCGGAGTCAGTGCTGGAAAGTTCTTAGGCCACATGGTCACTCGTCGAGGAATCGAGGCTAACCCCGATCAAATCAAAGCCATCATCGACATCAAATCTCCTCGAAATTTCAAGGAGGTCCAAAGGCTTACTGGTCGAGTAGCGGCCCTAAACAGGTTTATCTCCCGATCTTCAGATAGATGTCATCTGTTTTATAACGTCCTCAGGAAAAACAAAGGTTTCAACTGGACCAACGATCATGAGCAAGCATTGCAAAAACTCAAGGAGTATATGGCATCGCCTCCTCTTTTGTCGAAACCTCACGATCATGAGGTCTTACAATTGTATTTAGCTGTCAGTCCAAATGCGGTAAGCGCCGTACTCACACGAGAGGACGAAAAACAACAATTACCAATCTACTACGTAAGTAAATCTCTCTTGGACGCAGAAACCAGGTATTCTTCCATGGAAAAGCTGCTTTTGTCGCTAGTCACAGCTGCTAAAAAACAACGACACTACTTCGAATTGCATCCTATTACTGTCGTAACTAACTTTCCTCTTAAGTCTGTTCGAAGGAAACCTGAGTTGACAGGTCGCTTAGCAAAGTGGAGCATATATCTCAGCAGTTACGACATTGATTTCAAACCCAGGACCGCGATCAAATCACAAGCCTTGGCAAACTTTATCGCCGATTTCAGCCCTGAGTTGGAAAAAGAAGCAGAACTCGAAGTGTCCACTGTGGCGACTCACGACGACGTGCCTTGGATCCTACATGTCGACGGATCATCCAACATTAGAGGCTCTAGACTGGGTGTCGTCTTAAAGTCGCCACAGGGGGGTAAGATGGTATACTCGGTCCGATGCGACTTCAAGGCCACCAACAACGAAGCCGAATATGAAGCCTTGATCGTGGGAATGAATATGGCCCACAACTCGGGGGCAACCGCACTGCATGTCAAGAGCGATTCCCTGCTGGTAGTAAATCAAATCAATGGAGAATTCGCAGCCAAGGATTAAAAAATGACAGCATATCTAAGCGTGGCAAAGGAAATTACCAAAAAATTTAAATCTTTTTCTATAGAACAGATTCCGCGAGACCAGAACACTCAAACCGACGCATTGGCGAACCTTGGATCAGCTTTAGTTGAACCAATATTTGATGTTATTCCTATGATTCACCTGGCAACGCCGTCCATTGGAAACACAGACGTCATCCAGATCGAAGACGAAGAAGATGATTGGTCACGCGACATTCGAAATTTCCTCGTGCACGACCAACTCCCCGAAGACAAAATGGAGGCTCTAAAAATTAGATTCAAAGCATCTAAGTACGTCATGATCGAAAATAAGCTTTATCGGCGATCATCGACGGGCTTAAATTTGAGGTGCGTCATCAGCAAGAATCAAGCCCAGAAAATCCTCCAAGAGATGCATGATGGCGAATGTGGTAATCACTCAGGAGGTCGTAGTTTGGCTAATCGTGTCTCCCGACAAGGGTATTTTTGGCCGACACTGCGACAAGACGCTGTCAAGTACGTCCAAAATTGTGACCCCTGTCAACGACACTCAAGTATGTCTCATAAACCCTCGGAGCCTTTGCACTCAACGCTTGTCCCATGGCCTTTCATGAGGTGGGGAATGGATATTGTCGGCAAACTACCACGTGCTCTGGGGCAAAAAATGTTCCTCCTCGTGCTCACGGATTACTTTTCTAAATGGGTCGAAGCAGCTGCCTTCTCCCAAATTAGGGATAAAGAAGTTATCTCCTTTATCCAGAATAACATCATATGCAGGTTTGGAATTCCATCCGAAATTGTCTGCGACAATGGATCCCAATTCATAAGCGACAGGACCCAACAGTTCTGCGACGACAGGAATATCAAACTGACAACCTCGACTCCCAGATATCCCCAAGCTAATGGACTTGCCGAGTCAAGCAATAAGACTATTATAGCTTCGATCAAGAAACAATTAAAAGCCGCAAAAGGAAGGTGGGTTGAAGAACTCCCTTCGGTCCTATGGGCAAATCGCACGACGCCACGCACATCTATCGGGCAAACCCCCTTCTCTCTCGTCTATGGTTGCGAAGCCGTCCTACCGATCGAGGTTCATCTCCCAACTTCGAGGTACACATCCGTCGACCACAACGTGGTTGATTTATGCTATGACCTCGACGCCCTTGAAGAACTCAGAGAATCGGCCTTGATCATAATGGCGTCACAGAAGCAGGCAGTCGAGCGACATTTCAATAAGCACGTCAAAGTTAAAATCTTTCGAGAAGGCGATTATGTCCTCCGTCGAGTATTCTCGAATACCCAGGAGCTCAACGCAGGTAAACTTTCTACCAAGTGGGAAGGTCCCTATCGTATCTCCGAAGTCGTTGGTAAAGGAGCCTATCGACTTCGAACCTTCGACAATCAGGAAATCCCACGAAGTTGGAATGCGACGCACTTGAAAAAATATTTCTTTTAAATCGCCTTCCTATCATACAAAGTTTTCAGCACGACGGTAGGCATCACAAAATCGTTGGAAAAACCATGACCTCTAAACGAACTTTATCGCAGGAACGCACGACCAAGTGCATGACTCGATCACAGGGGCATATATTCTAAAGTTTCATGATACGATACAGTCATGCGTAATGTCTAAACGGTCCCTTGATCTAAGTTTCAGGAACTTAGAAATACTTTGTATGTTCTAACACATCGATGATATATATTTCAACCGCTATATTGCAATAAAAGCCTAAGTCGCACGATCCTCCGTTTATTTCATATTGTTATGATCAGTATTACATTTATCCACGACATATGTAATTAAAAACACAGGTTCAGCAAAAGAAGGAACTTCATTGAACGATTACATATGAACGACCAATAGTCGGACAAGTAAATACAAAGTCAAAAGCTGTTGCATACCAACGACCCGACCACCAACGGTCAAGCATGAAAAGCCTAATTCATAAACCCAGAAAAAGAAACTACCCTAAGATCTAAGGAAACATGGCAATCGTAAATTCTTCCCAAAGAAAACTCAGCCTTCGGAATCCTGACAATCCTGAAGAACTGATGCAAGGATCAAACGAGTATAGCCGGAGTCATCTCCCAACCTTTCACGCCATGGCATTCCGAGAATATGGCTCTTAAGATTAACGTTAAGGTTGGAGGAAGGAATATCTCCTCTTCGACAATCGACCTCCACTCCAATACCCCCAGTTTCCTCACGTGTTTAGTGAAGGAAAACAGAAACATCTGCATAATTACAAAAGGGACGTATTAGCAAAACGCTCATCGAAAGAATAAACGTCGGTAAACACAAGTTTCGAAAGAAAAATTTACGAAAGACGCCAGTACGGCCAAACACAGTCTAATCTCTTCGATAGAGATCCCTGGAAAATGCTCCTTGAAATATAAGAGCTGATATTTCCCCAGAAGCGGGAGCGACTTCGTCCTGACGAGGACATAGTCAGTCGAGAGGGATGAAGACAACGCAAAGTTGATCTCCATAAAATCCCCATCATTCTCTCCCGTCTTTACACCCTCGCCCTTTGCGGCTAACGAAAGGGTCGACGTGGTAGCAGAAAACATCGTCGCCAGATTCGCAGAATCCACGAACATCGCGTCTATCGCAACCAACATCGTCATAGATTTGGGTGTCACATCCCACGGTAGATCATCAGTCACTAAAGATTTGGAAAAAGTCGAGATTCTGGAAAAGATGACTTTTCGAAAGATTGAAGAAAACAAACCATTTTGGTCTCTATTTATGCAGGAAATCGTGACAGGTCAAGCCCTTCAAAAGATCGTCACGCATCCCCGACTTTCATATGCCCCAGTAAATCACCGACACCTGGCATCGACAGCTGGTAAGCATCATCGTATGTCAGCATGATGTCACGACCTCGTTCTCCTTTCGACTTCTCGTTCAGTTAAGAGCAGATCAGCCTAGTTCCAAGTTAACCAAGGTAATTTCCATCACTTGTCATATTTTTTTCGACTGACAAAATTTAAAACTCGGATTTGCTATCCTTCTTTCAAATTTTGGGGGCAAACTGTTTGGGCAAAAAATCACGTCGTACGACCACGACCAGGACAGGTAAGACGCACGATTGTGAACTAAATCTTGTGTTAAGGTAAGGTCTCGACAAGAACCCATAAAACATCTGTCATCTCCCGTAAAAGGTAAGTCGTACGTCTCCCATGACGCACGACCTTAGCATCGCCCGTCCCGTACGACCATCGCATAAGATCATTGTACCTTCGACTGAACTAACGTTAACCTTGACAGTTACGTTTGTTAAGTGTTTAATGCAGGAGTCAAAGTCATTAAAGAGTAACGGACATAACCGACGCAACCATTAACGATAGATAGCCGTAACGGACGAAGATCATTATGAACATTCATCTCGGCGACCGTTTCCAGCCGTTGTAGCCGTTGATCAAATCATTAATTGAACTAATTAATGACGCGAAGATTATATAAGACCAACTAAAGCTTCATTTCAAGGGACATCAAAAAACATCCAATACACTTCAGCGAACATCATCACACAGCAGAGAAAATCATCCAAACTCATAGCAAAGAACATTCAAACTCTGAAGATTAAGTACTGAAAGCCAGAATCTTACAGCGAACTCAAGAATACTCGAAGAAAAGTTCAAGTATCGCTCTCGACGTACGACATCCGCCTTCGACCGATAGTTTACACTTTGTATTCACACACGACAAACATTTGTTTTCACATTTAAACACTTGTACTTTACATTTCGAAACATTTCCTTCATTTGTATTGTAATCATCGTACGACCGACGCCAGTACCAAGGAGATCGCCCCTGATTAGCGACCATAGTGCAGCGACGACATCCCTTGTCGTCCGCAGGTTTTTTCCTCGTTCGAGGTTTTTCCTGCGTTATCAAATACCTTGTCTCGTTTATTTTTTCCCTCGCCGCACGTCTCGTCGATAGGCATTAAGATTTGGTTATACCCTGAATAGGCATCCATGAAGGTCAATAGTTCATGTCCTGCGGTTGCGTCGACCATGGCGTCGATATGCGGTAATGGGAAAGGATCTTTCGGGCAAGCCTTATTGAGATCGGTGAAGTCGATACAGACCCTCCATTTTCCATTCTTCTTAGCCACGACCACGACATTAGCAAGCCAATCGGAATACTTTACTTCTCGGATCTTTCCGGTCTTGAGGAGGTTATCGACCTCATCGTTTATTACCTTATTTCTTTCAGGAGCGAATTTACGGCGCTTTTGCTTGACGGGTTTAAATGATGGATCGATATTGAGCTTGTGAGAAATGATGTTAGGGTCAATGCCAACCATATCTTCATGCGACCAGGCGAAGCAGTCAGCATATTCTTGCAAGAAAGATATTATCCTTTGCCTAAGGTGGGGATCGAGAGATGATCCTATCAAGACTTTTTGCTCGGGCTTGCTTGGGTCTAGGATAACTTCTTCTAGGCAATAATCACCGATGGCTTTAGGAACATCTTGCACCTTTTCAAGCTTTCCATGCGCTGGGTTAGCGGTTCGCTCTGAGTTTCCGCCATCTGCCATTTTCCTGTGATAGAGAACAGAAGAAACTCCAAGAAACTATTAGTAGAATGCACGTTCGTCGAGGATTTTCTCTAGATGTAGTCCCACGGATGGCGCCAAACTGTTAATGCCAAAAATCGCACCAAAGGGACAACTTAAGGTCGATGTGGACTTAAACAACTAAAGAAAGGATTTTTCGACGAGACGTGCGACGAGGGAAAAAATAAACGAGACAAGGGATTTGATGACGCAGGAAAAACCTCAATCGAGGAAAAAAACCTGCGGACGACAGTGGGTGTCGTCGCTGCACTATGGTCGCCAATCAGGGGCGACGTCCTTGGTACTGGCGTCGGTCGTACGATGATTACAATACAAATGAAGGAAATACTTCGAAATGTAAAGTACAAGTGTTTGAACGTAAAAACAGGTGTTTGTCGTGTGTGAATACAAAGTGTGAACTTCTGGTCGAGGGCTGTTGTCGTGCGTCGAGAGAGATACTTGAGCTTTCCTTCGAGTGTTCTTGAGTTCGCGGTAGGGTTCTGGCTTTCAGTATTCGATCTCCAGAGTTTGAATGTTCTTTGCTATGAGTTTAGATGATTTTCTCTGCTGTTTGGTGATGTTCGTTGATGTATATTGGATGTTAACTGATCCCCTTGAAATGAGGCTTCAGCTTGTCTTTTATAGTCTTCGCGTCATTAATTGGCTCCATTAATGATTTGATCAACGGCTACAACGGCTGGAAACGATCGCCGGAGTGATTATCCATAATGCTCTTCGTCCGTTACGGCTACTTGCTGTTAATGGCTTTGACTCCTGCATTAAATACTTAACAAACGTAACAGTCAAGGTTAACGTTAGTTTTGGTCGAAGGTCCAACGATATTACGCGATGGTCGTACGGGACGGGCGATGCTATGGTCGTGCATCATGGTAGACGTACGACTTACCTTTTACGGGAGACTCCGGATGTTTTCTGGGTTCTTGTCGAGACTTTATCTTAATACAAGATTTGGATTATAGCGTGCGTCTTACCTGCTCTGGTCGTGGTCGTACGACGTGATTTTTTGCCCAAACAGCATCCTTAACTTTACTAGAATTTCCTTCATCTTGTTTATCATGCCATTCTAAACACAGTTTTTTCCTACATTTACTAGACCCATCATCAACTGGTTTCTTTCTTATTTTATTATAAGGTGGTGAATGTTCATCAGGTAACCCCTCAATAACCACTTTTTTAGGTTCAGATGACAAAAAATAGGTTTTCAAGTTGGTTATCCCATGTTCAACATAAACACTAAGAACTTTACATTGTGGAACATATTTAATCAACTGAATGACATCTTGATCACTACCAAAGGCATGTAACCCAAAGTCTAGGTCACTGCCTGGTATGAGAAAATGGTAATACATCATGTAAGTACCTGTGTAACCTAGTTGTCGCATCATTGCATTCACTTCATGGATTGATAACTCATCAGGGTCTATCAAGTCGATGAAGGTTTCTTTCCTATTCAAATATTGCCTCCCTGGACTACTCCTAGTGAAAACCCCACCATGATGAACCTTGAACGAAAAGTATTGAGGATACAAACCTGTGACACATTCAAACAAAAGATCAACCATTGTGGGTCTGGAATAAAACTTACAAATCAAAAATCAAACCATTGTGGGTCTGTAATACGCACGGTATATTTCATCTGGAACCATGTCTTTAAATCATGCTCTAATCGTCCACATTGAAGTAGCCATGGAACGAAGCTTCAAGATTCAAGCTTCAAGCTTCAAGATTGTTTGAGTGAACAGGTTGCGTAATCGTGAATGGGTTTGGGTATGGAAGGTGAGAGGTTTGACCAAAAGCTCTTGAGTGTTTTTGTTTGAGAGAGAGAGGGATTACATTAAACAAATGGAGGGAAACAGGACATAAAAGTGGAATGACAAAAATGCCCTCGTGTGCGTTGCACGTGGGGGGTAGTAACGGCAGAGAGTAAACGGAGTTAGGAGCATGTACCAAAATCGAGGCATAGTGTGATAGGTCATGGTGTTTTTGGCAAAAATGAACTTTGGGGACGAAAACCGTTGAAATCAACATACGTTAGGGACCAAAAGTGAACTTTACTCTTTAATTAATGATTAATTTAATGTATTAACCATTAAAAATAATTAACTGTCCGTTAACCACTTATTCGTTTCCTCTCTCTCTATCTCATGAATTTAATAAGGGTGCGTTTGGTAGGGTGGACAGGATGGAACAGAACAGAACAGAACACATATGTCCCATGTTTGGTGTGACCCTAAGTGGAACAAGGTGGAACTAAGTTGGACAAATGTGGAACACACCTGTTCCCTCCTAACTCCTAGAACTAAGTGGAACAAGACTTTTTGTACAATTATACCCCTCAACCTAATCTTCTCCTTCACGCCTCCCCTCCTTTGATTGATGCTGCTGTTATGAAATTGAAGATTGTATATCTTGTGCTTAATCGATTTATCCTACTGCTAAATCGTCTCTCTTGTGTTAATCGCCACTTTCATCGATTGCTAGTTGCCTCATTCATCCTGAATCGAAGATCATCTCCCTCATCGATTCACGCTTCTGTGGAGAAACCGAATATCGCCTCACTCATGCTAATCGATTTCTCCTACTGCTAAATCGTCTCCCTCGTGTTCATCGATTTCTAAATCGTCTCTGTGCTAATCGATTTCTAAATCGATTTTTCTTACAGATTTCTAAATCGATTTTTCTTACATATTTCTGCTAGTCGATTTCTCCTAATCGGTTTCTCTTAATCTGCTTCTCCAGCATAAATATGTTTTATGTTTTTTGGTCACTGTGATTTCAGAAATCTTGTTTTTTGGCTTAGATTTCAGCAGGTATTTTGATCAAATGCTTAGATTTCATCAGCAACCTATTGTTTTTGGTTATATGTTTGGTGGATTCCAACATCAGATTTGGTTTTTGTTTTGTTTTTTATTATTAAACAGCAAGTTTCCATGATGAATAGAGTTCTTTGGACTCAAGATTGGGTTTGGTTTCATCAGGTCTACAATCGTTGGTTTTGATCTGTGTTGGGTTCCTCTCCTTGATTCTGGTTTGGCAATCGTTGGTTTTACAAGTATTATATGAATTACGTTGATTATTAGGTAAAAAAACCTAGGGGTAAATTGGTCATTTAAACAACCTTGTCATGTTCTGTCCACCTTTCTCGTGTCTTACCAAACAATGAACAGTTGTTTTGTCCTGTCTGCGTACCAAACGCACCCTAAGTGCATATAATATTCTCAAATAATACAAATTAATTTTCCCTCTACAATTTCGTTTAAACGAATTTATCTTTTTTTCTTCTTGCACTTTTTATTTTTTTACTCCTATTTTTTGATAAACTAGTTTTTATTGATTAAATACTTTTTGATTCATAAATAATTTAATATTAAACAAATACTTATCATGAATCACAAATTAAAGTCAACAAAAACTAATATATATTATAAGAACATCATAACCAAGTGGTTTTCAAATCTGTTATTTGCAGGTATACAAGCCAGATCTTACGACTAGATTTCGAGAAGAATGCAAAAACGTTGTATGTCGCGGGGTCTTTGGCTTATTGTGTGGTTTTTTACGTCCCCTTCTGTGACGTGAGTCTTTTCCCTTGCATGTATTTCTATTTTTGGTCTTGGTTACTCTTTTTGTTTCTGATCTTTGTGTCCGGACTAGTTCGGTTTAGCCTTGTTTCATGTTATTTTGTTTCGTTTTGATTCTATAGCTTGCATACGTTTCTTTGTAAGTTCCTTTAGGTTCTAATAAAATGTTTTCCTTTATAAAAAAAACTATTCTAATCCAATATCATTTAAAGGATAATTATGAATGTTTGGGCAAAATTTCACCAGCCTCGACCACGACCAAAACAAAGAAAAACGTTTATTACACTTCTCTCATAGCAAAGTCAAGTCATAAGCACTTTATCCTTTGACCAAAGCTGAAGTCAAAAATACCTCTCGACCTCGACCGTCGTATAGAACCTCACGACCTCGACCGACTAACGTAAGACATTTCTGTTATGTTTTCATCATTTAATGCAGGGTCAATGTCATTTATGGACAACGGACGTAACCGACAGAGGCAATTATGAGCATTAACAGCAGTGACCGTTGCAACCGTTATCAGAAGCATTTGTGGAGTCATTCAAGGCACTTGAAAGCTATAAGTATGAAGATTCCAGCCTCACTTACGGACATCTGATTTCAAGAACAAGGCATACACAGCGAAAACACTCAAAGAATTCTCTCTCAAGTGACCGCTCTCGACGCACGACTTATACGTACGACACACAGTTTTTACACACGACGCACCCGTTTTACATTCGATACACCTGTTTTACTTTACATTTAAAATTTCATTTTCATTTGTATTGTAATCACTGTACTCTCGACAACTGAAACATAAGGATATCGCCCCTGTTTGGCGACCATAGTGCAGCGACGACCCTCAAAGTCGTCCACAGGTTTTTTCCTCATTGAGGTTTTTCCCGCGTCATCAAAAATCTTTGTCTCTTTTACTTTTTCTGTCTTTGTCGCACGCTTTGTCGCAAGATTCCAATTCTTTAGTTGTTAAGCTCCACAATCAACCTTAAGTTATCCTTCTGGACGATTTTTGGCATTAACAGTTTGGCGCCCACCGTGGGGCCCCATCTAGAGAAAATCTTTGACAAACGTGCGTTTTACTAACGTTTTCTTGGAGTTTTCCTCTTTTTCTGTTTGAGGAGAATGGCAGGTAACGGAAACCGAGAGCAGATCATTGCCCAGGTGCATGAAGAGCTTGAAAATGCACAAGATATTCCTAGAATGGTCGACGAATATCGCCTGGAGGAAGTCATCCTGGACCAGAGCAAGCCTGACCAGAAAGTCCTTGTAGGGTCGTCCCTCGAACCCTGCCTTAAAGAAAAGCTCATATCTTTTTTGCAGGAGCATGCCGATTGTCTTGCCTGGTCGCATGAGGACATGGTCGGCATAAACCCTAGTGTCATTTCCCCTAAGCTCAATGTCGACCCATCATTTAAGCCTGTGAAGCAAAAGCGGCAAAAATTTACTCCTGAGAGAAATAAGGTGATAAATGATGAAGTCGACAATCTCCTCAAGACAGGGAAAATTCGAGAAGTAAAGTACCCCGATTGGCTTGCTAATGTCGTGGTCGTGGCAAAGAAAAATGGCAAATGGAGGGTCTGTATTGATTTTACCGATCTCAACAAAGCCTGTCCAAAAGATCCATTCCCATTGCCACATATCGATGCCATGGTCGACGCGACAGCCAGGCATGAACTATTGACGTTCATGGATGCTTATTCTGGGTACAATCAGATCCTGATGCACGTCGAGGACCAGGAGAAAACTGCGTTCATGACAGATCGAGGTATTTACTGTTACAAAGTTATGCCTTTTGGACTTAAAAATGCAGGTTCTACCTACCAGCGCCTGGTGAATAAAATGTTCAAAGACCATCTTGGTGACACGATGGAGGTTTATATCGACGACATGCTCGTCCAGTCGAAGCAAGCAGTCGACCACGTCGAGCATCTGAGGCAGTCGTTCGACATCCTCCAAAAATATACCATGAAGCTCAACCCGACGAAGTGTTCCTTTGGTGTCAGCGCCGGGAAATTCTTGGGTTACATGGTCACTCGACGAGGAATCGAAGCTAACCCCGACCAGATCAAGGCTATCATCGAGATCAAATCTCCTAGAAATTTCAAAGAAGTCCAAATGCTAACTGGTCGGGTGGCTGCTCTGAACAGGTTTATCTCTCAATCCTCAGATAGATGTCATTTATTCTATAACGTCCTCAGGAAAAATAAAGGCTTCGACTGGACCGACGACCATGAGCAAGCGTTGCAAAAATTAAAGGAATACATGACGACGCCTCATTTGTTGTCAAAGCCTGATGACCATGAGGTCTTGCAGCTATATTTGGTCGTTAGTCCTAATGCAGTAAGTGTCGTCCTGACACGAGAAGATGAAAAGCAGCAACTGCCAATCTATTATGTAAGTAAATCCCTCTTGGACGCCGAAACCAGGTATTCCTCAATGGAAAAACTACTCTTGTCGCTTGTTACAGCAGCAAAGAAATTGCGACATTATTTCGAATCACATCCGATTACTGTCGTGACTAACTTTCCTCTTAAGTCTGTCTTGAGAAAACCTGAGTTGACAGGACGTTTAGCAAAATGGAGCATATATCTCAGCAGTTACGACATCACTTTTAAGCCCAGGACCGCTATCAAATCGCAAGCCTTGGCAGATTTCATTGCTGATTTCTGCCAGGAATTGGGAAACGAAGCAGAGCTCGAGGTGTCTACTGTGGAGACTCACGACGACGTACCTTGGACCTTACACGTCGATGGGTCATCCAACGTTAGGGGTTCAGGACTTGGCGTCGTCTTAAAGTCGCCACAGGGGGGCAAGATGGTGTATTCCGTGCGATGCGACTTCAAAGCCACCAACAACGAAGCTGAATACGAAGCCCTGATCGTGGGAATGGATATGGCCCACGACTCGGGGGCAACCTCGCTACATGTCAAAAGCGATTCTCTTCTGGTCGTGAATCAGATGAATGGAGAATTCGCAGCTAAAGACTAAAAGATGACAGCGTACCTAAAGGTAGCAAAAGAAAAATCAGATAAATTCAAATCTTTTTCCATTGAACAAATCCCGAGTGATCAGAATACTCAAGCCGACGCTCTAGCAAACCTTGGGTCCGCTCTGGTCGAACCAATATTCGACAATATTCCTATGATTCACCTAGCGACATCGTCCATTGAAAATGACGATGTCGTCCAGATCGAAGAGCAAGAAGACAATTGGTCGTACGACATTCGAAAATTTCTTGTGCACGACCAACTCCCAGAAGACAGGATGGAAGCCTGGAAAGTCAGATTCAAAGCATCCAGGTATGTCATGATCGGAGATAGACTCTATCGACGATCATCGACAGGCTTAAACCTGAGATGCGTTATCAGTAAGAATCAAGTTCAAAAGATCCTCCAAGAAATGCACGATGGGGAGTGTGGCAACCACTCCGGAGGTCGTAGTCTGGCTAATCGTGTCTCTCGACAAGGCTACTTTTGGCCAACACTACGACAAGACGCCATCAGGTACGTCCAGAACTGTGATCCTTGTCAACGGCATTCAGGTACGTCTCATAAACCATCTGAACCTTTACATTCGACACTGATCTCGTGGCCCTTCATGAGATGGGGTATGGATATTGTCGGCAAGTTACCACCTGCCCCTGGGCAAAAGGTATTTCTTCTCGTACTTACAGATTATTTTTCCAAATGGGTAGAAGCAGCTGCCTTCTCCCAAGTTCGGGACAAGGAAGTCGTGTCTTTTATCCAGACTAACATTATATGCAGGTTTGGGATTCCATCCGAAATTGTCTGCGACAATGGATCCCAATTCATAAGCAACAGGACTCGACAGTTCTGTGAGGACCGCAGCATCAAGTTGACGACATCGATGCCCAGATATCCTCAGGCAAATGGACTTGCTGAATCAAGTAATAAGACTATCATTGCTTCAATTAAGAAGAGGTTACAAGCCGCAAAGGGAAGGTGGGTCAAAGAACTCCCTTCGGTCCTGTGGGCGAATCGCACGACGCCTCGCACGTCCACAGGACAAACCCCTTTCTCTTTGGTCTATGGTTGTGAAGCAGTTTTGCCGGTCGAGATTCAACTCTCGA
Source organism: Saussurea involucrata (assembly GCA_033807775.1). Classification (NCBI taxonomy): domain Eukaryota; kingdom Viridiplantae; phylum Streptophyta; class Magnoliopsida; order Asterales; family Asteraceae; genus Saussurea; species Saussurea involucrata. Next base: position 26,056,990 of record CM066319.1, on the reverse strand, counting down.
CCTCAAGACATACTTTCGTCGACCATAATCTGGTTGATCTAAGTTATGACCTCGATGCCCTCGAAGAGCTCAGAGAATCAGCTTTGGTCAAAATGGCATCACAGAGGCAAGTGGTCGAACGACACTTCAACAAGAACGTTAAAGTTAAGGTCTTTCAAGTAGGCGACTACGTCCTCCGACGAGTGTTCCAAAGCACTCAAGAGCTCAATGCAGGTAAGCTTTCTACCAAATGGGAAGGTCCTTACCGTATCTCCAAAGTCGTGGGTAAAGGTGCCTATCGACTCCAAACCCTCGATAATCAAGATATCCCACGTAGCTGGAATGCGACGCATTTGAAAAGGTATTTCTTCTAAGCCTTTTTCCTTTTCTCATACGATTTTTACTCATTGTGACGACTACTGACTTAAGCATCGGAGGGTCGTTGGCTAGCCAACGACCAACCTCTGACATTGTTTTATCGCAGAATCACACGACATAAGGTTGATAAGTCTACTACATGACTTAGATCTCGCCAGGTCGCACGACATACATGTTCAGGTCTGTGACTTGATTATTTTGTCACAGGGGCATATGATTCGAGTTTCGTCGTACGATCTAGTTGTACGATCGTAAGGTCTAACGACCCCTCGATCTAAGTTTCTGGATTTAGAAAAGTTTGCATGTTCTGAATGAACGCATCGATCGCGTGTGTTTATGTTTGCCAATATGAATCAAATGTATGACTTATGTCTTAGTCGTTATATTGCAACGGATGCCTAAGTCGCACGTTTTCCTGCTCATTCTACGCTCAGTGAAATTCGCAATTAAATGTTACTTACAAGACATATAAAACAGAAAGAAATGTGAAATAAAATCCCATTCATCGAATCGACTATTACATTAGATAACTCGATCACCAACGGTCGAGCATGCAAAGCAAAATTCATAAAAGGAAAATTTATCCTAAGGCCGAGGAGGAATGTCGGTCGCATCTTTACCCGAGGCATCGACCTTGGAACCTTCATTCACCTCTTCCTCCTCGGCTTCTTTCTCGTCATCGGAGTCGAGATCTCTTGCGGACCCGACCTCACTCAGGAAGTAAGTGAGTTCATTCGACGCCAGGGCCAAAGGATTTTTGCCCGACAAGTGTTGCCTCATTATAGCAGCACGAGCGGTCAATCGAGCCAAAGCAAAGGTGGACGCAGCCTCCTCTTTGAGCTCTCCTATCTCCTTCTCCAGACCCGCCACCTTGGCCTTGGAATCCTCAACTTTCTTGTCCTTCGTGGCCAAGGATTCTTCCATCCTATTCATCTCCTCCCTCTGGTCGGCAATCATAGACAATGATTGCGTCAGACGGTGGTTTGCTTCATCCTTTGCACGTCCGACGTCCTTTAACTCATTCAAGGCCTCATCGATGCGTTTAGACATGGCCTCTTCGCGCTCCAAGGCGACCTTTTCCCGGTCCAATGCTGCGTTCCCCCTCTCATGGGCGGAAGACACCAAACCCTTGATTTTCTCCGTCTCAGCACGCAGGGCGAAAGAAGATTGAAACGCCTGTAAAATACAAGAAAACGTGTTAATAAACGTTCGACAAAGATTAAAAACATCGAAAATACAAAGTTTTGAAAGAGAAACTTACCAGAAACGCCAGTCCGGCAACGTGGGATCCCGTCTCCTCGACTGGGAATCCCTCGAAATGCTCCCTAAATGAAGGGAGCAGATACTTCCCCAAATGAGGAAACAAATCCGTCCCGGATAGGACGTCATCGACCATAAAGTCCGAAGGCAACGTAAAGTTAACCTTCGTGACTTTAGCCCCTCCCGTCGCATGCTCCTTGCCCTTGTCGGCCGACGAAGGGATCGACGTGGTAGATGGGGACTTCGCCGACTTCGAAGTTTTCGCCGGTGGCGCAGAACTAACAGGTGCCGCAGCGATCGCGCTAGAAGACGTCTTCGTCTTCATAGGCGATGCGGCCTTCGCCTTCTCAGGCATAACGACTCTCGACGAGTTATCAACCTTCGAAGACGGTTCCCTTGGAATCGTCATCCTCGTCTTCGGTAAAGCCTCCGACTCAGTGGTCGAGGTCTTTTGCCTATTTTCCTTGCCCTTACGGGCGAGCTCGAGTTGAGCTGCTCTTTTAGCCGAGATCGTCGGTACCTTCATCTGGGATTCTCCTGGAAACAGATAAGAAAGAAACATCACACAACGAACATAGAAGAAAAAGACCAGAGTCGAGCAATGTGAAGGTACATTTACCAGTCATCTCTTCTTCTTCTCTCGACTCTTCTGTCTCCTCTTCTTCCCCTTCCACACGTTTCTCTCCTAGATTCTTTCCTAGATATACCAGATCTTCGTCATCGTCGTCCACTAATTGACGTGTGACGAAAGATCGCTCGACAGTGCTAAACTCCAAAAATGCGTCAATCTTCGCTTGAGAGTTGGCGTAGGGCTTCACGTCCTCAAACTTTATATCATTTGACACATAAAAGGCAGGTTAATAATCGGTCGAAATTAACATACGACGTACGACAAAAGGCTAAACAATCTCACCCGACGCGTTCCAGCCTGCCCTAATCCAGCCACTCTCAGAGTCAAGAGTTGACTTACGCACAAACGCGTACCTAGTCTTTCATTTACGATCGTTTACATTGGTATTCGGGACCAAAGTACGATCGCCCTTAAACCTAGAAAATAAACTATAGCGGTGACATTTGTCCTTCTTGACTTGATAAGCCAAGAGGAGGTCACGCACATTCATAGGGGATTCCCATTTCGCGGTAAGGCGTTCGATCACCTGTATGACCCACCAGAATTGGGGCATTAACTGGCCCGGTGCTAAGTCGAACTCGGTCATAAAAGCCTTAGCCAAAGGTGAGTAAGGCCATTCAAAACCTATCTTGAAAGGATATTCGTAGATAACTACAAACCTATCGGGGCATGTATCAGGTCGAGTCTGGCCTGCTTTAATCAATGTAATCCCCGCAGGGATTTTGGCTAAACTTCTAAGGTCGTCAAGATCTTCAATGGAACTTACAGGCTCTATCGACATTTCTAAAACCTAAACGTTTCTCAAAGTTTCTTAGCAATAGACTTATGAAAAACCAAGAAATCGTACCTTATATAGGCGCCTAAAAAACCTGGAAATTTCTAACTTGGTCGGAGATCCCTTGCAGGTTTGGAAAAGATTCGGCGAAGAACAATAAAGAAATCAAGAAGAAATCTCGTAATAGAAACTCTCTGGAATCGTAAAGTAGAAAAGATCCGTCGAAGGTCACTATTTATGCAAAAGATCGTGTCAGATCGAGCCTCTCGATAGTCGACACGTGCCCTTGCCTTTTCGAATACTCGACAGATCGTCGACACCTGGCGCTTACAGCTATCAAGCACGATCGTGCGTCAGCGTGACGTCACGACCTTATCCCCTTTTCAACCTCCTCTTTAGTTGAAATTGGATTGATCCAGTTACAAGGCAACTGAAAAGATTTTTTGACACGTGGCACGACCCTAGACGTCCGACTAACAAAATTTAAAAACTTTTGAAACTTGAAATTGCCACTCCATTTTTTAAATTTTGGGGGCAAACTGTTTGGGCAAAATTTCACCAGCCTCGACCACGACCAAAACAAAGAAAAACGTTTATTACACTTCTCTCATAGCAAAGTCAAGTCATAAGCACTTTATCCTTTGACCAAAGCTGAAGTCAAAAATACCTCTCGACCTCGACCGTCGTATAGAACCTCACGACCTCGACCGACTAACGTAAGACATTTCTGTTATGTTTTCATCATTTATTGCAGGGTCAATGTCATTTATGGACAACGGACGTAACCGACAGAGGCAATTATGAGCATTAACAGCAGTGACCGTTGCAACCGTTATCAGAAGCATTTATGGAGTCATTCAAGGCACTCGAATGCTATAAATATGAAGATTCCAGCCTCACTTCCGGACATCTGATTTCAAGAACAAGGCATACACAGCGAAAACACTCAAAGAATTCTCTCTCAAGTGACCGCTCTCGACGCACGACTTATACGCACGACACACAGTTTTTACACACGACGCACCCGTTTTACATTCGATACACCTGTTTTACTTTACATTTAAAGTTTCATTTTCATTTGTATTGTAATCACCGTACTCTCGACACCTGAAACATAAGGGTATCGCCCCTGTTTGGCGACCATAGTGCAGCGACGACCCTCAAAGTCGTCTGCGGGTTTTTTCCTCGTTGAGGTTTTTCCCGCGTCATCAAAAATCTTAGTCTCTTTTACTTTTTCTGTCTTTGTCGCACGCTTTGTCGCAAGATTCCTATTCTTTAGTTGTTAAGATCCACAATCAACCTTAACTTATCCTTCTGGACGATTTTTGGCATGAACAATCAATAAAGATATAAATAAAATATATGTAATTTTCAAGAAAATAGGAATAAAAGAAAAAACTTGAAAGACAAAAGTTTAATTAATATATGTGTGTGTGTGAGAGAGAGAGAGAGAAACTTATTGAAGGGCTGTAAACGAACTGAACGAACACGAACGGAGGCTTGTTCATGTTCGTTCGTTTAACTTAACCGAACAAATGAACGAACACGAACGGTAAACGAACGAGATTTTTTGTGTTCATGTCCGTTCGTTAAGAATTTTTGTTTGTTCGTGCTCGTTTATGTTCGTTCATTAAGAGATAAACGAACGTAAACGAACGAACTTAAATGAACGTAAATGAACGAACTTAAATGAACATAAACGAACGACTTTAAATGAACAAAAACGAAAGAACTTAAATAAACATAAACGAACAAACCCAAATGAACAAAAAACAACCACCATATTCATCATTTCGTTCGTAAAAAATACATTAACAAAAGGAAAAACCGGGTTAACTTAGGAGGTATGAAAAATAAATTCTAAAAGATCAATTTACTTGATGATTTTACACATTAATTTCATATTATATAAACATGTTTATATATAAACAAGCATAAACGAACATAAATGAACATAAACGAACGTAAACGAACGAACATAAATGAACGAACGTTCACGAACATAAATGAACGAACGAGATCATTGTTCATGTTCGTTCATTTAACTAAACGAACAAAAAAATGTGTTCATGTTCGTTCATTTATTAAATAAACGAACATAAACGAACTTCCCGCCGAACAGTTCACAAACGGTTCGCTGAACGTTCGGTTCGTTTACAGCCCTACCCACTAGTCGATTAAAATGCATCACACACTTTTGTACGGTCTGGATTCATTAAAGGAAGGTTGGTAAAGTTAACGGTCAAGATTATTTTACGTCTCTCTACGATTTAGGATTTGGTAGAAAGGATTGGCTTTATAAAAAAGTTTTCTAGACAAAAAAAGGCATAATCATTGTGGAGCTTTTGAAAAATTATAGCAATTTCAACAATTTTTCTAAAATAGAAAATTATGAGTTTTTTTATGGGGAAATTAATTAAAATACCCTAAGTTTGACCATCTTTTACTGAAATATCCAAAATCTCTCCCATTTTGCAAAAATACCATAAAAATCCGCGATGGAGCCCGCGATCGCGGGCTCCAGGCCACGTGTCACCAATGTTTACCCACTTTGCCCGCGTTGGTCCCTCAAGAATGCCCGCGGTCCAGCTTTCCCCCCTCAAGAATGCCCGCGTGTGCAGTTTTGGTCCCTGCCCGCGTTTGACTCATTGACCCCCGCGATCGCGGGCTACACGTGTCACCAAAGTTTGCCCACTTTGCCCACGTTGGTCCCTCAAGAATACCCGCGGTACAGCTTTCCCCCCTCAAGAATGTCCGCGTGTGCATTTTTGGTCCCTGCCCGCGATTGACTTTCTTTGACATCCCGCGATCGCGGGCTCCTGTGCCACGTGTCGGCACAGGGTTAACCCTAAAATCCCTTTGACGAACCCTAAACCCTAATTGTTTCTTCGGCCGCACAATATAAAGGGGGGGGGGGGGGGACCAAGACACGGCCACTCTCAATTTTTTTAATCACTCTCTCAATTTTTAATCAAACTCTCTCAATTTTCTCCCACTCTCTCAATTTTGTCGTGTGGAATACGCGTTCGGGTTTTGTGAAGATGTCTCGTATTACCTCTTTGGTATGTTTTCCTTATGTTATTTGTTATTTTTTGTATGTTATTTTAAGTTAAGATATATGATTTGTAGGTTGTTATAGTGTTTATAACTTATGTTTGAATATGTTCTATGTTTAACATGATATGTATGGTTTTATGTTTGAATGTGATATTTGTATGTTATAATGTGTATGTTGTTATAGTGTGTTTTTTCATATAAAAATTGTTAAGAGTGTTTTTTTATAAAAAAATTGTTAAGAGTGTGTTTTTATAAAAAAATTGTTAACAATGTGTTTTTTTTATAAAAACACACTCTTAACAATTTTTTTATAAAAACACACCCTTAACAATTTTTTATAAAAACAGTTTTTTTATAAAAAATGTTTAATAGTGTGTTTTTATAAAAAATTGTTATAGTTTTATGGTTTTTATAATGTGTTTTTTTATAAAAAAATTGTTAATTTTTTTTTATAAAAACAGTTTTTATAAAAAAATGTTAAAAATGTGTTTTTTTTATAAAAAATTGTTAAGAGTGTGTTTTTATAAAAAAATTGTTATAGTTTTATGGTTTTATGTTTGAATGTGATATTTGTATGTTATAATGTGTATGTTGTTATATTGTGTTTTTTCATATAAAAATTGTTAAGAGTGTTTTTTTATAAAAAAATTGTTAAGAGTGTGTTTTTATAAAAAAAATTGTTAACAATGTGTTTTTTTTTATAAAAACACACTCTTAACAATTTTTTATAAAAACGGGTTTTTTTATAAAAAAATTGTTAAGAGTGTGTTTTTATAAAAAATTGTTAAGGGTGTGTTTTTATAAAAAAAACACATTTTTAACAATTTTTATATGAAAAAACACACTATAACAACATACACATTATAACATACAAATATCACATTCAAACATAAAACCATAAAACTATAACAATTTTTTTATAAAAACACACTCTTAACAATTTTTTATAAAAAAACACATTTTTAACAATTTTTTTATAAAAACACACTCTTAACAATTTTTTATAAAAAACACATTTTATAAAAAAATTGTTAAATATGTGTTTTTTATAAAAAAATGTTAAGAATGACAACTTAGGTCCCTACGGTTTTAAGAATGACAACTTAGGTCCCTAAACTTTTAAGAATGCCAATTAGGTCCTAAACTTTTAAGAATGACAACTAGGGTCCCTAAACCGCACTTTATCTCTATAAAACAATATGATACGTTGAAATAAAATAAACCGCACTTTATCTATATATAACACTATTATACGTTGAAATAAAATAAACCGCACTTTATCTATATATAACACTATTATACGTTGAAATAAAATAAACCGCACTTTATCTATGTATAACACTATTATACGTTGAAATAAAATACAACCGCACTTTATCTTTATATAACACTATTATACGTTGAAATAAAATACAACCGCACTTTATCTATATATAACAATATGATACGTTGAAATAAAATAAACCGCACTTTATCTATATATAACACTATTATACGTTGAAATAAAATAAACCGCACTTTATCTATATATAACACTATTATACGTTGAAATAAAATAAACCGCACTTTATCTATGTATAACACTATTATACGTTGAAATAAAATGCAACCGCACTTTATCTTTATATAACACTATTATACGTTGAAATAAAATAAACCGCACTTTATCTATATATAACACTATTATACGTTGAAATAAAATAAACCGCACTTTATCTCTATATAACACTATTATACGTTGAAATAAAATACAACCGCACTTTATCTATGTATAACACTATTATACGTTGAAATAAAATACAACCGCACTTTATCTTTATATAACACTATTATACGTTGAAATAAAATACAACCGCACTTTATCTATGTATAACACTATTATACGTTGAAATAAAATACAACCGCACTTTATCTATGTATAACACTATTATACGTTGAAATAAACTAAACCGCACTTTATCTATATATAACACTATTATACGTTGAAATAAAATAAACCGCACTTTATCTATATATAACACTATTATACGTTGAAATAAAATAAACCGCACTTTATCTATGTATAACACTATTATACGTTGAAATAAAATACAACCGCACTTTATCTTTATATAACACTATTATACGTTAAAATAAAATAAACCGCACTTTATCTATATATAACACTATTATACGTTGAAATAAAATAAACCGCACTTTATCTATATATAACACTATTATACGTTGAAATAAAATACAACCGCACTTTATCTATGTATAACACTATTATACGTTGAAATAAAATACAACCGCACTTTATCTTTATATAACACTATTATACGTTGAAATAAAATACAACCGCACTTTATCTATATATAACACTATTATACGTTGAAATAAAATACAACCGCACTTTATCTATGTATAACACTATTATACGTTGAAATAAAATACAACCGCACTTTATCTATATATAACACTATTATACGTTGAAATAAAATACCACCGCACTTTATCTATATATAACAATATGATACGTTGAAATAAAATAAACCGCAACATCTATATAAAATAAAATAAACTGCAGCATCTATATATAACACTAACTATAACATCTGTGAATGACTATGTAGAAGGATTTCTTTAACATCGACTTGACGGTAAGGTGCAAAGTTTCATACATCGAGGAATTAGGAGCGCTGTTTAGGGGATTAGGTGATCGCGCGGATACCCTTGAGACCATCTATAGAGGGACACCGTTCGGGCCATGGATGGATGTGTCTTACTATGGTGGCGACCCTACGCTAGTACACATGTTTCTACGGTTGGAGGTCGAGGACGCCAACGCTGAGCCGGAGGAGATGCATTTTGATTTCTTCGGCTCTCAATTGCATTTTGGGCGTCGGGAGTTCTGTCTAATTACAGGACTACGTTTTGGAGAGGCTGCCCCCCTTCCTCCCTTAGAAGACTGCTCCTTCGTTCCTAAGGTTTTCGGCATTTCAGCATCTCGTTTGAAGCTGAAGGCAGCCCGGGAAAAGATGAAAGAGGGCCTTAGTGCCCTAACCGACGAAGATGCTGTCCGTGTATGCTTGGTGGTGATCGTGGATATGGGCTTCCTGGGCCGTGAGTATAGCCAGCATGCTTCATCGACGGTCCTTAGGGCCGTCGAGGACCTTGAGCTATTTAACAGCTACCCGTGGGGTAGCCATATCTGGACACATTGCTACTCTAATCTGCACCGAGCCATAGGCAGACGCGTCGATCGACATGCAAAGATGAATCTTTGTGGTTTTACATACGCCTTCAAGGTTACACCATCGGCCGCTAAAAAACAAGCAAAGAAAGCGGGGGGAAAGAAGGGAGGAAAGAAAAAGGGAAAGGTCCCTTCACCGGAGCCTCAACCGGCATCGGAAATATTGAGGATGTGTCGGACTGGTCACCTCTCGCCCATGATATTCGTCCCTTACTTGAGCCTGGAAATCACCCCCCGCTTTTTCCATGTATTGCTGGCGGATGACCCTTTGGAGTCTGAGTTACAGGATGTGGTTAGTATGAAGTTTAACTATAGTCATATAATCAAATATGTTTATATTACATGTCTAACCATCTATTTTTTATGTATAGCACATCGATTGTTGGGTCTCGCTGTTGCAAAGACATCGTGGAACAGACACTAGGTGGACCATAATGTATAGTATTTTCTTTGCCTACCTGGTGCTCCCCCATCAAGGTCCCGCCTCCGTGGCCAACTCATGCAACGGCGTGGAAGGGGTTTCTTGGGCTCTCCTCGATGTGGTATGTAAATCGTTTTACTCTTATTTTATTTAAGTTGTTTTGTTGCTAACTAAGTTGTCTAATATTGTAATATTTCAGGTGTACATCCCAATATGCATTCATCCCAAACATTGGCTGCTTGGAGTGTTTGAGCTTGACGCTATGACCATGACCATATATGACAGCGATAGTGCCAATCTCTTCAGAGACCAATTGGAAGACCAGATGAGAAGGTTTAAAGATGTGCTATTTGACTTCTTTTGTCGGGTCAAGGACACGAGGCGTCGCGATAGGTCAGAGCTCTTTCGCCATAAGTTCGCCAAGAATACACCCCAGCAGGCCGGGATGAATGCGGATTGCGGTGTCTGGGTATGTCGTAATGCCAGCATCTTGATAAATAACGATGTGGTATTTGTACACCCTGACCAGACCGAGGCCGAGGCCAAGGCATTTCGCATACATATGGCGGAGTCCATTTATGCCCATTGTCAAATAAATCAAAGTTAGGTTGTTTATGTAACATTAAATAATTGTTATTTTTAGTATTAACTTATTTTGTTAAAGTCTTGTGATTGACTTACTGTTTACTTCATTTGGTTTTTGCTAATTTCATCCATTTACTCAACTTTGAGTATCGATATCTCTTTCACACATACTCTATTTTGGACGCATTATATATCATTTCGAAGATCTCATATAGAAGAACATAAACCTACTAAAAGTTAGTTATATATAACACATATATATAAATTTAAATGCGTCCAAAGTTTAGTAAAACCCATATTTCCAACACCTAGTAAGTAGGTTTATGAAACTTGCGATAATCCTAATACAGAGATTATTGGATGAACAAACATTTATTTCTTGATTATTGGGGTATTGGTTCTTGTTGTCTGGAAGTGATTCATATGATGCAAAAATTGGTATCATGTAATGTAGAACAATATCTATATTATAGAAACTTGCATTTGATAGTACCATATAAATCTGATCTAAATTCTCATTAATTAGTTATGTTTGACTACTTAAAGACTAATTTTCTTCCTAATGAAAGACATTTATTCAAGAGCACACGAATATTGCAGTTACTTTTTCAGTGGAATCATGCAGGCAACTTTTTCAGACGAAATCTATAAACACATTCAAATAATAATAATTTAAAACGATTTAATGAATTAGTTAATATATGATTATTATGTTAATGCGATAGGAGTGTAAAAAAAATTGAAAAAAAAGAGATGTACCATAAATTAAATAATTAACTATAAGAGTATGAATTTTAAATATAAAAAATATTTTTTTTATGTAGTGTATAACTGTATATGATATATATTAAAATATATAAATCCAAAAAAATTCAAGATTGGGCTCATTTCGAACATATCGAAGAGACGATTATAATGGTGTAATTTGTTAAAATTAAAACGTATTTTTTAACGTATTTTAGTTAATAAACGATTATATGTGTTAAATGTAAAATTAAAATAATGAAAGTAAAAGGTATAAAGTAAATTTAGTAAATAAGTATAGGGGTTGAAAGTGTAACATTTCATTTTAAATTCGTAAAAATGGACGAAATGGGGTGAACAGTGCCAAAATATCAAAATTTTCATAAATGGTCCCTGGAATTTTTTAAAAATGGTCCCTTACAATTGAAAAGTCACAAAAATAACCCCATCGCGGGATGAGCACGCGATCGCGGGATTCCATTTTTCAAAAATGGTCCCTGCAAGTTTAAAAAAGTGTCAGAAAAGGTCCCTGGCCCGCGATCGCGGGCTCCCATCGCGGATTTTTGGGGTATTTTTGCAAAGTGGGAGAGATTTTGGGTATTTCAGTAAAAGATGGTTTGACTTAGGGTATTTTAATTAATTTCCCTTTTTTAAGAGCATCTTTAAAAGATTTTCTATTTTAGAAAAATCAAAAGTTAAAATCTCTAAAAATAATTACATTCATTTTCAACAGGTTTTCTATTTAGAGATTTTAACACAAGTTTTATCAACATAATATTCTCTAATTTATCTTTTCAATACACTTTTTTTTAAAACTTAATATAAAATGATAAAAGCTAAATCACATTTGTGAGGTTGAATAAGATAATCATTTTTCTCTGTTACCATCAAGTTTTAAAAAAAATTCTAAGCTTGGAAAATTTTCAAGTTTTCTATTTTAACAAAGTTGTTGGAGAAACAAGCAAAGCTGTTGGAGAAGTATAGAGAACAATACCTCGATTATTTCTATTTTAACAAAGCTGTTGGAGCTGCTCTAACAAAAACCCATTTTTTCTATTTTTCTATTAAAAAAAGTTGTATTCATCTCCAACAGAATCTCTATATTATTTATTATGCGGGATGGATACTACTCTTGAGTATATATGTTGTTTCAGTCAAGAGTAGTATCCATCCCGCATAATAAAATCACCTACCAACCCTATCATTATCAAAAATATTATTGGCTGAAACAACATATATAGGATTAGAAACATCTACATTGAGTGCGTAATATCACATAATGCACCACACACATGGTGCCAAAATAATATTATCAAAATTCATGTCATAATGCATCAGACATGTAGCTCCAATTGTACCCCAAAAATGTGGAAGACATTCTATATCAGACGATTACATATTATAGGAAAATTAATTAAAATACCTCAAGTTTAACTGTTGACTTACTAAAATGTCCAAAATCTTTTCAATTTCACGAAAATATCCCAAAAATCCGTGAAAGAGTACGTGATCACGGACTTCTTTTGTAAATTGATTATTGGTCCGTGAATGATTGAATTTTTTCCGTGAAATGGTATTATATCCAATTAGCAACTAATGCTTCACGGACCAAATGCTTTTATCCAATTAGTTAGTAAAAAATTGGATAAATTTAGAAACCAATTCAAAATGCTTCACGGACCAAATTGGATAAATTTAGAAACCAATTGACGGACAAAACATCCATTTCACGGACCAAAAATCCAATTCACAAAGGAGTCCGTGATCACGAGCACTTTTACGGAGAGAATGGGTAATTTCGTGAAAATTGGGAGAGAATGGGTATTTCACTTAATCGTTGGTCAACTTAGGGTATTTTAATTAATTTCCCCATATTATACTATAACATATTAAAAAAATTGTTAATCAATACAATCTATCACATAATCGCAGGTTGTTAATTCAATATATTTATTTTCAATTATAAATATACGAGAGAATTCTAAGACTCGTAATATTGAAATATTGAAAAAAATAATCATTAAGAAGACGTTTGGTTCATTTTAAATAAAGAAAATGTGATTGATAATAATTAAAATAAAGTAGAACGAGAATCATTATTATTACTCCATTATATCATGTTATTGTAGATTCCTTTACTATTGATGTTAAAAAGAGAGATAATTGTTACATACCATTTTGAGGCTTTTCTCCATCCAAACATGAACTCAAACGTCCCTGAATCCAAATATATATGAATTCAGAGTGTAAAACAAAGTGGAGAAGCTATCATAAATTGCTTAAGCAGTCAAAGTAGGGATGAGCCTCGAGTACCAATTTCCCGAACCGAACCGGGACCAAACCGGAATCGTACCGAATCCGAATCGGTACCATGTAATTCGTCCGGTATTCGGTTCCAAGTATTCGACAATATAGGGATTCGGTATTCGGTACCGAGATTTTTCCAAAAATCCCGAAATCGGACCGGAATATTAATAGACCAATGTTTTTTAAAGTTTCTTAAGTATACATATCATTTCTTAAATAAACTAACCTTATATTTCTCTAATGAAGACATATCATCTTCTAAACGAACAAAATGGAAAAGAAGAAGCCTAAAAGAATACCGAAAATCGTTGAACTTTGATTGGTTTTGAAAATTTAATTGTTAAACTTTTGTTGTTTGCGATTGATTTTGATACACATTTGAAACATTATAAAAATATTTTGTTTGCTATTGGTTTTGATATTCATTTGATACATTATTGTAAAATGATATTTAATTACATGGTCACTGCCAGACTGTCTTGGAAAGGGTATTTTTTTTATTTGTACCTTCATACAACCTTCTTTTTTTTTCCTTCGTAATTTTGAATTTTATTAATTGAGAAATTGGAATCCATATTTATTAATCGTGTAAATAATTTGTTATGCATACATAAAATAATGTTTGTAAAAATTTATTAATTAAAATTTATTAAAAAATTTGTAAAAAATTATTAATTAAAATTAGAATTCGATGATTATTCTAATTTGTTATGCATACCTAAAATAATGCAATTTAATGTTATTGAGAGGGAAAGATAAATGGATAATAATGCCCTTATGGAAGATGCCTTTAATCTTAAAACTTAATGGTGTTAGTGATGAAGGACCATAGTCACAATAAATTGCATACCACAAGGACTATATCCATAATAAACATAGAATGAGGACCAAAGTCAAAGAAAACACCAAACCACATAGACCAAATCCACAATTCACTCTAAAAAAAGAAAAAAGAAAAAAGAAAAACAACCCACTCTCTCGTAAGATATTCATCTTCCCCATCATACCACCTCTATCACATGAAACATCTCTAAGAAAACAACACACATCTCCATCTTCGTCTTTATCTAGCCAAAAAATGCCCCTAATAAATAAATATAAAACAAAACAAACTATTTAAAGGGGTTTGAAACATAGTCAATCTATTGAACCTGATCATATATATCTCAAGATATATATGTTGATATGTAATAACCAAGTTGCAATTTATAGAAAACAAAAAATAGATGAAAGGAAGGTGTGAAGTCTTAAATCTTGAGGGACCAAAGTGTAATTTCAGTAGAGGGTATAAAACCCTCCATCTTAGCACAAAACCCTAGTCTTTTATCATTCCTTTTTTACGGTTGTGTGAGTGAGCAGAGAAAAGAGGGAGGGAGCTTCAACCTGCGATTTTGGAAGAAGAAGAAGATTCCCCATCAACCATTCAAGGTAATCCCTTCTATCTCATGGTAATTGTTGGTTTTTGTAATCAGATTATTGAGCAGAGATGACATTGGTTGATTAATCAATTGACTCTTAAGGATGGGGCGGATTGTAGTTTTTGACCTTAAAAGAGGATTATGGGGGGTTGGTTTAATCATCTGGTTGAATGGGAGACTTAGAAATTGGAATAGGAGGGGCTAATCCCTAACCCTTGTGGTTGAGCAGTATCGCTATTTGCCAAACTCCGGAAACCAGGAGCCGAACGAGATTCCCGGATTAGTAAAGTCCGGTTTAAGATCCGGAGTGTAGCGATTCCGGCTTGGGATCAGGAGTGTAGCGGTTCCGGTTTGGGATCCGGAGTGTAGCGATTCCGGTTTGAGATCCGGAAAAGTGATGGAATCCGGAACCTTGGTTCCGTATTCAAGAACATTTAGGAATCGGTCCAGGTTTTTAGTAGGTGCCAGTTTAAGACTTACCCTTTCATCATCCTTTAAATAAATAATAGGTGTTCCACCTAGAGAACCGAAGTTCCAGTGAGAAGTCTTGCGCAAGAAAGACAGGTGAGTTTTTCTAACTAAATGCGTATTTAAACGTGTTTTCTGAAGTAAGTAAATGAATATTAACTGATATGTTTTATTACATGAAAATGCGTGTATGGAAGTTTATTTGAGATGTATGCATACATTGTTGATAGATGTAAAGTGGCTAAGTCGGGGTGTGTGGCCCGCCGGTACTCATACCGGGAGGGGTGTCCCGTTTATGCCATGGGAGGTGACCCAGTAAGGCAGTGTGAGACTGACACGTTGTCGCCATTGCGAGACTTCAGTGTGCCATTTACATGTGCAGTTTATGTGAAAGCTTATTGTTTAAAGTTGTTGTTATAATGGTTATGAATGTTTTATATTTGTTGATGAAACTATGCCACTAGAGGGAGCTCACTATACCTCATTGTCTAACCCTCGCTTTCAAAAACTAAACCATTTTCAGGAAAACGCTTAGTAGGAGTTACTGGTAAGGGCAAAGAGAAGGCGTGAGCGTGAAACTGGGGACTAGAAGAAAGACAACGTAGTATAGTATGCCAGGCTTAGTATTCTAGAAAATCTCAGCTGTGTATTGGGTTGTTTCCGCAAACCTTGTTTTGTACTCGTATGCTTATGTTGTATTCCGGAGCCTTTTTGATGAGTTGTTTATATTTTGTTGTTCAAGTGTTATCTTTGAGTTGGGTCGTTACATGATATGTACTACATAACAAAAGAATCCCTTTTAGTCGATGAAAGATCCAACATGCTTATGTGTATACGATTGAGGTAAGATTAAATTTCAGCAAAACCCAACTGAAAACAAGACCAATCAATCAAGATTGAAGTACAATCGTCAAGAATTTTAAATCTTTATAAAATAAAATTACTACTAGTGGTCTAAATCAAATGAAGAAGTGCATACCCATCAAGAACGGTAAAAGATGCAATTTTGATCTTGGAAGAAGAAGAAGAAGAAGAAGAAGAAGAAGAAGAAGAAGAAGAAGAAGAAGAAGAAGCAAACAGAGTGCAAAAACACTCCATCTACTTTTCACAAAGATCACAATAGGGATGAGTCTCGAGTACCATTTTCCCGAATCGAACCGGTACCGTATCGAACCCGAACCGGTATCATGTAATCGGTCCGGTTTTCGGTTCCAAGTATTCGACAAAATCAGGATTCGGTACCGTGATTTTCCCGAAAAACCCCAAAACCGAACCGGAATATTAATAGACAATGTTTTTTTAAAATTTCTTAAGTACGCATATCATCTCTTAAATAAACTAACATTATATTCTCTAATCAAGATATATATCATCTCCTAAACGAACAAAATGGAAAAGAAAAAAACCTAAAACAATACCGAAAATTGTTAAACTTTTGATTGTTTGGGATTAGTTTTGATACACATTTGAAACATTATAAAAACTTTTGATTTGCGATTGGTTTTGATATTCATTTGATATATTTTCGTATTTTCGGTCTTAAGTGGCCCTAATACTGATTTTTCCGTCCCGATACCGAAACCGAACCGGTACATACGGTTCGGTTTTGGTCCTACTTTTTAGTTCTAAAAAGTACCAACCGGATCGATTCCGGTTCGGTACTAGTCCGGTCCCTATCTCATCCCTAGATCACAATATTACTGATTCACTATCCGATAATGGCTACTGCCTAATCTTATTTCTAAGATTTCATAAGCACAATATTTCTACTGTCCAGCAATAATGGCTGTTGCATACTCTTATTTCTAAGAGTTCACAAATCACAAATTCACAATATTTATATTATCTATCTAAGAAAAGTATACAAATAATAATGAGTCTTAAGGGCCGTTTACAAAACGCTTATCTGGGTAAGTGCTTACCAAGTCACATTAGCTTACCGGATGAATATGGCAAGGACTAAGAATCTTACCCGGTAAGAGCGGAAGTAAGGACTGAGAGTCTTACCCGGTAAGTAAGTGCGACGGCTCTTACCACGGTTAGCGATTACCGGCTAAATTGTTGCATACGATGCCATTTTGGTGGATTAAAATCTTACCCGGGAAGTAAGTGATAGTGTTGAATTTTACCGGTAAGCACTTACCCGAGTAAGTGATTAGGTAAACGGCCCCTAAATCTTACCGTTCACAAATACAATATTACTACCTATTCTTAA
Source organism: Saussurea involucrata (assembly GCA_033807775.1). Taxonomy (NCBI): domain Eukaryota; kingdom Viridiplantae; phylum Streptophyta; class Magnoliopsida; order Asterales; family Asteraceae; genus Saussurea; species Saussurea involucrata. The sequence goes on along the minus strand of CM066319.1, from coordinate 26,039,520 downwards.
TATCTTAATTCTTACAGTTCACAAATCATGACATCACATATCACAATTTGTTATATTTCTTTATCATTTAAGCAAGAAATAATTAAAGAATACAAGATATTTCTACTTTTTTTTATCTAACTATCTAGTATCTAAGCAAGAAAGAACCAAAGAATGTAAAATATATGATATTCCCACTTCTTTTTATCATCTAAGTAATAAGCAAGAAATTGAGAATTTGAGAAAGAAGACTTGATTAGTGTAGTGATTCGTTACCAAGATCGATTTAGAAGGCAAGAGGCATTAACAGAATCAACCCTTCGATTAGGGGCTTACTGCTCTAGAGCAGTGGACGATTTAGGACAACAAATAATAAATCAACACTCGATTGTATTTATTTGAACAGTCAAAGTGTCGAACATATTGATTGTGGGCATCAATCGAGAGCGATTTAGTCGAAAGGGTATGTGAGATCAATTGAGATGTAAGCGGTGAGACTTTGAGAGAAAACCGATTTAGGCATTGTTTGGCAAAAAAAAAGCTAGCTTATTTTTGGGTACATGTTTGGATGACCATAAGCTAGCTTTTTGAAAAGCTACTTGGAGTAGCTTATGAGTAGTTTTTTGTAAATATTCTAATTATGCCCTCATTAATATTGATTATTATTTTTTAACTATTTTTTTAATATGTTCTTTTTGGTCATTTAAATGCTTATAAGCTACTTTTTGCCAAACGTGATTTTTTCATCAGCTACCAGCTAACTTATAAGTCATAAGCTAGCTTATCAGCTAGTTTGCCAAACATAGCCTTATGAGCCCAACGATTGAGAGAACCAATCCCAAAAAAGCAGCCTACTATACCCAAAGATGACTTGGACCGGTGATTCCCCTTTGGCCTTTGATGCTCATGGCCACTATGTTAAATGATATTTGTATACATAATTACCTAGCAATTAATATTAATTGAATATTTAAACCGCCTATATTAAGTTAAGTTAGTTAATACTTAGGGTGTAATCATTTGAGATGAAAAGAAAATAGAAAAAGAAAAAGAATTATCAAAATTTGGATGAAATGCTCAAGGCGCCTAGGCCCAATTAACAAGGAGTTTATAAATATTTGATTGGTAGTGCATATCATTCAATTTTCATTTATGCAAACTTTGCATCAATCAGTGTTTGGTGATCTATTTAAGTCGGTATCTTTGAATCGTATAGCTTAATTGTGAATTGCTAGATAAAGTTGTGATTTCGTAATTGTTCTCAATTCTATTTTAATAGCCAACAACACTTCAATTGATTGGGCATCCGGTTAATTTTAGTGTTGTATGTTTGCTTATACACCGTTTACTTAAACGCTTACCTGGTAAGTGTTTACCGGTAAAATTCGACACTCTCACTTGGTAAGATTATAGTCACTCGAAACGGCATCATAAGCTAACCGGGTAAGAATCGTCACCCTCACTTCCCAGGTAAGACTGTCGGTTGTTGCCATTGTTCTTACCGGGTAAGATTCTCGGTCCTTGTCTTGTTCATCGGTAAGCTAAGTAACCCGGTAAACGCTTACCGGGTAAACGTTGGGTAAATGACCCCTTAATCTAGTGTAAATGGTCGGTGTTCGATCACTGGCTAGGAATGGCATTTGTCCTAGCTTAATGCAATTGGCAGTTGAGTCTACATTCGTAACTAAACTTAATTAGCTAATTAGGAATTAGTTATTGAGCATCTCATGCTAGTTTAATCTTACGGACAAACTGAGTGCCGGTGCGTGCCGATGTTCGTTGTCATTCTGGAATAAAATGAGAAATGTCAATTTATGAACAAGTCTATGATACAAAGTCTGATCAATTGTTTACCCTCATTACTAGTTTTATTTTATTTGTTTCTGTTTTATTATTGTTTGTTTCGTTAAAATCTCAATCCCCCACCCACACACACACACACACACAAAGCCTGGAAGTTTGGCACTATTCACATCCATGTGTAATCAAACCCTACTTGCCACTATTGCAGATAAATATCATTTTTTTACATATTTTTATATCAAAACTTTCCTAAAATTAGTCTCAATTAGATGCCTAAAGTACCTCTATTTATTTTAGTTTAGTATTATATATGTTAGAAATTAAATTAAATTAAATAAACAATAAACATATTAATAATTGGGCTTCACGTGGCAGGCCAAATTTTTAAATCACAATGAGAACTTGAGAAGTGGATGCATTTTTGGCCCAAGTGCAACCCAGTTCGTGGGAAACGTGGCAGGCCCATGAGATGTCTTCCAACAGCATCAGACCCACAATCTGGTGAGCAGAGAGATCGGGATCGGAAAAAAACCTCGACACGAGTTCTTCGGCAGCTGAAACTGCGCCACTACCCGCCGGAAACACTGCTGATGATGTGCGGCGACTCTTCACGTGGATGAAATCGCGCCGCAAACCGCACGCGGCTGTTTTAAGGGTCCAATCGTGCGAGGCTTTTGCAAGGGAGCTGTTTCTTTGCATCAAGTGGTATATAAGCTCGATAAAAACTGCAACTAGGGGAACATCGAGGACTGCAGGAACCAGAAGGAAAGACCGATTTGGAGCATTTCTTCTCCATCAATTTCTCATCTCTTTTCGTAATCTCTTTTTAGTTGTAACCCTAGTTTTCATTTCAACACTAGTTTGATTAGATTTTGATGGTTGCACATAGGGGTGAGCATAACCGGGTATTCGGCTAAATTTCATGGAACCGGAACCGGCGGTTACTAGAATGAAGGAACCGGAACCGCTTACATCGGTTCTCTATATTTTGGAACCAGTCCCGGAACCGGCGGTTCCGGTTCGGGTACCCGCTATTAGGGGTGTTAAAAATAACCGAAGCCGAATAACCCACCCGAACCGAATGAAATTTGGGTTAAATGGTTTCGGGTTATTCGGTTTTCGGGTTAAACGGTTCGGTTAACCGAATAAGAATTCTTATTCGGTTCGGTTTTCGGTTAATTTTTTCCTAATTCGGTTAAACCGAATAACCCGAATAACACATTCTATTAATATTTTATATAGGGAAATTAATTAAAATACCCTAAGTCAAACCACGTTTTACTGAAATACCCAAAATCTCTCTCATGTTACAAAAATACCCCAAAAATCCGCGATGGAGCCCGCGATCGCGGGCTCCAGGCCACGTGTCACCAAAGTTTGCCCACTTTGCCCGCGTTGGTCCCTCAAGAATGCCCGTGGTCCAGCTTTCCCCCCTCAAGAATGCCCGCGTGTGTAGTTTTGGTCCCTGCCCGCGTTTGACTCATTGACCCCCGCGATCGCGGGCTACATGTGTCGCCAAAGTTTGCCCACTTTGCCCGCGTTGGTCCCTCAAGAATACCCGCGGTCCAGCTTTCCCCCCTCAAGAATGCCCGCGTGTGCATTTTTGGTCCCTGCCCGCGTTTGACTTTCTTTGACCCCCGCGATCGCGGGCTCCTGTGCCACGTGTCGGCACAGGGTTAACCCTAAAATCACTTTGACGAATCCTAAACCCTAAATGTTACTTCGGCCGCACTATATAAGGGGGGGGACCAAAAACCGGCCACTCTCATTTTTTTAATAACTCTCTCAATTTTTAATCAAACTCTCTCAATTTTCTCCCACTCTCTCAATTTTGTCGTGTGGAATACGCGTTCGGGTTTTGTGAAGATGTCTCGTATTACCTCTGTGGTATGTTTTCCTTATGTTATTTGTTATTTTTTGTATGTTATTTTAAGTAAGATATATGATTTGTAGGTTGTTATAGTGTTTATAACTTATGTTTGAATATGTTCTATGTTTAACATGATATGTATGGTTTTATGTTTGAATGTGATATTTGTATGTTATAATGTGTATGTTGTTATAGTGTGTTTTTTCATTAAAAAATTGTTAAGAGTGTTCTTTTATAAAAAAATTGTTAAGAGTGAGTTTTTATAAAAAAATTGTTAACAATGTTTTTTTTTTATAAAAACACACTCTTAACAATTTTTTATAAAAACACACCCTTAACAATTTTTTATAAAAACAGTGTGTTTTTATAAAAAATTGTTAAGAGTTTGTTTTTATAAAAAATTGTTATAGTTTTATGGTTTTTATAATGTGTTTTTTTATAAAAAAATTGTTAATTTTTTTTATAAAAACAGTTTTTAAAAAAAAATTGTTTAAAATGTGTTTTTTTATAAAAAATTGTTAAGAGTGTGTTTTTATAAAAAAATTGTTATAGTTTTATGGTTTTATGTTTGAATGTGATATTTGTATGTTATAATGTGTATGTTGTTATAGTGTGTTTTTTCATATAAAATTGTTAAGAGTGTTTTTTTATAAAAAAATTGTTAAAAGTGTGTTTTTATAAAAAAAATTGTTACAAATGTGTTTTTTTTATAAAAACACACTTTTAACAAATTTTTTATAAAAAACACTCTTAACAATTTTTATATGAAAAAACACACTATCACAACATACACATTATAACATACAAATATCACATTCAAACATAAAACCATAAAACTATAACAATTTTTTTATAAAAACAAACTCTTAACAATTTTTTATAAAAAAACACATTTTATAAAAAAATTGTTAAGAATGTGTTTTTTATAAAAAAATGTTAAGAATGACAACTTAGGTCCCTACGGTTTTAAGAATGACAACTTATGTCCCTAAACTTTTAAGAATGCCAATTAGGTCCTAAACTTTTAAGAATGCCAATTAGGTCCTAAACTTTTAAGAATGACAACTAGGGTCCCTAAACCGCACTTTATCTATATATAACAATATGATACGTTGAAATAAAATAAACCGCACTTTATCTCTATATAACAATATGATACGTTGAAATAAAATAAACCGTACTTTATCTATATATAACACTATTATACGTTGAAATAAAATACCACCGCACTTTATCTATATATAACACTATTATACGTTGAAATAAAATAAACCGCACTTTATCTATATATAACACTATTATACGTTGAAATAAAATACCACCGCACTTTATCTATATATAACAATATGATACGTTGAAATAAAATAAACCGCACTTTATCTATATATAACACTATTATACGTTGAAATAAAATACCACCGCACTTTATCTATATATAACAATATGATACGTTGAAATAAAATAAACCGCACTTTATCTATATATAACAATATGATACGTTGAAATAAAATAAACCGCACTTTATCTATATATAACACTATTATACGTTGAAATAAAATATCACCGCACTTTATCTATATATAACAATATGATACGTTGAAATAAAATAAACCGCACTTTATCTATATATAACACTATTATACGTTGAAATAAAATAAACCGCACTTTATCTATATATAACACTATTATACGTTGAAATAAAATAAACCGCACTTTATCTATGTATAACACTATTATACGTTGAAATAAAATACAACCGCACTTTATCTTTATATAACACTATTATACGTTGAAATAAAATAAACCGCACTTTATCTATATATAACAATATGATACGTTGAAATAAAATAAACCGCACTTTATCTATATATAACACTATTATACGTTGAAATAAAATATCACCGCACTTTATCTATATATAACAATATGATACGTTGAAATAAAATAAACCGCAACATCTATATATAACACTAACTATAACATCTGTGAATGACTATGTAGAGGGATTTCTTTAACATCGACTTGACGCTAAAGTGCAAAGTTTCCTACATCGAGGACTTAAGAAACCGCTTTAGGGATTAGGTGATCGCGCGAATACCCTTGAGACCATCTATAGAGGGACACCGTTCGGGCCATGGATGGATGTGTCTTACTCTGGTGGCGACCCTACGCTAGTACACATGTTTCTACAGTTGGAGGTCGAGGACGCCAACGCTGAGCCGGAGGAGATGCTTTTTGATTTCTTCGGCTCTCAATTGCATTTTGGGCGTCGTGAGTTCTGTCTAATTACAGGACTACGTTTTGGAGAGGCTCCCCCTTCCTCCCTTAGAAGACTGCTCCTTCGTTCCTAGGGTTTGGGGCATTTCAGCATCTCGTTTGAAGCTGAAGGCAGACATGATGAAAGAGGGCCTTAGTGCCCTAACCGACGACGATGCTGTCCGTGTATGCTTGGTGGTGATCGTGGATATGGGCTTCCTGGGCCGTGAGTATAGCCAGTATGCTTCCGAGACGGTCTTTAGGGCCGTCGAGGACCTTGAGCTGTTTAACAGCTACCCGTGGGGTATCCATATCTGGACCCATTGCTACTCTATTCTGCACCGAGCCATAGCCAGACGCGTTGATCGACATGCAAAGATGAATCTTTGTGGTTTTACATACGCCTTCAAGGTTAGATACGTAGTATAACAATTGTTAATAATACATACAAACTGTTTGGCTTTTATTTTTACGTACTTGCTCTTCTTGTCTAATTCCAGATATGGATCTTGGAGATGTTTCCCGCATCAATCCGATATTTCGTCAGGCGCGACGATCGAGTACTTAGGGGAACCTGTTGGGACAAGCGTGTTACCCTAAGTAGGTCGCTTTGGTTTCAGTTCTTCAATGCGTCTAGAAATGTAAGTTCTTTTACTATGTTTACAATTTGCATACGTTAGTCCCGCTTATTAATTTCTTTTATGTTTTATCATATATTTAGCAGCCACTCTTGCCTTTCGATCGCCTTGTGCCTACTGTCGACGAGATGGGCACAGATTGGTACAGAGACAGCGTGGCCTTTATTGACGCAGAGGCGGAAAGGGCTCGACGTCCCCCTACTTTCACATCTGACGAAGATGAGGAAGACGACTACAGGCCCCCTTCCTCCTCCTACCAGCCGGCCCGTTCCTCCTCCTACCAGCCGCCCCCTTCCTCCTCCTACCAGCCGGCCCGTTCCTCCTCCTACCAGGCGCCCCCTTCCTCCTCCTACAATCCATATCAGGCGGCCCCTTCCTACGAGCCACAGCGTGGCTCACATGAAGTCCTGTGGGACTACGTCCACGGGCCGCTAGAGACACGTGTACACTATCTGGAGGAAGTCTACAGACAGTTTAGCGCTGTCAATGTTAGTGTTTAACTTAATTTGTTGGCCACGTTTATTTAGTTTGTATATTAATATTACGTTCTAAATTTGTTTTAGCTGTCGAGTACGACACCGATCCCCGCTCCGTTCGGACAGGGGGCACATGCGACGTTTGCCACCACATCCTATCCGTCATTCCCTGAAAATGTAAGTGACATTGAGTAACCATTATGTTTGTTCCTAAGTTTGTAACTCTTATAATGATCAATGTCACGCAGGCCGGGATGTCGGGGGCCGGGATGTCGGAAACGCCATTCGCCACCACATCCTATTCTACTATCCCGGAGAGTGTAAGTGACACTGAGTAACCATTATAGTTATATGTTTGTTCCTAATTTTGTAACTATTTTAATGATCAATGTCACGCAGGCCGGGATGTCGGGGGCATACACCTCGCAGATGCCGCCGCCGTTCGCCACCACATCATATTCTACTATCCCGGAGAGTGTTAGTGACACTGAGTAACCATTATAGTTATATATCGATAATCCTAATTTTGTAACCATTTTAATGATCAATGTCACGCAGGCCGGGATGTCGGGGGCATACACCTCGCAGATGCCGCCGCCGTTCGCCACCACATCAATCACAAACATCTTTGGCGGTTCGGCCGATGACTATTACAGGCCGGAAATGCATACTGTAAGTTATTTTGGTAGTTTTGGTTTAATTGTGAACATTTCCTAAATTGTACTTAAAACATTGAGTAACATAATTTTCAGACGGGGTCTCCTATTATCCAGGATCACTTCTCGGAGCACTTCTCGGAGCCTGACGATGACTCTATGGATGTTGTAGATCCACCACCACAGGTGACCCCGCTCCCTCTAAAGCGGTCGCATAAAATTTCACAATGGTTTCGTCACCCGTTTGGCCAACAAGGATCTACGACACCACCGCCCGCTAAAAAACAAGCAAAGAAAGCGGGGGGAAAGAAGGGAGGAAAGAAAAAGGGAAAGGTGCCTTCACCGGAGCCTCAACCGGCATCAGAAATATTGAGGATGTGCCGGACTGGTCGCCTCCCCAACTTGACATTCACCCCTTACGGGGGCTTAGAAATCAACCCCTCGTTTTTTGAAACATTGCTTGCGGATGACCCTGTGAACTCTGACTTAGACGACACGGTTAGTATGAAGTTAAATTATAGTCATATATAATCAAATATATTTATATTACATGTCTAACCATCTATTTTTTATGCATAGCACGTCGATTCTTGGGTTAGCCTGTTGCAAAAACATCGTGGCGTAGACACGAGGTGGACCATCATGCACACTATGTTCTTTCAGTGTATACTGATGGACCATCAAGGTCCCGCCTCCGTGATCGAAATATGCAATGGCTCGGAAGGGACCTCTTGGACTCTCCTCGATAGGGTATGCAAATCGTTTTACTGTTATTTTATTTAATAACATATATGACATATATTGTAATATTTCAGGTGTACATCCCCATATGCTTGCATCCCAGACATTAGCTGCTTGGAGTGTTTGAACTAGACACTATGGTCATGACCCTATATGACAGCGAAAAGGACGGTCTCTGCAAACAACAATTGACAGAGCAGATGCAATCATTTAAAACAAAACTATATACGTTCTTTTCATTGATCGGGGATCATAGACGCCGCGAAGTGTCAAGTATCTTTCGCACAAAGATGGCCGACCAAGTACCCCAACAGACCAGGTTATATGCGGATTGCGGTGTATGGGTATGCCGTAATGTCCAAAAGTTGATAAATAACGAGGAGATATGGGTACCCCTAACGAAACCGACGATGAGGCAATGGATTTCCGCCGACATATGGCGGAGTCAATTTATGCGCATTGTCTAATAGGGCCACGTTAGGTTGTTTATGTAACATTAAATAATTGTTATTTTTAGTATTAACTTATTTTGTTAAAGTATTGTGATTGACTTACTGTTTACTTCATTTGGTTTTTGCTAATTTCATCCATTTACTCAACTTTGAGTATCGATATCTCTTTCACACATACTCTATTTTGGACGCATTATTGGGGTATTGGTTCTTGTTGTCTGGAAGTGATTAATATGATGCAAAAATTGGTATCATGTAATGTAGAACAATATCTATATTATAGAAACTTGCATTTGATAGTACCATATAAATCTGATCTAAATTCTCATTAATTAGCTATGTTTGACTACTTAAAGACTAATTTTCTGCCTAATGAAAGACTTTTATTCAAGAGCAGACGAATATTGCAGTTACTTTTTCAGTGGAATCATGCAGACAACTTTTTCAGACGAAATCTATAAACACATTCAAATAATAATAATTTAAAACGATTTAATGAATTAGTTAATATATGATTATTATGTTAATGCGATAGGAGTGTAAAACAAAATTGAAAAAAAAATAAGAGATGTACCATAAACTAAATAATTAACTATAAGAGTATGAATTTTAAATATAAAAAATATGTTTTTTATGTAGTGTATAACTGTATATGATATATATTAAAATATATAAATCCAAAAAAATTCAAGATTGGTCTCATTTCGAACGTATCGAAGAGACGATTATAATGGTGTAATTTGTTAAAATTAAAACGTATTTTTAACGTATTTTAGTTAATAAACGATTATATGTGTTAAATGTAAAATTAAAATAATGAAAGTAAAAGGTATAAAGTAAATTTAGTAAATAAGTATAGGGGTTGAAAGTGTAACATTTCATTTTAAATTCGTAAAAATGGACGAAATGGGGTGAACAGTGCCAAAAATATCAAAATTTTCATAAATGGTCTCTGGAATTTTTCAAAAATGGTCCCTTGCAATTGAAAAGTCACAAAAATAACCCCATCGCGGGATTCCATTTTTCAAAAATGGTCCCTGCAAGTTTAAAAAAGTGTCAGAAAGGTCCCTGGCCCGCGATCGCGGGCTCCCATCGCGGATTTTTAGGGTATTTTTGCAAAGTGGGAGAGATTTTGGGTATTTCAGTAAAACATGGTCAAACTTAGGGTATTTTAATTAATTTCCCTTTTATATATTTCATGTGTATAAAAAATAATCCAAATACATGTTATACTATTATTATTTTACATATTTTATTGCTATATAATATTTTTTTATTGATAGTAGATGATGTTTTTATTAGATTACGTTTTTTTTCTTTGATTACATCGTCGCATTGAAATATATATATATATATATATATCATTTAGTAGATATTGGTTGATAGATGACCTTTTTAAGCCAATTATTGAGTATTATTGTATGATACAATAATATATTAAAAGCAACGGACAATTAATTTGAGAAAATTATTTAAGAAAGTGTACAACGTAAAAATATTAATCCTTATTCGGTTTAACCGGTTACCGAACCGAATAAACCGAAACCGATTAAACCGAACCTTATTTGGTTTGGTTATCGGTTAGTTTTATAAACACTTAAAACCCGATTAACCCGAACCGAATAAACCGATTTAACCGACCGAATAACAGCCCTACCCGCTATCATTTTTTTTAAATTTATTTTTAACATTTCATACAATAAAAATGTAATTTTAAGTCTATTGCAAACTACAAAGTACCAACTTAAAGAAATAAACACAACAAATGGTGAAAAATAATCATATAAAAACTAATTATTACATAAATAAATTAGAAACTCCGGCTAATTGAGTTTTGACATCAACAAAACAACTTACATAATACATAACGTCCTTACGTCAAGACCTAACAAATAAAATATTTGGATCAAAACGAATAAAACACCTAACAAAACCAATAACACGTCATTAAATATTTAAATATATAAATAACTTTTATTAAAAAGTAGCGGGTACCCGTCGGTTCCGGTTCTGGGTATCCAGCGGGTCTGGGTACCCGGTCCCAACGGGTATCCAGCGGGTAACGGTTCCAAAAAAATGAGAACCAGAACCGAACCAGTACTAATCGGTTACGTATTTTAGGAACCGGAACCGAAACCAATCACATCGGTTCCGGTTCTGGAACCGGCAGTTCCGGAGCGGTTCCGGTTCCAAAGACGGGTACCTAGTTCCGATGCTCACCCCTAGTTGCACATTGAGATTCCATGGTAATCATTTGGGAAAAATCTATTTGCTTGATTTCTATTTTCAATGTCAATTTCATTTGAGTTTTCAATTAACTTGATCAATTAGTTGAGTCTCTTATGAAAGATTGTTAGTCAAAACCTAGATACGTAATCGTCTTGGAATTTTGATAAAGTTCTGATTTCATTCGGTCTCAATAAGGTTTCCGAATCGAATTCTTGAAATCTTGCAATCAAAGCTATAGTAAGCCGAGCTTATGAGCTTATTGCTTTGAGTTGGTATTTTTCTAGTCCGATAAAGCTAATAACATCTAAGAACTTAAGAGCTTATTTAATTTATTCGTTGTGATTAAGATCCGGTTGAAGAGCTTATTTTAACCGGTGTAAATTTAAGGAAAAATAGAGGTCGTTAGAGTTTGTTAACGACTATAATCAACTAAAAGTAAAACACAGCAGCTAAACAAGAAATAAAGACAACATATAAACAAGAAATAAAGACAACAGATAAAACCTAAAATAAACACATCAAGTCGGAAACTTTAACGACTATTTAAAAAACCTAAAATAAACCCTCGGTTTGGAAGATCAAGGAGCAACGTGTGATCGAACGACATCTGTGGATATATGTAGCCTATTTCGTCGGGTTAGGGGGCACTAGCTCGAGATATGTTGTTTATGTCAAAAGGTTCGCCGGGGATAGAGAAGAGAGGGATACTGGTGGGAGCTCAAGATTTGTGGCCTATGCAATGGGGTTCGTCGGAGATAAAAAAGGGAGGGAGAAGGGTGGGGAGCACAAAAAGTCACATGGGCCGACGTTATGTGATAAAACTGAGAGTGTGGGTGAACGAAGCTAGCAAGTAGAGATGCTGATTTGCCCCGACCCGGGGAACCCGGTTCACCCGACTCGGCCAGGGAATCCCCGCCAAAATGGGTCCAGGGCCGGGGTCGGGTGACATACCCCCGACCAGCCCAGTACCCGGTGTATATATATATATATATATATAATATTCGTCCACATATCCACGACGACCACGAGTCCACGATTGGCACAAACACAATCCACAGTCACAGATCGTCGGCCACAAATATGATCAACCTTAACGATTTACAAACATGAAGGTGAATGGGGCTCAAGTGTAAACATATACATTAATTATTACGCAATCATCAGCTAGTAAATCCATATTCACATTTCATACTACACAAATCTGGACTTGCTGAATCTGATGTTCACACAAACTACAACATTAACAGGTCAAAACAATGCAAATATCATATGCTTTCAATCGAAAAACAAGATCAAGTCAAAGCCAGGTCATCAAAGCATGTGTAGCCCAGTGGTAAGGTAACATCCTTGGGGGGTCAGCGGATGGTATCCCTGACTACCAGGGTTCGAACCCCGTGGTAAGCATGTCTGAGATACCCGCCTAACCTCTAGTTGGGCCGTCCTTAGGTGGTCCAGTAGAAGACTGGGCTATCGTCCCAGCCCAATGTGGTTGGGAATAGGCCCAAGCGTAAGCTGGGCTGCGGACGCGGCGGATTAGTGGGCTGCCCTTGGATGCCCGATACCGCCGGGACGGTGTGCGTGCGTGTGTGTGTGCGTGTGTTCGTGGGTTCGATGCCGCATTGCCGTTCAAAAAAAAAGTCAAAGCCAGGTCAAACCAACCAAATATAACTCGACAATCCTAAAATCAACAATCAAGAAATTTGATCAATTAAGCAGAAAAAAAGAATACATCAAGTCGGAAACTCTAACGACTATTTAAAAAATAAACCCTATCTGTAACATCCCAAAATTTCAAGGAAATTAAAATTTTTAATTAAACGCTTTATATATAAAAACTCATTAAATAATCCCAACATATTAATTGCAAAATCATAAATATTGTTCAAGTAATCAGAAACCAGCGGAAACAATGTTCAATAAATAAAACTAATAACAGTCAGCTCATCCCGCGCGCCAGTGTGTACCCGTCACGCCTTAGAGCCACTCGTACCTGAAACCACAGTTTATTGGGAAAGGGTAAGCACGAAGCTTAGTGAATTCAAACACCATAAATAATACAATTATTCCACACTACCCCTAAACAGATAGTGACACATAAACGATCACCCAGGTCTACGAACAAATCATAAACATGTATATCCACAACCACCCGCCTAAAAGGCACCAGTCGGTCCCACCGACCACATGATAACATCTTCGGCCCCGCCGAACCCTCGGTCCCACCGAGTCTCTACGCCCCGCGTATAAAACCTCCGGCCCCGCCGGACCCTCGGTCCCACCGAGTTAACATGGCAACATAGTATCAACTAGACACCCCACTATCTAGTCCCACAATACAATCACATAAAGCTACCACACACGTACTACAGCAATGATAAAATAACTAATATTAGATATAGTGAGAGAACTCACCTCAAATGCGCGCCTAGCTTAATCAACACAAATCAAGCTTCACAATTACGGTCACTTTCCAGCACCTAAACGCATGTTAAAACGTGTCAATACGAGACCCGGACCCTATGACACGACACACGCTTAAACCGTCACTAAAACTAATTTCCGTTCTCACAAAACAGGTCTGTTCGGGACCTGTTTCGACCCCTTAAAACCTAGAAAAATCCCAATATTATTTCATGACCAGAAAGTCCTCTGAGTTAGGGTTCCAAGTACATATTATACGCCTCCTAACGATTTTTCTACAATTTATTATGAATTAAATACGAACGGTTACCAAAACTGCCAGTTTTCGGTCCAGCCTGCATAAACAGTCCAAAACAGCCTAGCTACGGGTTTAATCGGACATTTGGCAAAACACAAAAAACCTTCCCAACTCGAATAGGGAACTCTGGGCACCAATTTCACCCCAAAACAAGTTACGAGCAGAAAGTTACGGCTTTCGCAAAAACCGAGACAGATTCCAGAATTTCCACATGAAATGACGAACCGCAGAACTTGCGACCATTTTTTCTCCCAACTCGAGGCCGAACCAGTTTTCCGCTAAAACACAGAAAACGTGCCCGGTCCCGAGCTCGAAGCGTGGGCGCCAGTTTCGGCTCAATCGGAGTTACGACGGAAAAGTTATGGTTGCGCGAAAACCGGACAGCACACTAAAATTTTCATAAAATAAAGATAACTTTTAACAACGATTTAAACGATTCGAATTAATTGATTACGTCAAGGCTTAAAAGTTCAACGGTGAAACAGGTCAGGCCACGCACCATCCACTGCCACCTCCGGCAGTGGTGGTTGCCGGTGGCGGCGGCCGGCGGTAACCCTCCGGCGAAATTCCTGCACGCACACACACCGCACCCCTTTCGCAACTCCGATCTCTCTCTTTCTCGATCGACTTACAGCAACCTCACAAGGCTCACCACCACATCACCATCTCCGGTGGTGATACCGCCGATTACTGCCTACAGCGGCCAAGGCCGCCGCGACGTGGCTGACACGGGAGGAGGCCGACGCGAGACAAGGAAAACAAGAAAAAAAAGACGAGAGAATGGAACTTACCCTCGACGAGAAACGGTGGCGGCAGTGGCTGCGCTCCTCCTCCGGCGTCCTTCCCTTCGGCGATCAGCCTCCCGACTCCCTCCTTCTCGCCGCCGATCTCTCTCTCTAACCCTCTCTCGGTTTCTTCTCTATCTCTCTCTCTCTCGTTCCTCACTTCCAGCCGAACAACACAACCAAAAAGAAGGGACAATAGGTTTTTTTTTTGTGGAATTCGTTTGGGATGGCTTGGTTATCTAGGAAAAGAAAAACGAGGGTGGGATCGGCCATGGGCCGTGACCCATGCAAAACTTTCCAACATTTTACTTTAGCCCCCCCCCCCCCAAACTACCCCTAATTTACAATCTTCACTAAAACACATGGATTTTAACATTTTGGTCCTTAACGACATCAAACCCCAAACCAAAACAATTAACGGTAAACATTTAAATTACTTGAAAATTAATTAACAAACGTACCGGGACACGGCCTTTACAACTCTCCCTCGCTTGGATTAGACTTCGTCCCCGAAGTCCACGCCCGCAAACAGCTCCGGGTAATTCTCCCGCATCTCGGCTTCTGGTTCCCACGTCCACTCTGAACCTTTTCGGTGCTGCCACTGGACCTTCACCAATCCAATAACTTTGTTCCGCAGAGTCTTCGTCTTCCTCTCGACGATGGCTATTGGCTTCTCCACATAGTTGAGTCGCTCATCAATCTGAATATCTTCAAGGGGAACTACCGCAGACTCATCCATCACACACGTCCGCAACTGAGAGACATGAAAAGTGTTGTGGATCGGGCTTAGCTCCTCTGGTAGCTCCAATCGGTAAGCTACTTTCCCCACACGCGCGATGACCTTGTACGGTCCGATATATCGGGGACCCAACTTTCCCCGCTTGCGAAAACGGATTACCCCTTTCCAGGGTGACACCTTCAAAAGAACGAAATCCCCGACTTGGAACTCCAAGTCCGATCGTCTCTTATCGGCGTAACTCTTTTGGCGACTCTGAGCAGTGACTAACCGATCCCGCACCATCTGAATCATTTCCGTCGTCTTTAGCACAACGTCGGTGCTCCCCAGCACCCTGTGACCAACCTCGCCCCAGCAAATGGGCGTCCGACACTTCCTGCCATACAACACTTCGTACGGCGCTCTACCGATGCTAGCGTGATAGCTGTTATTATAGGAGAACTCAGCTAGTGGAAGATACTGATCCCAACTACCACCAAAGTCAATCACACATGCTCGCAGCATGTCTTCAAGTGTCTGAATAGTACGCTCACTCTGCCCGTCGGTCTGAGGATGAAATGCTGTACTGAAATGCAACCGCGTACCCATCTCATTCTGAAACTTCTCCCAAAACCGGGAGGTGAAACGAGTATCCCGATCCGAGACAATCGAGACTGGCACCCCGTGCCTAGTTACAATCTCTCGGATGAAAACCTCCGCGAGCTTATCCGCCGAGAAGCTCTCTTTAATCGCCAAGAAGTGAGCGCTCTTAGTCAGACGATCCACAATTACCCAGATGGTATCAGTCCCTCGCTGAGTTTTGGGAAGCTTCGTGATGAAATCCGTCGTAATCTGCTCCCACTTCCACACTGGAATCTCCAAAGGCTGCAATTTCCCGTGCGGTCGCTGGTGCTCCGCCTTGACCTTCCGACAGGTCAAACATACCTCCACACATTTGGCTACATCCCGCTTCATGCCGGTCCACCAATAGCCTTCCCGTAAGTCTCTGTACATTTTGGTAGCTCCCGGATGAATTGAAAACTTGGACTTATGCGCCTCGTCCAATAGTGTCTGTCGGTTCCCACCGGTGAATGGGACCCAAACTCTACCATATCGGGTCAATAATCCTCGACTATCCCGTACTAATTTCGGAATTTCTCCCGAAACTCTCTCACGTTTTGCATTTTCCGCCAACACGGCCACCTCCTGAGCGACACCTATCGACTCCAAAAGAGGTGCAACCACTGTCAACCGCTGACACAGACCCTTCAGCGGTCCCCCAACCGGATGTCGGCTAAGTGCGTCCGCGACTACATTCGCTTTACCCGGGTGGTAAAGTATCTCGCAGTCGTAATCCTTGACCACATCAAGCCATCTTCGCTGTCGCATATTAAGATTTTGCTGATCCATCAGGTATTTAAGGCTCTTATGATCAGTGTAGATAGTACACTTGACACCATAAAGATAGTGTCTCCAAATCTTCAGAGCAAACACCACTGCTCCCAACTCCAAGTCATGAGTCGGGTAGTTCGCTTCGTGAGGCTTCAGCTGCCTCGAAGCGTAAGCTATGACCTTGCCGCGTTGCATAAGCACGGCACCCAACCCCTGATATGAAGCATCACAATAAACCACCAAATCCTCCATACCCTCGGGCAAAGTTAACACAGGAGCCTCGCATAAACGCCTGCGTAGCTCCTCAAATGCCTTCTTCTGCTCTTCGCCCCAACTGAAAGCTGCAGTTTTCTTCGTCAGTCGAGTCATAGGCAAGGCAATCTTGGAGAAATCTTGGATAAATCTCCGATAGTACCCGGCTAACCCGAGAAAACTCCGCACCTCGGTAGGAGTTTTCGGCACCTCCCACCGCATTACCGCTGAGATCTTGGCCGGATCGACCATGATACCGTTCTGATTCACGACATGTCCTAGGAATTGGACTTCTCGTAACCAGAAATCACACTTGGAGAACTTAGCATAAAGCTTCTCCCGCCTCAAAACATCCAAAACTTCCCGCAAATGCACCTCGTGCTCCTCTTTCGTCTTCGAATATACGAGGATATCGTCGATGAACACGATCACCGAGCGATCCAGCATCGGGTTGCATACCCTGTTCATGAGGTCCATGAACGCTGCTGGTGCGTTGGTGAGCCCGAAAGGCATCACCACGAACTCGTAATGGCCATATCGCGTACGGAAGGCCGTTTTCTCCGTATCTTCACTTCGTACCCGCATCTGATGATACCCGGACCTCAGGTCAATCTTAGAGAACCACGAGGCTCCCTGCAACTGATCAAACAAGTCTTCAATCCTTGGCAGAGGATAACGATTCTTTACCGTAAGCTTATTCAGCTCCCGGTAATCAATACACATTCGCTGAGATCCATACTTCTTCTTCACGAACAAGATCGGAGCTCCCCATGGTGAACAACTCGGCTTAATGAACTCTTTCTCGAGAAGTTCTTGCAACTGATCATACAGCTCCTTCATTTCCGGTGGAGCCAGGCGATAGGGTGCCTTGGCCACCGGAGCAGCACCCGGAATCAGATCGATCCGAAACTCCACCTGTCGTTCGGGAGGTATCCCCGGTAACTCGTCGGGAAACACATCGGCAAACTCCCTCACGACTGGCACATCTTCGGCAGTCTTCTTCGCCTCGACAACACGCGTATCTATCACATACGCCAAGTACCCCTGACCACTATGCTGAAGGTGTCTCCGAGCCCTCGCCGCGGAACATATCGCCGCAGTCCGTCTGGGCGAGTCTCCCTGAATCAACAACTCTCCCCCGCTTGGGGTTTGAACCCGCACTTGTTTGTGGCGACAAACAATTTCCGCATCAAACGCGTCCATCCAATCCATGCCCACAATCACACAAAGCTCTCGCATAGCTATCGGAATCAAATCTATGGGAAACCTCACACCCGAGATTTCCAACGTGCATCCCCGATACACATACGTAACCGTCAAGGTCCTATCATCGGCAACCTCGACTACCAAAGGACATCCTAACCATCCCACCACTCGGCCCAAACTCTCGCTAAAGGTGCGAGACACAAATGAATGAGTAGCCCCGCTATCAAACATTACAACCGCATGCACCGAGTTAACTAGAAACGTACCTAACATACAAATAACAACAAATAAAAACAAGGCATGAAAAGGAAGGACGAAAAGAAAGAGGGTGATAAAACATACCTGTCACCACCTTAGGCGTCGCCTGCGCCTCTTCCACCTTCATCTGGTGGACTCTACCTCGGGCCGCCTCTGTCCCCGGCTGACCCGTACGACCATCAGTGATGCGCAGTGGGGCATTTGCAGGAGCCCTCTGTGCACCACCCCCATCAGCTGCTCTCGCGTTCGGACAATTGGCCCTCACGTGACCCGTCTGCTTGCAGCTAAAGCAGATCATCAAAGGCGACTTGCAATCCCGGCTGAGATGACCGGACTGCCCACACTTGAAACACCCGTCAGTCCTCTTCCCACTAGAATCCCTGGGTTTAAACCCACCACTCCTCGAACTCCCGCGCGAATCAGAAAACTTTGACTTCTTTTGCACCGCTGAGATTGGCGTCACCGCCTGTGCTGCCTTTCTCTTTCTGGCTTGGGTCTCCAACTCCAGCTCCCTTCTTCGGGCTGCATCCATCATTGCTGACAAAGAAGCGTACGGTACCGTGCTCACGAATTCCCTGATCTCGGTACGTAACATATCTTTATACCGAGCCATCTTCATTTCCTCCGAAGCGGCATATTGAGGACAAAACAGCGCCATCTCAGTAAATTTCTTATTCATTTCTTTAACGGTCTCCGTGGTCTGGGTTAGTTCCAAGAACTCCTTTGCTATCCGCTCCATCTCTACCGGAGGCACGTATTCGGCACGGAAACGAGTAACGAACTCCTCCCACGTAAGGGTAGTACGCTCGACAAGAGTCAGCGCTGAGGCGCACCAATCCTTCGCCCCATCGCGAAGCAAATTCACAGCAAAACGGACCTTCAGATTATCCGGGCAGCCGCAGGTCAAGAAGGCACACTCCATATCAGAAACCCAACGCATGCTAACAATTGGGTTCGGGTCTCCCTTGAACTCTGGTGGAGAACAGGCAGAGAGATCCCGATACTGGAACTCTCGATTACGGGGCTGTCCCCCAGCAGGCGGCGGAATCGCTGCAATGCGCTCCTCTAACAGAACCGTCACCTGATCTTGTATGGCGGTGATAATCTCGGGGATTGCCTCCCCGACCGCATGCGCTACCTCCGCTGCAATCATCTCTCGGATCTGCTCCTCCGTGATCCCCGCCTCAGTTCGCGGCTTAGTCGCGTTGTTCCTCCTAGTGATGGCCATTCTATAAAGAAGAGACATACAACGAGTTATTAGTACCTAATAACCCACATCAACAACACTCACGCTCAGCTCCTTGGAATCCTCGCGACTTTCCCGACTCGAGCACTGATCCTGTGCTTCCGGTAGTAGGAGCTCTACTACTACCTTCCACGCCTATCATCGCTCGTTCCGAGTCCCATCCCGAGGGGTCCAAGTAGCTTCTCGCCGCAACTACACACATATGCCCGCACCGGAATATATACTCACTCTTCCTAGCTCCCTAGGAATTTCCATCCCAATCACTACCCTTGCTACTAATGAATCCTCACTAATCATAAAGAGTGGCCTCGCGAATACCCGATTACATGCAGTGCAAAACAAATAGACAGTCGAATACAAGATTCTATCCTAGAACGGTTGGACTCAAACAAGAGCTGCGCAATAGAACTAAATCGAATATTCTAAGGCTATAAGTCTTTTACTGCATACAACCTAGAGGGCATTCACTTAGTAACCTATCATAATTAGCATAAATTCCTAATAGCAAGCAGTTCAACATACCGCATAGTGTCAACAACAGGCAATCTAGCATGCATACTCTATGATCTAGAAAGCAATAAAACACTAAGCATTGTACCTTTCCCTTCGGCTCCGGCTGACTGTACACACTGCGCTCCAGGTCAAACCAACCAAATATAACTCGACAATCCTAAAATCAACAATCAAGAAATTTGATCAATTAAGCAGAAAAAAGAATACATCAAGTCGGAAACTCTAACGACTATTTAAAAAATAAACCCTATCTGTAACATCCCAAAATTTCAAGGAAATTAAATTTTTTAATTAAACGCTTTATATATAAAAACTCATTAAATAATCCCAACATATTAATTGCAAAATCATAAATATTGTTCAAGTAATCAGAAACCAGCGGAAACAATGTTCAATAAATAAAACTAATAACAGTCAGCTCATCCCGCGCGCCAGTGTGTACCCGTCACGCCTTAGAGCCACTCGTACCTGAAACCACAGTTTATTGGGAAAGGGTAAGCACGAAGCTTAGTGAATTCAAACACCATAAATAATACAGTTATTCCACACTACCCCTAAACAGATAGTGACACATAAACGATCACCCAGGTCTACGAACAAATCATAAACATGTATATCCACAACCACCCGCCTAAAAGGCACCAGTCGGTCCCACCGACCACATGATAACATCTTCGGCCCCGCCGAACCCTCGGTCCCACCGAGTCTCTACGCCCCGCGTATAAAACCTCCGGCCCCGCCGGACCCTCGGTCCCACCGAGTTAACATGGCAACATAGTATCAACTAGACACCCCACTATCTAGTCCCACAATACAATCACATAAAGCTACCACACACGTACTACAGCAATGATAAAATAACTAATATTAGATATAGTGAGAGAACTCACCTCAAATGCGCGCCTAGCTTAATCAACACAAATCAAGCTTCACAATTACGGTCACTTTCCAGCACCTGTTTCGACCCCTTAAAACCCAGAAAAAATCCCAATATTATTTCATGACCAGAAAGTCCTCTGAGTTAGGGTTCCAAGGACATATTATACGCCTCCTAACGATTTTTCTACAATTTATTATGAATTAAATACGAACGGTTACCAAAACTGCCAGTTTTCGGTCCAGCCTGCATAAACAGTCCAAAACAGCCTAGCTACGGGTTTAATCGGACATTTGGCAAAACACGAAAAACCTTCCCAACTCGAATAGGGAACTCTGGGCACCAATTTCACCCGAAAACGAGTTACGAGCAGAAAGTTACGGCTTTCGCAAAAACCGAGACAGATTCCAGAATTTCCACATGAAATGACGAACCGCAGAACTTGCGACCACTTTTTCTCCCAACTCGAGGCCGAACCAGTTTTCCGCTAAAACACAGAAAACGTGCCCGGTCCCGAGCTCGAAGCGTGGGCGCCAGTTTCGGCTCAATCGGAGTTACGACGGAAAAGTTATGGTTGCGCGAAAACCGGACAGCACACTAAAATTTTCATAAAATAAAGATAACTTTTAACAACGATTTAAACGATTCGACTTAATTGATTACGTCAAGGCTTAAAAGTTCAACGGTGAAACAGGTCAGGCCACGCACCATCCACTGCCACCTCCGGCAGTGGTGGTTGCCGGTGGCGGCGGCCGGCGGTAACCCTCCGGCGAAATTCCTGCACGCACACACACCGCACCCCTTTCGCAACTCCGATCTCTCTCTTTCTCGATCGACTTACAGCAACCTCACAAGGCTCACCACCACATCACCATCTCCGGTGGTGATACCGCCGATTACTGCCTACAGCGGCCAAGGACGCCGCGACGTGGCTGACACGGGAGGAGGCCGACGCGAGACAAGGAAAACAAGAAAAAAAAGACGAGAGAATGGAACTTACCCTCGACGAGAAACGGTGGCGGCAGTGGCTGCGCTCCTCCTCCGGCGTCCTTCCCTCCGGCGATCAGCCTCCCGACTCCCTCCTTCTCGCCGCCGATCTCTCTCTCTAACCCTCTCTCGGTTTCTTCTCTATCTCTCTCTCTCTCTCGTTCCTCACTTCCAGCCGAACAACACAACCAAAAAGAAGGGACAGTAGGTTTTTTTTTTGTGGAATTCGTTTGGGATGGCTTGGTTATCAAGGAAAAGAAAAACGAGGGTGGGATCGGCCATGGGCCGTGACCCATGCAAAACTTTCCAACATTTTACTTTAGCCCACCCCCAAACTACCCCTAATTTACAATCTTCACTAAAACACATGGATTTTAACATTTTGGTCCTTAACGACATCAAACCCCAAACCAAAACAATTAACGGTAAACATTTAAATTACTTGAAAATTAATTAACAAACGTACCGGGACACAGGCTTTACACTATCATACTAAACATACAATGTCATAACTACATAATTGTACTTGGGAGGGTCAATTATACATTCATTATCTCCACCTCTAGTCGTCAATTGTACTTATGGTACCACGGGGTACGGATATGATTGAGGGAGAAAAGAGAAGGATTGGTCAATAATACTAACTCCCTAACTTGTCGAGTCATTAACCAACAACGTGACTTCAAAAATATTTGAGTAAACTACGATTTTCGTCCTTGTGGTTTGATGTTTATAACGATTTTTGTCCCTGTGGTTTAAAAACTGCCTTTTCCGTCCTTATGGTTTGTGAATCATTGCTTTTTTCGTCCATCAGACTAACTTTGTTAAAAACGTCCATTAAATAGGGACATTTTGGTCTTTTCATATTTTATCTATTTTCTATTAAAAAGTTAAAACATTGTCTTTATTACAACGTCCTTCTCCATGGCTTTCAGTTTTCATCATCCTCGTATATCACCATCTCCAAATCAATACCCATCCTGGCTCCGGCAACCACCACCACCGACCAACCATGTTTGGTGAACACAAATACCACGTCCAGCCACTTACAGATACCTCAAAATGCATTGATCTCCTTCCCCAAATCCGCTGTGTAATCTGCGATAGGCCTCCTTTCTCCCTTCTCTCCTCCAGCTCCGGTGAACGCAACCACCGCCTGCGATTAAGCCTCCACAGATGGTGGTTACAGTTGTTCCAACGGTTTTATACATGACAGATATAAGCTCCGATCTCTAGATCCAAATCCTTCATGATGCTCGATTTACGGCAAAAAGAAGAGTGAGAACTAGAATTTTTTGATTCAAAATATGTTCTTGAGGACTTGAATAGCTATCATCCTCATCTCCGGAAATGGGTAACTAATTACGCCACGATCAACCTCTATTTATGCTTTCTTTCATCACCATCTCTGTTGGTTGATTTTTTAAATAAGCTTTTGTATCAAGAAAAACTGGAAGGACTTGGTGGGTATCAAGAAAAAACAAGTGATTCAGAAAAGCACTCACGACGCCAATAATCTCGGAACCAAGGCGAGGATCGAACGAGTGACCACCATTGATCGGAGAAGTCTTCTACGTTACGATATGCCGCCGGTACAAACATCGGAGCGGGTTTGGATTCAAAGCTGACCATTATTCTCACGAGGCATTATGTCCGTCGACATTGCTATTTTGTTGCACCTTAACCATTAACCATTAACCAACGTGTTATACGTCACATTATCCGGCGAAATACCCTTTGATTCGAATTGCGTCAACAACGCCTTCATTTTCTCAAACTTATCCTCTTTACAAATCGCATTAACCACAATATTCATCATGAACACGTTGACTCAAACCACACTCGAAATGATCTCATTGAACACCTCCATTGCCAAATCAATCCAACCCATTTTCACAAGCCCACCAAGAACACTATTGCAACCATTAACATGAACACAAACCCCCTTATTTCTAACCAATCTAAAAACCTCCACACCTTATCTAACTTTTCTAGTTTGCACATAAGTCCAAGCAACAAATCGAAAACAACAGGATTAGATTCAAATTTCTCATACGTCGATAGTAAAGAATCCACAATCATACCTCGCGAGACGCCACTATTCTAACCATTCCGAGTAGTAAAGCTTGAGCATCGGATAATCTTCGATTTCTGATGAGTAGGTTAATCGATGCACTCAACGAGGTTGATGAGTGCTTGAATTTGGGATGATTAGAGGCGATTGTATCGAGAAAGTTTTGACCTAGTTGTGGATTGTGACGACAACGATGGATAATATCGATGAATGAAGATGGGGTTAATTGAAATATATAAT
This sequence comes from Saussurea involucrata, assembly GCA_033807775.1. NCBI lineage: Eukaryota > Viridiplantae > Streptophyta > Magnoliopsida > Asterales > Asteraceae > Saussurea > Saussurea involucrata. Next base: position 26,015,156 of record CM066319.1, on the reverse strand, counting down.
CGTTTGATGAATTGAGGTTACCTTGTTTTAATCGCATGAAAATCTTGTCGACTAAGAAGATGTTGATGGATTGTGATGTTGAAGGGCATGTGTAGAAATAGGGTTTAGAAGAGAATTGGAAGCAGTTATTGTTGTTGTTGTTGTTGTTGCTGCTGCTGTTGAGGAGAGAAACCCTTGTCTTGCTGCCATGGAGTATTGGTGGAAGCAGGTGCGGTGAAATGATAGTCGAGAAAGGGTGGAGAGCATTGGTCTTTAAAAATCGCTTTGAAAGTGGTCCCTCGTCGTTAACTCTGTTAAAAAAACTCAGTTAAATGAGGGGTATTTTCGTTTTTTACACCTTTTTATATTTTCCTATTAAAAAATAAAATAAAATAAAATAAAATATTTTATATATTATATTATATATATATATATATATATATATATATATATACATACACCAGATCTTTCTCTTAGATCTCTACTGGAAGACGAGGTATACGTGGAAAGAATGGAATGGGAGCAGGTAGAGAGAATTCTGAATGGGAGGGGGGGTATGGTGGGTGTGGCAACCGAGTGGGAGGGGCAGAGGTGTCTGCAGGTTTGTTGGTCACAGTGGTGGGTGGGGGTGTCAACGAGGAAGGAGGATGGGGAGGGGCAAAGGTTGGAGGTGGTGGCCGGATCGCCGGAGATGGCGATCGAAATTGCCGGATGTGATTTAGAGTAAATTACAATTTGGTCCCTCTCATTTAAATTAGAGTAAATTATAATTTGGTCCCTCTTATTTTAATAAAACTGTAGGACTTGTCCTTGTAAAAGAAAAAAGACAAAAATACCCCTCATTTAACTGAGTTTTTTAATGGAGTTAACGACGAGGGACGACTTTCAAAGCGATGTTTACAGACCAATGACTATACTTCCAGTTTTTGAAGTATAGGGACCACTTTCAAAGATTTTGGTAAACACCAGGGACGAAATTTGTAGTTTACTCAATATAAAATAAAAATGTAAAATGACTGAAATATCCCTTACTTAACAGATTGTTTTTAACAGAGTTAGCGTGAGGGACAAAAAGAGAAACCAATTGCAAACCACAAGGACGAAAAAAGCAGTTTTTAAACTATAGGGACGTAAATCGTTATAAAAATCAAACCACGGGGACGAAAATCGTAGTTTACTAAAAAAAATTATTTTGTTGCTTGTTTTTCATCATGTTATCCGCGGAAATCGTCACCCAAACACTTATAAGTAAATTCTTCTTCAGCATAGGGGCGGCCCTGGGGTGTGCCGGTGGTGTCGCTGCACGGGGCCTCCAATTGCCGAGGGCCTCTGTATAAGAAAATTATAATAGTTTCTGTTGGGTCATCAAAGATTTGAAGATGACCTCCTGATCTCTTTACATTCTTTGAAAACATCTTTTATACTTAGAGAAATTTTAGGTTCTTTGTAATAGCTTAGTCATGTTTTCAAAGTTCGGTGAAGTCAAAGATCAGCCAAAATCAAGAAGAAATAAATCTACCATTACGGATTGAAGATGAACTTCTCAACCCAAACTAAGCTATCTCACCGATTTTCTCCATGACAAATCGGTGAGATCCTCACAATAGGAGAATCCTTCCTTATCTCCTTGCTAAGAAGATTCTCACCTATTTTGTCCATGATAAATCGGTGGGATCCTCAAAATAGGAGGATCCTCCCTTGTATCTTTGCTAAGAAGATTTTCATCAAAAAAGAAATATCTGGTATGAGGGAAAAAGGTTCATTTGTTCTTTTTCCCATTCTTAGATATTGTCACCATCAAAGCTTTTTAGCACCATGAAAAATAGGAAAAGACACTTCAACTTTTGAGAGTCAAACCTGATCTTCAAATGACAAAGTGACAAGTGTCTCATGCATTAAATGTTCATGATACTATTTAAAGATGAAGACTTCTCCATGCAGACTACAACTCTTGAATATTTCTCTATGCTCAAGACATTCTGCTCTTCTCCTCCATTGAACTAATATAGGTTTCAATCTTTGTGTTTTAGAAGTTGTGTAGTTTTCAGTATTACTTTGTGAAGATTGTTAGAATAGATTTCATATGTTCTTTCCGCAACAATCTAATTGTTCTATGTGTAATTCTTGATTTGAAAAATCAATAAAAGAATTAATTAAGTGAAAAATTTGTGTAATGCATTCAAACCCCCCCCCCCCCCCTTCTACAATACCTGTTCTTATTCTTATTAGCCTTCTACGACTAACAGTTTCGTATATAAATTAATTACTACGTTTTTTCTCAAAAGTTATGACTAACAGTAAGAGAGCAAAAACTAAGGTTAGTTGGCTGATGACCAAGTTCGAATATAGGGCCTTGTTTTTAGAGTTTTCTGTTTATTTATGTTTCTTAATCCCTGTTTGTTTTTCTGATTAAATTTAAAGTTTTTAATGATTTTTTATTTTCTGATTAAGTTTTTAATGAACTTTGTTTCTTAATTCTTTGTTAATCCAATAATTAAATTATATTACTTTTACAATTTTTACTTTAAACCCAAAATCTATAATTCTTAATTATATACTTTATTTTTTTAATAGCATTTCTCAAAGTGCCTTTATAAAAGGTCGATCAATTCTTGATGGTGTGCTTGTGACTAATGAGGTGATCGACTTCATACGAAGAAAAAAGAAAAAAAGGCCTGATATTTAAAGTCGATTGCGAGAAGGCTTACGATTGTGTGGAGTGGGGCTTCTTGATTCAAAGTATGGAAAAAATGGGTTTTGGAAGTAAATGGGTCAAATGGATAAAGGCGTGTCTTCATTCGTCTCCAATGTCGATACTAGTGAATGGTAGTCCGACAAAGGAATTTGTGATGGGGAAAGGCCTTCGACAAGGCGACCCGTTAGCGCCTTTTTAATTTTTAATTGTTGCCGAAAGCTTACACATATTGACGGAAGAGGTGGTCAAATCCGGACTCTTTAAAAGTCTAAAAGTGGGTAGCAAGGAGGTTTCCATCTCGCACCTCCAATATGCGGACAACGTCATCTTTTTCGGGAAATGGAGCCTTATAAATCTCAAAAACTTGCTGAAAATTCTGAAATGGGGCTGAAAATTAACGTTCGTAAAAGCAAAATTTATGGCTTGGGAGTGCCGGAAGACGAGGTGCAAGAATGGGCTAGAGGAGTGGGTTGTGGTTCCGGTAAGTTCCCGTTTACTTACTGTTAGTCCCAGATGGCTAATAAAAATAAGAACAGGTATTGTAGAAGGGGGGGGGGGGGGGTTGAATACAATACACACATTTTCCACTTAATTAATTCTTTTATTGATTTTTCAAATCAAGAGGTACACATAGAACAATTAGATTGTTGCGGAAAGAACAGATGAAATCTATTCTAACAATCTTCACAAAGTAATACTGAAAACTACACAACTTCTAAAACACAAAGATTGAAAGCTATATTAGTTCAATGGAGGAGAAGAGCAGAATGTCTTAAGCACAGAGAAATCTTCAAGAGTTGTAGTCTGCATGGAGAAGTCTTCATCTTTAAATAGTACCATGAGCATTTAATGCATGAGACACTTGTCACTTTGTCATTTGATGGTCAGGGTTGACTCTCAAAAGTTGAAGTGTCTTTTCTTATTTTTCATGGTGCTAAAAAGCTTTGATGGTGACAATATCTAAGAATGGGAAAAGGACAAATGAACCTTTTTCCCCCATACCAGATATTTCTTCTTTGATGAAAATCTTCTTAGCAAAGATACAAGGTTGTAAGAGAGCCATCACCAATGCATGAAGATGTCCATCTTATTTAGCTCAGAACCTGCAATCATAAAGAATTTATTTCCTAAGTACCCATTTGGTGGTGGGTCCTTTTGGGTTAGGTGTTAAAGAAGAAGAATTGGTATCAATCAGGTCAATTCTTTCTTTCAGACAGTCTTTGGCAAGATGAAAAATATCACCACAGATATAGCATTTTCTATAAATAAAAGTCTTTTTAGAAAATTGACATTTTTCCTTACTTTTGGCTTTTGTTTCAAAGATTTTGATGAAGTAACAAAGATTTGGGGTGCAGAACCTAAGATTCTTTTTTCAGAATTTGGGAGGAAATGAATCTTCTCTTTTGAGTTGGACATTTTGATGTTCACAGATCGAGGAACAAAATTGGTGGAGGAAGCCACAAAAGTATTTTTGGAATATCTGAGGATTTTCTTTTTAAGGAAAAAGGTAGCCAAAGACTTGCCTTTTTCAGATGCAGAAAAAAAATTGTATGAGTTGGAAAGATTTCTTTTGAGAATTTTAGAAGGCATGGGTTCAGACAAGGATGTTTCATCTAAAGTCAAGATTTTCAGAAGGTCATGAATAGGTTTGAGAGAGTTATTTGAATCTTGAGCTTCTTCATTTGGAAAGAAGATGGGATCTTTGGCCTTTATAAACATACCAAATTTTAGAGCTTCAAATAACATCAGAATTCATGGACACAGACCCAATTGAACTTGATTCGGAGGTTTCATAAAAAGATGGTGAAACACAGGAGGTGGAAGCAAGAGTTTTTGAAGATTGATCAATTTCCATTTTTCCAAAGCCTAAACCAGTTTTGTCATCACAAGAAATCTGATTTTGAAAAATCTTTTCTAGATTTTTGGAGGAACTAGTCCATTTTCTCACAATTTCTTGCTCCTTTTTAAAACGTTTAAATATTTTGTTTTTCCTCCTTGGCAAGAATAAAGTTGATTGATTTTAGATCTTCAAGCTCAGCCTTAACTTTGTCAAAGTGTCTCAGTTGAGAGAGACATATTTGAAGTTGATAGGAAATAGATTTTATTTAAGCATTTACCTTTTTCTTAGCAACTTTAGCATAATAGAAATCAATGGTTAAAGAATCAAATGCTTCAATCTTTTCAGCATCAGAAAGAGAGTGAAAAGGATGTACCTGTGATGAGGAGGATAAGCACTTAGCTGATACAAGAGCAGTTGAGGGGGTGTGGCCTTCTGGATCATCCATGTCATTTATCTTGGCCATGAAGCACACATTTGAAGTGTCATTCTCTCTTTCAGATGTGGGTTCATCTGCCAAATCATGAGTTTCAGCAGGCAGACCCTTTCCTCTTCTGACAAGTCTTTTGTTTCTTTCCTTTTCTCTCTTGTATTTTTCTTTGTATCTTTCAGCCCGGTCAGAATTTGCAGAAGAGAGAGGTTGGCCGAATTTTTGGGAAGGGGAGAGATTGATAGAGTCATATTTGGATCTTTCCGATTTTGAGAAAAATCGGCCCGAGGAAGAAGTTCTGGGTCTTTTAAAGTGTTTACTTCTGCACTCAGAGGCAAAATGACCCATTTTACCACAGTTAAAACATTCCTCGTTAGTTTTGTCCGAAGAGGAGTGTTTGGAGAGAGAATATGAGGATTTCAACTAAACTTACATTTTCCATAAGAGAATCGAGATTTGGATTTAGAATACCCATCCAACATGGCCATTTCATCTGATAATTTGTCAACTGGAGTTTCCTCACATTCATCCTCAGCATCACTAAGATATGCTTCTAAATGCTCATTGGGATCTTCTTGATTATCATGGTGAGAGTCAGATGGGTAGGTGATTCTTGGAATACACTTAGTTCTTTTGGAAGAGTCACTTAAGAGAGCTAGAGAAGAGCTCTAACAATCTTCACAAAGTAATACTGAAAACTACACAACTTCTAAAACACAAAGATTGAAAGCTATATTAGTTCAATGGAGGAGAAGAGCAGAATGTCTTGAGCACAAAGAAATCTTCAAGAGTTGTAGTCTACATGGAGAAGTCTTCATCTTTAAATAGTACCATGAGCATTTAATGCATGAGACACTTGTCACTTTGTCATTTGAAGATCAGGTTTGACTCTCAAAAGTTGAAGTGTCTTTTCCTATTTTTCATGGTGCTAAAAAGCTTTGATGGTGACAATATCTAAGAATGGGAAAAAGGACAAATGAACCTTTTTTCCCCATACCAGATATTTCTTCTTTGATGAAAATCTTCTTAGCAAAGATACAAGGGAGGATCCTCGTATTTTGAGGATCCCATCGATTTGTCATGGACAAAATAGGTGATAATCTTCTTAGCAAGAAGATAAGGAAGGATTCTCATATTGTGAGGATCTCACCGATTTGTCATGGAGAAAATCGGTGAGATAGCTTAGTTTGGGTTGAGAAGTCAATCTTCAATTCGCATTGGTAGATTTACTTCTTCTTTATTTCGGCTGATCTTTGACTTCATCGAACTTTGAAAACATGACTAAGCTATTACAAAGATGTTAGTCCCAGATGGCTATAACAAGTATTGTAGAAGGCGGGGGGGGGGAGGTTGAATACAATACTCAAATTTTTCACAAGTTTTAATTCTATTATTGAAAATCTTTCAACAAGAATTACACATAGAAAACTTAAGACTGTTGCGGAAAAGAACAGATAAACTATTCTAACAATCTTACACAAAGTATACTAACAAAACAACTAAGAACACTTAGAACAAAGTTGTAAAGTTTTTCAAGCAAAAAGGAAATTCTTGCACTGAGAGAAATCTTCCAGTTTGCGTAGAATATCTAGGAGCATACAGTAATCTTCAAGTCTCTCAAGACGTAAGTTATGATCTGCATGGAGAGGTCTTCCTTTTATAGTGACAAGGAGTGTGCAAGCATTGAATGCTTGGGACACTTGTCATCATCATACTTGCTGAGGATGTTGACTTCTGAAAAGCTGAGATGTCCTTATCACCTTTTACAAAGTACTGGAAATAGAACTCATGCATGAGAAAAGGACTTTATATGGTAATGGATAAAAGGACAAATTGTCACTTTTATCTTACAATAGGATATTGTCCCATAATAAAATATCTTCTCATTTTGTCTTCAAGGAGTACACCACCGATGCAAACTTTGAGATATGTGACACATCTTTGAAGAAAAAGCATCTTTGAGATATGTGACACATCTTGAAGAAAAGCATTTTTGACTTCGGTGACACGTCTTTGAGATATGTGACACATCTTTGAAGAAAGGCATCTTTGAGATATGTGACACATCTTTGAAGAAAAGCATCTTTGAGATATGTGACACATCTTTGAAGAAAAGCATCTTTGACTTCGGTGACACATCTTTGAAGAAAGGCATCTTTGAGATATGTGACACATCTTGGAAGAAAAGCATCTTTGAGATATGTGACACATCTTTGAAGAAAAGCATCTTTGACTTCGGTGACACATCTTTGAAGAAAGGCATCTTTGAGACTTCTTGAGATCCCACCTATTTGAGAGACTTCATAGGTGGGATAAGTTGGCCGATACAGAGAGTGATCGGTGGAGAGGTGTCCACCGATGTGTGAGACAACCATCGGTGGACAATGACTTGCATGTATTGAGTAAAGATCTTTCACTTCCACAATGAGAGAATCTTCAATCTTGACTTTGGTTGATCTTTGACTTCACCAAACATTTGCTATCTTGTACAAGCCATTACAAAGAACCATGCATCCAAAATTTCTCTAAGTATAAAATGTTTTTCAAAGTATAAAAGGAGATCATGAGGTCATCTTCAAATCTTGATGACCCAACAATCTCCCCCTATTTGATGATGACATCCATACTTAGAAAAACATGAGTAAGACAAAGAATAATGCATGTTGACCCATCTTTACTCTTTTGGGTTCCTTTTCACACAGTCCATTTTTTTTGTTTTTTTTGTGTGTGTATGTATATATGATATTTACATATAAGAAAAAATAAAAAGGTATAGCTGTACAAATAATCGAAAGGAAAAGGAAAGAAGTATAAACAATATAAACAGAATGAATATTACTTGTATCTTTGGAGGGGCGAGTTGAAACTTGTGTCTGGCTTGAGGATTCTTCATTTTGATTTGCAGCCTGTTGATGTGTTGGAGAACTTTATCTTTCAGGCACTTTTGCTTTTCTTCAGATGTTCCAAATCTTCAAGTCATTCACTTACTCCAAAAGATTTCAGCCAAGTGAATCTGTGGGTTTTGATAGGAGACAACCCATTATAGTAACAAACTTTGAGGAGGGTTGAGTTTGAGTGAATCAGCCTCGGGATGCTTCTGCCAGACACTTGCATTTTCTTTCTTTCTCTTGGCATCTTCAGCTCTTCCTGTTCAGCATCATCATCCTTTGTCTTTGTTTTGCTCCCCCTCAGTAGATCAGTCGGTTTTGTGTTTCTCCCCCTCAGTTTGATCCGCCCGGACTGATGTGCTTCCCCTTGACCGGTCCGCCGATTTCCTCATTTTTTTTAAGTTGGTCGCTGGATATGAGTACTGAGGGTTGATGTTGCTCCCCCTCAGATGAATTCTCCCCCTCAGTGGCCGACGCAGGAAAAACACCAAGAGAAAATGAAAAATCGGCCATAACCAAGACTACTACCACATTTTTTTTTGCTCAAAACCACCGAATTTGGGGGCACACCACCGAAATTTCGGTGGTGTGGTCGGTGGTATGAAATTTTTTTTTTTAGATTTTTTTTGGTTTTTTTTGCTTCCCCACCGAAAATTGGCTAATTTCGGTAGGAAAATCGGTAGTTTTTTTTTCCAAAAATTAATCATTCCCACCGAAATTTTGCAAGAGTTTGACAAAATCTGCTAAGGCATCAGGGAGAAATTTTTCAAGGTGAGGAAAAGATTGGAATTTCATCTTCCAATTTTTTGATGACCCACAAAGATTGAGTTTGAGGAATTTTTTGAGTAGAAGGATTTGGGATGATATATGTGGAAGAGTTTGTAGTATGTGGGTTTTGAGAAAAGGAGAGTTGGGTTGCTGTCCAAGAGTGAACAATGATGGAAGAAAGAATAGGATGATGAGATGACACATAGAAAGTTGGTTCTGGTGAGAGGTAGATTGGTGAGATGAGATCATGGTGATGACGTCATTAAAAGAAAAAGGTGTCTACCATGCATGGGGGTGACATCATTTGGAGGGGTTCTTTCCTATCTAGATACATAGGAAAGGAGATTTGTGAGAGAAGAATAGTGTCCACCAATGAGAATTCGGTGGAAACTTAGGACACATAGTTATTGATTATTGCACATGCCAAGTTGACTTATTATGTTGCATGATAATCTTGAAGATTTCTTCAAATTTCTCACTTTGATATTTTTGCACATAGATCCATCTGTCCATCTCATAATCTGCAATCACAAAGAATTTATTTTCTAGGTACCCATTTTGTGGTGGGTCCTTTTGGGTTAGAAAGAAAAGAATTGGAGTCACTTAGATCAATTCTTTCTTTCGGACAGTCTTTGGCAACATGAGAAGTATCACCACAGATATAACACTTTTTATAAAGAAATGCCTTTTTAGAAGTTTGACATTTTTCCTTATTTTTGCCTTTTATTTTCAAAGATTTTGAAGAAGTATAAAAAATTCGGGGTGCAGCACCTAAAATTCCTTTTTCAAAATTTGGGAGGACAGAAATATTTTCCTTTGAATTGGACATTTTGAGGCTCACAGATCGGGGAAGAAAATCGGTAGGAGATGTCACATGGGTATTTTTAGAAAAAAATGGAGGATTTCTTTTTAATAAAGAATCGGCACCCAGAGACTTTCCTTTTTCAGAGTTAGAAAATATTTTGCTTGAGTTGGAAGAGGAGGAAACATCATCTAAAGTCAAGAATTTTTGAAATTCATGGATATGTGTCGAAGAATCATTGGAATCTTGAGCCTTTTCCTTTGGAAAGGAAATATGATCTTTTGCCTTTAAAAACATTCCAAATTTTAAATCTTTAGATGAATCTGCAGAATTCATGGACTTAGACCCAATAGAATTGGAATTGGAAGTTTCACAAGAAGTAGGTGAAGCACATGAGGTGGAAGCATGAGATTTTGAAGATTTACCAGTTTCCATTTTTCCAAAGCCTAGACCAGTTTTGTTATTACAGGAAATCTGATCTTGAAAAATCTTTTCCAAGTTTTTGGAAGAACTGGTCCATTTTCTCATGATTTCTTGTTCCTTTTGAAAACGTTTGAATATTTTGTTTTTCTCCTTGGAAAGAATAAATGTTAGGAATATTTCATATAGATTTGATGTGTCAAAACTTCAACTTACAAGGGTTCGAATTGTAATATGTTTATTTTATAGTTATCCTTGTAAATTCTAGTTTATCTAGGATTCCTAGTTTATCTAGGATTGGTATTTATCTAGTTTCTAGTTTATCTAGGTTTCTAGTATATAAAGAAACCTAGAGATATAGAATTAGACGTTCTTGAAACCCACGTTTAAACAAAAACGTGTAGATGTGTGTGCATGAGCCCCAAGGTTCTTAATCCTAATACTTGAGAAGAAGTATTCGTTTGTTGATAACTTAGGTCAACAAATTGGGGCGTGAGTATGTAATCAGTATGTTTAAATTAATGAACCTTGTTAGCTATACAAATCTGTCGTTTAATTCCGCTGTTCATGTTGTGATTTGTATATGTTTATTCCATGATCTAGAACTAATCATTCTTGAGCTTAAAGATCCGGTTTAGGGTTTTTATAAATCCTATCAGGTGGTATCAGAGCACATGGTGCTCTCTGATCTGGAAGAAAAACAAGGTTTAATGGAAGATTTGAAGAGACGAAAGAAGACGAACGAAAGAAAGAAAAATCAGATTTTTCGCAGAAATTTTCTGGAAAATCACAGCCGGCCGTTTCGCCTATTCCCAGAGATTGAACCGTCGGATCGTCGCGATTTTTGGACAGCAGCTTCGGGACACATTGTTTAACATTATGTCTGGTTGGATTGGCCGTACGACGTCCAGAACGCTCCCAGAAATTCTCGAAATCCAGCAGTTGTTTTTTCTTGATAAAAATTGTTCTTCACTCAGAATTCCTCAAAGCCATGAAATCAAAGCCGCGATGCAATGGAGAATACATGTCACACACCATGTTAGGATCATGCTCGACAAAAGGAGGATGATTTTTGTTTGTTTCAAGAAAATTCACACACACAAGGTATGAAGGTTTGATGAACGATAGAGGAAGAATGCTTAAATGACTACCCTTTGATCGTCATCAGTTGATTACAAAAAGGAAGATTAATTAGAGTTTGTTTGAAGAAGAAGTGAAAGTTAGAGTTTGTGTTCTTATCATATCTTTAAAGGTATCCTTCACCTGTTAAAGATAACCCGTGATATTATGAAGATTATTAACGTAATTGTTCGAAGAATGTGACTTCAATTTGACGAAATCTTAGAGAAGAAGATTGGTCGAAGGACAGGGATCCCCTCATTCATGAGAATGACGTTGTTGTTCACTTGGTTTCTACGGGATATAAGACTCAAGGTTTGGTTTTTTACTTCAACTTCAAATAGATAATGGTTGATTTTCTTTACAACGTAATTGATATAACCTCGAAGACACAATGATGGTTAGCATAAATTCAGGGGAAGAAGAAGTGTTGATCATTCAAGGGGAAGATTCAAGTTTGATAAGTTTTGGATTTGATTATGTCAAAAAGGGGAAGAGCTACTTGAAGATTCTGATGCTAAGTTTTGTCATCATCAAATAGGGGAAGATTGTTAGGAATATTTCATATAGATTTGATGTGTCAAAACTTCAACTTACAAGGGTTCGAATTGTAATATTTTATTTTATAGTTATCCTTGTAAATTCTAGTTTATCTAGGATTCCTAGTTTATCTAAGATTGGTATTTATCTAGTTTCTAGTTTATCTAGGTTTCTAGTATATAAAGAAACCTAGAGATATAGAATTAGACGTTCTTGAAACCCACATTTAAACAAAAACGTGTAGATGTGTGTGCATGAGCCCCAAGGTTCTTAATCCTAATACTTGAGAAGAAGTATTCGTTTGTTGATAACTTAGGTCAACAAATTGGGGCGTGAGTATGTAATCAGTATGTTTAAATTAATGAACCTTGTTAGCTATACAAATCTGTCGTTTAATTCCGCTGTTCATGTTGTGATTTGTATATGTTTATTCCATGATCTAGAACTAATCATTCTTGAGCTTAAAGATCCGGTTTAGGGTTTTTATAAATCCTATCAATAAAGTTGATGGATTTTAGATCTTCAAGCTTAACCTTAACTTTTTCAAAGTTTTCCAGTTGAGAGTGACAAAACAGCAGTTGAGAGGAAAGAGATTTTATTTGAGCATTTGCCTTTTGCTTAGCAGTTTTAGCATCAAAAAGATCAATGGTTAAAGAATCAAATGCTTCAACCTTTTCATTATCAGAAAGAGATAGAAATGGATGTACCTGTAATGAGGAGGAGAGGCACTTAGCTGATACAAGAGCAGTTGAGGAGATGTGGCCTTCTGAATCATCCATGTCATTTATCTTGGCCATGAAACAGACATTTGCGATGTCATTCTCGCTTTCAGATGTGGGTTCATCTGCCAAATCATGAGTTTTAGCAGGCAGACCCTTTTCTTTTCTGACAAGTCTTTCATTTCTTTCTTTTTCTCTCTTGTATTTTTTTCTTGTATCTTTCAGCCCGGTCAGAATGTGCAGAAGAGGAGAGATTGGTGGAATCATGTTTGGAGAGAGAAAAGGATGATTTTCTACCAGACTTAGATTTTCCAGAAAGGTGGTGAGATTTAGATTTAGAATACCCATCCAACATGGCCATTTCATCAGATAATTTATCAACTGAAGTTTCCTCACATTCATCCTTAGCATCACTAAGATATGCATCCGAATGATCATTGGGATCTTCTTGACTATCATAGTCAGAGTCAGATGGGTAGGTGATTTTTGGAAAACACTTAGTCTTATTGGAAGAGTCACTTAGGAGAGCTAGAGGAGAGCTCTTTATGTCTGTGATGACAGATTTCCTTTGCAGCTTAGTCTGCTCATAGTTGAAAAGAGTTCCATAAAGAGAAGTGAGAGGCATATGATCAAGATCCTTGGTCGTCTTTATACAAGTACAGATATTTTCCCAAAAATCAGGAAGACAGTCCATAAATTTGCACAAGACTTCCTCATTGTCATACACTCTACCTAACAGCTTTAAGTCATTAAGAAGACTGTTAAAGCGATTATAGTAGTTGGAGAGAGATTCTCCTTTCTCATAAGAAAAGAGTTCAAATTTTCTAACAAGAGCAATCTTTCTGCTCTTTTTAACTTCATTTGTACCTTCGTACAAAACACACAGAGTGGACCACATTTCTTTGGCAGTAGAGAGATTTACCAGAGAGTGGTACACTTCATCAGGAAGAGAGAGAGCAATGATAGTTCTAACTTTAGAATCAAGAGACACAAGACGTTTTTCCTCATCAGTATATTTCTTAGGATTTTTAAGAATGTAACGACCATTAACAGCAGATTTTTCTTCATCAGAGGAATCATCAGAATCATCTTTGCCAACAACTTCCTTACCGGATTTCTTGGTTTCATAGCGAGACCAAACTTTAGGGACTATGGGTCCCTCACTGAGAATAGTTGGATATCTACTATCCATTCCTTCCATGAAAAGCATCATCCGGCTTTTCCACAAAGAAAAGTTGTTGGAATTAAACTTGGGAGGTTTGGCTATAGAGCCGTTTTCAGAAAAGGTGTTTTGAGAAAAAGCTTCATTTTTGGAAGAAGAAGCAGCCATTGCAGATCAAGTTTATGAATTAAACTTCCTGCTCTGATACCACTTGTTAGTCCCAGATGGCTATAACAAGTATTGTAGAAGGGGGGGGGGGGGGTTGAATACAATACTCAAATTTTTCACAAGTTTTAATTCTATTATTGAAAATCTTTCAACAAGAATTACACATAGAAAACTTAAGACTGTTGCGGAAAAGAACAGATAAACTATTCTAACAATCTTACACAAAGTATACTAACAAAACAACTAAGAACACTTAGAACAAAGCTGTAAAGTTTTTCAAGCAAAAAGGAAATTCTTGCACTGAGAGAAATCTTCCAGTTTGCGTAGAATATCTAGGAGCACACAGTAATCTTCAAGTCTCTCAAGACGTAAGTTATGATCTGCATGGAGAGGTCTTCCTTTTATAGTGACAAGGAGTGTGCAAGCATTGAATGCTTGGGACACTTGTCATCATCATACTTGCTGAGGATGTTGACTTCTGAAAAGCTGAGATGTCCTTATCACCTTTTACAAAGTACTGGAAATAGAACTCATGCATGAGAAAAGGACTTTATATGGTAATGGATAAAAGGACAAATTGTCACTTTTATCTTACAATAGGATATTGTCCCATAATAAAATATCTTCTCATTTTGTCTTCAAGGAGTACACCACCGATGCAAGCTTTGAGATATGTGACACATCTTTAAAGAAAAAGCATCTTTGAGATATGTGACACATCTTGAAGAAAAGCATTTTTGACTTCGGTGACACATCTTTGAGATATGTGACACATCTTTGAAGAAAGGCATCTTTGAGATATGTGACACATCTTTGAAGAAAAGCATCTTTGAGATATGTGACACATCTTTGAAGAAAAACATCTTTGACTTCGGTGACACATCTTTGAAGAAAGGCATCTTTGAGATATGTGACACATCTTTGAAGAAAAGCATCTTTGAGATATGTGACACATCTTTGAAGAAAAGCATCTTTGACTTCGGTGACACATCTTTGAAGAAAGGCATCTTTGAGACTTCTTGAGATCCCACCTATTTGAGAGACTTCATAGGTGGGATAAGTTGGCCGATACAGAGAGTGATCGGTGGAGAGGTGTCCACCGATGTGTGAGACAACCATCGGTGGACAATGACTTGCATGTATTGAGTAAAGATCTTTCACTTCCACAATGAGAGAATCTTCAATCTTGACTTTGGTTGATCTTTGACTTCACCAAACATTTGATATCTTGTACAAGCCATTACAAAGAACCATGCATCCAAAATTTCTCTAAGTATAAAATGTTTTTCAAAGTATAAAAGGAGATCATGAGGTCATCTTCAAATCTTGATGACCCAACAAAAGAACCTAAAATTTCTCTAAGTATAAAAGATGTTTTTCAATAAAGAGATCAGAAGGTCATCTTCAAATCTTTAATGACCCAACACTTACCTTGGTTTACCGGTAGGTGCCTCGATGAGACGGTGTGGTAATTGGGAACCGGTAATTGATAAGGTGAAGAAAAGGCTTGCGTCGTGGAAAGCAAAGGTAATTTTTTTTGTTGGACGATTGACCTTAGTCAAAGCGGTAATGGGAAGTATTCCTATGTATTTTTTTCCTTATATCGAGCCCCGAGCGGAGTGCTAAAAGAATTGGAGAGTGTGAGATGTAGGTTCTTTTTTTAGGGGGGGGGAAGGGTCCGGCGAATGTGGTAAAAAAGTTTTGTCGTGGGTAAAATGGGTAGATACGTTAAAGAGTTGGGATAAGAGGGGCTTAAACATCGGGAGCTTAAAATTGGCTAATTGGGGTCTATTGGCCAAGTGGTGGTGGCGGTTTACCAATGAAAAAACGCATTTTGGGTCAAAATAATAAAAAGTATATACGGGGAGGGGGGTTGTTTGAAAACACATGTGATTCGATAAATGCAGGTACGACATGGAATAATATAGTTCGCATCGGTCCGGAAATGGATGGCTTAGGCGTGGACTTCTCGAGGTCGTTTCGGTAGAAGATAGGAGAAGGTGTGGAGACAAGATTTTGGAGAGATCGATGGGCGGGCAACGAGACTTTTAAATATGACTTCCCACATCTATTCCGATTAGAGGTGGATCAAGAAACAATCATCAAGGATAGGGGCAATTGGATTGACGGGTCATGGGTTTGGAGGTGGAATTGGAGAAGGCCCCCGAGAGGAAGAGAAATAGGAGAATTGGAAAACCTAGTACAAAGATTAAAGGCAATCCAACTCCATAGGGGTCAATAAGATAAAATTGAGTGGTCACTTGACGATTCGAAAACCTTCAACGCCAAAAAACTAAAGGAACTTCTTGAAAGAGGAGGAACCAATACAAACCGGAACATGGAACCTACAACGTGGACGAAGATTATCCATAAAAAGGTATGCATCTTCATATGGAGGGTAAGCAAAGGTAGAATCCCAACGCGCATGGATTTGGATCACATTGTCATTGACTTGGATTCAGTGTTATGTCCAAGATGCGGTGATGCGAGTGAGTCGATGGATCACGCTCTTGTGAGTTGTCCGGAAGTCAAAGAGGTGTGGAACATGGTAGGAAGATGGTATCGAAAAGATCTACGGTCGTTACAATCGGTGCAAGAGTTACTTCAAGAAGGTCTAAATATAGGAGATCAAGTTCCAAGTTCGAAGATTTGGGAGGGTGTGAAGTGGGTGTTCCTTTTCATGATTTGGACGCATAGAAACAATGTCGTTTTCAACGACGATAAAAGGAAACTTTCTGATCTATTATGTGAATTCCAACGAAAATCGTTCGAATGGATTTCCCAACGCAGCAAGATTTTATCGTCGGATTGGAAAGGATGGCTCGCGGATCCGTTGGCTCTGACTTAATTCAGCCTAGTCCCAAAGTTTCGGGGGGATAACAGTCCTGCAGGAGAACGTTCTGTATAGACCATCGTAAGCAGCTGTGAATTTTCTACTTCGGTTCGGGCCTGTATACCTCTGTTTTGTTCGGGGCTGTGGATTGTATCTGATCGGGTTAAGATGTTGTTACCTTACTGAAATGTATGATAGAGGTCTGAACAATCTGATGTGTTGGCTATTTGGTGTGGTCTGAATGGGCTAAGCCACTGTATGGAATAAGCAATGGTTGTCCAGGAAGGTTGCTGACCGCTTTTGGTTCGGCTTGGCTGTTTTGATTAAGCTCCAGTTGTGGCTTACTGCTGGTAATCCGTGGGGGGCATAATCTGGTAAGGTGCTTTTTCGTTAGTCGTGTTTGTTGTTGTTTGGGCTTTGCTCGGTTCGGATGTACTCTCATTTGGTTGTTTAATAATAATGCCTTGCCTTTCAATTTTTTTTGGTTTTTTAATCTCCATTCGTCGTCGTCATCAAACATCGTGTCTGTTTGGCTCTTTCATTTATAAAGTTGGATTCAATAACTTTGATTATTTAGTATTGTTTTTATGTTTGTAAAAATTTCTTATACAACTTTCTTTGATTATTTAATAGAATGTAGAAAAATAAATTTAAACAACTGTTGATTTTTTCTATATATTATTTTGGAACTTTTTTAATTGTTATTGTTAGATTCTTATTTTATTTTAACTATAATAGAGTTATAAAACATTCTTGTTTATATATGTTTGTGTAATTATTGATAATGATTGATTACTTTATATAAAATATGAGGTCTGCAACTAAAAAATTTGAATTGGATAATTTTAAAGGTAAATGATGAACAAGTTTTTCAATGTCAAAGATGAACCATCTATTGATTTATTATAAAACATATGTCAGAAAATAGTAAAAAATAACTTAAATAGTATATTAAAAAAATTAAGGGTCATATTTTGTTTATTGCAGAGGACCTCTAAAATGTCAGGTCGGCCTGCTTCAGTATTGTCCATTTACAGGGCCGGCCCTGGGGTGTGCTGGTGGTGCCGTCGCACGGATCGGAGGCCTCCAAAAATTTTTATATTTTTTATTTGTAATAAAATTAGTTTATTAGTTAATTCGTACAAGAAAATTTTGAAAATAATTATCTAACACAGCGGGAGGAATGCTTGGCTATCACACACATTACCCAGGTGTTCAAGCCTTGTATGTTTTATTTTTTAATTTTTTTGGATTCTTTTTATTATTATTATTAGCGTAAACCTCACTTTTGGTCCGTGTGGTTTGCAAAAAATAACGAAAATCGTTTCTAGAGTTCATTTATTACAAATTAGCCACTACTGTTTGTATTTTTGTCCGGTTTGGTCCCTTTAACTAACGGAGGTTAAATAAAAACGTTAGTTAAGGGGCAATTTAGCCATTTTACAATTTTTTTGTCTTACCCTCCTTTTTTGACTCAACAATCACTACCCCACCCACCTTACCCAACCCCTCCCCTACTCCCTCTCATCTTCTTCCTAAATATGACCCACACCCACACACACACACACACACACACATATATATATATATATATATATATATATCTATACTACATATATATGCATTCAAGACAGTTGTCTTAATTACAAGTCCTTAAGCACAATGTACTTCTATTTCAAGCATGAAATTGGAAAAACTCTTAATTACTACTTGGAAAGCATATGGTATAACTTCTTATTGCAAGGATTTTCAAATAGGCCCATACCTAAGGTACAACCCATGCTTTCCTCTTATTCACGTCTCAGCCCCATGCTTTCCTCTGAAATGGAGAACAGAAACGTGATTTCTTCCTGAAGCTATTTTTGGGTCCCATGATGAAGAGTAAACCCCCCTCCTTCGTTGTCAGTTCCTCAAAAGCTATCTCACTGCTGAAGTCTCTGGAATCGCCTCTTCTTCGTTGTCACTGCCCCGCTTCTGGTATGGTTTGATTTATACTTGTATCTTCTCCATTTTTTCTTTTGAGTTCCTTTTATGTTTTCGTTTATGATTCTGTAACGTCCCAAAAATTACAAGCAAATTTAAATTTTTAAATAAACAATTCATTTATAACAACTCATTAAATGGATCCCAACGTTTCGTTTGCAAACTCATAATTAATATCTTTATAATAAAAAACAGCGGAATAAACGTTTAATTAATAAAACCATAAAACAACCAGCTCTCCTCGCCCGCCAGTGTGTACTTGTCACGCCTTGGAGCCGCTCAGACCTGAAACCACAGTTTATTGGGAAAGGGTAAGCACGAAGCTTAGTGAATTCCAACACATGCGCATATAGGAATTATATACACATCACCCCTATCCGCACATAAGCAACAACATCACAGTTACATAAAACGAGTAAACATCTACAAGTAATTATGTATCCAACAGCTCAGTCCCATCGAGCCCTCGGTCCCACCGAATTGTAATGTAACACACTCGTCACACCGAGTTCCCACTACGTTCCTTTCCACTTCCTCGGTCCCACCGAATTGTAATGTAACACACTCGTCACACCGAGTTCCCACAACGTTTCTTTCGACTTCCTCGGTCTCACCGAATTGTAATATAAAACATTTATACTAAGAATTCAAACCAATCAAATATTACACACCACAAACAACTAGTTCACACCACAAAGACAGTAGTACATGCAAACTATTATGACATGCATACAACCCCTAACTACACAGTGAGAGAACTCACCTCGAATGCGCGCCCAACTTAATAACACAGTTCAAGCTTCACAATTACGGTCACTTCCCAGCACCTAAATGCATGTTAAAACGTGTCAATACGAGACCCGGACCCTATGACACGACACACGCTTAAACCGTCACTAAAACTAAATCCCGTTCACCCAAAACAGGTCTGTTCGGGACCTGTTTCGACCCCTTTAAACCCAGAAAATTCCCAATATTATTTCATGACCAGAAAGTACTCAGAGTTAGGATTCCGAGGACATATAATACGCCTCCTAACGATTTTTCTACAATTTACTACGGATTTTACAAAAACAGTTTCCAGAACAGCGAAATTCAGCACCTTTCAGTATAAAACGACAATTTGACCCATGCTACGTCCCGAACTGGGTTTTGCACAAAACACAGAAAAGTTTCTAGACTCAAAAAGGGAACTTTTGACACCAGTTTCACCCCAAACCGAGTTACGAGCAGAAAGTTATGATTTTCGCAAGATCGAGGCAAATTCCAGAAGTTTTCACATGAAATGACGAAACACCGAACTTGCGACCACTTTTTCGCCCAGTTAGAGACCGAACCAGTTTTTCGCTAAAACACGGAAAACGTGCTCGACCCTGAACTTGAACCGTGGGCGCCAGATTCGGCTCAAACGGAGTTACGACGGAAAAGTTATGGTTACATGAAAACTGGACAGAAAACTAATTTTCACATAAAATGACGATTGTAATTACGGTTACACGATTAAGGTTACGGGTTGGGGTTTAGCTAACAATGGTTTACGAAAACTGGACAACACCCGGCACCACCCACTGCCACCTCCGGCCGTGGTGCTCACCGGCGGCGGCGGTATTTCCGGCGACTCTTATATACACGCACACGCACGCACACCCTCACGCACACACCACTCCATCCTCACACCACCGCTCTCCTTACTCCCGATCGTCCCACGCAAAAAGACACATACACCCACACAACCCGCCGCCCACCCACGGCCACCACAGCGGCGGCGTGCGGCGGTGGTTGTTCCACCGGAAAAACGAAAAGGAAAGGAAAGCGAAACGAAACGAAGAAACGACTTACCTTGCGACGTCTACCCTCTTCCCCTCGACTTCTCCGACGAAAGGTGGTGTTGGCGGCGACCTCCGGCGACCTCCGGCGGCAGCAGCGACGATCCTCCGGCGTCTCTCTCTCTCTCTCTTCGTTTCTCTTGTTCTCTTCCTCTCTCTCTTCTCGCTACCTCTCTCTCTCTCGTCGTTCCTTTCTCACTGCCGCACACACACAAGAAAAAAAAAGAAGGGCTCCTAGGGTTGGTTGGTCACGGCGAGAAGAAGGGAACAAGAAAAGGGGTTGAGGCCGGTTGTGGTCATGGGCCGACCACCCCATGCACCAATTAAGAAAAATTACAAAATGGTCCCTGCAGTTTCAATACTTAACTAATAAACCCCAACAGCTAAGATTTACCATTTGGTTCTTATCTCCTAATCCCGTTAAATAGTTTCGCTTAATAAAATAAATAAATAAATAAATAAATAATTAATTAATTAAAACGCATAACGGGACACGGGCTTTACAACTCTCCCCCACTTGAATTAGACTTCGTCCCCGAAGTCTACGTCCGCAAACAGCTCCTAATAACTCTCTCGCATTTGATGATATCCCAATCTCAATCCACTCTCAAGCTCTAACCATTCTAAAGCTGCTCACTAGTATACCCTACAGGATACTCGATTACGATCCCTCCTATCATTAATTGACGATTAACTTCTATGAATTCTAATAGACTCCAAAGATTTTCAATAAACTATATCAACAAAACATCGACCCCCTGCCGAACATCGGTCCAACCGATTACAATAACAAACATCGGCCACCCGCCGGACATCGGTCCAACCGATCACAATAACAAACATCGGCCACCCGCCGAACATCGGTCCAACCGATCACAATAACAAACATCGGCCACCCGCCGAACATCGGTCCAACCGATCACAATAACAAGCATAAGCGTGGTATTATCCTAGACACTAACACCAATAGATATCCCCCACACCCAAATCAACTAACACACACGTAGGTCATTCCACCATAACCATCCATCACAAGTGATCATTTCAGGGTTACTACCACCATTACTATGATTATCTCAAAGTCGGCTACAATTCTCCGATTATACTAAAGGTGTTTGGCCTCAAGCCCAAAAGTCGACACCTAAATATATCACCTACCTCAAACTGGTTGATGCGCATTTATTCTCTTAATAACAAAGGGCATCAATCCCTTAACCGATACTATTCGGCCTACAGTACTAACGCGCGTGGAATATCTACCTTCCACCGTCGACGTATCATCCACACTTGCTCTACGAACCCAAGTCACACCGTATCGAGGATACACCTTGACGTCTACCTCCCAGGTAACGCCTCAAGACCCAGCACACCGGAACTACCTCCCAGGTAAGTGCCCACAACTATATCCTCCTAGTACCTACTGGAAAGTCTAGGTTAAAACACATGAATACCGGGGTCCCACCCCGAGATACCCAATCGACCATTACCAACGACTGACTAACGTGTCTAAGGATCCAAGGCAAACAGCCTACCCACCACATGCCTATTCCGGATCGACTCACTCACCCAAACATGTAAACACTCAACGTGCAAAGAATGCCAAACGGTGCGACAAAAACAACTCATCAACTAGACTCCACATCGAGCCATTAAAACCGGGCAATTGACCCATGTCTATCTCAAAGTCAAAACCGAGCAAAATGCTCCACGCTTGCTAGACCCATAGGTCGGAAAATGCGTTTAAACAAAGTTTAGGCAAGCAATACTCTGAAATCAACCTTAGTCCCAGACTCAACACGGGTTAAACAAAAGAGTTTTCCAAAAGGACTCACACCCTAAAAAAATTCTCGAAATGACACATGACACTTAAAAGCACATTTCCCCAAATGGTTTACAAAATCCTTTACAAATATTTTCAACCTCCGGATTTTCATCTCAAAAAGATCGATAGTTACGCAAAACTGGACACGCTCGTCCCACATAGGAAAATCATGTTGAAAATCGTTCCATTGCAGTTCAGTTTACTCACACAAAAGCAAACGTAACAAATAATTTCTTTAAAATGAACCGCCTCGATTTCAGTATGGATTGGCTCATGACGTGCACTTTAAAGTAACTGCATGACCTTAAACAGAGTACGACAAAGGTGTGCACATAATTCAAAATAAGTTTCACGACATTTGATTCAAAAATTCTTCTTTTTAATCATAAAAAGGACGTGGCACAGGGTTCGCCACAAATTTTCCGCGTGTCAGCTAATCACACAAAACGATGACACGGTTTACAAATATATTTTTGTTAAAACACAACTGTCTCGTGTAAGTTTCAAACTTGAAAACAGAAACCTGTCCGCTTCTATTAACTGGAAATATCGACTAAAACCTCATAAAATCTCAAACTGGGGGCAGGCATGCAAGCTTGTAACACTTCCTCAAGTTTCGTACTTGGGGCATATAACGTCAAAACATTATAGTTTAAAAATGTATTTATCGAAATGAAAGACCATCTGAAATGTCGAGAACAAAGGTTACCCCAGTATGCATACCCCTAAGTCGATAAATCGCATTTTTTTATGGAAATGTCAATAAAACCTTTAGCTGACTAAAAAGCGCACTAAACAACTCCTTATGAAATGTTACCAAAATTCCCCCATGCACCACTTATGTCACGCATGAATCAATCCACACACTGAACTATTTGCAATAAAAATACTTGGTAACACGAACTCTCGAAAGGAAAGTTAAGCGACACTAGAATTCCAAACTCATTTTAAACAAATCATCAACAAAGTTTGTAACTCTCGTTATAAAAAGGTTTCATGTACTTTCAAAACCATAATTTATCACCTTGTGCGTGTGCTAAACATTTCCCAAAATTCCAAAACATAATCCATATAAGGATTATAAACACAAAAATTAGTTATTGCAATCCTATTTTCAAAATAACTTCGTGCATGACTCATTCGGCATTCAACGTCTCGACCCATACTTCTTCGAAACTCTCCGGTCTACTATTGTCATCCAGACATTTAAACCTCTTAAGGCAAGTTGGGAATTCACATCAAATCATCTTACGGGTTTTCCCTCAAATCAAAGTCGGCTCAAAAGCCTATACTTCTAGCACAAATTGCCAATTTTTGACCCGAATTGGTCTACAAATATTACCTCAGCAACCTCATCTACAAGTGTGGGGCACGAATTAATGGGTAGCCCCGCTATCAAACATCACTACAACAGACACCGGGTTAACTAAGGAAGTACTTAAACACACAGCTTAAGCAAAAAGCAACCATATACAAATATCAAGCGATGAAATATACCTGTCACCACTTTAAGCGTGGCTTGTGCCTCTTCCACCGTCAGTTAATGAACTCTACCTCGGCCGCCTCAGGTCCAGCCTGACCCACACGACCATCAATAATACGCAAGGGAGCAGTCGCAGGAGCTCCTTGTGCCCCGCCCCCAACAGTAACTCTCGGATTCGGGCAGTTGACCTTCACGTGGCCCATCTGTTTGCAGTTAAAACAGACCATTTGTGGTGGTTCCCTGCAGTCGCGACCGTAGTGCCCCACCTGGCCACACCGGAAACATTCGTCATTTCTCCTTCCGCTACCATTCATGGTTTTAAACCCACCGCTCCCTTGATTCAAAAGTGAGTCTGATAACCTCGTTTTCTTTGGAACTGCCGATTCTGGTGCAACGGCCTGCGCTGTTTTTCCTCTTCTTAGTCTTTTCCTCTAACTCAGGTTTCTGGCTCCGAGTAGCCTCCATCATCACTACCACCTCATCACGAACGGCGGTAATAATCTCGGGGATTGCCTCCCTAATAGCACGCTTTACTTCAGCCGCGATCCACTCACGTATCTGCTCAGCAGTGATCCCGGCGCCAATCCCTAGCTCAGTAGTGTTGTTTCCCTTAGTGATGGCCATTTCTGGGGTAAAAAATTACAACGAGTTATTAGCACATAATAACTCACACTAGCAACACTCACGCTCAACTCCTTGGGTTCCTCGCGACTTTTCCCGACTCGAGCATTGATCCTGTGCTTCCGGTAGTAGGAGCTCTACTACTACCATCCACACCTATCATCGCCCGTTCCGAGTTCCATCCCAAGGGGTCCAAGTAGTTTCTCGCCGAAACTATACACATACGCCCGCACCGGCATATGTACACACTCTTCCTAGCTCCCTAGGAATTCCATCCAAACCACTACCCTTGCTACTGCCAAATCCCTAATAGCAAGCAGCAGACATGCAATGCGGTGTAACAAACGCCAAGCAATTTAGCATACATACTCCTATCTTCTAGAAAGCAATCTAGCATACGTACTCATACATAAACACCCTTCCCAGCTCTCTGGGAACTTCCTCTTATCCCACTACCCTTGCTACTACCGAATCCCTACTAATTATAACGGGTGATCTCGCGAATACCCGATTATATGCAGTGCGAAACAAATAGACAGTCGAATACAAGACTCTATCCTAGAACGGTTGGACTCAAACAAGAGTTGCGCAATAGAACTAAATCGAATATTCTAAGGCTATAAATCTCTTACTGCATACAATCTAGAGGGCATCCACTTAGTAACCTATCATAATTAGCATAAATTCCTAATAGCAAGTAGTTCAACATACAGCATAGTGTCCACAACAGGCAATCTAGCATGCATACTCTATGATCTAGAAAGCAATAAAACACTAAGTACTGTACCTTTCCCCTTTGGCTCCGGCTGACTGTACACACTGCGCCTCCGATCACCGTTCCTCGAACGGGTCTTTACTTTTTCTTTTAATTCCAAAAAGGTTTAATAAAGAATTTGAAAATTTCCCAGGCGCAACTTGAGACCAAACACACCGAGATGCGTTTGATTCACTCAAGCTGTGCTCTGATACCAAGTTGTAACGTCCCAAAAATTACAAGCAAATTTAAATTTTTAAATAAACAATTCATTTATAACAACTCATTAAATGGATCCCAACGTTTCGTTTGCAAACTCATAATTAATATTTTTATAATAAAAAACAGCGGAATAAACGTTTAATTAATAAAACCATAAAACAACTAGCTCTCCTCGCGCGCCAGTGTGTACTTGTCACGCCTTGGAGCCGCTCGGACCTGAAACCACAGTTTATTGGGAAAGGGTAAGCACGAAGCTTAGTGAATTCCAACACATGCACAGATAGGAATTATATACACATCACCCCTATCCGCACATAAGCAACAACATCACAGTTACATAAAACGAGTAAACATCTACAAGTAATTATGTATCCAACAGCTCAGTCCCATCGAGCCCTCGGTCCCACCGAATTGTAATGTAACACACTCGTCACACCGAGTTCCCACTACGTTCCTTTCCACTTCCTCGGTCCCACCGAATTGTAATGTAACACACTCGTCACACCGAGTTCCCACAACGTTTCTTTCGACTTCCTCGGTCTCACCGAATTGTAATATAAAACATTTATACTAAGAATTCAAACCAATCAAATATTACACACCACAAACAACTAGTTCACACCACAAAGACAGTAGTACATGCAAACTATTATGACATGCATACAACCCCTAACTACACAGTGAGAGAACTCACCTCGAATGCGCGCCCAGCTTAATAACACAGTTCAAGCTTCACAATTACGGTCACTTCCCAGCACCTAAATGCATGTTAAAACGTGTCAATACGAGACCCGGACCCTATGACACGACACACGCTTAAACCGTCACTAAAACTAAATCCCGTTCACCCAAAACAGGTCTGTTCGGGACCTGTTTCGACCCCTTTAAACCCAGAAAATTCCCAATATTATTTCATGACCAGAAAGTACTCAGAGTTAGGATTCCGAGGACATATAATACGCCTCCTAACGATTTTTCTACAATTTACTACGGATTTTACAAAAACAGTTTCCAGAACAGCGAAATTCAGCACCTTTCAGTATAAAACGACAATTTGACCCATGCTACGTCCCGAACTGGGTTTTGCACAAAACACAGAAAAGTTTCTAGACTCAAAAAGGGAACTTTTGACACCAGTTTCACCCCAAACCGAGTTACGAGCAGAAAGTTATGATTTTCGCAAGATCGAGGCAGATTCCAGAAGTTTTCACATGAAATGACGAAACACCGAACTTGCGACCACTTTTTCGCCCAGTTAGAGACCGAACCAGTTTTTCGCTAAAACACGGAAAACGTGCTCGACCCTGAACTTGAACCGTGGGCGCCAGATTCGGCTCAAACGGAGTTACGACGGAAAAGTTATGGTTACATGAAAACTGGACAGAAAACTAATTTTCACATAAAATGACGATTGTAATTACGGTTACACGATTAAGGTTACGGGTTGGGGTTTAGCTAACAATGGTTTACGAAAACTGGACAACACCCGGCACCACCCACTGCCACCTCCGGCCGTGGTGCTCACCGGCGGCGGCGGTATTTCCGGCGACTCTTATATACACGCACACGCACGCACACCCTCACGCACACACCACTCCATCCTCACACCACCGATCTCCTTACTCCCGATCGTCCCACGCAAAAAGACACATACACCCACACAACCCGCCGCCCACCCACGGCCACCACAGCGGCGGCGTGCGGCGGTGGTTGTTCCACCGGAAAAACGAAAAGGAAAGGAAAGCGAAACGAAACGAAGAAACGACTTACCTTGCGACGTCTACCCTCTTCCCCTCGACTTCTCCGACGAAAGGTGGTGTTGGCGGCGACCTCCGGCGACCTCCGGCGGCAGCAGCGACGATCCTCCGGCGTCTCTCTCTCTCTCTTCGTTTCTCTTGTTCTCTTCCTCTCTCTCTTCTCGCTACCTCTCTCTCTCTCGTCGTTCCTATCTCACTGCCGCACACACACAAGAAAAAAAAAAGAAGGGCTCCTAGGGTTGGTTGGTCACGGCGAGAAGAAGGGAACAAGAAAAGGGGTTGAGGCCGGTTGTGGTCATGGGCCGACCACCCCATGCACCAATTAAGAAAAATTACAAAATGGTCCCTGCAGTTTCAATACTTAACTAATAAATAAACCCCAACAGCTAAGATTTACCATTTGGTTCTTATCTCCTAATCCCGTTAAATAGTTTCGCTTAATAAAATAAATAAATAAATAAATAAATAAATAATTAATTAAAACGCATAACGAGACACGGGCTTTACAGATTCTTTTCATTCAGCTGAAGCTTTTCAAACTATGGCCTTCAAATTGGTAAATGTTGCAGGTTTCAGTTGGTTTATTTGTTTGATTTCGTCGAAAGATATCCGCCTTCACGTAAGTGTTGAGATCTGTATACATTGTTCTTTTATGCTTGCGCCTTCTTTTGTTCATTATTACGAGTCGTTGTCTTTTTTTGCTGATTTTTACACTTATAGAGATTGAGCACTGTTAGAATGTTTTTTTGGTTAATTTTGGGGGTTTCTATGAATGTCAGTTGAAATTTAGGGTTTTAATGTTGATTTGTATATGTCAGCTTGCAAAGCCATAGGATCGGATCTCAGGTGCCATTTCAAGGTATGCACGATGTCTTGAGTACTTTTTTCATACGGATTTTTGTGGCGAATTTAACATCGATGTGGATCCCATTACTTGTTTCATTTGTTTATAAGTTTCAGTTTAGGTATCAGTTTATTCCTAAATTGATTAATTTTCAGTGAATTATCTTCATATCAGCTTGCAAAGCCAGAGGATCGGATCTCAGGTGTCATTTCAAGGTATGCAAGATGTCTTGAGTTTTTTGGTGTTTCGTTTTGTCTTTATTGACTAACATCCTGGTTATCTTATAGGATCTGTCACTTGATGCAACAACAGGGACTACGAGAAGTAGATACTAAGAGATACCTCAAAGACTTGTAGGTCCTGCAAGGAGGTCAGTCTAGAACATCTAGGGGCCCGTCCTAAGGCTCAAATGCTTGACATTTTTTAAAAGGAACAACTTTTTAACAAAGGTTTGCTGCACAAGCTGTAGCTTAACAGCAATGTTATGATCATAGTATCATGAAGGCATCATACATCTTATCTTAAGATTGGGAAAATTAAAGGTAGCAATAAGCAAGGGAAGTCCTTATTGACAATGTGGCTTAAACTCACTAATAACTTCAAATGCAAGTTTTAGTTGGCACCAAAGCAAAGCCTTCATATTAAATGTTGCTTTCCACACAGGTCATAATCGTCAATGCAATTATCTTTTCTCATTTAAAGTTTAACCTGTAAATAGAGTTGCCTAAGGGTTCCTTTAGTGTCCATTATCTTAGCATTAGTCACATTATTTAAGGTTGTCTGTTATGTTTACTATTTCCATTCCATGGTTCACTATGTACCCACATGTAAATAGAGTTTCTTGTGCATTTATTTTTAGAATTGCATTTAGTTTTATGGTTCCTATACATGGTCAGGAAATTGCTCTCATTCTGTGTTTTGGATAACAAGTAAATCATTCGCAACCTACATGGAACTGCCTGTTCTATTAAATGTACCAAGGACTGTCTAAATGCTAATGATACAATACATATGATGAATATGTATTTGAACCTCGTTTATTTTTTGTTTTTGCTTTCATGACAGCTTCTTCAAAATTCTAAAGTTCATTACATTCCTGGTTGGGATTGCCATGGTCTACCGATTGAGTTGAAAGGCAAATGATAGTTTGTTGCTGGTTTCTTGAGTTGAAAATTTTCTGGTTCATGATTTCATTGGTTTGAGCTGTATGTATTGCCATTAGATTGCCAAGAATTGATATGGGATATATGTTGTCTTCTAGCTTTATTTATGGGTAATTTTCTAGCTTTAATTATGGGTAATTTAAGTATTGCAGTCATTGGACCAAGATACCCGGAAGGGGCTGACACCAATAAAGTTGAGAGCAAAAGCAGCTAAATTTGCCAAAGCAACTATGAAGGCGCAAATGGCATCTTTCAAGGTCAGTTTAAACAATTAATCCATAAAATTGAGAGAGCTAAATTTAAATTATGTTATTTGTTATTTCACATATTCCCTCCATATAGTCAAATACTTATTTA
Organism: Saussurea involucrata; assembly: GCA_033807775.1. Lineage (NCBI taxonomy): Eukaryota > Viridiplantae > Streptophyta > Magnoliopsida > Asterales > Asteraceae > Saussurea > Saussurea involucrata. The sequence goes on along the minus strand of CM066319.1, from coordinate 25,985,964 downwards.
CTTGTGGAGTATCTATGTTTTGGTTATGTATATATTTCATATTGTCAGCTAATGATGCTGCTTATTTGTTATTATTGTTAATGAATAATAGAATGTATGTATCTATACTGTCTGTGCACAGAGATTTGGGGTATGGGCAGACTGGGATCATCCTTATCTCACTCTTGATCGGTAACGAGACCAAACTTTACAATACTTGTCAGTGAATTTCTTTATGATTAGTATAACTACAACTCCTTTTTATTTTTTACAGTGTGGTCTGAAAGGGTGATAATGATAAAAGTTGCAAGATGCTCATGTTTTGCTATAATAATTATTATCTGATCCTATTGCCTTTCTAGATTGAAGTGTTTGGCCAGATGGTTTTCAAAGGGTACATATATCAAGGGAGAAAGCCCGTGCACTGGAGTCCTTCATCCCGCACTGCTCTTGCAGAGGTTGTGTTAGAGTATCCTTCATCCCGCACTGCTCTTTCAAAGAGCATGTATGAAATTTTCAGATTACTAAGTACTCAACTAAAGGTGGATTACTAGATGAATTTCTTCCTAGATTGTCCCTTGCAGTTTGGACCACTACTCCCTGGACTATTCCTTCCAATCCTAGATTGTCCCTTGCAGTTTGGACCACTACTCCCTGGACTATTCCTTCCAACGCTGGTATGTGTCTTTATTATCCTTCTCAATTCATATGCTATATATTATTTCTTCCCTTTATATGTTTACTGATAAGGTAATGAAATTAGTTGAGATGTTTTATTTCTTCGTATAGGATTCCCATTATGTAAATATTTTTTTGGATCTGCTGAGAACCACTGGTCACAATCTAATACACATAGACCACAAAAAGTGTCTATTTACGTAAATGTACAATCTCTTGTATACGATCAGTTATTTATCTGTACATCCTTTTCTTTCTCAGCCATTGCAGTGAATTCCAAGCTGCAGTTTGTTGTTGTTGAAGTGCAGTCCCTTTCACCTGATGTTGCTTCATCTTCTGAAGGCGGAAAAACGAGGATTGGTAGGTGTTTTAAAAGGCCACGAGAGACCATTTTTCATCAAAGACATGAAATTGTTGAGAATCAGTACATGATGCATGGATTAGTTCCTACAAGCTTGGGTAATAGTTTATCATTAATCAAATAATTGGAAGTTAACATTATTTTCGAGAGGGATGGAGAATGGATTAAAAAGAGAAACATGATACACGGTTTAGTTAACGACTTCGGAATTATGATTCACCCGCGCTACGATGTGAATATATATATATATATATATATATATATATATATATATATTACTACCTTATAATGCATTTAACATAAAACTCTTAAAGACAAGTTTTAATACATAATGTACTACTCTTTTATGCATGAAACTTAAAAAAAAACTATGAATTACAAGTGACAAAGCACATTGTACAATAATTGACATCCAGCCGATATGCATCGCCACTCTGTCTCCAACTTACCCTTCAACCTCGATCTCTCTCTATCACCACAGATTTGCAGAACCACGACGTTAAGGAACCGGATTTGCAGCGCTACGATGTGAAAGAATCAGATCTGCTTATTCTTCTCCGGTTGGAACCACGATCTCCGGTCGGACAACGGATCTGCCTTCGGCATCCCTCACTCTGTGATGAAGGCTCTTGACATGAACACTGCTGAGATTAACGGATCTCCAAGAATGGTACAACAACAACAACAACAACTTTCTTTCTTTCTTTATTTATTTCTATCCTTTTTTCTTTAAAATTAAAAGAATTGTTATTTGAAAATTGAAATTGTTATTGAAAATGACGCTGACCGGAAGCAACATCCACCCAGAGCTCATCCTTGCTGATGCTGCACTTGGGTTGGGTTGAGTTTGAATAAATAAATAATTAATGGTATGTATGGTAAGGTTATAGCTTTAATTTCATCCATCATTTCCTTGTTAGTTGTATGCTTGTTTGTTGAAGAAGACTTTTATGTGATGATGCTTTGATCCCCTTTTTTCTTTGGGTTTGATTTGCTTACAAAAGTGGCAAAAAAGGAATTCATGGTGATGGTCTACATGTAATATGCTTTATTTCTTTGGGATTTGTCTATGTTTCTAGCAACATGTTTTTTAGAGTATACTTCAATTTATCTTCAGGCCTTTTGTTTCATCTTAGATTTTTTTGAGTCTGAGCAGTTAGTGATGATTAGTATTGGGGTATTTCTTTAAGCTCAAAATAGCAGCAAAGTGTTCCCGTAGGCTACAACAATACAGCATGATGGGCTTGAAGCAAACATGATATGGCATGCTTTTATCACATCAAATGGCTACTCAAGCTCCAAATTAAGGAAATGTCGAATTACTTCATGTTTTAGAAGAATTAAAATCTTGCTGCATGAGATTGTTGCTTACATTAACCGACTATAATGGTCGCAAAACTTAAGGATGTTTCGCATTCGTACAAGTACAACTCTTTGGGAACGACCACAATTCTCGTTATGCCCTCCAATCCAGTATGCTCTTTTTTTAAAGGTTATTTATGGTATGCTATCGTATTTTGGTTAATTTACATCATTCTTTTTTGTTTTATTTTACCATTTTATGAGTCTCATCACTTTTCTTTTCATAAAATAAAAGTATGTCATGAAAACACTGTCAAATGATAAAATTGCAAGTGGAAGTCCCGGGGGCTCAGTCTTAACGTGAATTGGAAGTTGTTTTTGGATTGCATACATGCATTATAGCTCTAAAAAAAGATAGCAAGAAACGGGTCATAAAGCATATTTGGTTGTTGACAAAGCAATATCAATTCAGAAAGTAAGAAGTAATGCTGAAAAATTAGATACATGTATGTGAATCTTCATAGTTGTTATTGCCTTCAAAATTCCTCCAAGTTTTTATAATGTATAAAAGTATTACCACAAAAACAGTTTCATAAATCTTAATCACATTTGAAATTGTTTACAAAGCTAAACCAATTAAGTTTGTCTTTCAAATGCATAATAAGGATGGTGGTTTTGCTGAGATATGTTTCTAAATTTGTTTTGTTGTCAAAATTAAGTTAAATGGATCGAAGTCACAGTGATGCTTCTATTATTTATAGTCATAAGGTTGAAGTTTGTGATTTAGTTAAGTAGAAATAAACTTCCATAATGTCAAAAATATGTTGAGTATTTAAGCGATGTATTATTTTCCAAACATCTAAATTATGACACGAGACTTTCTTGCTCTCATATTAAACTTAATTCATTGCATCAATTTTGTATTATAAAAATACATCGTAGATAGAGTTTTCCATTGGTTTTTAGTTGGTCACACATATTAGACCACATATTTTTCATATTTAAGGATGTCTCATGTCAATTGCAACGTTTATTGACATGATGGAGACTCTTATCCGATAAGTGTTTATTGTTTAAACTTACATATGATATTGCTTTGATGGACTATAATCTTACCATGTAAAGTAAATTATAGTATTAAATCTTACGGGGTAAGCGTTTGGGTAAACCAACGCTAAATGTAAATATATCATCCTTAAAATCCCCTCTAACTACACGTGTGCATCGGCGGGTTGGACGGGTCAAGGTGGGCAAACAAAAAACCCAATTGGATTTCAGATACGGAAATCAAGACCTGGATTTTAGGATATTGGGGTATTCGGGTTTTGTAGAAACCCTAATTTATTGTTCGGGTTCAGATGTTAGACTATTCGAGTTTTTCACACTCTTACCTCTAACAAACCATTGAGACTTCAATATTGTTTACATTTACGTACCCCGCCGCATTGCGCGGGTACACAGCTAGTATATATATATATATAGTGTTAGGTTCATTTGAGAAGTTTAAATATTTTGAGAAATAGAGAAGTGATCGTGACTCTTCGATTAAATGCGTTGATTTTGAACACGGAAGGGTATTTTGGTAATTAGTCATCCCGTTTACAAAAAACACGGGCTGAGTTCATATATGAACCTTTGTAATTCACATATGAACTCTTTATAACTAATTCATATATGAATCTTGTGATTCATATATGAACCTTTGTGTTTCATATATGAAACTAATTAATTGTAGGTTCATATATGAATCAGTTGAACCAATTAACTGATTCATATATGAATCTTTGTGTTCATATATGAACCTTTGTAATTTACATATAAACTTTTTGTTAACTAATTCATATATGAACCTTTGTGTTCATATATGAACCTTAATGATTTATATATGAATTTTTTTAACTAATTCTCATATAAACAAATTAACTGATTCATATATGAATCACAAAGATTCATATATGAATCACAAAGGTTCATATATGAATTAGTTAAAAATATTTTATATGTGAATTACAAAGGTTCATATATGAACACAAAGGTTCATATATGAATCACACAAATTCATATATGAACCTGTCCCGCGTATTTTTTACGAAACTACCCTAAATACCCCTGAGCGTCGTGTATTAATTAATGTGGACGCGCGCATTAATCAGGTGTAACGCGAATTTCTTGACCGTGGATTATTTAATCCAATGGATATGATCACTTCTCTATTTTTCAAAATATTTAGACTTCTCAATTGAACCCTTCCCTATATATATATATATATAAACACACACACACACATATATATATATATAACACTTAACTAAGTTTCACACACACAGACACACACACACACACACATATATATATATATATATATATATATATACTAGTTGTGTGTCCGCACAATGTGGCAGGACGTAAAATTTTTATTAAGATTTTTCAATTTTAAAATCACAAATTCTTTGAAGATGTCACAAAGTCTGCTACATTTGTACCTACATTTGAGATGATTTTACAAATTAGAGATCTTTGTTGGGTTTTGTTTTCAATAAATTCGATATAATCCAACACGTGTAAAACTTGCTAATAGAACAGTATGGAGAAAATATGATCTTACACGATGAAAGAACAAAATAAGTCTCAATTTCAATATTTAAGAACAGTCGTTTTTATGTTTGTTATGTTTGTTGTTTTATCATACTCACGCAAATTGCCTTTTGTCTTTTTTTTCTGTATCTTTGACATATAATGTAAATATTAGCATGAAAACTTGAACATGCATCTGTGCACTCTGGAAATAGAGGAGAAGCTATTAGTGAAGTGTTGTTAGTCCTATTAGTGAAGTCAATAAGTATCAACTATGGACATAAAATAAATATCAGGGGTAGAGGCCGTTTATCAAATGCTTACCCGGGTAAGCGTTTATCGGTAAAATTTGACACTATCACTTACTTGCCGGGTAGTACTTTAGACCACCAAAATGATATCGTATGCAACAATTTTCCTTGTTATCGCTAACCGTGGTAAAAGTCTTCGCTACCGGGTAAGACTCTCGCTCCTTGCCTTGGATCTTACCGGGTAAGATTCTTGGTCCTTGTTATATTCACCCGTAAGGTAATGTGACTTGATAAGCGCTTACCGGGTAAGCGTTTGATAACGGCCCCTTAGTAGTTTGTAATTACTTTTCTGTTTACAAAGAGCCGAAGATCTTTGGTGCTAAAAATGTGGCTCTCCACTTCAACATCCGAATAAGAATATGATTTTTTTTGAGTATGATACAGAACATGCATTCGTGTAGGTCTCATATAAATTGAAAATTAATAATCCTTGCAAAGCAACAAAGTTTCATATGAGAACTTTATTACCAGAATTTACATATTACCTTATCTTCCATGCTTAATTGTTTGCTGCTTCCAAACCTTGTTGGAGTAAAAATGGCGGAACCGTTGTTTCCTGTAACAATACGATATTTTGTGGTGGAATTTAGACGGTCCTTCGGTGTCATGTGCGTATGTACCGAGTTATTAACCTAAATAGCCACTTCACACCATCATCTTCAACTTTTAACCAACTAATTTAGTTTTTACCAAAATGACCAGCATCCCGCAAATCTGACACCGCAAGACAACTTTTACTTGCGGTGTCAGTTTTTTCTGACGCACTCCAAAAAAGTATGATTTTTACGTTTTCGCTACGGCCGGCAAGCTGCGGTCCGCAAACTTGTGGGGCGCAAACTTACGGTTTTATCTGATTTATTTAAGTGTTTTAGTTTCGTCATTGTCGTTCATAACTACAAATTGAGGTTTTTCCTATGGTCAATTTGTAAACCACAAGGACGAAACTAAAACACTTAAATAAATCAGATAAAATCGCAAGTTTGCGTCCCGCAAGTCGCGTCCCGCAAGTTTGCGGGCCGCAAACGAAAACGTTAAAATCATACTTTTTTGGAGTGCGTCAGAAAAAGCTGACACCGCAAGTAAAAGTTGCTTTGCGGTGTCAGATTTGCAGGATGCTGCTCATTTTGGTAAAAGACTAAATTAGGTGGTTAAAAGTTGAAGATGATGGTGTGAAGTGGCTATTTAGGGTGCGTTTGGTACACTGGACATGACATGACAGAACAGAACATGGATCACTGTCCCATGTTTGGCAGGACTTTTATGTGGAACAGACAGGAACAAAGTAGAACATGACTGTTCCACCCTATCCCATGGAACAAGCTGGAACAAGGTGGAACAGGCTTATGTTTTACCAATATAACCTCAAAATAAAATCTAATTCTATTCTAAAACATCAAATACACGGTATATTTTATATTTTACTTATTCTTTAAATTTTATTTATTATATTTTATCTAATGTTTAATTGTTATGTTCTGTCCAGTCTTGTCTACCAAATGCTGAACAACTGTTATGTCCTGTTCTGTTCTGTTCTATTCCGTTCTGTCATGTTCTATCTTGTCTGCGTACCAAACGCATCCTTAGGTTAATAACTCGTATGTACCGGTATACTTCAATAAGATGCCCAACTTTTGAAAACAACTCCTAGAGAAGGTTACACTATTTAATTGTTATGAAAAAGTAACAAGTACACACGTAGTATTTAAAGTTCAACTTTCGTTCTAAATTGGTTCATCAAATTAAAAGCAATGTCAGTAGAACCAACGGTCATGATTCATCATCCTCTTTTCAATTTATATCATACCATACCAACTACCAAGTACCAACTCAAGTGGTGGGTGGATCTATTTGGTACAAACTTTTGATTCCCTATAAAAATGATTAATTAAATTTTACTTGACAAAATATGTACAATTTTTTATTGTATTTTTTGAAGTATATAATATTTATATACGGTAAATGCAACAAATAAACTCACACACTCTCCTCATCTTTGGTGAAGTTTGAACCCTTGACCTTCTAGAAGGCCAAAGACTCCGATACCGTTAGGCCAAATGCTCTTGGGTATTGCTTGTTTGTTAGCAATTTAATGTGTTTAACGGGACTTATAACTTATTCGGTTAGTTATACATGATAACCCGACTGTTTGGTAGTATTTAATGATATATAAAATGGCTTCTTTAATAAGCTTCTACAAGAGCTTTAAGAAGAAAGGCAAAAAAAATTCTTACATACTTGTCCCTTCTAATTAAAAAAAACACGTTCATTCCATCTGTAAACAAAACCTTTAACAAAAACTTTTCCAAGCTATATAGACATATTAATTCATATTTCACATAGGACCGCTTTAGCTCTACATGATTTAATGAAAAAAACCAAACAACCCCCTTAGAGTTAAATATGTTACTAATAGCTAGTTGAAAGATGAAATATATCCATTCATACTTTTTAACTTCTTTCGGTTGAACTAGAGTCAAAATATCTTGACGTGATGGTATAAAATTTCCTTGACTGATGTTTGAAGATTGAAGACGAGCAACAAATGGGCTAACTCTAGAATTTTAATGAATCACTAGAAATTGTGGTGAATATATTGGAAATTTATTCCAAATGATAAACTCTAAGTGTTAAAGTTTTCATAAAACTTTTATTTAAAAGAAATAACAACTAATCAGTACATTTATAAAATGAAATCAACAATATCTAGAACTAATCTAACCTAATCATCTTCATGAGTGTTGAATATGAAAAACTAGAGAAACCCTAAATTGTTGAGAGAGAGAACTCAAACGAAACAGAAAGATGAAATGAAGAAAAATGAAACAATCTGAAACAAATTACAAAGACTCAAAATGTTATATACTCCAACTCCGATTTACAGCTTCAGTCGTCCAATTCTCGTGTAATTGCTCCGCTAACCTTTAAGTCTCACAAGAAGTGAGGCACAGTCCCTTATGTCCTCAACTATCAACTACTTGTCAAATTCACCCCCTCATATTCTACAAACTACAATTAAACATAATAAATTAGATAAATGTCAAGATTGGTAAAATATATACATACCTTTTAACACCCTCCCTCAATTTTGACATCTGAAAAGATCTAACATGTTTAATTTAGAACTGAGATAATTATGCTGATTAACACCAAGAGATTTAGTAAAGATATCTGCTGGATTTTCAGTTGAAGGAACTTTAACAGTCTTCAACATGCCAGAAGAAACCTTATTTCTAACTTGATGAATATCTATCTCAATATGTTTTGTCCTTTCATGAAAAACTGGGTTATTAGCAATTTGAATTGCAGACATGTTATCACAATTCAAAGGTACTGGAAGTAAATTTTCAACTTTCAAATCAGTTAAAACATTAAGAACCCAGATTATTTCACAAAGGGCAGCAGCTATGGCTCTGTACTCAGATTCTGCAAAAGAACGTGAGACAATAGCCTGCTTTTTACTCCTCCAGGAAACCATACCGTTCCCAAGAAAGAGACAATACCTTTAACATAACGTCTAGTGGATAAGCATTTGCCCCAATCCGCATCGACGAAACAACAGAGTTTAAAATCAGAACTAGATCGAGAGAAATGAATACCCTTACCAGGAGAAGTTTTAAGATATCTTAAAACTCTAAAAGCTAACTTTAAGTGGGATTGTTGAGGCGAATGCATAAACTGGTTTAGACAGTGTACTGCGAAAGCTATATCAGGTCGAGTAGCTAACAAGTAGATTAATCTACCAATCAGTTTTTAATATCCTGTGAAATCCTTAAGAGGAGGATCTTTTGACTCTGACCCAAAGGAATCTGTCACAATCAAGTTCATATCCATTGGAGTATTGATTGGTTTACAACCTAAGTACCCAAAGTCATTGAGTAACTCAAGACAGTATTTCCTTTGTGACATACAGAGTCCATTTTCAGTTTCCAAAATCTCCATTCCTAGGAAAAACTTTACTTTTCCAAGATCCTTGATTTTAAAGTTAGACTGTAAATGGTTTTTCACTTTATTTATTTCAGAAATATTATTACCAGTCAAAACAATGTCATCCATATAGACAAGAAGAATTAAGAAAACTGAATCAATAGATTTTGTAAATAAGGAGTAATCACTTTCACTTTGAACAACCCCATGATCATGCAAACACGAAGAAAGTTTAGCATACCACTGTCTAGGAGCCTGTTTAAGCCCATATAATGATTTCACAAGTTTACACACTCGTTTGTCATTTGCAGAAAAATATCCAAGTGGTAGACTCATGTAAACTTCTTCAACTAAGTCTCCATACAAAAAAGCGTTATTCACATCTAATTGACATAATAACCAATTATTTTGAATTGCCAAGGCAATGACACACCTAACTGTTACCATTTTAACTACTGGAGAAAAGGTTTCTTCATAGTCTAAGTGCTCACGTTGACTATACCCCTTAGCTACTAACCTAGCTTTATACCTTTCGATTTCTCCTGTAGATTTATATTTGATCTTGTAGATCCACCGACAACCAAACGGCTTTCTACCAGGAGGAAGTTCGGTCAACACCCATGTACCATTTCTATATAATGCTTCCATCTCACCGTTCATGGCATTTACCCAATTCTGATCCTTACTTGCCTCAAATAAGCTTTCGGGTTCATGAGATTTGTTTAGGGTGGACACAAAACAAAATATATTTGAGTTTAAAAAAGAATAATTGACAACTTTCTCTATTCCATACTTGACCTTCCCTTCTACCACATAATTGTCAAACCGACGAGGTAAATGAGAAGATCGAGTAGAACGACGAATAGAGTTAGTAGGATCAGAGGATAAGTGACCCTCAGAAGGGGATCCCAACATCTCATCATGATGATTATTTTGAACTTGTAAGCGACGAAAATTAGTATCACATAGGTCACTGGCAGTCATATCATTACTACCAGGATTCAATGACCTGGCAGATCCATTTAAATCATTAACTTGACTAGTACTACCCGGATCCAAGGATCGGGTAGCTTCATTTTGACTACCAAAGCTACTACGATTACCATTATGTTCAGTATTAACAGACTGGATTTGATGTTGAGGATTCACCCTTAATTCATCATTGGGTACTTCAAATGAAACATCATTAGTAGAGTCAATAATGGAATCGAAAAAGTTTAAAGAGTTTATATCACCAGGCTCAATGTTTTGATGAGTTGTGCTCATTTTAAAAGGAAAAATGGATTCACAGAACTTAACGTCACGAGAAACAATAATTTGTTTAGATTCTAAACTATAAAGTCTATATCCTTTCTTAGAGTTAGAATACCCAAGAAGAATACATTTTTCAGCCCGAGCAGAGAACTTATCAGAATTGTTTTGTTTAACAGAAAAACATAAACATCCAAATTTCCTTAAATGTGACAAGACAGGTGCAAAACCAAACATCAACTCATAAGGGGACTTCCCATTTAACACAGATGAAGGTGTACGATTTATCAAATAAGTAGCAGTTAAAATACATTCAGACCACATATTTAATGGGATGTTCCCTTGAAACATTAGAGCTCTAGCAACATTCAGTAAATGTCTATGTTTGCGTTCAGCCACCCCATTTTGTTGTGGGGGTGTAAACACAAGTAGTTTGATGGATGATTCCCTTAGATTTAAAAAACTCACCAAGTTTAAAGTTGGTAAATTCAGTACCATTATCACTTCTGAAGATTTTTATAGTTTTTCCAAATTATGTGGAAAGCAAGCTGTGAAAACCAGTAATATTATCATACACCTCATCTTTAGATTTAAGCAGATAAACCCATACAGATCTTGAGTAATCATCTACTACAGTTAAGAAGAACCTATATCCCTCTTTACTAGGGACCCTATATGGTCCCCAAAGATCAAGATGAACAATATCACCAACAGATTTAGAAGTGTGATCACTGAGTTTGAATTTATCCCGTGTTTGTTTTGCCTTATGGCAAATTTCACAAGGAAAAGTGACATTATCCTTTCCTAAATTAAGGGTATCCTTTAGCACTCCAAGCACTTGGTCAGTAGGATGGCCCAACCGACTGTGCCAGAGTTGCCTTGAAGCATGGCAGACAATAGACATGTTTGAATTATTATGAAAATTATCACACATATGAGGTACAAAGGGCTTACCCTTTGATACTTGATCAAAGAAGTAAAGACCACTCTGTTCACTACCAGTCCCCACTAGTTTCTTGGGAGGTGAACCCTGAATCATATAACATTTATATTCATCAAATCCTACAAAGATTTTGCTATCTCTAGCAATTTTATGAACAGATAATAGATTCACATGAAAATAAGGTATTACAAGAACATCAAATAAGGTAACCATATTGTTTATTCTGTATTTCCCAATTTTGTTTATCCTAGCCTCATCTCCATTCGGTTGAGTGACTTTTAGATTTAAATCAGAGAGGTCAAGAACATTTTCAAGTTGAGAAGTAGTGGAAGTCATGTGTTGATTCGCTCCAGAGTCAATAATCCAACCAGAGCGATTAAAATTTGAATGACAATTAGAATTTGAATGAAAATTAGAACCACTAGCCATATTAGCAGAGAACATACCTGCCATATTGACAGAGATGTTCTCCTGTGGTTTCTGATCAATGAGGGAGAGCAATTTGATGACCTGTTCTTCTGTTAGAGAGGACGAAGAATTATGGTTTCTACCAGATCCATCAGAAGTACAAGCATTGCTAGATGGTCTGAAATTTTGACCACTAAAATTTTGTCCAGATTTGGACTTGGTAAATTGAAAATCCTTGGGGAACCCAATCAACTTGTAACAACGTTCTATAGTGTGCCCATTTAGGCCACATTGTTTACACACAAGATTGGGTTTCCTAAATTTTTTCTTAGAATAATTTGTTTTACCGAAAAAGGCAGAATTCTGACCCTTAGTGTCAGAGAATCGAGTCACACCTCGGTGTGATTCTTCCCGAGACACAAGGGAAAAGGCAGTCTTAACAGTTGGTAAAGGATCTGTGGTCAAGATGTTGCTTCTTATATTCATATAAACATCATCTAAGCCCATTAAGAACTGCATTAGTTTTATTAGTTGGTTATGTTTTGAGAAGTCGTGAGAAGCATTACAAGTACACGCAGGAAGTTTAATCAAAGCATCAAGTTGTTTCCATAAGGCATTAAGTTTATGATAGTAGTCAGAGACAGGAGACCCATTTTGATAGATAGAATTGATTTTTTGATGCAAATTAAATGTTACAGAACCATCTATCTTATCACATGTCTCTTTTAATTCAGCCTAAACTTGGGAAGCAATTTTTGAAAACACCTGGCTAACAAACAAATCCTCAGAAATAGATCCAAGGATCCAGGATAGAACCACAGAATTACATCTATCCCACTATCTTCCCAAAACATCATTGTCCATGGATCGAACAACATATCCATTTACAAACCCAAGCTTATTTTTTGTTTCAAGAGCAAGTATCATGGCACACGACCACACTTTGTAATTTTCAGTGCCAGTAAGTTTCATGCTTAAAATAGAGACACCTGAGGTGTCACTAGGATGCAAGTAAAGAGGATCGCCAAAGTCTAGTTTAACAATCAACGATTGCTATTCTGGATCTTTGTGAGCTTCTTCACCAGTCATGATGGACGAAAGGAACAAACACACAAGGGTAAAGACTAAGAGCTTGAAGACAGGATTCATTGCCACTCAATAGGTGGTAGGTCAAGTCAACCCTTAGACACCCAAACTCAGAAAGAGAAGTAAGGAGAGCACACAGAGAGAGAAGAAAAATGACGTACCAGCCGAGACAGAGGCTAGAAACACAGTGAAACCAAACTACTTACAAAGATGTAACATGTGTCTCAACAAGAAGATTAGTTGAGACAACTATCAAAGAAAGCACCACAGGCTACACAACCAACCAGGTTGATGGCAAGACAAAACCTGAACAAACAGATGCACAAAACTTCACACCACGACCCAGAGATAGAGGTCTTCAGTGAAAAACCACACCAGATCTGTAGAGAAAACCTAACAGATCTAGGGCACACGTCACTAGACTTTGACTGAGGAGTGATGTAAGGGATGTGCATACATGATGAGTGCTTTGAATACACCTACAGATGTGTGCTAATTAAACCTCAAAGCAAGTATACAATGAGATCTAATGTCGTCTATCAAGTAATAAAATGGTAAGAACCAAGTATCGTATTCCACAGGGATAGGTATCTTAAGTTGCAAGATCTCGAGATGAAAAACTAATTTCAGATGGCGAATTTGAAGAAAATATTTTTGGTTGGTTGATTTGATGTTATCACAGAACTAAATTAACACGAATAAAATAGAAGCAAGGGTGTAAGACTTGTGATGATATGTTAACCCAAATTCCAGCAGACTAATGCTACAACAATGCTACAACAATGCTACAACATAATAATAAATAAACTGAAAAAAAATGCAAGAAACTTGGAAAGTAAACATGATGCTAGAATGGAAATGATACATGGAAAGTAAAAGACTATAACTAATAAATGACAAGAAAATAAAATTACAAGGAAGTAAATGACAATCTTAAAGGATGTAATGTAAGTACAATAATGTAAAATGCTTATATTAAGTGCAGAAAAATAAAGACGTAAGGTAACTAACAAGATTAGAGATACAAGATGGAATTAAAAGAAAGCAAATTAAAATCACTGCCTGATAGGCGGGTTAACACCCCCCTAAATCTTACCGCAAGTGTACGGGTCGAAGTCAAGTAATAGTACTAGAAAGTACGAGTATCGAATCACGGGGAACTAGAAACTAAGTATCACAATTACTATAAAAACTATTAACTGAACGATCGCCAGTTGAGTTGGTATTAAACTACTAATTGCAAACAAAACTAAATCAAACACGGAAACAGTAAACAGCTTAAGAACTTCAGATAGAGAAACAGTTGAGGGTTGGAAATCCTAAGACCTTCACATACAAACACTTGACTCGCAGCAATTACCAGTTATTCCGTATAATGAATACCCAATCTTGTAAAAATCACCATTGTTCTCTTTCGAGCAACTACGGGTTTTATCTTGAAAAGCACAAGTTTTATCTCTCGATCTCACCTATGGAATTCAAAATACATTAAACTCAAGATTTTAGCGGGACTAAGGCTTACTCGGTATATCTCTATCACCTTTCTCACCTTAGGTATGTGATTCCTAGTTCTAGTTACAATTAATTCTCTCGAACTTAATTAGAAACAACAAATCAATTGTAAATTGGCCAAATTCACAAAAACATTAAAAACGAAATCACATGCTTCATTAAAATAGGAACAACTGATAAAAGTCACTAATCACATGTTTGTACACTTAAATCGAATTCATTCCAACCCCCAACATCTAAAGATTAGTTCATAGTGTTGGGGGACAAAAACGCAAGAAAAGGGGATGAAAAACTGTATGTAAACATGATTAATGTGAACGTGAAAGATGTAGTGATAAACTCCCTTTTCCCGGCTCTAATCCGCGTTGCGTCGTGAATTCCTCCTCGTTTGATCCTCTCTCGTGGCTCCAAAAGGTGTGAAAAGTCTCCAGAAATCGCCCCCGGTCGTCTGCCGTTCGTCGTGTGCTGAATAATGACCTAAAACCCGGAAAACATAGTTTAAATTCGCAAAACAGTGCGTGCCGCGGTTTGCAAACCGCGCGCCAAACCGTGTGCCAAACCGTGCGGCGGCGTGGAGCAGTGTGTGCCGCGGTTTGCAAACCGCGCGCCAAACCGCGCGACGGCGTGGAACAGTGTGTGCCGCGGTTTGGGTTCGCGGTTTTGGGTCCTGGTTCGGGCGCGGGTCTTGGCCTTCCGTTGGCTTCGTTTTGGACTCTTTTTAGGCTCTTTTTCACTTCTTTTCTCGATGATTGCTTTCCTTTAAGATTACCTGCACATTCCACTAGATAAACCATAAAATTCCGCCTTTTTGCTTAAATACAAGCCAATCTCATTGGTTTGAGCACTGAAAATAACGCCAAAAAGTGGCGTTATCAACAACCCCAAACCGAGCGTTGCTTGTCCCCAAGCAAATTAGCGATAAAATAGAATAAAAGCATATATCAGAGAAATGTAATAACTGGACAACTCTCAATCGGTACCATGTAATGCACTGGTGATTTCCCATACCCGTGAATGCCTATCTCACTCTCGCCTCATTCCTATTCCATTTGATTTATGACATTCCATTGTGAGTTGAACTCGTGACAGCTCCGATTGCACTAGGGTCGTACTAGGTCCAAACATACTAGGGAAAACATTTCGCCTCGACCCTACCTCACGGGATACTCTCATTTCACTCAAACCTAGGTTATCGCACATGTTGCCATGTATAAGGAGGTTATGTACAAGGATACTCAAGAATCACATGACAACTCTAATGAAAGACGCACAAATGTTCAAAAAGTTTATCTCAGAAAGGAATCAAGTAGCAAGACAGGGAGTATCAGTAAAGGTAGTCGTAAACTCTAATCACATTTTCCAAAAGATCATCCAGGTATTTACATGGGTTGTAACGGGGCTAAGGTTATGGCTAAGAAGTGAAGGGGAAAACGGTTCAACGATCCTTGGTGTGTCAAACTTAAGCAATTCTGAACTTTATAGCTTCAATTCCTATCATTTGGCCCTCTTTGTCACTGTTGGAGTCGCTTTGACTCTCTTATTTAGCTGCTATAAATACTATTTAACTAACTGGTTTTTTTTTAACTTGGGACTTCATTGGTCCTCTTTATTTAGTTGGGGCTGCATTGGCCCTCTTTTCTAACTTTTGGGTTAAACTGACCCAATTGCTTTACATGACTGGCCTGAAATGTTTCTATTTCCGCTATGTCTTCGGTTATTCATTACCGCTTCTAGTTGACACACTTTCGGATAAGGTTGGCTAAGGCTTTCGGTTCGGGTTTAAAGGTGGGTCTGAAATGAAAAAGGTGAGTGTTTGGCTACAAAGGGGGTTATGGATACACACAAATGGGTAAAAAGGTACGATAGCTAAAAACAGGGTTAAACATACACACAATGCCAGGAATCATCTCTTAAGGTCCACACGATAGGGTCTACTACACCCTTACCTAATATCCCGATGGTTGTCTTTGCTACTCAATGCAATAATATAGCGAGATCATTCTATATTCACGACAAGGAACTCGAAATGTGTATATGAACTAAGTGTATGAATCCCTCGAAATGAATAACGTCTTTTAGGCTCAAATCTCACTAATGGGTGGTCTCCACTAATGTCCCTAGTCATGTCCTTTCCCGGTCCTTCCCTAATGGTCACGTCACTATCACGAAATTCTCCCCACAATAGTTGGTCTCAATCATTCAAAACAAAAAAATTTAGCTATTGTGATCTAAGCATGCAGAGGTGTGGGAAATCTACGTGCATAAACGTGGGCCCGATTGGGCAACCCCAAACCTTACCCACACATTGTCCCCAATGTGCAAGTGTCGGTGTAGGCGATACTTAAAACAAGTATCGTTGTGCGGTTATTACAGGTATTAGACAGGCAAGACATAACATTTAAGCACAAGCATCAAAGAGTTATTCTAAATATTTTCAAAAACATGGCCACCCCAAACCTAGGCCGTGACCTAGGTTTGTCAAACGAAATCCAACCCCAAACCGCGGTGAAACCGAGGTTTGCACAGGGTTAAAAGAAAATGAGTGTGTAGACGTTGAAAAGTGAGGCACCCCAAACCTAAGTGAAACTTAGGTTTGTTGCATCTCGTTAACTAATCGGGACACAAAAACTCATACACCACTCAATAAATACAAAGTTGAGAACATACATGTTTGCCCGGACGGAGAAAATCGTCTTGAAAGATTTGAGCACCACGATTGAGAGACATCGGAGAAAACAGAGCAAGAGAAGGAATGCAAAAGCAAAAGAAAACAAAGCAGAAATCGAAAGAAAACAAAGAAACGAAACACACCAAGCAAGAAACGAAAAACACAGCACGAAAATAAAAACAGGGGAGGCGCGCGGTTTGGAAACCGCGGCACAAGCCGCGTAACCCACTGTTTGGAAAACCATCCAGAGACCCCCGCGACTTGGCACGCGGCTTGTAAGCCGCGACATAAGCCGCGTAAGTCCCTGTTTCAGCTATTTTTTTTGATTTTTTCGTTTTTTCATTTTTATTTGTTTTTCGTAACTAAGAACATACTCAAAAACTGGAAATTAAAAAGAAAACTAACCTCGGTGGGTTGCCTCCCACCCAACGCCTTGGTTAAAGTCGTGGCACGACTATGTGGATCTCAACTTGGGTCGGTATCCGCAGAATTGCTTCGCCCACACTTGCGATTCTCCGCGGATTTTTCTACATCTGACCTTCCATGACCATCGGCCTCCTTACACCTTCTACTCTCGAACATCTTGAAAATAACCTTTTCGCCGCCAACCTTGAAGGTCATCTCACCTTCTTCCATGTCTATCAGCGCTCTGCTCGTGGCCAAGAATGACCTACCCAAAATCAGTGGGACCTCTACATATTCATCGATATCTAACACCACGAAGTCCACCGGAAAATAGAACTTGCCGACTTTGATCAATACGTCCTCGACGACTCCATATGGATACCACGAAGGGTCATGTTTGTCGGCTTCACTTCCCCGAGGCCAAGTTTCCTGAAAGCAGATAAAGGCATTAGGTTAATACTAGCTCCTAAATCACATAATACCTTATCAAAATTAAAACTCCCAATTTGGATAGGGATCGAAAAACTCCCTGGATCCTTAAGCTTCGGGGGGAGCTTGTTCTGAATTATAGCACTACACTCCTCAGTAAGTGCAATTGTGGCCTGATCCTCAATCTTCCTCTTCTTGGATAAGATGTCTTTCATAAATCTCGCATATGAGGGCATTTGTGCCAAAGCGTCTGCGAAAGGAATGTTAATATGCAGCTTTTTAAATATATCAAGAAACTTAGAAAAATTAACATCATCCTTATGCGATTTAAGTCTGCTCGGATAGGGCACTCTCGGTACCACCGGCTTGACCGATGATTGCTTTGCCGTGGTGGATTGCTCTTTCTTCTTCCCTTCACTCTTTAAGCTCTCTTCAATTACCACCTCTTCATCAGCCTCCAACTCATCCACATCTACAATCTCCACATCTTGACTTTCGGGCTCGACTTCCTTTAATGACGGCTCTCTTGTAAGATCTCCATTCAGCTCTTTGCCACTTCTCAGATAAATGGCATTACATTCTTCCCGGTGTTTCTTTTCGGTCATACTCGGGAATGTTCCGGGAGGTCGGTTTTGTAGGGCTTCCGAAATTTGCCCCACTTGCCTTTCGAGGATCTTGATTGATGCGGTGTTCTGATCAGTTGCCGCCTTGATTGTGCTAACCGTGCTCGCTAACTCTCCAACCGTGCTGTCCATCTTGGTCATGAACTTCATCATCATTTCTTCCAGCCCCAGCCTCTTCTCCCCGGATGGTCCTTCATTGCAATTCCTTTGATTGAACCCTGGAGGACGGTAAACATTGTTAGCATTAGGATAATTAGCAAAGTTAGAAGAATTACCTTGCTGTTGTTGACCGGGTTGACTCCAGGAGAAGTTCGGGTGCTTCTTCCACCCCTCA
Organism: Saussurea involucrata; assembly: GCA_033807775.1. NCBI lineage: Eukaryota > Viridiplantae > Streptophyta > Magnoliopsida > Asterales > Asteraceae > Saussurea > Saussurea involucrata. Next base: position 25,967,176 of record CM066319.1, on the reverse strand, counting down.
TTATAAGTATTTGAGAACGGATCATTCCTCGGTTGGTTGTTCCGGTTTTGTAAGAATTGGACTTGCTCGGGTTCTTCCGGTCTACTTCCCTTCAAATGGTTCGAGATCGCAGCTAATTGAGCTTTTATTTCTTTCAGCTCATCCGACTCTTGAACACTCGCAACTCTTCTAACAGCTGATCTTGGGGTAGAAAAGCTATGTTCGGCTAGGTTCTCGATCAAGGCAACCGCTTCTTCATACGTCTTTTCCATTAGGGCTCCACCCGCTGCAGCAGTGATGTCATTTTTGAACTGCGGGTGAAGTCCTCCGAAGAAGGTTTGGATAATAACCCAGCCGTGTAACCCGTGATGTGGACACTTCTTCAACATATCCTTGTATCTCTCCCATGCCTCATATAAGGTCTCCTGGTCCCATTGAGCGAAGTGAGTAATGTCGGCCATCAGTTGAGCGGTTCTCCCCGGTGGGAAGAATTTCTGGAGGAATGCGGCCTTCAGGTCTGCCCAGGTGGTGATCTGATCCGCTGGTAAATTCTCTATCCAGATTTCAGCTCTACCCTTGAGTGAGAAGCTGAACAATCTTAACTTGACGGCATCCTCGTTCATGCCATTAATCTTGAATGTGCTGCAAATCCTCTCGAATGCACGGAGATGTGCATGAGGATCTTCAGTTGGCGCTCCCCCGAACTGATTCTGATGTACCATGACGATGGTACTCGGCTTAATTTCGAAGTAATTTACTGCAGTAGCGGGCGGTTGGACGCCTATTCGTGCGGTTGCCACGTTTGGATTGGCAAATGACCCCATCGGAACTCTCGCCGGAGGAGGCGGAGGTGGGTTGTTACCAGGTTGTCTATTGAAGGGCATTTCGTCACCCATCTTTAGATGTCTCTTGGCTTTGGTCTCTTGGCGTATTTGGCGGGGGGTTCTTTCAATCTCCGTATCGATCGGTTCGAGTTTCTCCCCTCGGGTCTTCCTTGGCATAAACCAATTAGTACCTGAAAAGAAGAATCAGCAAAATTAGCAATCCAGAAATTGAAAGTGATGAAATAAAATAAAATAAAATAAATGTTCAATGTAATAGCGCTTATAGCTGGTAGTGCTATCAGTTGCAACTAGTTCCCCGGAAACGGCGCCAAAAACTTGATAGGCGGGTTAACACCCCCCCTAAATCTTACCGCAAGTGTACGGGTCGAAGTCAAGTAATAGTACTAGAAAGTACGAGTATCGAATCACGGGGAACTAGGAACTAAGTATCACAATTACTATAAAAACTATTAACTGAACGATCGCTAGAGAAACATTTGAGGGTTGGTATTAAACTACTAATTGCAAACAAAACTAAATCAAACACGGAAACAGTAAACAGCTTAAGAACTTCAGATAGAGAAACATTTGAGGGTTGGAAATCCTAAGACCTTCACATACAAACACTTGACTCGCAGCAATTACCAGTTATTCCGTATAATGAATACCCAATCTTGTAAAAATCACCGTTGTTCTCTTTCGAGCAACTACGGGTTTTATCTTGAAAAGCACAAGTTTTATCTCTCGATCTCACCTATGGAATTCAAAATACATTAAGCTCAAGATTTTAGCGGGACTAAGGCTTACTCGGTATATCTCTATCACATTTCTCACCTTAGGCATGCGATTCCTAGTTCTAGTTACAATTAATTCTCTCGAACTTAATTAGAAACAACAAATCAATTGTAAATTGGCCAAATTCACAAAAGCATTAAAAACGAAATCACATGCTTCATTAAAATAGGAACAACTGATAAAAGTCACTAATCACATGTTTGTACACTTAAATCGAATTCATTCCAACCCCCAACATCTAAAGATTAGTTCATAGTGTTGGGGGACAAAAACGCAAGAAAAGGGGATGAAAAACTGTATGTAAACATGATTAATGTGAACGTGAAAGATGTAGTGATAAACTCCCTTTTCCCGACTCTAATCCGCGTTGCGTCGTGAATTCCTCCCCGTTTGATCCTCTCTCGTGGCTCCAAAAGGTGTGAAAAGTCTCCATAAATCGCCCCCGGTCGCCTGCCGTTCGTCGTGTGCTGAATAATGACCTAAAACCCGGAAAAACATAATTTAAATTCGCAAAACAGTGCGTGCCGCAGTTTGCAAACCGCGCGCCAAACCGCGCGGCGGCGTGGAGCAGTGTGTGCCGCGGTTTGCAAACCGCGCGCCAAACCGCGCGGCGGCGTGGAACAGTGTGTGCCGCGGTTTGGGTTCGCGGTTTTGGGTCCTGGTTCGGGCGCGAGTCTTGGGCTTCCGTTGGCTTCGTTTTGGACTCTTTTTAGGCTCTTTTCACTTCTTTTCTCGATGATTGCTTTCCTTTAAGATTACCTGCACATTCCACTAGATAAACCATAAAATTCCGCCTCTTTGCTTAAATACAAGCCAATCTCATTGGTTTGAGCACTGAAAATAACGCCAAAAAGTGGCGTTATCACTGCCCAGTGCTACAGACGATACTACAAGTATTCATACGTGTGGATGAAGATTTGAAGATGATAAGAACATTAAAGGAAGAACACTTGAAGAACTGAAAAGTTTCTTGGAATTTCAGAGAGAATTGGGGCTAAAAAAGTTCAGCCAATGATGTTACAAAAAGTAGAGAGAGAAGGTAGTAAGTAAGTTGCTAATTAGGGCACCCAAAGCCTCCTATTTATAGAAAATAGGGAGGGGCTAAAGGTGTAAAATAGTAACCAATCTAGTTAGGAATCAACCTTAGTTACAAAAACTAACTAGGAAAGTACAAAAGGTAATTAGATTACAACTATTAGTTTGTTTCAGCTGAATAATTGGCTTAACCAATGGATAAACAAAAGACTTCTTCCAATCCTTGTTAAGCCAATTCCAATTCTCCAGCTCGGCCACTGTCTAGTGCTGCAAGCCCTGCTGCAGCATGATCTGTTCATCAAAGAGGTTTTTCAAACCAAGTTAGAATTAACCCAAACATCCCATGAAAACAAGTAAATCATCATCCTAAGCTCCAAATCAAGAAAGTGTAAAATAATGAAATAAAAGACTCAAATTGGGATGTAAAAGTGTAAAATCCTATCTAAAAGAGAAGAGAAATAAGTGCTTAAGTACTCAAAATTGAGCACTTATCACCACCCCAAACTAAGAAATTTGCTTGTCCCCAAGCAAGAAAAAGACAAAAGAAATGACTCAAATTTTTGACAAGTATGCAAATGGATGGCATTAAGTGCACATCATGACTTTGAAACATCTACACATGCATAGCATAGCCTTTCATAATTCTAAAACAACCAACACCTCATTCTATTCATGATCATGAACCATAAGCTCATCCCATAGTCTTTTTGTTATGATCACACAATTCACATCACAGATTACCAAAGCTTTTGAAAGGAAAAGGGTTTCTCTGTTTTTGGCGTATTCTTTTCTCACCTTGACTTTTCTCACACCATGTTCCAACACTTGCAAAGTTTTTGAAATTTTGGCACTTTTTGTGCTCTTTTGGTTGGAACATGCACCTACCCCTATGGGGTATTTTTGGTGTTCTTTAGACCAATTTTTCAAGGCTTTTAAGCTATGATTTTGCTGCCATTTTTAGGCACCACCCACCCCAAACTAAAAATTTAACAAAGGCTTTTAAGCTATGATTTTGCTGCCATTTTTAGGCACCACCCACCCCAAACTAAAAATTTAACAATGTCCTCATTGTTGTGGAGAATGGATCTATTTAGACGTTTTTAGTGGCTAAAAGTGAGCAAAAGCATGGATCATTTCTGTGATTTATGCTGAATGTGGACCAAATTGTGTCCCAAGCACTTTTGTGTTTAGTTCTAGCATGAATCAATCCTAAAAGTGACATGTGTGTTCTGAAAATTATTATGGCTATGCAAACATTCGGACTTATCAAAACATGATCCCATATGCATGAAAATAAAATCCTAAAACAGCAAAACTAATCCCAGACACAAATTGAACAAAATGAAATGAAAATGGAGCTAAAGAGAGTGATTTGAACCTGTCCCATTTAATGGATGAAGCTAATCCTTTCCAACGGCATCAGTGGATGCTGCAGCAGTGGATGCTGCAGCAGTGGATGCTGCAGCAGTGGATGCTGCAGTACCAGTTCTTACAACAGCTTGTGCCTGCAAAATGGCATTCTCCTCGATCAAATCCGCAATTTGGTCTTTCAGCTTCATGACCTTTTCTTTCTTCCCCAGCAACTTGCCTTCCAATCTCCTCACTTGCTTATCCACAGATACCCCCTCTTATGTTCCCTTTTGCTTTCCATCCACAGCCTTCATCATATCTTCCTTCAACGCCCCAAACTTAACCAAGAACTCTTTGCTTCCTTAACTCCTCCATCAAACTGTTGTTCTGAGCCAACAAATCCTGCACCAGTCCCATCAGATCATTTGGTTCCACCCTGTTCTCTCTTCTGTTACACAGCCGATTAACTGCTTTCATATCGATCTCCCATTTTTCCCGTTGTTCGCGCACTATTAGATCATCTTTATATTGCGGTACTCCAACAACAATTAGCAATCGGGTGAGCATACCAGGGAAGTACAGTTTCCCCCTGGTACGGGATGCACATTCCCGAATGCTCTCGACCATGATCCTCCCCAGATTGATGCTTCGACATTCGATGATGCCGAGAGATTTAGAGCTTTAAAAGAGCTCAACATGAAATTGTTGTGGAGGTCCCATTCGGTCTTCGGCTTTCCCAAAACAGCCGCAACTTCAGCCAAATCTGATGGTTTGCCGTTTCTCATGAGTGTGCCATATTCGGCCTTTTTGGGTGGGAAAAGGTTAAGGAAGGTGTTGATGGTTTTTCTGGAAAGTTTAATGGTAACCCCCCGTATTTGAATTTTGGGTGAGGAGGTAACGAAAACTTCACAGTAGAATTCTCTTATAAGGGTCAGGTTGTAGGAGTTGTATACCTCAGCTACTCTCTCCAAACTTTGGGTGTCTACCACATCTCGGATGAAATGGAATTCTTTTAGACTTTGCTCATCAAACCCCTTATCGGGCAATCCTACCCTGTTTTTGTGCTTGGGCCATACTCTTGCTACTGCCTTAGAACTAAATCCCTTATGGGGAGCCTCTGGTCTATCAATGAAAACGTCTGTTTCCTTTGATTTCTTCTTCTTCTTACCCACTGCCTGTTCATGCTGCAATGGTGCTGCAACATCATAGTTGGTCTCATTGGGTTTTGTTCCAGATGGTTCTCCCCTCTCCATCACCCTCTTAGTTTTCTTTGTAGGGGGCTATTTTGGCTGGGTTTTCTTGGCAAAGGCCTTCCCTAAGGCTTTTCTCTTTAGTGGCCAAAGACTCTCGACTATCAACTCATCATCCGAGTAATAAAGCCTCTCGTTTAGGTCCGGTAACTTCTCTCCATCACGGTCCTCATTCTCGACTATTCCTTCCTCTGTTTCATTCAACTTTATCCCTGTGTTAGGTATCGTTTCAGTCACACTCATCCTATCCCCTGTTTCATTTACTATCACACCCTCTCCTATTTCATTCATTCCCACAACTTGTTCACCCACAACTTTTTCTTTCTCACCCACAACCTGATCTTTCTCACCCACAACTATCCCTTCCCCTGTTTGTGGCTGTTCGGTCTCAAGAGGGGGAATGGTGGTGTCTATATTTTCCCCCGAAAGAAATGCATCAACAGAGACATTTAGGTTAGAAAAAGGTTTGCTTTGTACCTTGGTGGGTATTACCGATTCATTTTCAGAATGAAGAATCACTTGTTCATCCACCAAGGTAGTGTTAGGTTTAGGAGATACCTTTTTCTTTTGATGTTGGTCTGTTTCTGCAATGGTAGAGTGAAGGGTAAGAGACAATGCATCAGATGGAGGTGTTTCGGTTGCCATGGTGGTTGTATCGTCGGTTGTGGTTGCGACGGTAGCTGCGGTGGTGTTTGCGACAGAGGTTGCGACGGTGATTGATGACTTTAAGACATCACCCTTCGCTTTACTTAGCATTTCTTCACGGGTTAGTGGTGCGATGGATTGATCATCAAGAACAACGGTCTCTGGTGGTTTATTGTTGGTGGACGGAGGCCGAACCACCGCCTGGTTTTTCCGCTTCGACGAACAGCACCAGTATTAGGGTTTCTTTGAGCGACCTGCTTTACCCTCGCCATGGATTCTTGGATTTAATGGAGGTTTTGAGCAAGAATTTTGGGTAGACGATGGTGGCGATGGTGGTGTTCGGTGGTCGCAACAGAGAGCAGGGGGTAGAGAGAGGGAGGGAAATGAGTAGAGTGATGAGAGAGAGGGAAGATGAAGGGATGTTTTGAAAAAGTAGGTGTCCTTATCTGATATTTTACAAGATAGGTGAGTGTTTTACAGCTGCAAGTCTTGAGTAAACCTAAAATCCAAAGGGTAAACTTAAGGAAGGTACAAAGTGATATCTGTTGTGGTACTCTTTAAAAGATATCTCAATTTTTACCCAAAGGATAAAAGATGGTATCTTTTTCAAAATACAAATACTGATACTTGCTTTGTACAATCCTTAAATGCCTTTTGAATTTATTATTCCAGATTTCCCTAATTAAATGCAACTAATTTTTGGCTTTTTGCAACTGATAAGGCTGGATGCTGGAGCACTGACTTAGCTGTCCTATTTTCTCTTTTTTTTGCTGCAAACTAACAGATGTATTAAACATATCTAACTAGAAAACATAACAATAAGCATAAAAAGATTATTTACAAGGATAATTAGAACTTTAAGATAGTTCCCATCTGTTTTTGAAGCTTTCGGCACAAAGAAATCACCTCCACCGGGTAGTGTTGTGGAGATATTGCAGCGTCATGGTATAATTTTACTCTCTGACCATTTACTTTGAACACAATATTGTCTTCCGAATTGACTAAATCTACAGCCCCGTATGGATAAACCTTGTGTATGACAAATGGGCCTGACCATCTAGACTTAAGTTTACCCGGAAACAATTTCAACCTGGAATTGAACAAAAGACACTTCTGACCAGCTTGCAACTCTCTGTGCCTGATCCTATTGTCATGCCATTTTTGGTCTTTTCTTTATAAAGCTTGGCATTCTCATAGGACATGTTCCTATGTTGCTCTAGTTCACAGAGTTGTAATTTTCTTTTGTTTCCAGCTTTATCTAGGTTCATGTTCAACTCCTTTATAGCCCAATATGCTTTGTGTTCTAACTCTAAAGGGAGGTGACAAGCCTTTCCAAAGACTAACTTGTACGGAGACATACCCAATGGTGTTTTGAAGGCAGTCCTATATGCCCATAAAGCATCATCTAACTTGAAAGCCCAGTCTTTTCTATTTGGCTTGACAACCTTTTCTAGAATCCCTTTAATTTCCCTGTTTGAGAGTTCAGCTAAACCATTTGTTTGTGGGTGATAAGCAGTGGAAACTCTGTGTTTCACATTATACTTTTCAAGAACTTTACTCAACAAATTGTTTATAAAATGGGTACCCTCATCACTAATTAGTGCACGGGGGTACCAAACCTTGTAAAAATCTGTTTTTGTAAAAACTTAACAACAGTTTTAGCATCACTTGAAACACATGCCATTGCCTCTACCCATTTGGATCCATAATCCACAACAACTAAGATGTATTGGCAATTGTTTGATGGTGGGAATGGACCCATAAAATCAATTCCACACACATCAAACAATTCAACCTCCAAGATACCATTCAAAGGCATTTCATTTTTCTGAGAAATGGAACCACTTCTCTGGCATTCATTACACCTTTGTGCAAAGTTGTGGGCATCTTTGAAGAGAGTAGGCCAATAAAAACCAGATTGAAGGACTTTAGCTGCTGTTCTTTGGCCTCCAAAATGTCCTCCATAAGCTGACTGATGGCACTGCTGCATGATTGATGCCACTTCAGATTCAGGAATGCACCTTCTCAGTATTTGATTTGTACCAAGTTTAAACAGAAAAGGGTCATCCCATATGTAAAATTTACAATCATGGAGAAATTTCTTCAGCATATGGTGAGTGTAATCAGAGGGTTTGATGCCACAAGCTAAATAATTAGCTATGTCGGCAAACCATGGCAGTTGTGATTGCACCATAAGAATCTTTTCATCAGGGAAGGTCTCTATAATGTCTCCTCCTTCCCTACTTTCCACAAGCTTCTCTAATCTAGATAAATGATCAGCCACTTGGTTTTCCACACCTTTCCTATCAACAATTTCCAGGTCAAACTCTTGTAATAACAAAACCCATCTTATTAGCATTGGTTTTGCATCTTTCTTTGAAATGAGATATTTAATGGCAGCATGGTCAGTGTGAACAATGACTTTGGCTCCCATTAAATATGATCTAAACTTTTCAAATGCAAAAACCACTGCTAATAATTCTTTTTCAGTTGTTGTGTAATTAATTTGAGCTTCATTCAGGGTTTTGCTTGCATAGTATATGGAATGAAAACTCTTTCCTTTTCTGTGACCCAAAACTGCACCAACATCCCAATCACTTGCATCACACATGATTTCAAAAGGTTTGTCCCATTCAAGAGCAACAATCACTGGAGCAGTCACCAAAGCTTTCTTTAAAGTAAGGAATGCATTTATGCAATCCTCATTGAAATTAAATTTTTGGTCTTGCTGTAATAATAGACATAAAGGTTTTGAAATCTTTGAAAAAACTTTTATGAAACGTCTATAAAAACCAACATGACCAAGAAAGCTCCTGATTCCTTTAATAGTGGTTAGTTCAGGTAGTTTTTCAATGACTTCAAGTTTAGCTTTGTCTACCTCAACTCCTCTTTTTGAAATTAAATGACCAAGGACAATCCCTTCTGTAACCATGAAATGACATTTTTCCCAATTAAGAACCAAGTCAGTTTCTTCACACCTTTTAAGATTTTGTTTTAGATTTTCCAAACAATGATCAAAAGATGAACCATAAACAGAAAAATCATCCATAAATATTTCAATGGACTTTTCAAGCATGTCAGAGAATATGGACATCATGCATCTTTGGAAAGTATCGGGTGCATTGCAAAGTCCAAAAGGCAAAAGTGCCAAAAGGACAAGTGAAAGTAGTCTTCTCTTGGTCTTCAGGTGCTATGGCTATCTGATTGTAACCTGAGTATCCATCCAAGAAGCAGTAAAACTCTTTTCCAGCCAACCTGTCCAACATTTGATCAACAAAAGGTAAAGGAAAATTATCTTTTTGAGTAGCGTTGTTTAGTCTACGGTAGTCCATGCAAATTCTCCATCCGGAGACTATTATAGTTGGGATGAGTTCATTCTTGTCATTGGAAATGACAGTGATCCCTCCCTTCTTAGGCACACATTGGACTAGACTAACCCAAGAACTACTGGCTATTGGAAAAATAATTCCTGCATCTAACCATTTTAAAATTTCCTTTTTCACTACCTCTTTCATGACAGGGTTCAGCCTTCTTTGAGGTTCTATGGATTTGAAGTTCTTTTCTTCTAAGATGATCTTATGTTGACAAATGGAAGGACTAATCCCCCTAAGGTCAGCAATGGTCCATCCTATGGCTTTGGTGTGCAACTTCAACATATCCACTAACTTCTTTTCCTGATGCAATTCTAGGGTAGCTGATATGATAACAGGTAATTTGTCTTCTTTTCCTAGAAAAGCATATTTCAGGTGAGATGGGAGTTTCTTCAACTCCAGGTCAGGTGGTAAGACTATGGAGGGAACGACTGATTTTTGCTCACTATTTTCTAGTAGCTCAAATGCTGCAGCAACCAAAGGGATAGTCTCTTTCTCTATGGAAATTTCATCATTATCATCATATTCCTCAATTTCTTCCTCATCCTCTTCTTCTATCCTATAGGTCTGGTTGACTTCTTCCTCATGACACAATGACTCAATGGTATCTAGGCTTGAGCAATCTTCCATATCATTAGGGTACTTTAAAGAATTGAAAACATTAAATGTGACTTTTTGATCCTGAAGTCTCAAGGTCAACTCTCCTTTCTGGACATCTATCAAAGTTCTACCCGTGGCTAAGAAAGGTCTTCCCAAAAGAATGGGAATATCCTTATCAGCCTCAAAGTCTAAAATGATAAAGTTAGCTGGAAAGACGAATTTGTCAACCTGGACTAACACATCTTCAATCTTACCCTTTGGATAGGCAATGGTTTTATCTGCTAAGATGAGTGTGACTGTGGTAGGTCTGGCCTCTCCTATCCCTAAGCTTTTGAAAATTGACAAAGGCATGAGATTGACACTGGCACCTAGATCACACAAAGCCTGTCCAACTTCTTTCCCACCTATGGAACAAGGAATAGTAAAACTCCCTGGGTCTTTTTGCTTATGGGGTATTTTGTTGGAAAACAGAGCACTGCAACCTTCAGTGAGGGCTACAGTCTCATACTCAGTCAGCTTCTTTTTCTTACTCAAAATATCCTTAAGGAACTTGATATAGTTGGGCATCTGCTCAATTGCTTCAACAAGAGGTATGTTGATGTGCAATTGTTTGAAAACGTCCAAAAACTTTTTAAATTGCAGTTCCTCCTTCTCATTCCTCATCCTTTGGGGGTAAGGGATGTAAGGGGGAACTGGTTTGATAACAACTTTGTTTGAAGGTTTTGAGCAAGATGGTTCCAATATGCTTTTGGTTACATTGGGTGGACTTGAACTTGTGATCTTAGGGTCTTGGTCTTCTTTTTGACTTGGTGGTTTTGGAATAATCTGAATCTCTGGAGTAGGATTGGCTTTGGATAATTTTTCAAAATCTGTTTTGGTTATAGGGCCAAATTCCTTTTCCACTCCTAAGAGTCACAGCCTTCACATGTTCCTTTCATGGGGCCTTTGGGATTTCAGTATTACTAGGCAAAGTTCCTGAGGCCCGAGTACTTTGATTTAAAGCAAGTTGACTGACTTGAGTTTCAAGATTTCTTATTGAAGCCTGAGTTTGGGTCATAAACCCTTTCATGATTGCTTCCAAAGAAAGATTTGAGTCATCATGTGGAGGTGCATGATTTTGGTTTTGAAAAGGTGGTTGATTATTTTGAAAACCTTGGTGACGATTATTCTGATGTTGATTGCTTTGAAAATTTCCTTTGTAATGGTTTTGAGAACTGCTTGCTTGATTTTGAATATTAGAATTCCCTTGTGGTTTTTGTGCAGGTGGATTCAAACATGGACTATTCCAAGAGAAGTTTGGGTGCTGCTTCCAACTGGCATTGTATGTGTTGGAGTGAGGACTAGGTCTATTTTGAACATAATTAACAGATTCAGAATTGTGAGGACAATGTTCGTAAGAATGCTCCTCACCACAACATACACATTGCACAGAAAGGACAGGTGCATGAGTTTTAGTGACAGATGGTTGTGCTCCTTGACCTGAAGTGATGTTTTTAAGCATATTAGCCATGGAAGCAAGCTGAGCTGTCAATGCAGTGTATGCATCTATCTCGTGCAACCAAGCAGTCTTCTTTTGAGTTGAAGTTTGAGCTCTTGGATCAGCCCATTGTCCATTGTTTGCCGAAATCTTTTCAAGAATTTCATACCCGGTATTGTAGGTGTTAAAGGTAAAGGCCCCTCCTGAAGTCGCATCGAGCATTTGTTTTGCATTGGAATCAAGCCCATTGTAAAATGTCTCGAGTTGAATACAGTAGGGAATGCCATGGTGAGGGCATTTCCTTAATAATTCTTTAAACCTTTCCCAAGCATCGGGAATTGTTTCATCGTCCATTTGTTTAAACATGCAAATTTCGTTTCTGGACTTAGCATTCCGGGTAGGTGGAAAATATTTTCGCAAATATTTCTCAGCCATATCACCCCAAGATGGTACCGAACCTGGTGTTAATGAATTGAACCATACTCTTGCCTTATCCCTTAGAGAAAATGGGAACAACGTAAGCCTTAAGGCTTCCGGTGAAACTCCCGGGATTAGAAAAACATCAATGATCTCCATAAAAGATTTTAAATGGGAGTGGAGATCCTCCGATGGTAATCCGGCAAATTGACCATTGGTTTGCAACATATGAAACATGATGGGTTTTGGTTAAAAATGTAAAGTATCTAATTGTGGCCTAACAATCCCCGAATTTAATTGCTCAAAATTTGGGATTGCATAGTCCATAATTCTTCCATCTTTCGAGTTTGCAAGATCAATGATGTTAAGTGGTTCCTCATTACCAATAGATCCATTATCATCTCCCTCCTCATTGTTATGATTGTGAAGTGGTGGATTTTGTTGAAAAGGTGGATTTGTTGAAATGGGTGAAACGGTGGATTACCAAAAAGTGGCGGGTTTTGTTGAAAAGGTGGGTTTTGCGATTATTTGCAAAGATTGGTGGAGGCCGAATTGGATTTTCTAAAGGTGGTCTCACGGGATTTTCCAAAGGCGGCCGAACGGGATTTTCCAAAAGTGGTGGTCTTGATGGTATGTTTTCAAAACCGGGTAGGGGTCCGTCCATATTGAGAGAGTTTGATGTTCTTTGAATTCTTCTTCTTTGGTGAAAAGTTCTCTCAATATCCGGATCTAACTCGACAAGTTCCCCCACGTGGAATTCTTGGCATACACCACTTTCAAATTTTTTTTAAAAAAATTCCCAAACGGTGCTAGAAAAATCAAATCTTTAAAAATACTATTTTAGACTTTTAGCTTACCAATCCCCGGCAACGGCGCCAAAAACTTGGTGAGTCAGTGCTTTGAATACACCTACAGACGTGTGCTAATTAAACCTCAAAGCAAGTATACAATGAGATCTAATGTCGTCTATCAAGTAATAAAATGGTAAGAACCAAGTATCGTATTCCACAGGGATAAGTATCTTAAGTTGCAAGATCTCAAGATGAAAAACTAATTTCAGATGGCGAATTTGAAGAAAATATTTTTGGTTGGTTGATTTGATGTTATCACAGAACTAAATTAACTCGAATAAAAGAGAAGCAAGGGTGTAAGACTTGTGATGATATGTTAAACCAAATTCCAGCAGACTAATGCTACAACAATGCTACAACATGATAATAAATAAACTGAAATAAATGCAAGAAACTTGGAAAGTAAACATGATGCTAGAATGGAAATGATACATGGAAAGTAAAAGACTATAACTAATAAATGACAAGAAAATAAAATTACAAGGAAGTAAATGACAATCTTAAAGGATGGAATGTAAGTACAATTATGTAAAATGCTTATATTAAGTGCAGAAAAATAAAGACGTAAGGTAACTAACAAGATTAGAGATACAAGATGGAATTAAAAGAAAGCAAATTAAAATCACTGCCCAGTGCTACAGACGATACTACAAGCATTCATACGTGTGGATGAAGATTTGAAGATGATATGAACATTAAAGGAAGAACACTTGAAGAACTTAAAAGTTTCCTGGAATTTCAGACAGAATTGGGGCTGAAAAAGTTCAGCCAATGATGTTACAAAAAGTAGAGAGAGAAGGTAGTAAGTAAGTTGCTAATTAGGGCACCCAAAGCCTCCTATTTATAGCAAATAGGGATGGGCTAATGGTGTAAAATAGTAACCAATCTAGTTAGGAATCAACCCTTAGTTACAAAAACTAACTAGGAAAGTACAAAAGGTAATTAGATTACAACTATTAGTTTGTTTCAGCTGAATAATTGGCTTAACCAATGGATAAACAAAAGACTTCTTCCATTCCTTGTTAAGCCAATTCCAATTCTCCCAATTCTCCAGCTCGGCCACTGTCCAGTGCTGCAAGCCCTGCTGCAGCATGATCTGTTCATCAATGAGGTTTTTCAAACCAAGTTAGAATTAACCCAAACATCCCATGAAAACAAGTAAATCATCATCCTAAGCTCCAAATCAAGAAAGTGTAAAATAATGAAATAAAAGACTCAAATTGGGATGTAAAAGTGTAAAATCCTATCTAAAAGAGAAGAGAAATAAGTGCTTAAGTACTCAAAATTGAGCACTTATCAATACACACAGTGAGGATAAGAGAGCCTTCCACAAGCACTGTATCGGATCTAGTCCAAAAGACACAGATCACAGGCTTAAGTAACTAGGCAACCTTCACTGTGAGAAATTATAAGTGTCTAAGACAAATAAAAGGAAATCAGCAAGAAGATTTTGAAAAAACGAACCAGATCTGTACTGATGCAGATCTAATCGTACTACTCACCACACATGCAACCACAAACAAGATGTAGGTAAGAAAAGTACAGATATAAGGTTGGATCCCAAGAGCACAGTTGGATACAACCTTCAGAGGTTAGATCCAGCTAGCCTTCACCGCACAAGATCAGAAAACAATATGAGAAGAGATGGATCTAGATTTATAATAGTCAGTTCCAGAAGCTTCGTGAGCAAGAGTTTTGAAAAAAAAACACATATTCTGAATATGATCTAGGTCTTAAAAGAAAAATTTGTTATTGGACAACAAGAACAGATGATTTACTTTTAAACAAGGAAACGATCTATAAGATCAGAAAATAAAAGATCCTGTAGATGATTAATTTTTTTAACAAAAAACGTTCTATAAGATCAGAAAACAACATATCCTGTAGATCTGAGTTTTATTTAACAAACCAATAGAACACACTAAAGTCGAGAATGAACAGAACCAACACACTCTAGACAAGACCTAAATAGGTCAGATCTGAAGTGCAGATAACAAGAAACGAGAAGACTGAGTGAGAGCTTGACGAACTCAGACCAGATCTACAACAGAAGATCAGATCGAGAGTTGTATGTAGCAAGAACAACCAGAAAATACCGATTTGAAAACAAACACGTTTGAGTGAAATAGAGAACTCTTTGAACAAGAAATAGAAGAACCTGAGGAGTAAACACAAGATCTACAATCAGTTTTGAAAATGATTTGAAGAAGAAAAAACGTACCAGAAGTTGTTACAAACAGAGGCGATGGCGAGAACTAATTCTGTCAGGATCGATTCTTAACAAGATTAACAATACTTAGAATTCAGAATTAAAGAATCTGCGGAATAGAACTTTAATTCCCACAATCAAAGAACAATATATCAGAAAACACAAACTGTTTGTATTCAATGCTTCGACTCACAAGATTACAACCAAACCTCAATCTTGATGAACAGGCTCAATCAAGACGACTTCTACTTCTCTAGAAATAGGGTTCTAAACCTTGAGGTTAATTCTCTCTGAAATCAATTTCAGTATCTCACGAATACGTATATTTTTAATAGCTATCTATTGAAATCTATTTATACACAATAATTACAAGATAACTATCAAAAGTAAATTGATCTTCTGAATCTTCTTTAAGCATATCTTGATCAATTCCTTCTTTATCTCCAACCATGTCGCATACCAAACTTATCACTTTAGCAGTATTAACTTCATTCAGCATGAGCAGTACTAATCTTCTCCAGCAGCATTAATTTATTCCAGCAGCATTAACTTGTTCCAGCAGCATTAACTTGACTAGCAGTACTAACAATGATCTAGCAGTATTAACTTTGTCTTGCAGTAGTAACCATTGCATAAGCAGTACTAACAATGATCTAGCAGTATTAACTTTGTCTTGCAGTAGTAACCATTGCATAAGCAGTACTAACAGATTTTCGTTATGCACCAGCAGTACTAACTTTTGTTCAGCAGTATTAATAATGTACCAGCAGTATTAATATACCAGAAGTATTAACTTCGTTCCAGCAGCATTAATGTCTCAGCAGTACTAACCTTGATCTAGCAGTAGTATCTTTGTTCTGGCAGTACTAACGTTGATCTGGCAGTAGTAATGTTGTTCTGGCAGTATTAATCATACTTAGCAAATCTTCAGTTCCCAACAATCTCCCCCTAACTTGACTTTTTAGGATGAGAAGTCAAGTTCTTCAGATGATGCTTCCAAAACTTAATCATGAACGCATAAATCAGGATTCACTCCAAGACTTTGATTGAGAATTCTTCTCACCAAGTATCTTCCCATTTCAGAATCCTTGCTGCAAGTCAACTTAGTATGTAGCATTCCATTCAATCTTTTCTTGCTATGTTTGTACACCACATCCACCAAATAATACTCATGGTATGTATTGTCAAGAGAGATGACATACACTCCACAGTTTTCCATAAGCATCCAGTTGGTAATGACTTGAAAATTTCTTTCTATCCTATTCTGAACTGCTTCTGGTTTGAACATTTGGCACAGGTATTCAAGTACCATTTTGGTGATGGACATTCCTTGCTCTGTCAGCATGTTTCCATATAGCCTCATTCCAACCTTGAACATCTCTTCCAAGTCTGATCTAGAGCACATCCTTAAAAGTTTTCCCCATGTAGAACTGACCTCAAACTTCCCATCTGCTCTTTTTACTCTAATGTACTCCTTTCTCTGATCTTTCAAAGTATCCCAGAATATGATTTCAGGAGCCATAGAAGCTAATGGTTTAGCTTGAATTGGATTAGTATCAACCACAGTAATATACATATCACATTGAGCATTTGACTGTGATTGTACATTGCTTGATTGCCCTGATGGAGTTGCCACTTCTTCTTCAGCAACTTTTGGATCATATTTCTCTTTCACTGCTTCCTCCTGGGCTTCTTCTACAGTTGATTCCACCCTTGGCTTCTTTACATCTTTCTTCTTTGAAGCTATGGACTTTGTTCTTGGCCTTTTGGTTGACATCATCTTTGTTCTTTTGAAAGATTTAACAGCTTCAGGAGTGGTTTCAGTTGTTTCTTCTTTGTGGCTCTTAGCAGCACTAACAGTTTCTGCTGCTTTTTGTTTTTCAGCAGCAGTAACCATTTCTACTGCTATAGCTGTTACTGCTTCTTTTATAACCTTTAATGCTGCTGCTTCAACACTATCCTTCACAATCCAAAATATCTCTGCATCAATCTCAGATTTAGTTGCAGGTACTGCTTCCTTCTCACTTTCAGATACTGCTGCATCAATAAGATTCTTCAAAATTTCAGTTACTGTTGCTTCAGTCTCAGACACTGCAGCATTATCTGTTTCTACTTCTTTCTCAATCTCAGCAGTATTAACTGTTTCTACTGCTGGTTCTGTTTCTGCTTCCTTTGTAATATCAGCAGCAGTAACCGTTTCTGCTGCTTTTTCTGTTTCTGCTTCCTTTGTAACTTCTACAACCTGCTCAGCCTCCCCCTCAACCTTATACTCATACTCCCCCTCAATGTTTGCATCCTCCATGTTTAGATCAGAGTCTAACTCCCCCTTTTTGGAAGCATCAGAGGTTGTTCCTCTCCTTCTCAAAACATACTGAGCTTTCTTCCTTCTTTGTAGCAGTTTGGTGATCAGCTTCTTATTCTTTTCTATCTTGGTGTTTTGATGAAGAACCACCTTCTTAAGCTCATCAATCTCCTTCTGCTGATCCATGACCTCAATGTTGATATTTGCAATAGTTTCCATCAATTCCTCATAAGTATATCTATCCTCACCTGATTTAGAAGTGTTTACCTCCCTTTCAGGATCATTGGAAGTTTTAGCAGGTGTCTCTTGCCTAGCAAAAGCACTACCTACCCCCTTGGTTTCTTGGCACCTGGGACCTCTGGATGATTTCTCACCCTGAGTTGCCGTGAGGAAGGTCTTAGTTATTTTACCACTGGCCTTCTCTTTGCTAGCAGAAGTAGTGGCAGCCTTGCGACTCACATGCTCAACCTTCTCCTTAGTGAGCACCTTCTTGGGGTTGGGAGACACCCCTGTGGTTTCCCTTTCGATATTCTCTAATGGAGAATGCTCCACTAGAGGGCTTAAAGGCTTCGAGCTCTTAGGAGATACATCAAGGGAAGGAACCTTGTGTACCTTTCTTCTTTCAAACTTTTTGGTTATTTTGGGAGTGGGTCGTACAAGAATGGACTGAGGGATTTCTTTGGTGATTGAAGGTGGGGTTTGGCTATCAGTTTGTTGGTCTAATGAGGGCCTTGACCCTGATGCCATACCTTCATTTGTGTGGGACACACTCATCATTGTAGAGAACAATGGAGTGTCAACTCCTTCCGAGTCCCTAGGAAGTCTTCTCATATTTGAGAAAACCTTCCCTTTAGGGGATTTTGGCACATATACCTCAGCAGACTGAGGTAAATCCGTCAATTCATGGTTAATAACTTCTTGGACAAACCTTGGATACATGTAAAATCTCTTTTTGGATTCTAGGTTTGCCACAAGATCATTAAAGATCATTGCTGAAAAATTGTACTTTCTGGCAGTGGATAAGCAGACCAAGGCATACGCAATGGGACTGCTAAACTCACTCCATCCAGTTGTTTTCTTTGAAATACAGTGCATAAGGGTATGAACAAGAAATCGCCATTGGTTGAAAAACTTTGACTTGTAGAATTTAAAAACTCCAATGGGACCTTCATACCCCATTCTTTGTAAAGTTGAGTATAGTTCTTCATTGGAAATAGAAGTTATACCTGAGGCATCATCCAATCGAAGGGTGATGCGAATGAGTTCTTCTGAAACTTTCAAGGGTTTGTCACATACCCTTGTTTGGATGACTTTCTGTCCATCTTCGGATTCTACGGTGGCATTGGCCCAGAATTGCGTCTGATGCTCGATGTAGATTGTCGGATTCACCGTTAGGGCATAAGAAATATGAGTGGATTTGAGAAAATCCACAATGTCGTGAAATCCTGCGGCCTGCTTCGGCTTCTGAAGCATTGCTATCTCATTGTGCTCATCGACAAACTCCATTGTCGTCGTTCTTCCTGAGGATTTGGATAGAAAACACAAAGATTCTAGGGAGAAAATAGTTAGAAAGAGAGAGAGATGGATAGAATTCAAAGAGACGTTATGAACTTTGGCGGGCTGAAAGAGGTATTTATAGCAGTATTAGCCCTAACTTTTCTTTTAAAGCAGTATTAACGACACAAGCAGTATTAACGACTGAGCAGTATTAACTGCAAGGCAGTATTAACTACACAGCAGTATTAATTACTTAAGCAGTATTAACAACAAAGCAGTATTAACTACTTAAGCAGTATTAACAACGGAGCAGTATTAACTACTTAAGCAGTATTAACTGTGCACTAGCAGTAGTAACTATGCACTGGCAGTAGTAACTATCCACTGGCAGTAGTAACTATACATGCACTTTGCAGCACTTGTCAGTCTGAGTCATACTGAGGTTCTGAACTTAACAGGTTGTATCTCAATTGCTCAACATCCTCAACTTTCATCTTACCTTTTGATACATCTCCTTTACCACTTATCTTATCTCCTGCAGGATTATTCCCAAAAGCAACATGTCCTCCATCAATTCTTTTGAAATTCTTGAGGCAGGACATGTTACCTGTCATGTGCCAGGAGCAACCACTATCAACATGCCAGATGCTCTTTCCCTTGAGCTGTTGGTTGCCCTGCACCTCAGATAAATCAATTAGTTTTTATTGGGAACCCAAGCCAAAGTGGTCTTGGGTCTCCCTTGCTCATCAAAGTACTTGCACTGGGTTTTGATGAGATTTTCAAACTTAGGTACTGCAGAATTGGAGTACTTTGTCAATATGATTGGTCTAGCAGCACTAAAACTAGAAGCAGTATTAACCTTAGAAGAAGTACTAACAGAGTTAGCAGCACTAACAGAGTTAGCAGCACTAACAGAGTTAGCAGCACTAACAGAGTTAGCAGCACTAACAGAGTTAGCAGCATTAACAGAGTTAGCAGCACTAACAGAGTTGGCAGTACTAACTGAGTTAGCAGCACTAACTGAGTTAGCAGCACTAACAGAGTTAGCAGCACTAACAGAGTTAGCAGCACTAACACTGCTAGCAGCAGTATTGGCAGTAGTATTTCTTTTAGCAGCACTATCCTTGTCAGCAGTACTATCTGAGGTAGCAGTACTAACATTAGTGCTTTTGGGAACCCACATATTGACACATTCCTTTTCAGTCTGTTTTCTCATGTGGCTTTTGGATTTAGTTTGTTTCTTAGCCACATTATTCCTTGCAGGCTTCCTATAACCAGAAGATTTTTGAAAACTTCTTTGAAAACTTTTCTTTTGGTTAATAGGATTGAAATAACAGTATTTGGCAAGATGATTCAATTTACCACAGATAAAACAAGGTTTTGGTCTGTTAATCCTTTGCAGATCAACTCCTTGCTTTTGTGCCCACTGGTTATTCCAATTTCTTTGATTTCCCCTCTTTTTATCCTGTTTTTGGGGCTTATTCTCTTGAGATTTCTTGCAAGAACAATGTTCACAAGTATTAGAGTTCACAACAGTGGTCTGTGTATAATGAACTCCTTTTCCCTTTCCAGTCCTTTTCATCTCATTGTTCTTATCCCATGGACTTCCACCATCCTCATTGGTCTTTATGTAATTCTCTAAGGGAATCTCACCACTGACATTCTTGTCCCTTTTCTTAGACTCTTCTTTTTCAGTTTTATCCTCCACAACAACTTCATCTGATGGATCTATTTTAGTAGCTCCTTCAGGTAAGTCCTTTTTATCCTTGGTTTCTAACAGGTCTGACCTAGGAGGGATGTAGTTGTTGTTGTAGGGTGGGGGTGTGGCATTGTACCCTATGCCTGGTTTCAACTTACTATGGATTTGAGAGTTGATTATGTTGTCCATGACTTTAGAGGCACAAGTAAACTTTTCTACATCAAGTTTAACTTTCTCAAGCTCTCCTTTTAGTTTCTCACACTCTTCCCTGGACTCTTTCAGTTGGAACTCCAGACCACCCTTTTCCCATTTCCAGTAGTTTGTATCATAGGAGTGTTGAAGTTCATTGGCTTGAAAAGCCCTAATCTGTTCTTCAAACTTCTCAACAATTATTACATAGTCTTTTCTGTCCTTTTTCTAATCTCTTAAGGTCATCACACATTCCCTGATTGTGATCTCTATACCTTTTAACAGTGTCTATACAATCCTGAGAACAGAGATTAGATTTTACCTCAGTGGGAAGATCTGAAACTTCAGCCATAAGTGCTTGATTTTGGATGGCCTCTTCTGCTTGATCACTCCAATCAAAAGTACTGTTTGATTCAATAGAATTGTCCATAATGATTGTAGAATTCTAAGAAACACAAGCTCTGATACCACTTGTCAGGATCGATTCTTAACAAGATTAACAATACTTAGAATTCAGAATTAAAGAATCTGCGGAATAGAACTTTAATTCCCACAATTAAAGAACAATATATCAGAAAACACAAACTGTTTGTATTCAATGCTTCGACTCACAAGATTACAACCAAACCTCAATCTTGATGAACAGGCTCAATCAAGACGACTTCTACTTCTCTAGAAATAGGGTTCTAAACCTTGAGGTTAATTCTCTCTGAAATCAATTTCAGTATCTCACGAATACGTATATTTTTAATAGCTATCTATTGAAATCTATTTATACACAATAATTACAAGATAACTATCAAAAGTAAATTGATCTTCTGAATCTTCTTTAAGCATATCTTGATCAATTCCTTCTTTATCTCCAACCATGTCGCATACCAAACTTATCACTTTAGCAGTATTAACTTCATTCAGCATGAGCAGTACTAATCTTCTCCAGCAGCATTAATTTATTCCAGCAGCATTAACTTGTTCCAGCAGCATTAACTTGACTAGCAGTACTAACAATGATCTAGCAGTATTAACTTTGTCTTGCAGTAGTAACCATTGCATAAGCAGTACTAACAGATTTTCGTTATGCACCAGCAGTACTAACTTTTGTTCAGCCGTATTAATAATGTACCAGCAGTATTAATATACCAGAAGTATTAACTTCGTTCCAGCAGCATTAATGTCTCAGCAGTACTAACCTTGATCTAGCAGTAGTATCTTTGTTCTGGCAGTACTAACGTTGATCTGGCAGTAGTAATGTTGTTCTGGCAGTATTAATCATACTTAGCAAATCTTCAGTTCCCAACAAATTCGAACCACGCTCTGATACCATCATAAAACTTTTATTTAAAAGAAATAACAACTAATCAGTACATTTACAAAATGAAATCAACAATATCTAGAACTAATCTAACCTAATCATCTTCATGAGTGTTGAAGATGAAAAACTAGAGAAACCCTAAATTGTTGAGAGAGGGAACTCAAACGAAACAGAAAGATGAAATGAAGAAAAATGAAACAATCTAATACAAATTACAAAGACTCAAAATGTTATATACTCCAGCTCCGATTTACAGCTTCAGTCCTCCAATTCTCGTGTAATTGCTCCGCTAACCTTTAAGTCTCACAAGAAGTGAGGTGCAGTCCCTTATGTCCTCAACTATCAGCTACTTGTCAAATTCACCCCCTCATATTCTACAAACTACAATTAAACATAATAAATTAGATAAATGTCAAGATTGGTAAAATATATACATACCTTTTAACAAGTTTAATATGAATCTTTGAGAATCAATATGTTGAATGTAAATAAGAGATGTGCTATATGGGGTTTTCTTGTGTTTAAAACCCCATTTGTAGTGATTGATAAGTATAATACTCTCAATAGAAATATTAATATAACAGTCTACTTTTGGCCATAGATGAAAGGAGTGTTATAAGTGAAGGGTTAATATGTCATTTATTAGAAAGTTTGAGACTAAAGAGAAAGGGGGAGAAAACTGAATTGTGCTATCAAATCACGAGTTAGGCCATCCGTAATGGAACCCTCAAGCCCTCAAACCACCCCAGCGCCACATCAGCTTTTCTCCTTACCCTCTCCTTACCCTAAAGTGGAGTACCGGAACCCTCAAGCCCTCAAGCCCTCTTGCCACCTCATTTTTTTAATTCTTTTATTTATACATTTAATTATTTAACAAAATAAAAATATTTATATAGTTTTTAATAAATAAAAATAAGATAAATAATAAAAATAAAAATTCATATCATTCATTAAAAATAAAAATTACAAAATAAATTTAAAAATTACAAAATAAATTTAAAAATTACAAAATAAATTTAAAAATCTACTCGTCGTCATTGTTGGGAACTTGGATACGCCAAATATGTTCGACCAAATCCGACCGAAGGTTATTATGAGTGTCCCAGTTTTTGACTTCTCGAACATTTGCCGCGCGTTGTTCCTCACTGATTTGGGTTTCGATATCATCCGTGAAAATGTCGTTTTCATCGCCACCACAAATAGCATGGTCTTCGTCTTTGAGTATCATATTGTGTAATATGACACAAACGTACATAATGTTTCCCAATCTTGTCGGTTCCCATCCGCGTGCCGGGTTATGAAGTATATGCCAACGTTGTTTAAGCACGCCAAAAGCTCGTTCAACATCTTTACGTGTTGCTTCTTGCGCGGACTTGAACTTTTGTCGTTTAGGGTTATGTGGGCACGTAAATGATTTTACGAAAGTAGCCCATTCCGGATATATCCCATCCGCTAGATAATATCCGTGCTCGTACGTGGCTCCATTCACCTCAAAAGGGCAGTCGGGTGCTTTTCCATCATATACATCGTTGAAGATGGGCAACTGATTGAGAACATTGATGTCGTTGTTGGAACCGGCAACACCAAAGTATGCGTGCCAGATCCATAGATCTTGAGAGGCCACTGCTTCTAGCATGATTGTCGGGTGCTCATGATCACCTCTCATGAATTGACCTCGCCATGCTACCGGACAATTTGCCCACGCCCAATGAGTACAGTCTATGCTTCCGAGCATGCCGGGAAATCCGTGTTTAGCTTCATGCGCGGCGTACAACTTCTGAATATCAATAAAAGTAGGCTTGCGTAAATATTTTTGACCATACAGTTCAATAATACCTGTGCAGAATTTGTGCAGACAATCTCGTGACGTTTTCTCTCCCATACGGATGTACTCGTCAAGTGCGTCAGCAGCTACTCCATACGCCAATTGCCGAATAGCGGAAGTACACTTTTGTATCGGAGAAAAGCCTTTTTTGTACCATGCGTCCAACCGAAGTGTAAAATATGAATAATGTCCTTGTAAATCTTCAATTATTCGTTCGAATAGCTGCCTCCTCATCCTGAACCGCCGCCTAAACATATCTTGTGTATAAACCGGGTTGTTGCCAAAGTAGTCCCGCATAAGCCGCTCGTTTGCAGCTACTCGGCCTCTTTCTATGTTCGTGACCCTCTCTCTTCTTGACGATGAGGCGGTGCTACCATAAATTAATTGTGCAGTCTCTCGAAAAATTTCCCTTTGTAGATGCAACAACTCGTCGGTGTCTACGGATGATGATGATGCGGTCGGTGAACCGGGTTGTGGCGAATCCATATTGTTTAAAATATAGAGAATGGAAGAGAATGAGATAGTTGTTTTGTGTGAAAAATAAAATGGGTTTTAGGATTATATATATAGTGTGATTAAATTAAAAAAAAATCAAAAAATTAAAAATTATAACCGTTGCCAAACGTTCATATTGAATTTTATTTAAAAAAAATAAAAATAATGTGATCCCTACAATAACAAGTAATCAAATGACAATAACAATAATATCAACAAATATGCTCACCTCTATATATGATTGATGATCTCGCAGTCTACTACACATGAAGATGGAGAGTTTTTCTCTTGGTGTATGCTGCGATGGTTTTACAAATAGAGGCTTAACCTAAATAAAAGGAAAAGCAAACTATATATACTAAAGACAAGTTTGGCAAACTTGTCACATTTGGTCCCTCTACTTGTTATCTACTTGGCACAACAAATATAACACTAACAATCTCCCCCTTTGTACCAATGTAGATCCATAAGCTTTAGATGTCCACCGGGACCACATGTCTCTTCTGAAATCCCGAATATGAGCTCGAATCTCTTTAGTTCATTCCTGTACTGCCTTCGGTAAGTGATGGCATCCAGGACTTCCTTGATCAGCTCTTTCTCTTTGTCTTTCAGCTTCACTTCCCCGTTTTTGATGATTGTGAGCATCATGATCATCAAAATTCTTTACAAATTCAACAGTCTTTGAAAACGAGAAACAATCTCCTCCTTTGATCTGTATAACCGTCAATTCCAGAAATGTTTATCCGAATCTTTTCAAATTCAGATAATATAAAAGTGGTAACCCTGAAACAACGGATGAAACAGTTAAAATGCCTGTAAGTTGCACAAAGCCACTTAGTACAACGGATGTACTTTGGAAATGAGCTTTTTGATGATCACTCCTCCAGGGCTTCCATTCAATAATCGAAAAACACAAAGGAATTTCTATGAACGTTATGACAAGAAAACATATTCCTTGTGTGTACGTGCAAGTGTAGAAATGATTGAAGCAACTTATGCTTGATTATAGGCTCAAATTGTGTAAACTGTTGAGACAGCAACAAGTTTTCCACGGACTCAATGTGCATGATTGAAGTGCGAAGGTGGGGCAAACTTCCTTCTTTTTCAATATCCAAACCTTCCGAGTGAAGATTAGATAGATTATACGCTGCGTCCCCAAGGAAATTGAAACATTTCTTTGTTGAGAAAGAAATGAGTAGCTGGTGGGGTTAAAGTAAGAGTTGGCATGGGCTAGTTGCCTGTTTCAATGATGGTCACCAAAGAATGTGAACCAATCAGTAATGTGGTTGCCCGGCTCAGAAATTGGTTAGTGCAGAGTTCTCGTATTCTTTTAACTCTGTTCTCACATACTCTTTCTGTTTTTCATCAGCTCACTGCTAACCAAACTCTCTTTTTCATTTTATCTCAGCACAATGAGATTACTCAACCAGATGAGTTATCTCCCCCACTCTTTGATTTCGACCCCTCACCCCTCAATCACTCAAGGATAACTTCTTGGGTAGGAAACACTGGTTAACGTGGATCCATAGAAGTTCTGTTAAGCTCTCACACTGATTCCCATGAATGTTGTCCTAAAAGATATGTTGTTCAACAGTTTATCTTAAACTTTTTGAAAACATTGTCATCAAAATGTATGCTCCTCAATAATATCATGAAATATTTGAGCATTTGAACGTTGAAGATTTCTCACAACAAGAATATTGAATGAATGAAATGAATTTGAAAGACTTGTTTGAGAATCTGACAATGTATCAATCAGATCAAAATATGAAAGATATTCATTAACGGTTAGGGTATCAAAGAATTGGATCTTTTGTTTATATGAACAAATATAAACAATCTTTGAATGAAACGGTTATGCTCTTACGCTGAAATGAAAATGATGCTCAACACAATGTTGGAAATTCAAACGGGAGTATTACCATCGAAAAGTTGGTTCGTTTTAAGACATGGTAATAACAAAGTCAAAAAGAAGTCGAACCGGTGTGTATGAATACTTGAAAGTATATAGATAAGATAATACGCAAGTATTAATCTTTGGAAACACACGGTCAGAAACAATGATATAATAACCCGAGATATACATGAAAACATTTAAAACACACTTCTAAAATTATATAAATCTTTTTGAAATAGAGAAGCGGTTTGAACATTTAAGAAAACAATTTTTCGTGTTTGAAAGTCGTTCTTCTTTCAAACAGTCTCAAGTTAAGTTCAGAAGATACTTACAGTCATCAGTACTATTTTTTTTTTTATGAATCAAAGAAGTACACCTCTATATATGATTGAAGAACTTGCAGCTTACAACTTCACAGAAGGTTGAGAGGTTTACAAAGTGGAAGGAGGCTGCGAAGATAGAGGCGTGTGTATTTTGTATGTTGTATGTTCTATGTTGTGACCTAAAAATACAGATAGTATACTATATATACTATTCAAAGTTTGACAACATGTCACATTTGGTCCCTCAACTATAATACTACATGGTACAAGATAATGTAACATTAACAATCTCCCCCTTTTTGTCAAACACACTTGTACTTTTCATCATCAAATTCTTAGAGCAGGAACAATCTTCAGAAGGAGCTCTTCTGAATGCTTTGACAACTTTTGCTCAGAACTTCTGAATAATCTGAGTTAACAACTTCTGGTCAGTCTTTAATCAGCAGCAGCAACGATTTCCAAATTGATTTCTGTTATATATTTGCTTTTTCTTTGCTCCCCCTTGAAATGACAATTCTCATCTTCATGTCAGCTTTCATAAGATTTCTTTATAAGAAACAACCGATCAGTTTTCTTTTCCTTTTCTCCTTCTTAAAATAACATTTCTCTCTTTTGTTATTTCTGTACAAAAACCATATCAATCTTCAAAATCTTTAGCTTTTCTCCCCCTAAAGTTTTGGAAAGCAAAATCATCTTCAAAATCTTTAGCTTTTCTCCCCCTTGATTTTCAAAACTTTAGCGATGCTTTTTCTTCGAATGAAGTCTATGCTTTTTCTCCTCCTTAATGAATAACCTTGCTCCCCCTCAAAATAAGAATTATGGAGCAATTTTGAGGGGGAGCAAGGTTATTCATTAATGAATAACCAAATGTGACAAGTTTGCCAAACTTGTCTTTAGTATATATAGTTTGCTTTTCCTTTTATTTAGGTTAAGCCTCTATTTGTAAAACCATCGCAGCATACACCAAGAGAAAAACTCTCCATCTTCATGTGTAGTAGACTGCGAGATCATCAATCATATATAGAGGTGAGCATATTTGTTGATATTATTGTTAATGTCATTTGATTACTTGTTATTGTAGGGATCACAATTGGTATCAGAGCAGATTATCATATTGTTCAGATTAGAATTATATGAGTTTTTGTGCAAATATTGAGTGTTCTTAAAGTTCATCATTTTTTGGTTGATTTTGGCCTCTAGAGTTCTTCTAGTGGTTGGAATCTATCAAAGAGTGTTAGTAAAAATTTCCTGTGTACTTAATTCCGCATATCACCAGGAGTGTAGCTCAATTTGTGCAATTTTCTATATTTTTCAAAAAGTCTCTGTTTTGTTTTCACGTACTGGGTTGCTTCAAAAATCACATTTTTGTTGGTTTTTAGACAAAACTCCAAGTTATAAAAGTGCCCAAAATGTTGTGAGGAACACTCGTTCAAATTTTCAGCCCATTCCGAGGTGTATTGAAGATTCAACTCCTGAAAGAGATGCCCCAAAGTCATATGTTCCTACACCCGCCAACAAGAAGAACAACGCTCCAAAAGGTAAGTCTTTTGTTAAACCTAATCTTGTTTATTCTACAAATCATTTGATTAGGTTAGCACAAAAGCACATATGTTGTTCTTATTGTGGAACTCATGATTTTGTGAAGAAAGAACATGTTCAGTACTGGTATGGTACTTATAATATTCCTTCAAATCGAACTGCACATAACAAGCCAGGACCCAAGTTCCATTGGGTACCAAAATCAACTTAATTTGTTTTGCAGGTTTATCATGTGTGGTGCTGATTGTCAGAACTATACCATACACATGACTGGAAACAGATGAGAACTGTGCAGATTTGAAGAAGAGTACCTATGCTGAACAACATGCATAATTTCAGGGGGAGAGAATTTCTAAACTTTTGATACATTTGTGCTTATTGATATATCTTTCTAAAATGTTTAAGATAGTGGTTTCTAAACACTTCAGTTTAGAACCCGCATTTCAAAGAGATTAATGGTTTCTAAACATGTCAGTTTAGAACCCGGATTTCAATGAGCTGATGGCTTCTGTCCATAACAGTTCAGAACCCGCATTTCAACATGTTAATGGCTTCTAAACACTTCAGTTTAGAACCCGAGCTTTCAATGTGTTTGACTTCTGATCATATCAGATCAGGACTCGTTCTTAATCTTTAATAAATAAATAAATAAATAAATTAAAAAAAAATAGCCTTTGACTGTTAAATGTGCTGATTTTATCAAATTAAGATCTTTGCAGATTTTGAGGGGGGAGCTTATTCGATTTTAAATCAGCCAATCATAATTTGAGGGGGAGATAGTACTGATGACTGTAAGTATCTTCTGAACTTAACTTGAGACTGTTTGAAAGAAGAACGACTTTCAAATTCTTATTTTGAGGGGGAGCAAGGTTATTCATAATTTGGTCCCTCTACTTGTTATCTACTTGGTACAACAAATATAGCACTAACAAATAAAATAAAATCTTCGGGATGAATCGGGTTCCCAAACCCGCTGCCCAAGCCCTCATCATAAACCCCCCCCCCCCCCCCCGTACTGGAGCCCTCCCAAGCCCTCTCCCTAACCCGAGACCGATACGGAAGGTCTTATAATCATTATTAAGAAATCAGAGAATCAAAACTCTTCTCTACCGTGTTCCCATAATCAAAATAATTCCCGTAAAAGAGAACCAAAAATATTGAAGACTTTTAGGGGCCGTTTATCTAATTATTTACCCGGATAAGTGTTTATCGGTGAAATTCAACACTATCACCTACTTTTCGGGTAAGATTTTAGTCCACCAAAATGTCATCGTATGCTACAATTTAGCTGGTAAGCGCTAACCATGGTAAGAGTCGTCGCACTCACTTATCGGGTAAGACTCTCGGTCCTTGCTTTCGACTCTTGGTCCTTGCTTCCGCTTTTACCGGTAAGATTCTTGGTCTTTGCCATATTCATTTGGTAAGCTAATATGACTTGGTAAACACTTACCCAGGTAAGCGTTTTGTAAACGGCCCCTTAGCCTTTTTTTAAGTATTAATGAAAGATAATTAGTCTATATAATGTAGCTTTAGTGTTTAGAAAGTTAATGGGGGTCGAGACTAGGGATGGAAGGTCGTTGATTGAATGAAAAACGACACATTGTGGTGTTGTGATGAAACGAAGGTTAAGATTAGATTTTGATGTATAATTTGGTGTTAGATTGATGTTTAAATGGCCACACACATGTGTGTTAGATATATGTACTAAAAGTATATAAATGCAAAATAAATTAGTTTAGTGGAAAATTTATGAGTATTTAGGACAAAAACAATTTGTCCTAAAAAAAATACATTCATCTCCAACAAATTCCTCATTTTAGAGAATTTAACATTAATTAAAATATTAAAATATTTCATTTATCTATTAAAATATTATTTGTCGCTCTTCATATTTATTTTCAAAGTTTCTTATTGGTTCTCTCACTTGGTAATCATTTTTGGAGTGATCTCCACTTGGAGAAAAAAACTTCTCTCTCCAACATCCTTCATTCTGGGATAGTTTAGAAAAGTTGTTGGAGCAAAATATTAGTCCAAATTCCTCATTTCCTTTATTTTCCCAATTTTGAGGAAGCTGTTGGAAATGCTATTACTTATTGACCAATACTAATTTACAGGCTTGATTGTTCCACTTTTAATTTTTTCTTTACGTTTTAACCCCTCCGTAAGTTAAGAGTTCTTACCGCTAATTTCCCATCTTTTAATCACTGTAGACGTAGCTTGCTATAAAACGATATGAAACCATATAACTGAGTTCACCAACAAGAAAGATCCACACACCATAACCAAAAACCATACTAGCTAGCTACGATGCAAAATGTGGTGGTGATGTTCCCTTCTATTGGAATGGGCCACCTCATTTCAATGGTGGAACTCGGAGAACTCATCATCACCCACGACCCTTCACTCTCCATCACCATCCTCCTTACTCCCGCCCATTACGAAGCAACCTCCACCGCTAATTACATCAAAACCGTCACCGAAACCACCCCTTCCATCACCTTCCACCACCTCCCACCGCTCCACCACCCACCGGATCGTTCCATTCCTTTCTTCGACCTTGTATATCAACTCATCAAACTCTACAAACCCATCTTCAAACAAACCCTACAACACATTTCCAACAAATCAATCATCAAATCCGTCATCCTTGATTTCATGACGAATGACGCTTTTGAAGTCTGCAAAACCCTCAACTTACCCACCTACTTCTTGTTCACCGGCAGCGCATTTAGCGCCGGTTTATTGTTGTACCTCCAGACACTGCACGAGAAATTACCTGGAAACTTCAAAGATATAAAATGTTACATTGAAGCTCCGGGAACACCGCCGGTTTATTCGCTGGATATGGCGGAAACGTTGCATGATAGAAACAGTGATTCTTACAAAAACCTAATCAGCACATCGGAAAATATGGCGAAATCCAGTGGTGTAATTGTCAACACGTTCGCGGCTCTTGAGCCAAGGGTCATGAAAGCGATCGCCGATGGGGAGTACATCCCGGACGGTCCAACTCCGCCGACTTACTACGTTGGGCCACTGATTAAAAGTAATTCCGGTGACAATGGTGGCGATAAGTGTTTACACTGGCTGAGTTCGCAACCGAGAAAAAGCGTGGTGGTTTTGATTTTTGGTAGTTTGGGAAAGTTGAAGAAGAATCAGTTGATGGAAATAGCGAAAGGGTTGGAAAAAAGTGAGCAAAGATTTCTGTGGGTGGTACGGAATCCACCGCCGGAAAATGAAACGGGTCATGTATTTGAGTTTAAAGATCCGGATCTTGAGGAGTTACTTCCGGTAGGGTTTTTGGATCGGACTAAAGAGAGGGGTTTGGTGGTGAAAAACTGGGCCCCACAAGGTGAAATATTAAGACATGAGTCGGTGGGTGGGTTTGTTTGTCATTGTGGGTGGAACTCGGTTCTTGAAGCTATGCATGCTGGAGTGCCGTTGGTGGCATGGCCGTTGTATGCAGAACAGAAGATGAATAGGGTGCATTTAGTTGAGGGGATTAAGGTGGCGTTGAGGTTGAAGATGTCGGAGGAAGGGTTTGTGACGGCGGAGGAGTTGTCGGAGAGATTGAGGGAGTTGATGGAGGAAGAAAGTGGAAGGAAGGTAAGGGATCATGTTTTGGAGATGAGTATAAGTGCTAATGCAGCGGTGGTGGATGGTGGTTCTTCCCGAGTTGCCATAGCTGAGTTGGTCGAGTCACTGAACTCGGTGCGAGTTTAGCCGAGCCAATTAATAATAAGTTTCATGGAAGAGGTGGGTTGGCTTGGCTTGGTTTGGCTCTTTATTGTTGTTATTTTATTATCTATTGTAAGAGGGAAATTAATTAAAATGTCATAACTCAAAGCAAACTTACCAAAATGCCACAAATCTCTCACAGTTTGTAAAAATGCCACAAATACCTGCGATAGGAGCCCGCGATCGCAGGCAGTGGCATTTTCGTAATTAATTATCCCGCGATCACGGGGGAAGCCGCCCGCGGTGGACCAATTTGGTTGTATTTGATGATTTTTAAATGAAATTTTACACTTTCATCCCCTATACTTATTTATAAACTTTACTTTATACCTTTTACTTTCATTATTTTAATTTTACATTTAAAACATAAAATCGTTTATTAACTAAAACACGTTAAAAAAATATGTTTTAATTTTAACAAGTTACACCATTATAATCGTCTCTTCGATACGTTCGAAATGAGCTCAATCTTGAATTTTTTTGATTTATATATTTTAATATATATCATATATACTACATAAGAATATTTTTAATATTTACAATTCATACATTTATAGTTAATTATTTAATTTATGGTACTCTTATAGTTAATGCGATTGGAGTGTAAAACAAAATTGAGAATACGTTAAAAAAATGAATTTCCGCAGATAAAAAATATTTTTTAGGTATTGTATATGATATATATTAAAATATATAAATAAAAAAAAATTAAGATTGGGCTCATTTCGAACGTATCGAAAAGACGATTATAATGGTGTAACTTGTTAAAATTAAAACGTATTTTTTAACGTATTTTAGTTAATAAACGATTATATGTGTTAAATGTAAAATTTAAATTATGAAAGTAAAAGGTATAAAGTAAAGTAAGTAAATAAGTATAAGGGGTGAAAGTGTAAATATCAAATCAAAATCACAATTTTGTCGAAAAATTTAAATGTTACACTTTCAACCCCTATACTTATTCAAGATTGGGCTCATTTCGAACGTATCGAAGAAAAACTTACCAACTGAGTAATACGAGTCATCTTCAAAAAACCCGAGCGCGTATTGCACACAACAAAATTGAGAGAGTTTGGGAGAGGAGAAGAGAGGATTTGATTAAAAAATGAGTGTAGCCGTTTTGGTCCCCCCACCCTCTCTTATATAGTTGCGGCGATGAGAAAAAATTAGGGTTTGGGTCCATCAAAAAAATTTAGGGTTAACCCCATGCTGACACGTGGCGGGTTAGCCCGCGATTGCGGGCATCCTCCGCGGGCAGGGGCCAAACCTGTTCCGCGGGTATTCTTGAGGGGCCTACGCGGGTTGTTTGGCCAAACTCGTATGACACGTGGGCTGGGGCCCGCGATCACGAGGCCCACCGCGGAATTTTGTGGCATTTCGGTAAACTGAGCGAGATTTGTGGTATATTGGTAAGTCAAAGTCAAACTTGAGGTATTTTAATTAATTTTCCAAATAAATAAATTGATGTTGGAGTTAAATTATTGGGGAATTAATTAAAATTTATGTTTGACTTGTCCAAATGTCCAAATTCTCCCTAATTTAACCAAAATACCTAAAAAATACGTTATCACTTCCTTCGATCTGTAAGCCTTACCTTGACCAGGAAAACCTCGATGACATAATCGTTTATAGTCACTCACTAGAGGTTTGGAACCCTGAGTACAGTGCAGCAGGAAAAGAGGCTGTACGTGAAAGGGTACTCAGACTAAAGTGCTATTTCTTGGCCATTGGATCAGCAAGGGTGTGATTCAGATGGATCAAGAGAAGATCAGGTCTGTTTTGGACTGGAAGGCAAGGTAAAGCGGTAGCAAGCGAGGGCTTTCGTGGATCCTTCCCCGGTGGAATTGCTTTTTTTGAAAGAAAAAAAAAGTTGTAATTCAAAATTTTCTACTAGAAATAGAATTATAAACCAATTGATCAATTAAATATTTGCTGAAACCAGATTGTTGGAATATACCTCATAATATTCTCTCAATATTATAAAAATATTATGCTAATATAATTTGGAGAAGTTAGAAATTTATTGATAAAGAAGCCAGTTTCTTATGTTTTGATTATTTCATTTTCTTATTTGATCTCTTCTTTGTATAAATAGGAGATCCCTAAATTATAATACAGAGCATTAATACTTTAGCCTATAATTACACATGGTATTCGAGTCACCATTGTGCCATCATGACCGTCAATAATGAGCCCCCTCGTCTTCCTCCTCCTAAAATCAAACCAAACTCGTCAGCAACATCACTTGTTGCGGCGTCTCGTAGCATAAGTAGAATAAAGGCTCACAATGGTTAGAAGATCCCAACACAATGAGCGAATCATGTGGGACAACCGGAGTAATACCGCTTCCGGGATTCACAAGCGAATTGTACAATGAGAAACCCTAGTTGTTGCCTTTGGTAAACAACATTCATCTAGCAATCACTTGACCGGTAAATCTCTCGCCAATTTGTGGATCAATGACACGAGAACTTCTCATCATATTACAAGAAACATTGATTGCCTCGTCGATGTTTGTGATATATTAGATTGTCCTGTAGGGCTTACTGATAGACAGTCGACATGTGGCCACTAAACAAGGTTATGTCCATATGTCTCAAAACATATGCCTTCAAAGCCTTCTTTATGTTCCAAAATAAAATTGCAACTTGTTGTCAGTCTCACAACCTACCAAAGATTTGCCATGTTTTTTCCAATTCTCACATAACATATGTGTCATACTGGACCTGCATTCGAGGAGATTGATTAGAACGGGTGAACGAAGGGATGAACTTTACTACTTCAGGCTGATGTCTACTGTGCAAACCGTTGTCGTTGAATTTTTTGTGATTGAATTGTCGCATAAACAAATGGGACATCCTTCCGAACAAATCGTGATTTGCTTATTTCGGTTAATCCTAGAGATAGTTTGAATAATTATGTGAGGTATGTTGTTAATGCCAAACTAGAAATGACAAATGATAACTCTATTTTTATAGTTATTATTTCCTTGAATTTTCTATTTTATTTTGTCAATTTTAGTCATTTCGCTTCTAAAACCCCCCATTCTTAGAACAATTCTCGAAAATGAGCAAAAAGAGTGAACCATAGTCTTTAATGAATTATTTGGTGGAATTTGGGTGTTTTTCACGATTTATCCTGCAGTGACCACTGTTGTGCCCACTCCGGTTGCCCACTATTCGAGCAGAGCAAAAAGACAAAAGAAACTAGTAGTTGGGATACAACTATTCTGGAGTTTAGAAGGTTCAAATGGCAGGAAAATATGGGCTGGAGAAGTACAAAGTAGTTTTCTTAAAAGATGACAACAAGTACACCTTCTTGTACTTAGAGATTGACTTGGTAAAGGATCTATTGGGTAAAAGGATTGTCCAAAGTGCTGAATTCTGCCATAATACTGCAGTCTTTACCCATTAGAAAAACCCACCTCTTTGTGTAATACCCAACTCTTTCTCCTAGTATATAAAGGAGCACTTGGGTGCCATTTATGATATGTTTGGCTTAGTCTTAAATTCTCTCAACTACCACATTAAGTGTTAGTCTTTCATTTACTGCAATAGCTAGCTTTAAAATTATGTATCTTAATTTCTTAAGTTAATTGTAGTTCGCAATACACAGTGACAGGGACGAATCCCCGTTCCCCACTGCGAGTTCTATTCAAGTCACTTTCAGTTTAATTATGTGCACATTCTACTCTTTCATTTTCTTTACTTTAGTTATGGGCTAAACATCATTTGGGATGTAGGAAGGAGAAGTACCTGGATTTTATTAAAAATGCTTGAGTAATCTTTATACTTAGAATATTTGTTGTTTTGGTCATTCATTCTCGATATTTACCCAAGGATGCGAACAAGCCGATCACTTGCAAGGATCTAAAGTCTAGTTCTTAACTTAGAAATAAGTAGAACGTAGTGACACGAGCTTGAATGATGCTAGGGGATTCGAAAGAATTCTTATGACACTTACGAAAGTGAGGTCGGCACAGTGAGCAAATCTCAACCCACTGGAGTAGTAGGCAAGCTAATTTGTGTATTAAAAACACTTAGAGTATTTGTCTCTACACATTCCATCGAGACCTGAAAAGGTCCATTTTTGAGATTACCATTGACAAAACAATAAGTACTATGCTCCGGGATTCTAAGGCCCAACATTGTTGCAAACCATTTTGAACTCAAACCGGTGATGTTTCAAATGATCCAAGCCATGGGTCAGTTTGGAGGATCACCATCTGAGGATCCGCACTCGCACTTAAAATCTTTCTTAGAAATGACCGATTCCTTTCAGTTACAAGGTGTGAGTGATGAAGCATTAAGACTAAGACTTTTTCCTTTTTCACTAAGGGATAAGGCAAAGTCATGGCTGAACTCACATGCACCTCATTCGATAACCACTTGGCAAGAACTTGCCGATAAATTTTTGCAAAAATACTTTCCTCCCACGAGGAATGTAAGGTTTCGAAATGATATAATTTTGTTTAGGCAAGAAGAAGATGAGGCTGTTTCGGATGCATGGGAACGATTTAAAGATTTACTTAGAAAGTGCCCACATCATGGCATCCCACATTGCATCCAATTGGAGACCTTTTACAATGGTCTTTCCAATGCAGCAAAAATCATCTTAGATGCAACAGCCGGTGGAACATTCACGAGTAAAACCTACAATGAAGGATATCAAATCTTAGAAAAAGTGTCCAACAACAATACCGAGTGGTCCAATTCTAGAGCAATAGTACCAAAGACCAACACCATCGATTCCGAAGCGCTGAAAACCATGAATGCGCAATTAGTGGCCTTAACAAAAATCGTTTTGAACCAAAATAGAGGCCAAGTCAATTCTGCAACTCATCTAGCCGAAAACTGCTCCCTCTGTGGAGAGGAGCATCTTTTTGACTATTGTCCAGCAAATCCCGAAGCCGTTAATGTTATAGGAACCAATCCGAGAAACAATCCATATTCGCAGACTTATAATCCAGGTTGGAGAAATCACCTAAATTTCTCTTGGGCTGGTAATCCAGGACTCCAACCCCACGGGGCGAGTCATACCCAGCAAAGACCACACAATCCCCCTGGATTTCAGCAACACCACAGTGGGCAGTCCCCACATCACAGTGGGCAGAGCCCACAGAATTTTCACCAAGGGCAATCCTCACAACAATACCAACCACGATCCAATCAGCCAACTGAGGCTCAACAATCGATTGAATCAATTCTCAAGGGTTTTATGAATCAAATTCAAGCAGCCATTAGGAACATAGAGACTCAAGTAGGACAACTAGTCGTCGAAGTTAAGAATAGACCACCAGGGACGTTACCTAGTGATATCGAGCATGCTAGGGTGATAGGAAAAGGATCTGAACATGTCAAGTCCATCACACTTAGGAGTGGAAAGGATCTGAAAGATATCGTTTTCGAGTCTGATGATTCGCCTCAAATACCCACTATGATCCCCATA
The DNA here is from genome assembly GCA_033807775.1 of Saussurea involucrata. Lineage (NCBI taxonomy): Eukaryota > Viridiplantae > Streptophyta > Magnoliopsida > Asterales > Asteraceae > Saussurea > Saussurea involucrata. The sequence continues at coordinate 25,930,109 of CM066319.1, read as the reverse complement.
GTGGGCACTCCTCAAGTCACTGTCATCCCCACAGTGGGGAACGACATCCCTGACCTTCCCACTTTTGGACCTGTTCCAAAACCTACTATTCCAAAGCCAATACCACAGTCAGCTCAAATTGACCCACGAAGTATTCCTTTTCCTGAAAGAATGAAGCCTAAAAATGTCGATGTTCAATTTAAAAAATTCTTAGACATTTTTAAACAACTTCACATTAACATACCCTTGGTAGAGGCTCTCGAGCAAATGCCAAGCTATGTTAAATTTTTAAAGGATATTTTGAACAAAAAGAGAAAGTTGGGTGAGTTTGAGACTGTGGCTTTGACCGAGGAATGTAGTGCCCTCCTTACTAGCAAGATTCCACCTAAGTTGAAAGACCCGGGTAGTTTCACCATTCCATGCACAATAGGAGGACAAGAAGTAGGTCAAGCACTCTGTGATTTAGGAGCTAGTATCAACTTGATGCCATTATCTATTTTTAACAAGTTGGGTATAGGAGAGGCTAGACCCACAACCGTGACATTACAACTAGCCGATCGGTCCATTGCCTACCCAAAAGCAAAAATAGAAGACGTTTTGGTCCAAGTGGATAAATTTATCTTCCCCGCCGATTTTCTAGTTTTAGATTATGAGGCCGATAAAGATATCCCAATCATCTTAGGGCGTCCGTTTCTTGCAACCGGACGAACTTTGATTGATGTGCACAAAGGAGAACTCACAATGAGAGTTAATGACCAAGAAGTAACATTCAATGTCTTCAAATCCCTTAAGTATATAGACACCGAAGACTGCTTTGCTTTAGGTTCGATTTATGAATCCTACAGTCTTGACACAGTGCCCACAGTGGGAAGTACAATTCCCACAGTGGGGAGTGAGAGTGAGCACTCCGACCTTGAGAGTGACGACACTTTTGAGGATGAGTGTAACGAAATAGTAGCAGCCTTTGAACCCCTGGACTTTAAGGATAGAAATGTTCAACCACCTTCAATAGAACACCCTCCCGAGTTAGAGCTTAAACCATTGCCTTCCCACTTGAAATATGTTTATCTCGCTAAAGATAATAAACTTCCCGTTATTATCTCTTCCAAACTTAGCGAGAACCAAGAACAACGTCTGATTGATTTGTTGATGAAGCATAAGAAGGCAATAGGTTGGACCATAGCAGACATTCGAGGTATTAGCCCCTCCCTCTGTCAACATAAGATTAACTTGGAGAGTGACCACCCTGGGAAAGTCCAACCTCAAAGAAGGTTGAATCCCATCATGAAGGAGGTAGTTAAGAAAGAAGTTTTGAAGTGGTTGGATGCCGGTATTATCTATCCCATTGCTAGTAGTAGTTGGTGAGCCCCGTCCAATGTGTCCCTAAAAAGGGAGGGACGACCGTAGTGAAGAACGAAAAGAACGAGCTCATTCCCACTAGAACTGTAACAGGGTGGCGAATATGCATGGACTATAGACAACTCAACTTGGCCACTAAGAAAGATCATTTTCCCTTACCTTTCATCGACCAAATGCTTGATAGGTTAGCGGGAAATGAATTTTACTGTTTTCTAGATGGATACTCCGGATACAACCAAATCCATATCGCCCCCGAGGATCAAGAAAAGACCACCTTTACTTGTCCCTACGGTACTTTTGCATTCCGGAGGATGCCATTTGGATTGTGTAATGCCCCGCCATTTTCTAACGTTGTATGATGACCATTTTTACTGACATGACTGAGGACACCATAGAAGTTTTTATGGATGACTTTTCTGTGATAGGGACATCGTTCGACAACTGCCTAGGAAATTTAGAGAAAAGCCTAGTGAGATGTGAGACCCACGACCTTATTTTGAATTGGGAAAAATGCCATTTTATGGTAGAAGAGGATATTGTCCTAGGTCATCTTGTTTCAAAAAGAGGGATAGAAGTCGATAAAGCCAAGCTTGAGGTAGTGGCACAACTTCCCGAACCCACAACTGTAAAAGGCATTCGGAGTTTTTTGGGTCATGCGGGTTTTTATAGGAGGTTCATCAAAGATTTTTCGAAAATAACAAAACCCTTATGCAACCCGCTACAACACGAAAAAGATTTCATTTTTACGAAAGAATGTCGAGATGCTTTTGAAACAATCAAGGAAGCCTTAGTCACAGCACCCATAGTGACCACTCCTGACTGGTCACTTCCATTCGAAGTGATGTGCGATGCCAGCGAGTGGGCTGTGGGGGCTGTTCTCGAACAGAAAAAGAACAAAGTTTTTCATCCCATTTATTATGCAAGTAAAACACTGATTGAAGCTCAGATTAATTACACAGTAACTAAAAAAGAATTACTTGCGGTGGTGTTTGCTTTTGATCGTTTCAGGTCGTACTTGATAGGGACGAATGTCATAGTGCACACGGATCATGCAGCGATAAAATACTTGATCAACAAGGCTGATTCCAAGCCACGCTTGATTAGGTGTGTTTTATTGTTGCAAGAATTTGACCTTGAGATCGTTGATAGAAAAGGAACAAGCAACCAGATAGCTGATCATTTGTCCAGGCTCGAGAAGATAGTGGGCACTGTTGATCCCACTCCGGCCAGAGAGAATTTTCCCGATGAACAATTGTTATCAGCCCAACATCTTGAAAATAATATTCCTTGGTATGCTGACATTGCAAACTTTTTAGCAAGTGGACTGAAACCCCACGGGATGAGTGGACAACCATTTAAAAAGTTTTTACATGATACATGACAATATGTTTGGGACGACCCTTTCTTATATAAGATAGGGACGGACCAAATATTGAGGCGTTGTATCCACGGGAGTGAGCAACATCTAATACTCCATGGTTGTCACACATCCCACTACGGTGGCCACTTTGGTGGAAACCGCACTGCTGCAAAAATCTTGCAAAGTGGGTTCTTTTGGCCCACTGTGTTTAAAGACTCGTATGAATTTGTGAAAAATTGTGAGCAATGTCAACGCACCGGGAACATTTCGCAAAGAAATGAGATGCCTCTTAACAACATTCTAGAGGTAGAGCTTTTTGATGTTTGGGGGATAGATTTCATGGGACCCTTTCCAAATTCTAATAATAATTTTTATATCTTGGTTGCGGTAGACTATGTTTCAAAATGGGTGGAAGCCATTGCGTGTCATTCTAATGATGCCAATACCGTGGTAAAGTTTTTGCATAAAAATATTTTCACTCGATTTGGAACACCACAGGCACTGATTAGTGACGAAGGCACCCATTTTGTAAACAAAGTCATGGCCTCGGTCCTTTCTAAATATGACATACATCATAGAGTGGCCACCGCATACCATCCGCAAACCAACGGTTTAGCCGAGCTTTCAAACCGAGAAATCAAAGGAATTTTGGAAAAAGTTGTTAAACCGCACCGGAAAGATTGGTCAACCAAACTCGATGATGCTCTTTGGGCCTATCGCACGGCCTACAAAACTCCCTTGGGAATGTCTCCTTTTAAATTGGTTTTTGGCAAAGCTTGTCATTTACCAATTGAATTGGAGCACAAGGCATTTTAGGCCCTTAAAGAGCTTAACATAAGTGAGGATGCTGCGGGAATTAAGCGGGGTTTGCAATTGCATGAACTAGAGGAGTTGCGGTTCCACTCTTATGAAAATGCAAAGTTGTACAAGGAAAAGACCAAGATGTGGCATGATCGAAGAATCAACCATAGGGAGTTCATAGAGGGACAACATGTATTATTGTTCAATTCTCGTCTTAAACTCTTTCCAGGAAAGCTAAAATCGCGTTGGACGGGACCATACACCATTGTCAAGGTAAGTCCCTTTGGAACAGTGGAGTTGAAGTCCCCACAGTCTAGTCAAATCTTTAAAGTCAATGGGCAGAGGGTGAAACATTTTCTGAATGAGAGTGCCCACATTCTATCCCACTCTCCACCCCACTATGGTTAAGAAACATCGGGACCACTTGTAAATATTTTATTTCAGTTGTTTGCTGTCTTTTTTATTATTTTTGGTCTTTTTAATTCTGCATGGTCGTTTGTTTTTAATGTGTGTAGGAGAAATTGTCACTTTTTGGAAGAAAAAGGTTCGCAGTGGGCAGGAGCAAGTCCCTGCGCTCCCCACTCCCTGTCTGACATAAGAAGGGACGGTTTTTGGGGGGCCCAAGGCTAACATCTATCAACTTTTACTTACACAAATATCAACTTTTGCTGCCACTTGTCCTAGTCTCGCCATTTTCCAAGAAAAGCCATCATTTCTCATCTCTCTCTCTCCAAAAGAAACCGTTCCCTCCCATACTAACCAAAAGAAAACCTTTTTCCTATTCAAAAAAAACCACTCTCTCTACAAAATACTTACACTCTTCATCTTCTTTCTCTCTCACGAGCCAAACCGAAAAACCCTTCCTAAAACCCTAAACAATGCCTAGAAGCAAAAGACTCAATACCCACCCTGAGGCACCCACACTTCCGGCGGTCCGCCGCAAAACCACCGAAGACCACCCGTCGGAAACCGTCACCGGCGACCTAAACGAACCGCCGCCGGTCTCCGGCGAAAATCCGATAGTCACTGATATTCCAGACACGGGTTCGTCCAAGCAAGGGAGTCCAAGGGTGTTTCTTCATCGAAAGTTGCGGACTCCAGTTCGAGCCACCTCGATGAAGAGGCATTGCAGGCCGACGAAGAAGAAAGGCGATTGGAGGAAGAATACAATCAGTGGATGTCTGCTATCCGAAAGAGAAAGGAAGAACTTGAGAAAAAGCGAAAAGAAGAAGAGGAGAGGTTACGAAGAGAAGAAGCCGAGAAATTGGCAAGAGAGGAGGAGGAACGAAAAAGACTAGAAGAAGAAAGGAAAAAGGCTGAGGAGGCAAGGCTTCTTGAGGAAGCGAAGAAAAAGGCTGAAGATGAGCAATTGGCAAGAGAAGAGCAAGAAAAAATCCGACAAGAGGAGGAGATTCAAAGAAAGGGCAAGGAGCAGGTTCAAACTGAAGAAATCCCCCAAGTCGCAAGCACTTATGACTTGGAGGTAATACATGCAACTGCCCACAGTGAGGAGAATCCAATAAGAAGAGCCTTGAGAAACAAAGGAATGGTTACCCGGTCCGGGGTGACCATGTCAAAGAAAACGCCCACCAAAAAGGCGAGAATGTCCTCTGGAAAAGGTAAGGGTCTCGAACCCTCTTTAAGTTCCTCTTGTTTTGAAACTGATGTTGGAGATGCCCAATGCCAATCTGAAAACCCACACCAGTCCACTGTGGGGACCGAACATGCCCCCAGTGGGATAGCTAGGCAGTTTACCACTCCAGCAGCAGCAGCCCACTTTGAGTGTATTTCTACACAAAAGTTGAACTTGGAAAGAGGATTTGACCCCGACTTTATTTCAGCTAACCAGTTTGTTAAGGTTAGAATTTTAGCACAGGATTGGTCGACATTGGCATATGCCAATCGTTGAGCAAATGCCTCATTGGTGCGGGAGTTTTACGCTGAGGCTTCCCAAAAGAAGGACCCCATTGTAAAAATCCGGGGTCGAACAGTAAACTATACAGCAGATGCAATTAATCGGGTTCTAGGAAGGATCCCGGAAGCTTGTGAATTTTCGCAGTTTTTGAAGAAAATGACCCCGGCAGATGAGGATCTGATTTTAAAGCAGATAGCAGTTGAAGGGAGGCCATGGAATAAAGACGGCCAGAGAAAGTGTCTGCACGCTAGCTCCCTCACCACAGAGGCCGCTGTGTGGTTCCAATTTCTCCGTGCCTCTTTGTCCCCAACATCGCATGATACGACTCTGTCAATGCATAAGTGTGTCTTGTTGTATTGCATCCTCACTGGGAAAAAGATCAATCTGGGGATTATCATGCACGCTGCCATTCATCAAGCCCGCACTCGTAGAAAGGTAATCTTGCCACTCCCTTGTTTAATCACTTCCTTGCTAATAGAAGCTGGAGTCCCCTCAGCTGCAGATGATCAGTGGCTTGTTTCAACAAGCAACATCAGTGTGGCAACCATACGAAAAATGGGAAGAGCAATCACCGCCCCAACCGATGATCCCGCTGACAATCCCACTGTGGGGATCGCTGATGAGCACACTGTGAGAAGCGCTGGTACCCCACTCCACAACCCCACTGCAGGAACCGCAAACACAAGACACCCCCTGACAGCCATTATGCAAGCATTGGCATCTCTCACTTATCGTTTAGAACTAACGAAGGCCCAACAGAAACATGCCAACCGAGCCAATGAGATGTTCTGGATGTATACTCGGGACCGTGATGCAGTTCTCAATCAGATATATCAAGGTGCTGATCCCCTGCTCGCTGCACAGCTCCCCGACTTTCCAGAAGGTATTTGCCCCTCATATGAAAGTGAAGATGATTTCGAGGAGGAGAATTCTGGCGACAGTTCACCGCAACAAACCCCGACCCACTAATGGTTTGTTAAAACTTTGGTTTCCACTCATGATGCTCCCAAAAACAATTTTAATTTCTGTTTGGTTTGATTTTATGCCTATGGCTAGGCTTTTGACACTTTGCTGAATTCTTATTTTGGTTCGTGTTAGCTTTATTAGCCCCTAATTTATATAAATGTTTTATAAAGAATAGTGTCAAGGACTTATTTGTATTTGTTGAGTGTCAAGGGCTAAAATTGTAAATAACCAATTGTTGTATTGGTTATATAGTCATGTTTTAGAGTAATTTTAGGTTAAGCCTCTATTTTCAATATTCATACATACGCAGAAAGCAAGAGAGCTTCAAAGAGAGAATGTTCATCAATCTTATCAAGTAAACTCTTCTCTTTATCAATCAATACAAAGATTATTGCTATTATTATTGTTACTTGTTATATCTGGGTTCCAACAATTGGTATCAGAGCCAAACAGATTCGAATTTATGCTTCAATCCATTGTTTTTTATCAATTTTCGGAGTTTTATTTTGCTGCACTCTGTTTTGCTTCGGAAAACCACTTTCTGTTGGTTTTTGGACAAAACACCAAGCATTAAAGTTTCTTAGAATAGTGTCACGAACCTGTGTACCAAATTTCAGCTCAATCCGATCATTTTTGAAAAATTTGACTCAAGAACATTTGAATTTTCATCCTTAACTTTTATTTGCTGCACACGTTTTTGCTTCGAAAAACCGTTTTCTGTCGGTTTTTGGACAAAACTCGAAGAATTAAAGTTGCCCAAAATATTCTCGTGCACCTACCTACCAAATTTCAGCTCAATCCGATAAGATTTGAAAATTTAACTCAAGTGCACAAATTCTACTTCTCACAAAGTATCTGTTAACGATCATTTTTTTCAAGTAACAATATGTCAAGACTAAAATTTAGTGCTGATGCTGATTTTCATTATTATTCTAAACTCAGTACTAATTTTTGCAAAATTATTCCTAATCTTGAGAAAGAGTTGGAAGAAAGGAACAAGAGCATTCTTATTGATTCTGATAAAATTACCAAGCTAGAAGAGGAAGGTAAACTCTTAACCAATGAGAATATTGAACTTAAAAGGAAACTATTTGAGTCTGAAAAGTTTTGTGAAAAGAAGAAAGAGAAGTTTGACGAAGATAAGACTGTTTTTGAAAAAGAGAAGAAACGACTTGAACTTAAATGTTTAAGTTTTTCTAAACTGATTTCTGATTTTGAAAAACTTGTGATTTGGGAAAGAGAGAAGATTGAAAAGGAGAAAACTACTTTTGAAACAAAATCTATGGAATTTTCTTGTAAAATTTCAAAATTACAGAAAACTCTTGAAAAAGAGAGGAAAGAGCATGATTTTGAAAGAAAAGAGTCTGAAAAGTTGAAGGTTGAAGGATTTCAAACAAAGTGTTTGAAAGATGATTTTGAGAAAGAAAGAAAGGTTTTTAAAGCTGAAATGTCCAAATTGACAAAAAGACTTTCTCTTTTGTCAACTAAGATCATGTTGGAGAAGAGGTATAAATCTGATCTTCAAAAGATGTTTGATATGAATTTAAAAGAAAAGTAAGTTTTAGCTAAAAGGATTAAGGATTTTGACTTAGCAAACTCTTGTGCTGATCAATCAGTTAATCAAGTTTTTAGAAGAGTAAAAATGGTTTGGATAGTCAAAGGCTCTTCACTAGTTCAAAATGTTCGAAAGCCATATGTTTCTGTTGAACATAACAAGATCAGCAAAGCACTTCATGAAAATCCTAACAAAATAGGACCCATTTGGAAATGGGTACCAAAAATTGTTTGATCTGTCTTGCAGGTACATGGACTCCTTAATACATCTGTTAAGGACTCACACTTCACTGTACATTGGACTCTTAAACACTCAGTTTAAGACTCATCCTTCAAAGGCATTTGATTTCGGTGCACAACAATCAAGTACTATGACAGCATGCTGGCAGATTTGCGATGCCGTATTAAATTGATCATATCTCACTGATTAAGATACCGATTGATACGATTCAAAACGCCCTGGATTCCTAAGACACAGATGAACAATTTTCGTGTTTTGAGAATTCAGAGATTCGAAATTTATAAGGGTCATATACATCGTTGAAGTAGACAACAGTGTGCTGATGGAAAGCTGATGGACAGATCTGCGCGACTGTGGTAAATCAACCATATCTTTGTCGTACGAGCTCGAAAAGAGGTGATTCAAGATGATATAAATATATAACAAACAAATAAAAAATGTTTGTCTTTTGAGTTCTTGCAAAATCCAGAGGTAAAATGGTCTAAATCAGTGTCAAAGTAAGTGTAACACTTCTGTTAAGCTTCTGCCGAGCGGCGACCAAGCCTCTGCCGCACGCGACCAAACCTATGCCGCACGCGACCAACCTCTGCCGAGCAGCGACAACCTCTGTCGAGCCGCGACCAAACCTCTGCAGAGCCTTTGTCAAGCGTTTGTCAAGCCACGATCATTTTTTTTGTCGACCACTCAGACCAACTTCTAGCGACAACTCATACTTTGGCTCAGATTTTTGCGACCACCCTCTGTGGAACCGTTCACCACAGAGCCTCTGTGAAACCCGATAGAGCCTCTGTGGACTGAACCTCTGCTACCGAACCTCAGAGCCCATAGCGCAACGTCTTAGTTCTTGCTGTCAGCTTTGCGCACCTGTCGTATTTTCAACAGAACTCTCTCCTCGAAGCTATAAATTTGATGAGTCCAGTTGCGTTGAACTCGTAAGACAAAGATGAAACGTTTTCATGTTTTGAGTTTGGTCTGAATCGGTGTTCTTCTTGGTCAGAATCTCTGCTAAAGTCAGTATACATCTGTTGGACAGAAAGTTGTGTTTCACAAAAATCATCATCAGAGCTTTGTCGGCACTACGAGCAACCTCTGCCGCACAACCTCTGCCGACCAACCTCTGTGGTACTGTTCACCACAGAACCTCTGTGAAATCCGACAGAGCCTCTGTGGACTGAACCTCTGCGACTCAACCTCAGAGCCCGATTTATGTTTACTTGCTATCAGCTTTGCGCTGCTTCAGAAACATGCGCATAACTTTTGACTCGGTGCTCCAAATTACTCGATTCCAGTTGCATTGGAAAGATAATTCCCAGACGCACGACTTTGATGCTTTGAGTTTTCTCAAATTATGTGTGCTGATATGCCAAAATCAGCTTCAAAGTCTGCTGTAAGGTGCTGGACCGAAAGCATTGCAAATTAATTCATGCTCCTTCCGCTTTCAAGAACGGTGTTCTCATTGCTTCTACGTGATTCAGTGTAGGACCAGTACTTCAGATATGTTCAAATCAGAGTTTTTGGCCGGTAATTTCTAAACTCTGATCCCCCGCACCTTGTATTTTTTTTAAGTGGAATTATTTGTGTTGTTGGATATTCCTAACAAATGTGGAATCATCAAAGATGATTACCAACACTTTCTGATTCTTATAGGATATCTGATTTCAAATTGAGCTTAAATGAAATTTACTGCTCAATTTGAGGGGGAGAAAACAAATCAGATTTGACCATGTTCGTGTAAAGGTAAAATTTCTAAACCTTTAAACTCATCATTTTTAGAGAAAGGCCATCTTTAGAATGATAAAACCTCTTTCAAATGGTCAAACCACTTCTACATGCTAAAATGCTTTATCTGCTATAGAAATTTGGATTTTAAATGTCTGAGACTACAAGTAGTCAGTGTGTGGAACAATCCAACCTCTAGGACAACAATTTCATGGGATCAATGTGTGAGCTTTATAGAACTTCTATGGATCACTTAAACCTGTGTTTCCTACCCAAGAATTAAACCTTGAGTGGTTGAGAGGTGAAGGGTATACATCAAAGAGTGGGGGAGATAACTCATCTGAGTTTTTCTCATCGTGCTTAAGAGGTAAAATTTAAAAAAAGAGTTTGGTTAGATGTGAGCTACATGATAAAAAGAAAGAGGGTGTGAGAACAGAGTCAAAAGAAATATACAACTCTGCACTATCTTTTTCTGAGTCGGGCAAGCCACATTACTGATTTATCACGACTCTTTGGTGATTATCATTGAAACAGGCAATTAGCCCATGCCAACTCTTGAATTAACCCCACCAACTACTCACTTCCTTCTCCACAAGGAACTGTTTCACTTTTCCACGGGGAAACAGCACATATGTTATCTGATCTTTCTTTGGAAGGTTAGATATTGAAAAGAAGGAAAGTTGCCCCACCTTCACACTTCACTCATGCACATTGAGTCTGTGGAAACCTGTTATGTCCAAACAGTTTACACACTTTTGGGCTTAATAGATAATATTCTATTTTCTTCCACACAATATCACGAATCTTTGTGATTCCACATGCTTATCTATGTGATATTGCCAAGAACAGTTTGAGAAGTTTATTTTTTAATTTACTTCAATGATAACTGGAAGTCCTGTCAGAGCTTCATCATTGCCAACTCTGAGCATAGGCCACACAATTTTTTTAATTGTTGTGATAATAGTTGCTATTGTGCTTCTATGTTAGATGATTACCCCTGGTTACTTATTCTTTAATACAGATTCTCATGAGCCGAATATGCTTGCTACTCAACCATCTTATCAGTTTATCTACCAACGACTATTACTCAAACTGGTTATACAAGGTTCCGCACTTTAAATCGTTCTCTGATTGTTTGAGTTTAATCTATGGGAGATAACTGGGATCTGAAAAGCAAAGCAACATTCAAGGGGGAGTATGCAACGATCAAGGGGGAGTTAAAGAAGAAATTGAAGCAACTGACATTGTGGAAGATCAGGAAAAGAAGACTCTCACAAGACTTGAAGATTGACACTCCAACGCCTCTAAAGAAAGCAAGGGGGAGACTACAAGATGATGCTTTCTTTATAAAACATTAGGGGGAGATTGTTAGCTTTATTAGCCCCTAATTTATATAAATGTTTTATAAAGAATAGTGTCAAGGACTTATTTGTATTTGTTGAGTGTCAAGGGCTAAAATTGTAAATAACCAATTGTTGTATTGGTTATAAAGTCATGTTTTAGAGTAATTTTAGGTTAAGCCTCTATTTTCAATATTCATACATACGCAGAAAGCAAGAGAGCTTCAAAGAGAGAATGTTCATCAATCTTATCAAGTAAACTCTTCTCTTTATCAATCAATACAAAGATTATTGCTATTATTATTGTTACTTGTTATATCTGGGTTCTAACAGTTCGTAATGCCTGAAATCCTACCGCTCGGTAGGCACTTTTGGGTACTAACGTATTTGTTGTTTGAATGCTTGTTTGATCTCGTTTCCATTTCAAGGTACAACTTTCGGCTTCCGACTTAAAAAGGTCACTTTTGTAAGTACAAATCTCAACTTGTCCCGTGAAATGATATAGGCCATTTTTCGCATCCAAACACGGCCCTTAGACCCACAACCACCTCCTTCGGCCCATATTTCCATGTCACAGTGGGGACACTGTAAAGTCTTAAGTTTGAGGTGGGGATTTCCAGAGTGACTTCCAGTCTTCCCACAGTGGGGACACTGTGAAGTCTAAGTTTGAGGTGGGTAAGCCATACCCCCTCCCAAAAAAAACAAAAAACAAACAAAAATACAAAAACAGAAGAAAATCAGAGTGTCACTAACAAAATTGATGGTGTGCCTTTTCTGGACCGTCAAAATGCTCACTCCCAGAAAAAGATGGTGTGCCTATTCTGGACCATTAAAATACCCACTCTCCCAAAAATAACCATACCCAAATAAAGCCTGAAAGTGTACGTACTTACCCATGTAAAACACATACCACTCACCTTTGGAAATAAAAATCTCAAAGAGAGATCGTCGGTCCATGTTTGGAATTTCGTGCCAAAACCCTTGGAAAAATATTCAAAGCCACAAATCTTTCGAACTCAAGAAAAGTCCTGTTGATCAATTGTGAACAAGGGAAAGATTTCGTCAAGTACAAAAGTGAAGCTTTAATTTTGGAACCAAAAGAAATATCTGTGGAGGGAGATCAACATTCATTCAGAGTGAGAAGTCAGTAAGTCCCTGAAAGCTCATATGTTATTTATTTATTTATTATTATTATTATTTCTTTTTATTACTTGGGGACAAGTAATGGTTTAAGTTTGAGGTTGTGATAACTCTATTTTTAGAGTTATTATTTCCTTGAATTTTCTATTTTATTTTGTCAATTTTAGCCATTCCGCTTCTAAAAACCCCCATTCTTAGAACAATTCTCGAAAATGAGCAAAAAGAGTGAACCATAGTCTTTAATGAATTATTTGGTGGAATTTGGGTGTTTTTCACGATTTATCCTGCAGTGACCACTGTTGTGCCCACTCTGGTTGCCCACTATTCGAGCAGAGCAAAAAGACAAAAGAAACTAGTAGTTGGGATACAACTATTCTGGAGTTTAGAAGGTTCAAATGGCAGGAAAATATGGGCTGGAGAAGTACAAAGTAGTTTTCTTAAAAGATGACAACAAGTACACCTTCTTGTACTTAGAGATTGACTTGGTAAAGGATCTATTGGGTAAAAGGATTGTCCAAAGTGCTGAATTCTGCCATAATACTGCAGTCTTTACCCATTAGAAAAACCCACCTCTTTGTGTAATACCCAACTCTTTCTCCTAGTATATAAAGGAGCACTTGGGTGCCATTTATGATATGCTTGGCTTAGTCTTAAATTCTCTCAACTACCACATTAAGTGTTAGTCTTTCATTTACTGCAGTAGCTAGCTTTAAAATTATGTATCTTAATTTCTTAAGTTAATTGTAGTTCGCAATACACAGTGACAGGGACGAATCCCCGTTCCCCATTGTGAGTTCTATTCAAGTCACTTTCAGTTTAATTATGTGCAAATTCTACTCTTTCCTTTTCTTTACTTTAGTTATGGGCTAAACATCCTTTGGGATGTAGGAAGGAGAAGTACCTGGATTTTATTAAAAATGCTTGAGTAATCTTTATACTTAGAATATTTGTTGTTTTGGTCATTCATTCTCGATATTTACCCAAGGATGCGAACAAGCCGATCACTTGCAAGGATCTAAAGTCTAGTTCTTAACTTAGATATAAGTAGAACGTAGTGACACGAGCTTGAATGATGCTAGGTGTAACGCCCCAAAATCCGGGCTAATTTGAACCTCAAATTATAATACGTTATGATACAAGAAACTTCAACTTATATACATATAGCAAGGGATTAACCATCAAGAGTATATTTACAATACAGGATCCTTCAAATAACCTATTAATCTAATCATATCACTATAATCAGATTAACTAAGTTATCTAAGCAATCCAACAAAATCTCTTCTTGTTAATTGACACCTCTGCTATTCCAAATCGCTCGTCCCACAACCCTTTACTTTCCCGAGCCGGTACCTGGTAAGAGAACATCATTTGAAACGATTAGGCCAACGCCTAGTGAGAACATTCATTTCCACAATAATATTTGCAAAAATCAATGTAAACAAGTTACAACAAACTTGATTACTCTTTTTCTTACCAAACGTGTAACCTTATTCTGTTAACACGATTTCCATCCAATCCCATGAATATGACTGACACACATTGCATCATCATATCATGCCTCAGAGCCACACTACGAATCTTCAATGACTCTAGATTAATGCTCTTATCCAATAAATCGCAATTACACATGCCCATTTATCGGAAAGGAAGTAGAGATTACAAGCACTTATGTCAATCCCATTTTCTTCCTTAGAAATTAGGAATAACGATTATTACCACACGCCTATTCCACAATTTCCACACACACTAGAATAACGATTATTACCACACGCCTATTCCATGTGATTACCGAACACTAGTGCCACACACATCAGAATAATGACTAAACTTCATCTATTCTACGTGTACATGACCATTAGCACCACACACATCAGAATAATGACTAACCTTCATCTATTCCACGTGTACACAACCATTAGTGCCTATGGATCCATTACACTTACTACACCCCTGCCTAGTATCAAACTAGCACAGTCTATAAGCCTAACATACTACTATTCAGTTGTACGTATGTCCAAGCTATACAAGTTATGTTTCAATTCCTAAATCATACCTTTCCATGATTAACAGAACCTGCAATTCTCTAACTTCTCAAAAGTGTCCGGACAATAGGGGTTTTCGGACAACTTAAACTTATCCGGATAAATGGACTTTCCGGATAACAATACTTTACCGGATGCATGCATAATCCGGACAACTACATTTTCCGGACAATCATCTAATCCGGACAACACCCGGGAACTAGCTCAATCCGGATTCTATCCGGTAACTATATTCATTCGGAAAACTAAAGCAATTCGAACTTACCCGGTATCTTGCTGCATCCGGACACATTCATCATCACGGTTTCTGGATACTTCATTTTATCCAGATTCTTTCGACCTGCAGCTTATAATTCGATCTAGATACATATCTGCTCTATTCAGCTCATTCCAGACCATTCCATACAGTTCATAACCAATTTATACATCTATTTCAAGGTTCAATTTAACATGAAAACACTGATTTAAGCAAACAACAAATGAACTCACCTCTTAAGGAAGTTTTACCCACTTTGCACAATCTGATTCTTCAAATCTGTTGTTTATGATTCTGTAAATCAATCCAATACACAAATTCGTCCATCATCATTCATTCATAACAAGTTAATCAGAAAACATAATCAGATTTCCTTACCAATTTGATGAACAAACCCTTGTTTTCTTCCTCTTTTCTCTTTTCTCTTTCTCTCTATCTTCTAAACTGACCCAGATCACAAAATGAGGAAATATCTGATCTTTCAGCTATTTTATCATACATACTTTCCAAAATGACCCATTTACACCTTCTAGTTTCATTATTTCCACAATTGACACCAAACTTTAATCCCTTGTATTTTAACCCCAATGAATTATAAACTTACAATATAATTCAAGGTTTTAACCACAATACAATTAAATTCCAATTCTCATTAAAATACTATTATTGAAAATTCAGGATGTTACAATACTCCCCAACTTGAAAATGATTTCGTCCTCGAAATCAAGATCAGGTAAACAGATGGGGATACCTATCCTTCATATTCTCTTCCGACTCTAAAGTCACATTGGCACCTCGATGGTGTTTCCACTGTACTTTCAACATAGCTACTTCCTTACCACTACGCACCTTTCTAACCGATCTTTCCAAAATTGCCTCTGGTTCTTCCACACAGCGGCTCTTCTCATCCACTCTTACATCAGTAAGTGGAATCACATCTTCCTCTTCAGCTAGACACTTCCGAAGATAACACACATGAAAAGTGTTATGGATCCCTTCCAACTCCGGTGGAAGATCCAACTGATAAGCCTGCAATCCTATCCTCTTAGTGATAGTGAAAGGTCCTAGAAAACGAGGACTTAACTTCCCACGTTTACCAAACCTTATCACACCTTTCCATGGGGATACTTTAAGCATCACACGCTCCCCAACTTGGAATTCTTTTGGTCTTCTTTTCGGATCAGCATAACTCTTTTGTCGATCCTGAGCTGCTTTCATATGCTGCCGAATTTCTTTCACCTTATCGGCTGTTTGTTGTACCAGTTTAGGACCAGCAAACTGTTTCTCTCCGGCTTCTAACCAACACACCGGAGTTCTACATTTCCGACCATACAAGGCTTCGAAAGGTGCTCTTCCAATACTAGAATGGTAGAGGTAAATCGACTATCATGATCCGACACTATCGACACCGGAATACCATGTCTTGACACCACTTCATCAATATACAGCTTCGCCAATTTCTCAATTGGTGACGCTTCTTTCATAGCTAGAAAATGAGCACTCTTAGTCAAACGATCCACAATCACCCAAATAGTGTCGTTACCTTTCTGAGTCCTTGGTAACTTTGTCACGAAATCCATGGTGATCTTCTCCCACTTCCATTCCGGAATCTCCAAAGATTGGAAACTTTCGTAAGGTTTCGGATGTTCAGCTTTCACTAAAGAACATGTTATACACTTTTCCACTATTCGTGCCACATCTACTTTCATAGCTGGCCACCAATAGTGTAACTTCAAATCCCTATACATCTTAGTACTCCCAGAATGTATAGAATACTTAGATCTATGAGCATCTTCGAGAATCAACTTTCGATTACCTCCTATTTTCGGTACCCAAACACGGCCTTGGAACAGCTTAATTCTACGGCTATCTTCAGTCAGTTGAAGATGTTGTTTGCTCATCACTTCTTCTTTCAGATTCTCCTCCAGTAAGGCTTTCGCTTGTGCCTCCCTTATCTTTTCCATCAAACTTGACGTCACGTCAATTCTAGCGTTAGTCGATTTCAAACATCCACTATACTCTTTTCTACTTAAAGCATCGGCTACTACATTTGCTTTACCAGGATGGTAATGCAATTCACAATCGTAATCCTTAAGTAACTCTAACCAGCGTCGTTGTCTCATGTTCAACTCTTTCTGATCAAAAACATGTTTCAAGCTCTTGTGATCAGTATAAAGAGTACACTTCGTCCCATACAAATAGTGCCTCCACAGCTTCAAAGCAAAAACAACCGCTGCTAATTCTAAATCGTGCGTTGGATAATTCTTCTCATGCTCCTTAAGTTGTCTTGACGCATAAGCAATTACCTTGCCTCGTTGCATCAATACACATCCCAGACCCATCTTGGAAGCATCACTATAAACAACAAAATCTTCTGTTCCTTCTGGTAAGGCAAGAATAGGAGCTTCACATAACGTTTGACGTAAAGTTTTGAAAGCTGCTTCTTGTTTCTCCGTCCAAACAAACTTCACATTCTTTCGAGTCAACACAGTCAAAACAAAAGCAATCTTTGAGAAGTATTTAATAAATCTCCGATAATAACCCGCGAGACCTAAGAAACTTCTTATTTCAGTCGCACTTCTTGGTGTCTCCCAATTCGTCATAGCTTCTATCTTTGCTGGGTCTACCTTACCTCCTTCTGAAGTGATCACATGCCCTAGAAGTTGTACCTCTTTTAACCAGAATTCACATTTTGAGAACTTCACGTACAACTTCTCTCTTCTCAATACTTCTAAAACTTCACGTAGATGATGTTCATGATCTTCTTCAGTCTTTGAATAGACTAGTATGTCATCAATGAATACAATGACAAACTTGTCCAAAAATGGTCGACATTCTCTATTCATCAGATCCATGAATATTGCCGGAGCATTGGTCAACCCGAATGGCATCACAAGAAATTCGTAATGCCCATATCTTGTTCTAAACGCTGTTTTCGGGATATCTTCATTTCTCACTTGAACTTGGTGATATCCTGACCTTAAATCAATCTTAGAAAAACATCTCGCACCTTGGAGTTAATCGAACAGGTCATCAATCCTTGGAAGCGGATACTTGTTCTTAATAGTCACTTTATTCAGCTCGCGATAATCAATGCACATCCTCATCGTGCCATCTTTCTTCTTAACAAACAAAACCGGAGCTCCCCAAGGTGAAGAACTCGGTCTAACGAAACCTTTATTCAACAACTCTTGAAGTTGAGTCATCATCTCTTTCATTTCGGCCGACGCTAGACGGTATGGTGCTCGCGCAATTGGTGTCGATCCAGGGATAAGGTCAATACAAAATTCTACCTGCCGTTCAGCTGGTAGACCAGGAAGATCATCGGGAAATACGTCTAGAAAATCACGTACCACTCTGATATCTTCCACTCGCTTCTTTTCTGACTTAACATCTAAAACATAAGCTAGATAGGATGAACATCCTTTCATTAAACATTTACGCGCTTTCGCAAAAGAAATTAATGGAACTTCCCCTTTTTGCTTTTCCCCAAAGATGAGTACATCATCCTTATCAGCCATTGGAATCCGGATTAATTTCTTTGCACAAAGTATCTCGGCTTGGTTGACTGTCAGCCAGTCCATTCCCACAACCACATCAAATCCTCCAATTTCCATCAACAACAAGTCGATCGGAAATTTCGTCTCTTCTATCGAAATAAAACAACCATCAAGTCTTTCGCGAACCAAGACTTGACCCCCATTAGCTACCTCTACTACTAAGGCATCATCCAAAGTAGTAACAGGCATAGCTAATTTGTGAAAGAATGACTTGGACACAAATGACAAATTTGCACCACAGTCAAATAAAATGCGCGCTGGACAAGAGTTAACAAGGAATGTACCCGAAACAACGTCTTTTGATTCCTTAGCTTCGTCAGCTGACATCTGAAACGCCCGACCCGTTGGCTTTGGGATATTTGATTTCTTACTTTCATCTCCACTCTTTTTCAACCTTGGACAATCCCGGCGGAAATGACCCTGTTGTTTGCACTCGTAACATGTAATTCCTTGTACCGGACAATTGTTCATCATATGCCCACTCTTACCACATTTGAAACATTCTAAGGCTGTTACCCGACACGGCCCAAAATGTTTACTTTTTCACCTTGAACACCAATTTGGTTCACGACGCGAATCGTAACGAACACCTTTACCAGTTGCCTTAGGTCTCTGAAAAGACTCTGATCGGCCCTCCCATTTCCGTTTCTCCCCAACTTGGGTCTTTTCTTCTTTATCCTTTGCGTAAACTTCTTCCATTACCTTAGCTTCTTCAATTGTTTCCCTCAATGTTGAAGCTTTAGCGTTTCTTACCCGGGACATCATGTCCGCTGGCAAACCCTTCAAGTAAGCTTTAATCTTTTCTTTTTCATTAGGAGCCACATGCCCCACCAAATTCAGCTTTTCCAAAAACGTTTCAGTATATTTTCTCACCGACATGTTACCCTTCTTGAGAGTCTGAAACTCTTCTTCGATTCTATCCATCTCATTCTCATTACAGTACTCCTCTAAAACTTTCTTCTTGAATGACTCCCAAGTCATAGCAGTCAATACTGAAGTCGATATTGAAGCTGTCAATATATTCCACCATGTCAATGCATTCCCTTTTAACATTTGAGAAGCAAATCTAACTTTGGACTTTTCATCACATTCACAAGCTCTGAAAGCTTGTTCCATTTCTCTAATCCAGTTCATACAGGTTACTGGATTATCTGTTCCTTTAAACTCGGACGGCTTACAACTTAGGAATGTCTTGTACGAGCAAACTCTTTCCACTCTCCTTTCTGTTTTTATTACTGGAGTATGAAGTGGATTAATTACTCCAGTATCCGTTCCTGTTCGCTGCAACTCTGAACTTCGATCGTTCAATGCTTTCATAAACATTTTGGTTTGTTGAGCCATTGCGTTCGTCATCATTCTTGTCATGTTTTCCATCATTCGAGTTTCCATACTTGCTTCTGGTGTTCTTGGGTTGGAAGTACTGGTACCCGTTCTATGTACCTAACTTGGCACCCCTCCAAGAGAAAGAAACCCCGGCGGAGTCTCATGAATTTCGCCTACTCCAGTTTGCCTTTCTCTTGTCCCATCAATCATGGACCTATCCATTGCAGAAATAGGAGATAGTGGCGGTGTATTCACCATCGTTCTGATATACACAAGAGGATAACCATAAGAAATGGTTACACAATTACCGACACACAAAACGTACTTTACCGATCATTAGTCACTGTAACCATTTAGAAACAAGTATACTTAGGTAACGATATATTCATAATAACAGTAGCTAATTGAAATTGTGAACATATCATACGGGAGAATCCTCGTCTCATTATTACAGTACTAATTTCACGTATTTACGTCGACTCTAAGACCATCCCGTCTTAATATTTCTACCCATTCTCACGAATCATAACTTAATTCATCACAGCTTAAGTCTAAGTATCTCATCAGCATACTTAGTTCACTTAAACTAATGCTCTGATACCATATTGTAAAGCCCCAAAATCCGGGCTAATTTGAACCTCAAATTATAATACGTTATGATACAAGAAACTTCAACTTATATACATATAGCAAGGGATTAACCATCAAGAGTATATTTACAATACAGGATCCTTCAAATAACCTATTAATCTAATCATATCACTATAATCAGATTAACTAAGTTATCTAAGCAATCCAACAAAATCTCTTCTTGTTAATTGACACCTCTGCTATTCCAAATCGCTCGTCCCACAACCCTTTACTTTCCCGAACCGGTACCTGGTAAGAGAACATCCTTTGAAACGATTAGGCCAACGCCTAGTGAGAACATTCATTTCCACAATAATATTTGCAAAATCAATGTAAACAGGTTACAACAAACCTGATTACTCTTTTTCTTACCAAACGTGTAACCCTATTCTGTTAACACGATTTCCATCCAATCCCATGAATATGACTGACACACATTGCATCATCATATCATGCCTCAGAGCCACACTACGAATCTTCAATGACTCTAGATTAATGCTCTTATCCAATAAATCGCAATTACACATGCCCATTTATCGGAAAGGAAGTAGAGATTACAAGCACTTATGTCAATCCCATTTTCTTCCTTAGAAATTAGGAATAACGATTATTACCACACGCCTATTCCATGTGATTATCGAACACTAGTGCCACACACATCAGAATAATGACTAAACTTCATCTATTCTACGTGTACATAACCATTAGCACCACACACATCAGAATAATGACTAACCTTCATCTATTCCACGTGTACATAACCATTAGTGCCTATGGATCCATTACACTTACTACACCCCTGCCTAGTATCAAACTAGCACAGTCTATAAGCCTAACATACTACTATTCAGTTGTACGTATGTCCAAGCTATACAAGTTATGTTTCAATTCCTAAATCATACCTTTCCATGATTAACAGAACCTGCAATTCTCTAACTTCTCAAAAGTGTCCGGACAATAGGGGTTTCCGGACAACTTAAACTTATCCGGATAAATGGACTTTCCGGATAACAATACTTTACCGGATGCATGCATAATCCGGACAACTACATTTTCCGGACAATCATCTAATCCGGACAACACCCGGGAACTAGCTCAATCCGGATACTATCCGGTAACTATATTCATTCGGAAAACTACCGGTATCTTGTTGCATCCGGACACATTCATCATCACGGTTTCCGGATACTTCATTTTATCCGGATTCTTTCGACCTGCAGCTTATAATTCGATCTAGATACATATCTGTTCTATTCAGCTCATTCCAGACCATTCCATACATTCATAACCAATTTATACAGCTATTTCAAGGTTCAATTTAACATGAAAACACTGATTTAAGCAAACAACAAATGAACTCACCTCTTAAGGAAGTTTTACCCACTTTGCACAATCTGATTCTTCAAATCTGTTGTTTATGATTCTGTAAATCAATCCAATACAGAGATTCGTCCATCATCATTCATTCATAACAAGTTAATCAGAAAACATAATCAGATTTCCTTACCAATTTGATGAACAAACCCTTGCTTTCTTCCTCTTTTCTCTTTTCTCTTTCTCTCTATCTTCTAAACCGACCCAGATCACAAAATGAGGAAATATCTGATCTTTCAGCTATGTTATCATACATACTTTCCAAAATGACCCATTTACACCTTCTAGTTTCATTATTTCCACAATTGACACCAAACTTTAATCCCTTGTATTTTAACCCCAATGAATTATAAACTTACAATATAAATCAAGGTTTTAACCAAAATACAATTAAATTCTAATTCTCATTAAAATACTATTATTGAAAATTCAGGATGTTACACTAGGGGATTCAAAATAATTCTTATGACACTTACGAAAGTGAGGTCGGCACAGTGAGCAAATCTCAACCCACTGGAGTAGTAGGCAAGCTAATTTGTGTATTAAAAACACTTAGAGTATTTGTAATAACCAGGTATTTGATCTAATTTAAATTTGAAAATTTTATGAGTTATTATGTTAGTGTTTTATGAAGTTGGGAGTTAAGGGGTAAGTTTTAATTTTTAATTGGAAGTTTGGGGGTAAATCTTGCCAATTGAGTAAAGCCTAGGGTCTATTTGGTCATCTTATCTAAACCACTCACCACCACCGCCATACTTCCATAAGAAGTTAGAGGTGTCATTCTTTGACACATTTAGAAATTTGCTAAGAAAGTGTGTGTGTGTGTGTGTGTGAGTCATTTACGGAAGAAGAGAGGAGAGAAAAGAAGGTGAATTGAAGAAGGAAAAATTACTGATTTCTGCAGCTGAGTTTTTGAATTCAATCCAAGAAATACAAGGTAAACAATCTTGCAAATCCTTGCTATTATGTTCTTAGGTTTTTCTATAAGTTTTTAGAAGTGGGTTTTGTTAAAAATTGATGTTTTGGGAAATCTAAGCTTAAGGTTAAGTTAGGTTCATAGTCTTAAACATATCTGTACCTTTACATCAGCATGCATAGCTTAAAAGTATGATTTCTGGGTTTTTAGGATGATCAGTGAACTGAGACATTCAACGAAGTCGCAGTGGTTGATTGCGATATTCAACGAAGTCGCAATGGTCGGTTGCGACTTGGCTTTGGAATCGCAATGGTCGGTTGCGACTTGGTTTGGAATCGCAGTAGTTGATTGCGATTTGGGTTTGGAATCGCAGTAGGATTGCGACTTGGGATTGGAATCGCAATAGTGGGTTGCGATTTAGGGTGAAGTCGCAGTAGATGGTTGCGATTTGGCACTGTGCATTGCGATTCTAATTTACTTTTAGTAGGTTGCGACTTGAGTCGAGGATTTCATAAGTTTTGTTTTAAAAGAGATATTTGGTATTTTTGTGTGATTTCAGATTCTGTGAAGGATTGTCATACGTGATAATTATCTTGGAAAAGCTTTGGTAATAAGCAAAACAGGTGAGTTTTACTTTAAAAGTATTTTTACTGGAATACATTATGTGGATAACAAATGTTTGATAAATTGTATGAATATGTCATACGTGGGTGATTATAATATATTGAGATATTATAATTACGTGAGTATTATATGGGAATATAATACGTGGCCGGGCTTTGGACCGGTGTGTTAAAATTGGCTCGCAACCAATATAGTTGGCCATTGGTGGAGGGATAAGGTGGGATGAGACAGGTATGATGCATCAATCTTGACTGGTATTAATTCACGTGTGATATATGTGTATTTATATAAAGAGTATTTTATATAAATGAATTTTTAATGATTTCCAAATGTCAGGGATTATCTCACTAGACCCTTAGGTCTAACCCTCATTTTCTGTTTTAAAAATATGTATTCCAGGTGGTGGTTCCAGTAAGACCAAGTGATTAGAACACTTGTTGGATAGCTTTTGAGGAGATGATCGTTAAGAAAAATGTGGATGCTTTTGTACTTATAAACTTGTTGTTAGTTGTTATGTTATCTAAATAGAATCAAGTTTGTACTGTATTTCTTAAGTTGTTTAGTCAGACTTTGGGGACCAAATGTGAAATATGAAGTACTTTTGTTGCAAGCATGTAATGAAATATATGATTATATGTATGTTTGGATTTATGGGATGTTACAGATGGTATCAGAGCTATAGTTTAAGGGATTTAGGTATTAGTATCTGTACCTAGACTTAAACTGCATGTGAAGTAGGATGTCCCTAATATTTTAGAACCTGGGGATGCTAAGTATAAGAGGTAGAAGGAACATCATGTAAGGTAATTTCAAATTACACCAGGCCAGTGTAATTATGATCTTACAAGTACATGTTTGAACTGGAATACCTTGTTATATGGGGTACATGCTTATGTGTATATTAACTTTGTTTGAATCTACAGAATGGCAAGTGGCACTAGACAAAGGAATCAAAGAGGAGGAAGGAATTCGGGTGGAGAGAATCCACCAATAGGAACAGGGGGAAGAGGAGGAGATCGTGGTGGAGGCAGAATCGGTAGGGGAACTCGGGGCCGAACTGGGGGAAGAACACAACCGCATGGTACAGAGTTTGTTACACGGGATGATTTGAATGCGGAAATGGGGAGATTACAGGATAGCATACAAGCTATGTTCGAACATAATCGTCATAATGAAACTGAAAGACCAAATCCGGAACACGAAGTTGAAATGCCACTTACCTCTTAGTTGCAAGCCCCCTACATATTCAGGAGATCGGGATCCGGTAAAAGCGATGAGATGGCTGAAAGAAATAGAGGCTATCTTCAAGACGTGTAAATGTGCTGAAGAAGGTAAAGTACTTTATGGAGCTGCGATGCTGAAAGGTGATGCTCTATATTAGTGGGAGGCTCATATAGAATCGAGAGGAACGGATGTATATACTACCTTTTCATGGGAGGAATTCATGTTAGCTTTCACAACACACTTCTGTCCACAAGCTGCTGTCAGACAATTGGAAGAAGAATTTATGAATCTACAACAAGGGAATCTGTCGGTTAGAGATTATACTGCACGGTTTTTAGAAAAATCTCGTTTTGCAGGATATTATGTTGCTACAGAGAAGATGAAAATGGAGAGATTTATCTATGGGTTAAATTCAGAGGTCCGAAGACTAGTGACTACCACAGGGCCAAATACCTTTACAGCTGCGGTGGATGCTGCAGAAAATGTAGAACGGGATAATAAAAGAGATGCCGGAGATAAGAGATTGGGGAAAAGGAAATGGGAAGGACCACCACAGGATTCAAGGAAGCCTAGATTTCAGAGGTTCGATAACCGTCCGTTGTTTCGACCAGCGGATAGACCATGTCCGAGATGTAATCGCTACCATCAGGGAAATTGTCAAGTGGAATCGCGGGTTTGTTTTAAGTGTGGGAAAACCGGTCATGTTGTTAAAGATTGTCGATTAACGCGGTTTTGCTTTTTGTGTAATTCTCCGGATCACCTCCAATCAGATTGTCCAAGAGGTAGAATACAACAAGGGGGTACATCCGGGAAACCAGCCATTACTAGACCAGTAGTCCCAAGAATAGAACCGCCGAAAACGAGGGGTCGTACATTCCAAATGACAGCTAAAGAGGCGGAGGAAACTCCGGATGTGGTCACAGGTACATTTTTCATAAACTCCATGCGTGCTAAAGTGTTATTTGATTCCGATGTAAGTCATCAATACGACATGTCCTTAATAGAACCGATCTTATTCTCTGAACAATCGGAATTTCGTACTTCTGTTGGATCCTCCCTATCTCCTGATCGAGCTTGTGTAGGTAGATGTTGTCTGGTAGGGCCGATAGTAATACACTGTGTGGGACGGAGTAAGGGCCCTTCTCCGCCCCTACGAGTCGTCCGGCAGAAAAGACTTTCTGAATGGGGTAAAAGAACTTGGGGTCGCCGATCTCTTCCTTAAAGATGGGGATGAGTCGATGTCGGTCGATGGTGTGAAAACACTTCCTGATGTCGAATTCCAAAAACTAGCGAGAGGTTCCGCAAACCGATCTTTTGTGTCTCCCTCCTTTGCTGCTCACATGCATTTAGAGCCTAAAATGTTAAAACATGCTTTATTAGTAGATACTACAAATGATAACCAAGTGGCAGTTAAAGAAGTTTTTGATTGTTGCATGATAAATATATAGGGGTGCGGAGTACCGATACAATTATTTCCAATAGAGTTGATCGAGTTTGATGTGGTAGTAGGGATGGATTGGTTAGCTGAAAATCGGGCTAATATAGTTTGTGATACGAAAATAATCAATGTCGTTTTACCTGATAAGAGATCAGTAGTGATTTATGGAGATCGTAAGGATCATCAATCCAATCTTATATCTATGATAAAAGCCCGTAATTGTGTTAGCAAGGGTTGCTTGAGTTATTTAGCCTATGTGATAGATAGTAGGCCTGAAAAGATTAAGCTGGAAGATATTTCTATTGTTAGTGAATACCCAGAAGTTTTTCCTGAAGACTTGAATAGTCTTCCTCCTGTTAGACAAGTAGAATTTGGTATTGATTTAATCCCTGGAGCCGCTTCGATTGCTCGCGCGCCGTACCGATTAGCACCTCCAGAGATGAAAGAAATGATGGTACAGCTTCAAGATTTATCTGATAAGGGCTTCATCAGACCTAGCTCTTCGCCGTGGGGTGCACCAGTTTTGTTTGTAAAGAAGAAAGACGGTTCAATGAGAATGTGTATTGACTACCGGGAGCTGAACAAGCGTACGATTAAGAACAAGTATCCACTTCCAAGAATTGACGACCTCTTCGATCAATTAGTTGGAGCTTGTTACTTCTCCAAGATTGATCTCAGATCTGGCTACCATCAGTTAAAGGTTAAGGAAGAAGACGTTCTGAAGACTGCCTTTCGTACAAGGTACGGTCATTATGATTTTTTGGTGATGCCCTTCGGATTAACGAACGCTCCGGCCGCTTTTATGGATCTAATGAATCAGGTATGTAAGCCTTATCTCGATAAATTTGTCATTGTGTTTATCGATGATATACTTATTTATTCTCGATCCAAAGAGGATCACGCACAACATCTTCGTTTGATTCTGGAGTTGCTGAAGAAATAAAAGTTGTACGCTAAGTTTTCTAAATGTGAATTCTGGTTGCGGGAAGTTCAGTTTTTGGGTCATGTAGTTTCAGAGAAGGGTATACAAGTTGATCCAGCGAAAGTGGAAGCAATTGAAAGATGGGAACCGCCGAAGACGGCAACCGAAGTACGTAGTTTTCTGGGTCTAGCTGGATACTATCGGAAATTTATAAAAGACTTTTCTCGAATTGCGACGCCATTGACTAAGCTAACTCGGAGGAATCTAAAGTTTGAATGGAAAGCAGAACAGGATGAGGCATTCAGAATATTGAAGGAGAAACTATGCAGCGCGCCGATATTAGCATTGCCAGAAGGTTCCGATGATTTTGTGGTATACAGTGATGCTTCTAAGTTGGGATTGGGATGTGTACTTATGCAACGTGGAAAGGTGATTGCCTATGCTTCTCGTCAATTAAAGGATCACGAAAGACAATATCCTACTCATGATATGGAGCTTGCAGCAGTTGTCTTCGCATTGAAGATTTGGAGACATTATCTTTATGGTTCTAAATGCCAAATTTTCACTGACCATAAGAGTCTCCAACATCTTTTCGATCAGAAGGAACTGAATATTAGGCAAAGAAGATGGTTAGAATTAGTAAATGACTATGATTGTGAAATCCTTTATCACCCCGGGAAGGCGAACGTGGTGGCATATGCGCTAAGTCGTCAAGAAAAGAAGTGGAACAATAAAAGCGATATCGCTACGAGTTGAACTTCTTCCTATAATCTTTGAAGAATTATTGAAGTGCCAAATAGATGCTTATCGGGAAGAAAGTTTGAAATCAGAAAGGTTAGTGGGAATGTCAGCATTGCTTGGGAAAGATGACCGTGGGTTATGGTGTATGAGAAACAGAATTTGGGTACCTCGTTTGGGTGGATTACGTGATCGTGTACTACAAGAAGCTCATCAATCTCGATTTTCTATTCATCCAGGTACAAATAAAATGTATAGAGATTTGAAACAATTCTATTGGTGGCCGGGAATGAAGAGAAGTGTTGCTAAGTATGTGGAAGATTGTAATACCTGCAAGAAAGTAAAGATTGAACATCAGAAGCCGTTTGGTCAGTTACAACGACTGGATATACCAATGTGGAAATGGGATCAGATCACTACTGATTTTATTACCAAGTTGCCTAGAACTTCAAAGGGATTTGATTCTATTTGGGTGATTGTGGATAGATTGACGAAGTCTGTTCATTTCTTGCCGATAAAAGAAACTGATTCCTTGGAACGTTTAGCTAATTTGTACATTAATGAAATAGTAACTCGACATGGAGTTCCAATCTCGATTATTTCTGATCGAGATAGTCGTTTTACTTCCAGATTCTGGAGAAGCTTTCAAAAAGAGATGGGAACACAGATAAAGTTGAGCACAGCATATCATCCTCAGACTGACGGACAGAGTGAAAGAACAATCCAGACTTTAGAAGATATGCTTCGGGCTTGTATAGTTGATTTTGGGGGATCGTGGGATAAACACTTGCCTTTGATAGAATTTGCTTACAACAACAGTTATCATTCCAGCATTCAAGCGGCACCGTTTGAAGTATTATATGGTAGAAAATGCCGAACGCCTCTGTGTTGGAATGAAGTGGGGGAAAAACAATTAGCGGGGCCAGAAATAGTACAGTTAACAGCGGATAAAATTACTTAGATTCGCGACAGATTGAAAACGGCTCAAGACAGACAGAAAAGTTATGCATATCGACGCCGGAAACCGTTAGAGTTCCAAGTCGGGGAATTTGTGATGTTGAAATTTTCGCCCTGGAAAGGAGTCATACGTTTTGGGAAGCAAGGTAAACTCAGTCCGCGGTATATTGGGCCATTTGAAATTACGGAAAGAATTGGTGAAGTAGCTTACAGATTGGATCTTCCGCCGGAATTAAGCAGGATTCACAACGCCTTTCATATATCAAATTTTCGAAAGTGTTTGATTACACCAGACCAGGCAGTCTCTCTACCAGATATCCAGGTTGACGAAAAGTTGAATTATGTGGAGGAACCGGAAGCTATAGTTGATCACAAAGTCAAAGTATTGAGGAACAAAGAGATCAGACAGGTAAAGGTTCAGTGGAAACATCATAGAGGTCAGGATGCGACGTGGGAATCAGAGTCGGAAATGAGAGCCAAATACCCTCATCTTTTTACTTAACTGAATTCCGGGACGGAATTCTTTTAAGGGGGAGATGTTGTAATAACCAGGTATTTGATCTAATTTAAATTTGAAAATTTTATGAGTTATTATGTTAGTGTTTTATGAAGTTGGGAGTTAAGGGGTAAGTTTTAATTTTTAATTGGAAGTTTGGGGGTAAATCTTGCCAATTGAGTAAAGCCTAGGGTCTATTTGGTCATCTTATCTAAACCACTCACCACCACCGCCATACTTCCATAAGAAGTAAGAGGTGTCATTCTTTGACACATTTAGAAATTTGCTAAGAAAGTGTGTGTGTGTGTGTGTGTGTGTGTGTGAGTCATTTACGGAAGAAGAGAGGAGAGAAAAGAAGGTGAATTGAAGAAGGAAAAATTACTGATTTCTGCAACTGAGTTTTTGAATTCAATCCAAGAAATACAAGGTAAACAATCTTGCAAATCCTTGCTATTATGTTCTTAGGTTTTTCTATAAGTTTTTAGAAGTGGGTTTTGTTAAAAATTGATGTTTTGGGAAATCTAAGCTTAAGGTTAAGTTAGGTTCATAGTCTTAAACATATATGTACCTTTACAGCAGCATGCATAGCTTAAAAGTATGATTTCTGGGTTTTTAGGATGATCAGTGAACTAAGACATTCAACGAAGTCGCAGTGGTTGATTGCGATATTCAACGAAGTCGCAATGGTCGGTTGCGACTTGGCTTTGGAATCGCAATGGTCGGTTGCGACTTGGTTTGGAATCGCAGTAGTTGATTGCGATTTGGGTTTGGAATCGCAGTAGTGGATTGCGACTTGGGATTGGAATCGCAATAGTGGGTTGCGATTTAGGGTGAAGTCGCAGTAGATGGTTGCGATTTGGCACTGTGCATTGCGATTCTAATTTACTTTTAGTAGGTTGCGACTTGAGTCGAGGATTTCATAAGTTTTGTTTTAAAAGAGATATTTGGTATTTTTGTGTGATTTCAGTTGTAAAGCCCGTGTCCTGGTATGATTTATGGTATTAATTTAAATCTTTTCTCTTAACGTTGTTAGTTATCGGGGTTAGACGTCAAGGGCCTTAATTGTTAAAAAGTCGGGTTTTGGGGTTAATGTAAGATTTAAACTGCAGGGACCAATAGTGCAGTTTTGGGGCCTTGTTTGCATGGGGTTCGGCCCATGCTAGGACCGGCCCCTACCCTTTTGTTTTCCATTTCCTCTCGTCACCAAAACAAGAAACAAAAAGGAATCCTAAACCTAATCTTTTTTTTTCCATGTTGTTGCGCCACCGTAACGACCCACACCACCGGCGCCATCGCCGTCTTTCTTGCCGGCGACTGAGAGAGAGTTCCAGCGAGAGAGATAACACGAGGAAAGGGGAGAACCGTCGATCGAGAGGAAGTCGAGACCTCGAGGTGTTGCGGTTACGTTGTCGTCGAGTGGTAAGTTCTTGGCCTCCTTTCTTTCTTTCGTCACCATTAAACTGCTGCGAAAACCATCACCACCACCGCCGCCGGCGATGTACGCCGCCGCTGTGCGTCGCCGTCGCGGGGACTAGTGGTGTTAGGTGCCGTGTTTTGTGGTGCGTAGGGTGGGTGTGGAACTCGTAAAACCGTTGGTTAGATCGCCCTTTCTTCGCCAGTTTGTTTGTACCGAACAACCGCCAAAATCACCACCGGCGCGGCAGCCGTGGCTGCCGCCGCTGACCACCACCGCCGGAGGTGGTAGTGGGTGGTGCTGAGTTTAGTTCAGCCGTGGCTGCCCTGGCACGAACCTAAATAGCTAAACCGTAAAGCCTAACTAAGCGCGTAAACCGTTTTTATAAGTTATGATTTTATGTGATCGCTACTTTTCTGCCCTGTTTTATTTCGATCATAACTTTTCCGTCATAGCTCGGATTGAGGAGAATCCGGTGCCCACGGTTCACATTCTGTGCCGGGCATACTTTTCGTGTTTTAGCGGAAGTCTGGTTCGGCCTCTAACTAGGCATAAATTGGCTGTTTTCACAGCAGGTCTGCACTTGACGGCTTCATGTCCTGTTTTTAGAAAATTCATAGTAAATTGTAGGAAAATCGTTAGAGCGCGTGCGATATGTCCCTGGAATCCTAAGACATGGGACTTTGTGATTATGGAATAATATTTCTGGACTTATCAGTTTATAAGGGGTTAAACGGGTCCCGAACAGACCTGTGTTTTTAGAGTAAAAGCTGGATTATGTAATTTATATTTTAGTAGTTGTGAATTTGGGCTAGGACTTCGTGGTGACGTTTGATATCACTTATTTAGGTGGAAAAAGGTGAGCTGGTGTTGGCCGGTTCGTGTTGCTGTTGAGGACATAAGCTTTGCTTTTGAGGTGAGTTCTCTCACTATATAGGATGGGAATTATATTTGTGTTACTATAGCTCGAGTGTGATAGTTATCATTGTTTGTTGATATTATTGTGTTATGGGGTATATATAATTGTGTATATATATTGAACTGTGATTGATGTACTTCTTGATGGGTGTTCCAAGAAGTATATGGCTTATAATGAGTTGCGGTTATATTTTCTTGATGGTCGTTCCAAGAAGTATAAGGCTTATTATTAATTGTGATATATTTTCTTGATGGTTGTTCCAAGAAGTATATGTGTTTGTATAATGAGTTGCGATTATATTTTCTTGATGGTCGTTCCAAGAAGTATAAGGCTTGTTATTAATTGTGATATATTTTCTTGATGGATGTTCCAAGAAATATATGTGCTGGTATATTTGGTATATATAAATTTGGGTGCAAGACGTGATTGCATGGTATGAGTTGGTTGCGATAACTAGCTGTTTAAGGGTGATGATGATATAATTGCGATCATATTTATGGTTTGAATTCACTAAGTCTTGTGCTTACCCTTTCCTATTTTAATGTGGTTTCAGGTGCTTGTGGCTCCAAGGCGTGACGGGTACACACTGGTGCGCGTGAAGAGTTTTTATAATCATGAGATTAGAGTTATTATTAAACAATTTAATTTCCGCTGTTTATTATTACTGAGATTATTTATTATTGAATTGCAAACGAAACGGTGTTGGATATTTAATAAGGTTTTATTTATTAAAATGCCTATTTTTAAAGTCAAAATTTATTGTAATTTTTGGGACGTTACATCAGATTCTGTGAAGGATTGTCATACGTGATAATTATCTTGGAAAAGCTTTGGTAATAAGCAAAACAGGTGAGTTTTACTTTAAAAGTATTTTTACTGGAATACATTATGTGGATAACAAATGTTTGATAAATTATATGAATATGTCATACGTAGGTGATTATAATATATTGAGATATTATAATTACGTGAGTATTATATGGGAATATAATACGTGGCCGGGCTTTGGACCGGTGTGTTAAAATTGGCTCGCAACCAATATAGTTGGCCATTGGTGGAGGGATAAGGTGGGATGAGACAGGTATGATGCATCAATCTTGACTGGTATTAATTCACGTGTGATATATGTGTATTTATATAAAGAGTATTTTATATAAATGAATTTTTAATGATTTCCAAATGTCAGGGATTATCTCACTAGACCCTTAGGTCTAACCCTCATTTTCTGTTTTAAAAATATGTATTCCAGGTGGTGGTTCCAGTAAGACCAAGTGATTAGAACACTTGTTGGATAGCTTTTGAGGAGATGATCGTTAAGAAAAATGTGGATGCTTTTGTACTTATAAACTTGTTGTTAGTTGTTATGTTATCTAAATAGAATCAAGTTTGTACTGTATTTCTTAAGTTGTTTAGTCAGACTTTGGGGACCAAATGTGAAATATGAAGTACTTTTGTTGCAAGCATGTAATGAAATATATGATTATATGTATGTTTGGATTTATGGGATGTTACAGTATTTGTCTTTACACATTCCATCGAGACCTGAAAAGGTCCATTTTTGAGATTACCATTGACAAAACAATAAGTACTAAGAGTATGGGATTTTTTATCTAAACGGTGTGAGTATTTTGTAACCGGGCTTTTCTAGCGAAAATGTCTACCTCGAATACAAGGATCACTTTTAGGACCGAGTATTTAGTATAAAATCTAGGGAAAATCTAACCTATATTCCTCCTTTTAAAATCTTACGTGTTCGTTTATGTTCGTTCATTAAGAGTTAAACGAACGTAAACGAACGAACTTAAAGAACATAAACGAACGTAAACGAACGAACTTAAATGAACATTAACGAACATAAATGAACGAATCCAAATGAACATATAATAACCATTATTACTCATCATTTCATTCGTTAAAGATATCATAACAAAATGAAAAATCGGGTTAACTTAAGAGGTATAAAAAGGAATTCTTAAAAGTTAGTTTACTTAATGACTTTACATATTAATGACATACTACATAAACATGTTGTTGGAATATGCTCGTGTCATAATATATAATTATATGGCTAGATACACATGGGCCTATAGGGTCACACACAATACACTGAGATACCATTTAATATATAATGTAATTATTGTATTTACATTATATTAATAGCCTAAGTAACATGGGGTAATTAAATGGGCACAAATCATTAATAGTGGATTAATGGGTTTGTATTGGATTTAAGTTAATAGCTAGCCTATTAACTTAATTAATTCAAGGCCCATGAGGATTTACTAGGGAGAACCTTTAAGAGGCCCAAGGTAGCTTTAGGGTTCATTAATAAATAGAAATGTTAATGACCTAATTAAGCTAACCTAATTTTTCCTCTCCTCTCTCTAAAATCGGCGCCCCACCCTTAGCCCTCTCTTGGGTTTTTCCACTTTGATCTTCTAGCTTCGTTCTTGATTAATTGAAGCTACAAGATCCGTTACTAAGGAGGACTAACATCCGGTGGTGATCAAGGAGGTGTAGTGTGGACTACTCTAGAGGCATTCTCCATTGAATGCTTGGTTTCAAAAGAGCACACAAGTAGATCCCGATTGGTGTACAAATCACGCTACAAAGGTATATCGTTATTTGTATTTCTAGTTTAATTATATTGGCAATACGTTGATCCTTTTGGTGATTATTCCGCTGCGTTATTATATATGTTTATTTTGTGTTTCTTTTCATAATCACCAACAGTGGTATCAGAGCCATCGTATGTGCCATATGATTAACTTGTATATGTAAAAGTGGCTAAAACTAAGGTCTTTTTTTCTGAAAATTTCGACCATCGTGGGGTCTAAAATAATGTATTTTAAGATCCTATAGCCACAAGTTACATATACTAATCGTAGATTAATTATTGTAGTTTTTCTTCGTTTTCGTTGGCTTGTTTTTTTACTTATTGTAAGTGTTTTAGATCCATGGTAAAACATGCATTTTTATCATGGACCAAGCCAACAATCTTAATGATATTGTATTATTATGTTGATGTGCAAAACCGATGAAAACCTTGACCGTTTGTGTGCTTTGTTTAATTATTTGTCGAGTTTTTGGGTTGTAATAGTTTAGGCAAATTTTTTTTCTTGATTTAGTAGTAGATAAATGTATTTTATCAAATATTGTAACCATTGCTCGGAATCGAATGGCGACAAGTTAGAGACGAGAAGCATTTTTCGGAGCTGCTGGACAGCCGACGCGAAAAATGGATTTCCCGGAGTTTGGCACATCGGATTGGGCTGATTCTTGTTGCTGGAGTTCCATAAGACGTAGGGGCACAATTTGCAGAAGGATGTTTCGATTGGGGAAGACTCCTTCCATGTCGTTTCAGGCCCCGAAGCTGCTGCGTTTTTCCAGACAGTTTTGTGTTCGAATGTTCTTGTGGGTTCTACTTGCTCTTGATAGTCTTGGAGCAAGTGGGAGCCCAAAAAGGGTTTATGTTGGCCCGTCCTTAGTTGCCCTCTTGGTATGTGTGATGGCTCACGAGATCAAGCATAGGTGTTCATCGGTTGAGGTTGATGAGTGCTTTGAATACACCTACAGACGTGTGCTAATTAAACCTCAAAGCAAGTATACAATGAGATCTAATGTCGTCTTTCAAGTAATAAAATGGTAAGAACCAAGTATCGTATTCCACAGGGATAGGTATCTTAAGTTGCAAGATCTTGAGATGAAAAACTAATTTCAGATGGCGATTTGGCAGAAAATATTTTTTTATTGATTGGTTGATGATTAACACATATTCTAATTAACAAGATTAAAAGAGAAGCAAGGGTGTAAGACTTGTGATGTTATGATAAACCAAATTCCAGCAGACCAATGCTGCAACAATGCTACAGCATGAAGCTGTAGTGATGCTGCAGCATAGCAGTGACAAAAACTAGTTTTATTATCTACTTTGAGACACGTTCCTCTCGGACTCTCACCATCTCATGATTCCAGTAGCTAGGGCAATCTCATCTCTGAGCAGAACCCAAGATAATGGAACGATGGAAATAGCGTTCTCAAAGTACATGGCGAAACAAATTCTCTTTGTTAAAAGTCACTCTCTCGATATAACCCCCATGCCTCCCAAGTTTGTATACTCCTAAATAGCTTATGTCTAAGTCTATTCCATTTTAACCCTTTGAGAAAATAACAACTTATCAAGAATGAATCATTTTGGAAAACAAAAGTAACAACTCTCATTGCAAGTTACTCTCTCGATATAACCCCTTAAGTCATCCAAATTGACGTGCTATTCAATGGCCTATCTCTAGGTCCATGACACTTTAACACTATCAAAGTGATCAATTTGTCAAAGGATTTTGTTATCTTGAAAGAACTTGGGTTGGAATAATAAAACCTCATTTTTGCCACAAAAATGCCTACTTTCTTTTGGTCATCATAACACCCTTTGTCTCACACCCAAGCTACAAGATTAGCTACTCATTACACTAACTGAAACTAAATAAATGCAACATACTAGGAAAGTAAACATGATGATTGGAAGTGTAAAGTACTTGGAAATAAAAATTAACTAAAGTAAAAGGCTAAAAATGTAAAGACAAGAATGTAAGTAATAAGCAATAAATGACAAGAATACTAATGGAATTTAAATCTATGACTAACAAGAATATATACTGAAAAGTAAGAACATTAAACATAAGAAATAAGATGCAAGAACATTAAAGAGATGAAAATGTACAGTGGAATACTGCCCAGTGCTGCAGCACTGCATACGTGTATCTGGGAACAAAGAAAATTTAAAGGAAGAACACTTGAAGATTTGAAGAAGATGAAGAACATGAAGATGATTTCTGGAAAATAAGCTACAGAGTTTTTGAACTGATTTCAGATTAAGTCTAAGTGGGTTATCCAAAAGGTAAGATGTCCCCTCTATTTATAACAAAAGGGAATGGCATCTTAGGTAAATAAGTACAACTAAGCCTAACTAGAAAGTACAACTTCTAACCAAAAGTACAAAAGACAACTAAGACTTTAGTTACATATTAAAACCAGATAATAACATTGTCCAGAGGTCCACAAAAGATCATTTCCACATTAGAAAATTCAGATTTAAGCTCTTCTTCTTTAGTTCTTCCATTCAAGATCCATCAGCTCCATCAGCTCCATGCTGCAGCAATGCCCTGTTTTGAGAGGTTTTGCCAAAAACACTTTAAATGAGCCTACCAACAGCGTAAAACAAGCAAACCATGATCCCTAGCTCCAAGAATGTAAAATAAGATAAAAAAGACTCAAAGTTGGGATTTTAGAATGAAAAGGTCCTATCTAAACCAAAGAAATAAGTGCTTAAGTACTCAAAATTGAGCACTTATCACCACCCCAAACTAAGAAATTTGCTTGTCCCCAAGCAATAAAAAGACAAAAGAAAAAAAAAAGACTCAATTTCTGAAAATTTTGCATAAGGATGACATTAAGTGTACATTAAGAATTGACATGTCAAAGATGCATAGCATAGCCTTTTATAAATCCAAAGTGATCAAATCTCATTCTAATTGTAACCATGAACCATAAGCTAACATCACTTCTTTTTGTTATGGTCAAACACATTCCACATCACAAATCAATAATGGCTTCTAAGTGTATGGGTTTCTCTCTTTTGGCATATTTTTTCTCACTTTGCCTTTTCTCACCCCATGTATCAACATTGAAATTTTTTTAATTTTTGTGCTTTTTCTATTGAATACATACGCCTGCCCCTATGGGACATTTTTGGTGTTTCAACAACTTTGTCTTGGCAATTTTCTGTTTTTGTAGAGCTTTGTTGTTGCCATTTTTAGACACCCCCACCCCAAACTAAGAATTTTACAATGTCCTCATTGTATTGGAGGAAAGGATGTGTTTGACTTTGGTTTCAAGTGGCTAAAATGTGAGAAAAAGAGCAAAAGCCTAGGTCATTTCTGTGATATGTGCAGAATGTGGACCAAATTGTGTCCCAAGCAATTGTGAGTCTAGTTCTAGCATGTATCACTCCTAGAAATGAGATTGGACTTGTGAAATTATTTGGGATATGTACACATGTCAACATTGTCTAAACATGACCCTAATGCAAGAAAAATAAACCTAAAAGTGCAAAAACTAATCCCAGACACAAATAAATAAAAACAAACAGAAGGTTGGAGCTAAAGGATATGATTAAACCTGCCCTACTCAGTGGGAGTAGGCTATGGACCAAGTGGTTGGAATGAATGTTGCGGCACAATACTCTGCACTTCCTCCTTTTATCAAGGTATTTTTCTTTTTCAGCAGATGAAACTTTTGTTGTAAACTTCTTGAAGAATGGTGGATATTGCTGGAGCACATCAGTATGCTCCTCAGCCCAAACGGTCCTCACCAGCTCACCTCGATGTTTCTCTTTCCACTTATGCTTGTATACGTTTCTTACCACTCGCTTCACTGCTTGATCATGGCACAAGATTTTGATGGCATAAATGGGGGAATAGTTCATCCCACAAAGAGTTTTCCACATCACCTCACTGCCAACAGAACATGATTTTATGAAGCCTCCTGAATCCTTGGATTGATTATCATATCCCTTTTCAAAAACAACTTGAAGATTTTCTGCACAGCTTTGCTGCAGGAATGCTGCAGCATCTGCAACAGTATATTCTTTCTGCAAATATTCAAAGCATGGGTTAATGACAATCTTGGCATTTTGTTGCACCTCTTCACTATTTTGAAGTAAAGCGGGGTTGCTCAAATGCTCAAGTGCTTCCTCAGAACTCTCTATCTCTTGACTATTTTCCAAAGTATTGACCTCATCCTCATCCTTGCCAACACACTCAAATATTTCAATCTCACTTGGAATAGGAATTTGGATTTGTCTATTGATATCTTCAACATAAGTTGTGATGTTGGCAACAGATCCTTGTATGTTCTGTAAGAAATCATTCATTAAAGCTTCAAGAGATTCGAGGTTTTCAACTTGTTCTAAAGGGGGTGTAGGGGGTAAAAATGAGTTTTTAAAATCATCCCCTTGAAAATTCCCTGAAAAATCAATTTGTTCCTCCCAAGATTGGTTAAAGGTATTCGAATAAGTGTTACTCCAATCTTGGTAGGGAGATATTGGTGATGTGAAAGTGCCCTGATCTTGACCATTAAAAAACAAATTAGGATAATCCTCCCATGATTGAGTGTAACCATTAAAGTGTGAGGTATCCCAGTTACTATCGCCCATGAAATAACTGGATTCGAGGTTCGAAGGACAACTGTATGAGAAATGATTTCCGCCACAGTAGTCACAGAAAACAGTTTCATATGGCCCAAACGAATGTCCCATTGAATCCATATTCATAGAATGATATACTCAAAGATTTGTTACTTGTACATACATGGAGACGTATGACAAGCAACAAAGATGGTAGAAAAATTAGTTTCTCAAGACTCAATTTCAAAACAACTATAGATTTACGCCTATCCCCGGCAACGGCGCCAAAAACTTGATGAGTGCTTTGAATACACCTACAGACGTGTGCTAATTAAACCTCAAAGCAAGTATACAATGAGATCTAATGTCGTCTTTCAAGTAATAAAATGGTAAGAACCAAGTATCGTATTCCACAGGGATAGGTATCTTAAGTTGCAAGATCTTGAGATGAAAAACTAATTTCAGATGGCGATTTGGCAGAAAATATTTTTTGATTGATTGGTTGATGATTAACACATATTCTAATTAACAAGATTAAAAGAGAAGCAAGGGTGTAAGACTTGTGATGTTATGATAAACCAAATTCCAGCAGACCAATGCTGCAACAATGCTACAGCATGAAGCTGTAGTGATGCTGCAGCATAGCAGTGACAAAAACTAGTTTTATTATCTACTTTGAGACACGTTCCTCTCGGACTCTCACCATCTCATGATTCCAGTAGCTAGGGCAATCTCATCTCTGAGCAGAACCCAAGATAATGGAACGATGGAAATAGCGTTCTCAAAGTACATGGCGAAACAAATTCTCTTTGTTAAAAGTCACTCTCTCGATATAACCCCCATGCCTCCCAAGTTTGTATACTCCTAAATAGCTTATGTCTAAGTCTATTCCATTTTAACCCTTTGAGAAAATAACAACTTATCAAGAATGAATCATTTTGGAAAACAAAAGTAACAACTCTCATTGCAAGTTACTCTCTCGATATAACCCCTTAAGTCATCCAAATTGACGTGCTATTCAATGGCCTATCTCTAGGTCCATGACACTTTAACACTATCAAAGTGATCAATTTGTCAAAGGATTTTGTTATCTTGAAAGAACTTGGGTTGGAATAATAAAACCTCATTTTTGCCACAAAAATGCCTACTTTCTTTTGGTCATCATAACACCCTTTGTCTCACACCCAAGCTACAAGATTAGCTACTCATTACACTAACTGAAACTAAATAAATGCAACATACTAGGAAAGTAAACATGATGATTGGAAGTGTAAAGTACTTGGAAATAAAAATTAACTAAAGTAAAAGGCTAAAAATGTAAAGACAAGAATGTAAGTAATAAGCAATAAATGACAAGAATACTAATGGAATTTAAATCTATGACTAACAAGAATATATACTGAAAAGTAAGAACATTAAACATAAGAAATAAGATGCAAGAACATTAAAGAGATGAAAATGTGCAGTGGAATACTGCCCAGTGCTGCAGCACTGCATACGTGTATCTGGGAACAAAGAAAATTTAAAGGAAGAACACTTGAAGATTTGAAGAAGATGAAGAACATGAAGAACATGAAGATGATTTCTGGAAAATAAGCTACAGAGTTTTTGAACTGATTTCAGATTAAGTCTAAGTGGGTTATCCAAAAGGTAAGATGTCCCCTCTATTTATAACAAAAGGGAATGGCATCTTAGGTAAATAAGTACAACTAAGCCTAACTAGAAAGTACAACTTCTAACCAAAAGTACAAAAGACAACTAAGACTTTAGTTACATATTAAAACCAGATAATAACATTGTCCAGAGGTCCACAAAAGATCATTTCCACATTAGAAAATTCAGATTTAAGCTCTTCTTCTTTAGTTCTTCCATTCAAGATCCATCAGCTCCATCAGCTCCATGCTGCAGCAATGCCCTGTTTTGAGAGGTTTTGCCAAAAACACTTTAAATGAGCCTACCAACAGCGTAAAACAAGCAAACCATGATCCCTAGCTCCAAGAATGTAAAATAAGATAAAAAAGACTCAAAGTTGGGATTTTAGAATGAAAAGGTCCTATCTAAACCAAAGAAATAAGTGCTTAAGTACTCAAAATTGAGCACTTATCAGAGGTTTTGCATATTTTGGTTGTGTGTTTATTTTCTTTTATGTTGCATTGTTATCTATGTCTTTGATATTATAACTTGCAAATGGGATTTTCAAACATAAAATTAAACACATACCACTTTTAAAACTAAATCTAAAGATTTAGTTAATATAAGTTTATATTGGATTTGAAACTTAAATCTATTGTTTTATATAAATAACGCTTAAAAGAGTTTTATCGGTTATTTAATTTATGTAATGTCCAAGCTAATTAATATCTCATATAGGTTATATATTAAATGAACATCTCGACACACATAAAATAAAATAAATTAGAATCCAAGTTAAGAAATGTTTTTAACTTATGCTATGAATGAAGAATGCATGCTTCTTTCGTATATTTTTTTTGACACGTTTTATCAAAATACTATACCCGTCACAATTTTAAGTCATGCCGTCCAATTAGCTTGAAATCCCTCGCCATTACCTTTTGCCTATGCGTGAGACCTAGGTTGAATTGTAATCCCGAGGTGATTATTGTCTGTGCGTGAGACCTAGATCTATTTTCACATGATTTCAAACTGGATGACTTAATCGAGTTAAGAAGGTGAGATCTTAACCCGAGGCAAGGATGGGACTAAACATGCCAGCTTGACACTAGTAGCTCGGCCACTAGATGCCATGGGTCCCATAAGGATCTAAGAATTGCACTTGTAATGCAATTGGTAAACGTCACCTACCTATTGAATCTATCATTGCTAGCAGATCAACTGATGTGATGATAGAACCTCAATGAGAATCTTATCCTTTTTCGTAAATTAATTGTTTTAAAAGTAAAACTTGGGTAGTTAATTTAAAAAAAAGGATTAATTATTGAAATTACTAATTTTGAACTTTGTATGTCTGTAGATGTCAACAACAAATCAAACCCTAAGCAACTCAACTATCAGGTCAGTTCTTGAAAAAGAGAAACCGACAGGAATCAACTTTATCGACTGGTATCGAAATCTGAGGATCGTCCTCAGAGCTGAAAATAAGTTGATCCATCTGGAAGAGGCCTTACCTGAGGCACCTCCTGCCACTGCTTCTGCTGCAGTTCGCACAGCCTACACCCGTAGGTTTAACGAACAACAAGAAGTAGCTGCTCTCATGCTGGTGAACATGACCCCCGAGATCCAAAAGAACATGGAGGAACTCACAGCATTTGAGATGTTACGAGAGTTGAAAACTATGTTTCAACAACAGGCAGAACAGGAACTGTTTGAAACAGTCAAAGCATTCCACGCTTGTAAACAGGAGGATGGCCAGTCAGTTAGCTCTTACGTCAGCGTCTTGGTTACCCCATGCCACAAGTTCTTGGAGTGAGCTTGATTCTTACCTCACTATCCAAGGACTATGACCAGTTTGTTATGAACTATAACATGCATAGCATGGGGAAGACTATCTCTGAACTGCATGCTATGCTGAAGCTTGCAGAGCAAGGGATGCCAAAGAAAGCTCCTGTTGTTCTAGCAATCAGGGAAGGAAAAATCCAGAAATCCAAACCGCAAGCACAGGGCAAGGGTCGTGGCAAGGGTAAACATGTTTATAAACCTAAACCTAAGATCCCCCCACCTGCTAAAAAGGAGCACCCTGCAAAGGACGCCACCTGCCATCACTGTGGA
The DNA here is from genome assembly GCA_033807775.1 of Saussurea involucrata. Classification (NCBI taxonomy): domain Eukaryota; kingdom Viridiplantae; phylum Streptophyta; class Magnoliopsida; order Asterales; family Asteraceae; genus Saussurea; species Saussurea involucrata. Next base: position 25,887,969 of record CM066319.1, on the reverse strand, counting down.
GTGATAGGCCACTAGAAGAGGAACTGTCCTACTTACCTGGCAGAGTTGAAGAAGAACAAAGCTACCCTGGCTAGCACATCAGGTATCTTCACTATAGAACTCTATGCTTTCCCTAGTAAATCCTGGGTTTATGATACCGGTTGTGGAACTCACATTTGTAATAATGTGCAGGGACTAAGGGGAAGTAGAAAGCTAAACGACGGAGCTTTGGACCTGTACGTAGGCAATGGAATGCGTGCAGCTGTTAAAGCTATAGGGAGCTTTGATCTTATCCTCCCTAATGGTTTGATTCTTGTTTTAGACAATTGTCATTATGCACCTACTATTACTAGGGGTATTGTTTCGCTTTCTCGTTTGAAGAAAAATGGGTTTATCCATGTTTTTACAGATTATGGCATTTCGGTTTCTAAGGATAATATATTTTATTTTAATGCTATTCCTCGTGATGATATTTTTGAAATTGACATGGATAATCTTGTTTCAAACGATAGTTCTATATACACGTGTAGCACTAAGAAATCCAAACGTAATTTGGATTCAACTTACCTATGGCACTGCCGTCTTTGCCACATAAGCAAGAAACGCATTATAAAGCTGCAACACGATGGGCTTCTAAAGTCATCCGATGATGAGTCGTTTGATAAATGCCTCTCTTGCATATCTGGGAAAATGACAAGAAAACCTTTCTCCCATGTAGGTGAAAGAGCCAAAGATCTTCTTGGACTCATACATACTGATGTATGTGGCCTATTTAGAACTGTGTCTAGGGAAGGTGCTAACTACTTCATCACTTTCACTGATGATTTCAGTCGCTATGGTTATGTTTACTTGATTAAACATAAACATGAAGCCTTTGAAACGTTCAAAGCCTTTCAAAGTGAAGTAGAAAATCAACTCGGCAAGACTATTAAGGCTCTCTGATCTGATCGAGGAGGAGAGTATATGAGTCAAGAGTTTTTAGACCATCTGACTAAGTGTGGGATTGTCTCACAATTAACTCATCCATACACTCCACAACATAATGGTGTATCTGAAAGGAGAAATTGAACTTTGCTAGACATGGTTCGATCCATGATGAGTCTAACTACTTTGCCACTGTCCTTTTGGGGTTGTGCTCTAGAGTCTGCTGCTCGCATACTCAATATGGTTCCGACAAAGAAGGTTGATAAGACACCATATGAAATATGGCACGGGAAAGTCCCTAATCTGTCTTACTTGAAGGTCTGGGGTTGTGAGGCTCTCGTCAAACGAGACACACCGAACAAACTTGAGCCTAGATCTATCAAGTGTATCTTCGTAGGGTACCCAAAGAAAACAATGGGTTACTATTTCTACTACCCACCCGAAAACAAAATATTTGTTGCTCGGTATGCTGAGTTTCTTGAGAACAGTCTCATTTTACAAGAAGCAAGTGGGAGCACAGTAGACCTTGACGAGATTCAAAGCGAAGATGCGCAACTTCCTGGTGACACTAGCGAACATCACGCTGAGGTTGAACATGCAGATGTTGAACCACAGAATGATGTAATTCCCATTCGTAGATCTGCAAGGACACCTCGAGCACCTAAACGATATAGTTATTATATCGATGCTGAGGAGCAGAATTTTGGGGATCATGGTGAACCCTCTAACTATCAAGCTGCATTGTTGGATCTAGAATCCGATAAATGGCTTGAAGCTATGAATGCTGAAATGCAATCCATGAAAGACAATCAAGTCTGGAACTTGGTTGATCTTCCTCCGAACAGCAAGACTGTCGGAAGCAAGTGGATCTTCAAGAAGAAGACCGACATGGATGGCAATGTACACACCTATAAAGCTCGTCTGGTAGCAAAGGGTTACACTCAAACCTACGGGGTTGACTATGAAGAAACCTTCTCGCATGTTGCTGACGTTAAAGCTATTAGGATTCTTATAGCCATAGCAGCGTACCATGACTATGAGATTTGGCAAATGGATGTCAAAACCGCTTTCTTGAACGGTCACCTTGATGAAGATGTTTACATGGTGCAACCTGAGGGTTTTGTGAATCCGAAACATCCCGAGAAAGTATGCAAGGTTCAAAGATCCATTTATGGACTGAAGCAAGCATCCAGAAGTTGGAATAAAAGGTTCGATGAGGAAATCAAAACGTATGGTTTCACTCAAAACCATGATGAGCCATGTGTATATATGAGAGCTAGTGGGAGCATCGTCGTTTTTCTAATCTTATATGTTGATGACATATTGCTCATGGGGAACAATGTTCCAATGCTACAAGATGTCAAATCCTGGCTTGGAAAATGTTTTGCCATGAAAGATTTAGGCGAAGCGGCGTACATCCTAGGAATCAAGATCTATCGAGATAGATCGAAGCGGTTAATTGGTTTAAGTCAAAGTGCGTACATTGACAAAATTCTAAAACGGTTTAGAATGGATGCTTCCAAACGTGGAAGTCTTCCAATGCAACACAATGTAAACTTGAGTAAGACTCAGGGACCCTCCACACCTGATGAGGTGAAGCAGATGAAGGGAATCCCCTATGCTTCGGATGTGGGATCCATCATGTATGCAGTGAGGTGCACTAGACCTGATGTAGCGTTCTCTCAGAACCTTACGAGTAGATACCAACAGAATCCAGGAGAAAGTCACTGGACTGCTGTTAAGAACATACTGAAGTATCTTCGAAATACCAAAGATATGTTCCTTGTTTATGGGGGTGATATAGAAAGAGAGCTCAGTGTTACCTGCTACATTGATGCTAGTTTCGAAACAGATCGAGATGATTCTCGGTCTCAGACTGGCTACGTTTTCGTCATGAACGGAGGCGCTGTTGACTGGAAGAGTGCTAAGCAAAGCACTATTGCGATGTCTTCTACAGAAGCTGAATACATAGCTGTTTCCGAAGCTGCAATGGAGGCTGTTTGGATACGGAAATTCATTTCTGGGCTTGGCGTTGTCCCCAGTAATGAAAGACCAATGGATATGTACTGCGATAATTCTGGTGCCATTATCATAGCCAACGAACCTGGAGTTCAAAAGGGCGCCAAACACTTTCACCGGAAGGCTCACTACATTCGAGAGGCTATCGAGATGGGTGATATTCGTCTTCTCAAAGTTCACACAGATGACAACTTAGCTGATCCTTTTACGAAGCCAATGTCTTGTACCAAACATATCGAGCATGCTAGGAACATTGGACTTCGACCAGCTAGTAGTCTCATGTAGATCTGTTTTTAGTAATTGAATAATTGGAACGTTGAACAGTTTTTATTTTCACAATGAATTGATGTACCTGGTATGATCGTTTTCATTTATATCAACTGTGTTCTATATTTGCATGTTTAATCCATGAATAAATTATTTGTTCAAAATTGTCCATTGTCAGTTGATGATACGGGAGTATCATCGAATTAAGGCAAATGTGAGCGTATTGGTGATATTCATTAGTGAATGAATATTAATGATGATGCCACCAAACTCACATGTTGTTCATTGGTGATGAACATTGGACTAACCCAACCTTCGAGAGTTCACTACATGGATCGGTGTCACCAGTGAATCTCGCAAATGGTTATGTCACTCGTCCTTAGACTTGAGATGCAAGCAGGTTTTGTATGGGTGGAATGTCGGTCTTTGATATGGTTAAACGCTGTCCTGAATAAGGCTGCTATAAAAATCATCTTCAGGAGTGACATGAAGCACATGACAGGCACGTGCAGTCAAAATAGGATTTGTTCCTCTACATGTAATGGAGTTAGATACTACTGGGCCCCTCGATGAATTGAATAGATGTTTGTACGGCCGTACCCAAATGTAATTAAGATGATGCTTGATTAATTTGGTAATCTACTTCAACAAACAGATCGAGAAACAGAATCGTTGAATAATTAGAATGACATATGATCCATGTCTAGTATTCAACAAGGTATCTGTAACAAAGGGATGACTGATTTAATAAACCATTTAAAATGAGACGTTTAAAGAAACTAGCCTCGTGTGTCTCTAGGGGCATTGGCGTGTTGCTAGACGCTAACCTTTGCTTGTATAATTACTTGTTATTATGACGTGTGCAGGTGGGAGCTGTTGGAATATGCTCGTGTCATAATATATAATTATATGGCTAGATACACATGGGCCTATAGGGTCACACACAATACACTGAGATACCATTTAATATATAATGTAATTATTGTATTTACATTATATTAATAGCCTAAGTAACATGGGGTAATTAAATGGGCACAAATCATTAATAGTGGATTAATGGGTTTGTATTGGATTTAAGTTAATAGCTAGCCTATTAACTTAATTAATTCAAGACCCATGAAGATTTACTAGGGAGAACCTTTAAGAGGCCCAAGGTAGCTTTAGGGTTCATTAATAAATAGAAATGTTAATGACCTAATTAAGCTAACTTAATTTTTCCTCTCCTCTCTCTAAAATCGGCACCCCACCCTTAGCCCTCTCTTGGGTTTTTCCACTTTGATCTTCTAGCTTCGTTCTTGATTAATTGAAGCTACAAGATCCGTTACTAAGGAGGACTAGCATCCGGTGGTGATCAAGGAGGTGTAGTGTGGACTACTCTAGAGGCATTCTCCATTGAATGCTTGGTTTCAAAAGAGCACACAAGTAGATCCCGATTGGTGTACAAATCACGCTACAAAGGTATATCGTTATTTGTATTTCTAGTTTAATTATATTGGCAATACGTTGATCCTTTTGGTGATTATTCCGCTGCGTTATTATATATGTTTATTTTGTGTTTAGGGACGATTTTCGTAGAAAATGGTAAACCTCAGGGACGAAAATTGTAGTTTACTCTAAAGTAAAATACAAACCATAGTGATTATTATTAGGGTTGTAAACGAATCGAACGAACATGAACGGAGGCTTGTTCGTGTTCGTTCGTTTAACTTAACCGAACAAACGAACGAACACGAACGGTAAACGAACGAAATTTTTTGTGTTCATGTTCGTTCGTTAAGAAAAATTATTTGTTCGTGTTCGTTTATGTTCGTTCATTAAGAGTTAAACGAACGTAAACGAACGAACTTAAAGAACATAAACGAACGTAAACGAACGAACTTAAATGAACATTAACGAACATAAATGAACGAATCCAAATGAACATATAATAACCATTATTACTCATCATTTCATTCGTTAAAGATATCATAACAAAATGAAAAATCGGGTTAACTTAAGAGGTATAAAAAGGAATTCTTAAAAGTTAGTTTACTTAATGACTTTACATATTAATGCCATACTACATAAACATGTTTATATATATAAACGAAAATAAACGAACACAAACAAACACAAACGAACATAAACGAAGGAACGAACGTAAACGAACATAAATGAACGAACGTTCACGAACGTAAATGAACGAACGAGACCATTGTTCATGTTCGTTCAATTAACTAAACGAACAAGAAAATGTGTTCATGTTCGTTCATTTATTAAATAAACGAACATAAACAAACTTCCCACCGAACAGTTCACGAACGGTTCGCTGAACGTTATGTTCGTTTACAGTCCTAATTATTATTGTAATCATTAAAGTTGAAGGACATTATTTACATTATTTGGTAAACAACAAGGACCAAAAATGTAATCTAGTTTATTTTCAAGTATAAATATACGATATATTCCCCCTACGATCATAACTCTGTTTTAACGCCTCTCTCTCTCTCTCTCTCTCCCGCTTTTTTTAGTTTTTGTACGATCTTCGTCCATCAACATCGACTTCTTTCACCTGCGTTTACTTATTTCCTTCTTCAATCTTGGATTCGATTATGAATCTGGTACGTTTTGATGGATCGATTTATGGCGACCGGTCATCGTCATACTCGAGATCGTCGTAAGTCATTTCAATATGGAAACGATTTATTGTTTATCGGTTATGACGAAGCCAAGATTTGATTATTGGGCGTCTTCTTGAATCTTGATGGCCAATATCGATGGACAACGTCTTATTCCGGTATGCCGTCTCAGATAGAGGAGATTTGATGATTATGCGCCTTCTTGATGGACAAATATATAATCTGATGGTAAGTCATCTTGATGGACAAGATTCAATGATTATACGTCTTCTTGATGGCCAACAGGTTCAGTTTAGGTTTTCTTGTATCGATAGAGGAGATTTGATGATTTCTTGATGGACAATAATCTGATGGTAAGCCATCTTGTTGGATATAAGCTGAATGGAGTGGCAGTTCTGCATGGAGAGCCACTACAATCATGTTGGAAAATAAGCTAAACACGTGTATATATATATATATATATATTTATTATTTAGAATAAATCAGCAGTTATGGCAGTTAATGGTCGTGGCAGTTACCATATTCTGAAGAGGTGCGATACTTGAAGCGTCACATGGGTTCACATCAGTCATACCGTTTACTTTCTATATATATTATGAATAGTTAGTTTGTTTGTTCAAGTTCGAATTGTTTATGCTGTTGTACAAAAGAATTCTCAATAATATATTCAGTTCATATGTATGCATGTGCTTTGCTGTGTGATTTCTTTCTAAGTACAACAACAAAGTGGTATCAGAGCCACCAAGATTATGGCTACGAATACATTCAACAATCTGCATGCACAAACTCAATTACCAAAGTTAAATGGAAGGAACTACTTCCACTGGAGTATTCAAATGAGGGTCTTGTTTGAATCCCAAGATCTCTGGCAAGTCATCGAAGAGGGTGTGCGTGAACCAGATGTTGAAGAAGAAGATGATGGCAGTCCCACGGCATCTTACTTGCAACAAACGTTAAAAGAAGATAGGAGAAAGGATAAAAAGGCCTTGTATTTAATATACCAGGCCGTTGAAGATCCTAATTTTGAAAGAATATCTACTTCTCAATCATCCAAAGAAGCATGGGAGATGCTATACAAATCCTACAAAGGAGAAGAAAGGGTAAAGATTGTGCGATTACAAACTCTAAGATGTGAGTTTGATAATCTAAGGATGAAAGAAAACGAGACAATAGAGGAATATTATACAAAAGTAATAGTGTTAATAAATCAATTAAGACTAAATGGAGAAAGCATTGAAGATCGAAGGGTGGTTGAGAAGATACTAAGAAGCCTTACAAGGAGATTTGAGTATATAGTTGTTGCTATAGAGGAAACAAAGGACCTATCAGAGTTTTCGTTGGAAACACTACTGGGAACTCTTCAATCTCATGAACTGAGAATGAAACTGTTCGATCCTCCAGTAAGTGATCATGCCTTTCAAACCCAGTATCGAAATGATGCGAGTACCAGTACAAGTGACAAACAAAAAATTGTTGATGAAAGCAAAGATGATAGACAGAGAACTATTGATGGCTACTTCAAAGGAAAAACCAAAGGTAAGTTCCAATCCCAAGTAAGATGCTATTACTGTGATAAGATTGGACATACGATTAAGTTTTGTAGAAAGAAACTATCTGATGAAAATAAGACATCTAGTTTCATTCATAAGGAAGAAGATAAACAGGATGACTTTATGTTTATGATGTTAAGTATGCAAGACAAAAAACAAAGCAATTTATGGTATTTAGATAGTGGGTGTAGTAACCACATGACAGGGGATAAGAACCTGTTTGTAAGTCTTGCAGATGAAGAAAGTAGGGATGTGAGAACAGGAGATGATAAGATTCTCTCTGTATTGGGAGTAGGGGATATTAGTTTAAAAATTAATGGAGTTGAAAAGAAAATTTCAAAAGTCTTTTATGTTCCTGGACTAAAGCATAATTTGCTTAGTGTGGGACAACTTGTTTTGAAGGGGTTTTCATTTCTTTTCAAAGATCAAATCTGTGAAGTTAAAGACCATACAAATACTCTTGTAGGTACTGTCTACATGACAGCAAATAAAATGTTTCCAATACAGTTTGAAAATTTCAAACTGTTTTCTCTCAACATGTGTGCTAAAGATATGACTCTCCTTTGGCATAACAGGTTTGGGCACATATCAACCCAATACCTATCCTACATGTATAGACATGATATGGTGAAAGGTCTTCCTGCTCTAAATCCTCTAGATCACATTTGTGATGGGTGTGCTCTTGGGAAACACACCAGAAAACCTTTTTAAACAATAAAGTATGGAGAGCCTCAAATCCCCTTGAACTAGTTCATACGGACATATGTGGTCCTATGAGAAGTATTTCAATAGGAGGAAGCAAATACTTCCTGACCTTCATTGATGATTATACCAGAAAAATTTGGGTATATTTCCTTAAAGAAAAATCAGAGACATATGATCATTTTTTAACTTTCAAAGCTTTGGCTGAAAATCAAAGTGATCATAAAATCAAAAGCATAAGATCAGATAGAGGGGGGGAGTACTCATCTCAAGATCTAGAAGAATATTTAAGAATCAATGGAATACATCACCAATTAACAACAAGTTATACTCCCCAACAGAATGGGGTGGCAGAGAGAAAGAATAGGACCCTAGTAGAAATGGCTAGGTGTATGCTTAAAACTAAATCCCTTCCTGATATATTCTGGGCTGAAGCCATATCCTGTGCAGCATACATCTCAAATAGGACAGTCACAAGAAGCATTTTAGACAAAACACCTCAAGAACTTTGGACTGGATTCAAACCCAGTGTGAATCATCTAAAAGTCTTTGGGTGTGTGGCCTATGCTCATGTTCCTAAGCAAAAAAGAGGAAAATTGGATGACAAGTCAGAAAAAGGCATCTTTATTGGGTATAGTCATACGTCTAAGGCCTATAAGGTTTTTAATCCTCAATCAAGAAAAGTCATTGTCAGTAGGGATGTCCTATTTGATGAAGATAAATCATGGAAGGGACTATTGGATAAAGGGGATGGATCTTGCATTATAATAAAAGAAAGTCAAGTACAAGATGACATGACTAATGATACAAGTCAATCCCCTCCAAATGAGTTGTCAATTGAAAACTCACATCCTACAAGTCCTAGTCACACGGATATGGAGACTACTTCCAATACTTCAAGTGGAAATCATAGAAAAACTAGAACCGTACAAGATCTTTATGAGAACACTCAAGAGATTAATATTGAAAATTTTTCTGACTTTGCTCTCTTCTCAGATGCAGATCCTATTAGTTATGAAGAAGCATCCTTAGATGACAAATGGAAGGAAGCGATGGATAGGGAAATGAATTCCATTTTAAAGAATAATACATGGGAACTTGTTGATCTTCCAAAAGGACAGAAAGCCATAGGTGTTAGGTGGATCTACAAAACAAAATTTAATGAGAAAGGAGTTGTAGACAAGCATAAGGCAAGATTGGTGGTAAAAGGATATAAACAAGTTTATGGAATCAACTATCAAGAAGTTTTTGCTCCAGTCATTAGGTTGGAAACCATTAGGCTTGTGTTGGCCATAGCAGCACAGCTTAAATGGAAGATCCATCAAATGGATGTAAAGTCTGCATTTCTTAACGGATATCTTGAAGAGGAAGTATATGTTGAACAACCATGTGGATACAAAAGGAAGGGTCATGAAGATAAGGTATGTCATTTAAAAAAGGCTTTATATGGCTTAAAACAGGCTCCAAGGGCCTGGTATAGCAGAATAGAATCTTACTTTCTCAAATATGGTTTCAAGAAATGCAACTTTGAACATACACTCTTTATCAAAAAGGAAAATGATAAAATTTTAATAGTATGTGTGTATGTGGATGATTTAGTGTTTACTGGGAATTCTATTGAATTGATTGAAGAGTTTAAGGATAATATGAAGGCTGAGTTTGAGATGACTGATTTGGGTCTTCTTCATTACTTCTTGGGAATTGAGGCTGAACAAGAAGAAGGAATGATTTCTATATCACAAAAGAAGTATGCCATGGAGATTTTACAAAAATTCAATATGGCAGATTCATTTTCTGCCTTAACGCCAATGGAGGTTGGTTTGAAACTTACAAAGAATAATAAAGATGAACCTCTTGTTGATTCAACCATGTATAGAAGCCTTGTGGGATGTTTGATGTACTTAACAGCCACAAGACCTGATATCATGTTTTCTGTCAGTCTAGTAAGCAGATTCATGGAGGAGCCAAGAAGGAGTCATTGGGAGGCAGCCAAGAGAATTCTAAGGTATGTAAAAGGCACTCTAAATTATGGTATAAAATATTCACAGTCACCTTCTTTCAGATTAAAGGGGTATAGTGACAGTGATTTTGGTGGGAGTTTAGAAGATAGTAAGAGTACAACTGGTTATATATTCAGCATGGGTTCAGGTGCAGTGTCCTGGCAATCTAAAAAACAAAAGGTGGTGGCCTTATCCTCAACTGAGGCCGAATATATGGCTTTATCTTCATCTGGTTGTCATGCGTTATGGCTTAGAGGAATCTTAGAGGAAATAGGATTCCCTCAAATTAATCCTACCTGTATATCCTGTGATAACAAGTCCGCTATAGCCCTTACTCGAAATCCAGTATATTATGGAAGAAGTAAACATATTAGGATTAAATTCCATTTCATCAGGGAGCTCATTGAAAATCAAGATGTGAAGGTTGACTACTGTGGTACAAGGGAACAAGTTGCAGATATATTTACTAAAGCTCTCCAATGTATAAACTTCATTCGCTTAAGAAAAGCTCTTGGGGTGGAAAGTGTTTAGCTTAAGGGGAGATGTTGGAAAATAAGCTAAACACGTGTATATATATGTATATATATTTATTATTTAGAATAAATCAGCAGTTATGGCAGTTAATGGTCGTGGCAGTTACCATATTCTGAAGAGGTGCGATACTTGAAGCGTCACATGGGTTCACATCAGTCATACCGTTTACTTTCTATATATATTATGAATAGTTAGTTTGTTTGTTCAAGTTCGAATTGTTTATGCTGTTGTACAAAAGAATTCTCAATAATATATTCAGTTCATATGTATGCATGTGCTTTGCTGTGTGATTTCTTTCTAAGTACAACAACAAATCAAACTCACATGATATAAGCTGAATGGAGTGGCAGTTTCTGCAAATCCATCTTACTCCAAAGAAAGGCAACCATCAGGGTGCAATTTAAGGTCCTTTTACTGTTAGTGCGTCTTGCAAATGCACCACAAGATTCGCCGTTTGCTTTACTTGGTGATGTTATGCACCACCTGGTTTCAGTTTCAGTGCAGCAAAACAAAGTGAAGTCAATCATGAATCCAGTAAGCTGAAAAATGAACCAAGATTTCAACATGCTTCAACTGCAGAAGTTTGGTCTCTCTGAAGGTTGTCTTGATATGTGTATTGGATTTAACTATAAAAATATATTATGGATTTTTGTATATGGTTTTGATTTAGGACTCATGGTTTGGTTTGTTTATAGGTATGTAGGGCTATTTTGGGAACTCCAACACAGTTCCTCCCTTAAGAACAAAGGGCGAGGATAACTTGTACCAATTGGCGAAGAGGATACAGCTTCTACATAACAACTGTCAATATTGGATGAATACTTGTTGCTTAAACAACAACAGACGTTGAACAGTTAAGTTTCTGTGTTGCTGGCTCGCCTGTCATCATCTTATGCTTAATTACTCTAACTCCAAGTTAGAGAAGATTACGAAATATGGACAAGGTTTACATAATTACACGTCTCCTTCATCATCTTATTACGTGATCAATCACTTACTTAAGTTGATTTATATATATATATATATATTTGCAGTTGGTGACCATCCTCCATCAATTTATTGTCTTCTTGCACGCTTCTGTTCGCAGTCATATCGCTAGGTGAGCAATTAATTGTGCATTGATATAATCATGCAAGTTTTGAATTCTTATTACTTGTTCCAATCCGACTTAATCCACTTCTCTGTGCAAATATCTTCAGCACAGGGTGTTTCAACTGATCCATATGGCTGATTGAAGAATAGATGTTGGATCGAAAATTGATGTTTTGGATTACTATTGGTGATGGAATGATATCCATGCATGCATGGAGTGTTGATGTATAGATCAGGCGAGACTCCGGGTACTGAATTTCTTTTGTATCGAGGCCTGCCATATCGAGTGCGCTTGCTTGGCAGGTCGTACATAAGTAATAAAAATAATCGTTTTTGGTTGATGGAGGGAGATGGTACGGGGTTTTCCCGACTCTCCCTCCATGTAGGTGTGTGTGTGTGGCTCTTTTCTCTCCCCCCTCCTATCCGTGATTTTCCTGCTTCTTTCTTTTGAGGCGTTCTTTAAATACAACAAAATCAATCACATATTACAATGTGATTTAATCCATTTGCACGGGTCCGTTCGTTACAATGTGATTCCATCCATTTGCACGTGTCCGTTCGTTACAATATGATTCCATCCATTTGCACGGGTCCGTTCGTTACAATGTGATTCCATTCATTTGCATGGGTCTGTTCGTTACAATATGATTCAATTCACTTGCACGGGTCCATTCTTTACAATCTGATTCAATCCATTTGCACGGGTGCATGCATTCGTTACAATCTGAATCAATCCATTTGCACGGGTCCATTCTTTACAATATGGTTGAATCCATTTGCACATTTCCAATTGTTACAATGTGATTCACTCGATTCGCGTAGCTCCACTTGTTATACAATCTGATTGAACCATTTGCACGTGTCCATTCGTTAAACACAAGAATTCCACAACAAAATCAATTGCACAGGTCCATTTGTTACAAACTAATTCAATCCATTTGCACATTTCCAATCTAATTCAATCCATTTGCACGTGTCCATTCTTTACAATGTGATTCAATACATTTGCACAAGTTCATTCGTTACAATCTGATTCAATCGATTCGCATAGCTCCACTTGTTATACAATCTGATTCAATCCATTTGCACGTGTCCATTCGTTAAACACAAGAATTCCACAACAAAATCAATTGCACAAGTCCATTTGTTACAAACTAATTCAATCCATTTGCATAGGTTCATTTGTTACAATCTAATTCAATCCATTTGCTCATTTCCAATCTGATTCAATCCATTTGCACGGGTCCATTCATTACAATGTGATTCAATACATTTGCACAAGTTCATTCGTTACAAATTGATTCAATCGATTCGCATAGCTCCACTTGTTATACAATTTGATTCAATCCATTCACATAAGTCCATTGTTACAATTTGAGTCAATTTCATTATTTTCACTTCATTTGTTACAATGTGATTCAATCCATTTGCACAAGTACATTTGCGACAATGTGATTCAATCCATTTGTAGAACTCCATTTGTTACAGTGTGATTCAATCCATTCACGGGTACATTTGTTACAATGCGAGTCAATCCATTTACATAGGTCCGTTTGTTACAATCCAATTCAATCCATTTGCATAGGTCCACTTGTTACAATATGATCCAATTTCATTATTTTCACTCAATTATCTTATTCAATCCATTTGCACAAGTGAATTTGTTACAATGTGATTCAACACATTTGCATAGGTCCACTTGTTACAATCTGATTAAATCCATGCTCACAAGTGAATCTGTTACAATGTGATTCAATACATTTGCATAGGTCCACTTGTTACAATCTGATTCAATCCATTTGCAGAGGTCCATTTTTACAATCTCATTCAATCCAATTGCACAGGTCCATTTGTTACAATTTTAGTCGATTTCATTATTTTCACCCTCACTTGTTACGATTTGCACAATTCCATTTGTTACAATATGATTCAATCCAATTACAGAGGTCCATTTTTTACAATCTCATCCAATCCAATTGCACAGGTCCATTTGTTACAATTTCAGTCGATTTCATTATTTTCACCTTCACTTGTTACGAATTGCACAAGTCCATTTGTTACAATATGATCCAATCCATTTGCATAGGTCCACTTTTTACAATCTCATTCAATTCATTTGCATAAGTCCATTTGTTACAATGTGATTCAATCCATTTGCACGAGCCCATTTGTTACAATGTGATTCAATCCATTAGCACGGGCCCAATTGTCACAATGTGATCCAATCCATTTAGCACGGGTTCAATTGTCGCAATCTGATTCAATCCATTTGCATAAGTCCATTTGTTACAATGTGATTCAATCCATTTGCACGAGCCCATTTGTTACAATGTGATTCAATCCATTAGCACGGGCCCAATTGTCACAATGTGATCCAATCCATTTAGCACGGGTTCAATTGTCGCAATCTGATTCAATCCATTTGCACAGGTTCATTAGTTACAACTCGATTGAATCCATTTGTACCTGTCCATATGTTACAATTCGATTCAATCCATTTGCACACGTCAATATGTTACAATCTGATTCAATTCATTTTCACTCCACTTGTTACAATCTGATCCAATCCATTCGCAAACGGCAATATGTTACAATCTGAATCAATCCGTTTATCACTCTATTTTTTACAATATGATTCAATCCATTATCAGTGCTTGTGTTTTCAGCCAATGAATAATTGTAGCATATGGCCTTTATCTTTTTCGGACATTGAAGAATAGATGCTTGATCAAACATCTAGGTTTTCCGGTGCAAGTTCTAGGGATTCTAGTTATGGTTTGTGTATGAGATAAGTTGGTCGAAGCTGTGTGGAAGGCTGTTCATAGATTGGAGAGGAAAGCACTATCTGTGAGCATGCAAACATGAGTTCCAAAAAGAGAATTTTGGGTTTCACAATATCACAGGTAGTTCAATTCATGGCTTGTTGTATATCTATCAGCATGCACATGGCTGGCTGGTTACAAATGCAAGCATGCTTGACTAATGGTTCCAAAAGCATCATCAATTCAATGCTCTATTTCTATTGGATCCAACAGTAATATTTCCATAAGATGTGTTGTTATTAATTGATTGTTGGAAAGGTATTATTCTAGGCAGGGATATTGTTCAGGTTTGGTTTTGGTTTTCTTGATGTTTGTATAGTATTAGTAGTGCACTCCATCTTAACCACGGGGTCTGTCCTGATGGTTGAGTGGACATGCTTGTTGTTAAAACTGTGTTGTTTTTATCCAATCTTGCCATTACAAGGCAATAACTTATTTTTATGTGTGTTTAAACTACGAGGGGTAAATGTGACAAGTGCTGAAAGAAGAAGGGTGGCGCTGATAGCTGAAAATTAAGCAGGGGTAGCGGAGCAATTTCTGTTGCTGAAGAGGACTGTTTCGTAATAAGCAAGGGACTTAGGTGCAATTTGTTTTCATATAAATAGAATACGATTAGGGTTAAATGGATAGATTCATATTTTCCATTCGTTGTTTTACTCTCTCATATCTCAGAGCTTTGTTTCTCATTTTAGGGTTAGATTTAGAGGTGATAACTTCAAATCTTTTGAAGTTCTTGAGTGATTGAGTGAAATTGTAGTGAGATTTGTTTGTAAAAGTATTCAGAGATTTAATAAAAGTTTTAGTTTGCATATTTGATCATGGTATCAGAGCCCGACGGTTGATCCTCGCCGGAGTTTCGCTCTGTGGTTTTGCTTCAAACGTGCTCGTCGTCCGCTCTGATCGAGACTAGTCGGTGTGTTCTTCCCTCATCAACCTGATCTCTTTAGATCTGCGTTGGTTTTGTGGTTGTTTGGCTCATACTAACTGAGATCTAGACCTTATAGTCTTGATCTTGTTGGTTGCGTTTGCTATATTCTGGATCTGGTGACTCATCCATATTCACTCAGAACTTATGTTTCTTCCAGTCATTGTTAAAATAGACTTGGTTTGGTTCTGCAGAGTTTGGTTTTAACTTCAGATCTGTAAGTTTTTTTTGGCATTGTGGATCTTGCTGTAGATTTGTGTGTTCTTTGTACATATCTGTTCTTCTCGTCTAGATCCATAGTTGTTACTACTGTTGCTTTCCAGATCTGTTGATGTTCTTTGGATTTGTGAATATTTGTTGTAGATCTGAGCTAATCTTAGTTTGTAATCATTTCAGTGGTGTATATTCCTTTTTCTGCCTACATATATTCTGTTGTGATTAGTTTTTCTGTAAAGTTGGACTCAATATACATATCTGTTTTTTTTCGATCGGTTGGTTGAGTCTGTCCTTCTCTGTTCCGAAGGTTTTGTGAGAGATTGTGAAACTGTTGGAATTGTTCAGTGTGTTTTCCTCTCTTTCTCTGCTGTTTACATATTTGTTCAGGTTTGTTTCTGGCTCTTGAATCTCTGGCAACAGAGGTTCTGTTCCGCTGCGTTCTGGATTGGGAACTCACTGTAAGTTTCTTTTAAATTGTGCATTATGTCTGCTGTTTGGATATCTCGGTGAGTGGCTTGACCTACCACCTTAAGAGTGGCAAGGAATCCTGCTATACTTACTAAGATCTCTTCCCTTGTGTGTGATATTCGTTTTCTGTCATTATGACTGGTTCAGAATCTCCCAAAGATCCAGAGGTGCAATCTCTGATTGCAAAGCTGGACTTTGGGGATCCTCTTTACTTACATCCCAGTGATACTTCGGTGCTCCTTTACTTAACCTAAAGCTAACTGGAACTGAAAATTACAAGGTGTGGTCTTGTGCTATGACTTTAACACTTGAAACCAAAAATAAAATTGGATTTGTTACTGGGTCTGTATCTCGTCCTACTGCCAATGAGGTCCTAGGTAGGCAATGGGACAGGTGCAACTCTGTTGTGTTATCCTGGATTCTAGGATCCATATCTGAGGAATTGTTTTTGAGTCAAGTTTTCTCTAAGATTGCTAGTGAGGTATGGCAAGAACTTAAAGAAACCTATGATAAAATTGATGGATCTGTTACGTTTAGTCTCCATCAAAAGATAAACTCTCTTAGTCAAAATGGGATGTCCGTTTCTGACTACTATCATAAACTAAATGCTCTATGGAAACAATATGATGCTTTAGTAAAATTACCTGCATGTACTTGCCGTGCTTCATCTGATTTTTCTGCACATAATCAACTCTTGAAACTTATGCAGTTTTTGATGGGATTGGATGATAACTATATGCATTTGAGAAGTAACATTCTGACCACGGATCCTTTACCAACTGTTAAAACTGCCTTTTCTCTTATATCTAGAGAAGAGTCGCATCGGGGTGTTTCCCGCACTACCTCGGACTCTAAGACTCAGCACACTGCCTTTTTCAGTAAACCTGTTGATAACAAGAAAAAATCTGGAAGGCCTATTTTGAATTGTAAACACTGTGGCCTTAATGGTCATACTATAGAAAGATGTTTTAAACTTATAGGCTTTCCAAAGGATTTTCAATTTAATAAAGCTAAGTCAAATCAGTGTGCCAAGTCTTCCTCTACTAATACTTGTACTACCGAAGGTCCTACAAGTGGGTCAAATGTGTTGAATCCGTCTAAATCCCTTACAGAAGAGCAACTTAACAAGTTGTTGTCCTTATTGGATCAGAAACAGAATGATGGCATGTCTGCCAATCTGGCAGGTAATTTCTTTGCAAACATGACTGGAAATTCAAAAACTTTCTCACACATGGCTCATAGTTCAAATTTTACAAAAAAACCTCAGTCTTGTTGGATAATCGATTCTGGTGCTAATCAGCATATGACTTCATCTATTGCTTGTCTTGATAATGTTGTAGACATATCTGAATTGAATTTAAGAGTTACTCAACCCAATGGAAATGAGGCCAAAATTAACAAAATTGGGAATTATAGATTGAATGATGATGTTGTATTATTTGATGTTTTGGTTATCCCAGACTTTCATGTTAATTTGCTCTCTGTTCATAAACTTGCAAGAGATAGCAAGGTTTTTGTTGGATTTGATGATTTTAAGTGTTACTTGCTTCAGGGTTTACGTCCCACGAAACTTGTGGGGACTGGTAGTGAATATGGAGGATTGTATTTTTTTGATCAGGTGATTAAAAATATTACTAATTCAAAAACAATATTGGGGAATAAAAGTAGTATTGATATACCTATTTCGGGTTTTGCTTCTCGCCAGCTATGGCACACTAGGTTAGGTCACCCGGCTGATCAAGCTTTGGCTTGTTTAAAAGATCAATTAAACCTAGAAAGCAATTCTGAGACACCTCCGTGTGAGGTTTGTCACATGGAAAAACAAACTAGAGAGAAGTTTAGTCTTAGTCATCACTCTACTACCTTTTTAGGGGAATTAATACATATGGACTTATGGGGGCCCTATCGCGTGCCTAGTAAAGAAGGATACAGATATTTTTTGACCTTAGTAGATGATTACTCTAGATCAGTTTGGATTTACTTGTTAAAACATAAGGATGAAGTGTTTGATTATGTGGTTTCCTTTTACAGCTTGCTGAAAAATCAATTTGATAAATCAATAAAAGCTTTTAGAAGTGACAATGGGACTGAGTTTGTGAATCACAAACTGGGTGAGTTTTTTAGGTCAAAAGGAATTGTTCATCAGACTAGTTGTGCTTACACTCCACAACAAAATGGTGTTGTAGAGCGTAAACACGGACATCTTTTAAATGTTGCAAGATCTTTAATGTTTCAAGGGGGCATTCCTTTGAATATGTGGAATGAGTGTATATTAACAGCTACTTACCTTATAAACAGGACACCTTCTTCTGTATTAAAAGGCAAATGTCCCTATGAAATGGTTTTTGGGTTTGCCCCTGTTTTATCACATTTGAGGAACTTTGGGTGTCTATGCTTTGCTGTTAGGTTTATTAAATCTCTGAATACTTTTACAAACAAATCTCACTACAATTTCACTCAATCACTCAAGAACTTCAAAAGATTTGAAGTTATCACCTCTAAATCTAACCCTAAAATGAGAAACAAAGCTCTGAGATATGAGAGAGTAAAACAACGAATGGAAAATATGAATCTATCCATTTAACCCTAATCGTATTCTATTTATATGAAAACAAATTGCACCTAAGTCCCTTGCTTATTACGAAACAGTCCTCTTCAGCAACAGAAATTGCTCCGCTACCCCTGCTTAATTTTCAGCTATCAGCGCCACCCTTCTTCTTTCAGCACTTGTCACATTTACCCCTCGTAGTTTAAACACACATAAAAATAAGTTATTGCCTTGTAATGGCAAGATTGGATAAAAACAACACAGTTTTAACACCCTCCCTCAATCTTGACATTGGAAAAGATCATTTTTAACTTAGAACACAAATAATTGTGCTGACTTACACCAAGTGATTTTGTGAAAATATCTGCTGGGTTTTCAAAAGACGGTACCTTAACAGTCTTAAGTAATCCCGAGGCAACTTTATTTCTCACTTGATGTATATCTACTTCTATATGTTTTGTTCTTTCATGAAAAACTGGATTGTTTGCAATTTGAATAGCTGATTTATTATCACAATTCAAATTAACAGGTAAAAGATTTTTAATTTTTAAATCAGTTAAAAGACTCAAAATCCAAATAATCTCACACAGAGCTGATGCCATTGCTCTATATTCAGACTCAGCAGAAGAGCGATAAACAGTTGATTGTTTCTTACTTTTCCAAGAGACCATACAATTACCTAAGTACAAACAATATCCAGTAACCGATCGTCTAGTAGAAAGGCACTTACCCCAATCTGCATCTACATACGCTGTTAAACCAAATTCAGAAGATGAAGAAAAATAAACCCCTTTTCCTGGAGAACACTTTAGATACCGTAAAACACGAAGAGCCAATTTAAGATGTGACTGCCTCGGAGAATGCATAAATTGACTTAGACAATGCACTGCAAAAGCAATGTCAGGACGAGTAGCTAACATGTAGATTAATCTACCAATCAATTTCTGATACTCAGAAAAATCTGACAAAGGCGGATCTTTTAACTCAGGACCAACTGAATCTGTCACTATTAAATTCATGTCCATAGGAGTGCTAACTGGCTTACACCCTAAATATCCAAAATCACTAAGGAGCTCTAAACAGTACTTACGTTGTGACATGCAAATACCCTTTTCAGTTCTTAGGATTTCTATTCCCAAGAAATATTTCAGTTCTCCTAAATCTTTGATTTTGAAATTAGACTGCAAATGTTGCTTAACCTTGTTTATTTCAACTAAAGAATTACTTGTTAAAATAATGTCATCCACATATACAAGCAGAACTAAGTAAACAGAATCATTTATTTTTGTAAACATGGAATAATCACAGGTGCTTTGAACAAAACCATTATCATATAAACATGCAGAAAGTTTAGCATACCACTGACGTGGTGCTTGTTTTAAGCCATATAATGACTTATCAAGCTTGCACACCCGTTTATCATTAGCTGAAAAATAACCAGGAGGCAAAGACATATACACATCCTCATTTAAATCACCATACAAAAATGCATTATTTACATCCATTTGACAAAGTGGCCAATTATATTGGACCGCTAATGAAATAATACATCTTACAGTAACTAGTTTTACGACAGGAGAAAAAGTCTCCTCATAATCCAAACCCTCACGTTGTGAGTAACCCTTTGCCACTAGCCTAGCCTTATATCGTTCTATCTCTCCAGTGGACTTATATTTGATTTTATAAATCCATCTACATCCAATTGGTTTTCTACCAGCTGGAAGAGTAGTTAAAGTCCAAGTATTATTTCTATAGAGGGCTTCCATTTCGTCATTCATTGCAGACACCCAATTTTGATCTTTACAAGCATCAGCAAAATTGTTGGGTTCTACGGACTTATTAAGAGTACTTACAAAACAAAAATTGGTTTTATTTAAAAAAGAGTAATTTACAACTTTTTCCAACCCATATTTTACTTTTCCTTCTACTATGTAGTCAGAAAATTTTCTGGGTAAATTTGAAACTCTATTTGATTTCCTAGTAGAAGGTTCAATAAGGCCACCCTCAGGAGGGAAACTCAAATGAACATCATTTACATCTCCGTCAGCCTTACTCTGGTCAACAACATTCATACCGGGATCGTTAGGACCATCAGGTCTGGAACTACTTCCTTGTAAATTTGCTCCATTGGTTCCACCAAGCTCATCTAGGGCGGCAGAACCAGGACAACTATTAGGACCATCAGGTCTGGAACTACTTCCTTGTAAATTTGCTCCATTGGTTCCACCAAGCTCATCTAGGGCGGCAGAACCAGGACAACTACTATGCTGACCAGAGTTGCTATTATGATCAGATGTATGATTTAAATCAAGATTTAAATTTTCATTTAACGAGTTATCCCTAACATCATCATAGGGTTTTTCATAAGAAATATCATCAGTCTGAATAACCACATTATCAAAAAAATTTAAAGAATCAATATTGCTGGAATCAACAAATTGATCATTTTGAGTTGTTGCCCCCATCTTAAACGGAAAGATAGTTTCGTAAAACTTAACATCACGAGAAATTATTATTTGTTTAGTGTCTAAACTATAGAGCCTATAACCTTTTTTTGAATTAGCATAACCGAGAAAAACACATTTATCAGTTCGAGACGAAAATTTATCAGAGTTATTAGGCCTAACAGCAAAGCATAGACACCCAAAGTTCCTCAAATGTGATAAAACAGGGGCAAACCCAAAAACCATTTCATAGGGACATTTGCCTTTTAATACAGAAGAAGGTGTCCTGTTTATAAGGTAAGTAGCTGTTAATATACACTCATTCCACATATTCAAAGGAATGCCCCCTTGAAACATTAAAGATTGTCCACCTTAGGCTGTAAATATTCTCTTATTTTAATAAAAAATAAACCAACTTTGAAACGTGGGTGTAATCTTTCAATTACAATTCTGATTCAATCACAACAGCAACTTCAGTTGACAGGAATGAAGCGTCCTAGTGAAGTTGCAGCTCGAAGGTCTAACTTACTCCCAAGGTATTTCTCTTTCTAGCTTCATCGTTCAGTTTGGTTCACATCTCTCTAAAATTATTTCTGTATTAATACCCAAAGAAAGGTGGTTCAAAAGAGAGGAAGAAGTCTGCCATAATCCCCTTGTAGTTAGTCTTAGATTTTAAGTTTAGTGGGAGCTATATATGTAGAGGATGATGTCTTGGATAATATATTAATATATTTCCATTTTCTGCCATAAATAAATATGATGCTTAACATTTGCAATATTATGTGAAGCTTATTAGTCTATTTACTTGTGCATATTTGTTTAAAATTTCTTGACTTGGCCATCTTGTATGATCGATCATAAAGAGACATAAACCATACCATTTCTAGGCTTCACCACTAATAAATTGTAGAATCAACCTCTAACGGATCCTGGTTCTGAATTAGCGTTATTATAGGTTTCAAAAATCCGCATAAGACATGTGTAAGATAGGGAAGTTTTTGATATAATGCATTGTAATTCAAATATTTAGAAAAGCAAAAGAACAGGAAACTGTCAGTTGTATTTCTTTTAGAAATAGATTCACTTGATCTTTTTTGTAATCATAACAATTATATATAAAGATAGCTGATATTTATAGAGGTGTAGAACAAAACCAAAAGCAACAATAGATGAGATATATAGTTATATGACATTGAAGGAGTTATTTGGCTTCGAAGAGGCACAAGTGTTACAAATTAACACTAGCACATTAGTCTATAAATGAATTCTTTTAATTTATGAAGGAACATATATATCAGGTTGCCTTTGTTAATATGATACGAACAGGTTTCGGATTACTTATTACAGGAGAAGAACAAAGAAAGGGTAAATGTGTCTTTTAAGTGAAGCAAGTACAGGTGTTAGTTGCTGATTTAAATAGTGCAAGTGGTTGCCACTATAAGATAGAGTTGAAGGGGTCGGTTATTCTGTAAACAAACTCACTGTAAGGAGATCCCAACTTCTCGAATTGTTGGAAAACATTCAATAAAACGCTTCACTCGTCTCTCAAATGTTCGCCTTTTCGAGTGTTATACGGTAGAGACCCACCGCCCCTGATTCGTTATAAACCCATGACATCCAATCTGCAGTCGGTAGAACAGGAATTGCTGGATCGTGATGAGATTTGGGATGAAGTGCGTATGCATTTGTTAAAAGCGCAATGCCGAATTAATGAAACAATATGAGGATTTAAAACGAAAAGATTTGGAGTTTGTAGTAGGGGATTGGGTGTTCCATGTATCTCAGCTCAAACGAGCAGTGGAATATTCCAGCTCAACTTTCTGAAGAGTTGATCATACAGGCTGAACCGGAAGCAATTGTGGATGTCCGTTCTTTGGATTGTGGGGATCCAGGCCAATTGGAGGTGCTAGTGAAATGGAAGGGAATGTCGGAATTTGAGTCTTCGTGGGAGAATCTAGAGGCTTTGAAGCATCAATTTCCGAACGATCACCTTGAGGACAAGGTGAAAGCTTTGGGGGGGAGTATTGCTAAACCTCCATTACGGTACACGTATCCAAGGAAAGATAAATAGTGTGTGAATGTTGTCTTTCTTTTATGCTTCTAGTTGAATAAATGCTTCTTGTTGAATAAGGGGGTAGTTTGGTAATTTGCCCTTTTGTTTGGGCGGGAGTCCTTTTTAGTTTGTTGGGGGAGCGTTTGTTTGTTTCATTCTGTTCATTTCTCAAATTGTAAATTGAGCAAGAGCTCTGGGAGAGACAGTGGCCTCTCGAAAGCCATTGAGTGTTTTCTAATGAAATTGACCCAACTTTAGCCCTAATTCATTCGGTGTATAGCAACATTTTCTTTCAATTTTTTGTTGTTTTGGATAACTACCTTAAATATCTCATATTATCCACTGATCACTAAAAGTTCATACTACCGTTTTATTTAAATTAATTTCGCCCTTTTTGAAAAAACTGCCAAGATGGACGGTTAGATGGGGTTTGTAGTAATGCGGGGTTTGCAAATTATCTGCCCTATATATATGGTGAGAAGGGATTTGGACCCTTAGATCAATCATGGATGTAGATCAACACTAATGAGATGCATCGAGATGCGTCGGATCAATTCCCGCGAGAAGCGCAATTCATGAGTGGGCATGAGATTAAAAGTGATAAAGCTTTCTTACATTTCTCATATTAACTCTTTTTCTCACATGATTCTTTGTCTATATATATATATATATATATATAGGGGTCAGGTTCTGGTGTTTTTTTGGAGAAACAGATTTTGGTCCCTTAATCTGGTTACTGCTGTTGGTCTGGTCAATATGTTCAAAATCCTCATAGATGGTTTCTGGTTCATTTTGGGTCTGAGTATGCAATGGCAGTTGGTCAATTTGCCATCTGGTTTCCTGTCTATGAATGCTTTGTCTGTCCATAAAGCTCATTTTGTGGCCCACTCTGATGCTCAGTTGTTCTTTGTGCAATTTATTGAGCCTTGCATTAAGAGAACTAGTTTGGTTAAATGGTCCATTTTTGGTCTCATTAAGCTTCAGATCTGTCCAAATGTTTCTATTCTTGATTATAGCTGCTGGTTTTTTATGCTCAAGTGCCAACAGTTTGGTGGTTTCACTCTGCTCCAAATCAAGGTTTGGGATTGTACAATGGCCATTTGGTTTCCTCCTTTTCTCTGTTTGCAAGCAAGTTATGGAATGATTTATTTATGGGAGTTAAAAGGTGGGTTATCCATTGATGGTGATTGTATTTGTTGGAGTTGGAGCTGGAGCTGGAGCTGGGAGAAAAAAGATGGAAATTTTTCAAGAAGAATGGGATGATAATTAACTTTGAATCGCTTAAATTGGGGCTTCGGTGTATGAGATATGATTAAAACTACACAATCTCGCAAATCTACAAGCATTTTCTTCTGTTTCCTTTTTTCATTCCGTCATGCTGACTTCAATTGACGTATTTAAGTTGAATTCATGAGAGATAAAATAAACAATTATACATATTCAGATGTTTGTCAGTTTACAAAAAACAGTCTTATTAATTAGATTTCAGATTGCAACACCATCTCTTAAAAATCATATTTCAAACTTTAGCACCTCTTTAAAAAAACAAACGCCACCTAAATAAACAAAGCAGCAAATTATATCCGTTGACAATGGGCACAACTACATGTAAATTCTAAAAGCAGCTGATGGATTTGAGCTTATTGAAACCCTACATGAAATCTCAAGAGTTTTGGCAACCACTTGGTCTTACAATCACAAAACATTATCAAGAACATAACATAAACAAAAGTTTTGAGCTTTCTGATAATGAAACAGAGCCCAAATCATTGGGAAGAAGTGGAGGGTGGGTTGGCGGCAGCAGCGGCAGCAGCAACGGCGGCGGACTCATCCTTCTTGCTTCCATTCATGATGGCCTCCAGCGTCTTGTAAAACTCCTCAGGAAGCGGACCAGGCCGGTGTAGTGGCACGTGCTTTGGAACTGGTGCATCGTTTTCCACTACTTCGCATTCGTAGTCATCCGGTACACCCCACGGGTCCCACTCTGCAATTCCATACACACACAAAAAGACATTATTTTTTCGCTGTTGTTGAAACATTACAAATCAGCAGCAACCACCAAAAATCTAAACCTCCCAACCACCTTTCTTCAGTTTCCAATGCTGATGATAGTACGCGTCTACCGGTCTAGTTTCGTAGTCATGTATTCAAGTCTTAAAAACCATTTTTCATGCATTAAGTATTCTTTATTGATGCATATTACATAGAAATCAAGATTACAAGTAATGGTGCTTGAGTACAACTTTTTAAAGCTGCATGTTTGAATTCGTATAACTAACCGTTAAACATAATCATTGAGTTCTAACAAGATACTTAATTATTATCTTTATAGAAAACATTACATTATTAAACCTAAAACAAATTACGTCATTAATAAACCTAAATTAAGTTATAATAAAAAATTGAATTAAACAAATTACATAAAAAACGAGAACCTTTTAATTGTTAATTTGATACTAATACCGATATACTTTATTTAAAATTTTTATGGGGTCTGCAAATCTATATCTTATTCAAACATAAAAATATTATCGCTTTCTCGAAATCACACAAAACCGTATTACAAAATCGACAAAGACAAAAATAAAATGAAACATTAAAATGCAGAAGTATCGCGCTGCATTGCTCAAGTACACTTCTAGTATATATCAGACAGGCTTAAAACTTACTTCATCAGGTAGATTTATCAACTCAAGCTTTGCGTATCTTGTTAATTGGAGAAACATCATGCACTACCTTTCCAATTAAATGGGTTTAAATTTCTTTAGTTGGCTCTGAGGTTCATTGCACTTCTCAACCACCTGATCTACATAGGTCTAATACTCCGCTTTATCATCACAACATGATCCATCTTCCTACACATAAGCATGTTCAAACTCTACATGTAATATGGCAACAAACTATGTATGAGATTCAAGCTCTTAACAAATCCCAAACTTGGGACTTTGTTCCTTATGTGGTGGGAAAACCCTATTATTAGTTCCATGTGGGTGTACAAAGTCAAGACCAAGTCTAATGGGCCAGTTGATCTATACAAACTTTGTCACTGGTGTGACAATCACAATGCTATTCAGATTGATCATAATGATGTCTTTTATGCAGGCAGCAAATACATTGAGATTGATTGTCATTTTGTACATCAGCATGCCGTTCGCTCGCAATAAATTTGTCTTCTTCCTATATTTTCTACTGATCAACTTTTCGATGTGCTTACTAAAGCTCATCAACCTGGTGGTTTTACAACTCCTCTTTAGAAACTCAAATTGATCTCTCATTACCATCTTGAGTTTGAGGGGGTGTAAGAATATATGTATAGTTCAGGGTCTTTTATGTAATTATTAGATAGATTATAAAGACTTTTTTTAATTTCATTTTGTAAGTGTGAACTCTGATTTAATCTATACACAAAGAGAAAACAATATCAAAACTATTGTATCAAGTTTATAATCAATCTTCATCTAATGCTCATTTGTTTTCTCAAATCTAAACAATACGTAATTTAATCGTAGCTCAACACTACTTCCTATTTGATCCCTTTGAATTCCATATTCGAAGTTTTGATCGGATCTATTCACTAAAAAGAATCCAGCTTAACAATATCAATGTCTATATGATGTTAGAACAGAATAGCAATACCAATGTTTAAGATTTACCCTAAACTCCAGAAGTAGTAGACTTGACCAACAAGACATCAAATAGAGTTATGCTAAAGTGTATAAAATATCTAAAAGACCACATGAAACTGTATAAGGAGACATAAAACGCAAGAAAAATAGAATTTATATATCCTCATTGATAGTGCAGGATTCTACCATGGAATTAT
Organism: Saussurea involucrata; assembly: GCA_033807775.1. Taxonomy (NCBI): domain Eukaryota; kingdom Viridiplantae; phylum Streptophyta; class Magnoliopsida; order Asterales; family Asteraceae; genus Saussurea; species Saussurea involucrata. The sequence goes on along the minus strand of CM066319.1, from coordinate 25,860,985 downwards.
GTCCTTTCCCTACCCTCATCAATGAATAGAGCCAATTTATCCTAAAACAAAGGGTCAAGAAACTCAAAAACAGTATTTGAGAACAGAAGCATAGAGAATTTCCACTGGAGTGATTTGAGAACTGATGATGATGGCCAAGGTGAAGGAAACAAGGCGTGAAAGAGGACCCAAATTTACAATTGTAAAGCCATTCAATTGGTTATCAACACCAATCCTTGCACTGATAAAATGGAAAAACCAAACTTCTTAAAGAGAAAAAGGAAGCCCTAGGTTATATTGTAATTGATGATACTGTAAGAAATAACAGTTCAATGGAGTGCATAAACAGATAGCAGGATCACGATTACGATAAACAACAACATGATGCCAATTGCCTGAATGCCTAACAAAGTTCATAGTAACATCATTAAACCCTTGAGATCTTCAATCTGTCATAGTTTCTCCCTCACAAAGAGTCCATGAAACATTTGTATTGACAATTGACTGAAAAATGTCCCAGACTCCAGTGGCAGGAAAGCTAAAGCTGATTTTGTGGCTAATGACTAACATTGAAGCAAGATCGGTTAAAATTTTGAACAAGTTGTCCTCCAATTCCAGTCCCAAACTTGAAATTTCTAGATACCAAACACTAAGGGGCCGTTTACAAAACGCTTACCCGGGTAAGTGCTTACCAAGTCACATTAACTTACCGGATGAATATGGCAAGGACTAAGAATCTTACCCGGTAAGAGCGGGAGCAAGGACCGAGAGTCGAAAGCAAGTACCGAAAGTCTTACCCGGTAAGTGAGTGCGACAGCTCTTACCACGGTTAGCGCTTACCGGCTAAATTGTTGCATACGATGTCATTTTGGTGGACTAAAATCTTACCCGGGAAGTAAGTGATAGTGTTGAATTTTACGGGTAAACACTTACCCGGGTAAGTGATTAGGTAAACGGCCCCTAACTAAATTCTCATGACCTACAAAATCTACGAACTCAAATAAGCGCCCACGTAGGCCAACAGTAGCCGCAGATTAATCATTTCCACTTGTTGAGTCGATAAGTTTTATAGCAATCAAACAAGCAGCCTAATTCATCTTTTTCATTGCCCACTATTCCTTGTCAATCGTAAGAGACAAAATATATATATGTATTTATACAATGAAAAAATTGACAGATTTACGTAAGAGATAGAAGGAATACGTACCGATCATTTTGTCAATGAGTTTGAGCTCATCCTGAGCCTCTTCAATGAGTTCTTCAACTTGACCACAGCCAAGTCGCTTCTCAATGGCCTCCCAATCTTGTTCCTCTTCGCATACCTTCAATCGGTGGCGCGTGAAGGTCTCAACGGCCTTTCGGTAGCCCTCGTCCTCGGGAACACGCTGGATCTCGGTTAGGGTTTTGTTGTAAAGACCAATGAGCACTTCCTTTGCATTAGGAACAACCTCGAGACCGACGATCCCCGTTGTTTCCTTCACCTTGGCCATCATCATCAGTGACGATGGCCGAGCAAACCTCCGTAGAAACATCTCTCTCCCTCTCTAGTCTCTCTCTATCTCTCTCTCTCTCTCCCTCCCGATTAGAACTCGATGAACAGTTTTGTGCAGATTACCGTTTTATAGATGGTTTGACCCATTTTATATGATGCTCGGAGCATCTCCAACAGCATCGTAAAAAAAAATAGTTTTTGTTTGTTATTTTCTCCAATAGCATTGCTATCTTATTTGATTTATGGAGAAATTTCTAAATATAAAGAATTTTCTATAATTCTTTAAATAAAAAAGAGAAATCATTATTTTATTCAACCCATCAATAACATAATTTTTTTATCATTTTATATTAAGTTTTTCTTTTAAAGTGTATTGGAAATATAAATTAGATAATATTATATTAATATAATTTGTGTTAAAATCTCTAAAATAGCAAAGCTGTTGGAGATGACATAAACTCTTTTTAGACATTTTAACTTTTGATTTTCTATTTTAGAAAAATTATAGCAAACCTGTTAGAGATGCTCTTATGGCTTATGCATTGAGCCAAATCACACGATCTAAATTTTATTTTGTACAACATATTTTTATAAAATTTATTTTGTACTAGGTAATACTCATCAAGGGTGTTCAGGATTGTTTATTTAAAGTGTTTATTAACTTATTTTAGTGTGGTCACTGATAATAAAGCAGTTTTTAGTGTGTGTATGGTTAAAACAGAAAACTATTTATAGCGGTTTGACACCAGTGTTAAGAAGTTTGTGATAAGTACATTGGTTCTTACCATGAAGTTTGTGTGAAATGTCAATATCCTCATTTTTATTGGTACTTTAATTTAATATTTGATACTTATTTATAAATATAAAATAATTTCTGATGTAGACAAATATATGGACCCACAAAAATGAGGTTCTTATAAAAGTTACCATTGTAGACTTTTATGTGAGTTTTTAAATTATTGAGGTGGAAATAAGGTGACACCAAAAAACACAAAAATCAAATCATGTATAGCCAAGTGGCAAGGTAACATCCTGGGGGGTGCGGTGTGAAAGTCGTACATCCCGGGTTCGAACCCCGCGGTGAGCATGAGGCGATATCCAGACTTTGGGTTGGGTCCTTCGGGGCCGGGTTCGAGGCTGGCTGGGTGGTCCATATGACCCTTATACCCAGCCAGTCGGGTCGGCCGGGTCGACGGGGATTAGTGGGCTGCCCAATTGGAGACCCGACATCCCGGGAACGTGTGTGTGTGTGTGTTAAATTGCCGTTCAAAAAAAATACAAAAGAAGGTTTTTATAAGAACCTCCATTGGAGATGCTCTAATAAACACTTTTACTCTTTTACATAAAAACATAAGTTGTTTTAAATAAGCAATCCCAAACACCCTAAAAATGATAAATATTTTGATTTGATTCTTATTTTAAATAATTATTTTTTATTTAAATATTTTTGATATATATTTAATGTATTAAAATGAAAGTTTTGATAATGTGTTATATTAAATAGGAATTGAAACAAAGTCTTTAATATTTTTATATAATTTTTTCTATATGATATTGCGATTTCAAGCCTAGTAAATTTACATCAAAACATTTTTTATACCGACAACTTATTCCCTCTCGTCTAGTCGTCGTTTCGTTTCATAACCTTAGCAATTTTCATCTTTCACAAACATGAGCTCTTTAATTTTCATTTTCACAAAGCTATTTAGGGGGTGTTTGGGATTGCGTTTTGAGATTGCGTCTCCGTTTCTCCTTATCTCGTTTCTTCGGCCCAGAAAAGCATCTCTCCATCTGCTTCTCAAAAAACTCCGTTTCTCATCCCTGGAACGCGATAAGCAATTTTTTTTTTCAAATCCAAACACCTCCCTCCGGCGTGGAAACGCAATAAGGAGAAACGGAGATCCAAAACGCAATCCCAAACACCCCTTTAGATCATCTCCAACAACTTCTCCATTTTGAAGAAAATGGAGAATATGAGGATTTTAGGTTGTTTTTTTGCTCCAACAGCTTCTTCAAAATAGAGAAAGTAAGAGAGAGAAAAAAAATTCAAATATGGAGTTAACCCCAAAAATGATTACTTAGGGACTAGTGAGAGCACCAATAAAAATATTTGAAAAATAATAGTTACAGAGAGAAATAATATTTTAATAGATAAATACAATATTTTAATATTATAATCATTATTTTTTTCTTCAAAATGGGGAATCTGTTGGAGATGAATGTAATTCTCTATTTTGGACAAAATTTTAGGAAAGCTATTGGAGATGCTCTTATACACTCTAAGGGGGCGTTTGGTTCGCAGAATGTTTTTGGATGGAATGGAATCTGTCAAAGGAATTGGAATGGAATGTTGTCAGGTTTGACCAGCTGTTTGGTTGACAGAATTGGAATTGAATCTGTTAAAGGAATTGGAATCTGTCTGTTTGGTTCACAGAATGTAGCTTTGGAATTGGAATGAAATTTTGGTAAATGACCAAAATACCCTTTTGATAATTTTAATTGTTTTTTTTCAAAAAAAACGTTTTAATAAAATAGTCATCTTGATGTGCAACATCTTCGGTTTCATTCGGGCAAGGTATGTTTTCAAACGGATCAATTGGCATTTCTTGTCTTATAAAATTATGAAGAAGACAACATGCCATTATGGCCTTAACTTTCACTTCAACAGGGTAGTAAGAATTATCTTTTAAAACTCCCCATCTCGCCTTCAAAATACCAAAGCATCGTTCAATAACATTTCTTGCAGAAGAATGTTTCATGTTGAAAATTCTTTTGGTGTAGTTGGTTGGTGTCCATCACGCCACTCATTTAAGTGATACCTTTGACCTCTATAAGGGGCAAGAAAACCCTCTCCATTTGTATACCTACCATCTACCAAATAATAATACGGCCTTGGAACCTTCAATCCATGAGGCCTAAGAAGAGCATCACGAAGGACTCTACTATCAGCCGCTGACCCCTCCCATCCTGCTAACACGTAGATAAATTGCATATCTTGTTAACACACCCCTAACACATTTGTGGCAATATCGTTCTTTCGTGTTCTGTATCTAGGTTTGTCTTCGAGTGACACTAGGCACTTTATGTATTGTCAGGATCGATTCTTAACAAGAATTAAACTTCTTAGAAACAGAATTTAGAGAATCTTGCGGAATAGAACTCTAAATCAATTAAAGAACAATCAATAGAAATTCAATAAACTGTATATATATCAAACAGTTATAACTCACAAGTTTTACACCAAAACCTCAATCTTGTTGAACAGGCTCAACAAGACGATTTCTACTTCTCTAGAAATAGGATCTATGATCTTGAGGTTAATTCACTCTTGAATATCGAATTCTGTATATTATCTATCTTCCTTTTTCGTATTTTACTAATAGCTATCTATCAATACTATTTATACAAAAGTAATTACAAGATAACCATAAAAAGTAAATTGATCTTCTGAATCTTCGTTAAACATATCTTGATCAATTCCTTCTTTATCTCCAAAAGCATCGCATACCAAACTTATCAACTCAGCAGTATTAATGATGATTTGGCTCAGCAGCATTAACAACCTTCAGCAGTATTAATCTTCACAGTCTTCAAGCAGTAGTAACTCAGCTCAGCAGTACTAACCATGTCTAGCAGTAGTAATTTGGTCTAGCAGCACTAACTTCATCTAGCAGCATTAACTTCATCTAGCAGCAGTAACCTTGCCCAGCAGTAGTAACAAAGAACTGGCAGTAGTAATGAAGACTTAGCAGTACTAACCATACTTAGCATATCTTCAGTTCCCAACAATCTCCCCCTAACTTGACTTTTAGGAAAAGAAGTCAAGTTCTTCAGATGATGCTTCCAAAACTTAGTCATCATGTACACACAGATTAGGACTTAGGCCTAGACTCTGATTGAGAATCCTCTTTACCAAGAATCTACCCATTGCTGAATCCTTGTTGCAGGTCAGCTTAGTGTGTAACATTCCTTGCAGCCTCTTCATGCTGTGATTGTATATTTCATCTACAAGATAGTATTCTTGAGTTGCAGAGTCAAGAGAGATGACATATACTCCACAGTTTTCATAGAGCATCCAGTTGGTAATGACTTGAAACTGTGTGTTTAACCTATGCTGAATTGCTTCAGGTTTGAACATTTGGCACAAGAATTCAAGTACCATTTTAGAAATTGACATCCCTGGCTCAGTCAGCATGTTTCCATATATCTTCATCCCATCTTTGAACATCTCTTCTAAGTCTGATCTTGAGCAAGTTCTGACAATTTTTCCCCAAGTAGAAAATACTTCAAATTTTCCATCAGCTCTTTTTATCCTAATGAACTCCGTTCTACCATCTTTCAAAGTGTCCCAAAAGATGATTTCAGGAGCCTTAGATGATATTGGTTCAGCCTGAAGTGGAATTGGGTTAGAGTCAACACTAGTAATGTACAAGTCACATTGGGCATCCGTTTGTGATTGCACATTGCCTGATTGCCCTGATGGAGTTGCCACTTCTTCTTCAGCAACTTTTCCATCAGATTTCACTGTTTCCTCCTGGGCCTCTTCTGCAGATGACTCCACCCTTGGCTTCTTTTCATTTTTCTTCTTTGAAGTTATGGGCTGGGTTCTTGGTCTTTTCTTGGACATCATCTTGGTTCTTTTAAGAGTTTTGACAGCCTCAGGAGTTGGTTCAGCTGCTTTAAGTTTTTCAGCAGCAATAACCATTTCTGCTGCTATGGCTGTTACTCCTTCTCTTAGTACATGTAGTGATGCTGCTTCAATACAGTTCTTTACAATCCAGTAAATTTCTTCATCTATTTCAGCTTGAGATGTAGTTACTGCTTCCTGCTCAGTTTCTGCTGCTTTGACTGTTTGGCCTTCAGCAGCATTAACTGTTTCTGCTGCTTGTTCAAACTCAGCAGCATTAACAGTTTCTGCTGCTGTGGTTTCTGCTGCTGTGGTTTCTGCTGCTTTGGTTTCTGCTGCTGTGGTTTCTGCTGCTTTGGTTTCTTTAACACACTCTTCCCCCTTTTCTGTCTCACTGGACTCCCCCTTAAACTGTGCATAGTCCATTTCCATCTCAGTCTCTATGTGAGCAGTCTCCCCCTCAATTTGTGGACCCTTCAGTTTCAGTTCTGCTTCTGACTCTGACTCCCCCTTTTTGGGAGCATCATCAGTTGAGGTTCTCCTTCTTAGCACAAACCTTGCCTTTTTCTTTTTGTTCAGCAACTTGGTGACCATCTTTTTGAGCTTCTCAATTTGAGACTGTTGGTAGGTGACCACAGTCTTAAGTTGCTCAATCTCTTTCTTTTGTGCCATGACATCCAAGTTGATATTCCCTAAGGTTTCCATCAATTCCTCATAGTTATATCTATCCTCACCTTGTTTAGAAGTATTTACCTTCTTTAAAGGATCCTTGGAAGTTTCAGCAGAAGCCTTCTGCCTAGCAGAAGCACTACCTGCCCCCTTGGTTTCTTGGCACCTGGGTCCTCCTAATGATTTCTCATTTAGAGTTGCCATGGGGAAGGTCTTATTTATGTTACCACTGTCCTTCTCTGTGCTAGCAGAAGTAGTGGCAGCCTTAGCACCCATATGGTCATCCTTCTCCTTAGAGACCACCTTCTTGAGGTTGGGAGACACCCCTGTGGTTTCCCTGTTGATATTCTCAATTGGAGAATGCTCCAATTGAGGGCTTAAAGGCGTAGGGCTTTGAGTAGGTACAACAAGGGAAGGAGCCTTGTGCACCTTTCTTCGTTGAAATCTTTTGGTGATTGTGGGAGTGGGCTGTTCAAGAATGGACTGTGGGATGTCTTTTGAGATGGAAGGTTGGGATTGGGCATCAGTGGGTTGATCTAATGAGGGCCTTGATCCTGATGCCATACCTTCAGAGGGGTGGGACACAACCATCATTGTAGAGAACAATGGTGTGTCAACTCCTTCCGAGTCCCTAGGAAGTCTTTTCATATTTGAAAAAACCTTCCCTTTAGGGGATTTGGGTACATATACCTCAGTGAACTGAGGTAAGTCCATCAACTCCTTGTTAAGAACTTCTTGCACAAACCTTGGATACATGAAAAAGGTCTTTTTGGATTCCAAGTTTGATACAAGATCAGTAAAGATCATTGCTGAGAAATTGTACTTTCTGGCAGTGGATAAGCAGACCAAGGCATATGCAATGGGACTGCTGAACTCACTCCATCCTGTAGTTTTCTTGGAAATACAGTGCATCAGGGTATGAACAAGAAATCTCCATTGGTTGAAAAATTTTGACTTGTAGAATTTAAAAACACCAATGGGACCTTCATACCCCATTCTTTGTAAAGTAGAAAAGAGTTCTTCATTAGGAATAGAAGTTATACCTGAAGCATCATTCAACTGAAGGGAGATGCGAATAACCTCTTCAGTGACTTTCAAGGGTTTATCACAAACCCTTGTTCGAATGGTTTTCTGCCCTTCTTCAACACTAACAGTGGCATTCTCCCAAAATTGTTTCTGATGTTCGATATAGATTGTTGGGCTCACTGTGAGTGCATAGGAGATGTGCGAGGATTTTAGAAAATCGACAATATCGTGGAATCCCGCAGCTTGTTTCGGCTTCTGAAGCATGGCTATTTCATTGTGCTCATCCACAAACTCCATGATGCCTAAGGATTCTTGAAAGAAAAGCACAGAGATTCTGGGGAGTCTAGGTTAGAACGAGAGAGAAGAAGTAAATGCGAAGAGTCGTTATGAACTTGGGCGGGCAAACAGGGGTATTTATATGCCCTAGATTATCAAAAGCAGTATTAACTACCTAGCAGTATTAACTACCTAGCAGTATTAACTACCAAGCAGTATTAACTACCTAGCAGTATTAACTACCTAGCAGTATTAACTACCAAGCAGTATTAACTACCAAGCAGTATTAACTACCTAGCAGTATTAACTACCTAGCAGTATTAACTACCAAGCAGTATTAACTACCTAGCAGTATTAACTACCTAGCAGTATTAACTTCACTAGCAGTAGTAACTGCACTAGCAGTAGTAACTACTGAGCAGTATTAACTACCAAGCAGTATTAACTACCTAGCAGTATTAACTGCACTAGCAGTATTAACTGCACTAGCAGTATTAACTACTGAGCAGTATTAATACTAGAACAGTATTAACTACTGAGCAGTATTAACTACACTAGCAGTATTAACTACTGAGCAGTATTAACTGCAAAGCAGTATTAACTACACAAGCAGTATTAACTACTGAGCAGTATTAACTACTGAGCAGTATTAACTGCTCAAGCAGTATTAACTACGAGAACACAGGCAGTAGTAACTCTGCACTGTGCATCACTTGTCAAATCCTCAAATGTCAACTTACACATCACTTTTACCACTTCTCTTATCTTCTGCAGGATTATTTTCAAAAGTAGCATGTCCTCCATCAATTCATTGGAAATATTGAAGGCAGGCCATGTTACCTGTCATGTGCCTAGAGCAACCACTGTCAACATGCCAAATGCTTCTTCCCTTAAGCTGTTGGCTGCCCTGCACATCTGAGAAATCACTTAGTTTTTGTTGGGGACCCAAGCCATAGTGGTCTTGGGTCTCCCTTGATCATCAAAATACTTACATTCTGTTTTGATGAGCTTGTCAAAGTGAGGAACATCAGTGCTTGAGTACTTTGTTTTGATGATAGGTCTAGAAGCAGTACTAACTGATGTAGGAGTGCTAACTTTGGCAGCACTAACATTGCTTCCAGAAGTACTAGCCTTCTCAGCAGTATTAACTAACTTAGCAGTACTAACACTAGAAGCAGTATTAATTGTTGAAGAAGTACTAACTGTGTTAGCAGTCCTAACACTGCTAGTAACATTATTGCTTCCTGCAGTACTAACATTGTTAGCAGTACTAACTGAGTTGGCAGTATTATCATTAGTACCTTTAGGCATCCATACTCTAACACTTTCTGTTTCTGCCTTTTTCATGTGGCTTATGGTTTTAGCTTGTTTCTTTGCCACAACTTTCCTCACAGACTTTTTATATCCCCCACTCTTTCTGTAACCAGCAGGTTTTTGAAAATATCTTTGAGCATTAAACCTTTGGTTAACTGGATTGAAATAACAGTGTTTGGCTAAGTGATTTAGCTTACCACAGATGAAGCAAGGTTTTGGCCTGTTGATTCTGTTCAGGTCAACTCCTTGTCTCATAGCCCACTGGTTATTCCAGTTCCTTTGATTTCCCCTCTGATTATCATGTTTTTGGGGCTTGAGCTCTTGAGATTTCTTACAAGAACAATGTTTACAGGTATTGGGAGCCACAACTGTGGTCTGTTTGTAATGGACTCCCTTTTTCTCTTCATTCCTTTTGATCTTAGTGTTCTTGACACATGGACTCTCACATTCCTCATCAGAGTCTACTTTGTCAGTCTCATCCTCAGCAACTATTTCTTTTTCACAGGGATCTATATTAATCTTTAATTCAGGTTCCTTTCTATCCTTGGTCTCTAACAAATCAGACTTGGGAGGTATGTAGTTGTTGTTGTAGGGTGGAGGTGTGGTATTGTACCCTATCCCTACTTTCATCTTGTCATGGATTTGAGCCTTAATGATGGTATCCATGGTTTTAGAAGCACAGGTAAACTTTTCAACATCAAGTTTAACCTTCTCAAGCTCTTCTTTTAATTTCTCATTCTCCTCCCCAGACACTTTCAGCTTAATCTCATACTCATTCTTCTCCCACTTCCAATAGTTAGTATCATAGTGGTGTTGAAGTTCATTAGCTTGAAAAGCTCTAATCTGTTCCTCAAACCTTTCTACAATCCTAACATAATCTTTCACATCTTTCTCTAGCCTCTTGAGGTCATCACACATACCCTGATTGTGATCCCTATATTTTTTAACAGCATCAATGCAAGCTTGAGAACAGAGTTTAGATTGTACCTCAGTGGGAATATCAGATACTTCTGCCATAAGAGCTTGATTCTGACAGGCTTCTTCAGCTTGATCACTCCAATCAAATCCCATTCCTTGTTGAGAAACATGGGCTTGAGAGGAGCTTCTGTTTTGGTTTCCATTTGGAGCCTGTTGATGTGATCCTCCATAACACTCAACCTTGGATTGGTCAAAGCCTTCACCATCTTCTCCAATCTTTCCTTCATTACATGGGCCATTTTCTATGATGTCCCATATTGCATAATTAGTAAGAAGAATGTACTGCTTGATTCTCAGTTTCCACATGTCCAATTTATTGGGTTTGAGCATGGGAACTTTTGAAACAGGAGTACTGTGAGTATCCATTGAATTGTCCATAGCTTCTAAGATACCAATGCTCTGATACCACTTGTCAGGATCGATTCTTAACAAGAATTAAACTTCTTAGAAACAGAATTTAGAGAATCTTGCGGAATAGAACTCTAAATCAATTAAAGAACAATCAATAGAAATTCAATAAACTGTATATATATCAAACAGTTATAACTCACAAGTTTTACACCAAAACCTCAATCTTGTTGAACAGGCTCAACAAGACGATTTCTACTTCTCTAGAAATAGGATCTATGATCTTGAGGTTAATTCACTCTTGAATATCGAATTCTGTATATTATCTATCTTCCTTTTTCGTATTTTACTAATAGCTATCTATCAATACTATTTATACAAAAGTAATTACAAGATAACCATAAAAAGTAAATTGATCTTCTGAATCTTCGTTAAACATATCTTGATCAATTCCTTCTTTATCTCCAAAAGCATCGCATACCAAACTTATCAACTCAGCAGTATTAATGATGATTTGGCTCAGCAGCATTAACAACCTTCAGCAGTATTAATCTTCACAGTCTTCAAGCAGTAGTAACTCAGCTCAGCAGTACTAACCATGTCTAGCAGTAGTAATTTGGTCTAGCAGCACTAACTTCATCTAGCAGCATTAACTTCATCTAGCAGCAGTAACCTTGCCCAGCAGTAGTAACAAAGAACTGGCAGTAGTAATGAAGACTTAGCAGTACTAACCATACTTAGCATATCTTCAGTTCCCAACATGTATGTTCCATCTAAAGCACCTATACAATTCTAAACCCAAAAAAACAAAAAAAAATCATTACACATATAACCAGAAAAGTGCTTACATGCACATGTGCATATAACGAGAAAATTGCTTAAATGTACCTTGAACCATTTCCATCTTCGATCAGTAGAGTCCTCAAGAACAGGTTCGGGTTTCTTAAGTAAATGTGGATGCAATCTATTAACTGCATTGCAAACTCGAGTAAAAAGTCTACTAATCGTTTCCCCCGAACGATGAAAACGACATGTGACAACCCTATTCTTAACATTATGAGCAACCATGTGAAAGAAGATGGCTACTTGTTCATCAATGTCCATATTTCTAGTTGCTCGTAATCCTCCTAATCTTTCAAGCATATCACATAATTTTTTGAAACACCTTCTATCCATCCTAAGTTGTGATATGCACATGGTGTCACTATCATATGCATACTTATGCAAAATTGCAGATCGATGCATACTTGACAATGAATATTGAATATGTGGTCTATCCCTTCTATATCTGGCTACTAAACAACAAACTGTAATGAAAAACCAAACAATAGCACTCATAGCTTCTTCCAAAAACAGTCGCATAATTCTACGTTTGCGCGTTGTGAGAGTAATTCGGGCCATTTCCTGTTTATATACCGCACAACGAATAAGTTATTAAACATATATGGAAAAGCACATAAATGACATATATGTTTGCTATTCTTGTTGTCAAAAATAATCACATAAATGTACAGAGAACTCAAAGAAATGAACCAAGAAATGATGCAATTGGGTCAGTCTCTTTACAGCCAAGCAGGTGATGGAGCTGCTGCTGGTGGTGAAGTTATTGATGCTGATTTCAGTGACAACAAGTGAATGTGAGGTTGGAAAAGAGATGTGGGTTTAATTTTTAGTTGATTCTCTGTTTTCCTTGGTATTTTGATGTGTAAATATGATAGTTTCTACCTACATTTTAACTAATATTATAAACAAAATGCATCCAAACCAGTGTATTGCCAAAACTCATTAATGTACTTATTAACATAAACTCATTAATGTTCTCATTTAAACCTTCCCCTACACTCTAAACAATATAGAATTTTAGTTGTTCAGTAAATAGAAAACTGTGATCAACGTGTGCTATATGCAATTGTATTTGTAAGACTTCCATTACATGGTGTTCTGTATAAATTGCAATACTTGCTTTTCTCAAGTATTCAAGTTAAAATGTTATATTTATCCATCATCATCATTATATATAGATGACAATGATTTGTGTCCACCACATTTTTCTTTGTTGAAGAGTTTTCAAGTATTTGATGAACAGTCGAACATTTTTTTATTTGAACCAGGTGTGAAGTCACTCATTGCAAATGATCCTAATGTGAACCAAATGATCCTAATTCGTTCCACATTTTGCTGAATTTGAGTCATGAATTATAAAATCACCAACAAGATAAAAAAATGGGATATGTAAACAAGAAATCGCTGGTTAAAAGAGACAAATAATAAGCAAAAACCCAGATGCAAGAATCCATGGAACACAGTCGATGTTTCAAACTGAGTTCAGCCATTCAAGGTTTCAAACTGAGTTTGCCATTTTTGTGCTTCAAGGTTTCAAACTGAGTTCAGCCATTCAAGAGTTGCTGTCGATGAAGAAGACGAGAAGAAAAGGAGGAGAGAACAAACCTGTCGATGTTGTTGTCGATGGAGAAGAGTCGATGTTGCTGTTCGATGGAGAAGAAAACGATTTGGGGGTCGGCTGCAGGTATATCAATTAGGGCAAGGGGTATTTTTGGAATAAAAAAAATCACACATTCCATTCCTTTAAAATCCCAGCAATATGTGATGAAATGTCAAATACATAAAAATTGGAATTCAATGGAAAGTTTCAAGATTCCATGCTACAAAAGATTGAACCAAACACTGGAATGAAATATGGTCAATGGAATGTCACATTCCAATTCCACCAGATTCCATCACTTTCCAGTTAACCAAACGCCACATTAGAGTTAATTACATGTTCTCACTTTGCCAAAATTTTAAAATCAATGAAACTACCTTCACTCACAATCACACATTTTAGAAGTTAACTCATTTGCAAAACATAGTCAACCTGCAAGGCTGCAACTCTTCCTTTGTCAATTTATAAAACAACTTTTATACTTTTCTCATCTTAACTCTTCTTCTAATATGATCTTTCGTCATACATAAATAATTTATATATTTATTTATATCTCTATTATTAAATAAAAAATATATTTGATTTTCAATATTGATAATTAATTTAGAAGTCTTGAATCAGGGATGCATTACCCATTCAATATTCTCCATGTTTTCATCGCCAACTTCATTACATAAAATAATTTAACAAAAAGAAGTAAAAAAAAATGACCAACGGATCATAAGCCCCGTTCAGTTAGTCTCACTTGACTATGTGAATGACTATGCAATTCGGCCAAATTCACTTCAGGCAATAGAACCCGTTAAGGCTCCACACTGGTCTCAGCCTGTTGTACCCAAAGGGTCCAACCGGATTCAATAGCGCTGAAGTTTAACTCGCGTTTCCGAGCCCGCATCTCTGCGAAAATTAGCCCGGGGACTTTCCTGAGCCTGAACCCATTTACACAGATCCATAACCCAATCACATCGTCCGTTGGTCGATATTCAATCAAAAAACGAAACCTATATTCTGAACTTCGAATTAATCTCCTGGCGATGTGGGAATCCATGACGTGTAAAAATCTCCATCTCCGTTCGTGATTTCTGGTTGATTTGGTGTCTGATTGATTAGGATTAGTTCAACGTGTAATGCTTGAATTTGATCTGAAAATACCTTTTGGATCGTTCGTGACCAAAAGATGCTTATAAACCATTTAGCATCTGATACGTTCGTATGGGAGGGTGTATTGGTATTCCTTGTCCCACATCGCTCTCAGGCAGAGGAGATAGTACTCCTTGGCCTAACTGGTAAGACGTGATTTGTAAAGCCATGAGGGTTAAACCCCAAAGCGGACAGTATCTGACCCAGTTGTTTGGGGAACGTATCATTGGTATCAGAGCAGCCTCTCGCTCGACCCGTTGTGGGAGACAACTCTCTGGACCACCATTCGAGGGCGAATGGTCTCCGAGGGGGGAGTATTGATACGTTCGTATGGGAGGGTGTATTGGTATTCCTTGTCCCACATCGCTCTCAGGCAGAGGAGATGCTGGGTTCATATAGTACTCCTTGGCCTAACTGGTAAGACGCGTTTTGTAAAGCCGTGAGGGTTAAACCCCAAAGCGGACAGTATCTGACCTAGTTGGTTGGGGAACGTATCAGCATTGTCATAATTTCTTTGTTTAATAGTTCTCTTGCAGCATATGTTAGGGTTTCTAAATCTAATGTACATTTATGGCAGTTGTTTTCTTCTACACAATTCTAGCATTTATGGATCTTTTTTCTTTAAATTTATAACCTGTGATTGGTGCCTCATCCAAATACTGTAATTCATATTCACATACTTACATTCATCTTAGGGACTGTTTGGCAGTTGCTGAATGGTTTGGTGCAAAATGATTAAGTGGTCAGAATGGTTAAGAGACTTTTATGATATAGTGTAAAATGAAATATGGTTGTTTGGTATTTGTTTAGAATGAAATCAGGGTGCTGAATAGTTAAGGGTGGCACAATATGCTAAATCATTCAGAGGGTTTTGTTTTTTTTGCCAAACAAGATTCACCTCTGAACGATTCAGAGGTTGCCTCTTAATGGAACTGTTAAGAGGTAAACAAACGGCCCCTTAATTTGATTTTGATTTTGTGTCATTGCAGAGGGTGTCATATTCATGGTTAGAAGGTACTGAAGATTTGCTTGATGATGATGATGATTTTGAGGGTCCAAGGGATGTGGATGGTTCTTCGTTTGAACACTGAAGAACACAAGACCCCTTTGGTTAGTTATTAATGATGGATTAGTTTTCTGACAAGTATAGTAGCCCAAACCCAAACTCAATAAGACATTGTCATGTTATTATATGTTTATTCACACATGAAGATTCAATATTAAAAGTAGTTATGGAAGTACAAAAGGAATAAAGAATGTATACAAGTCTTGTTTAATTTCCTCTTTCATAAACAGGAGAATAGTTGACAAGTATACGACAATTTTACCGTTAATGAAGGGGGAGTAATGAATTTCTTCTTCTTGTAACTAATGGGTAGAATTGGAAAGTGTGCACTTTTGAAAGTGGACACTTTGTTTTGAAAATCGGTTTCCCAAGTTAAGAATGAAAACGTTGTTGGTTTCATTCTGGTGCAATTTGCCTTTTGGCTCGTGATCATATGATTCATTTGATATTAAAATCTTGTTATCCGCACGACAATTACACTTAAAGTTGCAGCGTTTCTTCTTTGTAAGATTTTCTTAAAATTACTTGCCAATTGGTATCTATACAAAGATTTTGAAAATATTCATTTGGGTCTACAAGATTCATCGATTTTCTTGTTGAAATTTTCAATATATTCTCTTGATGTTCAAACATTTTTACTACCATCATGTCAAACGATACAATTTTCATAGGATACACGGTGAATCACATTATTTGTTGGTGGCTGACAGATTCACATGAAAAGATCTGTAAACGATCAGCTTAATAGTCGAGATCACTCGACCTCGAGTTTTTGAACAAGGAAAGAAGACATTTTTCTTGCAGATCAAATTCGTGACGTTAAGAACAAGAAAGCAGAGGTCTTGATCACAGGAGTTCCGACAACTACGCCCCCTAATCATCGATCCAATTTAATTCACTGAAACGGGTCAGTTTTAATAGTCGTTTGTTTATAGTAAATGACACTGATTGGATCAGAGGTTTAACTACAACAGAAGCCAGAGAAGTAGATTTACTAGACCTGAAGTGGTATAAACACCACTGTTTGTATGCAACATTCATTATGAATGATATGTGATCTGAAGCTGATGGATCTGCTTATGGAAAACTATGCAGAAGGTATTCATTTTCTTTGAACAAATGGGCAGGTGGCTTTTGTATCAATGCTATATGAATGAAATTTGAGAGTGGGTTGATGAATTTAGCCTATGATATATATTATAGATATATAGTATGTGGTAGACTTTTATTTGAAAAGCCTATTAGAAAAAAAGATTTCATGAAAAGTCAACATTTTGATAACTATCAAAAGATTATCTTTATTTGACTATCAATAGTCAACTAATCCCATTAAGAAGTACCAGATACAACACACAATGCCAATTGCCATTTGCCATTTGCCAATGGTAGATCATTTGTAGTTGAAACAACAATTTAACAAACCCCATGAGCTCAAGTAGTACATCTTAAGATCAAGGATGTCCTCGTAATAATTTACATTTACCTGTCGACAACTAGTTTACCAAAAAGATTCTAATTCCTGTAACGAAAACAACCTCTTAAAACTTAGCTTCTGGGTGATCGAGGTCGGACCCATCTAGCCGAACTCGTTTTTGACAACCCTGAATAGTAATCACCCACATTTGCCACAAACAGCGGGTCTCTTTCATCATCATACTTACCTTCACTAAAAATGTTACTTGTGTTCCCTTGGTCCGTGCTTTCCAGTTCTTTTGTTAAATCATCCATCGTTTTCTTTAGGGTCGCCTTGCTCATCGGCCCAGCCTCACCCGTTGCAACACCAACCATGGTGATCTTTGGAAGGAATGGGTTTGGCTGCAGTTCTTCTTTCAAGCATTCTTCGCTACTACTTCTCTTTCTGTAAGAAGAAGAGATAATGAAAAACTAGCTGATAAACCAGGAAAATGACCTAAAAGGACGTGTTGAAATATTAACAGAAAAAATATAAGGGGCATGATTAAAAAAGAAAATGGGAAAAAAAAATCCCACGTAGCTTATTGAAAAGCTACTTGGAAGTAGTTTTTCGAAAAGCTAGCTTATGGCTAACCAAATGGAGCTTTTCCATTAAGCTCAAAAATTAGGTAGCTTATGGTTGTGAAACATGACTGAATTGTTTGGTAGCACATTCAAGTATTTTGGGGGTCACCTGTTGTCGGATAGGTTATGATCTTGAAGTGGTTTTAACCATGGATTAGTGAACCAATCTCCAAAGGGATAATGGAAGTCAGGTTTATGATCATGTTCACCCTCAGTCTCATCTTTTGAAGGGTTAAAGTGCTGGAGTTGCTTGTTTTCGGGGTGTGATTCAGAGTTCGGAACAGGACTAGGTAACATTGATGCCCTTTGAAAGGAAGCTGCACTCCTGCAACAATACAAACATGAGGCTCAATATATACATATACCAATGATAAATGGGTTTGGGTAGAACTCGCTCCCAAAAGCTAGCCAAAGCAGGAGGGTGCCAAAACCACACACACACACACACACATATATATATATATAGAGAGAGAGAGAGAGAGCCCTTCTTTTACAAACTCAAATAATTCATGTGTTGTTTCATATGTGAAACGTTCAAGACTGTTTTTTTCCCAGACACAGAACATTCCTGAATGTTTCACATAACAACACTGCATTTTCATGCATGTTGTTTCCTATGTGAAGCAACACATGAAAGCTGGTTTTAAGTTTGCATGATTTATTGGGTTTGTAAATGATTATGTGTCTACGGTTGGGTTGCGGTGAGAAGTGCTAAATTTGGTGAGAAGCGTGAGAAGTGGTTTTCAACCGTTGGATAAAAATGGACGAACATTAGGATGAGATGCACCGAGATAAGATGCACCGAGATGCACCTGATCAATTCACTTTAAAGCCGCAATTCATGGGAGGGTATTTGATTAAAAGAGATCAACGGTTTAAAAGTAATTCTCACACTTCTCACCAAAAATGACACTTCTCACATGATCCCATACCCGTGTCTATGTGTATATTATATACCAGTTTTGTAACCTGGCAATATGGGACAAATACTACTTCAATACGATCAATACTGCAACACTTCTCTTTTTTTAGTGTCACGTGAAAATTGCAACATTTCTCTTTTTGCAAGTTCTTAATCCAAAATCTCACTCATTTGTCTATTTTTAATCCTGATGTTATTGATTTGGGTCCACAATATTTCACTATATTTGTCATAATTAAAGAGCTTTTTTAAGACACTGTCACACTGTTAATAAACAAATGTTTCTCTTAAACTATAAGTCTGACCAAAAGTTAATTAAGTTGAACCAAATGGCCAAACCGGTCCTAGTTTTCAGGAAGGAAAGGAGTAATGAATCACAAAAGGTGATGTGGGTACCTTTTCTCGAATGAGTCAACCACATACGGAAATTTGGGTTGAATTCCAGTGGCTTTCCTCAACCACCTGTTTCCGAGAAGCACTTTATCCACTGTATACAGAAGCTGTATCTCTGCAGCCTTTGTAATGACACTCAGTGGAATAGCAGGAGTGCCAATTTCGTCCAGAACTTCTTGAACCTGTCAACAAGAGAGATGCATCTAACGAAGATGGAATTTACTAAAACTTAATACACAAATAAGACATCAAATTACCAGTAACGTATTAATACAAGAAAACAATAATTACAAGTACAAGCGTGCATGAAATTTAAACGAGAAGTGGCTAAGTAGTGTGTATAAGGTGTCCATGTATGAAAAATTAGAAATTGACGATACGCGATGTATTTTTTTGGTTTTGGGTCTAATTTGGGTTTCCTTTTATATCAAGATCCAACCCAACTCGTAATCTGTTTGGATCCAAATTACAATAAACCCAACCCATATCAAGAGTTGGATTCCGGTGAGAAGTTGAGGTTAACGTGAGAAGTGGTTATCAACCGTTGGATGAGAAATGGATGCACATTAGGATGAGATGCACCGAATCAATTCCCTTCAAAGCCGCAATTCATGGGAGGACATTTGATTAAAAGTGATCAACGGTTCCGATCCACTTCTCACGTTAACCTCAACTTCTCACACGATCCTTCACCCCCATATCAATATGTGTTGTCGCGGACAGGACTAGATGAGTGAGAGTGGGTAGGCAGGTGAACGAATTGCAGAGGGATTTAGGGTTTTAATTTAACATGGGTAGTTTAGTAATTTATCAATCTTGTCTCATATCCCTGATTTTTATTCCACCTATATTGGCGGGACACAAAAAAGAATGTACTTTGTCTCGCTCAAGTCCTGTCCCATTCTTTTTTTTTGAAAGGCAACACACGCACACACTTTCCAGGGGTGTCCCAGGCGAACCCAGACTAATCCCCTGTCGACCACGGTTAAACCATCCACAAGGGGCAGGCCCGTGATCTGATACCGCAGAAGTGATTACCACTGGACTCGAACCCGGGTAGACAGGGCTTCCACCACTGTCCCCCCAGGATGTTACCGGCCACTGGGCTACAACATCTGAAAGGGAATGGCCCAATAGCCCAAGCCCATGTCTGGATGATCAGCCCAGGCCTTTGGACTGTTTACTATCACAGGAGGAAAAGGGGACACGTGTAGGCCTGTGATATATCCTGTTAGTTATTAGTGAGAGAGGACTATAAATAAAGAATGTTGGGTAGTATGGTGGGGCATGTGAGAGAATGCTATTTTGCTTTTGAGATCGTTCGGCTATAGTAGCTTGGGCAGAAGCGTCGAACATTATTGATCAGTCTTCTGATTTTGTTCTTCTCTTTCTTTGATTTTCAGTAATTCAATAGTTCAATTCATTGTTCCAGTTTATTGTTTGGTTATTCGATTCTCGTTTCTATCAATTTGGTTCCATTGTCGGGAAATCACTCAAGGGAACAACAATCAAGGAAAAACGATGGTCGCTTCAGAAGCTCAGGTGAACACCCGATTGCAGTCAAGGATTGATGCTCAAGATGGGAAAATTGAAACCCTCTCTAACCAGGTGAAGGATTTGTCCTTGTCGGTCAACTCTATTAAGGAGATCCTCGATGAATTACCCAAAACCCTTGAGAAACTAGCGACTGGCTACCAGAAATATGAGAGCAAACGACCGATTAATGACGAGGAAGGGGACGCATCAGGATTCAAGAGGGACGATAGCTATGACTCTGGTGCGAAAATTTTCGGTCGAGGACTGGAACATCACGTCAGAAATAACCACTTCGAAACATCCTTGTTTTCTATGCCTAAGGTGAAGCTTCCATTATTTGAGGGAGTCGATCCTAGGGGATGGATTACCAAAGCCGAGCTCTACTTCCAGGTTCATCTTACTCCCTCTTCTCAGAAACTTAAACTTACACAGATGTGTATGGATGGTTCAGCCCTCAATTGGTTCACCAATTTACTAATCAAACACCCCCACACTACCTGGGAACAATTTCGAGAGAAACTAATGGTCCGATTCGGTGGAACTAAATTCCACAATGCTCACGAGGCATTGGGATCCTTGTATCAAGAAGGAGATATCGATGAATATATAGAAAATTTTGAAGCCCTTTCTGCCCTCATCCCAGACCAGTCAGAAGAGCAATCCATCGGGATGTTTCTTCGTGGCCTTCAAATTGATATCAAAAACTGGGTTAGAGCCCTCCACCCTGTTACGTGTGACCAAGCAATGGATCTGGCTCGTCATGTAGCAACAGCCATGACCATTCACGGGGATAAAACCAACACGAGGGGTAAGACATCGTTCAATAACGGAACTGGTGGTCATAATTACTCCTGGAAATACACTCAACAAGACTCGGGCCAACGCGTGGAGAAGCCCAATACCCTTAATTCAACCTATTATCAATCTGATCGTGCCAACGCCCCTACGGTCCAGGCCCACCCTAAACCCTACGATACTTCTAAAACCAACACGCCAATCCATCGTCATCCGGGAACTCGACATCTTACTAAGCAAGAGTGGGAAGATCGACGCAAACGGGGACTATGCTTCAGTTGTGGGCAGAAATACTCACCTCAACATAAGTGCACGGAGGGACAACTCCGTGTGATTTTATTAACCGACGGCGAAGAATTAGGTGAAGACGGAGAGATACGTTGTATCGAAGAACAATTCGATGGTGGCCTGGCCTTAAATGGAGAGTGTAATGCACTCGAATTCTATGGGTTTGCATCAAACTCCTCTCCGACCTTGAAGACGCTTAAACTAGCAAGAGAATTAAGAGGCATTTCTGCTCTATTTTTGGTCGATAGTGGAGCAACACATAATTTCCTTTCTAAGCAACTAGCAGTGGCTCTGGGGCTGGAAATTAAACTAACAAACCCCCTTCCATCAGTTTCGGAGGTGGTAATCGGGTTCGAATCTCAGAGATGTGCCATGGAGTTTCGATAAAATTGGGTCCCTTCAATTGCGTTGTAGATGCCTTAGTCTACGATTTGGGGTCCTTAGACATGATTCTCGGCATAGCCTGGTTAGGGACTTTGGGCGATGTTTTTAATTGGAAAACCCAACAAATGCGATTTTGGCAACAAGGGATTCTCATTCAGTTGCAAGGAGTCTCATCTTCACCTTACAACCAATCCTCAATAAATACATTGCTGACAGAACTAGGTCTCTTATCTGCAGATATAGATGCTCCAACAGCCCCCATCGATGACCAGCAACCCCAATTTAATGCTACTTGGCTTCAATTGGTTGAATATGCAGTGGGACACATCATTGATAGCTACGGGGTGTCAATGAAACCATCCAAGATCTTGGTCGTTCAAGATTGGCCAGACCCCAAAAATACCAATTCTATCTAGAGAATTCTTAATTCCATAGGGTACTATACGAAATTCATAAAAGATCATGGGAATATGGTAGCATTGAAGAAGCTACTTGGGAGGATGCAACTACCATTCAAATTGAGTTCCCTGATTTCAGGCTTGAGGACAAGCCTGCTCCTCAAGACGGTGGCATTGATAGGGAATGGCCCAATAGCCCAAGCCCATGTCTGGATGATCAGCCCAGGCCTTTGGACTGTTTACTATCACAGGAGGAAAAGGGGACACGTGTAGGGCTGTGATATATCCTGTTAGTTATTAGTGAGAGAGGACTATAAATAAAGAATGTTGGGTAGTATGGTGGGGCATGTGAGAGAATGCTATTTTGCTTTTGAGATCGTTCGGCTGTAGTAGCTTGGGCAAAAGCGTCGATCATTATTGATCAGTCTTCTGATTTTGTTCTTCTCTTTCTTTGATTTTCAGTAATTCAATAGTTCAATTCATTGTTCCAGTTTATTGTTTGGTTATTCGATTCTCGTTTCTATCAACATCTTTGGTGTCCTGTCCCATTCTAATGTTATGCCAAACATGGAACGAGTTTTTTTAAAGTCCTGTTATACCAAACGCAACCTAAAAGTCAAATTGGTCCAAATGATATGAATTTGGATTGGACTCAATCGTCCAAATTCTTGCCCAACGCCAACGCCAACGCCAACGCCAACGTCAACCAAGACTCTAGGTAATGGTCAGGGTAAGAGATGCAAATTGTGCTCCTTGTGTACCAACTTTGTTAATTTAAAGGTGGTATGCATTTAAATAATGTGGTTTACCTCTGGGGGTTCCCATACATTGTCTGTACTGTCGTCCAGCAAATCTGAACCCATATTGTCGTCGGTAATATCTCGACGCCTTTGCAAGTGCCGTGTCTGAATTAGCGAATTGAAATGCTGATCAACAGAATCCTCAAGAATGTCATCTAGCATGCTTTTATTGAAGAAATACGGAGTATACCTAACAAGATACAAGATGTCAGTAGATGAATATGATCACCCAAATGAAAGGTTGAATAAAAAAAATATTAAGCCGAACATGTTATCGAATGCAATAAGCTCTATCCAATACCGAAAAATAACATAAAAAGATGACCAATAGTTAAAAGGTAAATACTTTGTGTCCAAAACCCAAAATATAAATCATATATACCACTTAATCCCATCAGTTGTGGCTATCGCAATATCTAAGTTTTGCGCAGTGAACACTGGAACCCCTTCAACTCTCTTCTTTGGAGTGTTTGGTGGTGCATTCTTGAGAAGTTTGTTAGCTTCCTTGACCTGTATAAACATCACATTAGCTGACAACATCCTGACTTCTGAAGGAATATGTGAGCTTTCTAACCTGTCTCTCATTTGGAATGAACTGGAACAAGTGAGGCTTTTCCTGTTAAAATGAAGTAATATAAATAAAAGAAGTCATACAAATACCAATGAATAAACATGTTGTTAAAGATGGTAGATTTTAAAGAGTAATAATCAATCAAATAAAAATCTGTGTATTCCATATAAAGTATTCAAATAAAAGACACAAGATTTCAACTTCATAAGCATAAAAACAACTTGCTGCCCAAATAAAAATAAATAAGTAATCAGCCTTCTGGTATTGACAAGTAAGTACCCCCCAAATGCCAAATATACGACAAGTGATTAAAAAGCATAATTATCCTTTCCATAGATAGAAACTTATAAAGGTACATATATTAAGCAAGCAGATACCTTGAAATGTTCGTATGCTAAATCAAGGCGACAGGCACCAACCACCCCACTAGGAATACTCAGCCGTTTTACATAAGAAACTGAAAGAGAAGGTAAATCAGAATGCAATTATTTTTCATCACATAATAGGTTCTTTGAGGCTGTGTCATTAACAAAAATAACTTTTAAGGAACTAAAGAGACAAAAATACACTATCTTCAAGCAAAGTTTTATAACAAACTTGTAGAGTTGTACCTGCATCTCCTAGATCAATGAAAAACTGGAACACAGGGCCATTCCTCTCGCTCTTCATAACTGCTTGAAACATCTTTTTAAGCCATTGTGGTGTTCTGTGAGTGAAAGGAAACACATAGAGATATGTGATATAGATTGGGGCGAGAAGAAAATAGACCATGAAAATTAAAAAGGAACAGATCCATATATCACACAGAACATACTCATCACCAAGAGGCATTTTATGCAACAACAAAACACGCTACATTAACAAAGATACATTAAAAATCGATTGAGGCGAGGCCCAAAAACATTCTTGAGGTGTCGCCTCTTACTACTTGTCTCGGTCGTATGCTTTGCAGGGGTGAGGCGGTATGTTCTATTTAGATAGAAGAGTCGCTACTAAATGACAGTCTCACTTTATGTATATTATATTTCCTTACTTATTCAACTCTCTCTCACATTCCCACTTTCTATATTATATATATATATATTCCTTACTTATTCACCTCTCTCTCATAGACCCACTTTCTATAATGAGTGGTAGTAGCAAACCGGAAGTGTATATATAGGGGCAGGTTCAAATGAGAACCACAAATATTTTGAGAAACGGGAAACAATGCCATGCATTATTCATGATGAATAACCCTGTAATATTATTCATCATTAACATCAAGCATTTTCGTTATTCATGATATCATGTATTTTTATCATGGATATCATTAGTTTTATCATGAATAATTTTCGTCATGTATATCTACCACAACATTCATCATGAACAATTTTCATTATTCACAGTTATTCATCATGAATAATACATGAAATAGTTGGTTTCGGTTCTCAAAATATATATGGTTTACATTTGAATTCGCCCGTGTGTGTATGTATATATATATATATATGTGGAGAGAGAGACACACACAGAGAGAGACCGATTCAAATGAGCACCGCAAATATTTTAAAGACCAGGGAACTAATTTTTTTGGTGTATATTGACTGTTGAATATACTCATTAACAGAAAACAAATACAAGTCAATATATCATCAGTGAATATATAGTATATTCATGTACTCATCAACAGTATACATATTTTGATGAAATTTATCAATAAATACACGCTATAAAATTAGTTCCCTGGTTCTTAAACTATTTGTGGTTCTCACATGAACACTCCCTATATATATATATATAGTATTTTGTGTATATATGGTGTCAAGTGATAATAATTTTGTGTATATATATTATTTTGAATTTCTTTTATTCCCCCTAAAGGCATACACCTCGCCACGTGTTTCCGTACTTTAAACCTTGCTAATGCTTGGTATGTCCAAAATATCAACAAAAAAGGGTTTGTCCTCTTATTGTTTCTTTTTCGCAGCCATAAAACATAAGCATGTTTTTTATTATAGTTCATTTCTTTTACTGGCAAAAGGAATGCCAAAGTTGCCACCTTGGTACTCTCAAATCTCATAATTCCATGAATTTGTGGTCAGCAATTTGAGGTTTAGGTCAATACCCCATAAGGTACTCACCCTAGCAGAACAGCACCCCTGAAGCATCCAATACAAGGATGCAGCAAAGGCCAGAGACAACCCTGCTTCCACCTTCCAAGGTTAGCACAAAGTCTACTGGTTCCTGAATGATATTCTTCAATATCACCAATCACTTAAGATCTCGGGATCTACAGCCCCAAATATATTTCATTTATAACACTTACCTTTATTTTACATTCTTTAGTTTGTAAGCCCATCCCGATTTTCCGCACAAGTAAATGAAATACATTATAACGTCTCCATTTCTCCACGAACCATACACAACACAACAAGATATAAAGTTTAACTACACAACTAGAACCTTGACCATAAACCATCAAAAAAGCAAGCAACATTCATGTATTAAGCAAACCCATTGCTACTGTCTTATTCATTCGATGTGGTGTGGTTTCATAGACAAATACAAAACCATATCCAGTTGTTCAAAAATGGCTAGAAAATAACTAACATCCTAAGTTCTACTTATCTCCAAAGCCTAGTTGATTTTCAATGTATCCTAAACACTATGTGATAATAAGGGTTTTGCTATTTACACTGCACCTACCAACTCTTGTCTAGAAAATTCCAACACATTTACATCAGCTAGATGCATCAGCTAGCACAGAGTCTAATATCATCTTAAAAAGCTAGATAAACAACTAAACAAGAGTCTATGAAATCAAATTCAAACTCTACCCAATAGAACAGAACAGAAAAAATATCTGAGTGCAATTGTTAGATGATGAATTATAGAATATGTATAAATTTGAATGCACCAGCTCATTTTAAATAATTTGTGCAAAACAGAGTGGAGGAAAGTTAATACCTATTGGAAATGAAGGGGATATCAAACTGAGTGGAAACAGCCATGAGACCAGTCCCAGAAAGGTCACACATGCTAAAAACCTGACCTACAAAAGCCGGTCCACCGCCACTAGCGCTCGAACTCAGATTGGAAATCCTCACGCTGGACGGAAACCCTGAGCTGGTTGACTCCGACGCCATACTCCTGACCGATGACGATGAGGCTGACGGACTCGTAGATGAGGAAGACGATTCCGTATCACTTAGAGAAGAATCGTATAACGATACAGGTGGTAGAGATGCCGGAAATGGGAGAAATAATTTGGGCGGTGAAGAAGCATGATTAAATGAATTCGGAGATTTAGGGGTAAAGATAGATGAGATATTTGATGCGGTAGACTGGATAAAGTGAGAGATGTTGTTTACGCAGTGGTTGTGGCGGGGAAGACGACGGCGTTCAGTTGCAGAGCCCATCGGATTTCTTCGTTATCGCCGGCGTTGGGATTACGTTGAAAATTATCTTCATTTTTATTTTCCGACAAGATAAGTCGCTATACTGGGCTTGAGCTTTGTAATAATTTGGGCCTTATCGAGGCCCAATATTTGAAGTTGGCTACTGACTGGCCCAAAAATTACATCTCTAATTTTGTTAAATCAACCCAATAACAATTTCTATATAGGTTTTTTGAAAGGGTATCTTAGGTTTAGCTTAGACTAATCTCTGACACTGATTGACTGCTAAGCATGCAGTCCTGAGATAATTCCTCAGTGGCCACAAGTTGCCAACGCCTGAATTCGAACCCGAGATAGATGGGTTTCTGGGCCACATTCCCTCAAGGCCTTAACCAGTACGCCACAAACCTTGTGGTTTTCTATATAGGTTTTATAAGATATAAAATTCAAACCCTTCATAAAGCTTTTTCATTACATTCCAAAGGTAGATTTCCCAACTTTTCTTATTTCTATTTTACATCTACCTTAATTATATTAAGAGAAAGTTCTAGATTTGGTCCTGAAATGTCATTTTCAACACAATTGATCCCTAATCTTTATCATTGGAAAAAATGTCCCTAATGTATGCAAAATCTACTTGTTTTAGTTCTTCGGGCTAAAGAACCAACAACGTTAAGTTCTTCTGTTAATCTATTTAAATGAGGGACATTTAGGTCAATTACTATTTAAATTTTTTCAACAAAAAACCTATGATGCTCTTGTTTACCCTATTTGCCTTCGTCATTGTAAAGTCGTGAACCCTCGTCCCTGCCTCACACCTACAACTCTCTCTTCCATCCCCTACATGATCATGACCCACCTCCCTTCCCTACACCTGCAATTGCATCGTTACATGATACAAGCTTCAGTGCAATAGTGTGGTCGGCAACTTCATCGTCTTTGTTATGACTTTTTGTCGATCAGATCAACAATTTCGCAAGTCCTCTTGTCTTCTTCAAAGTAGTTCAAAAGGTATTTCATAATTTAACTTCTTATTTACTAATGCATAAGTTAATGATTTGTTGTTTTGTTAATTTATCTATAAAAAACTGGATTAAATAATAAGTATAGTATATAACATCAAACATACTTATACATTTATTTTCTTTAATAAAAACATGCAAATGACCGAAATTTCCCTCGTTCAATTTCTAAGGTAAAAGGCTTGTTTCAAAGTCAAATGCATAGTCTTATACTTATTGAAGCACATAGACGATTTTCAGAGTTTCGATGAAGCCAAGAACCAAAAGTGGAGTTTGCTTTGAAATTTATTATTAATTTGAAATTTAATAAACACGGGTTTGGGAAGGTGAAATACAAAGCCTCGGGCCCGTGCATGAGGGTGTTCCATGTGGTTCCACCGCTGATCGTCGGGGGCCTACGAATTTTCTGGAAATTTTTGTAGTAATATTATGTCATGTAAGAAATAAAATTGTTTACGAAACACAAGTTTCTTGTGGTCCGGTTGGATAGTGCTATGTTCTACTTAGATGTTGCCTATGGATCAAGCCCTGGGATTGGCAATTTGCATTTTATTTCTTACTGTTATTAGGACTATTTCTTATTCTTATAAAAAATCATGATTTCTTTATTTTTTATTTTTAAGATAACCTTATTATTATACTAAAGGAAAAAAACAATTATATAAAAAAATTCGTAAGCCTTTTAGGATAACTTAATTATTTAAACTAGTGTTGAGCCCGTACGTTGCACGGTGGCGATAATTTATTTTTATAGATAATGAGCTGAATTAAAATGAAACGTAATTCATCAATTAATATATATATATATATATATCAAAAAATAAACCAAATCTTCATCATTGATTACTATTTTATTATGCACTATAATATTTACTATTTGGTTGGTTTTGATTCCAACCATAGTTATAGATAACCATTCATCCCTCTTTTTTATACCCATCATTTTTTCTTCTAAATTATCATATTACCGCTAGTATGAGATAATTAAACATAACCTTATTTCAAGATTGTGGAATACACAAACCTCATTGTTTTGAAGTCGTCATCTTTTTTTTCTCTTTTAAATGTGCGCCACACTTTTTACCATTTGATTGATTTTGATTCTTACCATGTTTATAAAATTCAAAACCCTTCATTCCTCTTTTTTACATTCATCATCTTCTTCCAAATTATCATATTCCCACCAGTGTGGGATGATAAAAATCAACCTTATTTCTAGATTTGAGAGATACTCAAACCTCATGTTGTGAAAGCATCATCATTGGTTTTCCTCTAATCTCGCACTCTAATTTTTACCATTTAGTTGTATTTGATTTCAACCAAGGTTATAGATTTCACAACCTTTCATCCCTCTTTTTACACCCATAATTTTCTTCAAAACTATTATATTACCACCAATTTGAGATGATGAAACTTAACGATATTTTATGATTTGAGGATTACTTAAACCTCATGGTCCCAAGTCATCATCATTGGTTTCTATTTAATTTTTTACTATTATTTTTACTATTTGGTTGGTTTTGATTACAACCGTGGTTATAGATTTCAAGTCATTCATCCCCTTTTTAATACCTATCATCTTTTTTCAAACAATTATATCACTACCAATGTGGGATGATGAAACTGAATCTTATTTCAAAATTTGAGGAATACTCAAACCTAATGGTCTAATGTCATCATCATTGGTTTCTCTTTTAATTTTGCTTAATAACTTTTACCATTTGGTTAGTTTTGATCGAACCAAAGTTATATATATTGATGTCGATATTGATATATTGATTGATTGGATATTGTAAAATGAGTCAACTTTATTTGTTATAAGTAAAGATTTTTATTTTTTTGCAAACATATGGTGGCTAAATTGAGTCAACCGTAGGAGTTGACACAAAAACATTTATCCCTCATTTCTTATACTTACTTCATACTTCAAAACTTACATCTTCTCACCAATGTGGGATGATGCAAGAATAACTGAATGAGGAAAGCTAAATTGAGCTGACCACATGAATTAACACGAAAACATACATCATCTTTTTTCTTATAGTCATTCTTACTTCAAAACTTTTATCTTTTCACCAATGTGGGATGATGAAACTCAATCACACAAAAACATTCATCCCTTCTTTTTTATACTCATCTCGTACTTCAAACTTGCATCTTCTCACCAATGTGGGATGATACAAAAATAGAGTAAGCTAAATTAAGCCAAACACATGAATTGACACAAAAACATCCATCCCTCCATTCTTATAGTCACTTCCTACTTCAAAACTTTCACGTTTTCACCAATGTGGGATGATAAAACTCAACCACGTTTCAATGCTTGTGGAATACTCAACTC
Source organism: Saussurea involucrata (assembly GCA_033807775.1). Taxonomy (NCBI): domain Eukaryota; kingdom Viridiplantae; phylum Streptophyta; class Magnoliopsida; order Asterales; family Asteraceae; genus Saussurea; species Saussurea involucrata. The sequence goes on along the minus strand of CM066319.1, from coordinate 25,830,760 downwards.
TCATGATGCCAAGTCATTCTTGGTGGTTTCTCCTTGGGTTCTCTTTTTAAATTTTGCCTAATTATTTTTATTATTAGGTTAGTTTTGATCCAACAATGGTTATATATATTGATGTCGATATTGATTGATATTGATATATTGATTGATTGGTTATTGTAAAATGAGTCAACTTTATTTGTTGTATAAATATAGATTTTTTTTCAAAAATAAGGTAGGAGAAGTTGAGCCAATCGTAAGAGTTGACACAAAAACATTCATCCCTTCTTTCTTATACTCATTTCATACTTCAAAACTTGCATCTTCTCACCAATGTGGGATGATGCAAAAATAAGGTAAGCAAAATTGAGTTGACCACATGAATTAACACAAAAGCTTTCATCGTCATTTTTGTTAATGCCAAAAATTACCCAAAGGATAACTTAAGGTCGGTGTGGAACTTTAACAACTAAAGAAAGGGATCTCAAGACAAACAACACAATCGCAAAACGGAAAGTAAATAAGACAGAAGAATTGGTGACGCGGAAAACCCAAACGAGGGAAAAAACCGCGGCCGACTTGGGGTAGTCGACATTGAACTATGGTCGCCAAACAGGGGCAAAATCCTTTAGTAACAAGTGTTGTGTGTACAATAGATTACAATAAGAGTAAAATTAAACTTAATCGTAAGCCAATGTCGTGCGTCGTGCGTAAATCGTGCGAAATAGACTGATGTCGTGCGAAATGAACTGCTCGTCGTGCGAAACTTGCGTGGACGATATTTTTTCAAATGCTCTGATGATCACTGTTGTATTGCGTAGGAAATGTAGAAAATGTTCGAGAGTAGATGTGAATGTGTAGATGTTAGTTGTCCGTTGAATTGTGGAGCAGGCCTTTATATAGCTTTTGGTATCATTGAATGTGTCTTGATGACTTGTTTGTAACCGTTGTCCTGGTCTTTAGCTGCCATTAAAAGCTCGTCCGTTATGACCATTGTGTAATGATTGCTCTTGGACCTGCATTAATGAGACAAAGAAACGGTTGTTGACTGTTAACGGTTAGTACGGTCGTACGACCGTCTTGAGTCTCGGGCGTCGGTCGTATGAAACTTACGACTGTCATAGAAATATACGACGATATAAATGATTGTAAATAATCTGCATGACCTTATCTTAATACAAGAATGGTCTTACATAAATGTCATATGTATTTTTTTACCGTCGATCGTGAGGTGCGGATTTTTACCCAAACAATTTTCTTATAGCCATTCCTACTTCAAAACTTTTATCTTTTCACCAATGTGGGATGATGAAACTCAACCACACAAAAACATTCATCCCTTCTTTTTTTTATACTCATCTCATAATTCAAACTTGCATCTTCTCACCAATGTGGGATGATGCAAAATTAGGGTAAGCTAAATTAAGTCAACCACATGAATCAAGACAAAAGCATCCATCCCTCCTTTCTTATAGCCACTTCCTACTTCAAAACTTTCATGTTTTCACCAATGTGGGATGATAAAACTCAAACACATTTCAATGTTTGTGGAATACTCTCATGATGCCAAGTCATTCTTGGTGGTTTCTCCTTGGTTTCTCTTTTAATTTTGCCTAATAATTTTTTCCATTTGGTTAGTTTTGACCCAACCGTGGTTATATATATTGATGTCGATATTGATTGAGTATTGTAAAATGAGTCAACTTTATTTGTTAAATATATATATATATATAGATTTTTTTTTGCAAAAATAAGGTAGGCTAAATTGACTCAACCGTAGGAGTTGACAAAAAAACATGCATCTCTACTTTCTTATACAAACTTCATTGTTCATACTCCAAACTTGTATCTTCCCACCAATGTGGGACGATGCAAAAATAAGGTAACCTAAATTGAGATGACCACATGAATTAACACGAAAGCATACATCCTCTTTTTCTTATAGTCATTCCTATTTCAAAACTTTTATCTTTTCACCAATGTGGGATGATAAAACTCAATCGCATTTCAATGTTTGTGGAATACTCAACTTTCATGATGTCACCTCATTCGACTTGATTGTTTCCTTTAATATATATAAATAAAAGGGATGGTGCCTTGCAAAAAAAGGGATGGTGAAAAGCAACTAGCCCAGACTTGAGATGGTTAGCTAAAATTAGCCAACCACATGAGTACATATAGAGGGTCAACTAAAATAAGCTAACCCATGAGTTTTCACAAAGACTTTCTCTTCTCCTAATAAATACCCATATCATTCTTTCATTCTATCATCTCCTCACCAACGTGGGATAACCAAAATGCACCAAATTTCAAGATTTGATGAATACTCAAATGTCATTGTGTCACCTCATTCTTGGTGGTTTCTCCTTTAATATATATACTGATTGTTTAATTACTTTCTTATTTTTTATTTATCTATTTATCTATTTATTTTTCATGATTTTCTTATTTAAATTATCTTTTATAAAGCTAAAATTCTCAATTTGGCTTTAGTTATGTCATAAAACTGCAATGTTCTTTTTAAGTTCCTCCATCTCAGAGGTACAAATTACAACAATCAGTCTCCATCTTCAAAATATAAATTTCAATCTATAAGCAAATACTAAGGGTGCGTTTGGTTCGCAGAATGATTTCTGAAGGAATGGAATCTGTCAAAGGAATTGAAATCTGGAAGGAATTGAAATGGAATGTTGTCATGTTTGACCACATGTTTGGTTGACAGAATTGGAATGGAATCTGTCAAAAGAATTTGAATCTGTCTGTTTGGTTCACAGAATGTAGCTTTGGAATTGGAATGAATTTTCAACAAATGACCAAAATACATTTTTTATAAAATAATTATTAAATACTTTAATGTGTAAAAAATATAATATACACAACCCAAAAATAAAAAATAAAATAAAAATAAAAACTAAATGTATTAAATTATATTAATAAAAAATAAAAATAAAACTAAATAAAAAAAATTAAAATTAAAATTAAAAAATAAAATTAAAATAAAATTAAAATTAAAATTAAAAACCAAAGTATTATATTAAATGAAGGTATTTTTGTCATTTAGGCAAATTTGGATGGAATGAAATTCAATTACATCCATTTTGTAAAGGAATGGTGAATTCCTTATTTGGGTGGAATTCATGGAATTCAATTCCATTCCATTGCAAACCAAACAGCGCAATGGAATTTGGTCAATGGAATTGACCATTCCAATTCCGCCCAATTCCGTCGAAATCCGCCGAACCAAACACACCCTAAATATTTTTTCATTATTTATTTACTTTTTAACGAGTTTATTCAGTTAACTTTGCTTGATCATTTAATGACATTTAGAAATTTTCATGATTGTTATTGACTATTTCTAATTTTTGTCTTAATCATGTTCAATTATTTTGAAAATTCATTTGCAATCTACTAGAGAGAGAGAGAGATTAAATGTTCTAAGTTCGATTTCAATTGAAAATTAGTTCCTGACAAATCTTGACTATGAAATTATAATAGATGATTTTGCTTTTATAAATGATAAAAAAATTATGTTCAAAAAATAGTAATGCCTAATTATTTGTTTTCATTTTGGACAAATGTATGTAATAGTGTTAATTTATTATTAGACTAATAAACTATACGTGCCATAAATTACAAGTTTTACTTATTATGTAATTACTTCTAATTTTGTTACTATTTAACATTTTACTCATGTCACCAGATTAATCGTAGGAGATTTATGAGCATTAATTTAACGATATAAATTTCATTATGATTTCTTTTAATTATTGTTTATAACTATTTTATACTTTCATGTATATTCTAAACTAAAACGATTTGTTTTAATTTAGTAATAAAAACTTAATAAATAATATAACTGAAAAAAATATAGGGTCACATTTAGATTTGTACAAGGCCTCCAAAACGTCAGGAACGGCCCTGCGAAGCCTTGAACCTTCGCGCTAACCGTTCGCTTTCTCATTAGCCCGGTGACTAAGAAGTGGGTTTGCGCTTGAATTTGGCGAACACACTGTGTTGTACGCTAAGATGTTCACCTTGTAGACGGAGGAGATATAGAAAGTGTGTCGTGCTTGATTCATAAGATTCTATAGTAAAACCACTATATTGTTTCGCAATTACCTGATAGGGGCATTTGAAGATGGATGATTAAGATAGCAGATTGAGTATGAGAACGTATTGTTATCGTAGCTGGACATAAGGGAATTGGACATGTTCGGAGGGGGTAAATGAAACACCCTAAAAACCACAATAAATTTAAACCTTATTTTATCATAATAATTTACAACATCTTCCCAAAAGTTTTCATTCACAAACGGATGATTAGTTACAAGGTCTAATTATTACTGAAATATCATAAACAACCGACTAATCTAATTCATAACCAATAACAACAGATTTTATGGGTTGTCTATAATATCTCCAAAATAATCCTTGTTCTACTAAATTCTCCAACGTAGCTCCAAAGCATAACTTTAGAACTTCTCGACACTCATCCCTGCTTATCCCTTCCCGAGCTAGTACCTGGTAAGAAGATTTAATTTGAAATATTAGGCTTACGCCTAGTGAGAACATCCAATTTTCAAATTAAAACTTTATGAGCTTTAAAAACCAAAACTGTAAACACAACATATAATTTAACCTGCTCGCAATCTTTCTTACCGTACACATAACATCTATCGATGACGGGAATCATACCCGATTCTATGAGTATGACAAACACTCAGTAAGTCATAGAATCATGTTCAAGAGCCTACTACGAATCACACGGATTCTAGATCATTGCTCAAGTCCAATAAATTACAACTAGTCCATGCCTATTTCTTAGAGTGGAAATAGAAATAGCAATTATATCTTGCCTATTTCACATTTTCACGTCACAGTACAAACGGGAATAGCAATCATGTAATACCCCGGGTAAGTTCGTTAGTTAAAATCCTTTTTTCCGTTAAATTTAGTTAACCTTAAAGTTGGATGTTAGGGTAAGTTTGGGTAAATTATAAGTTTAGGGGTGTTTGGGTCATTAAAGAGAAGTTCAAGGTTCATTTGGTAGTTGTGGTTTGATATTACCCCTTAAGCATCAGATAGTATTCTGATAACCTAAATTTAGAAAGTGTATGTGTGTGTGGAGGCGAAAAGGAGCAGAAGAAGAAGGTTACGGTTTCTACATCAATCGATTGGGTTAGAAGCGATTTTAAGGTAATTTCCTTTATATCTTGTGTTTGTAATCATGAGTAGAAGATATCTATCGGTTTAGAAAGTTTGATTTTAGTGATTTGTGTTAGTTTCAATTGAATCTGAGAAATTGGAACCGACTGTGTTCTTGAGAGTCCCGGGGAAGTCCCGGTAGACTCCCGGTCATTTCGACTCCCGGTAGTGTGGAGTCCCGGTATAGTCGACTCCCGGTATTGTTAACTCCTGGTACTGAGAAGTCCCGGTACTGAAAAGTCTCGGTACTGAGAAGTCCCGGTACTGAGAAGTCCCGGTACTGAGAAGTCCCGGTACTGAGATGTCCCGGTACCCTGCGTAGTCCCGGTAGTTGTTAAGTTTTGACAATTGGTTGCAGTAAGCAGTGAATCAGTTGGGGATAGGAACTTGGTAGGTTTTATATGATTGGCTTGTAAGGCAATATATATACTTTAAATTATTTCAGATTCTGTGGAGTCGTGGTAAGAGATAAGACCATTTTGAAAGGAGCTTGCGAGCGTGTGTAATAATCGAAACAGGTGAGTTTTACTTTAAAAGTATTTTTAACTGGAATACATATATGTATGGTTTGGGAATGTGATAATTGGTGATTACGTGTTTATATGTATGGTATATGTGAATTATAATATATTGAGGTATTATATTTACATGAGTATTATAATGTGTTATAATACGTTGGCCGGGCTTAGGACCGGTATGTTTGGCTATAGAATTCGTATAGCGTTGTTTGGCTGTAGATGTTGTACAGCGTTGTAAATTTATTAGTTGGCTTGCAACCAACTAATATGGCCAGGAGGAATGAGAAGGGAAGGTATATGATGTGTGAGTTCAAATTGATATATTTGATCGTGCTGTGTGATTTATATAAATAAGGTTTATATATATATATATGATTTCGAACTAACAAGGATTTTTCTCACTTAGACCCTTAGGTCTAACCCTCATTTTTGTTTTAAAAATATGTATTCCAGGTGGTGGATCGAGTAAGAGCAAGTAATTAGAGTAACCGATTGAGGGCTTTTGTGAAGGATTATATGATGAAGATTTTGGCATGTTTAGCAGTTGTATTACAATATTAAATGTTATGTATGTATTTAGTACATAGTTTATAATAGAATGGCTTCTGCTAAATGTAAAAGACTACGGGACCGTACTTGTAATATGATGTCTCTTTTGTTATATCGATGTTGTGTTACATTATGTGATTTGTTGTGTATATGGGAATTGGGTTGTTACAAATGGTATCAGAGCCTTAGTTTAAGGGATTTAGGTATTTGTATCTGTACCTAGACTTAAACTGCATGTGAAGTAGGATGTCCCTATCATTATAGAACCTTGGGATGATGAAGTATAAAAGGGAAGAAGGAACATCATATAAGGTAATTTCAGATTACACCTGGCCAGTGTAATTGTAACGTCCCAGATTTATTGACAAGCAAACAACCATAAATAAACATTCGAATTACATAAAACCTTGTCTTTACGTCATCAATAATTCATACTAAACAATATTGACAGCGGAAGTCTCTAAATCCACAGCCGAGAACTATTCTATACATAACGTAGACAAAATCTTGGAGACGCCCTAAGCTCCAAGTCCTTTCTTATCGCCACCTAGTTCTTACTTGAAGAACCCATAGCACGCTTACCTGAAAATGGTTTAGTTTTGAAAAGCGAGGGTTAGACCAAAAGGTCTAGTGAATTCCCTCCGAATATAGCATATAAAGACGTTTGGAAAACATTTATCAATGACCATAAATATCATCAAACATGGTTCTGCACTGTGTAGTGGATCACATAATCATATTGCGATCAGGGCCCCAGTAGACTCCCTTCTCGCCGCTTTGGAATCCCCACGGACTCCCCTCTACCGGATAGGAGGGAAACGGATTCCAACCCACCGGTCTATCATACATAACCAAGAATCCTAAGACCCCGAGAACCTCTCTTTGATCCCACAGTGCAGACCGACTCCATATAGTGTACACATACGTTCATGCAAACATGTAAACATGCCGACTATGCTCTTTATAAACCATGTCTTTCATATAGTCATGCTTAAACATTTCTTTGAATAAAGTAAGTGCAATCGTGGGAAACATGCAAGTCAGTTCGTAAACGTTTCATGCTCATTAAGAACCATAATCAGTTAAAACATGTATCACTTTGCGTTATAAAAAGGATTTAGGGAACTCACCTTGCTTGACGTACAACGCACTTCTTAAATACTTCCAAGCTAACCCAAACGAACACCTAAGGCAATAGATTCACATCAGAATAAACATTTCGCCCTTCTGTCCGGAGAACTCAATCCGAACACAGCTATTGTTCGGATACCTCTACTGTCCGGATACACCTTTCCGGATACAGCTATTGTCCGGATACCACTATTCTTCGGATACAACACTTTTCCGGGCGTAACACTTTTCCGGACGCAACACTTTTTCGGACGCTAGATTTATCCGGGCAAAACTACCCGGACACTAAGCTTATCCGGAGACTTCAGCTACCCGGATACTAAGAAACACCCGGACACTCTCACAGGGTACTCACCCGGACACCTGCAAAATCGTCCGGACACTACCGAATAAGAACGTCCGGACTCTACGGCTGTTCGAACTTAGGATTCTTAAAAGTGATTTACACTCGATTATAGTCACTAGTTTGATTAGATAACCACAAGGGTTCATCCACCAACTCCAAACACTCACTTAATCCATTTATAATCCTCTAAATCGGTTCATTAAGACAAATACCCACAAAACCCATTTCGAGGGAAAATGGTGAAAACTCAAAGAATCATCCAAATAAATCTTTTGGATCCAAACCAATTAACAAGAGGAGTACAACAACAATCAGAAGAATTCGAAATGAAAGATTTACCTTACTTAATCTTCTTTGAGTCACTTCCTCCTTGAATTCATCTCAAGCTCTTCTTTCTTCTTCCTTCTCTTTGTCTTAGCCGCCAGACACAACCCACAAATGCCAAATACTGATTTCTAAAACAAAAGAGGGACTGCCCTAGGGATTTGAGGCCATACATACTATTCACTAATTGCCCTAAGGCCTCTCAAGTCCAACTTTCATTCTTTAATCTTCGGCCCCCAAACTTTCGATACCTACTTAGAATTTCGGGTTGTTACAACACTCCCCCCTTAAAAGAATTCCGTCCCCGGAATTCCTTATTGGGAAAAGATGCGGGTATCTTGCCCACACCAAAACTGACACTTCCCCAAGGTAAAACCACTTCTGACCCAGACAAACACCTCATTTAATTTGAAACAGTAAACAATGAGTGCACTTCCTTCAATTCTTACGGTACTCCTAACTCGTAGGCTATTGTTCCTACCCGATCGACCTTGACAACAGAAGATTAACTAAGGCTTCTCAAGCATCTATACTTCCTTTAAGGAGGAACCTGGCTAAATCTCCGTCACAACATAGTATTCACTTACCAAGAGACAAACACACACTTGACAGCTTGGCACCAGGCCAAACCCGTACGTCCCGACAACTCACAACCCAGAGTTCCTTCGTCGCAATACAAGCAATCCTAGATCACTTCCCTCAACCAACAATCGTCTAAGCGGCCAACATTTCCCTTACTCAGACCACCTCGACCACAGTTCGTCAACCAACTCTCTTATCCTCATCACTTCACCACTCCATACTTATACGCAACTAAGAGTAGGAACCTCCAAACCCATTGTTGAAGTGTTCACCTACTCAAATTAAACTTATCCTGAAACACATAAATTCCTCGCTGATTGCCACGTTCGCTCAGACATATAACACATAACTTCGGTTATCCTCACTCAACTGGGAGGAGTAACCATGGTCACACCATACTATTCTCACTAGCTCAATCACTGCACGACCAATTCATTTATACATTTCTCACAAGGTCACTTAACTTAACTCATTCAGTCATCTAATCCACTTCTTTCCTGCACAACATCATACACAAATCCCTTCCTCAAAACTCGTTCCAAAAGTTCGCACCTTTATCACTGACAATCTACATAACACAGCACCCTTCTGGTATTACTGCCACATTTACTACTTCCAATTTTCTCACTTAATCCGACATACTATCTTCACCTCCCCACGTTAGCGTGGAGCACTGCTCATCAAACATTAATTGCCCCTCTCTCCTGACCTATCCACATGCTGATAACACTTTCTCAATACTTGCATAACCAAACGGTTGCACCAAAGTCCTAACTTAAGGCATTCAAACAAGTCGTCTTGAAACGACACTAGAGTTCGACGTCACTACACATTCTTTACTCTCCAACTTTTACTTTCTCAGACAATTCTTTCACTCATATACCACAGCTCACACTCTTTCAGGAATTCACCTCTATTCCACCTCTTTTGACTAACACACCCATCATTTCTTTAAACTTCCACTGATCCCAAAGTATGTTTTCTTAACGACTCTTACAACCACCAAACAATTGGTTTCTTATTTGAGTAACTACTCACCACCCCTCTGTCGTCCTATTCCGAACATAATCATACTACGACGTCAACTTACACCCTACGGACTCCAACGATCCGGTTAACAAATCGTACACCTCAACCGAAACCCACAAAAGGTTTCTATCTGGTGCTTCCTCTCCCTCTAACATCACATCACTATGACACTAGCTGGCACGTTTATCCTGACCAATACTGTCACTACACTTTCGTACACCCTTTGCCCATAACATCACACTGCAGACCTGATTTCTCAAGATTATTCACACAATTCGACCTTGCCTTCATATCCTCCTGAATACCAAAATCGAGTCTATCTTGCTACTTAGTCCTTTCCAACTTGGTGAACTATAACTCGCGAGTTCTCAATTAGCTCAAACACAAACATTCTAGCTAGCTCCTTACTATCCGAACCTCTTCATTGACACGACAGGTTTCTTTACTGACTGATATAGTCTACACTCACTCCGATTGTACTACACACTTTATTCTTATATGGGCCTTCCACACCTCGTAAGTAGGACACTTAATCAACAACAGCGGTCTCTCACTAACTTAGCACCTCCACAAGGTGTTCTACCAACCTTCGACCTTCTGGTTCAAGCCTTCGGTCTTAACCATCTTGCACGACTGTCGACCTCTACAATAGACAACCTGTAGCTACATTCTTAACCTATTCTTCAACATGGGTTCTTTACGGGACCTATTCCTCCCAATATATCATAATTAACTTCATAACCCGTCGCCCCTACTTCAAAACTTACTCAAGTAACATCAATGTTACCAGCTCACCTTAAAACTCAAATCCCATACTGTGGACCTTTCATTTCTGCCTCACAACACTACTCATAAAGAGTTGCTAAAACCAATACCTTGATGACTCCTAGTCCTTCCTCCGAACACCATCGCCCTTCGGCAATTGTGTTCTCAATCACCTAGCAAGGGTACAGACCCTCATACACCCGACACTATCATTCATCCCCGACTCCTCCAGGGTCCAACTCTCCTTTTAAACACATAAATCATAACTACATACGTTCTCCCCTGACTTGTCCAACGCCTCTCCGCTCTCGGAGTTCTTCCTTACCTAAAAATGTAATACTCTACGGCCTAGTGGTTTCATAGCCTTCATGCATGACAATACAGTAAATAAATCTTTTCGCACATTTCATCATTTTAAATAACAACGTTTGGGAAACATTTGGGTACACAAGACCCCAACACTTTTATAGCTTCAACGCCCTGCACAACTATTCGAGAATCGTTTGCATGCATCTTTCCGGGAACCTTAATCTTACTCATTCCTGAACAGCGTTAATATGACAGTAATACGTTGAAAGAAAAATCCTTTCATACGACACAATTCCGAAAGAGATTATCGACGCCAAGTAAACCCAGTCGGTTCTCACACCCTTCTGTATGATATCAACAGGTTAAACTCATTTGGATTGTAAAAGTTTTGCTGACAAATGTTTTCTCGATCTTTTTGTAACAATTTAACTTATCATGAAAGTGTGAAATACCTTGCAACCCGTTAGACTCAAAATTTCAATGTGCAATGTGAATGAAATCACTTTTTTCTTTAAACATACGTGTGCACGTTCTGACTCATTTTCGATCGAAATTTATATTTAAACATTTAAATTGAATCGTGAAAAATTTCATGTTACATAAAAGAACGCCATGCATGAGACTCTACTTGCAATTGAAGGCTATTCACTCTAACAAGGCCAACCATTGTACTTACGCAACTTATCCTTGACACTCCACCTACGACCAATGGTCGCCCCTTCGATCATGCAATAACTTGCTGAACACGCTTTCCACATCTCACTTACTCAACCATTTCATACTATTTCGCTTTAATCAACTATCTCACTTTCCCTTTCTACATGGTTTCATTTTACTATAGGCATCTCGTTTCATTTACCCTGCCCAAGAAAAGCTCGATTAAGAATCTAGAGCTCCATTGATACTTTCACGATTTCGACACAGTCCTTCCTTACCATCCCGACTGATCTATTCCATGATTCCTAGAACTGGAACTCTCTCGAAACAGGAGCCCTACCCAAACTCAAACATTCATCCTCTCCGAATCCACGAAGAGCTACCTCTAGACGACTCATGATATTCTATGCAACATTCCTTCTCTACGATGTACACACCTCACAACATAAGTGACTTCTCATGAAACCTCCCCAACAAGGGGCCTCAGTCTACCCCTCAGGGGATCTTACTGACACTCTAAAGTACTGAAACAAGACATAAACATTAGCCCTCCCAGTCATAGTACTAAACTGAAAGAAACCGACAATTAATTCTTGCTAGACATGACACCACAGATTTGCTATAAGTAATGTATTGTAAGCACGCACATGTACCTGTAAGTTCGTAATTACACTGGCCATGTGTAATCCCAAACTTACCTTACACGTTTGTCCTAGGCACCTTATTTCTAAGCGCATTTAGTGATCGTTCCTAGAGGCAATCCTATGTCTCGGCTGCGTTCCTCATCTTACAGTTTAAGTTTAGGCCCGAATGGTCACCTAAATCCCTTAAACTAAGGCTCTGATACCATTTGTAACGTCCCAGATTTCTTGACAAGCAAACAACCATAAATAAACATTCGAATTACATAAAACCTTGTCTTTACGTCATCAATAATTCATACTAAACAAAATTGACAGCGGAAGTCTCTAAATCCACAACCGAGAACTATTCTATACATAACGTAGACAAAATCTTGGAGACGCCCTAAGCTCCAAGTCCTTTCTTATCGCCACCTAGTTCTTACTTGAAGAACCCATAGCACGCTTACCTGAAAATGGTTTAGTTTTGAAAAGCGAGGGTTAGACCAAAAGGTCTAGTGAATTCCCTCCGAAGATAGCATATAAAGACGTTTGGAAAACATTTATCAATGACCATAAATATCATCAAACATGGTTCTGCACTGTGTAGTGGATCACATAATCATATTGCGATCAGGGCCCCAGCAGACTCCCTTCTCGCCGCTTTGGAATCCCCACGTACTCCCCTCTACCGGATAGGAGGGAAACGGATTCCAACCCACCGGTCTATCATACATAACCAAGAGTCCTAAGACCCCGATAACCTCTCTTTGATCCCACAGTGCAGACCGACTCCACATAGTGTACACATACGTTCATGCAAACATGTAAACATGCCGACTATGCTCTTTATAAACCATGTCTTTCATATAGTCATGCTTAAACATTTCTTTAAATAAAGTAAGTGCAATCGTGGGAAACATGCAAGTCAGTTCGTAAACGTTTCATGCTCATTAAGAACCATAATCAGTTAAAACATGTATCACTTTGTGTTATAAAAAGGATTTAGGGAACTCGCCTTGCTTGACGTACAACCCACTTCTTAAATACTTCCAAGCTAACCCAAACGAACACCTAAGGCAATAGATTCACATCAGAATAAACATTTCGCCCTTCTGTCCGGAGAACTCAATCCGAACACAGCTATTGTTCGGATACCTCTACTGTCCGGATACACCTTTCCGGATACAACTATTGTTCGGATACCACTATTCTCCGGATACAACACTTTTCCGGATGCAACACTTTTCCGGACGCTAGATTTATCCGGGCAAAACTACCCGGACACTAAGCTTATCCGGAGACTTCAGCTACCCGGATACTAAGAAACACCCAGACACTCTCATAGGGTACTCACCCGGACACCTGCAAAATCGTCCGGACACTACCGAATAAGAACGTCCGGACTCTACGGCTGTTCGAACTTAGGATTCTTAAAAGTGATTTACACTCGATTTTAGTCACTAGTTTGATTAGATAACCACAAGGGTTCATCCACCAACTCCAAACACTCACTTAATCCATTTATAATCCTTTAAATCGGTTCATTAAGATAAATACCCACAAAACCCATTTCAAGGGAAAAATGGTGAAAACTCAAAGAATCATCCAAATAAATCTTCTGGATCCAAACCAATTAACAAGAGGAGTACAACAACAATCAGAAGAATTCGAAATGAAAGATTTACCTTACTTAATCTTCTTTGAGTCACTTCCCCCTTGAATTCATCTCAAACTCTTCTTTCTTCTTCCTTCTCTTTGTCTTAGCCGCCAGACACAACCCACAAATGCCAAATACTGATTTCTAAAACAAAAGAGGGGCTGCCCTAGGGATTTGAGGCCATACATACTATTCACTAATTTCCCTAAGTCCCCTCAAGTCCAACTTTCATTCTTTAATCTTCGGCCCCCAAACTTTCGATACCTACTTAGAATTTCGGGTTGTTACAGTAATCATGATCTTACAGGTACATGTTTGAACCAGAATACCTTGTTATATGGGGTATATGCTTAAGTGTATATTAACCTTGTTTGAATCTACAGAATGGCAAGTGGTACTAGACGAAAGAACCGAGGAGGAGGAAACCCGAATAGTACTAATCCGCCGATAGGAACAGGGGACAGGGGAGGCGGAACTGGGGGCAGAGTCGGGGTAGAAATGGGGGTAGAGACGGAGGTCGAGCCGGAGGCAGAGTCCAGCCACATGGTACAGAGTTCGTTACCAGGGATGATCTAATGGCAGAAATGGGAAGACTGTTGGCTAGCATACAAACAATGTTTGATCGAAACCGTCATAATGAAGCTGAAATACCGGATCTCGGACCGGAAGATGAAATGCCAATCACATCGACTGTTGTACCAGTACAAAGGAGGTGCAACTACAAAATGTTTTTAAGCTGTAGACCTCCGACCTACTCAGGAGACAGTGATCCAGTGAAAGCAATGAGATAGATGAAGGAAATAGAAGTTATTTTCAAGACGAGTAAGTGCGCTGACGAAGATAGAGTAGTGTATGGAGCAGCAATGTTAAAGGGGGATGCTTTGTATTGGTGGGAATCTTTTATTCATTCTAAAGGATCTGATGTTTACTCTACCCTCTCTTGGGAAGAATTTGTGATAGCCTACGGGAAACAATTTTGTCCCCAAGTAGCCGTCAAACAACTGGAAGGGGAATTTATGAACTTACAACAAGGAAACTTATCCGTTCGAGACTACACCGCTAGCTTTCTGGAAAAGTCTCGGTTCGCAGAATACTACGTTGCTACGGAGACGATGAAGACGAAAAGGTTTATCTTTGGGCTGAACTCAGAAGTCAGAAGGCTAGTGACTGCAAAAGGACCCGATACCTTCTCAGCTGCAGTTGATGTCGCGGAGAATGTTGAAAGAGATATTAGAAGGGATGCTGGCGATAAAAGTATCGGGAAGAGAAAGTGGGAAGGACCACAACACGATCCGAAGAAGTCCCGATTTCAGAGGTATGATAACCGTCCGCTGTTTCGACCAGCGGAAAGACCATGTCAGAAGTGCAACCGTGTCCACCAAGGAAATTGCCAAGGTGATTTACGAGCGTGTTATAAGTGTGGGAAGACCGGGCACGTCATTAAAGATTGTAAGGTAACGCGGTTATGTTTCTTATGCAATTCTCTGGATCACCTTCAGTCGGACTGTCCGCGGGGGAGGATACAACAAGGTGGGTCATCGGGCAGGCCAGCGATTGTTAAACCAGGAATACCAAGACTGGAACCGCCAGTAACTTGGGGTCGCGCATTTCAAATGACTGAAAAAGAAGCGTAGGAAACTCCGGATGTGGTCACCGGTACATTTTTAATAAACTCTACACGTGCTAAAGTGTTATTTGATTCCGGTGCAAACCGATCGTTTGTGTCTCCTGCATTTGCTGCTTGCTTGTGTTTGAAACCTAAAATGCTATAACATGCTCTATCAGTAGATACGGCAAATGATAATCAAGTGTCAGTTAAAGAAGTATTTGATGACTGCGTGATAAATATAGAGGAGTGTAGAGTGTCGATACAATTGTTTCCTATAACTTTGATAGAATTTGACGTCGTGGTGGGAATGGACTGGTTAGCCGAGAATCAGGCTAACATAGCGTGTGATAAGAAGTTAATAAATGTGGTATTACCTGAGAAGGGACCGGTAGTGATTTATGGTGATCGTAGGAATCATCAGTCTAGCCTTATATCTATGATAAAAGCCCGTAAGTGTGTGAATAAGGGTTGTCAGGGTTACTTGGCTTACGTGATAGATATTAAGCCAGAAAAGAATAGGATGGAAGATATTCCTATTGTTAGTGAATTCCCTGAAGTATTCCCCGAAGACTTGAATAGTCTTCCGCCTGTTAGACAAGTAGAGTTCGGTATAGACCTGATTCCTGGAGCCACTCCTGTAGCCCGTGCACCTTATCGTCTGGCACCTCCAGAGATGAAAGAGATGATGGCACAACTACAAGATCTATCCGATAAAGGGTTCATCAGACCTAGTTCTTCACCGTGGGGAGAACCAGTGTTATTTGTGAAAAAGAAGGATGGTTCGATGAGAATGTGTATCGACTACCGAGAACTGAATAAGCGCACGATAAAGAACAAGTATCCGTTACCCCGAATTGATGACCTCTTCGATCAGTTAGTTGGAGCTTGCTATTTCTCCAAGATTGATCTAAGATCCGGTTATCACCAGTTGAAAGTTAAAGAAGAAGACGTTCTAAAGACTTCTTTTCGAACAAGGTATGGACATCACGAATTCTTAGTGATGTCGTTCGGACTGACGAACGCTCCAGCTGCCTTTATGGATTTAATGAATCGGGTATGTAAGCCGTATCTCGATAATTTTGTTATTGTATTTATCGATGATATCCTTATCTATTCCCGATCCAAGGAAGAGCACGCGCAACATCTTCGTTTGATTCTGGAGCTACTGAAGAAGGAAAAGTTGTATGCAAAATTTTCTAAATGTGAATTCTGGCTACGGAAAGTTCAATTTCTGGGGCACGTGGTTTCTGAGAAAGGTATACAAGTTGATCCGATGAAAGTGGAAGCAGTTGAAAAGTGGGAACCGCCGAAGACAGCAACCGAAGTACGTAGTTTTCTGGGCTTAGCCGGGTACTATCGGAAATTTATAAAAGACTTCTCTCGTATCGCAACGCCTTTGACTAAGCTGACCCGGAAGAACCTGAAGTTTGAATGGAAAGCAGAACAAGACGAGGCATTCCGGATATTGAAAGAGAAACTGTGCAGCGCACCGATTCTATCACTACCTGAAGGTTCGGAAGATTTTGTTGTTTATAGTGATGCATCAAAACTGGGATTGGGATGTGTACTTATGCAGCGGGGAAAGGTTATTGCTTATGCTTCTCGTCAATTAAAGGATCATGAAAGACAGTATCCTACGCACGACATGGAGCTTGCAGCAGTTGTCTTCGCGTTGAAGATTTGGAGACATTATCTGTATGGTTCCAAATGTCAGATTTATACTGATCACAAGAGTCTCCAACACCTCTTTGATCAGAAGGAACTGAATATGAGACAAAGGAGATGGCTAGATTTGCTGAACGATTACGACTGTGAAATCCTTTATCACCCGGGAAAGGCGAATGTGGTGGCGGATGCGCTGAGTCGTCAAGAAAGGAGTGGAACAATAAAAGTTATTTCGCTACAAACTGAACTCCTACCCAACATATTTGACGAATTGCTGAAGTATCAAGTGGAAGCTTATCACGATGAACATCTGAAATCAGAACGGTTAGCGGGGATGTCAGCATTGCTAGTAAAAGATGATCGTGGGTTATTGTGTCTGGGAAACAGAGTGTGGGTACCTCGTTTGGGTGGGTTACGTGATCGTGTTTTACAAGAAGCTCATAAATCCCGTTTCTCTATTCACCCAGGTACAAACAAGATGTATAAAGACCTAAAGCAATTCTATTGGTGGCCGGGGATAAAAAGAGGGATTGCTCAGTATGTGGAAAGATGTGATACTTGTAAGAAAGTAAAGATCGAACACCAAAAGCCGTTTGGTCAACTACAACGGATAGAAATACCTATGTGGAAGTGGGAACAGATTACCACAGATTTCATCACGAAACTACCAACGACTCCGAAGGGATTTGATTCTATTTGGGTGATCGTCGACAGATTGACAAAGTCTGCACACTTTCTACCGATAAAGGAAACCGATTCGATGGAGCGATTAGCTAAGTTGTACATTGACGAAATAGTAACTCGACATGGAGTTCCAATCCCGATCATTTCTGATCGTGATAGTCGTTTTACTTCGAGATTTTGGAGAAGTTTTCAAAGGGAAATGGGGACACAGATAAAGTTAAGTACGACGTATCATCCTCAAACAGATGGGCAAAGTGAACGAACGATTTAGACCTTAGAAGATATGCCCCGGGATTGCATTGTTGATTTTGGGGGATCATGGGATAAGCACTTACCGTTGATTGAGTTTGCATATAACAACAGTTATCATTCCAGCATACAAGCGACACTGTTTGAAGTACTGTATGGTAGGAAATGCCGAACGCCTCTATGTTGGAACGAAGTGGGAGAGAAACAGTTAGTCGGGCCGGAAATAGTTCAATTAACTGCTGATAAGGTTACTCAAATTAGAGAAAGATTGAAAGTGGCTCAAGATAGACAGAAGAGCTACGCTGACCGACGTCTAAAGCCTTTGGAATTTCAAGTCGGGGATTTCATAATGTTAAAAGTTTCGCCATGGAAGGGAGTCATCCGATTTGGGAGACAAGGTAAACTTAGCCCAAGGTATATCGGACCGTTTGCAATTACAGAAAGGATCGGTGAAGTAGCTTACCGATTAGATCTTCCACCGGAATTGAGCAGGATCCATAATGCATTTCACGTATCGAACTTCCGAAAGTGTTTGGTTACTCCAGATCAGTCAATCTCCCTACCAGAAATACAAGTCGATGAAAGACTGAATTATGTGGAAGAGCCGGAAGCTATAGTTGATCATAAAGTTAAAGTGCTGCGGAATAAGGAAATCAGGCAAGTGAAAGTTCAGTGGAGGCATCATAGAGGTCAGGATGCTACGTGGGAATCCGAATCGGAAATGAGAGCCAAATACCCTCATCTTTTTGCTTAACTGAATTCCGGAACGTAATTCTTTTAAGGGGGAGATGATGTAATACCCCGGGTAAGTTCGTTAGTTAAAATCCCTTTTTCCGTTAAATTTAGTTAACCTTAAAGTTGGATGTTAGGGTAAGTTTGAGTAAATTATAAGTTTAGGGGTGTTTGGGTCATTAAAGAGAAGTTCAAGGTTCATTTGGTAGTTGTGGTTTGATATTACCCCTTAAGCATCAGATAGTATTGTGATAACCTAAATTTAGAAAGTGTATGTGTGTGTGGAGGCGAAAAGGAGCAGAAGAAGAAGGTTACGGTTGCTACATCAATCAATTGGGTTAGAAGCGATTTTAAGGTAATTTCCTTTATATCTTGTGTTTGTAATCATGAGTAGAAGATATCTATCGGTTTAGAAAGTTTGATTTTAGTGATTTGTGTTAGTTTCAATTGAATCTGAGAAATTGGAACCGACTGTGTTCTTGAGAGTCCCGGGGAAGTCCCGGTAGACTCCCGGTCATTTCGACTCCCGGTAGTGTGGAGTCCCGGTATAGTCGACTCCCGGTATTGTTAACTCCCGGTACTGAGAAGTCCCGGTACTGAGAAGTCCCGGTACCCTGTGTAGTCCCGGTAGTTGTTAAGTTTTGACAATTGGTTGCAGTAAGCAGTGAATCAGTTGGGGATAGGAACTTGGTGGGTTTTATATGATTGGCTTGTAAGGCAATATATATACCTTAAATTGTTTCAGATTATGTGGAGTCGTGGTAAGAGATAAGACCATTTTGAAAGGAGCTTGCGAGCGTGTGTAATAATCGAAACAGGTGAGTTTTACTTTAAAAGTATTTTTAACTGGAATACATATACGTATGGTTTGGGAATGTGATAATTGGTGATTACGTGTTTATATGTATGGTATATGTGAATTATAATATATTGAGGTATTATATTTACATGAGTATTATAATGTGTTATAATACGTTGGCCGGGCTTAGGACCGGTATGTTTGGCTATAGAATTCGTATAGCGTTGTTTGGCTGTAGATGTTGTACAACGTTGTAAATTTATTAGTTGGCTTGCAACCAACTAATATGGCCAGGAGGAATGAGAAGGGAAGGTATATGATGTGTGAGTTCAAATTGATATATTTGATCGTGCTGTGTAATTTATATAAATAAGGTTTATATATATATGATTTCGAACTAACAGGGATTTTTCTCACTTAGACCCTTAGGTCTAACCCTCATTTTTGTTTTAAAAATATGTATTCCAGGTGGTGGATCGAGTAAGAGCAAGTAATTAGAGTAACCGATGGAGGGCTTTTGTGAAGGATTATATGATGAAGATTTTGGCATGTTTAGTAGTTGTATTACAATATTAAATGTTATGTACGTATTTAGTACATAGTTTATAATAGAATGGCTTCTGCTAAATGTAAAAGACTACGGGAACGTACTTGTAATATGATGTATATTTTGTTATATCGATGTGGTGTTACATTATGTGATTTGTTGTGTATATGGGAATTGGGTTGTTACAAATCATCCCTTGCCCATTCCACGTTTCTCAAATATAATGGGAATAGCAATCATCCCTTGCCCATTCCACATTTACCAAACATAATGGGAATAGCAATCATCCCTTGCCCATTCCACATTAATCAAATATAAACGGGAATAGAAATCATCCATTGCCCATTCCACGTTTCTCATCATCTTTCGAAATGGAATTACAATTTACTTTATGCATATTCCTCATTTCAGGTCAACGGGAATTACAAGTTACTTTATGCCTATTCCACGTTACAAAGACTGCCAGTGCCTAGGGATCCATTACACTTTACTAGCGTATATGCATAACAACATAAACACGCAACATCTCGTATCATATTCTCAACGCTAAGAATACTAGATAACCTATCGTATTCTTATCCTCAAATGCCCCCCTTCGGCGACTTAGCACGGGAACGCCCTTGCGGGGTCTGGGGGCAGCGTCCCTAGATTTTTTTTAGAAAAACTTATCCAGATAATACATCCGGAACTATATCTGGAAAATCCATTATCCGGAACATTTCCGAATCCGGTACAATCCGGAATTACCCGGAACCGGGACCCAAATGAGACCGGGACTTAAATCGAAACCGGATCCCAATACCGGATCTCAAATCCATTCCGGATCCTAATATCGGATCTCAAATCCATTCCGGATCCTAATACCGGATCTCAAATCCATTCCGGATCCTAATACCGGATCTCAAATCCATTCCGGATCCTAATACCGGGACTTGAAGCCGGGACTTCGATCTGTACATCAATTTTTTACTCTAAAAGCTCATATATGTTCCATTTCTTGGTCAATTCAATCCCAATACATATTTACCAAATCATTCAGACAGTTTACTACCAAATATCTTACTCAATTTCAATTAAAATCATTTGGACGAAGATGAACTCACCTGATTGAAAAGTCGAATTCGATTGAAATCAAAATCAGTAATCCCAGTTCAATCTTCTTTCCCCAAAACGCTTCAGTAACCTAACAACAGACTTATTTGTGAATATCAATTCTTATGAAACTTACTTGAAGGAACCGATTGGATGTTCTTACCAAATTCAATTTCTTCTGCTTCTTTCCTGGACCCTGGAACCGACTCCAACAACACACAATTGAGATAAGTCCCAATTTCTTAGCCGACTCCCCATTTTATACCAACTTAACTTTCATCAAATGACCAAACCAACCCCAAACTTTCCAAAATGATAAAACTAACCCCCAGGTTTCATATTTTATAATTAGCCCAATACTTTGACTAATTACTCTTTTGACCCTCTTTAATCAAAACTTAGTAAAATTTTGATCATGGAATTTCAAGGTGTTACAGCAAAGGGCAAGTAGTTTAGCCAAGGATGTATCTTTATCCTACTTGATTTGTGATGGTTTTGTCTAGGGGTGCACAAAAATCCAAAACCTTGTAAAAAAATTCAACCGGTGTTAACTAGATACCTAATTGATACAAGATAACACAAACCCACAACTATTGAGTTGAATTGTTCAAATGTCTTCAAATCTAGCAATCTAACCTGAATAAACTCTAATTCTCATCCCCTAGATAAAGACTTAATCGGGTAATAACATTCATCTCTGATCCTCTTCTGGGTTATCGTCCACGTTTGACACAATGACTTATGTTGATGACGTTTGCTTCTGTAAAAAAACCTCGATTTGGATGTGGTGAAAGATTGGTCAATTACGAGAAAAAGAAGGTTGACCCCGATGACATTATCGATAAAGATACCCGAACCCGAAAATGAAATGGTTGACGAGTTGGTTTCGTTTGGTTGTAAAATTACGAAATTACCCTTGGGCATGTGAAGTTGTCACTTGTCATGGTATCTGTGGTTTAAAAAGGCATCCATATTTAATACTGGATCTGGATATTATTCTCACAGTAGTAACAATTGTAACGGAGAGAAGTGACGCCTACTTCACAAAAACCTTCGTCCCCCATTTTGATGCTCTTGCCCTAGAGTTTTAATCGCTAGATCTCTCTCAATTCCATTTCTCTTGTAGGTAAATCATCGTCTACACGCAATTCAATTCACTTTACTAGTAATTCACCATCAAATTTCAAGCAAATTACTCATTACAGTAGTGTATCAGCTGTGTTCCTTGAGGGTTTTCTAGGGTTTTGATCTTTCTTATGGTTTTTAGGTCTGATTTTGTGTCCAAGTTCAAGATCTTAATGTTCATGGGGGTTTTCAGTGGGTTTAGTACCAATTTTCTTGTTTAATTGAACTTCCGTCAGACCGAACCAGTTTGATTTGTGTCCGATTGATGAACATAGGTTTATGCTACGATATACCCGATTTGATTGTAGCTGGTGTATGAAGAATCAATTTTTTGGATTAGCATTCTCCGGTTATATTCGTTGCATGATCGTAGGATTTTTGCATCTGGTACTTTGTAGTGTATAATCAGTTTTCCATTGTATATAGTTAGCTATTTCATGTTGTCTGCTATGTTTAGCCTTAATAAAATTTTGATCGTTTCAGAAAGAAAAAAATGTGTGTATGATTCTCTAAGGGTATTCATCATCATCTAAATACTTTATAATCACAAAATGTATATGCAGGGTTAAACCCTAAAAGGAAAAGGAGAAGGAACAGGTCAACCGAAGAACCTAAAACTGGTTTCCTTCACCTTCTCCTGTCACCAGCTCCAATAACCTGAAAAGCAAGGGTTTGTGATGGTCTTTTGAGAGGGAGTGTGTGTGTGTGTGTGTAAAAGAATCCTAAATTGTTACTATTTGTACTATTTATAGGTTTTTTCTTCAATTCCATGTGCTCCCATATGTGTCCTGTTAAGATAGCTTCAGGTCACCAGCCACTAGGACCAAGGTGCTTACCCCATATCGAGCACCATATAGACAGGATATGACTTTAGTTATTGTAGTTCACGTGATTGTATGTGATTCTTGAATCAAGGAAGCTTTGGAATTTTCACCCATCTTTTAAACTGTGTAATATCTGTAGGTAATTAAAATTGTTTGATATCCATACCATCAAATTTGTAGCTACAAATAAGTAACAATTCAGCGAGACTTATTTGACATTTTGTTATTAGCAGGTAAGTTAACCATATACAGATTATAGACAGAGTTACAATGGCTGCTTCGGAAGAGAACAGTGCACTATTCCCGATCTTCATTTTAACGATGATTGCACTGCCACTTGTACCTTATACAATTATGCAGTTTTGCCGTGCTGCCTCAAAAAAAGCAAAGAGCATTAACTGCCAGTGTTCAGTTTGCTCACGGTCAGGAAAATACCGTAAATCAATATTTAAGAAGGCAATCATCTTCTTTTGAGTATACTTTTTATTTGGGTAATACACAAAAAAAAAAACATGCATTTTTCTGAACTTCTAATCTTAATTCTATTCACAGATCTCAAACTTCTCAACATGGAGTAACTTGACATTGGTGTTGTTATGGGTCGTCATGGGTGTCCTTGTGTACTATATCAAGCATATAAATCGGGAAGTAAGTAATTGATTTCAATAATCATGTCGGCCTTGTTATCCTGTGTAAATCCTTGCTTATCTTCTATTCAAGAATTGCTTAATTGGGTGCTTCATCTGACGGAACTGTTTTTGCTTCAATCAGATTCAAGTCTTTGAACCATTCAGTATTCTTGGAGTCCAACCTGGAGCTTCTGACTCTGAAATAAAGAAGGCATATAGGAGACTCTCTGTTCAATACCATCCTGATAAAAACCCAGATCCAGGTTGATATTTTTTTTTATCTTTGAGTTTACATATATAGGGGTTCAAACGAAAAGCTATACCTTATGCGAGAATGCGAGAACTGTGATATCATGTATGATACACAAGTTTAATCATATATGATTAAACACATGCTACAATGGGAATACATAGACGTTTAATCATATATGATTAAACACACCCACACGCCATTTAATCATATATGATATCACACTTCTCGCGTTCTCGCATAATGTTTAACTTCTCGCATGATCCTTCCTCTACATATATATATATATATACCTTCCATATGTTTACTGATGATTATTGTATTTCTTTTGCTTTGATAAAGATGCCCACAAGTATTTTGTGGAGTCCATTGCAAAGGCATATCAGGCACTCACAGATCCAATCTCTCGTGAAAACTTTGAAAAGTATGGTCACCCAGATGGTCGGCAGGTAGGCTCCTGTGTTTCATGTTCATCTGGAATAAAGTTCATTAAGTTTACATCTTAATAATGTTCTAACAACTGCGATTATGACATTGTGTTTTGATGTAGGGGTTTCAAATGGGAATAGCTCTTCCTCAGTTTCTGCTGAACATAGATGGTGCATCTGGTGGGATCCTATTACTATGGATTGTTGGGGTTTGCATTCTACTTCCGTTGGTGGTGGCTGTTGTATATCTATCTAGATCGTCTAAGTATACGGGAAATTATGTCATGCATCAAACTCTATCTGCTTATTATTACTTCATGAAACCCTCCTTGGCCCCGAGGTTTGGTTTATTAACTTCTTGTCCTCCCTTTTTTCTCTGTTGGGCAAGTATATTTCTCTTCTAACCTCTCTCTATATATATATATTTGTGCGTTGATTTTACAGCAAAGTTATGGATGTTCTGATTAAGGCTGCTGAATACATGGAGATTCCGGTTCGTAGGACTGATGGAGAACCCCTTCAGAAACTATTTATGTTAGTAAGAAGCGAGTTAAACTTGGATCTCAAGAATATAAAACAAGAGCAGGCAAAGTTTTGGAAGCAGCACCCAGCACTAGTAAAGGTAAAGTCTTTATGGAACTTAGAAATATGGGGAAACATTTTGGATTATGTGGCATTTTATTTTTTTACACCGTCTCAACTTTCCTTTTGCATTGTTTTCAGACAGAGTTGTTGATTCAGTCACACTTAACTCGTCAAACGGCAACCTTAACCCCAGAATTGCAGCATGACTTCAAGCGTGTGGTGGAACTTGCACCTCGCCTTCTTGATGAGCTGATGAAGGTATTTCTCGATCGTTGTTATAAAAATTAAAGCTTTATTTTATCCCAAGTATTCAGTTTTTACTCTTTAGCTGGAGAATGAGAGTAAATCATCTTTGTTTAACAAGGTATTTTTGTTTGTATATAAATAAGTTAATTTTCTAATGTTACTGTACACAGATGGCAGTCATACCACGCACGGCTCAAGGGCATGGCTGGCTGAGGCCTGCGGTCGGAGTTGTTGAGCTTTCTCAGTGTATCATCCAGGTAATGTAGTCAGCTCCTAATTTTATATATCTTGCTGAATAACGATCTAATAACAAATATATAAAACAGAAGGCAAATGAAATACTTGTTTGTTATTTGTGCACTTAATGCAGGCCGTTCCTCTTAGTGCAAGAAAAGCTACCGGAGGATATACAGAAGGTACTGCACCTTTTCTGCAGCTTCCTCATTTTAACGAGGCCGTGATGAAAAAGATAGCCCGCAAGGTAAAATTCAAAACAAGGATATATATAGGGTCAGGTTCAGGGGAAAACCTCAAAAAAACAGAAAACTAAGGAACACTTTGGTAGCCCTCCATTTGGACGGTATGCACTTGTGCATACTGGTAATTTGTAACATGCACACGTGCATATATGCACAAATGCATGATGCACTTGTGCATAAAACCAAAAAAACAACTTAACCTACTGGTATGCGTGTAGATGAAGGGCTATTAGGGTGTTCTTCAGTTTTTCGTTTTTTTAAGGTTTTCCTCTGAACCTCCCTCTCTCTCTCTCTATATATATATATATATATATATATAGATAGATAGATATGGGGTTCGTTTCATTTTCAAACCATGTAGTTTTTACAAACTCTACAAACCGATCTCAACCATACATTTAGATAATCAAGGGTGTTGATTAAATCACTTCCTAAATTTACTCTCAACCGCATTTTATAACCGCCTCAATATTTGAAAATAAACAAAATCAATGGTTGAGATTGGATTTGTAGAGTTTGTAAGAATTACATGGTTTGCAAGGGTAAGGTTCAGGGGAAAACCTCAAAAAATTGGAAGATTGAGGAACACCTGGGGTAAGCTCTTCATATGGACGGTATGCACTTGTGCATACAAGTAATTCGTAACATGCACATGTGCATAATTTTGTATGCACAAGTGCATACCGTCCAGATGAAGAGCTACCCGGGTTTTCCTCCGTTTTCCAATTTTTTTAGGTTTTCCCCTAAACCTTCCCCTCTCTCTCTCTCTCTCTATATATATATATATATATATATATATATGTTGGAATCTCCCGTCATCCCTCTATAAGGGCTCTTTATGAAGAGTAATCTAATCACATATTCTCACAATTTGAATTTGTTGTTGCAGAAAGTGAGAACTCTTCAGGAGCTCCGCGAAATGCCAATCGAGGACCGTGCTGAGTTGCTTTCTCAAGCTGCTGGTTTCTCCGAAGCAGAAGTCCAAGATGTAGAGTCGGTACTCGACATGATGCCTTCCATAACGGTTGAAGTCACTTGCGGGACTGAAGGTGAAGAGGGTATACAAGAAGGTGACATAGTGACTGTTCAAGCTTGGGTGGGCCTACAACGAACCAACGGTTTGGTCCGCGCTCTTCCCCATGCCCCATTCTACCCTTTCCACAAGGAAGAAAACTGTTGGTTTCTTCTCGCTGACCAGAACTCGAACAACGTCTGGTTTTCTCAAAAAGTAAGCTTCATGGATGAAGCGTCAGCTGTAACCGCAGCTTCGAAAGCTATCGAGGAGACAATGGAAGGGTCAGGGGCAGGCGCGAAGGAAACCAGTAAAGCGGTGAGAGAAGCGGTTGAGAAAGTGAAGAGTGGGTCCCGCCTCGTGATGGGGAAGTTCCAAGCCCCAGCTGAAGGGAATTATAATTTGAGTTGTTATTTGCTTTGTGATTCTTGGTTGGGTTGTGATAAGAAGACTGGGGTGAAAGTGAAAGTGGTGAAACGGACTCGGGCTGGGACCCGCGGGGGGTTCACGGAGGAAGGACCTGTGGTGGAAGATGGGGCGGAAGAGGAGGAGGAGATTGAAGAGGAGGAATACGATGAGGATTATGAGAGCGAGTACAGTGAAGATGAAGAAGATGATAATAGGAATAATAATAAAGGAGATACCAAAAGAGAAAGCCGTGCGAATGGCAAAGCAAAAGCAGCTGAATCAAGTTCGGATTCGGGGTCAGATGATGAATGAGGAGAATACTTTATTTTTAGGTAGGGTTATAAGAGATATTCATCACAGAAGCCTTTTGATCATAATTGCAGTAGATTAAATTTTGGTTTGTAAACTAGGGTTTTAAACCCAAAATAACAGTTTGGTTTCTTACAGGTTGCATTTTTCAAAGAAAAATCCTACTAAACCCACCACTTAATTATCCAATAATCCTCAACTGGGGTTGCAGGATATAAAACGATCAATTTACAAGGATCAAGATGTTAAACTACAAAGCACCGGTGTTGTTAAAATGGTCTTTCCAAATCTCTTCATATTGGGTCTTTAGTTTAGGATGCTTTTGGTACACAGTAAAAATGCATCTTTCTAGTTTTTGGGTTTTAATTTGATACGACTAATTTAGTAATTTAACAATTGTGTTCCATCTTTCTAGTTTTTGTTCTATCTATTTTGATAGATTTAAAAAAGGGAAATTAATTAAAATGCCACAAGTACACGTTTGACTTACTGAAATGCCCACTCTCTCCCCGATTTAACCAAAATACCCAAAAAATTCGTGAACGAGTCCGTGATCAGAGACTCCTTTTTGTGAATTGGATTTTTGTCCGTCAAATTGATTATTGGTCCGTGAAATGATAAAAAAATTTCCAATTCACGGCCTTTTATTTATAGAGAGAAGAGGAGTTAAAATGGTGCTTCTCACGGACAAAGTGAAAATTCAACCCACTTTATGGTGCTTCTCACGGACAGTGTGAAAATTCAACCCACTTTGACAAATGTCACGGACATCCAAACCCATAATTGCACTTTCACGGACAAAATGGTGGGCATTTCACGGACAAAAATCCAATTCACATAAGGAGTCCGTAATCACACATCCTTTCACGGATTTTTTGGGTATTTTCGTGAAATTGAAGAGATTTTGGGCATTTGAGTAAGTCAAAGTCAAACTTGGGGCATTTTAACTAATTTCCCTCAAAAAAATGCATTTTATCTGGTGTCTCGGTCTAATGTTACATCAAATGTGAAACAAGCTTTTATACTATTATTTCTTGCATACTAAACCTTAAAAAGGTATGCACTTGATGCCATGCCACACATTTGCCATTCAATTCTAGAATTACTTGATCCTCGTAGTAAGAAGTCATATCCTTGTATATATAGAAAAAAGATTAAATAGATTTAAGCTTTTCTGATGCAGTCGGTCAATCAATCAATCTTTTTTTTGGAAAGGGTATCCCTGGCACAGCCCAGACTAATCCCTGACAATTTTGAAACTTAAAGATGTCTTATCAATGTTGAGGATGTCTGGGATCGAACCCTGGGTAGATGGGATATTCCACCACATCACCCAGGGCGATCAACCACTGCGCTACAACCTGATTGACTCAATCAATCAATCTTGTGCCAAGACCAATTGCTACTTGACATCGTCCCTTCGTTTTGTGGAAACCAAAGCAACTTAAAGAATCAAGCATGTCCGCAGTATGCAAGCTCAATCTGTGATGCGGTGGTTTCTACAGCCATCCACCACTCATCGTCCTCATCCCACACTTGATCCTGTTATAATTTCCAAAACAAATCAAATAAAAACACATACTAAAATAACAGGGTTTTGAAAGCTTATGGACTAAATAAGTATATCACTGAAGTTCCAGATTTTTCAGACAATTAACACTATTTTTTCAGGATTCTGTAGGGTAGTTTATTGGTATCGTTTGGTAACTCAAGAAACGATCAGAAACTCTACCCAAGCTCTAACCATAGCACAACGATAGCACAATGAACAACCGAAAAGAAAGAATACAAACCTCTTTTCCAAGATCTAGCATTCTTGGCATATTTTCAACCTTGTCTGCAACTGCCATTGCTTCACGCCACCACTCATCTCTCTGGCAGCTGTCCATGCCGCTTTCATCACCATATGGCAGTATCAACTCCTGGTTTTCATTTTGGTTGATGTAGTTAGAAGACTCAGGAAACACTTCTGGTAGAATAGGACGCAATGGAGATCGATAACCTAACACCATCAGTTAGTTAAGTGGTGAGATACACCAAAATATTCCACGGGATGGAACTATATAAAAAAAGAACATTTAACCATTCAACACAAATTTGCTCCACCTCTGCAATCAGGATCATAGCACTTCTGATAATAAGCAGCCTTTTGAAGGTCCACCACATACATAACTGAAACATATTTAAAAAAACATCTGTTTAGATTACATTATTTTTAATACTGGAATAATAGAAACACATATAGTTATACCCATTATGGCCCTGCACAAATACTTGAAAGATAAGAAAATGAAGTTTTTTTTTCCTGTCAGCAAGGTGATCCTTTTGAGGCCATCTCCAATCAATGTGCTAAAGAGTTAAAAGTGTCATAATAAGTATAACTACACTTGATCTCCAACATATATGATAAAGTGCTAAAGAGCTACATAAATGTAAAAATGCTTCTTGGCGAGTCATAAATAGCCCATGTTGAAGCACACTAGCACACTTTGAAAGACATTGGTTGAAAATTTAATAATTAAAATAGTTATAAAGCTAAATACTAAAAATTGTTAAGTTAATGTTAAATAAGATACAATTGTTAAACTAAATTACAAAAAATAATTAATATACACAAAAATAGTTAAATAAAATATAAAAATATACATTCAACTAATTAATTAATCGAAATGATATATTAATAAATACATGTCAAATATATAAAACTGCTATAATTTAGCACAAATTGGTTGGAGATGATTATTAGTGTTATTCTGGTGAATAATGAAATTTTGAGTGCTAAAATTTAGCACAAGTTCTATCTTTAGCACTTTCCGTTAGACAGCCTTAAAGTCAATCAAGGAGGCTTACCAGAGTTCAGACTGAAGAACATAGAGACAATGGAAGGTTTGACCATTTTTATTAGCCTTCCCAGAAGAATTGTTAAATTGATCTAAAATGTTTTTACTATAATGTGCCCAAGTGAAATAGAAATAGAGTCTTTCAGTGTATCAAAACTTTATTATTTCAAGTACAAAAAAAGGTAACTGAACAATGATTCTGAAGTTAGTTTATTTGAATTCAAAAAACAAATTTGCAGGCTGCAATTTCAAATTCCAAATTTCCACCGAGGCTATTGGTGAGATTATATAGTGAATAAGGGAAATAACATGGCTGAAACAAGCCTTATTGAAGTTATTTTATCAGCAGATAACATAGCAATGAACTCTATAAATTTACCATGATTGCTTTTATGTTGTCTGCCAATTCTTTCACAGAATCTGTTTCTCGACATGCTGTATACCATCAAGCCATACTCTGAGAACCAATACCAGCTATGAATTT
The DNA here is from genome assembly GCA_033807775.1 of Saussurea involucrata. Classification (NCBI taxonomy): domain Eukaryota; kingdom Viridiplantae; phylum Streptophyta; class Magnoliopsida; order Asterales; family Asteraceae; genus Saussurea; species Saussurea involucrata. The sequence continues at coordinate 25,800,090 of CM066319.1, read as the reverse complement.
TTCCTAGCAGTCCAAAAACAGAGAAAAATCAGTTTAATTGTATCAAAGTTACTCTTTGCTGCAAGAGATAAATGAAAAGCAACTGTTAATAAATCAAAAGAACTTGTGAAGTAAGCATCAAGAGAGAAAAAAAGAGGATGAATATAACAACCTTGTACGTTTCCTATGGTAGCAATAAATTCCACAAACTCGTCTAATCTTGGAAATGGTGATTTTCCACTTAAGTAACCACTGCGTGTGCAAGCATCCGGCACAAATTCTCGAGTGGATGGTTTACAAAAGTCATTGTTTCTCTGCCATAAAAATATCATGAAGTATTCAAGCTATCAGTTTTCTCTGTTAAGAATTACTGACTGAGTCAGAATGATATTTTTGCTGCTTGATGAAGTTACAATAGGGAAACAGGAAATATCAACTTGAAGGTGTGCATGCTGAGTGAGCTACAAAGTATTGCCTAAATGATAACATTAGTTTATACAAAAATATCAGACGATAGGACAATCAGTTATGTCTGCATAGGCACAAAAATGGGAGACATTGCTGAATCATCTAACTTTGCAAGGCCCAGGAAATAAAAGTCACACACAAATATAAAGACTTGTAGATGAGATTTACCTCAACATCAAATTGCAAAACCTTCACACAATCTAAATCCATTTTGCAGATTAAAATCTTTTCACAGTCAGCATCTATATTGCAGATCAAGGATACCATGAACACATCTTCCTCGCTCTGACATATAAAATCATTGGTGAAAGTTAGTTAGATAATGATTTCAACCAATATTACAATAACAATTTTCGCTGTATTGAAATTATTGAGGTCAAAGTATTTTAAGCAGCATAACACTAGAGGAATAAGAAATTTGTCAAGATACAGAGGGAGTCGGTCCATACCATTTCCTTACATTTAAACCGTCCAGTGGGAAGAAGTACTGAACTTTTCCCTGCTTTAGATGATAGGTGCAGACGAAAACAACGGTTTCTGGAATAGACAGCAGTGTCAACAAAAAGCTGGCAAGGAACACCAGCAGAGCTTGAATCTTTTGAAATGAATAACTGGTCAAATCTTTTATCCCTTCCTCTTGCACTGTGAATCCGCAAACATATCTATTAACATGTAACAATTTGTTAAACAAAGACTCGACAAAGAACAGAAAACGACTTTGAAATATACCAGTTTGATATACCCATAAACAAACAAAAATGATAGCAATAATAACAAAAAAGAAATAAAATTTATATCAAACAAATATTAGTATCTGATAGAGTATTGCCAATAGACTCATGATACCTCATTAACAAATGCACCAACATGTGTATTGTCCTTGAAAGCAATCCCTGGTAAGCGGATAATCAAGTGACGAGAAAACTTATCTGTCAACCAAAACACTGTTAGAAAAATGGCTAAAAAGTGAAATTGATGCTTTTGAATTGATGAATGCAACCGCCTGAGTCATACCTTTCGTAGAAGAGTCAAGTTCAACAACCCAATTAGTGTCTCCTTCAATAGAGTACTTTTCAAGCAAGGCTTCAAAAGTAATTAATATCAGAAGATCAACCATTTCATCCCCATTCCTTTCTGTATTTTCTCTTATATTGAACTCCAAATCAAAATAAAGGTGGCAAGGCAATCCCTGTAAGTACCATCAATTTCATCAAAAAAATATGTTGAAAAATGACAATTGAAATTTTCTTCAAGTAAGCAAATGAAATCCACTTGAAAACTGAAGTTAAAAATAGCCTAACCTTAAAAGAAAAAGGTTTGTTGGTAACATATATGGGTATTAAATCATATGATTTATCCCTGTAAGAATATAGGCGATGAATTTGTGTTGGAATCAATAGGTACTCTTTAGTTACCTCTGAAGACAGTAGAAAGCTCGTTTTTTACAAAGTCATCCTACCTTCTCAGGTCCCATAATATCGTTTTTGAAATACTCATAACGCTTAAAGGAAGCAAAGTGCAATAAGTCCAAAATGGAAAATCAAAATTATTTTGATCCCGTTAGTGAAATTGAATGTGTGAAAGAACTTTGGTTTAATTTAATGATGAGAAACTTTACAAGTTGCATGTAGGCAAAAACTAGTAGCAGAGCATTACCTCCTCAATAACTTCATAATGGTGACGAAATTTAGCATTCATGTTTTTGTACCTAGTAATCAATAGTTAGCACAAACAAACAACTCAAAGAAAAAAATGTAAAATTATATAATTCACACAACTTATAAAGACTTCTGTGAATCGGGGTATGCACCTTCGCCAAAACTCTTTATATGTTGAAACAAGAAACCTTCTTTGTCCACTGGCATGGTCTTGGTAACTAAAAATACGAACACCTACATAATCTTTTGCATACTTCATAGCCTCATCCTGTCTCGGAAATGTAGCCCACACATCCTGTCTACAAGTGTACCACCAAAACAACCAATCAATCATATTAGTGATGGCCTAATAAGTGAAGAGAATTATTCATCATGAATATTAAAGAAATTCCCTTAGTAAAATCATCAAAAAAACTGCAAGCACCTTGATTTATGTTGGGCAGCGAGTTCAACACGTATCTCATGTAACAACCGCAATAACCGGGCTGGTCTTTTAGGAGGCACGCCTTGTGGAGAACCATAGAAAACAACGGGGGAAAACTGGCTTCCATTATTGAAGTTCCTTTTTCCAACAGTTGGTGTACAGAACTGGAACAAAGAATGGCGGGCGATTTGACAAAGCTAAGTTAGATAGACCATGAAAATGGATTGTGTCAAATAAGACAATGTAGTGCAGTTTTACCTGTTACCACCAACAAATCTTTGCAAATTTAAAAGTGAAAAGTGATGGTGTGGCGGGAAGTAAACAAAAATCCGGCATGATGGTGGTGCCAAAAAATAGAGAAAAAGGAATTACATTCTGCATACTTGTTGAAGATTGCTGTTTTTTCCCATCAGAACCTGCAGAAGTGAAATCAGTAGAAGTTGATGGTTCTTCACTTAATTTCTCTTGCTTCACTTTCTGCTTTTTAGTTTTCCTTCCTCTTGCAGCTGATTCTGAATGAAAAAAAAAATACGTATTGGCTTGTAGCATAGCATCTAAAGCAAGACTAAATTAAGCAGAAAATTACAGCTCTACAAAATCTGAAAGGACTAAAACTATCTTCGCTACAAACAGTTCAAGCTCACAGTTTTATTATTGTTCTCCGCTAACTTCCTGACAATGTAAGACTATGATTTGGATCATAAACCTACCGTCTACACCAATTCCACCGGATTGACTGATATCAGTTTATTACCTTCTATGTAAGTATTCTTAAAGCAAACCAAAGCAACCTTGATTTTCGGTCTGTACTTCTAAATAAATTTTATATGGATGCTGTTACAATTTAACATCGATTGTATTGTAAATGAAGTCTGCTGTATATATTATTGTTCTGAGCAGTTCTTTTCACCAAATAAGTTTGAAATACATAATAGTTTCGGAATTCAAGTCAGCCAGTTTGACATCAAATCGAAATATTATCTATACAATGAAATTAATCTCAATTCAGTTATTATGATTCTGAGTCCAAATTAGGTCAAAAATGATCTACGAAAATCCGTTAGACAACTGTATCTGCTTTTGTGTGGTGCTGAAAATAAAAGGGGGGAGATCTTACGAGGTGGAGAGATGCCACATTTGAAGCACTCGAACAGGCGATCAACGTCATCCATGGCGGCAGCGTATGTGTTCTCTTTGAATCAACCATGGGGAACCTGGGCAAGTCAGTTTTTGGTGAGCGGGAACTTGCAAATTTTGTCCTATGGATCTTGGATACTACCGTCTTCGGAAAACGGGTTGCCGGGTTGGTGAGCAACCCGAGTTCTTTTTGTTTGGATACTTCGGTGGCGTTTGTTTTTTTAAATGGTGCTGAAGTCTGAAATCTGATTTCACTTCTGATTTTTAAGTGGTGGTGTTGAAGTCTGAAATCTATAAGAAAAAGGCTGTTTGTTTTTGTAAGCTGAAAACGTCTGAATATGTATTATTGTCTATTGTATCCCTGAAAATGTGATACTATCGAATTTGATTAAATTATACTACTAAAACCAGTCTTCATAACAATTAAAATCAACTGAAATACATTAATTGGTTAAGATAAAATATAAAACATGAACAAAGTCTCGTAACATAAAACTCATAGTTTCTTTGAAATATTCAAGTCTTTGCATTATTGTACTAAAATATAACTTTTTTATATCAATAACAATTTCTTAGATGGATGCAACTCAAATTCAAGAAACACTCATACATAAAAGAAACACCCATCATCATCTATGTGATTCTACCTAAATTTGAATTCGGTTATTGATTTTGGAGAATTACTACTAACCTAACAAAAAAGCTTTTCAAACCACTGATTGCAGGCAGCGTTTGTTCTCCACTTTGGCCACAAAACTTGGCGAATTTAGCATCAAAATGAAGACCTCAATCGACAGAATAAAACCGATTATAAATGTTAAAGGATCTATAGCTTTCACCTGCCCAAAATAGATGACGAAGAACCCCTAAAAGCAGAACAATTTTGAGCACCTTCACTGCTTTTTCCTCTGGTTGTTAATACCAATTCTTCCACAAGGATTTATCAAATCAATTAACCTATCTTCTCTTGTGAAATTTACGTGGCCTTTGTTTTTTTCCAAGAGGGATAAACTTAAATATGTATAACTAGGTAATAGCACCGTGGTGAAAATAAGTATTATTATAAATATTAATAAAATTATTGATTTATAAACACTTGTTATATTACTTAAAAACAAAGAATAAAAAATATTTTATTAAATAAGTATTGATTTATAATCATTGTTAGGTTACCAAAAAAATATAAACATTGGAAAATAAAATAATTTAAAAGTTTTGATTTATCATCATTGTTTACTTACTAAGAAAAACAAAAACTAAATAAATAAAAAATATACACTATTAGATAAGTTCTAATTTATAAGTATCGTTAACTTACACAAAAAAATATAAATAAATAAAAATATATTTTTGATTTATAAGCATTGTTTGCTTAATAAAAAAATAAGTATTGATTTACAATGATTGTTATTTATCTTAATAAAATAAGATCATATAATATTTCATTCATTTAACCTTACAAAGTAAAATAAATAAATAAATAAACTCAATAATAATAATAAAATGGTCATCTTTATCAAATAGTGATTATAATTTTAAAGAATATAAGCATTGGAAATAAAACAATTTAAAAGTTTTGATTTATCATCATTGTTAACTTACTAAAAAAAATAAAAAATACAAATATACAATATTAAATAAGTTTAGTTTATAAGTATTGTTAGCTTACACAAAAATGTAAATAATTAAAAGTTTTGATTTATCATCATTGTTAACTTACTAAGAAAAATAAAAAAAATACAAATATACAATATTAAATAAGTTTGGTTTATAAGTATTGTTAGCTTACACAAAAAATGTAAATAAACATGCAAAAATATATTTTTGATTTATAAGCATTGGTGGCTTAATAAAAAAAATAAGTGTAAATAAACAACAATATATTTTTGATTTATAAGCATTGTTGGCTTAATAAAAAAATAAGTATTGATTTATAATGATTGTTATCTATCTTAATAAAATAAATTCATATAATATTTCACTCATTTAATCTTACAAAGTAAAATACATAAATAAATAAAATCATAAATAATAATAAAATAATCATCGTTATCAAATAGTGATTATAATTTTAAAAAATATGTGAACGTTGAATTTATTAAATTATGAGTTGATTAAATAAATAAATACTTTAATTTAAAATCAATAAAAAAATATAGAAAATGAAAAGGTGAAAACATTCAATGCTACATTTTCTATTTAAAAAAAATTCAAAAATCTCACAAAATTTTAAAGCCTCAATGGTGGTCTTTCCTTAACTCATTCTCTCACATTCTCTTTTATATATATATATACTAGTGTTGCAACCGCGCGTTGCGCGGTAGTGTGAATAACGATGGTAGCAATATAAAGATTGTTCATATGATAGATGTTATATGTTAAATATGATAATCAACAAACATTATAAAAATTATTTGTAGAAATCATTAGAATTTAGTTAGTGGAGCTATAATATATATTTATATATACACACATACATGATAGGTTTTTTTTGTAATTAATGGTAGAATTGAACGATTGGCCTAATTTAATCTAAACTTAATTATATATTTTCTAACAAAAATATTATCTCATTAAACTTTAGGTTTAACTTTGCTATATATTATTATCAATAAAATAATATTTTTATTGCCATTAATGATAAGTTTCTTCAATTAATGAGAAAATAATTCAGAATATGTTTTATCACAATACTAATAGTTTTGATTATATTGATCGTCATTAAAATAATTCAGAATATGTTTTATCACAATACTAATAGTTTCTTCAATTAATGAGAAAATAATTCAGAATATGTTTTATCACAATACTAATAGTTTTGATTATATTGATCGTCATTGAAAGAAAGTATAATAAAAGTTTTAAAAAATGATATTGATTATTATGTAATAAAATATGAAATTGAAAAGTTTTAGAAATTAATGTGTTGAGTTTAGATTAAAAATAAATCAAAATAAAGGAAAAAATCTAAATATTATCATATACATTAATTTAATTGAAATAAAGTATAATAAAAAGTTTTAAATAATGATATTAAGTTTAGAAATTAACTGTCATAAGTGTTTCATTTATGTATATTAATTCATAAGAAATAAAAGAAGAATATGAATAGTTAGATCAATTAATGGGATATAATTATATTAACCTATTAAGAGTATATATTACACTTGATATGAAGCAACGTCATCATCCTCAAGTTGGTCTTTTAAATATATCTTAAAATTATATATATATAGATAGATAGATATATTAATATTTCTTTATATCAAATTTTGTAATTGACTCACAATGAAAAAAGAAATATTAGACTATATATTGACTATATCAATGAATATTGTTTTGTGATATATATATTAATTTATACCATACATATATTTCCATAAAATTTTATATTCACCACATAAATGTGGTATTATTACCTAGTTTTGTAATATATTTGTATATTTTTTATAATTTGTTGTAGTGTATTCGTTTGCAGCTTTGTTTAAAAACCCTCATCGAAAACCCCATTTCCCAACCTACATTGCACAAACGTAACTATAGTCGTAAGTATTCTGACCACTTCGGCTATAGGCAAATCCAATTGAATTGTTTAATTTTTCATTTGACTTGTTCGAGTTTTTTCTAAGACTATAGTTTCATAGTTTGTTTCTCGTGAAAGAATCATAATTAAATATTTTAATCATTTTATGTAAAGTCAACATATATTGTATGCTAAAGAAAATGATTGAAACTCATGTGACTCATATTAATACTAAAATAATATAGAGTGAGTCTTACAAAAATAATAATTATATAGATTATTTACTTATATAAGAAAACAAAGATTATTATGTAGTAATAATTAATCATAACGGTTACTTACTTATATTGCATTCAATTATAGTAAATATTTCATTTATGTATATTAATTGCAATAAAAAAATTTACTGTGTAAACTAAAAGATATTTTATTGACCTCAATAAGTGTTATCTTCATTTTTTATTCATTATAATCGGTTTAATTATTATATATGTGTATATATATATATATTATTTAGTATCACGTAAAAATTACATATTGATCGTAATTTCATTTACTTAACGATTTTTTAAATATACTGATTATACATATCATTAATTGTTATGTAAATAAAAAGTAGTCATGTGAAATAAAAGAAACAAATAAATTAGGGTGTAATAAAGTAGATGAATTATTTAATTACTTAAATGTTTGATAATGGAAGATTTGAGAAAATATAAATTTGAGATTTAGATACTTAGAAGAGACAACGTCATTGTTGGTGGTTGATCCTTTAACATATATACAAAAATGCAATTAACCATCTCATTTTACCCCATCCAATAATTATCAACTCCCCTCCCTCCAAATAATATAGACAAAACCAAAGTCATGAAATTTGGTGATTATATCTACAAATATAAATATGATATACAAAAGTAACTAAGAATAACAACATCAAGTATCATTCTCTAGCAAAGGTCTTTGGCTTTGACTTAATTTGTAATTCGGATCCATTTAATTTCAACATGCATCCCAAGAGATAAATATACGTTAATATATGGGGGGATAATTTCAACATCCATCCAAGAGATAATTATCATAGACACTGATAATTACAATCCAATAGTAGGATAACTCTATATTTGTAATTAAAAAGCTCAAATTATCATAATTCTACAACTCCAATAATCAAATCATAACTCCATAACAGAAAGCAATTCCATGTACAAAAAAACTCAATTAATTAATTGAACATTTGATAAAAAGAATAGAGATAAACTTCCACAAAGAATGATATCTATTAGTGAAATCTTTCATTTTATACTTTAAGTTAAATGTATAGAATATAATATTGTGACACTTGCATATTTCTTTATATACATGTCAACAACTTTAATCACTCAATTGGAAGAGTACATAACAAAAATATTACATGAACTTGTTGGCCCCATTAGAAAAATATTGCTTTCCTTGAAGAAGATAATGGCTACGTACATGTTCGGGATGTTAGTGATTGAAAGTATTCTTCTTCTGGATTGAGAATTCTTTGATTCTTCTTAATTGACCTTTTCCATGTCCATTCCTCAGGTGCCATCATCTATACCAAGTGAATTTCAAGGGTTTCCATTTTAAAAAGAGACAATTAAAAAGAATATAAAGGAAAGATCAAATAAATAGTCATAGCTTAAACCCATGAATGATAAATTACAACAAAAAACCCACTATAATAACGAAACACACATCTTTCTTTTAAGGGAGGAGAGGTCATGTACATATTAAACATTTTAGAAAATCAAAATTTTGAGAAAATTACTACACATCGTGCCACATGAATGGATGTGGTTTTTCCTTTAATATATTTAAATATATATAGATATGGACAGATAGACTATTAACAGATGCAACAAAAAAACAAATAACTCATCTCCTAAAAAACCCACATAAAATCATACTATAGAAGTTGATTGTTGTAACCAAAAAAACAAAGTTGAAAAACTGCAATAAGCAAAACACAATCGAGAAAAAAAAAACAAATTTTAAAGAAAATACACAAACATCAACAACAATATATAACTCGTATAAAACATGATACAAAACAAACAAAGTTGTTACCTGGAAAATTAGTGGAGGAAGAACAATAGCTTCCATTTTAACGGGACATCTAACTTACAATTGGATAGATCGTGCAAATAGATTCTCACACGATTGTTAACAAACTCAACAAAAAAACAAATAACCCATCTACTATTTTGATTGTAACATGTATTTGATAGTTTAATAGATAATAGATGAAAGGTTTAAAGGGTGAATGAAAAGTTGCAACATTATGTCTCAAATAATGACCTTAATAAATGAATCACATTATGAAATCAATTAAATTAAATAGATTAAAAAATATTAAAAAATGAAAATTATAAGAAAAAAGAGAAAAGAGATTCTAGGCATTAGGAGGCTCCATGTCATCACCCTTGGTTTTTGTTTTAATATATATATTGACTTATTGTTGGCTTAATAAAAAAATAAGTATTGATTTATAATGATTGTTATCTATCTTAATAAAATAAATTCATATAATATTTCACTCATTTAATCTTACAAAGTAAAATACATAAATAAATAAAATCATAAATAATAATAAAATAATCATCGTTATCAAATAGTGATTATAATTTTAAAAAATATGTGAACGTTGAATTTATTAAATTATGAGTTGATTAAATAAATAAATACATTAATTTAAAATCAATAATAAAATATAAAAAATGAAAAGGTGAAAACATTCAATGCTACATTTTCTATTTTAAAAAAATCAAAAATCTCACAAAATTTTAAAGACTCAATGGTGGCCTCTCCTTAACTCATTCTCTCACATTCTCCTTTATATATATTGATGATTGTTGGCTTAATAAAAAAAAATAAGTGTAAATAAACAAAAATATATATTTGATTTATAAGCATTGTTGGCTTAATAAAATAATAAGTAATGATTTATAATGATTGTTATCTATCTTAATAAAATAAATTCATATAATATTTCACTCATTTAATCTTACAAAGTAAAATACATAAATAAATAAAATCATAAATAATAATAAAATAATCATCGTTATTAAATAGTGATTATAATTTTAAAAAATACTAGGAGTGACACCGCGCGTCGCGCGGTAACAAAATCTTATAATCAAAATTACATATATAAGTTGGTTATGGCAGGGACGGAGCTGGGCTTGGCCCAACATTAGCACCGGCCCACCCTCAAACATTCTAAATTTTTTTAAAGCCCAAACTACACCAGGTCCAGCCCATCTGCAGATCTGTTTCATATTTTTAATTAGCGGCCCACCCTCGTGACTCACAGACTCAGTCCATAGTAATACGAATCAGATAGAAAAAAAACATCACGGCTTCTTTCTTCGCTTTTGGCCTTCTGTTCGACTTCGACAAATCGCCCCTGGACGTGACTCGTGAGGATCGCTTTTGTTCTCCAACTCAGTCTTCGATTTTCACTTGGCTTAATGGCTTTTGCTCTCGAAATCAATCTGACTCATATGGTTGCTGCTGTGAGTTTCTAATTTCTAACATAGGGTTTCAATATTTTTCAGTTTTTGTATAATTGTATGAGAAATACAATATTTTTCTATTGATTTTGTTTATGTAAATATGTAATTATTCAGACTTCAGTAGTTCAGTTGTAATGTATTTGATTATTGTATGAGTGATAGGCGGGTATCACCCCCCCTAAATCTCACCGCAAGTGTACGGGTCGAAATCAAGTAATAGTACTAGAAAGTACGAGTATCGAATCACAGGGAACTAGGAACTAAGTATCACAATTACCATAAACTCTATTAACTGAACGATCGATATTTTGAGAGGTTGTTTATAACTAATTAATTGCAAGCAAACTAAATAAATCACAAACGAGACAGAAAGCAACTTTGATAGAGAAACAGTTGAGGGTTGGAAATCCTAAGACTTTCACATATAAACATCTGACTCTAAACAATTACCAGTTATTCCCCTTAATGAATATCCAATCTCGGATCACCGTTGTTCTTTCTCAAGCGACAACGGGTTTTATTGTAAACACATGGTTCTTTCTCAAGCAACCACGAGTTTTATTTTGAAAACACAAGTTATATCTCTCGATCTCAACCTATGTAATTCAAAACACATTAAGCGCAAGATTGTAATGGAACTAAGGCTTACTCGGTATATCTCTATCACCTTTATCACCTTAGGCATGCAATTTCTAGTTCTAAATAACAATCATTTCTCTCGAACTTAATTGCTAACAACAAATCAATTGTAAATTGGCCAAACTTACAAAAGCATTAAAAACAAAATCACATGCTTCATTAATTGAGAAAAAACTGATAAAAGTCACAAGTTACATGTTCACGTGCTTAAATCGAATTCATTCCAACCCCCAACATATAGAAATTAGTTCATGTTGGTGGTGGATTCAAACACAAGAGAAGGAAAAGCGAAGGTGTATGTAAACATAATGAAAGTGAAAGCGATGAATGTAATGGCGGACTCCCTTCTCTCGTGCTCGTATCTACTTCGTGTGATGAATCTGACTCCAATCGATCCTCTATCGTGGCTCCAAAAGCTCCGGAAAACCTTGGAAAATCGCCCCGAAGTCGCTCCCGGTCGTCGTGTGCGAGCTGTGCGCAGAATGACCTAAAATATGGAAAAACGCCAAAGTTATTGGCTGGAACAGAGGGCCCCGCGACTTGTCACGCGACTTGTAAGTCGCGTGGCAAGTCGCCCGCTTTTCTAAGTGTGTTCGGGTCAGTATCAGGTCCTGGTTCGGGCGCGGGTCTTGGGCTTGGATCTCGGGCTTCCGTTGGGCTTCGTTTTGGCTCTTTTTGGGCTCTTTTTAGCTTCTTTTCTCGATGGTTACTGCCTTTTAATTATCCTGCACATTCCACTAGATAAACCGTAAAATTCCGCTTCTTTGCTTGAATACAAGCCAATCTCATTGGTTTTAGGACCGAAAATAACGCCAAAAAGTGGCGTTATCAACAACCCCAAACCGAGCGTTGCTTGTCCCCAAGCAAATTAGCGATAAAATAGAATAAAAGCACATATCAGTGAAATAATAACTGCACAACTCCCAATTGGTACCACGTGATGCACTGGTGATTTCCTATACCCGTGAATGCTTATCTCACTCTCGCCTCATTCTTATTCCGTTTGATCTATGACCTTCCATTGTAAGTTGAACTCGCGACTGCTCCGATTACACTAAGGTTGTTCTAGGTCCAGACATACTAGGGAAAACATTTCGCCTCGACCCTACCTCACGGAATTCTCTCATTTCGCTCGAACCTAGGTTATCGCACGTGTTGTCATGTATAGGAAGTTATGTACAAGAATACTCGAAAATTTCATGACAACTCTAAAGAAAGACGCACAAATGTCCAAAAATTGATCTCAGAAAGGAATCAAGTAGCAAGACAGGGAATATCAGTAAAGGTGGTAGCATACCGTAATCACGTTTTCCAGAAGATCATCCAGGTCTTTACACGGGTTGTAACGGGGCTAGGGTTATGGCTAAAAAACGAAAGGGAAAACGGTTCAAAGATCCTTGGTGTGTCAAACTTTAACAGTTATGGACTTTCTTCACATTCTATCTTTTGGCCCTCTTTATCACTATTGAAGTCGCTTTGACTCTCTTATTGAGCTGCTATAAATAATATCTAAACTAACTTTTTTTTTACTTGGGACTTCATTGGTCCTCTTTATTTGCATTGGGGTTGCATTGGCCCTCTTTTCTTTCTATTTTCATAACTGGCCTGTACTGCTTTGGATTGACACACTTTCGGATAAGGTTGGCTAAGGCTTTTGGCTCGGGTTTAACGGTGGGTTTAAAAATGAACAAGGTGAGCGTTTGGCTACAAAGGGGGTTATGGTTACACACATAATGGGTGAAAAGGTACGATAGCTAAACATAAGTTAAACGTACACACAATGCCTGGAATCATCTCTTAAGGTCCACACGATTTGTTCTACTATACCCTTACCTAATATCCCGATGGCTGTTTTTGCTACTCAATGCAATAATATAGCGAGTTCATTCTATATTCACGACAAGGAACTTGAAAAAGTGTATACGATTTTCGTGTATGAATCCCTCGAAATGAAAGACGTCTTTTAGGCTCAAAACTCGCTATTAGGTGGTCTCCACTAATGTCCATAGTCATGTCCTTTCCCGGTCCTTCCCTAATGGTCACGTCACTATCACAAGATTCTTCCCATAATGGTTGGTCTCAATCATTCAAAACACAAATTTTTTGCTAATGTGATCTAAGCATGCAGAGGTGCGGGAAATCTACGTGCATAAACGTGGGCCCGATTGGGCAACCCCAAACCTTACCCACACATTGTCCCCAATGTGCGAGTGTCGGTGTAGGCGATACTAAAACAAGTATCGTTGTGCGGTTATTACAGGTATCAGACAGGCAAAACATAACATTAAGCACAAGCATCAAAGAGCTATTCTCATTAAACTATGGCCACCCCAAACCTAGGTCGTGGCCTAGGTTTGTCAAAACAAAAGCCAACCCCAAACCTCGGTGAAACCGAGGTTTGCACAGGATAAAAGAAAATGAGTGTGTAGACGTTGAAAAGTGAGGCACCCCAAACCTAAGTGAAACTTAGGTTTGTTGCATCTCGTTTAACTACTAAGAAACCAAACATCTTACACACCCGTTATATACAAAGTTTAGAGCATACCTGTTTGCTCGGACGGAGGAAATCCTCTTAAAAGATTGGAGCGACCTCGGACGAGAGAAATCGGAGAAAACGGGAGAGAGAGAGGGTGGAAACAAGGAAAACAGAACAAAAACGACAGAAAGCAAAACAACGAAACACACAAAGCAGGAAAAGAAAACACAGCACGAAAACAAAAACAGGGAACCGCGCGGTTTGGAAACCGCGACACAAGCCGCGTAACCCACTATTTGGAAAACCATTCAGAGACCCCCGTGACTTGGCACGCGGCTTGTAAGTCGCGGCATAAGTCGCGTAAGCCTCTGTTTCAACTATTTTTTTGATTTTTCGTTTTTTCATTTTTATTGCTTTTCCGTAACTAAAACACACTCAAAAAATGGAAATTAAAAGAAAACTAACCTCGGTGGGTTGCCTCCCACCCAGCGCCTTGGTTAAAGTCGTGGCACGACTATGTGGATCTCAACTTGGCTCGGTATCCGCGGAATTGCTTCGCCCACACTTGGGATTCTCTGCGGATTCTTCTTCATCTGGCTTCTCTTTACCATCTGGTTTCTCTTCACCTTTGCTTCTTTCCCTCTCGAACATCTTGAATACCACCTTCTCGCCACCAACCCTTAGAGTCATCTCGCCTTCTTCCATGTCGATCAACGCTCTACTCGTGGCTAGAAAAGATCTTCCCAAAATCAGCGGGACCTCTATGTCTTCATCGATATCCAGCACCACGAAGTCCACCGGGAAGTAGAACTTGCCGACCTTGATTAGCACATCTTCTACCACTCCATACGGGTACATGATCGATCGATCCGTGAGTTTGAGCGTCATGTACGTCGACTTCACTTCTCCCAATCCCAATTTCCTGAAAACAGTTAAAGGCATTAAATTAATACTAGCTCCTAAATCACATAATACCTTATCAAAAGAAAACTTCCCAATTTGAATAGGGATCGAAAAACTCCCTGGATCCTTAAGCTTCGGGGGAAGCTTGTTCTGAATTATAGCACTGCACTCCTCAGTAAGTGCAATTGTGGCCTGATCCTCAATCTTCCTCTTCTTGGATAAGTTGTCTTTCATAAATCTCGCATATGAGGGCATTTGTTCCAAAGCATCTGCGAAAGGAATGTTAATATGAAGCTTTTTAAATATATCAAGAAACTTAAAAAAATTAACATCATCCTTATGCGATTTAAGTCTGCTCGGATAGGGCACTCGCGGTACCACCGGCTTGACCGGTGATTGCTTTAGCTTCGTCGCTTCACTCTTCTTGCTCTCTTCAATCACAACCTCTTCATCAACCTATAACTCATCCACATCTACAATCTCCACATCTTGCCTTTCGGGCTCGACTTCCTTTGATGACGGCTCTCTTGTAAGATCTCCATTCAGCTCCTTGCCACTTATCAGATAAATGGCATTACATTCTTCCCGGTGTTTCTTTTCGGTCATACTCGGGAATGTTCCGAGAGGTCGGTTTTGTAGGGCTTCCGAAATCTGCCCCACTTGCCTTTCGAGGATCTTGATCGATGCGGTGTTCTGATCAGTTGCCGCCTTGACTGTGCTAACCGTGCTCGCTAACTCTCCAACCGTGCTGTCCATCTTGGTCATGAACTTCATCATCATGTCTTCCAGCCCCGGTTTCTTCTCCATAGATGGTCCCTCATTGAGATTCCTTTGGTTATAACCTGGAGGACGATACACATTGTTAGCATTAGACGAATTGGAACCGTTAGAAGAATTACCTGGCTGTTGACCGGGTTGACTCCATGAGAAGTTTGGGTGCTTCTTCCACCCCTCATTGTAGGTATTCGAGAACGGGTCGTTCCTCGGCTGGTTGTTCCGGTTCTGTAAGAACTGGACTTGCTCGGGTTCTTGTGGAATACCCCCTTTCAAATGGCTTGTGATCGCAGCTAGTTGAGCCTTTATTTCTTTCAGCTCATCCGACTCTTGAATACTTGCAACTCTTCTAACAGCTGATCGTGGAGTAGAGAAACTGTGTTCGGCCAGGTTCTCGATCAACTCGACCGCTTCTTCATACGTCTTGTTCATGAGGGCCCCACCTGCTGCAGCAGTGATGTCATTCTTGAATTGCGGGTGAAGGCCTCCAAAGAACGTTTGGATTATGACCCAACCATGTAGCCCGTGATGTGGACACTTCTTCAACATATCTTTATACCTTTCCCACGCCTCATATAGTGTCTCTTCGTCCCATTGTGCGAAGTGGGTAATGCCGGCCATCAGTTGAGCGGTTCTTCCCGGTGGGAAGAATTTCTGGAGGAATGCGGCTTTCAGGTCTGCCCATGTAGTGATCTGATCCGCTGGCAAACCTTCTATCCAAATTTCATCTCTACCCTTGAGTGAGAAGCTGAACAGTCTTAGCTTGATGGCATTTTCCTCCATCCCACTGATCTTGAACGTATTGCAAATCCTTTCAAATGCACGAAGGTGGGCATGGGGATCTTCAGTAGGTGCTCCCCCGAACTGATTCTGTTGTACCATGACAATGGTACCCGGCTTAATCTCGAAGTAGTTTGCTGCAGTAGCGGGCGGTTGGACGCCTATCCGTGCGGTTGCCACGTTTGGATTGGCAAATGATCGCATCGGAACTCTCGCCGGAGGAGGCGGAGGTGGGTTGTTACGTGGTCTCTCGTCACCCATCTTTAATTGTCTTTGGGCTTTGGATACTTTGCGTATTCGGCAGACGGTTCTCTCGATCTCCGGATCAAGTTGTTCGATTTCCTTCCCTCGGGTCGTTCTTGGCATACACCAAGTAGTACCTGAAAAGAAAGTAAGAAAAGTTAGTAATCCAGAAATTGAAAGTGATGGAACAAAGTAATAAACAAAAAGAAAAATTGTTCAATGTAATAGCGCTTATAGCTGGTAGTGCTATCAGTTGTTCAATGTTCCCCGGCAACGGCGCCAAAAACTTGATAGGCGGGTATCACCCCCCTAAATCTCACCGCAAGTGTACGGGTCGAAATCAAGTAATAGTACTAGAAAGTACAAGTATCGAATCACAGAGAACTAGGAACTAAGTATCACAATTACCATAAACTCTATTAACTGAACGATCGATATTTTGAGAGGTTGTTTATAACTAATTAATTGCAAGCAAACTAAATAAATCACAAACGAGACAGAAAACAACTTAAGAAACTTTGATAGAGAAACAGTTGAGGGTTGGAAATCCTAAGACTTTCACATATAAACATCTGACTCTAAACAATTACCAGTTATTCCCCTTAATGAATATCCAATCTTGGATCACCGTTGTTCTTTCTCAAGCGACAACGGGTTTTATTGTAAATGCATGGTTCTTTCTCAAGCAACCACGAGTTTTATTTTGAAAACACAAGTTATATCTCTCGATCTCAACCTATGTAATTCAAAACACATTAAGCGCAAGATTGTAATGGAACTAAGGCTTACTCGGTATATCTCTATCACCTTTCTCACCTTAGGCATGCAATTTCTAGTTCTAAATAACAATCAATTCTCTCGAACTTTATTGCTAACAACAAATCAATTGTAAATTGGCCAAACTTACAAAAGCATTAAAAACAAAATCACATGCTTCATTAATTGAGAAAAGATTGATAAAAGTCACAAGTTACATGTTCATATGCTTAAATCAAATTCATCCCAACCCCCAACATATAGAAATTAGTTCATGTTGGTGGTGGATTCAAACACAAGAGAAGGAAAAGCGAAGGTGTATGTAAACATAATGAAAGTGAAAGCGATGAATGTAATGGCGGACTCCCTTCTCTCGTGCTCGTATCTACTCCGTGTGATGAATCTGACTCCAATCGATCCTCTATCGTGGCTCCAAAAGCTCCGAAAAACCTTGGAAAATCGCCCCGAAGTCGCTCCCGGTCGTCGTGTGCGAGCTGTGCGCAGAATGACCTAAAATCTGGAAAAACGCCAAAGTTATTGGCTGGAACAGAGGGCCCCACGACTTGTCACACGACTTGCAAGTCGCGTGGCAAGTCACCCGCTTTTCTAAGTGTGTCTGGGTCAGTATCGGGTCCTGGTTCGGGCGCGGGTCTTGAGCTTGGATCTCGGGCTTCCGTTGGGCTTCGTTTTGGCTCTTTTTGGGCTCTTTTTAGCTTCTTTTCTCGATGGTTACTGCCTTTTAATTATCCTGCACATTCCACTAGATAAACCGTAAAATTCCGCTTCTTTGCTTGAATACAAGCCAATCTCATTGGTTTTAGGACCGAAAATAACGCCAAAAAGTGGCGTTATCAATGAGAAATCAGAAAATTAGAAATACAATATGTTTCTTCAATCCTCTTATCTTCACTGTGAAATTTTGAATTGAAATTTGCAAATTTGCCACTCTGATTCTTATTTGTATTGACATAGAAATTTGGTATTTGATATTTCGATTATAGAAATTTGGTGTTTGATTATAGAAATTTGGTTTTGAATTTTGATATAGAAAGTTGGTATTGATATAGACACTCTGTTTTGCATTTGTTTATGTAATTATTCAGTTGTAAATTGTAATTCTATATTTCTATAATTCTATTGATTCTTGTAGCTTATATTGAAAAGGAAGTGTTTGCAGACGTTGAGAATGAAGATATCATTGATATGTTTCAGAAAATGAAAACGCGTCGAATTTATCGTTGAATCTGTAAAGGTTAGTGTTACGGCTTTTGAAAACGTATGCTTACTTTTTATCAAAATTTGGCATGAATATAATATTGTCGTATTATCATATATATATTTTTTGTTTATTAAAGAGGACCACCCTTGGAAAAATTCATGGCTCCGTCCCTGGGTTATGGTGTGAAATTATAATTCTTTCAGTTGTATATTTTATCCGATTTTAGAGTCTATGACATTAGATGTGAGAGCATTGTATGAAGTATAACGTGGATGTTAAACACGAAAAAAAGTAGCAATAAATATTGTGATTCGTTTAAAAAAACATGAGTATTTTAGATAAAACTGTAACAACCGGGTTTTTCTTGCAGAAATGTGAAGGTTTGGTGGCAGAAATCTGATAAAATAAAGTTGGAATTGAGGGACTTGTAGGCAATTTTTGAAAAGTATATATAATGACCCCAATCCCTAGGGCAGCCTCTTGTTGGATAGAAATCAGTATTTTTGTGTGTGCTTGGTGGTGTTGGTGGCTAGAGAAGAAAAGAGAAAGAGAAAGGAGTTTTGGGGAAGAAATCAAAAGAGAGAAGGAATCAACCAGGTAATTCTTTCTAAATTCGTTTCTCCCTGTTGTTGTAGTATTCCTTTCTTGTTTAGTCTGGATTCTTAAGTCTGAAGTGGTTGAATCAATGAGTTTTCATCCTTGTTTCCTTAAAAGTGTGTTTTAAGGGTTTTTGGCTTGGTAATTCGAGTTAAAGGTTAAAAAGGGCTTAAGTGGACGTTTTATGGTTGGAAAATGAACCTAGTTGTATGCTTAACCAACTCATGGGTAGAAATCAGGTTTTAATCACTTTTGGGGAATCAATTTTAATCCAGACCGTAGTTTCCGGACGTTTGTTGTTCGTGAGGTTTCAGTGGTTTCCGGATAACATGCTAGAGTTCGGGTTGAGTTGCTTGAGGGTTTCCGGGTGTGGGTCTTTCCGGATAAGTTGAGTGTCCGGATGTTTCCCCTTGGTGCCTGGGTATTAGAGGTTTCCGGGTTTGCCCTGGTTACCGGATGAGTCGTCCAGAGAGTTTGGTGTTTATAGGAAGAGTCCGGACCAGCTTCCGGGTACCAGTGTCCGGAAAGCAGGTTGTATCCAGAAAGTGGGCTATGTCCAGAAAGTTCAGCAACGGGTAGAATCGGGCAGTCTAATCTGATATTATTCTCATATCTTTAGGTGTTCGGTTCGTTTAGCTCAGAAGTATAACCAGTGTACGTACAACTCTAGTATTAGGTGAGTTCTCTCAACCCTTTTATGACGTACCTTATTTTACTGAAATGGATTCTTTACGAGCATGAACTGCCTTATAAAAGTTATGCATGTTTTCTATGAACCATACGTTTATTTAGCAAATGAAATGATTGGTTAAAGTTTACGTTAATGTGATTTCAAGATGTATATGCATGCTATGTGGAGACGGTTTACACGGTGGGGTCAGGGTGCCAGGGGATTTGACAATTCCTTGGGCATATGGAGGTTAGCTTGTAGGTTGGAATTCGTTTCCTCTTACATGAAGGAATAGGGGGTCCATTTGGACTCCGGTGTAGCCGAGAGGGTGTCCGTTAGGCCCCGCTCGTGATAGCTTATGCGAGCCCTGAACCCTGTTTTTAACCTTGTATGAAGTGAATGTGAAGTTTATGAACTGTTTCAATGGAATGATTTTAGTCTGTGATAAATGTTTTATGGAGGGGATTCACTAGACCTTTTGGTCTAACCCTCGCTTTTCAAAACTAAACCATTTTCAGGTAAGCGTATAACGGGTTCTTCTAATAAGAACTAAGAGATGGCATGGAGGTTTTGGAGCTTAGAGCGACTCCAAGTTTTGTTTATGACGACTATAGATATAGAGCTCGGCTGTGGATTTAGAGACTTCCGCTGTCAATTCTGTTTAGTATACTTTATTGATGATGTAAAGACAAGTTTATTATATAATTCGAATGCTTATCTTGATCATGTTTTTGGGACGTTACAAAAACTCAATATGTAAAGTTGAGCCCAACATGATAGGTGTGTCTACTGATCGCAAGTATAACTCTAACCAAATTAGCACGCACATAATAGTGATTTTTCAGCTTATTCTCCACACATAAAAGTACTATGTAAGAAATGTTGTTTTACCAAAGGTAATTTCTTAACCGAAAAATAACACGACAACTATTAGTGTGTTAAGAACTTTAATAAATAGTTCTTTCCATTTTTTTATTATAATTGCAGTTGTATAAGAAAAGTGGTAGTTATTAAATAAATTAATATTTGTGATTATTTGTGAAGAATCTGATACTGATTTTCAAGCTATCGTTCTCCTTTCATACACACAACTACATTTTCTAATATTTCCTTTTCTTATCAACGCGGGATAACCCAAGCTTAATTACAATATTGATTTGAGGATAATAAGTTTCCATTATGTCATGTTAATACCTTATAGCCTTCATTTATATATTCGTGTTGGACGGCGACAAAAAATTATTGTTAGAAAATCCGTATTAAGTTAAGATAAAATGCAATTTGATAAATGACAACTAATTAGATGTAGTATAAGACAATAAATTTAGTCGGTTGTTTAGATGTAAATTATATATTTTCATTGATATTGTTTCTTGTAACAAACAGAATGTCATACACTTCTTTTTTTTTGCAAAATATTGATTTGACATTAAAGTTAAAATTTGTACGAAGATGGTTAGTTTCAATCATATGTGGAATATTAACTGTTACGACGAGTGTACACAAAATTAGTCTTCCATTTTAGCTAATAATGTTTGTTTTACAACTTAGTTATTAACAGATTATGAAGAGGTTTACACATAATAATTACAACTGTTGTCAAGAAACAAAAAATAAAACTTGAATAACTACAACGATACTATCAAATAGTGATTATAATTTTAAAAAACATGTGAACGTTGAATTTAATAAATTATGGGTTGATTAAATAAATAATTACTTTAATTTAAAATCAATAAAAAATATATAAAATGAAAAGGTGAAAACATTCAATGCTACATTTTTTATTTAAAAAAAATCAAAAATCTCACAAAATTTTGAAGCCTCAATGGTGGCCTCTCCTTAACTCATTCTCTCACATTCTCCTTTATATATATATATATATTGATTGCTTATGTTATTTTAAAAAAATTCAACTTAAATATGTCAATTGAATGAGCATTGATCATCGAAGAAACGGAACAAAAAAAACAAGATAAAGATGTTGACATATTTGTGAGGTTGTGAAGTTTTAATAATATCACACGCATCGAATCTTTGATTTAAGCGATTCAAAATGTTATGGAAAACCAACATAAAGATCTACAATCTTCATCTTTTGCGTTTTTGCAAATTCGGGGTGCGTTTGTGTAACATCCTGAATTTTCAATAATAGTATTTTAATGAGAATTGGGATGTGTTTGTATTTTGTGTAACCTTGAATTATATGGAAGTTTTATAATTCAAATAAGGTTAAAATACAAGAGTTTAAAGTAGAATGTTACTTTTGGAATTAATGAAACTTGAAGGGGGTGTTTGGTTATGTTTTAGAAGTGTGTATGGATAAAAAGGAATTGAGATAGAAAATATCTCAGTTTTGTTGTTGGAGTCGGCAGAAAGAATTCAAGAGAAAGGGATAGAGAGAAAAAGGTAGAAAAGAAGAAAAGAAGATTTTGGCTTCTAAATCTGGTAAGAATTGATCATGATCTTGATAAAAGTTGTTCTGAATGATTGTATGAGAATGAATCTGTTTATTGAATCGATTTTCTGAATCATAAACAACAGATTGGAGTTCTAAATTTGTGCAGAGAAGTGAGTTTTCTTCAAAAGGTGAGTTCATTTGTTCTTTGTTCAAATCAGTGTTCTCATGTTAAATTAAACCTTGAAAAAGCTGTATAAATTGGTTATGAACTGTATGGTATGGCTTGGATTAAGCTGAATCGAACAAACATGAAAATAGATTGAAATTTAGGCTGCAGAACCGACTTTTCCGGATGAATCGTCATATCCGGAAAACCTCGATGATGAATGTTTCCGGACGCAGGAAGTATCCGGGTAAGTCTTATTTTATCACAAGAATCCGGATGAAATTAGTTACCGGATGGTATCCGGATGACTATAGAGTCCGGATGTTGTCTGAATTTGAAATATGTCCGAAAAAGTAGGAATTTACCAGAAAGGATGGGTTGTCCGGATTGTGGGATTGTCCGGGGAAATTTGGTATCCGGAAAAGGGAAACGTCCGGATAAGTTAGGTTATCCGGAAACATTTTGTTGTTCGGACACTTTGTGCAGCTGGATAATTATTAGTTCTGTTAATCATGAATTGTTGTAATTTAGTGATTAAGACATAATTAGTTTAGCTTGAACATACGTACAATCGAAGGGTAGTATGATAGTGTTGATGACTGTGCTAGCTTGATACTAGGCAGGTGTTTGGTAAGTTTAATGGATCCATAAGCACTAGTGTTTGGTAATCACATGGAATAGGCGTGTGGTAATAATCGTTATTCCATTGTGTGTGTTTAGTAATCACCTGGAATAGGCGTGTGGTAATAATCGTTATTCCAGTGTGTGTGTGTAGAAATTGTGGAATAGGCGTGTGGTAATAATCGTTATTCCCTATTTCTAAGGAAGAAAATGGGATTGACATAAGTGCTTGTAATCTCTACTTCCTTTCCGATAAATGGGCATGTGTAATTGCGATTTATTGGATAAGAGCAGTAATCTAGAATCATTGAAGATTCGTAGTGTGGCTCTGAGGCATGATATGCTGATAGAATTATGGTCAGTCTTATTCATGGTATTGGATGAAATAGTGTAATGGAATAGAGTTACACGTGCGGTAAGAAAATGAGTAATCAGGTTTGTTGTAACTTGTTTACATTGATTTTGCAAATGTTATTATTGAAACGAATGTTCTCACTAGGCGTTGGCCTAATAGTTTCATATGATGTTTTCTTACCAGGTACCAGCTCGGGGAAATAAAGGGTTGTGGGACGAGCGTTTTGGAATAGCAAGAGGTGTTAATTAACAAAAAGAGATTTTGATGGATTGCTTAGATAACTTAGTTAATCTGATTATAGTGATATGATTAGATTGATAGGTTATTTGAAGAATCATGTATTGTAAATATACTCTTGATAGTTAATTTCCTTGCTATAGTTATATAAGTTGAAGTTTACTTTATCATAACTTGTGGAAATTTGAGGTTCAAAATGGCCCGAATTTTTGGGGCGTTACAATATGGTATCAGAGCATTAGTTTAAGCGAACTAAGTATGCTGAGGAGGTACTTAGACTTAAGTTGTGATGAATTAAGTTATGATTCGTGAGAATGGGTAGGAATACTAAGACGAGATAGTCTTAGAGGTGACGGAAATACGTGAAATTAGTACTGTAATGATAGTAACGAGGATTCTCCTGTATAATATATTCACAATTTCAATTAGCTACTGTTATTTATGAATATATTGTTACATAAGCATGCTTGTTTCTAAATAGTTACAGTGACTGATTAGCGGTAAATTACGTTTTGTATGTCTAGTTATGTATAAACCATTACTGATGGGTATTCTTTTGTGCTCATCCAGAACAATGGTAAATACTCCCCCGAGGTCTCCTAATTCTTCTATGAATAGGAATTGGTTAGACGATACGGGAGAAAGACAAACTGGAGTAGGCGGAATTCATGAGACGCCACCAGATTTTCTTTCTTTAGGAGGAGTACGTAATCCGGCACATAGAGTGGGTACCAGTACTGTCGATCAAACACCATCGGAAGCAAGTATGGAAGGACTTATTATGGAGAATGTTACCAGATTGATGAATGCATCAATGGAAAGACAAGCTGAAGTGATGAACACCACCATGGGAAGACAAGCAGAAATGTTCATGAAATTGTTTAATGATCGAAGTACGGAACCAAGACGGACAAGAGTTGATACTAGTGTGATAAATCCAACTGGCAACCCAGGGTCGGAGACTGAAAGAAGGGTTGAAAGAAATTGCTCCTACAAAACCTTCTTGAGCTGTAAACCACCAGAATTCAAAGGAGAAGATAGTCCAATAGCTTGCATGAATTGGCTAAGGGAAATTGAACAAGGTTTTCGAGCTTGTGAGTGTTATGATGAAAAGTCTAAAGTTAGATTTGGATCACAGATGTTACGCGGTAACGCGCTATCTTGGTGGAATGTGTTATCAGCTTCTGTGACAGCTTCTGTTTTGAATGCTATGACTTGGGATCAGTTTAAAGCAAAGATTCTGGAGGAGTACTGTAACGAAACTGAAATGGATCGAATCGAGTAAGAGTTCAGAAACCTCAAGAAAGGCAATATGACTGTGAGAAAGTATACAGAATCCTTCATGGAGAAGCTGAACCTGGTGGGGCATGTGGCTCCAAATGAAAAAGATAAAGTTAAAGCTTATTTGAAGGGTTTACCGGCGGATATGATGACGAGGGTCCGAAGTTCGAAAACTACTACTTTAAGGGAGACAATCGAAGAAGCGAAAGTAATAGAAGAGATGTACACCAAAGACAAAGAGGAGAAAGCACATGTGGGGGAAAAGAGAAAATGGGAAAGTCGTTCGGAATCTTCTCAGAAAACCAAGTTGTTTGGCAAGAATATTCGTTATGACTCTCGCAGGGAACCAAGCTGGTGTTCTAAATGTAAAAGCAAACATTTTGGGCCGTGTCGGGTGACAGCCTTGGAATGTTTCAAATGTGGTAAAAGTGGGCATATGATGAATAATTGACCGGTACAAGGAATTACATGCTACGAGTGTAAGCAACCGGGTCACTTCCGTCGGGATTGTCCAAGGGTGAAAAAGAGTGGAGATGAAAGTAAGAAATCAAATATCCCAAAGCCAACAGGTCGGGCGTTTCAGATGACCGCTGATGAAGCGAAAGAATCGAAAGATGTCGTCTCGGGTACTTTCCTTGTTAATTCTTGTCCCGCGCACATTTTGTTCGACTGTGGTGCAAATTTGTCATTTGTGTCCAAGTCATTCTTTCACAAGTTAGCTATGCCTATTACTACCTTGGGAGATGCCTTAGTAGTTGAGGTAGCTAATGGGGGGTCAAGTCTTGGTTCGTGAAAGACTTGATGGTTGTTTTATTTCTATAGAAGAGGCAAAATTTCCGATCGACTTGTTGTTGATGGAAATTGGGGGATTTGATGTGACCGTGGGTATGGACTGGATGACAGTCAACCAGGCAGAGATACTTTGTGCAAAGAAATTAATCCGGATTCCAATGGCTGATAGGGATGATGTACTCATCTTTGGGGAAAAGCAAAAAGGAGAAGTTCCGTTAATTTCTGTTGCAAAGGCGCGTAAATGTTTAATGAAAGGATGTTCATCCTATTTAGCTTATGTTTTAGATGTAAAGTCAGAAAAGAAGCAAGTGGAAGATATCAATGTAGTACGTGATTTTCTAGACGTATTTCCCGATGATCTTCCTGGTCTACCAGCTGGACGGCAGGTAGAGTTTCGTATTGATCTTGTCCCTGGATCGGCACCTATTGCGCGAGCACCTTATCGTCTAGCGCCGGCTGAAATGAAAGAGATGATGACTCAACTTCAAGAGTTGTTAGATAAAGGTTTTGTTAGACCGAGTTCTTCGTCGTGGGGAGCTCCGATGTTGTTTGTTAAGAAGAAAGATGGTACTATGAGAATGTGTATAGATTATCGTGAGCTGAATAAGGTGACTATTAAGAATAAGTATCCGCTTCCAAGGATTGATGACCTGTTCGATCAACTCCAAGGTGCGGGATGTTTTTCTAAGATTGATTTAAGGTCTGGGTATCATCAGGTGCGGGTAAGAAATGAAGATATTTCTAAGACGGCTTTTAGAACAAGGTATGGGCATTATGAATTTCTTGTAATGCCATTTGGTTTGACAAATGCTCCAACAGTGTTCATGGATCTGAAGAACAGAGTGTGTCGACCATTTTTAGATAAGTTTGTCATTGTTTTCATTGATGACATACTAGTCTATTCTAAGACTGAAGAAGATCACGAACATCATCTACGTGAAGTTTTAGAAGTATTAAGAAAAGAGAAGTTGTACGCGAAGTTCTCAAAATGTGAATTCTGGTTAAAAGAGGTACAATTCCTAGGTCATGTGATCACTTCGGAAGGAGTTAAGGTAGACCCAGCAAAGATAGAAGCTATGATGAATTGGGAGACACCAAGAAGTGCGTCTGAAATAAGAAGTTTCTTAGGTCTTGCGGGTTATTATCGGAGATTTATTAAAGACTTCTCGAAGATTGCTTCTACTTTGACTTTATTGACTAGAAAGAATGTGAAGTTTGTCTGGACGGAGAAACAAGAATCGGCTTTCAAAACTTTACGTCAAAAGTTGTGTGAAACCCCTATTCTTGCCTTACCAGAAGGAACCGAAGATTTTGTTGTTTACAGTGATGCTTCCAAGATGGGCTTGGGATGTGTATTGATGCAACGAGGCAAGGTAATTGCTTATGCGTCAAGACAACTTAAGGAGCATGAGAAGAACTATCCAACGCACGATTTAGAGTTAGCAGCAGTTGTTTTTGCTTTGAAGTTGTGGAGGCACTATTTGTATGATACGAAGTGTACTCTTTATACTGATCACAAGAGCTTGAAACATGTATTTGATCAGAAAGAGTTGAACATGAGACAACGACGCTGGTTAGAGTTACTTAAGGATTATGATTGTGAATTGCATTACCATCCTGGTAAAGCAAATGTAGTAGCCGATGCCTTAAGTAGAAAAGAGTATAGTGGGTGTTTGAAATCGACTAATGCTAGGATTGATGTAACGTCAAGTTTGATAGAAAAGATAAAGGAGGCACAAGCAGAAGCCTTACGGGAAGAAAATCTAAAAGAAGAGGTGATGAGCAAACAACATCTTCAACTAACTGAAGATGGTCGTGGAATTAAGTTATTTCAAGGTCGTGTTTGGGTGCCAAAAGTTGGAGGAAATCGAGAGTTGATTCTCGAAGATGCTCATAAATCTAAGTATTCTATACATCCTGGAAGTACTAAGATGTATAGGGATTTGAAATTGCATTACTGGTGGCCAGCTATGAAAGTAGATGTGGCACGAATAGTGGAAAAGTGTACAACATGTTCTTTAGTGAAAGCTGAACATCAGAAGCCTTATGGAAGTTTCCAATCTTTGGAGATTCCAGAATGGAAATGGGAGAAGATCACTATGGATTTCGTGACGAAGTTACCAAAGACACAAAAGGGTAACGACACTATTTGGGTGATTGTGGATCGTTTGACTAAGAGTGCTCATTTTCTAGCTATGAAAGAAGCGTCACCAATTGAGAAATTTGCAAAAATGTATATTGATGAAGTAGTGCCAAGGCATGGTATATCGGTGTCGATAGTGTCAAATCGTGATAGTCGGTTTACCTCGAGATTTTGGCAGTCACTTCAAGAAGAATTAGGTACAAAGGTAAATCTGAGCACTGCTTATCATCCGCAAACTGATGGGCAAAGTGAAAGAACCATTCAAACTTTGGAAGATATGCTCAGGTGTTGTGTATTAGATTTTGTAGGTAATTGGGATACACATCTACCGTTAGTAGAATTTGCGTATAACAATAGTTACCATTCCAGTATTGGAAGAGCACCTTTCGAAGCTCTGTATGGTCGTAAATGTAGAACTCCGGTATGTTGGTTAGAAGACGGAGATAAACAGTTTGCTAGTCCAGAATTGGTACAACAAACAGCCGATAAGGTGAAAGAAATTCTGCAGCATATGAAAGCAGCTCAGGATCGACAAAAGAGTTATGCTGATCCGAAAAGAAGACCAAAAGAATTCCAAGTTGGGGAGCGCGTGATGCTTAAGGTATCCCCTTGGAAGGGAGTGATAAGGTTTGGTAAACGTGGGAAGCTAAGTCCTCGTTTTCTAGGACCTTTCACTATTACTAAAAGGATAGGATTGCAGGCTTATCAGTTGGATCTTCCACCGGAGTTGGAAGGGATCCATAACACTTTTCATGTGTGTTATCTTCGGAAATGTCTAGCCGAAGAATAAGATGTAATTCCACTTGCCGATGTAAGGGTAGATGAAAAGAGTCGATGTGTAGAAGAACCAGAGGCAATTTTGAAAAGATCGGTTAGGAAGCTACGTAATGGCAAGGAAGTAGCTATGTTGAAAGTACAGTGGAAACACCATCGAGCTGCTAATGTGACTTTAGAGTCAGAAGAATGTATGAAGGATAGGTATCCTCATTTGTTTACTTGATCTTGATTTCAGGGACGCAATCATTTTCAAGTTGGGGAGTATTGTAACATCCTGAATTTTCAATAATAGTATTTTAATGAGAATTGGGATGTGTTTGTATTTTGTGTAACCTTGAATTATATGGAAGTTTTATAATTCAAATAAGGTTAAAATACAAGAGTTTAAAGTAGAATGTTACATTTGGAATTAATGAAACTTGAAGGGGGTGTTTGGTTATGTTTTAGAAGTGTGTATGGATAAAAAGGAATTGAGATAGAAAATATCTCAGTTTTGTTGTTGGAGTCGGCAGAAAGAATTCAAGAGAAAGGGATAGAGAGAAATAGGTAGAAAAGAAGAAAAGAAGATTTTGGCTTCAAAATCTGGTAAGAATTGATCATGATCTTGATA
Source organism: Saussurea involucrata (assembly GCA_033807775.1). Classification (NCBI taxonomy): domain Eukaryota; kingdom Viridiplantae; phylum Streptophyta; class Magnoliopsida; order Asterales; family Asteraceae; genus Saussurea; species Saussurea involucrata. The sequence continues at coordinate 25,770,919 of CM066319.1, read as the reverse complement.
AAAGTTGTTCTGAATGATTGTATGAGAATGAATCTGTTTATTGAATCAATTTTCTGAATCATAAACAACAGATTGGAGTTCTAAACTTGTGCAGAGAAGTGAGTTTTCTTCAAAAGGTAAGTTCATTTGTTCTTTGTTCAAATCAGTGTTCTCATGTTAAATTAAACCTTGAAAAAGCTGTATAAATTGGTTATGAACTGTATGGTATGGTTTGGATTAAGCTGAATCGAACAAACATGAAAATAGATTGCAATTTAGGCTGCAGAACCGACTTTTCCGGATGAATCGTTGTATCCGGAAAACCTCGATGATGAATGTTTCCGGACGCAGGAAGTATCCGGGTAAGTCTTATTTTATCACAAGAATCCGGATGAAATTAGTTACCGGATGGTATCCGTATGACTATAGAGTCCGGATGTTGTCTGAATTTGAAATATGTCCGGAAAAGTAGGAATTTACCGGAAAGGATGGGTTGTCCGGATTGTGGGATTGTCTGGGGAAATTTGGTATCCGGAAAAGGGAAACGTCCGGATAAGTTAGGTTATCCGGAAACATTTTGTTGTTCGGACACTTTGTACAGCTGGATAATTATTAGTTCTGTTAATCATGAATTGTTGTAATTTAGTGATTAAGACATAATTAGTTTAGCTTGAACATACGTACAATCGAAGGGTAGTATGATAGTGTTGATGACTGTGCTAGCTTGATATTAGGCAGGTGTTTGGTAAGTGTAATGGATCCATAAGCACTAGTGTTTGGTAATCACATGGAATAGGCGTGTGGTAATAATCGTTATTCCATTGTGTGTGTTTAGTAATCACCTGGAATAGGCGTGTGGTAATAATCGTTATTCCAGTGTGTGTGTAGAAATTGTGGAATAGGCGTGTGGTAATAATCGTTATTCCCTATTTCTAAGGAAGAAAATGGGATTGACATAAGTGCTTGTAATCTCTACTTCCTTTCCGATAAATGGGCATGTGTAATTGCGATTTATTGGATAAGAGCATTAATCTAGAATCATTGAAGATTCGTAGTGTGGCTCTGAGGCATGATATGCTGATAGAATTATGGTCAGTCTTATTCATGGTATTGGATGAAATAGTGTAATGGAATAGAGTTACACGTGCGGTAAGAAAATGAGTAATCAGGTTTGTTGTAACTTGTTTACATTGATTTTGCAAATGTTATTATTGAAACGAATGTTCTCACTAGGCGTTGTCCTAATAGTTTCATATGATGTTTTCTTACCAGGTACCAGCTCGGGGAAATAAAGGGTTGTGGGACGAGCGTTTTGGAATAGCAAGAGGTGTTAATTAACAAGAAGAGATTTTGATGGATTGCTTAGATAACTTAGTTAATCTGATTATAGTGATATGATTAGATTGATAGGTTATTTGAAGAATCATGTATTGTAAATATACTCTTGATAGTTAATTTCCTTGCTATAGTTATATAAGTTGAAGTTTAGTTTATCATAACTTGTAGAAATTTGAGGTTCAAAATGGCCCGAATTTTTGGGGCGTTACAGTTTGTGCTACAACCGGCGTTGAAATCGAAATATGGTGTTGGACGGAAATAAGAGATAATTAAATGGCTAGGTCATTATCTAATTTATCAGAGGACGTTAAGGGTTACGAGCTCTAGAAAAAATTGGTCTGAATTATCTTATGTCTAACCAAATCAGACATAAATGGCAAATAATAGCTCTTTAAAAAAAACAGCTAGTAGTTTTTGTTTTGTTTTACAAAGACATGAATACTAGTTCAATTTGATTTTAATTTATTTTTAGTTAATTCAAATTTTAGAAAACGTTAATTCCAAAAGTCGCATTAAAAATTATATTTTTAAAATTTGTTTATGTAGATATTATATAGGGAATTTAATTAAAATACCCAAAGTTTGACTTTGACTTATCAAAATACCCGTTTTTTCAACTTTTGCAAAAATACCCAAAAATCCTGCGATTTGTCCCGCGATCGCAGGATAGGGTGTTTTTTGAAAAGTTAATCATCCGCGATCGCGGAGAGTGTCCCGCGATGCATTCAATTTGGTGACTTTTGAATAAGTATAGGGGTTGAAAGTGTAAAATTCAATTCAAAAGTCACAAGTGTGTGTGTGCCGCGGGACTCATCCTGCGAATAGCGGGATCAACATTTTCATTTTATACCCTATCCCGCGATCGCGGGACATATCGCGGGATTTTTGGATATTTTTGCAAAAGTTGAAAAAATGGGTATTTTGGTAAGTCAAAGTCAAACTTTGGGTATTTTAATTAATTTCCCTATTATATATCCACAACATAACATGTGTCATACATGAAGGCATTGTTTGGCCAAAAAAAGCTAGCTTATTTTTGGGGTACATGTTTGGATGACCATAAGCTAACTTATAAGCCATTTATTCGGTCAAGATCGGTTATAATTGGTCAAAAGTTACGGCTTTGACTGGTCAAAAATTGCGGCTTTGACTGGTCAAAAGTTGTGGTTGTTCCAAAAATAGAAGGGCAATTTCGTAACTTTTACAAAAAACACGGGCTGAGTTCATATATGAATCTGTGTGATTCACATATGAATTATACGTTCATATATGAACCTTTGTAATTCACATATGAACTCTTTATAACTAATTCATATATGAATCTTGTGATTCATATATGAACCTTTGTGTTTCATATATAAAACTAATTAACTGTAGGTTCATATATGAATCAATTGAACCAATTAATTGATTCATATATGAATCTTTGTGTTCATATATGAACCTTTGTGATTCATATATAATTTTTTGTTAACTAATTCATATATGAACCTTTGTGTTCATATATGAATCTTTGTGATTCATATATGAATTTTTTTTTAACTATTTCTCATATGAACAAATTAACTGATTCATATATGAATCACAAAGGTTCATATATGAATCACAAAGGTTCATATATGAATTAGTTAAAAAGAGTTTATATGTGAATTACAAAGGTTCATATATGAACGTATAGTTCATATGTGAATCACACAGATTCATATATGAACTCAGCCCGTGTATTTTTTACGAAACTACCCCTCTATCTTGTGCAGACCACGCGAATAATTATCCGCTACTTCTCGGTCAAAGCCGCCGATCTTGACCGAATAAATGGCCAGGATCACTTCTCTATTTCTCTAAATATTTGGACTTCTCTATTTAACCCTTCCCTATATATATATACACACACACACACACATATGTGTATGTGAATGTAGGCGAAGGATCGTGCTCCATAAGCGAATTGATTATGTGTCCATTTCTCATCTAACGGTTGATAACCACTTCACGTTAACCTTTGTCAATGAACTATATAAAATTCATTTGAACAACCAACATACAACGGTTTTTTCGGAGTCGATAAACAATTGTTCAAATTTGCCAAAAACCACCGAAAACCTCCAAAAAAACGCCAAAAATAATCAAAAATGTGTTTTTTTCGAGAATGAGCCGCATTGGGTAAAAAAAGGCACATTCCTTGTATTTTTTAGGTAAGGCCTTTATACGTGGTTGTGTGTTAAAAACCGTGTACAAATGTACCTTTTACACACGGTTTTATGTAAAAACTGCGTATAAAAAATAACCTTTGTACGCGGTTTTTTACATACAACCGCGTATAAAAAGGGTACTTTTATACGCGGGTTCTTGTTAAAAACCGTGTATAAAGATGGTGCTTTTACACATGGTTTTTTTACATATAGCTGCGTATAAAACAAACCCCTTTGTACGTGGTTTTAACACACAACCGCATATAAAAGGTAACCTTTGTACGCAGTTTTTTCTATGCAACCGTTTGTAATTGTCGAGTACCTTTTATACGCGGTTGTTAATCTAGAACCGCGTATAAAACCTTATTTTTAGCAACGGTTCAACCTTAACCGTGTAAAAAGGGTCCAGATCCATCATTTATACACGGTTTTTGTAAAAACGGCAAAAACCGCGTATAATTAAGCGCGTATGAATGCCATATTTGTAGTAGTGAACTTATGAGTAGCTTTTTGTAAATATTCCAATTATGCCCTCATTAATATTAATTATTTTTTAATGTCTTTTTTGGTCATTTAAATGCTTATAAGCTACTTTTTGCCAAACGTAACTTTTTCATCAGCTAGCTTGTCAGCTACCAGCTATCTTATCAGTCAACAACTAGCTTATAAGTCAACAGCTGGCTTATAAGTCATAAGCTACTTTATCAGCTAGTTTGCCAAACATAGCCGAATATTGTTGAGAAGTATATAAACCTATTGAGTCACACACAAATAATATGATTGTTTCCACTTTTAGAAACCTGGATTAAATCAAGTTTGATCAAGAAAATAATTATTTTTGAAGAATAACTATAAAATATGTGTTAAATTGTGATTATGATAAATAAGGTGTGAATGTAATTATGATAATTATGAGGTGTTATCGGTAATTGTATATAATGATATAAAGTTTAAACGATAATTATATAATTAAATATTAGAGATAATTATAATTATATGTATTATAAATAAGGTGTTAGGCTAAATCATTTTGTGGTGATTGAAATTAGAATTCAGCTTTTCAGATAAATACAGAAAAGAAACATTTTATTTTTTGTAAAACATATATAGATCTAGGTTTCTTGGGTTAGCACCCGGTGGAGGCGAGAAACGTATTCGTGTGTGGACTACCGATAGAGGAAACCTACTTTGGTTTCTTGGTGCTCCGACTGAATCCGAGAGATCTACAAAAGGTACAATTATAAACACTCTATGGTGTGAGTTTTTTTTTAACTAAATGCATCATTTGATCCAATTGAGGTTTAAGTTTACTAGAAAAGTTTTCTAAAGTATTTTTTAACCATTAATCAATATTTTTTCCTCTGCGTTTATCGGTTACAATTTGATTTAAAACCCCGCAGTTTATTTAAAAAAACTACATTTTGAAAGTATACATTCAAATATATGTCAATTTTTACAATATCACTTAAAATATAGATTTTTTAACTACAACTTTTAAGTTTATTTCTCAAAAGCCAGATTGACCTATGAAGGTTCGAGTGGGTCTATGCAACCCATTGGCAATACCGTCGTTCCACCATCATCACGTGTCGCCATCTGACTTTCACCTTTTCTTGCACCACCACCCTCATTCCACAGGGACCAAAACGGTAATGAAGTTCACTGGAAAAGAAACACAAGATAGGTGGTTACTCAGTCGCCATATCAAGAAAGAGATGGGTGCATCAAGTTGTGGAAGGGTGAGGATGAAGACATGGATGTTACAATAATACAAACATCATTATATTTTGATACATTTTACTCTAAAATGATTTAAGAAGTTTGTAAAGACTTGAATATGTTATAAACGACTTTAAATCATTCGATCAATTTTTCTTTTAGATAATTTTTAAAATACTTATATTTGGCATGTACGTGGTCTACTATGACTACAACATCAACTAAAAGTTGTGAGCTTAATTGATAGATTTCTAAACTAATTCGGCCATGTAGCGGTTTGGACCAAATCTAACAAGAATACATCGAACTATCAATATTTTAAAAATAAATATCTAATTATTAATGTTTGAAAACTTGTTAAATATTTATTCTTTAAATACATGTCTAACTATTCAACCATTTATTCTTAAAAGCAAAAGAACAAAAAGTAATAATAATAATAATAATAATAATAGGAGAATAAATTCTTTTGAAAACAAACACACAAACATTCTTTATCAATTAAACTACAAAGTTGGTTGTTAATATTTATTAAAAATTAAATTTTGTTTGTTAAATTCCTATAGTCTACTTACGCAATCCAGCACGATATATCTCGATTTTAATATTCTAATTTATTTTAATGTGTGATTTTAAGAAAACGGTCATGTCTTTTTATAAATTTGTTTAAAAAATGTACGCTTTTTAAAGAGTTCATGATTTGAGGATTTGAAAGTGGCTAGAGATAAAGATTAATTAATAAGAGTCCATGATTTAAAGATTTGAAAGTTGTTAGAGATAAATATTAATCAAGTAATTAGTATTAAAAGCGATACATAAAACTTCATTAGTTGTTTTTAAAAGATTTTAAGTAATTAACATTAAATAGTGGTAAATGAAGCTTTAGGGGTTGTTTTTAAGAGTTTTTCATAAATGCTTTATAATATAGTATAAATTAATAAAACTAGAGGCGGACTTATGAATACTTCAAACGATCAGTTCTTCATTTTGATCTATTTTTACAAATATAACCTTTTTAGATGAAAGAGGCACGCACTGAAGGCATCTCCAATAGGTCACACTATATTTTACACCAAATTTAAAAAATAGTATAAAAGGTAGTGTAAATTTTAGTATTAATAGTAATTCTTCTTCAATGAGTAACACTATTTTACACCAAAGTTAAAAGTAGTGTAAAAGAATAGTGTTACATCAAATATAGTGTAATACTATTTATTACACTAAATTTAGTGTGAAAAATAGAGACCTCATTGAAAATGTGAATATTGTTAATTACACCAAATTTAGTGTTTAGTATAATATTTAGTGACCCTATTGGAGATCTAAGAAGTGTTTCGAGATATTACAAGGGACATCAATAGAAAAAAACAAGAAAGTATCTTGAAATCAACTAAAAAAACTTAAAACTTTTTTTTTATCGAATTGATATAATTCGACTACAAACACATCATTTACAAGTATTTAATCCACCCCGCTCGACAAAAAAATCAAAATCCGCCATTAAATAAAACATAATGTACATGAATTACATAAAAAATGGATACAAACATAAAATGTAAAATCGGGTGGGGACGTTGGGTTAGAGCATCTCCAAATAGCTTCTCTAAAATAGAAAACAACAACTTTTTTTCTCTAAAGAGCTCCAAGAGCTTCTCTAACTGATTCTCTAAAATAGAAAACAATGGAAAAAACTCCTAATATAGAGAATTCTCTATATCTCTAAAAGGATGAGAGAGAAATATTATTTTAATGACTTCTCACCAAAAATAGGAGTGACAAATAGTATTTTAATGATTTCCTACCAAAAAGAGGAGAGATAAATATTATTTTAATGATGAGAGATACATATATTGAATATTATAATAATATAAGTCATAATTGGTTCTCTAATATAGAAAAGTTGTTGGAGTTGAAATAAATTCTTTTTAGAGATTTTTAGTTTTCATTCTCTATTTTAGAGAAATTACAGAGAAGCTGATGGAGATGCTGTTACACACTTTGTTACGTCATAGTCGCATGTGGACGGTATATTATCAAGAGTAAATTACGTTTTTTGTCCCTGTGGTTTGGTAAAATTTTCGGATTTCGTCCTTGTGGTTTTGAAATTTTGGTTTTCATCCCTAAGGTTTGCAATTCATTTTTATTTTCATCCCTAAGATTTAAACCCTACTTTTAAGCATGAAAAACTAAAATATAAATGAATTGTAAACCATAAGAATGAAAACAACAATAAAATTTTAACCATAAGGACAAAAAAATGTGATGAGTCATAAATCGTAGGGAGAAAAATCGCAATTTCAAAACCATAAGAATAAAAATAGAAATTTTCAATAAACTACAGGGACTAAAATTGTAATTTACTCTATTATCATATTTAACTTTACCCATTAAAGTCGACGTAAAATAAAAAATGAGTTGGTTGAATTACATGTTTTCAAACTTTATTGTTTTACTTTTATTCAAGCAATAAAATTTAATATATTATCACCTTATTTAAAATTTTTAACGCTAATGATTGATTGTATATAGAATGAGAAGTATTTGTAATGTCATGTTATAATTTTTTTATAAATATAATATCTAAAATAAAAGATTAAAATGTTTACATCTAACTCAAAAAACTATTTTATTTTAAATTATGATGGTAAATTAGCCAGTAGCTGAAAAGCTAACAGTTTAAAGAAAAAGTAGTCGATAAGTTAGAAAGGAAATGCAAAATAAGCTAACAGTTTAAAGAAAAAGTAGTCGATAAGTTAGAAAGGAAATGCAAAATGTCTAAAAAGAATGTACTAACAAATTAGTAAACTTTAACATTTTATGGTATAACTAAAAAAATCATGTGAAAAAAAATTAAATAAAATAATTAATATTATAGATTTAGATTTGTATAATTAAATACGAACTTTATAAGAATTTATATTTTAATTAAATATTTTAAACAAATAGTATATAATTCTAAATAAAAACAAAGTTTGTCATTACGAGAAAAGATCAAACGAGAATGCTATCTATTTAAAAGAATAAGAGAATAATTATAAGTAAATCATTTCATTAAATAATACCTTAATTAATTAAGGGAAATTAATTAAAATACCCTAAGTTTGACCAAGTGTTACTAAAATGCCCAAAATCTCTCCCACTTTACAAAAATACCCTTTTTTCCGCGATGGGAGCCCGCGATCGCGGGCCAGGGACCATTTCTGACATTTTTTTAAACTTACAGGGACCATTTTTGAAAAATGGAATCCCGCGATCGCGGGCTCATCCCGCGATGGGATTATTTTTGTGACTTTTCAATTGCAAGGGACCATTTTTGAAAAATTCCAGGAACCATTTTTGAAAATTTGACCCGCGTTTGACACTGTTCACCCCGCTTTCACTGTTCACCCCCCGCTTTCGTCCAATTTTACGAATTTAAAATGAAATGTTACACTTTCAACCCCTATACTTATTTACTAAATTTACTTTATACCTTTTACTTTCATTATTTTAATTTTACATTTAACACATATAATCGTTTATTAACTAAAATACGTTAAAAAAATACGTTTTAATTTTAACAAATTACACCATTATAATCGTCTCTTCGATACGTTCGAAATGAGCCCAATCTTAAATTTTTTTGGATTTATATATTTTAATATATATCATATACAGTTATACACTACATAAAAAAAATTATATTTAAAATTCATACCCTTATAGTTAATTATTTAATTTGTGGTTTTTAATGTATTGTTTCTTTCCATTTTAATGTTTTTAATATAGAAATTCACTTAAGTTATTTAACAAGGAAATTAATTAACAATATCATATAAAAATTATTGCAAATCATCTTCCCAACCGAAACAGATACAGTGCATGTAAACAAATAAATCTATTACTGAAAGACGTCCTGGAGTCCTGTGATGAAGTTAACATTTTCCTTGATCACGTCCTCCATTCCTATGTAGTCCGATTCGAGTTCTTCTAGTTCCTCTTCAGCTTCCTTAATCTCTCGTTGCAGGTGCCGAACGTGAGCCCTAGTCATGGCCAGTTCTCGTTTCTTCTCCGCTAGATACTCCATTTTCCCCTGCTGAATCCCCCTGTTATGGTTCCACATACCCTTTACCTTTTCGATACCGACGTTCGCCTCATCAATGGCTTTTTGCACTGCGGGAGTAATTCGTTGACTTTGTCGAAGACCCGTCGGCATAAAATCATACATTGGTGGGGTTCTCATGCCATTATCGAAGTAGTAATTGTCGGATGCCATCTCCCAGTCTGCTTCCTCCTCAGGCGTGAATGGAAAATCGGCTGCAGTTCGCCCACTGTTTGTCCACTCCTCGTCTGTTTCCGATACCTTCCAGGTACTCCGGCGAGCTCCGTCGTTCAGTGGTTGGTAGGCTCCCGAACGTGAAGTTCCAGCCACATTCGCCGACCTGTTCCCCCTTGATCTTGAACCTCCATCCATTGTGTTAAAAAAGCGAGAGTGTGTTTGTATAAAAGATAGATAGGAAGTTGTGAATTACTACTTCATCATGCCATCTACTTATAGCCGTGAAAATGTATGTTCTTCATCAGATATGGTCAAAGATTTCGTCTGAAAAAGTTGCCTGCATGATTCGTCTGAATAGTTCACTGCAAGATTCGTTTGAAAAGAGCCTGTAAGATTCCACTGAAAAAGTAACTGCAATATTCGTCTGCTCTTGAAAAACGGTCTTTCATTAGGCAGAAAATTAGTCTTTAAGTAGTCAAACATAGCTAATTAATGAGAATTTAGATCAGATTTATATGGTACTATCAAATGCAAGTTTCTATAATATAGATATTGTTCTACATTACATGATACCAATTTTTGCATCATATGAATCACTTCCAGACAACAAGAACCAGTACCCCAATAATCAAGAAATAAATGCTTGTTCATCCAATAATCTCTGTATTAGGATTATCGCAAGTTTCATAAACCTACTTACTAGGTGTTGGAAATATGGGTTTTACTAAACTTTGGACGCATTTAAATTTATATATATGTGTTATATATAACTAACTTTTAATAGGTTTATGTTCTTCTATATGAGATCTTCGAAATGATATATAATGCGTCCAAAATAGAGTATGTGTGAAAGAGATATCGATACTCAAAGTTGAGTAAATGGATGAAATTAGCAAAAACCAAATGAAGTAAACAGTAAGTCAATCACAATACTTTAACAAAATAAGTTAATACTAAAAATAACAATTATTTAATGTTACATAAACAACCTAACGTGGCCCTATTTGACAATGTTCATAAATGGACTCCGCCATATGTATGCGGAAATCTTTGGCAACAACCTCGGCCTCGTCAGGGTGTACCCATACCTCATTTTTATTTATCAACATTTGGACATTACGGCATACCCAGACACCGCAATCTGCAGTTATCCCGGCCTGCTGGGGTGCATTCTTGGCGAACTTATAGCGAAAGACACCTGTCATTTCGCGACGTCTAACATCCTTGACCCGGCAAAAGAAGTCATATAGCACAGCTTTAAACTTTGTCATTTGCTCTTCCAATTGTTGTCTGAAGAGATTGGCACTGTCGCTATCATATATGGTCAAGGTCATAGCGTCAAGTTCAAACACTCCAAGCAGCCAATGTTGGGGATTAATGCATATTGGGATGTACACCGGAAATATTACAATATTAGACAACTTAGTTAGCAACAAAACAAGTTAAATAAAATAAGAGTAAAACGATTTACATACCACATCGAGGAGAGCCCAAGAGGTCCCTTCCACGCCATTGCATGAATTAACCACGGAGGCGGGACCTAGATGCTCAATCAACAAGTAATGAAAGAACATACTGAACATCATGGTCCGCCTCGTGTCTATTCCACGATGTCTTTGCAACAGCGAGACCCAACAATCGCTGTGCTATACATAAAAAATAGATGGTTAGACATGTAAAATAAATATATTTGATTATATGACTATAATTAAACTTCATACTAACCACATCCAGTAAGTCAGACTCCAAAGGGTCAACGGCCAGCAATACATTGAAAAACGAGGGGGTGATTTCCATGTTCAAGTGAGGGATGAAGATCAAGGGGGGGAGGGGACCAGTCCGGCACATCCTCAATATTTCTGATGCCGATTGAGGCTCCGGTGAAGACACCTTTCCCTTTTTCTTTCCTCCCTTCTTTCCCCCCGCTTTCTTTGCTTGTTTTTTAGCGGCCGGTGGTGTCGTAGATCCTTGTTGGTCTCTTAACAATTTTTTTATAAAAAAACACATTTTTAACAATTTTTTATAAAAAATACATTCTTAACAAAATTTTTATAAAAACACTCTTAACAAATTTTTTATAAAAACACACTTTTAAAAGAGTGTGTTTTTATAAAAAAAACACATTTTTAACAATTTTTTTTATAAAAAACACGTTTTTAATTTTTTTTTCATAAAAACACATTGTTAAAAATGTGTTTTTTTTTATAAAAACACACTCTTAACAATTTTTTTATAAAAATACACTCTTAACAATTTTTTTATGAAAAAACACACTATAACAACATACACATTATAACATACAAATATCACATTCAAACATAAAACCATAAAACTATAACATTTTTTTATAAAAACACACTCTTAACAATTTTTTATAAAAAAATGTTTTTATAAAAAATTGTTAAGGGTGTGTTTTTATAAAAAAATTGTTAAGAGTGTGTTTTTATAAAAAAAACACATTTTTAACAATTTTTTTATAAAAAAACACTCTTAACAATTTTTTTATAAAAAACACACTATAACAACATACACATTATAACATACAAATATCACATTCAAACATAAAACCATACATATCATGTTAAACATAGAACATATTCAAACATAAGTTATAAACACTATAACAACCTACAAATCATATATCTTAACTTAAAATAACATACAAAAAATAACAAAAAACATAAGGAAAACATACCACAGAGGTAATACGAGACATCTTCACAAAACCCGAACGCGTATTCCACACGACAAAATTGAGAGAGTGGGAGAAAATTGAGAGAGTTTGATTAAAAATTGAGAGAGTTATTAAAAAAATGAGAGTGGCCGGTTTTTGGTCCCCCCCCCCCTTATATAGTGCGGCCGAAGAAAACATTTAGGGTTTGGTTCGTCAAAGTGATTTTAGGGTTAACCCTGTGCCGACACGTGGCACTTTTGCCCGCGATCGCGGGGGGTTAAAGAAAGTCAAACGCGGGCAGGGACCAAAACTGCACACGCGGGCATTCTTGAGGGGGGAAAGCTGGACCGCGGGTATTCTTGAGGGACCAACGCGGGCAAAGTGGGCAAACTTTGGTGACACGTGTAGCCCGCGATCGCGGGGGTCAACGAGAGTCAAACGCGGGCAGGGACCAAAACTGCACACACGGGCATTCTTGAGGGGGGGAAGCTGGACCGCGGGCATTCTTGAGGGACCAACGCGGGCAAAGTGGGCAAACTTTGGTGACACGTGGCCTGGGGCCCGCGATCGCGGGCTCCATCGCGGATTTTTGGGGTATTTTTGTAACATGGGAGAGATTTGTGGTATTTCAGTAAAACATGGTTTGACTTAGGGTATTTTAATTAATTTCCCATTAATTAATTCAAAAAATAACTAAATATGAATATAAAAATAATTTAGTCATACAAAAGTTATTTTAGGTATTTATTTAATAACTTATGTTTATCATATTTGTGAATTTAATATGATTTAATTTTTTATATAAAAAAATATCTTATATTAAGATATTTATTTCACTTAAAATAATCATATTTAATTTTCTTTATAAATAAATAATTCTTTTAATATAAAGTAATATTTAAAACTGATTCGTGAATTATTTTTTTTAAATGTTTTATTAATCATATGTGATTTTAAATATGAAAACTGTAATAACCGAAATCTTTTTTTGGAAAGATTAAAGCTTTGAGGAGAAATTGTAAAGATTGAAAGTTTGGGGGCTAAATGGTAAATAAAGGAAAAGGGTATAAAAACCCTCATTGTGGGCTCAAAACCCTAGAATCAATCATTTGGGTGAGATTGTGTGTTTGGCGGCCAGAAAGAAAGAGCAGAGAAGGGAGACATTCAACCTTATTGCAATTTGGAGAAAAAAACGTTAGCAATTCACAGTCGGAAGAGGAAGGAGTAATCAGAGCTTAATTCTACCTTGAATCGTATCAGGTAATCCCTAATTTCACCCCTTAATTTTAGAGTTCTGTTGGGTGTATGGGTTATTGTGAGTTTTTGTTTAAAGTTTGAAAAGGAAGCTCTAAAGGGATTAAATATTCATAACAATCGGATTAATAGAATGGAATAATTATCTTGTTGAAAAGAGGCTTGACGATCGATTTAAGTGGATTAATTATCTGTGCAAATGTTAATCAGTTTTGTATCGCGTTGCCAATTTCAAAGTTCCGGAATTTTTATTGTCGGACCATAGGAATCGGAATTGGGCTCTATGGGTTCCGGTATTGTTGTGTTATGGATCCGAAACTTTGTTGTGGATCCGAAGTTAAAATAAAAGGAACCGGAACCTAGACTGTTGGGCATGATCCGGAATCCAATTCTTGTGGATCCGGAATTATGTAAAGAACCGGAAGTGGTGTGCATTAATGGAACCGGAACTCACAGACCCGAAATTTTGAATTAAGGATCCGGAATGGATCTAGTCATATGGATCTGGAATATCAAAGCATGATCCGGAGTCTCTTTGTCCTAAAGTCATGTGGGGCGGGGAAATTAATTAGGTATTGGACCAGATCACGTGAGCTGTAATTGCAAACACCGGAACGTGGGCTTTAATTGCAAACATCGGAGGTTGGGCTAATTTGAGGACCCGGTAACTATCAATTAAATGGAACCGGAAGTAAATAATTAATGGCCAATCCGGAATTTAGTTGGGCCACGTGATCCAGCGTAAATAATTAAATGCAATCCGGAATTAGTATGTGGAAAGGCACGGGCTCCAACTAATGGACCGAGATTTATTTTTTTGTTGGGCCGACCCGGGAATTGTTTGTGGATCCAGTTTTTATTAAAAGCCCGATATTAATTGAAATGGACTTCCGGAATTAACTTGTTTGTTATTTTAACGGGTCCGGTAGAATAATCCCTTGAATCCGGTAGTGAACCAAACAAAGTTGGATCCGGTATGTGTTAATGCCAAAAATCGTCCAAAAAGATAACTTAAGGTTGATTGTGGAATTTAACAACTAAAGAAAGGAATCTTTCGACAAGCGTACGACAAAGACAGAAAATGTAAATGAGACAGAGATTTTGGTGACGCGGAAAAAACCTCAACAAGGAAAAAACCCGCGGACGACTGTGGAAGTCGCCGCTGCACTATGGTCGCTAAACAGGGGCGATATCCTTATGTTTCGGGTGTCGATCGTACAGTGATTACAATACAGATGAAAGGAAATACTTTAAATGTAAAGTAACAGGTGTTTCGAATGTAAAAACAAGTGTATCGTGTGGAAAAATAGGTGCGTCGTGTGAAAAAACTGTGTGTCGTGCGAGTGAGTCGTGCGTCGTGAGCAATTCTTCGAGAGAGAGTTCTTTGCTTCAAGAATTCTTGTGAGTTCAGTTGTGCTAAGATGATGTGTGATACCAGATGCCGTGAGATCAGATGTCCCGAAATGTTGATTGAGCCTTTGCTTTTATAGTCTTCAGGTGCATTGATTGACTTCATAAATGTCTTGTGTAACAGATGTAACGGACGTCGTCTTTACTGCTGTTAATGGCCTTCGTCGGTTATATCCGTTGGTCATTTAATGACATTGATTCTTGCATTAATCACTGAAAAAACGTAACAGTAATATTGCACGTTAGTCGGTAGAGGTCGCAAAATTCCATGCGACGGTCGTGTGGTCTACACGACGTCATGGTCGAGTGTCGTGAGGTGAATAACTTTCGATTTCAACCTTAATCAGGGAATAAAGTACTATGAATTTACCTTGCTATGAAAAAGTGTAATAAATGTTTTCCTTACCTTGGTCGTGGTCGAGGCTGGCGAATTTTTACCCAAACAGTTTGCCCCCAAAATTTAAAATGAAGAAGCAATTTTTGAGTTTTGAATTTTGTCAGTCGGATGTCTAGGGTCGTGATACGTGTCGAAAGTTACCTTAGAACTGGATCGGTCCAATTTCAACTAGAGAGGAAGTCGAAAAGGGGATAAGGTCGTGACGTCATGCTGACGCACGATCATGCTTAACAGCTGTCATTGCCAGGTGTCGATGATCTGTGTGGTTATACGAAAAGGCAAGGGCACGTGTCAATCATCGGGGGACTCGACCTGACACGATCATTTACATAAATAGCGACCCTTGATGGATCCTTTCCTTTTTACGATTTCAGAGAGATTTAAGAGGGAGATTTTCTTGCTTTACTTTAGCGATTCGCTTCCAAACCTGCAAGAGTTAGAGTTTTCGAGGATTTATAGCGCCTATATAAGGTACGATTTCTTGACTCTTTTGTAAGTTTGCTTTTAGAGATGTCGACCGAACCTATAAGTTCTATTCGAGAACAAAAGGATCTAGACGACCTTAGAAGTCTAACAAAAATCCATGCGGGGGTTAAATTAATTAGAGCAGGTCAGACCCGACCAAATGAATGTCTTGAGGGGTATATCGTGATATACGAATACCCTTTTAAGATAGGTTTCGAATGGCCTTATTCGCCTTTAGCCAAGGCATTCATGATCGAATTCGATCTAGCGCCGGGCCAATTAATGCCCCAATTCTGGCGAGTCGTACAAGTGATTGAGCGCCTTACCGAAAAATAGGAGTCTCCCATGAATGTGCGCGACCTTCTCTTGGCTTATCAAGTCAAGAAGGATGGGAATCATCGCTATAGTCTGTTTTCTAGGTTTAAGGTCGACCGTACCTTGGTCTTAAAGACTGTCGTAAATGACCGTAAATGGAAGACCATGTACGCGTTTGTGCGTAAGTCGACCCTTGATTCTGAGAGTGGTTGGGTTAGGGTCGGCTGGAACATGTCGGGTGAGATTTTTTATTCTTATGCCGCACATCGTGTGCTAACCTTCAATTTATTTCTAACCTGTTTTCTGTGTATCGACAGATATTAAATTTGAGGACGTGAAGCCTTACGCCAACTCTCAAGCAAAGGTCGACGCATTCTTGGAATTCAGTGTTGTCGAGCGGTCGTTTTTCACACGACACCTGGCGGACGACGACGACGACTTGGTATATCTAGGAGAGAATCTGGGGAAGAAACGTGAGGAGGAAGAAGAAGAAGAAGAAGAAGAAGAGTCAGAGGAGAAAGAGGAAGAGTCGAGAGGAGAAGAATAAATGACCGGTAAGTGCTCTTATTTATTTCTACTCGACCTCGACCTTTTCCCTAATGTTCCCTGTGTAACATCTTTTCCTTTCGTTGTTTCCAGGAGAATCTCAAGGAAAAGTGCTGACTGCCAGTGCTAAGAGGGCAGCTCAGCTTGAGCTCTCCCATAAGGGCAAGGAAAAGAGGCAAAAGACCTCGACTATTGAGTCCGTGGTACCGAAGAAGACGAGTATGACGATTCCGAGGGAACCGTCTTCAAAGGCTGATGACTCGTCGAGAGTCGTCACACCTGAGAAGGCGAAGGTGTCGGTCGCATCACCTACGAAGATGAAGACGTCTTCAGGTGCGATCGACGCGATACCTATCAGTTCGGTGCCTCCGGCGAAAACGGCAAAGTCTCCGTCTACCACCTCGACCCCTTTGTCGGGCGACAAGGGCAAGGGAGAGGCGACGGGAGAGGCTAAGGTCACGACGGTCAATTTTACGTTGCCGTCGAACTTTATGGCTGCCAACTTCCTAGACTGGACGGATTTGTTTCCTCATCTGGGGAAGTATCTGCTCTCTTCTTTCAGGGAGCGCTTCGAGGGGTTCCCGATCGAGGAGACATGATCTCATGTTGCCGGACTGGCGTTTCTGGTAAGTTTTTCTTCCAAAACTTGTGTTATTTTATCATTGTTTTAACCTTGTCGTATGTTTACTAACACGCGTCTTATGTCTTACAGGCATTCTAGTCTTCTCTTGCCTTGCGCACTGAAACGGAGAAGATAAGGGGTCGGATTTCTTTTGCTCACGAGAGGGGAAATGCGGCGTTGGAGAGGGCGAACGTCGCCGTGGAGCGTGAAGAAGCTATGTCCAAGCGTCTCGACGAGGCTCTAAAAGAGTTAGAGGTCGTTGGACGAGCAAATGATGTGGCAAACCAGCGATGGCAACAGTCTTTGTCCGTGATTGCCGACCAAAGGGAAGAGTTGGATAAGACTAAGGAATCCTTAGCTGCGAATGAAAAAGAAGCTGAGGATTCAAAGTCTAGGGTGGCGGAGCTGGAGAAAGAGGTGAAGGAGCTTAAGGACGAAGTTAAGTCCGTCTTTGCCTTGGGTCGACTCACTACACGGGCGACGATTATGAGGCGACACTTGTCAGGGAAGAATCCTCTTGTTTTGGCGTTGGAAGAACTTGCCTACTACCTGAGCGACGTCGGTTCTGCGAGGGATCTCGACTCCGATGACGAGAAGGAGATCGAGGAGGAAGAGGTGGATGAAGGCTAAAAGGGCGATGCATCTGGCAAGGATGCGACCGTCGATCCTCCTTTGCCTTAGAAAAACTTTTTTAGTTTCGCTTTTGAATGCTCGATTGTCGGTGGTCGAGTTGTTTTAGATGTAATTTAATTATTTCATGAATGAAATTTTACCTTTTCGCTGAACTTGCACATTATCTCAACCCATACATGTCGCAGACAGTCATAAGATCAATTATGGGAGAAAATGAACAAAGAAAACATGCGACTTAGGCATTCATCGAAATGCAATGTTTAGAACATAAGTCGTATATATAACAAACGTAGGTACTTGCGACAAAAGCGTTTATTGAAACACAACGACTAAGATATGAATCATAAGATTTCGATATTTAAATCGTGTAAGCAAACGTATGTACATGCGTTCAAAGCATACATTTAGAACATGAAATTTTTCTAAGTTAAAACACTTAGATCGTGGGTCGATCGCATATTTTAAATCGTGCGATGAATCTGAACCATGCGTCCATGCGATCAGATAATCAAGTTATGTAGCAGACCCGATTACTTATGTCATGTGATAGACTTAGTAACTTATGTCGTGCGATCCTGCGATAAAATAATGTCAGAAGTTGGTCGTTGGCTAACCAACGACCCTCCGATGCTTAAGTCAGTGACCGTTGTGATGAGAATAAAAATTTGTATAAGAGAAAAGGGTTTAGAAGAAATACCTTTTCAAATGTGTTGCATTCCAGCTACGTGGGATATCTTGATTGTCGAGGGTTTGGAGCCGATAGGCACCTTTACCCACGACTTCTGAGATACGATAAGGGCCTTCCCACTTGATGGAAAGCTTACCTGCATTGAGCTATTGAGTGCTTTGGAACACTCGACGCAAGACATAGTCGCCTTCTCGAAAGACTTTAGTCTTGACATTTTTATTGAAATGTCGTTCGACCGATTGCTTTTGTGCCGCCATTCTAATCAATGCTTATTCTCTGAGTTCTTCAAGGGCGTTGAGGTCATAACTTAAATCAACCAGCTTTTAACCTTTTCTTGATCGAAGCGATGATGGTCTTATTACTCGATTCAGCAAGTCCGTTTGCTTGAGGATACCTGGGGTCGAGGTCGTCAGCTTGATGTTACGGTCTTCACAGAACTGTTGAGTCCTGTTACTTATGAACTGGGATCCATTGTCGCAGACAATTTCAGATGGAATCCCAAACCTGCATATGATGTTAGTCTGGATAAAAGAGACGACTTCTCTGTTTCGAACTTGGGAAAAAGCAGCCGCTTCTACCCACTTAGAAAAATAATCCGTAAGTACAAGGAGGAATACTTTTTGCCCTGGAGCAGGTGGCAGCTTGCCGACAATATCCATTCCCCATCTCATGAAGGGCCATGGGATAAGTGTCGAGTGTAAAGGTTCAGAAGGTTTGTGGGAAGTACCTGAATGTCGTTGACAAGGATCACAGTTCTGAACATACCTGATGGCATCCCGTCGCAGGGTTGGCCAAAAATAGCCTTGTCGAGAGATACGATTGGCCAGACTGCGACCTCCTGAGTGATTGCCACACTCTCCATCGTGCATCTCTTGAAGGATTTTCTGAACTTGACTTTTGTTGATGACGCATCTAAGGTTTAAGCCTGTCGATGATCGTCGATAAAACCTATCTCCAATCACGACATACTTGGATGCTTTGAATATGATCTTTCGAGCTTCCATCTTGTCTTCTGGGAGTTGGTCGTGCACAAGGAAATTTCGAATGTCGCACGACCAGTCATCTTCTTGGTCTTCGATCTGGACGACGTCGACGTTTTCGATGGACGATGTCGCCAGATGGATCATGGGAATACTGTCGAATATTGGTTTGGTCAAGGCAGATCCGAGGTTTGCTAAAGCGTCGGCTTGAGTGTTCTGGTCTCTTGGAATCTGCTCGATAGAAAAAGATTTAAACTTTTCGGATCTTTCTTTCGCTACCTTTAGGTACGCTGTCATTTTTGAATCTTTGGCTGCGAATTCTCCATTGATCTGATTCACGACCAGGAGAGAATCGCTTTTGACATGTAACGCGGCTGCCCCCGAGTCGTGGGCCATATTCATTCCCACGATCAAGGCTTCATATTCAGCTTCGTTGTTGGTGGTTTTGAAGTCGCATCGGACTGAATATACCATCTTGCCCCCCTGTGGCAACTTTAAGACGATGCCTAGGCCTGAACCTCTATTGTTGGACGATCCGTCGACATATAGAGTCCAAGGTACGTCGTCGTGAGTCGCCACAGTAGACACTTCGCGCTCTGCTTCTTTTTCCAATTCAGGGCTGAAATCAGCGATGAAATCCGCCAATGCTTGCGATTTGATCGCGGTCCTGGGTTTGAAATCGATGTCGTAACTGCTGAGATATATACTCCATTTTGCCAAACGACCTGTCAACTCAGGTTTCCTCAAGACAGACTTAAGAGGAAAGTTAGTCATGACAGTAATAGGATGTGATTCAAAATAATGTCGCAATTTCTTGGCAGCTGTGACTAGCGATAAAAGCAACTTTTCCATAGAGGAATACCTGGTTTCGGCGTCCAAGAGAGATTTACTTACATAGTAGATCGGCAGTTGCTGCTTTTCATCCTCTCGTGCTAGGACGACACTTACTGCATTAGGACTGACATCCAAATACAACCGCAAGACCCCATGATCGTGAGGTTTTGATAACAGAGGAGGCGACGTCATGTACTTCTTAAGTTTCTGCAATGCTTGCTCATGACTGTCGGTCCAGTCGAAGCCTCTGTTTTTCCTGAGGACATTGTAAAATAGATGGCATTTATCTGAGGATCGAGAGATAAACCTGTTCAGAGCTGCCACCCGACCAGTGAGCTTTTGGACCTCTTTGAAATTTCTCGGAGACTTGATCTCGATAATAGCTTTGATCTGGTCGGGATTAGCTTCGATTCCTCGACGAGTGACCATGTAACCCAAGAATTTCCCGGCACTAACACCAAAGGAACACTTCGTCGGGTTAAGCTTCATGTTATACTTCCGAAGGATATCGAACGACTGCCTTAAATGCTCGATGTGGTCGACTGCTTGCTTTGACTTGACGAGCATGTCGTCGATATAAACTTCCATCGTGTCGCCAAGATGATCTTTGAACATTTTGTTCACTAGACGCTGGTAGGTAGAGCCTGCATTTTTTAGTCCGAAAGGCATAACTTTATAACAGTATATACCTCGATCCGTCATGAATGCAGTTTTCTCCTGGTCCTCGACGTTTATCAAGATCTGATTATATCCAGAATAAGCATCCATGAACGTCAACAGTTCATGTCCTGCCGTTGCGTCGACCATGGCATTGATATGTGGCAATGGGAAAGAATCTTTTAGACAGGCTTTGTTGAGATCTGTGAAGTCGATACATACCCTCCATTTGCCATTTTTCTTAGCCACGACCACGACATTGGCAAGCCAATCGGGGTATTTTACTTCTCGAATTTTCCCTTTTTCAGGAGGTTGTCGACTTCGTCATTTATCACCTTATTCCTTTCAGGAGCAAATTTCCTGTGCTTCTGCTTGATAGGTTTGAACGACGAGTCGATGTTGAGCTTGTGGGAAATGATACCAAGGTCTATACCGACCATGTCTTTGTGCGACCAGACAAAACAATCAGCATGTTCCTGCAAGAAAGATATTAGCTTGTCTTTTAGGCAGGGATCAAGGGACGATCCTATGAGGACTTTCTGATCAGGCTTGCTTGGATCTAGGACAACTTCCTCCAGGTGATACTCGTCAATTATCCCAGGAATTCCTTGTGCATTCTCAAGCTCTTCATGCATCTGGACAATGGTTTGCTCTTGGTTTCCGCAGTTTGTCATTTTCCTGAAACAATGGGAAACTCCAAGAAACTGTTAGTAAAACGCACGATTGTCGAAGATTTTCTCTAGATGGGGTCCCACAGATGGCGTCAAACTGTTAATGCCAAAAATCGTCCAAAAGGATAACTTAAGGTTGATTGTGGAATTTAACAACTAAAGAAGGGAATCTTTCGACAAAGCGCATGACAAAGCGTACGACAAAGACGGAAAATGTAAATGAGACAGAGATTTTGGTGACGCGGGAAAAACCTCAACGAGGAAAAAACCCGCGGACGACTGTGGAAGTCGCCGCTGCACTATGGTCGCCAAACAGGGGCGATATCCCTATGTTTCGGGTGTCGATCGTACAGTGATTACAATACAGATGAAAGGAAATACTTTAAATGTAAAGTAAAGGTGTTTCGAATGTAAAAACAAGTGTATCGTGTGGAAAAATAGGTGCGTCGTGTGAAAAAATCGTGTGTCGTGCGAGTGAGTCGTGCGTCGTGAGCGATTCTTCGAGAGAGAGTTCTTTGCTTCAAGAATTCTTGTGAGTTCAGTTGTGCTAAGATGATGTGTGATGCCAGATGTCGTGAGATCAGATGTCCCGAAATGTTGATTGAGCCTTTGCTTTTATAGTCTTCGGGTGCATTGATTGACTTCGTAAATTCCTTGTGTAACAGATGTAACAGACGTCGTCTTTACTGCTGTTAATGGCCTTCGTCGGTTATAGTCGTTGGTCATTTAATGACATTGATTCCTGCATTAATCACTGAAAAAACGTAACAGTAATATTGCACGTTAGTCGGTCGAGGTCGCAAGATTCCATGCGACGGTCGTGTGGTCTACATGACGTCATGGTCGAGTATCGTGAGGTGAATAACTTTCGATTTCAACCTTAATCAGGGAATAAAGTACTATGAATTTACCTTGCTATGAAAAGTGTAATAAATGTTTTCCTTACCTTGGTCGTGGTCGAGGCTGGCGAATTTTTACCCAAACAGTATGCTTTCTATTTTTAAGGATCCGAAATTATACATTTTAGTGGGCTTGAATATTTGATCCGGAATTTATGTCTTGGGCGAGTCCAATAATTACGATTTTGGACTAGAAACATAAATTACCAAACTTAGGTAATTTTGGGTCATGTTCGGAAGTAACCTCAGATAGCAATTACTAGATTAATAATATGCGTTTCCTAAAATGATAGGTGTTCCACCTAGAGATCGGAAGCTTAAGTAAGAATCCTCGAAGCGAGAAATTTCTAAAGCGCCAGGTGAGTTTTTCTAACTAAAAATACGTGGTTTTATATGCATTTTCCAAAGTAAGTGATTGAGTAGAAATGCCATGTGATGTTTACATGATTTTTACTTGTTTGAAAGTTATGAGATGTATGCATACATTGTGTTAGACGTAAACTGGCTAAGTCGGGAGGTAGACCCGCCAGTGCTCATGTCGGGAGGAGTGACCCGTTTATGCCATGGAAGGGAGTATCCAGTAAGGCAGCATGAGACTGACTCGTTGTCACTCTCGAGTGATTTCAGTGTGCCATTTACGGGAGCGGATTCATCCGTGAAAGTTTTATGAAAAGTTATGTGAAAGTTTTATGCAAAGATATTTGAAAGTTATAAACTATTTTTAACTGATTTTGAAAACTGTCAGGAGGGAGCTCACTAGACCTCATGGTCTAACCCTCGCAATTTCCAAACTCAACCTTTTTAGGTAAGCAGATAGTAGGAGGCTCAGGTAAGTGAACAAGAGCATTATAGAGTACAGATGCAGATAGAGACAGTGCTAGTGACACTTATAGGAACTAGTATGTTCTCAGTTGTGTATAGGTTGTTTCCGCCAACCTAAGTTTTCAGTCAGATGTAATGAAATTTTTGGGACCCAGTATTGTAATTCTTTAAATTTAAATGCTATGTATGCTTCATTTAGACTGGGTTGTTACAATTAGTATCAGAACCATAGTTTAAGGGATTTAGGTGACCGGACGGGCCTAAACTTAAACTTTGGGAGTAGAAATCACAACTGAGAATCAGGAAATGCGTTAGGAGGGCACTATTGTAAAGATAGGACTAATAGGGTACCGAGGACAGTCATGTAAGGTAAGTTTGGGATTACATCTGGCCAGTGTAATTGCGAACTTACAGGTACATGTATGTGCTTAATTTGCCTTATTATTCCGAAGTTGTAGTCTTAATCTAGTTTATATGTCGTGTTCCAGTAATCTGGAATGTCAGCAAGATCCCTGAGGGGTAGATTGAGGCCCATTGTTGGGGAAGTATCGTGAGAGATCATTTATGATGCGATATATGTATACATCGTAGGGAAGAAATGTTGTTTAGAATGTTATGAGCCGTCTAGAGGTAGATCTTCGTGGGTGCGAAGAGGATGAGTGATTACTTTTGAGTAAGACTCCTGGTTCTGGAGAGTCCCAGTTCTAGAAATCGTGGGGTAGATCAGTTGGGATGGTAAGGAAGAACAATGTCGAGATCTTGAAAGCTTCAATTCAAGAGTGAGTGGAGGATTAGAGTCTCGACCCTTTAGTCGAGCTTTGCAGTGGCAGGATCAATGAAGGGAGATATCCGTAAAGGATTGAAAACGTGTAGAGGTAGAAGGTGAGATATTTGAGCAAGACGAAAATAGTATGAAATGGTTGAGTAAGTGGGCCGTGGAATGCATGAATAGCAAGTTGTTGCAAGGCCGAGAGGACGACCACTGGTCGAAAGTAGAGTGTCAATGATAAGTTGCATGAGTAAGGCGGTTGACCTTGTTGGAGTGAATAACCTTAAATTGCATGTAGAGTCTCATGCATTGCGTCCTTGTGTGTGTTACATGAGTTTTTGCGATTAAAAGCAAATGCGTAAATAGCAATTGTTGGTCGGGATTGAGTCAGTATGTGCAAGCGTGTACTTAAAGAAAAAGGCAATTCCATTTACGTCACACAATAAAATTTTGAGCTTAGCAATTTGCAGAATACTTCACACTTTTCATGATAAGTTAAAATGTTGCAAAAAGTCAAGAAAACGTTTGCCAGCAAGACTTTTATAACCGAAATGAGTATTGACATACCGATGTCACATAAATGAGTGTGGGAGCCGACTGGTTTAATTCATGTCAGTAGTTTCTTTCAAAATTTTGCCGTATAAAAGGATTTTCATTCAAAACGTTACTGTCGTAACAACGTCGTTTTGGTTGAGTAAGATTGAGTTTACTGAAAAGTTGAGTGCAAACGTTCCGCGGGATCGTTGTGCATGGCATTAGAGTTATGAGAGTGTTGGGGTCATGTGTACCTAAGTTATTTCCAAGTGTTGTTTCCTTAAAATAATAAAAGGTGCGAAAGGATTTATTTATCGCGTTGTCATGCATGAAGCCTATGAATTCACTAGGTCGTAGAGTATTACATTTTGAGATAAGGAAGAATTCCGAGAGTGGAGAGGTGTTGGACAACCAGGGGAGAATGTTTATAGGTTTGGTATGTGTGATCAAGAAGAGAGGTGAACAGTGGAAGAGTCGGAAGCGGACTTTGGTGTCGGTTGTATAAGGGTCTGTACCCTTGTTCGGTGACTGGAAATACAGTTGCCGAGGGGCGGTTGCGCCCGGAGGAAGGACTAGAAGTCGTCTAGGGAAGATAGGTACATGCATGGTGGTGGACCACCTTGTATGGGTGTTAAGATGGTGAAAGACCGCTGTTTTGGATAAGCGTTTTTCTTACTAGGCTTGGACGGTTCGTAAAAGGATGAGGTATTTAGCACAAACGAAGTGAGTGTGTAGATCATATCGATCTATGAGGGAATGTGCCCTGTCTATGTAATGGTTTGGGAAAGACAAAGTAGTGAGATGGACTTAGTTATTTTTGCGAATGAATATGCATGCAAGTTTTGGTGGTGTACAAATGACCATGAGAGATCTGGTCCGCAGTGTGACGTCATGGGTGGAGAATCTACGGATAAGTAGTGGCATCAATTGCCAAGATAAATGTGTCAGTCAGTGTTGTAGTAATGTGATGTCGGAAAGAGGAAACATCAGATAGAAGCCTTTTCGGGGATTTCGGATGAGGTGTACGATCTGTTAATCAAGTTGTTGGAGCACGTGGGTTGTAAGTTGGCTTTGTGATATGGCTATTATCGGAATAGAAAGTCGGAGCAGTAGTGGGTGGTTACCCAAAGCAGAAGCCAAGTGTTTTGGTTGTGTGAGTCGCTAAGTAAGAATATTCATGGAATCATTGGAAGTTTAAAGAAGATGATGGATGGGTTAGTAAAAAATGTGGGGTAGTAGATGCGAAATCTTTAAATAATGCGAATTGTTTCTCATATGTTAAAGCATTATCCGAGAAGGTAATAGTTGGAGGTCAAAGAACGTGTAGTAACTTCGAACACTGGTGTCATTTCGAGATGACTCGGTTGAATGTCGTAAGTTAGAATTTTGGTGCAAACGTTTGGTTATGATTAGTGATGAGAAAGTGTTTTCAGCATGTGGAAGAGAGGGGCAAGTAATGTTTGGTGGGAAGGTGCTCCACGCTAACGTGGAGAGGTGAAGATCTTATGTCAGAATAAGTGAGTGGGTTGGAAGTAGTAAGCTTGGCAGTAACACCGAAAAGTGGAGTAGTGTATGTAGATTGTCATCGATAAGTGTGCGAACTCCTAGAAAGAGTATTGAGGAAGGGGATTTGTGTATGTATAAGTGCGGGAAATGTAACACCCTAAAAATTTAAACACTAAATATAGGGGATTTCCGGAAAATGGGTAAATTTAAACATCAAAATATAAGCCAACTAAAACCCTTAAATGCAATGGGGTAGCTTGGACAATGAGTAAACATAGGAGTATTGAGACATAAAACACAACAACCTATTAATCTAGGATTAAAGTGAGCTAGATTAATCTGGGTGTCACTATATCTCCAAAAAGTCTCTCATCTCGAATTCCCAAAAGCCCGACCCTCCAAGCTCCTAGCATGGTCGGCAACTCAACAAGGTCTAGACACCGCTAGTGGGACCTGTAATCCACAAACATGCAACATCAAGTGTTAGACAAAAGTCTAGGGAGAATTACATGAAATGCACATTTATATAATTTTGACAAAAAGACATAAAATGATGTTATCGGCTCAATGTAATCTAAATTACCATCAATCATCTCGTTAAGCGTTCCGACCTGAACATATTTATATAACCGAGAAACATTTCTTTAACAACAAAATACAGGGGAGACCTGTTACCATCGGGGTGACAAGAACACGGGAATGGAGTCACCCACGACGTTATCGGATAGCACCTCAAGTCCCGGTCCTAGTTCCCATGCCATAAAGACATCACAACCTCAAACCATATCGTACCATGCCTTTAGTGCCTACTACGTCGAGTTACACCTCAAGGACTTATGGGACCACATTGCATATCCGAACTAGACGAGTTACACCTCAAGGGCCCCAACGTCCCCCATTGCCTACTCGCTAGTGATCCAATACGGCCAACAATAAAATGAACAAGTAGTCCATAAAGGTCTAAATCCTCGTGCACAAGGAGATAACCATCCATAAATTACGTACCATGGTAGTGAAAACGTATAAATCGACTCATACCAATTATGACATAACGACCATCTCTACACAGTAAATATTTAGCATGTGATACTCATCCTCATGTAGATTCCAACATTTACATCCATACATATATATATATATATATACATATATATATATATATATATATATATATATATATATATATATATATATATATATATATATATATATATACATATACTCATATTGACATATAAAGTTTACACATACATTTATATATATACCTATTTGTACATACAACCATATATATGAGGGCATATTTATATACGTATGTATATATATATATATATATATATACTCATATTGATATACAAAGTTTACACATACATTTATATATATATATATATATATTTGTACATACATCCATATATATGAGGGCATATTTATATATGTATGTATACGTATATATGTACAAGTCACATTGACACAAAAGGCGAATGTACATATGTATCAAATATGAATCAACCAAACCCAAATAAACAAGGAAAACCCTAGTCCTTCAAACAAAGACATAAACCCATGAGAAATCCTTCATTTAGATAACAAGAAACTTAATACTTAGTTAGGGGTGGGGAAATGCTCACCAAATGAGGTTTGTAAGAGAAAACCCCACCCTAAATTCAACAAGAGATTTCAAATTAGCCTATAATAAGAGTGAAACATAACCTAAGATGAAAGTATTTGGTTGAGATCACTCACCTAAGGGTTTACAAGTGAAACCCTAGAAAATATGAAAACCCTAGATCTCTTGAAGTTGTCTTGGTTCTCACCCTTGAAACTTATAGATCCTCTTAAATGCTTGAAGACAAGAATAGAGTAAAGCCTGTATCCGGGTATGTAATTTCTTTTATCAATTCTTTTCTTTTAAGTTTGATTTAATGTGGTTTTCGTTAACGGGGTTAGTCGAGTTGGACCTAATCGTTAAAAATGTCGGAATTTTGGTTAGTTGCGAGAAGGTATAAGTTGAGGGACCTTTTGTGTCAAGGGCCAAAAACACACCTTGGGTTTCGGCCCATGCAAGTAGAACCGAAACCCATATTGTTTTTGATTGTTGTTGTCGTGATTCACAAGAAAAGAAAGAATGAGATTAGCAAGACCAAAAACCCTACGGCTCATCTTCCCATTTTTTCCGTTTGTTGTGTTCGGCCGAGAAGAGAAAAAGAGAGAGAGAGAAATCGAAGAGAGAGAGAGGGAAAGAGAGAAGCCGAGAGAGAGAAAGAGGGTGCTGCCGGCGACGAGGAGAGAGGAGGAAGAAGGTGATCGCCGGCGAGTTCGGTCGGATTAGAGGACGAGAAAACGTTGCGTCGAGGTAGTTCGTAAACCTTTCGTTTGTTAATTGTCAAAAACCGCCGCAAACCGCCGCCACGACCGCCGCAGCCACGGCTACCGGCGGTGGGACCGCCGCTGCACGCCGCTGTGGTGGCGGCAGGGGGTGCGTTTGGGTGTGTGGGTGTGTGCGGGTGTGAAGTTGCGGAGGAGTCGGGAGTGGGTGACGTTGGGAGGTCTCGCCGGAGGGTGTTACCGTAACCCTCGTCGCCGCCGCCAACCACCACCACCGCCGGAGGCGGCAGGGGGTGGTGCACGGATGTTGTCCAGCTTAGTATGACCTTTTTCCAGTAAGCTGGTAGGCTTTCCGGGTCTGTTTGAATTAAGCCATGACTTAATGAGTTAATTAGCTATAGTTGTCATTTTATGTGAAAACGTTTTTCTGCCCCTGTTTTGTGACGGCCATAACTTTTCCGTCGTAGCTCGGATTGAGGCGAATCCGGTGCCCACGGTTCACATTCTGTGCCGGGCACACTTTTTGTGTTTTAGCGGAAGTCTGGTTCGGCCTCTAGCTAGGCGTAAATTGGCTGTTTTCACAGCAGGTCTGCACGTGACAGATTCGTGTCCCGTTTTTAGAAAATTCATAGTAAATTGTAGAAAAATCGTTAGAGCGCGTGCGATATGTCCCTGGAACCCTAAGACATGGGACTTTGTGAGTATGGATTAGTAGTTTTGGATTTTTCAGTTTATAAGGGGTTAAACAGGTCCCGAACAGACCTGTGTTTTTAGAGTAAAAGCTGGAATGTGTATGTTATAATTTAGTAGTCGTGGTTTTGGGTTGGGGTGTCACTTTGACATTTGTTAACACGTAATTAGGTGGGAGAAGGTGAGTGAAGTTGGCCGGCTTGTGATTGCGGTTGCGGATACTCGCGTTGCTTTAAGGTGAGTTCTCTCACTGTGTAGTTAGGGGTTGTATGCATGTCATAGTAGTTTGTATGTACTACTGTCTTTGTGGTGTGAACTAGTTGTTTGTGGTGTGTAATATTTGATTGGTTTAAATGCTTAGTATAAATGTGTTACATTACAACTCGGTGGGACCGAGGAAGTGGAAAGAAACGTTGTGGGAACTCGGTGTGACGAGTGTGTTACATTACAACTCGGTGGGACTGAGGGCTCGGTGGGACCGAGGAAGTGGAAAGAAACGTTGTGGGAACTCGGTGTGACGAGTGTGTTACATTACAACTCGGTGGGACCGAGGGCTCGGTGGGACCGAGGTGATTGGATACATAATTACTTGTAGATGTTTACTCGTTTTATGTAACTGTGGTGTTGTTGCTTATGTGCGGATAGGGGTGATGTGTATATAATTCCTATCTACGCATGTGATGGAATTCACTAAGCTTCGTGCTTACCCCTTCCCAATATCTTATGATTTCAGGTGCGAGTAGCAGTCGGGCATGACGGTACACACGGGCGCAGGGCGAAGATTGTTTAAATTGATTTTTAGTAAATGGGGATTTAATTATATAACTTTCCGCTGCTTAAACTTTGTTGACGGTTTTAAATAACGACGTTTATTCTTATTGTAATGGGATTTGTTAACTTTTGGTTTGATTATAATGAAATGTATTACTTTTAAAAATTTTAAATTCCTTGTAATTTTTGGGACGTTACAACTTGGTATCAGAGCACAGCTTGAGTGAATCAAACACATCTCGGTGTGTTTGGTCTCAAGTTGCGGCTAGGGAATTACAAATTCTTTTACTAAAATCTTTTTGAAAAAAAAAGGAAAACCCGTTTGGGAAACGGTGATTGAGGGCGCAGTGTGTACAGTCAGCCGACGCTAAGTGGGAAGGTATAGTACTTAGTGTATTTATCGCTTTCTAGATCATAGGGTATGCATGCTAGACTGCTTATGTGGTTTACACTATACTGTATGTTGATTGCTTGCTAGTAGGAATCCATGTTAGTTATAGTAGGTTGTTAAGTGAAGGCCTTATAGGTTGTATGCAGTAAGAATCATATAGCCTTAGAATATTCGATTTAGTTCTATTGCGCATCTCTTGTTTGAGTCCAACCGTTCTAGGATAGAATCTTGTATTCGAATGTCTATTTGATTCACGCTGCATGCGACTGGGTATTCGCGAGGCAACTCGTTATGGCTAATAGGGATTCCGTGGTAGCAAGGGTAGTGGGATGAGATGAAATTCCTAGTGAGCTGGGAAGAGTGTTTACATATGAGTATGTATGCTAGATTGCTTTCTAGAACATAGGAGTATGTGTGCTGGATTGTTTGGTGCTTATTACACTGTACTGCATGTTTGTTGTTTGCTAATAGGAGTTCATGCTAGCCTTGATAAGTTGTTAAGTGAATGCACTATAGGTTGTATGCGGTAGGAACCAAATAGCCTTAGAATGTCGGATTTAGTTCTATTGCGCAACTCTTGTTTGAGTCCAACCGTTGTAGGATAGAATCTTATATTCGAATGTCTATCTGGTTTTACACTGTGTGCGACTGTGCATTCGCGAGGCGACTCATCATGACTAGTGGGGATTTCGTCATAGCAAGGGTAGTGAAGTTGGGTAGAATTCCTAGGGAGCTAGGAAAAGTGTGTACATATGCCGATGCGGGCATATGTGTGTAGTTATCGGCGAGAAACTACTTGGACCCATCGGATGGAACTCGGAACGAGTGATGATAGGTGTGGAAGGTAGTAGTAGAGCTCCTACTATCGGAAACACAGGATCAATGCTCGAGTCGGGGAAAGTCACGAGGAATCCAAGGAGTCGAGCGTGAGCGTGGTAGGGTGAGTTATGATGTGCTAATAGCTCGTTGTATTAATTACCTAGGATGACCATCGCAAGGAGGAACAACGATGTTGAACCGAATGCTAGTATTGAACTCACTAGTGAACAGATACGTGAGTTGATCGCGACTGAAGTAAAGTGTAACATCCTAAATTTTGATATTATTATTTTAATAAGATTTAGAAGGTATTTGTATTTGGAGTAACCTTGAATTATATAAGAGTATTATAATTCAATTAGGGTTAAAATACAAATGTTGAAAGTTGAAAGATTTCTTTTGAGAATAATAAACTTAAGGGTTATTATGATTTTTATTTATGCATGGGGTGTGCTATGTTACTCTTTTAAAAGTTTGAGGGTTTGAAGTGTCATTTTCCTAAAGTTGGGGGTTTATTGGATAAATAGTCTAATGACTCATGCATTAAGTGAAAGGTGTCATTTATCTAGCCTTAAAAGACTAAGTGTGAGTATTTGAGGTGGTGTGTGTGCATTCGGTTATTTGAAAGAAAAGAGAATCCGAGAGAGAGATAGAGGAAATCGAGAAAGAGAAGGAAAAGAAGAAAAGATTTGCTGGGAATTCATTTAATCTGAGGTTGGTTTGAAGAATCATAAGGTAATTATATCATTGAATTCTTCATCTTATAGTTTAAAGGTTTTCTTTGGAATTTTAGTTGGATTTTGGTAAATCTGGATGTTTATGAGAATTTGAATTTTAGAATATGTTAAGATAAGAATATCAAACATATCTGCAAGTTTGCATAAACAAACATAGAGTAAAACTGCAAAATTCTGGGTTTAAGAATGTTTTAGTGGACTGAGACTTGGATGAATATCATCGAAGTCGCAACCTTGAGTTGCGACATTCATGATTGTCGCAGTAGACAGTTGCGACTTGGAGTTGGAGTCGCAATAGTGGACTGCGACTTGGCTTTGGAGTCGCAACCGTTGACTGCGATTTGGGGTGGAATCGCAATGGTGAGTTGCGATTTGGAGTTGAGATCGCAACTGTTGGTTGCGATTTGTAATTGGGATCGCAATAGGCGACTGCGACTTCAGTTGATTGAGACTTGAAATGTAATTTTTAGAAATTAAGGATTCTCAGTTGTAGAGGTTTCTATTTTGAAAATTAATATCAGTATATGTAAATTGAATAATACAATAAGCTGTGGTAGTGAAGAAAGGAGCCTTTACAAGTTAAAAAGGATTAAAAGGAGTGATAACGCATCAGGTGAGTTTATTCAACTCTCTTTAAAATTCAGTAATTAATATTGAATTAGACATTTTGTATGTATGCATGAATATGTTTTATATGGACTTGATCAAATTAGAGGTAAGCCAAGAGGGGGATTAAAAGTTGTGTTATGTTGATTCCATGCTAAAGTTTCTAAGATGAGCTAACTATGAGGTTGATAAACTAGTATTTATCATTATTCTTGTATGTCAAGTATGATTAATTGCTATATGCAATCTGTGATATGATTATGAATTCTGAATACGATTTGAAGCTTCATTAAGATAAATTATTAAGATCTACTTATGAGTACAAAATGTAGATTAACAATTGAGATATTAACTTCCATGCTAAGTTAAAGAGAAGAGATAGTAAAGATATTGAGATGAGGAGTTATTAATATTCTTTATTGTTATATATATAGAATATGTTCGGAGAAATGATATATTGTATGCTGGACGCATATAGTAGTATCGATTATTACATATATTATATTATGTGATTATGTGCTTTTACTAAAATAGGCATCCGGTCACCGAGGGCACTTGGGTACGGTGTGATGGGAACCGATTACTCGCCATAGACCAAAGGGGTGTAATTTTAGTAATTGGGTGTACCTTGAATCATGAGTCTCGATTTGAGTATCGCGATATTATAATCCCATGGGGACCATTGATTCTGAGGTGGAATGTGGAATAAGCAGTTGTGCTTAATGATTCCCATTTCGATTTGGGAAGATCGGAGATTTCCCCGCGATGAGAGGAAGATTAGAGATAGGCATAAAGAAATTTGTAATCTCTACTTCCTGATTAAGAAATAGGAAAGTTTTGACTTGTAATTTCTTGTGTGTGAATATTGATTGTGTATCTGGAATGATTCATAGTTAACTCTTATTTTGATGTTACGATTAAATTAGTTAGTCGTAGGAAATTGAGAGTGGGGTAGATTCCCCGATTTGAAAAGGAGTTGTCGTACGGTAAGATGGGTGAGAACAGGTTTGAGTTATCTGTTCATGTTTTAATTATTAAATTTTATTTTGATTTGAGTATCCTCACTAGGCGAAAGCCTAATGTTTCAAGTTGAATCTTCTTACCAGGTACAAGCTCCGGGAAGTAGCGGGAATGAGAGAAGAGAACTTTTGGAAAGATTCAGACTTAGAGATACCGGAGGATCTAGTTATTCTTTGATGCTTTTGGGACGATTGTTTAGATAACTGGATTAATCTGATTGTTATGTTATGATTAGATTAATAAGTTATTTAAGTAATGTCTTCTGTATATAGAAACCTTACATTTGATCCTCAGGATATATAAGTTTGAAAGTTTTTATCATAACTTGTGGTAAATTTTAAGGTTTAAATTGACTCTGTTTTTAGGGTGTTTCATAAAGCATGCTATTAGGGAGGCAATCCCCGGGATTATTACCGCCGTTCGTGATGAGGTAGTAATGATGCTGGAGGCTGCTCGGGGACAGGGACTCGAGTTAGAGGAACAGGCCAAGAAGAGGAAGACGACGCAGGCCGTTGCATCAGAATCCGCAGTCCCAAAGAAAACGAGGTTTTCGGACTCACTTTTGAATCGAAGGAGTGGTGGGTTTAAAACCAAGGATAGTAGCGGAAGGAGAAACGACAATTGTTTCAAGTGTGGCCAGGTAGGACACTACGGTCGGGATTGCAGGGCACCACTGGTGGTCTGTTTTAACTGCAAACAGACGGGCCACGTGAAGATCAACTGCCAGAATCCGAGGATTTCTGTTGGGAGTGGGCACAAGAAGCCCCAGTGGTTGCTCCCTTGCGTATTACTGATGGTCGTGTGGGTCAGGCTGGACCCGAGGCGGCCGAGGTGGAGTTCATCAACTGACGGTGAAGGAGGCACAAACTACGCCTAAAGTGGTGACAGGTATATTTCATCACTTGTTTTCTTTTATTGGATATGGTATGTAGTTGCTTTTTTGCTTAAGCTGTGTGATTAAGTACGTTCTTAGTTAACTTGGTGTCTGCTGTAGTGATGTTTGAGAGCGGGGCTACCCATTATTTCGTGCATCACGCTTGTAGTGAGCGTTTGGGCCGTAGTATAGGACGGCTAGGCTGTCCACTTGTGGTCGAGGTTGCTGATGTAATAGTTGTTTTAAGTAGACCGTTTCGGGTCAAGATTAATGATTGAGCTAGAATTATAGGCTTTTGAGCCGACCTTGTTTTAAGGAAAAGCCGTAAGTTAATTTGACGTGAATTCCAACTTGCCCTTAAAGGTTTAAATGTCCGGATGACGATAGTGGACCAGAGAGATTTGGAGTAGTACGAGTCGAGACGTAGAATGCCGACTAAGTCATGCACAAAGCTTGATTTTGAAAATAAAATTGCCTTAACTAACTCTTGTGTTTCCTATCCTTATGGATTGTGTTGTAGAATTTTGAGAGAATATTTTTGGTAGCATTTTACCATGAGTTGTTTGGTGCGCTTTTTAGTCAGCTAAATGTTTTATTGTCAACAAACCTTTTCCTTGTTTTGTATAAATAACTGATGCGCGCAAATTTTGATTGGTAAGCTTCGTTCCATATCATTTTGAATTTTGTAAGTAAACTGAACGACAATGGAATGATTTTCAACATGATTTTACTATGTGAGACGAACGTGTTCATTTTTGCGTAATCACCGACCTGGTAATAGTAGTTTATTGCATACGGTCTTTTTGAAGTGAGAAATCTTGACGTTGAAAATATTTTGTAAATGATTTTGTAAACCATTTGGGAAAAGCGCTTTTAAGTGTTATGTGTCATTTTGAGCATTTACATGTTTGGGTGTTCCACACGTGAGGTTAGTGTAGACCGAATTGTGTCGGTTAAGGGAATGATGCCCTTTGTAATTAAGAGAATAAATGCGCAGTAACCGTTTTGAAGTAAGTAGTATATTTAGGTGTCGACTTTTGGGCTTGAGGCCAAACCCCTTTAGTGTAATCGGAGATTTGTAGCCGATTTTAAAATAATTATGATGATGGTAGTAGTAACCCTGAGATGCTTAATTGTGATGAATGGTTATGGTGGACTGACTTTCGTGTGTGTTTATAAATTTACTGGTTTGATGATTCGTGTGAAATAAATTTTGGGAGTTTATTAGAACTCGTGGAAGTTAATCGACAGTTAATGGTAGGAATGATCGGATTCGAGTATCCAGTAGGGTATATTGGTAAGCAACTTTAGAATGGTTAGAGCTTGAGATTTGAATCGGGATGTATGGAATAGCTAAGGTTGGGAGACAACCGAAGTCGTTTGACCAGGAATGAATCCAGTTGTTGGAGTGTTCTTCCGATCATAATGTCAGTATTCTTGAAGGAGTTTTGTAGTAAGAAAAGTATCCGAGAAGTTTTAGAAGGGGTTTCAAGTGAACTTGGGAACCTGAGGTCGAGATGTGGGAGAACTATCTTTAGCTATGCACGGGCATAGACTTCGAGGACGAAGTCTAATCCAAGTGGGGGAGAGTTGTAAAGCCCGTATCCGGGTATGTAATTTCTTTTATCAATTCTTTTCTTTTAAGTTTGATTTAATGTGGTTTCCGTTAACGGGGTTAGTCGAGTTGGACCTAATCGTTAAAAATGTCGGAATTTTGGTTAGTTGCGAGAAGGTTTAAGTTGAGGGACCTTTTGTGTCAAGGGCCAAAAACACACCTTGGGTTTCGGCCCATGCAAGTAGAACCGAAACCCATATTGTTTTTGATTGTTGTTGTCGTGATTCACAAGAAAAGAAAGAATGAGATTAGCAAGACCAAAAACCCTACGGCTCATCTTCCCATTTTTTCCGTTTGTTGTGTTCGGCCGAGAAGAGAAAAAGAGAGAGAGAAATCGAAGAGAGAGAGAGGGAAAGAGAGAAGCCGAGAGAGAGAAAGAGGGTGCTGCCGGCGACGAGGAGAGAGGAGGAAGAAGGTGATCGCCGGCGAGTTCGGTCGGATTAGAGGACGAGAAAACGTTGCGTCGAGGTAGTTCGTAAACCTTTCGTTTGTTAATTGTCAAAAACCGCCGCAAACCGCCGCCACGACCGCCGCAGCCACGGCTACCGGCGGTGGGACCGCCGGTGCACGCCGCTGTGGTGGCGGCAGGGGGTGCATTTGGGTGTGTGGGTGTGTGCGGGTGTGAAGTTGCGGAGGAGTCGGGAGTGGGTGACGTTGGGAGGTCTCGCCGGAGGGTGTTACCGTAAACCTCGTCGCCGCCGCCAACCACCATCGCCGCCGGAGGCGGCAGGGGGTGGTGCACGGCTGTTGTCCAGCTTAGTATGACCTTTTTCCAGTAAGCTGGTAGGCTTTCCGGGTCTGTTTGAATTAAGCCATGACTTAATGAGTTAATTAGCTATAGTTGTCATTTTATGTGAAAACGTTTTTCTTCCCCTGTTTTGCGACGGCCATAACTTTTCCTTCGTAGCTCGGATTGAGGCGAATCCGGTGCCCACGGTTCACATTCTATGCCGGGCACACTTTTCATGTTTTAGCGGAAGTCTGGTTCGGCCTCTAGCTAGGCGTAAATTGGCTGTTTTCACAGCAGGTCTGCACGTGACAGATTCGTGTCCCGTTTTTAGAAAATTCATAGTAAATTGTAGAAAAATCGTTAGAGCGCGTGCGATATGTCCCTGGAACCCTAAGACATGGGACTTTGTGATTATGGATTAGTATTTTTGGATTTATCAGTTTATAAGGGGTTAAACAGGTCCCGAACAGACCTGTGTTTTTAGAGTAAAAGCTGGAATGTGTATGTTATTATTTAGTAGTCGTGGTTTTGGGTTGGGGCGTCACTTTGACATTTGTTAACACGTAATTAGGTGGGAGAAGGTGAGTGAAGTTGTCCGGCTTGTGATTGCGGTTGCGGATACTCGCGTTGCTTTAAGGTGAGTTCTCTCACTGTGTAGTTAGGGGTTGTATGCATGTCATAGTAGTTTGTATGTACTACTGTCTTTGTGGTGTGAACTAGTTGTTTGTGGTGTGTAATATTTGATTGGTTTAAATGCTTAGTATAAATGTGTTACATTACAACTCGGTGGGACCGAGGGCTCGGTGGGACCGAGGAAGTGGAAAGAAACGTTGTGGGAACTCGGTGTGACGAGTGTGTTACATTACAACTCGGTGGGACTGAGGGCTCGGTGGGACCGAGGAAGTGGAAAGAAACGTTGTGGGAACTCGGTGTGACGAGTGTGTTACATTACAACTCGGTGGGACCGAGGGCTCGGTGGGACCGAGGTGATTGGATACATAATTACTTGTAGATGTTTACTCGTTTTATGTAACTGTGGTGTTGTTGCTTATGTGCGGATATGGGTGATGTGTATATAATTCCTATCTGCGCATGTGATGGAATTCACTAAGCTTCGTGCTTACCCCTTCCCAATATCTTATGATTTCAGGTGCGAGTAGCAGTCGGGCATGACGGTACACACTGGCCCAATGCGAAGATTGTTTAAATTGATTTTTAGTAAATGGGGATTTAATTATATAACTTTCCGCTGCTTAAACTTTGTTGACGGTTTTAAATAACGACGTTTATTCTTATTGTAATGGGATTTGTTAACTTTTGGTTTGATTATAATGAAATGTATTACTTTTAAAAATTTTAAATTCCTTGTAATTTTTGGGACGTTACAAATAGGAACCCTAGATTCTAACAATGATCACAACTCAATAAATGTGAAAGAGAAGTAAATGAGAGAGGAGGTGGGATGATGTTGCTGTCGGACGAAAGAAAGAAAAAGGGGAGAGCAAGCTAGTAGGTCAAAATTAAACGTGCTCCCTCAAGATTGACGCGCTACTTATACTCCAAACAAATTATCGCCGGCGAGAATGACAAGGGCGGTTGTGACACGGCACTATCGCCGGTCACTTCCGCCGGATATGTACCGAGACTTCTCCGTGCCCAGCAGCTGCATCCTCGCGATAGTGCCCTCCGACGAGAGTGACCCTGGCACTATCGTCGGGGCACTCTCGCCCCCTTTGTACCGCCGGCAAGAAGCTAAAAGAAAGGGGTGGTCACGTGGGTTTTGTAAACCTTTGTTCCTATACATGCTAGCCAATGGGAACCATCCACAACTCACCTAATATTCAATACGTTTACGTGGAGCATCCTTACCACTAAGCATGCATCAAAGAGGCCATGCATACACATACGAGGTATACAACAAAAGAAAGATTGTCATGGAGATGCCCATTTCCAAAATTTTACAACCCTATATATATAAAAAAAATAAAGGAGAATTTTACCCGAAAATTTGGAGTGTTACAATCCTCCCCTCCTTGAAGAAGATTTCGTCCTCGAAATCTTGCTTTAGGCAAAAAGATGAGGGTAACGCCTCTTCATGTCCTCCTCAGACTCCCAAGTCACATTAGCACCCCGGTGGTGTTTCCACATTGATTCATCCTAAAGGTTCGCCTCAAGAAATTCACCACTAACCTCTAGTTGACAATTCTCTAGAACTCCCCTCAATAATACTTGTTGACCAATCGCTACTATTATAACTAAAACTTCGGGTACTGTACTAACAGACACATTCAAAGATTTGCAAAACACATTCGAACAAAAGAGCAGTTGGTGCCAGTATCAAACAACGCTCAAGCGGGCAAGAAGTTGAGTAAGAACGTACCCGACACTACGTTTGCGGTTTCCTTCGCCTCCTCCTTTGTCATTTGAAAGGCTCTCCCTTGAGCCTTAGGGATGGCATCCCTTCTGTTGTGTCCCTGAGTGGGTCCCCTCTACAGCTCCCTTCAACTTGGGACACTCCCTCCTCATGTGTCCCATCTCCTTGCACTCATAGCACATCGTCCCCCTTATAGGACAATCCA
The DNA here is from genome assembly GCA_033807775.1 of Saussurea involucrata. Lineage (NCBI taxonomy): Eukaryota > Viridiplantae > Streptophyta > Magnoliopsida > Asterales > Asteraceae > Saussurea > Saussurea involucrata. The sequence continues at coordinate 25,731,603 of CM066319.1, read as the reverse complement.
GGCTGATATGCCCCAGTTTTCCACACTTGTAGCACGAAGTTTGGCCCGCGTTGCAAGAGCTGAAGTGCTTACTCTTGCACTCAGTTTATAAATAATATTTAATCGATAATTCATAATTAATACTTATTGATAATTAATAGTAATAAATAATAGTTGATATTAGTTATAGATGTAATTAAGAAAATGACAAATAACTCTTTGATTTTATTAAAACGCTATTCCTAATAAAAGCTAAAGGGGCGTTTGGTTCATTTTAAGGAATGAGAATGAAAATGAAAATGAGAATGCAGGAGAATGGGAATAGGAATGAGCATTCTATGATGTTGTTTGGTTAAACCAATATAATTAATAAAAAAATTATATAAACTTTTTAATACAAATATATGACTTCCAACGTGAAAATAAAAATATTTTTCATTCAACATCGAGAAATGAAGGGGACGTATGAGAAAAAATGACTAAGAGGGAATAAAATTTTCATTCCCCCCAATTTGGCCAGGAATGAAAATTAATGGGTTTGGAGTAATGATTCCATTATATTGTATCAAACCAAACAACAGTTTTCATTATCATTCTCATTCCTAACCCCTCAATACCCCCAACCAAACACCCCCCAACTTTAATAAAAGGTATAACATGACATCTCCAATGAGTCAGACTATATTTTACACCAAATTTTAAAAGTAGTGTTAAAAGTAGTGTAAATTTTAGTGTTAATAGTAAATTTTCTCCAATGGGTAACACTATTCTTTGAAAGTGATGTAAAAAGTAGTGTAAATGAATAGTGTTACACCAAATATAGTGTAATACTATTTATTACACTAAATTTAGTGTGAAAAATAGAGACCCCATTGGAGATGTTAATAGTGTTATTTACATCAAATTTAGTGAAATTTAGTGTTTAGTGTAAGATTTAGTGACCCAATTAGAGATGGTTAAATCAATTTGAGGGAAAATATTAAAACTAGAGGTGGACTTTGTATAATACCATTTTTACCAATACCGTGTATTAGTCAATTATAACTAATAAATAAAATAATGTATTGCATTTCAATCAATTGTATTTGGTACTAAACCTTTTTTCCCCAATTGATACATAGTTTTCACATATCATTTTTCTCAAATTTTGAGTTTACTGATACTACATATAAGGGAGAAAGGTTTTGATAATTTTTATTAATCACTTTGAAGGCTATTTATACATACAATTACACCTCGTTGAGAGGAAAACAAATAAACCTAATTAAGACTTATTAAATGAAAATTATTGACAAGAATAATTTTAAACAAATGAGATATTACAATAATTATGTAGAGGATCAAATATCAAAGATTGTTATCCTTGGTTGATTTGTGTAGGGATTTAATCCTTATCACGCCCCCGCAAGATGGACGTCCTTTGGGAAAGTCCAATATTGGGAAGTAGCATATAGAAGCGAGATTTAGGTAATGGTTTGGTAAGGGTGTCTGCTAATTGATCATCATCGGGAATATGTTGAACTCGAATTGTGCTGAGTTGTACTTGTTCACGAACAAAGTGAAAGGCCAATGCGAGATGTTTCATGCGGGAATGAAAAACAGGATTGGCAGAGTAGTGTGTGGCACCAAGATTATCAGAGTAGATAGTAGGCTGATGTGTTGGGGTAATCCCAAGCTTATTAAGCAAGGAACGTAGCCAAAGTACTTCAGCCGTTGTGTCGGCAATTGTCAGGATCGATTCTTAACAAGAATTAAACTTCTTAGAAACAGAATTTAGAGAATCTTGCGGAATAGAACTCTAAATCAATTAATGAACAATCAATAGAAATTCAATACACTGTATATATCCAACTGTATTACTCACAAGTTTTACACCAAACCTCAATCTTGTTGAACAGGCTCAACAAGACGATTTCTACTTCTCTAGAAATAGGATCTATGATCTTGAGGTTAATTCACTCTTGAATGAATATCAAATTCTATTTCACTCGTATATCTTTCGTCTATCTTTTTTCTCTATTCTAATAGCTATCTATCAATACTATTTATACAAAAGTAATTACAAGATAACTATCAAAAGTAAATTGATCTTCTGAATCTTCGTTAAACATATCTTGATCAATTCCTTATTTGTCTCCAAAAGCATCGCATACCAAACTTATCAAGTCAGCAGTATTAACAATGATTTGGCTCAGCAGCATTAATGATGATTTGGCTCAGCAGCATTAACGACCTTCAGCAGTATTAACCTTCACAGTCTTCAAACAGTAGTAACTCAGCTCAGCAGTACTAACCATGTCTAGCAGTAGTAATTTGGTCTAGCAGCACTAACTTCGTCTAGCAGTAGTAACTTGGTCTAGCAGTACTAACTTCGTCTAGCAGTAGTAATCTTGCCCAGCAGTAGTAACGAAGACCTGGCAGTAGTAATGTAGACTTAGCAGTACTAACCATACTTGGCATATCTTCAGTTCCCAACAATCTCCCCCTAACTTGACTTTTAGGAAAAGAAGTCAAGTTCTTCAGATGATGCTTCCAAAACTTAGTCATCATGTACACACAGATTAGGACTTAAACCTAGACTCTGATTGAGAATCCTTTTTACCAAGAATCTACCCATTGCTGAATCCTTGTTGCAGGTCAGCTTAGTATGTAACATTCCTTGCAGCCTCTTCATGCTGTGATTGTATATTTCATCCACCAGATAGTATTCTTGAGTTGCAGAGTCAAGGGAGATGACATATACTCCACAGTTTTCATAGAGCATCCAGTTGGTAATGGCTTGAAACTGTGTGTTTATCCTATGCTGAACTGCTTCAGGTTTGAACATTTGACACAAGAATTCAAGTACCATTTTAGAGATTGACATCCCTTGCTCAGTCAGCATGTTTTCATATATCTTCATCCCAACTTTGAACATCTCTTCTAAGTCTGATCTTGAGCAAGTTCTGACAATTTTTCCCCAAGTAGAAAAGACTTCAAATTTTCCATCTGCTCTTTTTATCCTAATGAACTCCTTTCTACCATCTTTCAAAGTGTCCCAAAAGATGATTTCAGGAGCCTTAGATGATATTGGTTCAGCCTGAAGTGGAATTGGGTTAGAGTCAACACTAGTAATGTACAAATCACATTGGGCATCCGTTTGTGATTGCACATTGCCTGATTGCCCTGATGGAGTTGCCACTTCTTCTTCAGCAACTTTTCCATCAGATTTTTCTTTCACTGTTTCCTCCTGGGCCTCTTCTGCAGATGACTCCACCCTTGGATTCTTTTCATTTTTCTTCTTTGAAGTTATGGGCTGGGTTCTTGGTCTTTTCTTTGACATCATCTTGGTTCTTTTAAGAGTTTTAACAGCTTCAGGAGTTGGTTCAGCTGCTTTAAGTTTTTCAGCAGCAATAACCATTTCTACTGCTATGGCTGTTACTGCTTCTCTTAGAACATGTAATGATGCTGCTTCAATACTGTTCTTCACAATCCAGTATATTTCTTCATCTATTTCAGCTTGAGTTGTAGTTACTGCTTCCTGCTCAGTTTCTGCTGCTTTGACTGTTTGGCCTTCAGCAGCATTAACTGTTTCTGCTGCTTGTTCAAACTCAGCAGCATTAACAGTTTCTGCTGCTGTGGTTTCTGCTGCTGTGGTTTCTGCTGCTTTAACACACTCTTCCCCCTTTTCTGTCTCACTGGACTCCCCCTTAAACTGTGCATAATCCATTTCCATCTCATTCTCCATGTGAACTGTCTCCCCCTCAATTTGTGGACCCTTCAATTTCAGTTCTGCTTCTGACTCTGACTCCCCCTTTTTGGGAGCATCATCAGTTGAAGGTCTTCTTCTCAGCACAAATCTTGCCTTTTTCTTTTTGTGCAGCAACTTGGTGACCATCTTTTTGAGCTTCTCAATTTGAGACTGTTGGTAGGTGACCACAGTCTTCAGTTGCTCAATCTCCTTCTTTTGTGCCATAACATCCAAGTTGATATTCCCTATGGTTTCCATCAATTCCTCATAGTTATATCTATCCTCACCTTGTTTAGAAGTGTTTACCTTCTTTAAAGGATCACTGGAAGTTTTAGCAGAAGCCTTCTGCCTAGCAGAAGCACTACCTGCCCCCTTGGTTTCTTGGCACCTGGGTCCTCCTAATGATTTCTCATTTAGAGTTGCCATGGGGAAGGTCTTATTTATGTTACCACTGTCCTTCTCTGTGCTAGCAGAAGTAGTGGCAGCCTTAGCACCCATATGGTCATCCTTCTCCTTAGAGACCACCTTCTTGGGGTTGGGAGACACCCCTGTGGTTTCCCTGTTGATATTCTCAATTGGAGAATGCTCCAACTGAGGGCTTAAAGGCTTAGGGCTCTGAGTAGGTACATCAAGGGAAGGAACCTTGTGCACCTTTCTTCTTTGAAACCTTTTGGTGATTGTGGGAGTTGGTTGTTCAAGAATGGACTGAGGGATGTCTTTTGAGATGGAAGGATGGGATTGGTCATCAGTGGGTTGATCTAATGAGGGCCTTGATCCTGATGCCATACCTTCAGAGGGGTGGGACACAACCATCATTGTAGAGAACAATGGTGTGTCAACTCCTTCCGAGTCCCTAGGAAGTCTTTTCATATTTGAAAAAACCTTCCCTTTAGGGGATTTGGGTACATATACCTCAGTAAACTGAGGTAAGCCCATCAATTCCTTGTTAAGAACTTCTTGCACAAACCTTGGATACATGAAAAAGCTCTTTTTGGATTCCAAGTTTGATACAAGATCATTAAAGATCATTGCTGAAAAATTGTACTTTCTGGCAGTGGATAAGCAGACCAAGGCATATGCAATGGGACTGCTGAACTCACTCCATCCAGTAGTTTTCTTGGAAATACAGTGCATCAGGGTATGAACAAGAAATCTCCATTGGTTAAAAAATTTTGATTTGTAGAATTTAAAAACACCAATGGGACCTTCATACCCCATTCTTTGTAAAGTAGAAAAGAGTTCTTCATTAGGAATAGAAGATATACCTGAAGCATCATTCAACTGAAGAGAGATGCGAATAACCTCTTCAGTGACTTTCAAGGGTTTATCACAAACCCTTGTTCGAATGGTTTTCTGCCCTTCTTCGACACTAACAGTGGCATTCTCCCAAAATTGTGTCTGATGTTCGATATAGATTGTTGGGCTCACCGTTAGGGCATAGGAGATGTGCGAGGATTTGAGAAAATCGACTATATCGTGGAATCCCGCAGCTTGTTTCGGCTTCTGAAGCATGGCTATTTCATTGTGTTCATCCACAAACTCCATGATTCCTGAGGATTCTTGAGAGAAAAACACAAAGATTCTGGGGAGACTAGGTTAGAACGAGAGAGAAGAAGTAAATGCGAAGAGTCGTTATGAACATTGGCGGGCAAACAGGGGTATTTATATGCCCTAGATTATCAAAAGCAGTATTAACGACATAAGCAGTATTAACTACCTAGCAGTATTAACTGCAAGGCAGTATTAACTACACAGCAGTATTAACTACCTAGCAGTATTAACGACATAAGCAGTATTAACTACCAAGCAGTATTAACTACCTAGCAGTATTAACTACCTAGCAGTATTAACTGCTGAGCAGTATTAACTGTGCACTAGCAGTATTAACTACCTAGCAGTATTAACTACCAAGCAGTATTAACTACCTAGCAGTATTAACTACCTAGCAGTATTAACTGCACTAGCAGTATTAACTTCTGAGCAGTACTAACTGTGCACTAGCAGTATTAACTACTGAGCAGTATTAACTGCAAAGCAGTATTAACTACACAAGCAGTATTAACTTCTGAGCAGTATTAACTACACAAGCAGTATTAACTTCTGAGCAGTAGTAACTACACAAGCAGTATTAACTGCACAAGCAGTATTAACTACTAGAACACAGGCAGTAGTAACTTTGCACGGGCAGTAGTAACTACACTTGCACTTTTCTGCACTTGGTAACCTGAGGGAAACAGAGAATCCTGAGAAAGAAAGTTAGTAGCACCAAATATATGAAGAAATACAGGTATAAAAACAGAAAGTCATAAATTTATTCTAGATTGATCATGCCCACACTTGTTACCAAAAAGGTGAATCTACCCACATCAAAAGCTTTTGTGAATAGATCAGCAAACTGGTCATTTGTATGAACTTTAGCAACCTGAATTAATTTCTTTTCATTGCAATCTCTTATAAAGTGATACCTTATCTCTATATGCTTTGTTTTTGAGTGTTTGACTGGATTATTAACAATGCTAATAGCACTGTTGTTATCAATGAAGATTGGAGTGTGAAGAAATGTTACCCCATAGTCCAACATCTGATTCTGAATCCATAGAACCTGAGAGCAGCAGCTTGCAGCAGCTATGTACTCAGCCTCTGTGGTAGATAAGGACACTGTGGTTTGTTTCTTACACTGCCAAGATACTAGTCTTGTACCCAAAAACTGACATCCACCTGAAGTAGACTTCCTATCCATGTTGGCTCCACCCAAATCACTATCTGAATATGCAAGCAAGTCAAAAGAGGATTCATGAGGATACCAGAGACCTAATCTAGGTTGCCCTTTTAAGTATCTGAATATTCTCTTGACAGCATGAAGGTGTGATTGCTTAGGAGAAACCTGAAATCTGGCACAAACACAGACTGAAAACATAATGTCAGGTCTAGAGGCTGTGAGATACATGAGAGATCCAATCATTGATCTGTAATGATGGACATCCACATCCTCCCCCTCAAGATCTGCAGTGATCTGTTTATGTGTTTCCATTGGAGTGCTTGCTGGCTTTGAGTCTGATAAACCAAACTTGTCCAGGATGTCTTTCACATACTTGGATTGGCTAATAAAAATCCCATCTTTCCTCTGTTTTACCTGAAGCCCAAGAAAGAATGTAAGTTCTCCCATGGAACTCATCTTGAAGCTTTTGTGCATCAATTCTTCAAACTCTTTACACATTTGATCATTGGTGGATCCAAAGATGATGTCATCCACATAGATCTGAACAAGTAAAGTACCTCTCTTTCTCCTCTTGATAAACAAGGTCTTGTCAATTACTCCTCTTTCAAAGTCATTTTTCAAGAGATAGGTAGACAGAGTGTCATACCATGCTCTTGGGGCTTGATGCAAACCATAGAGAGCCTTCTTCAGCTTGTATACTCTGTCAGGGTGCAATGGATTCTCAAATCTAGGGGGTTGACAGACATATACTTCTTCCTCAATACTTCCATACAGAAATGCACTTTTGACATCCATTTGGTACACTTTGAACTTCATGTATGAGGCATAGGCTAGAAATAACCTGATTGCTTCAATCCTTTCCACAGGAGCAAAGACTTCCTCATAATCTATTCCTTCTTCCTGAGTGTACCCTTGTGCAACCAGTCTAGCTTTGTTTCTGATCACAATCCCTCTGTCATCCTTCTTGTTCCTGAAAATCCACTTGGTACCAATTGCTCTATGACCTTTTGGAAGGTCTACCAAGTCCCAAACATCCTGTAATTTGAACTGTAGCAGCTCCTCTTGCATTGCCTCTATCCAGCTTGGGTCTTTCATAGCATCATAAGCCTTTTTGGGCTCAATCTGGGACAGAAAGCAAGTAAGAACAGTGTTAACTGTATTTTGCTGCTCTTGCAACTCTTGGAGTCTGCTTTGCTTTCTAGTCATCATGGGAGATGCAATATCTCCAATCACCAACTCAGGAGGATGATTTTTCTGAGTTCTTGTTGGATGACCAGCTTCCTCTTGTAAGTCCTCATCCAGATTAGACTCATTTAATTCTGGATTTGTTTCTGCTTCTTCAGTCACCTCAGATTCTCTGGAATTTGAACCTGAAGACTGATTTTCCTCTGCTCTCCTCTCTTCTTCATTCTGAATAGGTTCAGTCTCCTCATGGTGTTCACAGAATTCAACAGGATCAATGGAAGGGATTGGAAATATCACAGATTGAATTCTGTGTTCTGATGTTGGTGTATCCCTTTGTCCTGCATATACATCACCACTGAAACCCAAAGAATTAGTGAGTGAATCAATGTCAAATAGCCAATTAGGACCTGAACCAATAGGATTTGGTGTGTTCTCATTGCATTTGACATTGTCACTTTCTTCAATTATTCTAGAAGAGGTATTAAAAACTCTGTAGGCCTTACTTTGAGATGAATACCCAACAAGAAAACCATCATCTGCTTTGCTATCAAACTTGCCTAAGTGAGATTTGGTATTGAGAATAGTACAAGGACATCCAAATGGTTTGAAAAATCCAATATATGGTTTCCTTTTATGGAAAAGCTCATAAGGTGTCTTGTTTTTAGGCTTTACAACTAAAACTCTGTTTTGAACATAGCAGACAGTATTAACTGCTTCTGCCCAAAAAGTAATTGGTAACTTTGAGTCAGCTAACAGAGATCTAGCAGCCTCAATCAGTGTCCTATTCCTTCTCTCAGCAACACCATTTTGTTGTGGAGTCCTAGGAGCACTGTATTGTCTCTCAATTCCTTTTTCTTCACAAAAGGTGTTTAGATCAAAAATTTTAAACTCAGTTCCATTATCTGATCTAATGACTTTCACTCTTTGATTTGATTGGTTTTCAATTTTGAGAATAAAAGATTTGATCAGTCCACTTGTCTCATCTTTAGTTCTCAGAAAATATACCCAAGTAAATCTAGAATAATCATCAACAATAACTAAGCAGTATGATTTCTTGCCAATACTCATCACATTGGTAGGACCAAACAGATCCATATGTAACAGTTGAAGAGGATTTGATATAGTGTTTATCTCTTTGGACTTATGAGAAGTTTTGTGTTGTTTGCCTTTGAGACAAGCAACACAATGATCATCACATGAATAGACTTTGGATGGCAAACCCCTTACAAGGTTATTCTTAACAAGTTTATTTATTGTTTTAAAGTTCATGTGACACATCCTTCTGTGCCAAAGTGATGATTCATCCAAAGAAGCTTTTGAAACTAAACAATTTAGGGATGAATCAGATGATACACTTTCCAAATCTAAACAATAAACATTATCCTTCCTAGGAGTTCTCAGAAGTATCATGTTTTCATCAACCACTTTGTATCCAGGAGCAAGGATAATACATTCAGAATCAGTAAACAATATGCTATGCTTCTTGTCACAAACCTGTGATACACTTAACAGGTTGTATCTCAATTGTTCAACATAGTACACATCTTCAAAGGTCATCTTACCCTTTGAAACATCACCCTTACCACTTATCTTTCCACCAGCAGGATTATCCCCAAATGCAACATGTCCTCCATCAATCTTTTTGAAATTTTTGAGGCAGGCCATGTTACCTGTCATGTGCCTGGAGCAACCACTATCAACATGCCAAATGCTCTTCCCCTTGAGCTGTTGGTTGCCCTGCACATCAAGATAAATCAGTTAGTTTTATTGGGAACCCAAGCCGAAGTGGTCTTGGGTCTCCCTTGCTCATCAAAATACTTGCACTTGGTTTTGATGAGATTTTCAAATTTAGGTACTGCAGTACTGGAGTACTTTGTCAAAATTATTGGTGTAGCAGCACTAGCAGTACTAACAGTGCTAGCAGCAGTATTAACCTCAGATGTACTAACAGTGCTAGCAGTACTAATACTGGGAGCAGCAGTATTAACCTCAGAAGTACTAACAGAGGTAGCAGTATTAACAGAGTTAACACTGCTAGAAGCAGTATTAACAGAGTTAATACTGCTAGCAGCAGTACTATCTGAAGAAGAAGCACTAAAAGTATTAGCAGCATTAACATTGGACTGATTACTAGCAGTATTAACACTGCTAGCAGCACTAACTTTGGAATGATTACTAGCAGTATTAACACTGCTAGCAGCACTAACTTTTGAAGCAGTACTAACAGTGTTAGCAGTACTAACACTGCTAGCAGCAGTATTGTTTTTAGTGCTTTTTGGAACCCACATAGTATCACATTCCTTTTCAGTCGTTTTCTTTATGTGGCTTTTGGGTTTATCTTGTTTCTTTGCCACATTTTTCTTTGCAGACTTTTTATATCCACCATTCTTTCTGTAACCACCAGGTTTTTGAAAAGATCTTTGAGCATTAAACCTTTGGTTAACAGGATTGAAATAACAGTGTTTGGCTAAGTGATTTAGCTTACCACAGATGAAACAAGGTTTTGGCCTGTTGATTCTGTTCAGGTCAACTCCTTGTCTCATAGCCCACTGGTTATTCCAGTTCCTTTGATTTCCCCTCTGATTATCATGTTTTTGGGGCTTGTTCTCTTTAGATTTCCTGCAGGAACACTGTTTACAAGTATTAGAGTTCACAACTTTGGGCTGTGTGGAATGAACTCCCTTTTTCTCTTCAGTCCTTTTGATCTCAGTGTTCTTGACACATGGACTCTCACATTCCTCATCAGAGTCTACTTTGTCAGTCTCATCCTCAACAACTATTTCTTTTTCACAAGGATCTATATTAATCTTTAATTCAGGTTCCTTTCTATCCTTGGTCTCTAACAAATCAGACTTGGGAGGTATGTAGTTGTTATTGTAGGGTGGAGGTGTGGTATTGTACCCTATCCCTACTTTCATCTTGTCATGGATTTGAGCTTTAATGATGGTGTCCATGGTTTTAGAAGCACAGGTAAACTTTTCAACATCAAGTTTAACCTTCTTAAGCTCTTCTTTTAATTTCTCATTCTCCTCCCCAGACACTTTCAGCTTAATCTCATACTCATTCTTTTCCCACTTCCAATAGTTAGTATCATAGTGGTGTTGAAGTTCATTAGCTTGAAAAGCTCTAATCTGTTCCTCAAACCTTTCTACAATCCTAACATAATCTTTCACATCTTTCTCTAGCCTCTTAAGGTCATCACACATACCCTGATTGTGATCCCTATATCTTTTGACAGCATCAATGCAAGCTTGAGAACAGAGTTTAGATTGTACCTCAGTGGGAATATCAGATATTTCTGCCATAAGAGCTTGATTCTGACAGGCTTCCTCAGCTTGATCACTCCAATCAAATCCCATTCCTTGTTGAGAAACAAGGGCTTGAGAGGAGCTTCTGTTTTGGTTTCCATTTGGAGCCTGTTGATTTGATCCTCCACTTCTGCATTCTCTGGCAAAGTGTCCCATCTTGTGACACTTATAACATTCAACCTTGGACTTGTCAAAGCCTGCACCATCTTCTCTTCTTTGGGAAAAGTTGTTTCTCCCAGTCCTTTTGATGAATTTCTTCACCCTCATTGATAGCATAGCCATCTGCCATTTGATGTCCATCTCTTCCAGATCATCAGCATTAATCTGCTCTAAATCATCATTGATTAGAGAAGAGTGAACATGACTAGAGAAGAATGCTTCTAGTACAGAGTCTGTAGTCTTCTCTTGATTGGTTCCACCAGCAGCATTAACAGAACCTGCAGTATTAACAGAATCAGGATTAGCAGCATTATCAGAGGATGAAGATAATAAAGCAGCATTATAAACAAATCCTGATGGCCTTTTCTTGGCTTCAACTTCAGCCTCAAATACTCTCAGATCATTGTAGAGGTCATCTAACTCTTTGTCCTCCAATTGGTCATTCTGTCTGAATGAGACTGTGTACATGGTCCATTCTTCTCCCAATGATCTAAGGAACTTTCTATTGACATCATCAGCATCCATGTGTACACCCACAGTTGCTAATTCTCCATTCAACTTGTTAAATCTGTCAAAAGTTTGAGTCATAGACTCATTCTTTGCAGACATGAAGTTCTCATATTGTTGCCTGAGAATAGCCTTTTGATTTCTCTTTGTGCTCTTTGTGCCAGTAAATCTTTTCTCCAGAGCATTCCACAACATCTGTGCATCTGTGCAGTGTTGGAATTGATGTTGGTATTCATTAGGAATAGCCAAAAGCAGAGTGCTTAAGGCCTTCATCTCTGTTTGTCTGACTTTCTTTTCAGCATCTGTCTTGGGAGGAGGTCTCTTTCCATCTGCTCCAATATTTCCTTCATTACATGGGCCATTTTCTATGATGTCCCATATTGCATAATCAGTAAGAAGAATGTACTGCTTGATTCTCAGTTTCCACATGTCAAACTCATTGGGTTTGAGCATGGGAACCTTTGAAACAAGAGTACTGTGAGAATCCATTGAATTGTCCATAGCTTCTAAGATACCAAGGCTCTGATACCACTTGTCAGGATCGATTCTTAACAAGAATTAAACTTCTTAGAAACAGAATTTAGAGAATCTTGCGGAATAGAACTCTAAATCAATTAATGAACAATCAATAGAAATTCAATACACTGTATATATCCAACTGTATTACTCACAAGTTTTACACCAAACCTCAATCTTGTTGAACAGGCTCAACAAGACGATTTCTACTTCTCTAGAAATAGGATCTATGATCTTGAGGTTAATTCACTCTTGAATGAATATCAAATTCTATTTCACTCGTATATCTTTCGTCTATCTTTTTTCTCTATTCTAATAGCTATCTATCAATACTATTTATACAAAAGTAATTACAAGATAACTATCAAAAGTAAATTGATCTTCTGAATCTTCGTTAAACATATCTTGATCAATTCCTTATTTGTCTCCAAAAGCATCGCATACCAAACTTATCAAGTCAGCAGTATTAACAATGATTTGGCTCAGCAGCATTAATGATGATTTGGCTCAGCAGCATTAACGACCTTCAGCAGTATTAACCTTCACAGTCTTCAAACAGTAGTAACTCAGCTCAGCAGTACTAACCATGTCTAGCAGTAGTAATTTGGTCTAGCAGCACTAACTTCGTCTAGCAGTAGTAACTTGGTCTAGCAGTACTAACTTCGTCTAGCAGTAGTAATCTTGCCCAGCAGTAGTAACGAAGACCTGGCAGTAGTAATGTAGACTTAGCAGTACTAACCATACTTGGCATATCTTCAGTTCCCAACAGCAATCGCTCAAAATTCTGCCTCAGTAGAAGAACGAGCTAAGGCACGTTGCTTCTTGGAGCTCCATGAAGTTGGATTGCGACCAAGATAGACTAAGTAACCAGTGGTAGAAATGTAGTTAAAACACTATGGAGTCAAGTGCCATTAAATTTTCCTTCATTTGAGTCTAGTTGTAATTCTTGCAATATTAATAAAAGCCATAAACTACCCTTCTCCAAGTCTACTCTCACTTCTACCGCTCCGTTAGAACTAATATTTACGGACGTTTGGACGGCTCCCATCCTTTCATATGACAACTTTAAATATTATGTCATTTCGTTGATCATTTTACTAAATATATATGGTATCAGAGCATTGATCATTTTTTTTCTCTCAACCAATTCCTCATCATGGCAAGCAACAACAACACCACCACCTCGGCCTCCTTTCCACCCCAAACAACCGCAACACCACCACCAACAACCGCACCTAAAAACCTTATCTCGGTAAGTGCAATGGTGTCATCATGTGGGTCACGTTGTTTCTCAATGCCCCGTCTTCAAACAACTCTTCCCTCACATATTTTTTCCCACGTCTCCCGTTGGTCCAAATTCAACCCAAGTCTCTCGCCCCATTAACCCCGGTTTGTTATATTCATATGAGATTATCCTTAAGCATATGATAACAATTATGAAGGCATAGGAACATAAACACATGATTAGAAATCGATTTAACATAGTATTTATAAAGAGTTTAATAGATCTAACCTGGAACACTTGAGTTATACGCGGTGAAGTTTATTAAAGCGGAAGCAGTCATCTTCACGTGTAGATCTAAGTCTTCTAAAGCTCTATACGGTTTGCTTCAGAATGGGGCTGAACTAATGCATATTCGTGTAGGCAATAGGGACTTGATCTCCTTTATTTATAGGACACTAGAGACTCATCCCATAAGGAGTCCTAGTTTATCTATAGATTTGAATTTTAAATAATAGAAGATATACACTTATCTTAATGTTAATCAGATAATTAACTTAATGAATTATCCTACTCATATTAGGAGATATATATCCAAATATGTGACTAGATAATAACGGATATAAAGTTCTCTTGATAAGTATAAACATTTAAATCATTTGTCCTTTAATATTTAATACAGAGAATGTTAAACTCCAATTTATTTCCAACATTCTCCCACTGGACTTAACATAATCTATAAGGACAAGAGAACCATAAATATTATACATATCAAATAAAGGGCGCGCTAAGAAATTCTAATAGTTGTGAATTCATTCAAACTTGGTCAGAAAAGATACCATATGCAGGACTCAGAATCTACACTAGTTTGGCAAACTAGTTTGATTAAGAACCACTAGCATACAATATCATAATCCACATAAGTTCATAAGTGTCTAAATTTGAGCTTTTTATGCAACTTATTATATATACCTGAATTAGCATAAATATGTAGCTCAGAGTCCACCGAATGTTTTAGAAAAAGTTTCTAAAACTTACAAGGAAAAGTTCTTAACACCAGTGAACCAAAATTTGCTTATGTAGTCCGCAACTTTGCTTAAGTGCGGTGATTCACTTGTTTGATATAGATAATGACATAATTTTTATTTTAGTCATGAAAAAAAAATAAAAAAATAAAAAAAAATGACTCATATACTGGAATTCCTGATTTTATTAAAATGTACCAAAAAATAATTTCAACGAAAAATGAAAAATTACAAAATAACTGGATTAACCTCGACTCCCACTAAATTCAAGCATCGAGTTCGGGTAAGGTTATCACATCCCTAGCATGTTTTTCGAAACTTACTACTGAGAGGACTTTAATGAATGAATATACAAGTTAAGATCTCGTACCAATACGTTCAACAATAACCTTTTTTTTCTTAACTATTGTCTCACACTAGAAATATTCAAGACCAATGTGCTTTGAATTGTTTGATCTTTTGATATTTCCACTAAAAAGACTACAAGTTTATTATCACAAAACATCTTTAGAGGGCTAAATTATAAAAGCTTAAGACATTCACTTGAATTAACAAGTTCTTGATCCAAATACCCTCACAAACCCCTTCATAAATGGCTATAAATTCAGCTTCCACAGTTGAAGTTGTTATAACCCCTCCAGCAAACATAAAATTATAGCTAGAGGTAGATTTCTGTAACACCTCGAATTTCCATTATATTATATTTAATATAAGTGGGGTCTATTTGTAGTTTAGTCTAAGTTGTGGACTATTTGTAAATGTAAACTTCAGGGTTGAATTAGTATTTTAACCAAAGTTTTGTGAAATTAGAACTTGAATGTCTAATTGGTCATTTCTTGAAAGTTGAGATTACTTAAGAGTTGGGTTAAGCTGAATTGATATATTATCTCAAATCAGCTTGTTGAAGTCGGACAAGAGTAAGGTCAGAGAGAAAGAAGAAAAGAGAAAGAGAGGAGAAGGATTGGAACTGGAGTTCTTGCGATTGTTGAATCAGAGAAAGGAAGGGTTTGGATTGCTGGGTTAAAAGCTTCAATCAGGTGAGTTCATCTTTTCATCTAAAACATTAAAGTGGAAATTGAATCAGATTTTGTATATAAACTGTCTGAATGAATTGGTATATCTGTATGGAAATGAAATCGATCAACAAGCTGAATTTAGACGAGTTTTGTTTGTAAATTTGACGTGAATCGAATGCCCAAAATCGAAGTCCCGGTATAGGATCCGGTATTGGGAAGTTCCGGAAATTGGGTATAGGATCCGACATTAAGGATTTCCGAAATTGGGCCTTAGGACCCGGAAATGGTAAATTCCGGAATTGGGCCTTGGATCCGGAAGTGGGAAGTTCCGGAATGGACTGGATCCGGTATTGAATGGTTCCGGAAATGAGTTGGTTCGGGTATGAATTGAGTTCCGGATATGGGGTGAGATCCGGTACGAATAGAACCGGAATTGATCTGGATTTGTGATGGATCCGGAATTGGTCCGGATTTGTGATAGGATCCGGAATTGGTCCGAAATGTATGTGATCCGGAATGGGATCCGGTTTATTTGGAATTCAGTTAGAGATCCATTTTCATTTTAGGAACTGGAATCGATTTAAGTTCCGGTCTTAATTTGAGTTTGTGTTACGGATAATTCCAAACCTTGAGTTCGGAATACTTTCTCCAATTATAGTTTTCGGAAGGGAAACAATTGAAAATAAAGATGCGATAGATTATTTAATATTCTTAGAGTTAAGAATATGTTACGAGATGTAGTGGGATATGTGTTGGTGCAAGTGTACCACATCTCTATATATTTATATATATTTATTTTGATGATTACAAACACACCGTATTATTGTTTATCTAACAATTTAATCCAAGTGTGCAGTTGTTGAAGAACACGAAGATTTAATCTGAAGGGTTCAAAGACGGAAGTGTTTACGTCGTCATTATTGTTTATAACTAATAATGATAAACACCCTAAAATAATATACCACTTGGATATTTCTAAAATCCCAATAAATAATATATTTAAATAAAGTTTCTTTTGAGAAGATTCAGCAAGATTTGGTTGCGTCCTGAAGCTGTCCTTTTTCTGACGGCGGTATACCGCGGCGGTACAGCCGGTATACCGCGGGTACACTACGGCCGGTATACCGCGGCTGTTCAGCCGGTATACCGCGGCAGGCTCGGTGTACAATTCTGATTGGTTGAAAGTTACTTTTCCTGACGGCGGTATACCGCGAGTCCCAGCCGGTATACCGCGGGTACGTAATTCCTGTCAACTTTGCATGTAGCCGTTGGTGTGTCAGTTACTTTTTCTGACGGCGGTATACCGCGTGCATTTGGCGGTATACCGCGCCTCATGTTTCCGTTGGAGCTTCCTTGGTATAAATGATGCTTGCTGGTGATGAAGTAAAAGAGACCACACAACAGTAACAAGCAGCATTCAAACTCTCAACTCTCAGCTCTCTCATTTATATATATATATTTTATAAAACATTTTTTATAAAATATCCAAGTGTGAGATATTATACAAGAGTGATTACCCATTGTGAGTTATACTCCTCTTGTAAGTGTTTGAATAACGGGTGTGTGATCCTGTATATCTCGATAAGCTAAAGCTTGAGAGCCGTTTACTTTGCTCTGTATTTGGTTTGTATTCTACCGTAAAGAATACATTTATTGGATCGTGTCGGGAAGTGTCTCGGCTGCTGGTTTATCACAGTTGGTGGTAAATCAGTAAATCTCTGTGTCAAGTATCTCTATCCCTTATCTCTTTATTTATTCCGCTGTGCTTTATTATATTTATTTATATAAACTGCTTTGCATTTATATTTATTTATATAATCTCTGTGCATTTAAATTATATCTGTTTATATAATTATTGTATACTTATTTATTTATACTCTGCTTTATTTATTCTGTATTTATTTGTAAAAAGAATTTTTGAAAGTAAAAGATTTTAAATACAACCTTCCCCCCCCCCCTAGGTTGTCCAACATTTGGTATCAGAGCAGGGCTTTCAAAAATTATCTGTTTAAATTTTTAAAAGTTATTTCTTTAATTCTTTTAAATGGCTCAACAAACTAATTTTGTGTTTTCAAAACCCCCTTTGATAGATACTGAAAAGTTTGGCATTTGGGCCGAGCTATTTGAATGTCACGTACGTGGCAAAAATCAAAAGATTTGGGATATTATAGAAAATGGGAATTTTAATCCTACTATTGTAAAAGATGATCTTATTATTGATAAACCTTTAAAAGATTGGACTCCCGCTGAAGAATCTCATTATTGTTTAAATTTTGAAGCTAAAAATATATTATATGCTGCTTTAACCTCTGATGAAATAGAAAGAGTTTATACTTATAAAACTGCTAATCTAATCTGGCAAAGCTTGAGCGACACTCATCGTGGAAATACTCAAGTTAAAAGCTCTAAAATAAATATTCTGGTTCATGATTATGAACTATTTGAAATGTCAAAAGATGAGTCAATCGACTCAATGTTTAAACGTTTTAACCTCATTATGACTACCTTGAAGGGATTAGGTCGTACTTATCCTAATGAGGATTATGTAAGGAAAATTCTTCGAGCACTTCCTTCGGAGTGGATGGCAAAAATCACATCCTTGGAAGACTCCCGAGATCTCTCAACTATGAAGCTCGATGATCTCATCGGCAATCTTAAAGTGCACGAAATTGCACTAAGAAGAAATCAAGTCCGGGAGCAAGTCAAAAAGAAATCCATAGCTTTAAAAGTCATTGCCTCAAAAGAAGAGGAAAAGGAAGAGGAGGAAGAAGCTAGCTCATCCGATGACGAACCCGAAAATCTTGACGATTTAGTCAAGTTGGTAAGAAAACTTTCTAAACTTTTTTCTAACAAAAAGTTTACTAATAATGATAGGTTTCAAGAAAATGGAGACTACCGTCGTGGTGGTAAAAACCAAAGTCGCAACGTCCATAAAAGTGAAGACAAATATGACGAATCTAGCGACGATGAAAAAGCCAATAAAAAGAAAGGCTTTTGCTATGTGTGTGGTGATAAGGATCACTATGCAAGTGTGTGTCCAAAACGAGCAAAACAAATCAACACACCAAAAGCTTTAGTTGGAGGCGCGTTGAGCGCAAGCATAAATGAGGCCAAAAATTTTTGTTTCATGGCCGACCATGATAATGAGGTATCTTCATCATATTCTTCTAAAAATAATTATGATAATAATTATAGTGATAATTATTATAGTGACGATGAAAATAATCTTGACGAATTATATAAATCATTTCATGATATGGCTGCTCTCGCAAATAAATATAAAGATGAAATTTCTAATTTAAAAGAAACCGTATCTGTATATAAAAAGGAAATAGATGACGGTAAACAAAAATCTGCTCATGATTTAGATGTTATCACTAAATTAGAAAATAAATTAAGTGAAAAAGATGTTTGTAAATCTTGTGTTATTTTAAATGATAAAATTGCATGCTTAAGTGAAAATAAAAATGAAAGTGTTGCATGTACAAAATGCGAGTCTCTTGAAAATGAAGTTGCATGTTTAAATGCTAAATGTAAATCGCATGAGAAAAATGACTTATTAGCAAATGCTTTTAATAGTAGCAATGATAAAGTGCTTAAAATGCTAAATATGCCTAATCGTATAAATTGTCGTAAAGGCATTGGTTCCGATACATGTGTTGATAAATGTTCGTGTAAACCCATTAAAAGATTTTTTGCATCTCCTAAAGTTGAAACGAGAAAACCCTATGTGCAAAAACCCCCATATATGTCAAAAATGAAAAATGTGAATTATGGGAGGAAACCGTATGCTCGTATGTATAATAGTAATTTTTCTAGACCTAATGCGAATATAAATGCTTCATTTTATGTGTATGATAAATACAATCGCAAAATTAAAATGGTTAGAAAATGGATTCCGAAAGGAATGTTTAATGTTGATAATCCGGGTGGAATGCGTTTATGGTTTTAAACCATTTTTATGGCTTTGTATGTTTGTCGTGTTTGTTTTATGTCGACAACATATTTTTTTGCAGTTTATGTTTTATACTAACTGTTAAAAGGACCCATAAGAAAAGGGTACCACGAAATATTTTCTTTGCCTTTTGTAGATGTTACCTGCCGAGGTTATAATACGTGGTTACCTGCCGAGGTTATAATACGTGGTTACCTGACGAGGTCATAATACGTGGTGATTTTTTTTATCACATAAAATTTAACCGAAAATTGAAGCCTTAAGATCCGTTTTGGTGCAAGTGTTTCGTATTGGTTTGTATATCTTTGTCTCTATTGCTTTTTGCATTTTATTTTATCCCTCAAATTTTATAAAATCAAATTGATATCGTTATTAATTTGAGGGGGAGCGTTTTAGCTCTTTACCCATGAGTTTATGCTACCTCAATTATATGCATGTTTTGAGGGGGAGCATCTCTCGAGGGGAAGCATACCGTCTTTCTTGACCCTTTTTGTTTCGACAAACGGGGGAGAGAAACCGCATATGCTCTTGCTTAGCGGTTGTGTTTGTCATCATCAAAAAGGGGGAGATTGTTGGTGCAAGTGTACCACATCTCTATATATTTATATATATTTATTTTGATGATTACAAACACACCGTATTATTGTTTATCTAACAATTTAATCCAAGTGTGCAGTTGTTGAAGAACACGAAGATTTAATCTGAAGGGTTCAAAGACGGAAGTGTTTACGTCGTCATTATTGTTTATAACTAATAATGATAAACACCCTAAAATAATATACCACTTGGATATTTCTAAAATCCCAATAAATAATATATTTAAATAAAGTTTCTTTTGAGAAGATTCAGCAAGATTTGGTTGCGTCCTGAAGCTGTCCTTTTTCTGACGGCGGTATACCGCGGCGGTACAGCCGGTATACCGCGGGTACACTACGGCCGGTATACCGCGGCTGTTCAGCCGGTATACCGCGGCAGGCTCGGTGTACAATTCTGATTGGTTGAAAGTTACTTTTCCTGACGGCGGTATACCGCGAGTCCCAGCCGGTATACCGCGGGTACGTAATTCCTGTCAACTTTGCATGTAGCCGTTGGTGTGTCAGTTACTTTTTCTGACGGCGGTATACCGCGTGCATTTGGCGGTATACCGCGCCTCATGTTTCCGTTGGAGCTTCCTTGGTATAAATGATGCTTGCTGGTGATGAAGTAAAAGAGACCACACAACAGTAACAAGCAGCATTCAAACTCTCAACTCTCAGCTCTCTCATTTATATATATATATTTTATAAAACATTTTTTATAAAATATCCAAGTGTGAGATATTATACAAGAGTGATTACCCATTGTGAGTTATACTCCTCTTGTAAGTGTTTGAATAACGGGTGTGTGATCCTGTATATCTCGATAAGCTAAAGCTTGAGAGCCGTTTACTTTGCTCTGTATTTGGTTTGTATTCTACCGTAAAGAATACATTTATTGGATCGTGTCGGGAAGTGTCTCGGCTGCTGGTTTATCACAGTTGGTGGTAAATCAGTAAATCTCTGTGTCAAGTATCTCTATCCCTTATCTCTTTATTTATTCCGCTGTGCTTTATTATATTTATTTATATAAACTGCTTTGCATTTATATTTATTTATATAATCTCTGTGCATTTAAATTATATCTGTTTATATAATTATTGTATACTTATTTATTTATACTCTGCTTTATTTATTCTGTATTTATTTGTAAAAAGAATTTTTGAAAGTAAAAGATTTTAAATACAACCTTCCCCCCCCCCCCTAGGTTGTCCAACAATATGTTATTATACACATACACTAGTAAGTGTAATGGATCCATAGGCACTGATAGTATTATAACGAGGAATAGGCATAAAGTAATTTGTAATTCCCGTTGACCTGAAATGTGGAATAGGCATAAAGTAACTTTTAATTCCCATTTCGTAAAGGTGTTGTGAAATGAGGAATATGCATAAAGTAAATTGTAATTCCTATTTCACAGTGAGACGTGAAACGTGGAATAGGCATAAAGTAATTTGTAATTCCAGTTTACGTGGAAATGGAGAATAGGCATAAAGTAATTTGTAATTCTCATTTCGTAGTATAGAAATCGAGGAATAAGCATAAAGTAAATTGTAATTCCTGATTTCTATGGGAAGATCAGAGATAGGCATAAAGTAAATTGTAATCTCTACTTCCACTTCAAGAAATAGGCATAAAGTAACTTGTAATTTCTTGAATATGAGCTATGATATAGAATCTGCAATGATTCGTAGTAGGCTCTCGTATGTGATGACATGACTTTCTGAATGTTAGTCATACTCATGAAATCGGGTGCGTTCCCGTCATTGTAAGACAAGCTTGAGTACGGTAAGAATGGTGGCAAACCAGGTTGGTTTATATGCTTCGAATATCTGAGTTTTCAAAACTGTTAATGTTTTAATTTGAAATTGGATGTTCTCACTAGGCGTAAGCCTAATTGTTCAAATTAAATTGTCTTACCAGGTACGAGCTCAGGGAAGTAATGGGGAGTGGGACGAGAGCTTTTGGTATTCGACTTTTGATGATAAGCGGAGATTTTAGCTGAGGCGAGGAAGCTTTGGATGAATTGCTTAGATAACCCATTTAATCTAAATATAGTTGACATGATTAGATTAATACGTTATTTAGAGAATTTGAATTGTGTACATATAAATCCTCATAGTTAACTCTCTGCTTATATATATATAAAAAAGTTTGGATGATATTCAGATTTACCTTGTTAAATTTAAGGATTAAATTGGCCCTGATTTTAGGGTGTTACAATATGGTATCAGAGCTGAAGTTTAAGCGAACTAGGTATGATAATGAGATACCTAGACTTAAGCTGAGATGAATTAAGTTATGATTTGTGAGATATGGGTAGAAGTACTAAGACGGGATAGTCTTAGAGTCGACGTAAATACGTGAATTAAGCACTGTAACGATGGTAACGAGGATTCTCATGTATAGTATGTTCACAATATCAATTAGCTACTGTCATTCTGAATATATTGTTACACAAGCATACTTGTTTCTAAATTGTTACAGTGACTGATGAACGTTAAAGTACGTTTCTTGTGTTTGTGTATGGATAGCCATTCTTATGGTTATCTTTTGTGTTTATCAGAACAATGGTGAATACGCCAACAAGATCCCCTAAATCTTCGGATGATAGGGCAGTAATTGATTGGGGGTTGGAAAAGCAACCTGAAATGGGTGGAACGCATGAAAGTCCGCCGAGGCCACCCCTAATAGGAGTATTGGAAAGTCAAACGCAAAGAACGAGTACCGGTACCTCTAACCCGGTGACAATCGAATCGACGATGGAATATATGATGCAAGCAATGAATACAGCACTGACACAACAATCGGAGATGTTCATGAAAGCATTGAATGACCGAAGTATTGAGTTACGACGACCGGAGACGGGTACTGGTGTAGTAACTCCACATCGTAATCCTGTGGTGAATGTAAACAGGAGGGTTGATAACGCCACTTTTTGGCGTTATTTTCAGTCCATAAACCTATGAGATTGGCTTGTAATTGAGCTAAAAGGCGAGATTTTACGGTCTATCTAGTGAATTGTGCAGGTTATCCGAAATAAGACGAGCATCGAGAAAAGGAGCGGAAAAAGACCCAAAAGAGAGCCCAGAACGAAGCCCAAAGGAAAGCCCAAGAACCGAACCAGATTCGAACCAAACCCGACCCAGAACCAATAAAGAGGATGCGCGGTTTTCCACGCGGTTTGCAAACCGCGGGTAAAACCGCGTAACTCTCTGGTCGTTTTTATACATTGGCGTTTTGCGGATTTAGGGTATTATCACGACACGTGCGACGGAGGGCTGGAGAGAGGCGATTTTCAGAGCAATTTTACACACTTTGGAGCCACGAGAGAGGATTGATTGAAGATAGTTCACCACACGGAGTAAATCAGAGCCGAGAGAGAAGGGATTTCATCATTATTCATAGTTACCACGATAAACATGATTTCACACACCACTTGCTACCTTAATTCTCGTGTTTTTGTTCACCCCAACATGAACTAATCTTTAGATGTTGGGGGTTGGAGGAACTATGGAATTATGATGGATGACGTGTACACGAACAATTATTGTTACTCGATTTGATCTATGAAGTATTTGATTTCTGTTTTTATTATCAGTTGTAGTTTGATCACCTCCAATTGAATATCATTGTTTTTAATTAAGTTTGAGAAAAAGTAATTAGAAACTAGATCAAGAAATCAAGTGCCAGAAAGGAGAGTCGAGCTGAGATAGCCGAATCACTTTCTGCTCCAAACAGTTGACCTAAAATATTTTCAAACCCTAGGTTTGGTTCGAGAGATAAAACCTACAAGTTTCGAAATAAAAGTTGTTTTGCTTGAAAAAGACTAACAGTGATTGTCAACTAGGGTTCATAGAGATAATCAGTAATCGTTATCGTTCGGGTATTTGTTCATCAGTAGTATATCCATAGGAAATCCAACCCTCAACCTTTTCTCTATCAAAGTTTTCCAAAAACCTCCCGTCAATCGATTTTAGTTTTATTTCAGTTTTATTAAGTTTTTAAATTAATTCTCAACCAACATCCAATTGCGACAGTTCAGTTAATAGGGTCGATAGTCATTGTGATACTTAGTTCCTAGTTCCCTTGGTTCGATACTCGTACTTCCGTACTATTACTTGATTTCGACACCGTACACTTGCGGTTAGATTTAGGGGGGTGTAAACTCGCCTATCAAGTTTTTGGCGCCGTTGCCGGGGAACTAGTTGCAACTAATAGCACTACCAGCTATACGCGCTATTAGATTGAACATTTTCTTTTCTTGTTATTTCATTTTGTCACGTTCAATTTTTGGGTTGCTGATTTTGTTCACTTTTCATTTCAGGTACTAATTGGTTTATGCCAAGGAAGACCCGAGGGGAAGAGCTCGAGAAATTTGATCCGGAAATTGAACGAACCGCCCGTTGTCTACGTAAAGAAGCAAAAGCTAGACGAAATCTGAAAGTTGAGATGTCTGACGACGAGAGACCTCCACGTAATGATCCGCCTCGCAACAACCCACCACCACCTCCTGCGAGACGTCCTATGGGATCAAGAAACACTGTATGAAGCTTGGGAGCGGTATAAAGACATGCTAAAGAAGTGCCCTCATCATGGGTTACACGGCTGGGTCATCATCCAGACGTTCTTTAGTGGTCTCCACCCGCAGTTTAAAAATGATATTACAGCTGCAGCGGGTGGAGCTCTAATGGACAAATCTTATGAAGAAGCATGCGAACTGATTGAGAACCTGGCCGAGCACAGTTTTTCTACTCCAAGATCAGCCGTAAGAAGGGTTGCAAATGTGCAAGATAATGACGAGCTAAAGGCCATAAAAGCTCAGTTAGCCGCACTCACTAATAAGATGAATGGAGCTTCTATGCAATCAGCATTCATGATGGACGAAGGTATGTCGGATATAGCTCCACCCGTGATTGAGCCGGAGCAAGTTCAATTTTTGCAAAATCGGAACAACCGGCCAAGGAACTATCCGTTTTCAAATACATACAACGAGGGTTGGAAAAAGCACCCTAATTTTTCTTGGAGCCAACCGCAAGGGCAACCCGGCCAACAACAAGGTAACCATCCTAATTTTTCTAATTCTGCTAACACTAACAATGTTTATCGTCCTCCAGGTTACAACCAGCGGAAGTTTGATGAAGGACAATCCGGAGAGAGAAAGTCGGGATTAGAGGACATGATGATGAAGTTCATGTCTAAGATGGACAGCACGGTCGAGGGTTTAGCCAGTACAGTGAACACAGTCAAAGCGGCTACCGATCAAAACACGACATCAATAAAAATCCTTGAAAGTCAAATGGGGCAGCTCTCTGACGCCCTACAGAACCGAGCCCCCGGGAAATTTCCAAGTCAAACCGAAAGGACTAACCGGGAAGATTGCAAGGCCATTCATCTGAGGAGTGGTAAGGAGCTGATTAAGGACCCAAATCGAGAACCAGCATCAAAGGGAACTGAGTTAAAAAGGGAGGATTTCGAGATGGTAGATATGGATGAGTTAGAGGCCGAGGACGAGGTTGTGATTGAGGAAAGCACGAAGAATAGCGAGAAGAAACAAGAGCAGCCAATGCAAGCACCGGTCAAGCCGGTAACACCTAAAGTGCCATATCCGAACAGGCTTAAGGCCCACAGGGAGGATCTTAATTATTCTAAATTTCTTGAAGCTTTTAAGAAATTACATATTAACATCCCGTTTGCAGATGCTTTAGCACAGATGCCCTCGTACGTGAAATTCTTGAAAGACATCCTTTCTAACAAAAGGAAGATCGAGGAGCACGCAACGGTTGCACTCACTGAGGAGTGCAGCGCTATCATCCAACATAAGCTTCCCCCGAAGCTTAAGGATCCAGGGAGTTTCACTATCCCTGTTAATATAGGAAATTCTGAATTTAGTAAAGCCCTATGCGATCTTGGTGCAAGTATTAACCTAATGCCATTGTCTATTTTCAGGAAACTCGGGCTTGGAGAGGTACAACCAACCAGTGTCACTTTGCAGCTAGCTGACAGATCCATTAAGTACCCGTATGGAGTAATTGAAGACGTGCTGGTCAAAGTAGACAAATTCTATCTTCCAGTTGACTTTGTGATCCTCGATATGGATGAGGACAAGGAGATACCGCTGATACTTGGCCGACCATTTTTGGCCATGGGAGGAGCATTGATTGATGTTAAAGGAGGAAAGCTCACTTTGAGAGTGGGTGACGAAGAAGCGGTCTTCAATGTTTTCCGAGCAGCCAAGCAAAGCATGGGATCAAACGAATGTTATCGGGTAGATGTGATGGACGCATTAATTGAAGAAACGAGTGTTGTACAAGTTTCCGAAGACCAATTGAATAATGCATTGACGGGTATCGACGATGATCCGGAAAGCGTTAGTGTGATGCAATTGAATGCATCATCATCATACCAAGGGTCCCGATGACCCGTGATTGAGAATTTGGGGGAGCCGATCCCTAAATCTCAACCATCTTCGCATACACCACCAAAGCTTGAGCTCAAACCGCTACCCGACCATCTCGAGTATGCATACTTGGGAGAAAAAGACACGCTTCCGGTTATCATATCGTCTAAGTTGAGTGCCGAGAATAAAGAGAAGCTACTCCGGGTTCTTAGAGAACATCAAGCGGCAATTGGATGGACAATAGCTGACCTAAAAGGATTGAGCCCTACATTTTGCTCACATAGAATCAACCTCGAAGAAGGGCATAGACCGGTTGTCCAACACCAACGCCGGCTCAACCCGAATATGAAAGAAGTGGTCCGGAAGGAGGTTCTAAAACTCCTTGATGCTGGAATTATTTACCCGGTTCCGGATAGTCTATGGGTGAGCCCGGTCCAAGTGGTGCCGAAGAAGGGTGGTATAACAGTTGTTCGCAACAATAATAATGAGCTGATCCCATCCCGAACCGTTACCGGTTGGAGGGTGTGTATTGACTACCGAAAGCTGAACGACGCGACAAAGAAAGACCATTTCCCTTTTCCCTTCATTGATCAGATGTTAGAGCGATTATCTGGGCATGAGTATTACTGCTTCTTGGACGGGTATTCGGGGTGTAATCAGATACCAATAGCCCCCGAAGACCAAGACAAGACAACATTCACGTGTCCTTATGGTACGTTTGCTTACCGGAGGATGCCTTTTGGTTTATGCAACGCTCCAGCTACCTTTCAGAGGTGTATGATGGCGATCTTCTCAGACATGGTAGAGCGGACGATTGAGATTTTTATGGACGACTTTTCCGTGTTCGGGCCTTCATTTGATACATGTTTGGAACACTTGAGAGCTGTCTTGCAAAGATGTGAAGAGACAAGTCTGGTACTGAACTGGGAGAAATGTCACTTCATGGTGACTGAAGGGATCGTACTCGGCCACAAAGTATCAAAAGCTGGAATTGAATTGGACAAGGCAAAGATGGCGGTGATCGAGAATCTTCCTTACCCGAACTCCGTCAAGGGAGTCCGAAGCTTCTTGGGGCATGCCGGGTTCTACCGGCGGTTTATACAGGATTTTTCTAAAATCACTAAACCCTTATGTTCATTATTGCTTAAAGATGCTAAATTCGAGTTCACTAACGATTGTATTTCTGCTTTTGACAGGTTAAAGACAGAGTTGATATCCGCACCGATTCTCACGGCTCCCGATTGGAGTTTACCTTTTATTTTGATGTGTGATGCGAGTGACACCGCTGTTGGAGCGGTATTGGGCCAAAAGAAGGATAAGCGGATGCATGTGATCTACTATGCAAGTAAGACTCTGGATGATGCTCAGCTTAACTACGCGACTACCGAGAAGGAACTGTTGGCGGTTGTCTATGCTTGCGAGAAGTTCCGGTCATATCTTGTGGGCTCTAAGGTAATTGTCTACACCGACCACTCAGCTTTAAAGTATCTCATGGCCAAGAAGGATGCTAAACCGAGACTCATTCGATGGGTATTGTTACTCCAAGAATTTGACTTGGAAATCTTGGACAAGAAGGGTTCAGAGAATACGGTAGCGGATCACCTCTCGAGACTAGAGGGAGGTGAGGATCAAAGCAAAGATAAAACCGTCATTAACGACTCGTTTCCGGACGAGCAACTTTTCAAGGTTAGCCACACTGAGCCCTGGTTTGCGGACATTGTCAACTACTTGGTGGGAGGAGTAATTCCATATCAGATGAACTCCCACCAAAAGATGAAATTTCTGTTTGATGCCAAAAGGTACTATTGGGACGAGCCTTATTTGTACAAATCATGTGCGGATGGAATGATCCGGAGGAAGAAAAGGCCGAGATTTTGAACCATTGTCACGCCTTGGGATGCGGGGGCCACTTTAGCACCGATAGAACAGTGGCAAAGATCCTTCAGTCGGGCTTCTTTTGGCCATCCATGTTTAAAGAGACTCGTGAATTCATCACTAAGTGCGACCGATGCCAAAGAACGGGGAACATGACCAAGAGGGATGAGATGCCAATGCAGATATTCATGGAAGTCGAACTCTTCGACGTATGGGGCATCGATTTCATGGGACCGTTCCCAAACTCACACCGAAATGAGTATATCTTGGTCGCGGTGGACTACGTGTCCAAGTGGGTAGAGGCAATCGCGACTCCGACAAATGATTCTAAAGTAGTGATTAATTTCTTACGGAAGAATATCTTCGCGAGATTTGGAGTCCCTAGAGCACTGATCAGTGATGGCGGTAGCCATTTTTGTAATCGGTACCTGGATGCTGTACTAAAGAAGTACTCGGTAAAGCACAAGGTCACGACACCATATCACCCACAAGCAAATGGTCTAGCGGAAGTGTCCAATCGAGAACTCAAGCAGATCTTAGAGAAGACAGTGAATTCGTCCCGGAAGGATTGGTCATTGAAGTTAGACGACGCACTGTGGGCGTACCGGACGGCATTCAAAACCCCTCTTGGTACCACTCCCTATCAGTTAGTATTTGGCAAGTCGTGCCATTTACCGATAGAACTCAAATGTAGAGCGTTCTGGGCGATAAAGAAGCTGAACATGGAACTGGATTCAGCCGGAAGGAAGAGATTACTGCAACTGTGTGAATTAGAGGAAATCCGACTGGATGCATTCGAGAACGCGGCTATCTACAAGGAGAGAACGAAGAGATTCCACGATCAGCGACTCCGCGAAAAGGTACTCACTCCTGGAATGAATGTTTTGTTATTTAACTCTCGGTTACGTCTTTTCCCAGGTAAACTAAAATCCAAGTGGTCTGGACCATTCACCGTCAAGGAGGTATACCCGCATGGAGCAGTGGAGCTACAAGGACAAGACGGGGCAACCTTCAAAGTGAACGGTCAGCGAGTAAAACCGTATTATGGAGGAGAAACGAGGGCATCCGAAGCCATGTACCTGGATGAGCCGAAGGAGTAATCGGAAGGAAGGTCGAGCCACGACCGAAACCAAGGCGCTGGGTGGGAGGCAACCCACCGAGGTTTGTTTTCGTTTTAGTTTCGTTTAGTATAAAAAAAATGGAAAAGTCGAAAAGTGAACAGAGGGTTATGCGGGATTCCACGCGGCCTACAAACCGCGTGGAAAACCGCGGGGATCTCTGAGGGTTTTTGAAACAGAGGGTTACGCGGGATTTCCCGCGACTTACAAACCACGTAACAAACCGCGGGGCTCTCTGAGTCTTTTTGGAACAGAGGGTTACGCGGGATTCCACGCGGCTTGCAAACCGCGTGGAAAGCCGCGCGTGTCCTCTGACAGCTAGGGTTTCGTTTTTCTTGTCTTTTGTGTGCAGTTTCTTCCCTCTTGTCATTTCAATTGTCTACCTTTCTTTTCTTCTTCGTTTCTTCTTTCATTTTTTTCTGCATCTATCATCTATCTCTCTCTCTTCTCGAAAGTCTCTCTCTCTCACTCACGAATTTGAGCTCTCTCCACCATTATTCAGTATTTACTTCTCCATCCTTCAAGATCCAAGGTATGCAACTTTTCATATTCAAGTTTTGGTCTTTGTGTGTGATGATGTGGTGTATGTATTCACCTAGTCTTCCATTTCTTACTTCCAAGTTTTATTATGCTTACTTCCCCTTTGTTCTGATTTCTCACAATGTGTGCATTCATGATGATTTATGTTTAGAATATGAGGACATGCTTGTTGTGTGCTTTGAATCTGACATAAGAGTAGTGTATTTGGTACAACTAGTATGTACTTGCCCTAGTGAGGATCTATGTGCTCAATTTTATGATGGGAAAGTTGTGGGAAGTAGAATGAGAATGTATGTTGGTGGGTATAATCTTGTTCTTGTGGAACAGTCCAAATTTTTGTGCATAATTAGTAAAATGGGGATTTATGGTAACATAAAGTCCCTACGTTATTTTAGTGGGTCTATATCTTTTTGTGTAAGCATAACCAAACCTAAGTTTTCCTTAGGTTTGGGGTCGTTATGTTAGCCGTCACCGGTGTAAATCAGTGACGAAATTTAGATGTATGCACTAGGGAATTCTGTGGTGACGGTGGTCCAAATGCATGAACTAAACAGTAATCTATTAATAATCTGCATGCATGGGAATTGTGAGTTTCTATCTGTATGTGCACGTACGAAAATGAGATACAACAAACCTATGTTTCACTTAGGTTTGGGGTGCCTTCCTTTTCACAATTCACACACTCACATTTGACCATTCGCAAACCTCGGTTTTACCGAGGTTTGGGGTGGCTATGAGCGCGTTAACTCATTTGAGTTCAATTACTTGTGCAGATATGAGGACCCATCCGAGCACATACCTTTCATTTCCGGAATATGAGCGAATCCATCCGAGCAACCGGAGGGCAATGTTCGATCACGAGAACCCCGACAAAAACGGCCGCCACGAGCAGATGCGGTTGAACGACTGCACTCCATTTGGGGGACGTGGCATCAGACTAGCAAACCTACCGGCCGGATCACGAGTGTCGGAGATCATACAGCAACAATCATGGGAGGGATTCATTCGAACTCCACCCATGTATTGTGTTGATACAATGAAGGAATTCTATGCTTCTATGATCCCAGCAGTATACCACGACCGATGCGTGGTAAGAATGGGTGATAGGGAGGAACGGATTTCTCCAACCGATATCGATGCCTACTTCCACGCTCCTCGCCGGATCGAGCTGAGTGCCACCTACGGTGTATCTCCACACCAAGCATTCCGAGAGCAGTTGAGCCCAAATATTGCCGCCTCTCTAAGGCGGAATGGACACACGGGATGGAACAAGATGGACCAGCACATTTTGAAAAGCGAGATGCACACAGATATTGCGTTTCTCATGTTGTTCATCAAGGCCTCATTAAAGCCATCAACCCACAACACCACCGCTGACAGCCAAGTGGCGGAGGTCCTCTACTCCCTCCACAACAACCTGCCGATGGACATCGGCCACATCATTTGGATGGAGATACTAGACGCCGATATGACCCTCAACGGTATTTTACCGTTTCCTTGTTTGATAACTCACTTTTGTAGGGAAGCTGGCGTCCCAATAGGACACCTCACCGCGCCGATGAAGGACTTTACGAAGACGCAGTATCAACACCAAGTTACGGCAGCAAGGAAGTTGGAAGAGAAGAGGCGAGCAGACCCATATTTTCAGATGCGGCGGCTTGCCGAGCCGGTCCAGATGTCATCCGAGAGTGCCTCGGATAGTGATCCAGATTTTGAGCCAGAGGCACCAGCGGCGGAGGAGTTCGTTCACGGCGGCGACACGCCTCCTTATATGCGCCGATTCATGGATCACATGACGACACAGGTTAGCGGAATAAATGCACATGTGGACCTCGGGTTCCACAACTTGAACCTACGCATGGACGGCTACGACATCCGTTTGGGTGGCTTTGACGCTCGCCTCGCCCAAGCTGGATTTCCGGCCCCACCAGCACCACAAGCACTGCCACAGGATCGGAGGAGAATTCGAGGCCGGCGAGACGGGGGCGCATCATCATCCGCCCGCCGGTAGATGGGTTTGTTATCATAATCTCTTTTAATTAGTTATGTTCTTGATGATTCTGTACTGCTTATTTTTGTTTTGTCGGAGGAATGTAATAATAACACATAACAATAGTTTCGCACTATGTATCACCTATCTGCACATTGGGGACAATGTGTGGGTAAGGTTTGGGGTTGCCAATCGGGCCCCGTTAATGCACGTTGATGTCCCACACTTAAGAATGGTTAGATCATGGTAGCCAATACTTTCTTGTTTTGAATGATTGAGACCAACCATTGTGGGGAGAACTTTGTGACTGAAAAGTGACCATTAGGGAAGGACCGGGAAAGGGCATGACTAGGGACATTAGTGGAGACCACCCGATTGTGAGTTTTGAGCCTAAAAGACGTTTTTCATTTCGAGGGATTTATACACTTAATTCACATACATTTTTTCGAATTCCTTGTCGTGAATGTAGAATGATCTCGCTACATTATTGCATTAAGTAGCAAAGACGACCATCGGGATATTGGGTAAGGGCATAGTATACCATATCATGTGGACCTGAAGAGATGATTCCAGGCAGTGTGTGCTTTCTTTTAACCCAATTTTAGCTATCGTTCCCTTTTGACCCTTTGTGTGTATCCATTAACCACTTTGTAGCCAAACACTCACCTTATTCATTCCTAAACCCTCCATTAAACCTTTAGCCAAAAGCCTAAGCCAACCCTTATCCGAAAGTGTGTCAATCGGAAGCAGTAACGAGCAACAGAAGATAGAGCTGAAAAGAAGAATTATAGGCCAGTCAAGAAAATAAAAGTGGGTCAATGTAACCCAAGTAATAGAAAAGAGGACCAATGTAGTCCAAAAAAAAATACAGTTATTTAGAAAATAGTTAGAGCTGCAAAATAAGAGAGTCAAAGCGACTCCAATAGTGACGAAAAGGGCCAAGTAAGCGAATGTGAAGCAACGAGAGTTCAGGAATTGCCAATGATTGACACACCGATGATTTTTGATCCGTTTTACCCTTCGTTTCGTAGCCTTGACCTTAACCCCATTACAACCCGTGTAAAGACCTGGATGATCTTTTGGAAAATGTGATTACAGTTTACGACTACCTTTACTGATATTCCCTGTCTTGCTACTTGATTCCTTTCTGAGATCAAATTGTTGGACATTTGTGCATCTTTCTTTAGAGTTGTCATGTAATTATTGCGTATTCTTGCACATAACTTCCTTAAACATGACAACACGAGCGATAACCTAGGTTCGAGTGCAAAGAGAGTATCCCGTGAGGTAGGGTCGAGGTGAAATGTTTTCCCTAGTATGTTTGGACCTAGTCTAACCCTAATGTAACCGAAACAGTCACGAGTTCAACTTCCAATGGAAGGCCATAGATCAAACATAATAAGAATGAGGCTAGGATGAGATAAGCATTCACGAGTTTGGGAAATCACCAGTGCATTACGTGGTACCGATTGAGAGTTGTGTTGTTATTATTTCATTGATTCATGCTTTAATTCTATTTTTTTATCGCTAATTTGCTTGAGGACAAGCAACGCTCGGTTTGGGGTTGTTGATAACGCCACTTTTTGGCGTTATTTTCAGTCCATAAACCTATGAGATTGGCTTGTAATTGAGCAAAAAGGCGAGATTTTACGGTCTATCTAGTGAATTGTGCAGGTTATCCGAAATAAGACGAGCATCGAGAAAAGGAGCGGAAAAAGACCCAAAAGAGAGCCCAGAACAAAGCCCAAAGGAAAGCCCAAGAACCGAACCAGATTCGAACCAAACCCGACCCAGAACCAATAAAGAGGACGCGCGGTTTTCCACGCGGTTTGCAAACCGCGGGTAAAACCGCGTAACTCTCTGGTCGTTTTTATACATTGGCGTTTTGCGGATTTAGGGTATTATCACGACACGTGCGACGGAGGGCTGGAGAGAGGCGATTTTCAGAGCAATTTCACACACTTTGGAGCCACGAGAGAGGATTGATTGAAGACAGTTCACCACACGGAGTAAATCAGAGCCGAGAGAGAAGGGATTTCATCATTATTCACAGTTACCACGATAAACATGATTTCACACACCACTTGCTACCTTAATTCTCGTGTTTTTGTTCACCCCAACATGAACTAATCTTTAGATGTTGGGGGTTGGAGGAACTATGGAATTATGATGGATGACGTGTACACGAACAATTATTGTTACTCGATTTGATCTATGAAGTATTTGATTTCTGTTTTTATTATCAGTTGTAGTTTGATCACCTCCAATTGAATATCATTGTTTTTAATTAAGTTTGAGAAAAAGTAATTAGAAACTAGATCAAGAAATCAAGTGCCGGAAAGGAGAGTCGAGCTGAGATAGCCGAATCACTTTCTGCTCCAAACAGTTGACCTAAAATATTTTCAAACCCTAGGTTTGGTTCGAGAGATAAAACCTACAAGTTTCGAAATAAAAGTTGTTTTGCTTGAAAAAGACTAACAGTGATTGTCAACTAGGGTTCATAGAGATAATCAGTAATCGTTATCGTTCGGGTATTTGTTCATCAGTAGTATATCCATAGGAAATCCAACCCTCAACCTTTTCTCTATCAAAGTTTTCCAAAAACCTCCCGTCAATCGATTTTAGTTTTATTTCAGTTTTATTAAGTTTTTAAATTAATTCTCAACCAACATCCAATTGCGACAGTTCAGTTAATAGGGTCGATAGTCATTGTGATACTTAGTTCCTAGTTCCCTTGGTTCGATACTCGTACTTCCGTACTATTACTTGATTTCGACACCGTACACTTGCGGTTAGATTTAGGGGGGGTGTAAACTCGCCTATCAAGGGTAGAGAGAGTTTGCTCATATAAAATGTTCCTGAGTTGCAAACCGCCAAAGTTTACTGGAACAGACAATCCAGTAGCATGTATGAACTGGCTTAGAGAGATGGAACAGGTGTTTCGAGCTTGTGAATGCGACGAGAAATCGAAGGTCAGGTTCGGTTCTCAAATGTTACGAGGCAACGCCTTAACCTGGTGGAACATTGTGACGTCAACAATAACAGCCCCGGTTTTGGCTGCTATGACGTGGGAATCTTTTAAGAAAAAGATTTTGGAAGAGTATTGTAATGAAAATGAAATGGATAGAATTGAAGAAGAGTTCTGAACTCTTAAGAAGGGTACTTCGTCTGTTCGGAAGTACACTGAATTATTCATGGAAAAGTTAAATTTAGTGGGGCATGTGGCTCCAACCGAGAAAGAAAAGATAAAAGCCTATCTGAAGGGCTTACCGGCTGACATGATGTCGAGAGTACGAAACTATAAAGCTTCAACGTTGAGGGAGGCGATCGAAGAAGCCAAAGTCATAGAGGAGGTTTATGCTAAAGACAAGGAGGAAAAGATGCAAGGAGGAGAGAAACGAAAATGGGAAGGCCGGTCGGAGTCTTCTCAGAAATCTAGATCTTTTGGCAAGAATGTTCGTTATGAGTCCCGTCGGGAACCAAACTGGTGTCAGAAATGCCGAAGTAAGCATTTTGGCCCGTGTCGGGTAATCGGAAGTGAATGTTTCAAATGTGGAAAGTCTGGTCATCAAGCTGCAAGCTGTCCTATTCAGGGGTTGATCTGTTTTGAGTGTAAACAACCCGGTCACTTCCGAAGAGACTGCCCAAAGCTAAAGAAAGGCGGAGATCAGGGAAAGAAACCAAATACTCCTAAACCAACGGGCCGGGCATTTCATATGACGGCTGAGGAGGCGAAAG
Organism: Saussurea involucrata; assembly: GCA_033807775.1. NCBI lineage: Eukaryota > Viridiplantae > Streptophyta > Magnoliopsida > Asterales > Asteraceae > Saussurea > Saussurea involucrata. The sequence continues at coordinate 25,696,043 of CM066319.1, read as the reverse complement.
AATCCAAAGATGTTGTTTCTGGTACATTTCTCGTTAATTCCATTCCCGCACGCATATTATTTGACTGTGGTGCCAATCTGTCATTTGTATCGAAATCATTTTATCACAAGTTAGCTATGCCTGTCACTACCTTGGAAGATGCCTTAGTAGTTGAGATAGCTAACGGGGGTCAAGTCTTAGTTCGTGAAAGACTTGAGGATTGTCTATTTTGGATAGGGGAAAAGAAATTTCCCATTGACTTGTTGTTAATGGAAATTGGAGAGTTTGATGTAATTGTGGGTCTGGATTGGCTGACAATTAACCAGGAAGAAATTCTTTGTGCAAAAAAATTAATTCGGATTCCGATGGCTGATGTTGATGATGTATTCATCTTTGGAGAAAAGAGACAAGGGGAAGTTCTGTTAATTTCTGTTGCAAATGCTCGTACATGTCTGGTAAAAGGATGTTCATCCTATCTAGTGTATGTTCTAGATGTGAAAGCAGAAAAGAAACAGGTAGAAGACATTAAGGTAGTACGTGAATTCCCAGACGTATTCCCCGATGATCTTCCAGGTCTACCGTCTGAACGACAAGTAGAGTTTCGAATTGATCTTGTCCCTGGATCGGCACCGATAGCGCGTGCACCGTATCGCTTAGCGTCGGCCGAAATGAAAGAGATGATGTCTCAGCTGCAAGAGCTGCTTGACAAAGGATTTGTTAGACCAAGTTCTTCACCTTGGGGAGCTCCAGTATTGTTTGTTAAGAAAAAGGATGGCACTATGAGAATGTGCATCGACTATAGGGAGCTGAATAAGGTGACTATTAAGAACAAGTATCCGCTACCAAGGATTGATGATTTGTTTGATCAACTCTAAGGTGCAGGATGCTTTTCAAAGATTGATCTAAGGTCAGGATATCAACAAATACGAGTAAGGGATGAAGATATTCCTAAGACGGCGTTCAGAACGAGGTATGGGCATTATGAATTTCATGTAATGCCATTCGGGTTGACAAACGCTCCAGCCGTGTTCATGGATCTGATGAACAGAGTATGTCGACCATTCTTAGACAAGTCTGTCATTGTATTCAATGATGACATACTTGTTTATTCGAAGAATGAAGTCGATCATGAATGCCATCTTTGTGAAGTCTTGGAAGTTTTGAGGAAGGAGAAATTGTACGCAAAATTTTCAAAGTGTGAATTTTGGTTAAAAGAGGTACAATTTCTAGGGCACGTGATTACTTCGGAAGGAGTCAAAGTAGATCCAGCAAAGATAGAAGCAATGACGAACTGGGAAACACCGAAGAGCGCATATGAAATAAGGAGTTTCTTAGGTCTAGCAGGGTAGGTTTATCAAAGACTTCTCAAAGATTTCTTCTGCTTTGACCATGTTGACTCGGAAGAATGTAAAGTTTACATGGACTAAAAAGCAAGAGTCGGCTTTCAGGACATTACGACAAAAGCTATGTGAAGCTCCTATTCTCGCACTACCAGAAGGAACGGAAGATTTGGTGGTATATAGTGACGCGTCAAATATGGGTTTGGGGTGTGTGTTGATGCAACGGGGCAAAGTGATTGCTTACGCATCAAGACAACTCAAAGAACATGAGAAGAATTACCCTACCCATGATTTAGAACTTGCAGCGGTAGAGTTTGCATTAAAACTGTGGCGACATTATCTGTATGGAACGAAGTGCACTCTTTTCACTGATCATAAGAGTTTGAAGCATGTCTTTGATCAGAAGGAGTTGAATATGAGGCAACAGCGTTGGTTAGAACTACTTAAAGATTATGATTGTGAATTGCATTACCATCCCGGTAAAGCAAATGTTGTTGCTGATGCTTTAAGTAGAAAGGAATATAGTGGGTGCTTGAAATCAACCAACGCCAGGATTGATGTGACATCAAGTTTGATTGAAAGGATAAAAGTGGCACAAGCGGAAGCTTTATTGGAAGAAAATTTGAAAGATGAAGTTATGATTAAACAGCGGCTTCAACTGACTGAAGATAGTCGTGGAGTCAAACTGTTTCAGGGTCGTGTTTGGGTGCCAAAGGTGGGAGGAAATCGGGAGTTAATTCTCGAAGACGCCCACAAGTCTAAGTATTCTATACATCCTGGAAGTACCAAGATGTATAGGGATCTGAAGCTACACTATTGGTGGGCAGCTATGAAGTTAGATGTGGCACGAATTGTAGAAAAGTATGTGACGTGTTCGTTAGTGAAGGCTGAACATCAAAGGCCTTACGGAAGTCTGCAATCTTTGGAGATTCCGGAATGGAAATGGGATAAGATTACCATGGATTTTGTGACGAAGTTACCAAGAATGTCAAAAGGTAACGATACTATATGGGTAATCGTGGATCGGTTGACCAAGAGTGCTCACATCTTGGCAATGAAAGAAGCATCACCGATAGATAAGTTGGCGAAGCTTTATATTGATGAGGTGGTGTCAAGGCATGGTATTCCAGTGTCTATAGTTTCTGATCGTGACAGCCGGTTTACTTCAAGATTTTGGCAGTCACTACAAGAAGAACTGGGTACAAGAGTAAATTTGAGCACTGCGTACCATCCTCAAACGGACGGGCAAAGTAAGAGAACCATTCAGACTTTGGAAGATATGCTCAGGTCGTGTGTATTAGACTTTGGAGGTAACTGGAATACACATTTACCTTTGGTAGAATTTGCATATAACAATAGTTATCATTCCAGTATTGGAAGAGCACCTTTCGAAGCTTTGTATAGACGGAAATGTAGAACTCCAGTATGTTGGTTAGAAGCTGGAGAAAAGCAATTTGCTGGTCCTGAACCTGTTCAACAAACGGCTGATAAAGTGAAAGAGATTCGGAAGCATATGAAAGCAGCTCAAGATCGACAGAAGAGCTATGCCGATCCGAAAAGAAGGCCGAAAGAGTTCCAAGTTGGGGAGCGTGTAATGCTTAAGGTATCTTCGTGGAAAGGTGTGATAAGGCTTGGTAAACGTGGAAAGTTGAGTCCTCGTTTTCTAGGACCTTTCAATATAACTAAGAGAGTTGGGCTTCAGGATTATCAGTTGGATCTTCCACCTGAATTGGAAGGGATCCACAATACCTTTCATGTATGTTATCTTCGGAAATGTTTAGCCGAAGAGAGTGATGTAATTCCACTTACTGAATTAAGAGTGGATGAGAAAAATTGTTGCGTGGAGGAACCGGAAGCAATTTTGGAAAGATCGGTTAAGAAGCTACGACATAAGGATGTGGTTATGTTGAAAGTACAATGGAAACATCACCGAGGTGCTAACGTGACATTAGAAGCGGAAGAAGATATGAAGATTAGATATCCTCATCTATTTACCTAGCTTTAATTTCGGGGTCGAAATCGTTTTCAAGTTGGGGAGATTTGTAACACCTCGAATTTCCATTATATTATATTTAATATAAGTGGGGTCTATTTGTAATTTAGTCTAAGTTGTGGACTATTTATAAATGTAAACTTCGGGGTTGAATTGGTATTTTGACCAAAGTTTTGTGAAATTAGAACTTGAAGGTCTAATTGGTCATTTCTTGAAAGATGAGATTACTTAAGAGTTGGGTTAAGCTGAATTGAGATATTATCTCAAATCAGCTTGTTGAAGTCGATCCAGAGTAAGGTCAGAGAGAAAGAAGAAAAGAGAATGAGAGGAGAAGGATTGGAACTGGAGTTCTTGCGATTGTTGAATCAGAGAAAGGAAGGGTTTGGATTGCTGGGTTAAAAGCTTCAATCAGGTGAGTTCATCTTTTCATCTAAAACATTAAAGTTGAAATTGAATCAGATTTTGTATATAAACTGTCTGAATGAATTGGTATATATGTATGGAAATGAAATCAATCAAAAAGCTGAATTTAGACGAGTTTTGTTTGTAAATTTGACGTGAATCGAATGCCCAGAATCGATGTCCCGGTATAGGATCCGGTATTGGGAATTTCCGAAAATTGGGTATAGGATCCGGTATTAAGGATTTCCAAAATTGGGCCTTAGGACCCGGAAATGGTAAATTCCGGAATTGGGAAGTTCCGGAATGGACTGGATCCGGTATTGAATGATTCCGGAAATGGGTTGGTTCCGATATGAATTGAGTTCCGGATATGGGGTGAGATCCGGTACGAATAGAACCGGAATTGATTCGGAATTGATCCGGATTTGTGATGGATCCGGAATTGGTCCGAATTTGTGATAGGATCCGGAATTGGTCCGGAATTTATGTGATCCGGAATGGGATCCGGTTTATTTGGAATTCAGTTAGGGATCCGTTTTCATTTTAGGAACTGGAATCGATTTAAGTTCCGGTCTTAATTTGAGTTTGTGTTACAGATAATTCCAAACCATGAATTCGGAATACTTTCTCCAATTATAGTTTTCGGAAGGGAAACAATTGAGAATAAAGATGTGATAGATTATTTAATATTCTTAGAGGTAAGAATATGTTACGCGATGTAGTGGGATATGTTATTATACATATACACTAGTAAGTGTAATGGATCCATAGGCACTGATAGTATTGTAACGAGGAATAGGCAGGAATAGGAATAAAGTAATTTGTAATTCCCGTTGACCTGAAATGTGGAATAGGCATAAAGTAACTTGTAACTCCCATTTTGTAAAGGTGTTGTGAAATGAGGAATATGCATAAAGTAAATTGTAATTCCTATTTCATAGTGAGACGTGAAACGTGGAATAGACATAAAGTAATTTGTAATTCCAGTTTACGTGGAAATGGAGAATAGGCATAAAGTAATTTGTAATTCTCATTTCCTAGTATAGAAATCGAGAAATAGGCATAAAGTAAATTGTAATTCCTGATTTCTATGGGAAGATCAGAGACAGGCATAAAGTAAATTGTAATCTCTACTTCCACTTCAAGAAATAGGCATAAAGTAACTTGTAATTTCTTGAATATGAGCTATGATCTAGAATCTGCAATGATTCGTAGTAGGCTCTCGTATGTGATGATATGACTTTCTGAATGTTAGTCATACTCATGAAATCGGGTGCGTTCCCGTCATTGTAAGACGAGCCTGAGTACGGTAAGAATGGTGGCAAACCAGGTTGGTTTATATGCTTCGAATATGTGAGTTTTCAAAGCTGTTAATGTTTTAATTTGAAATTGGATGTTCTCACTAGGCGTAAGCCTAATTGTTCAAAATTGTCTTACCAGGTACGAGCTCAGGGAAGTAATGGGAAGTGGGACGAGAGCTTTTGGTATTCTACTTTTGATGATAAGCGGAGATTTTAGCTGAGGCGAGGAAACTTTGGATGAATTGCTTAGATAACCCATTTAATCTAATTATAGTTGACATGATTAGATTAATAGGTTATTTAGAGAATTTGAATTGTGTACATATAAATCCTTATAGTTAACTCTCTGCTTATATATATATATATATATAAAAGTTTGGATGATATTCGGATTTACCTTGTTAAATTTAAGGATTAAATTGGCCCTGATTTTAGGGTGTTACAATTTCTTAGAGTTTGGATATTTACCTGCAAAATTTGAATCTGTGTAGCCCACAAGTTGTCGGTTTTTAACTTGTCTATAAACTAGCATGTAAGCTTTAGTGTTTCTTTTGCAAGTACCCAAGTACTTCCTTACATATAGTCTAGTGATCTTTAGTTGGGTTTTGTTGAAATCTGGACAAAATTTCTACAACATATGCCAAGTCTGATCGTGTACATATTTGTGCATACATTAGACTTCCTATTAATTGTATAAAAGACTTGTAATCTATTTCATCAGCTAAATTCTTCCCCGTTTTTAGAAATTTTGGACAGTTTATCACTTGCAAGTCTCCTTCAACACAAGTCTGCATGTTAAATCTCTTCAAAACCTTTTGAATGTATTTTATGACATAATCCTAATCAACCTTGTGATCTGTCTCTTGGAATTTGTATACCTAAAACGTAGGAACCTTCACCTAAAATTTTCATGTTAAAAATAGCTGATAGGAATTCTTTAGTGTCTTTAAACAATTTAATATTGATGCTAGCTAAAAGGATGTCATCTATATACATAATGAGAAAAATGAAAATTTTCCCAACTGTCTTAATGTATACACATTCATCCACAATGTTTTTTTTTGTAAAGCCAAAACTTGATATAACCGAATCAAAATTTTCATATCACTGTCTTGATGTTTTCTTAAGCCCATATATGGATTTCTGAAGTTTGCATACATGATCTTTTTATCCTGGTTCCACAAAGTCTTTAGGTTGCTTTAAGTATATGACTTTCTTCTAGCTCCCCATTTAAAAAATTCGTTTTAACATTCATTTGATGTAACTCCATATTATAATGAGCTACTAGAGCCATTATGATTCTAAGTGAGTCCTTAGTGGATATTGTAGAGAACATTTTTGAATAGTCAATACCTTCTTTTTGTGTGAAACTTTTAACAACAAGTCTAGCTTTTCGTTTAGTCTTAAGAATGCATTTTGAACATACTGCCTTTATACCACTCAATGAAATCTTCTAAATCAGAAAAATCTAAGTCTAGCAATGTTTTGTTTTTAACTAATGCTTTGAATTTGTCTTTAGAGATATCACCTAACCACATGTGACAAAGTTTTGCAAAAAAAAATTCTCTACGGAAGGTTCTTTTGTTCTTGCTATAGTGTTACATTCTAAACAACATTCATATAACAAAAGAATCTCTTAATTAAACTGAAGGTAAAATTCTATTTATGCTCTTTATTTCTTATATTGGAACCGGTCAAGATATGGATCAAGTTAAAACTGACAAAACCTAAAAACAGGACAATTAAAAGTATATATATAAGTTGTCATTTGTAATTAATCATTATCTTAACCCCATAACTGAATACAAATATCAAGTAATACTTATGGTAGTATAAAACTCAATATTTAAAAATTCTGTATCATCACACTACACATATCAGTTATCCAATGAAAACAATCAAATCTATGGATAAGAAGAGTTTCAAAGTATAAAGATAGACATGTGCGTTTATATGTGACGTTGTTCTTAAACCAAAATTACTCAGAATGCCTCTTCTATGGAAGAATATAATTCAAGTGAATGTGATTTGAGATACACAAGGGTTGACTGATTAATCTGTATAAATTTTCTCTGAAAAGATCAATTGCTATGGCAACATGATCTTATGGTTTAGAAAATTTTCAGTCAATGTTCTATAGTTTGTGAATTGATGAAGGTAAACAATCCAATTTTCATATAGGTTGGGAGATATTATGATTGTTTAAAAATTCACAAAAGTTTGTTTATCGATTAGGTGTCAATGGTCATTTAATATTTGATTTATATGATAAAATATATATGTAGATGTATTGAATAATCCATTAAACCCACAAACAAAATATGATAACCATATTGTTTTAGCATTAGTGCTTTAGATCTGAACACACTTTAGCTAATAATTAAAACAACTCTAAATTTATAACAATGTTGAACTTACAAACTTGTAGGAGTTTTCATGTCTTGAATTAAAGTTTTTGAAGAATATTGCTCAAGTTAGGGTAAATGAATCATATTTTGAGATGTGAATCCCAAGATCTTTTATACGATATCACGTTAAAACATCTATAGCCCAGTTTTATGAGCATGTATCTTAATTTTGTATTTCACTATCTAAAAATAATTTTAAATGCAAATAACTTAAAATACACTTAAAATTGATTAACCTAAAATTAATCTTAATTGAGCTCTAAAATTATTCAGATTAAATTATTGACCCAAAGCTTGAATCACATCGATAGCCAAAAAGAAACTATTAAATAATGTCTCGTACATACATAAACGATAGTTGGTCCAAAAAAAACTTAAATGAGATTAACTTAGCTCTTTTAATTAAGTTTTATGGGCTAAGTTTGGATTTAATATGCTCAACAAATCCACTAAAATAATTTTAACAAGAACAAATACAATAAGAGTCACACTAGCCCAATGCATTACACTAGACATTGAGTAATTGTATTAATAGATTCAATCAGTTTATCAACCAAAATTATTCTAACCAAAATTAATTTGTTTCAATTAAATTGTTGACCCACAAAATAGATATATGACTATAAATATATAATGGATCTTGAACCAAATAAATTTATATTTGTCTAAATAAAATCCAACGGTCTGAAATTTAAGTTAGATTGCCGAATCAATTTTTGAATACAATTAATTGGCAACACATGAAATAAATAATAGTAATATCCATATCCATATCCATAACGAACATGAGATTATGACAATTTATAGCGGATAAACATAAGTTAAATACCACCAAGTTTAGGATATCACAAAAGACTCAATTAAAATACAAATTGTCATTCTTGATGATTATCTCATTTCATAGACTCGGTTAAAATTTATACAATCTAACTGTATTCAAGAAAAGAAGAGAATTAAGAGGCACTTCAATAATTAAGTTGCCCATATTTGAATTGATATGTTCAACATATCCACTTAATTGATACCGGGAGTCGGGTACCGGGAGTCGGGTACCGGGAGTCGGGATACCGGGAGTTCGGACCATACCAGGACTGATGGTTTGGGCTTCGTCTGCCCGGCCGTAGTATCAAGCTAATTGGGCCGATGGGTTTAGACTTTAGCTTAAGTCTCTGGGGCTTAGTAAAGGATAAAAGAAATCCAATAATTATTAGATGGACCTAAATGAGTAGTTGAAATCGGATTAAGAGAAACGTAGGATGGGAATAGAGAGTTCATCTAATTATATATGTGAATCATTACTTAGGTGAGCGGTCGGTGCAAGATTCGAGTTTAGAGAAGGATTTGCAGTCAGGTGAGTTCTCTCAACCCTTTTTATGACGTACTATTTTTACTGAATATGGTTCCTTTATCGAGCATGAATTGATTTATAAAAGTTATGCATGTTTTCATGATTTACATGTCTACTTGCAAATGAAAGATGTTTAAGGTTTTCATGAATATGATTTCAAATGTATGTGTATGCTATGTGGAGTCGGTTGCACAGTGGGGCCAGGGTACCTTGGGATTCCTAATCCCTTGGGCATATGGAGGTTAGCTTGTAGGTTGGAATTTGTTTCCTCCTACATGAAGGAACGAGGAGTCCACTTGGATTTCGGCGTAGACGAGAGGGTGTCCGTTAGGCCCCGATCGGAGTAGCTTATGCTACCCTGAACCCTGTGTTTAACCTTGGATGATGTTTATGAGAAAGATGTGAATGTACGTTTTCTATGAAATGATTTTATACTGTGTTGAATGTTTTATGGAGGGAATTCACTAGACCTTTTGGTCTAACCCTCGCTTTTCAAAAACTAAACCATTTTTAGGTAAACATTCTATGGGTTCTTCTAGCAAGAACTAAGAGTTGGCAAGGAGGATTTGGAGCGTATAGCGACTCCAAGTTTTGAACTGATAACTATAGATATAGTGCTCGGCTGTGGAATAGAGACTTCCGCTGTAAATGTTGCTTAGTATAGTGAAATGAATGTTTATGAACAAGATAATAATGTAATCTGAAGGCTATTTTCTAGATTAATTCTTGTTATGAATTCCGGGACGTTACAAATGGTATCAGAGCCTTAGTTTAAGGGATTTAGGTGACCATATGGGCCTAAACTTAATCTGTAAGATGAGGAACACAGCCGAGACATAGGATTGCCTCTAGGAATGATCACTATAAATGCGCTTAGGAATAAGGTGCCAAGGACAAACGTGTAAGGTAAGTTTGGGATTTCACCTGGCCAGTGTAATTACGAACTTACAGGTACATGTGCGTGCTTACAATACCTTACTTATAGCAAATTTGTTGTGTCACATCTAGCAAGGATTAGCTATCGGTTTCTTTCAGTTTAGCGCTATGGCTGGGAGAACGTGCAGGAACAGGTCAGCAAGATCCCTGAGGGATAGACCGAGCTCCATTGCTTGGGGAAGTGTCGTGGAAGAGTCATTATTATGTGGTGTATGTGGACATCGTAGAGAAGAAACGTTGTGAAGAATGTTATGAGTCGTCTAGAGGTAGCTCTTCGTGGATTCGGAGAGGATGAGTGTTTGAGTTTGAGTAAGACTCCAGTTTCGGGAGAGTCCTAGTTATGGAAATCATGGGATAGATCAGTTGGGATGGTAAGATAGAACAGTGGCAAAACCTTGAAAGTATCAATGGAGCCCTGACTTTTTAGTCGAGCTTTTCATTTGCAGGACAAATAGAATAAGATACTTATAGGGAATTGAAAGCATGTAGAAGTAGAAAGTGAGATAGTCGATCAAAGCGAAAATAGTGTGAAATGGTTGAGTAAGTGAGATGTGGAACGCAGGTACATCAAGTTAGTGCTTGACCGAGAGGGCGACCCTTGGTCGTAAGGGGAGTATCAAGGACAAGCTGTGTGAGTAAAGCGGTTGACCTCGTTGAGTGGGTAGCCTTCTATTGCAAGTAGAGTCTCATGCATGGCGTCCTTCTCTGTAACATGAAAATTTTCACGATTTAAGTCAAATGTTTAAATATAAATTTCGATCGAAAATGAGTCAGAACGTGCACGCGTATGTTTAAAGAAAAAGTGATTTCATTCACATTGCACATTGGAATTTTGAGCCCGACGAGTTGCAAAGTATTTCACACTTTCATGATAAGTTAAATTGTTACAAAAAGATCGAGAAAACCTTTGTCAGCAAAACTTTTACAATCAAAATGAGTTTAACCTGTTGATATCATACAAAAGGGTGTGAAAACCGACTGGGTTTACTTGGTGTCGGTAATCTCTTCCGGAATTGTGTCGTATGAAAGGATTTTCATTCAACGTATTACTGTCGTATTAACATTGTTCAGAAATGAGTAAGATTAAGGTTCACGGAAAGATGCATGCAAACGATTCTCGAATCGTTGTGCAGGGCGTTGAAGTTATAAAAGTGATGGGGTCATGTGTACCCAAATGCTTCCCAAACGTTGTTTATTTAAATGATGAAATGTGCGAAAAGATTTATTTACTGTATTGTCATGCATGAAGGCTATGAACCCACCAGGTCGTAGAGTATTACGTCTTAAGCTAAGGAAGAACTCCGAGAGCGGAGAGGCGTTGGTCAAGTCAGGGGAGAATGTATGTAGTTTTGGTATATGTGTTTAAGAGGAGAGTTGGACCTTGGAAGAGTCGGGAATGGATTTTAGTGTCAGGTGTATGAGGGTCTGTACCTTTGCTCGGTGACTGGGAACACAGTTGCCGAGGGGCGATGGTGTCCGGAGGAAGGACTAGGAGTCATCAAGGTGTTGGTTTTAGCGACTCTTTATGAGTAGTGTTGCGAGGCAGGAATGAAAGGTCCACGGTGTGGGCCATGAGTTTCGACGGAAGCTTGCAATATTGATGTTACATGAGTAAGTTTCGAAATAAGGACGACGGATTATAAAGATTAACTATGATGTGTAGGGAGGAATAGGTCCCGTAAGGAACTCATGTTAAAGGATAGGATAAGGAAGTAGTTAAGAGTGTCTTTTGTTGTTGAAGTCGGCAACGGTGTTTGTTGGCCGAGGCCAAAGACTCAAACCAGATGAGTGCAAGTTGATAGAATATCTTGTAAAGGTGTTAAATTAGTAAGAGATTATTGTTGTTGGTTAGGCGTTCTATTTACGAGGTGAGGAGGGCCCGTAGAAGGACCAGGTGGGTAACACAAGCGGGGTGAGTGTAGACTATTACAGTCAGTAAGAAAGTGTGCCGTGTCTAAGAAAGGACTCGGATCATAAAGAGCTAGCTAGGATGTTTGTGTTTGAGCTAAGTGTGAACTCGTGAGCCATAGTTCAACAAGTTGGGAGAGAACTAAGTAGCGAGACAGACTCGTTTGTAGTATACGGGAGAATATGAAGGAAAGGGTGGATTGTGTACGAATGACCATGAGAGACTTGGTCGGTAGTGTGATGATAGGAGTGATGAATGTACGAGCGACTAGTAGCTTCAATTGCCAAGATATTTGTGTCAGCCGGGGATGTAGTAAGGCGATGTTAGAAAGATGAAGGATTAGAAGGAAGTCCTTTTGGGATTTCGGGTAGAGTGTACGTTTTGCAATCCTAGTTGTTGAAGTACGTGGTTTGTAAGTTGGTGTGTGTTTTGACTGTTATCGGATTGGAATGTCGGGGCAGAATTGGATGATTGCCCAGCTGTGAGACCAAGCTTTGTGGTTATGTATGTGGTTAAGTATATTCTTGAAGGCAGAGTAAGTTTAAAGAAGATGATGAATAGATTAGTCAAGCTGTAGTATAGTAGATGAGAAGTCGTTAAGGAATGAAAATTGTTCCTTATGCGTGAGGGAATGATCCTAGAAGGAAATAGTGGGAAATGTTGATTATGTTTAAGGAATGACATGATGATGATGATGATTGTGGGTCGGAGTGGTAGTATGATCATTAGTTGATTTGAAATGTCATGATAGAGGTATAAGCCTTTGGTTGGTTGATTAAAATTTTATAGATTTGTTAAGTAATGACGTTCATTTGTTATTACAGGCTGAGTTACAATTCTTGGGGAAGTGTTTTTGGGATTAACACACTGTTTGTTAAAGAGTTATTTAAGGTAAATCTAAGTAAGAGAGCCGGGATGACGGTATATATACATCTGTCTGATTTTATGATCTTGGTGGTTAATCGAGAGAATTGTGGAACCCGAGTTTTGGGGTGTTCCTGGGTTAATAGATCCGTTTGTAATAGGGAATCCAAGGGGAGTGGATTATTAGAGTGAATAGGGGGCGTTACTAAGAAACATACTTTGGGGTCATTGGAAGTTTAAAGAGGATGAGGGTTGTGTTAATAAAAATGTGGTGGGATAGATGTGAAATCCTTAAAGAATGTGAATTGTTGCTTATGTGTGAAAGAAATGTCTGAGAAAGTAAAAGTTGGAGATTAAAGAATGTGTAGTGACGTCGAACTTTGGTCTTGTTTCAAGACGGCTTGGTTGAATGCCTTAAGATAAGATCTTGGTGCAACTGTTTGGTTAGGTAAGCAATGAGAAAGCGGTATCAACATGTGGAAAGGTCGGGAGAGAGGGGCAAGTAATGTTTGGTGAGCAGTGCTCCACGCTAACGTGGAGAAGGTGTAGATAGTATGTCGGAACAAGTGAGTAAATTGGAAGTAGTAAACTTGACAGTATTGCCGAAAGGTACAATATTGTGTAGATTGTCATTGATAAGTGTGCGAACCGTTGGAAAGAATATTGAGGAAGGAGATTTTGTATGTTTTGTGCAGGGAAGAAGTGGATGAGACAACTAAATGAGTTAAGTTAGTGACTTTGGGAGAAATGTTTAAACGATTTGGTCGTGCAGTGTTTAAGCTAGTGAGATTAGTATGGGGTGACCATGGTTACTCCTCCCAGTGGAGTGAGGATAACCGGAGTTATGCTTCTTGTGACTGAACGAACGTGGCAATCAGCGAGGAATTGATGTGTTTCAGGATAAGTTTAATCTGAGTAAGCGAACACTTCAACGTTAGGTTTAAAGGTGCCTACCCTGGGTTACGTACAAGGATGGAGTGATGAAGTGGTGGAGATATGAGAGATGGTTGGCGAACTGTGGTCGGGGTGGTCTGAGAAAAGGGAAATGTTAGCCGCATAGACGATTGTTGGTTGGGAGAAATGATCTAGAATTACGTGTAATGCGATGAAGGAAGTATAGATGCATGAGAAGCCTTAATTAATCTACTATTGTTAAGACCGATCGAATAGGAATAGTAGCCTACAAGCTAAAGTACTGTAAGAGCCGAGGGAATGCATTCAATCTTCCACGTTTCGAATTTAACAAGGTGATTGACTGAGTCAGAGGTGGCATTACCTTGGGGAAATGTCGGTTGTGGTGTGGGTTTGATACCCGCGTCTTTTCCGATGAGGAATTCCGGGGACGGAATTCTTTTAGGGGGGAGTGTTGTAATAACCCAGTTTCAGAAGGATTAAAAGTTTAGTAGTAAAAGTGTAAGAATTTAAAGTTTGATACAAAGGACTTATTTGCAAACGTGGAAAATATAAATAGGGGCATATCCCTAGGGTTTGTCACTACTATTGGTTATACTGCATTGTTGGAGGCTGAAGGGTGAAATGGAGAAGCAGTGAAAGGAAAGCTGGGGCATCGATTTCTCTTGTGTGGAGAGACTCCGAATTGGTAAGTAATGATCTCTTATGTTATTATTCTGCACTAGAGCTATCTAGTAAAGCTAAGAATTGTTCAATTTCCATGTTTTATATGATTAACGGGTATGAACACTGTGGGAGGTTTTGAGGATTTGATTGCTATCTAAAGTATTTCATAAATTAGAGAGATTAGGTTTGTAGTACGCCATTTTTGGGTAAGAGCATTTTGGAATCAACCTTGTAATTGAAGCGATTAGGAGGAGTTCGAGATGGTAGCATTCTGGACTCGTCTTAGACCAAAATCGCATGGCACCGGGAGTTAAATCCCACAGCTGCATAGTACCGGGAGTAAATCCCGTAAGTTATTGATACAGGGACTTGAGTCCCGCAAGTGTGATACCGGGAGTCGGGTACCGGGAGTCGGGTACCGGGAGTCGGGATACCGGGAGTTCGGACCATACCGGGACTGATGGTTTGGGCTTCGTCTGCCCGGCCGTAGTATCAAGCTAATTGGGCCGATGGGTTTAGACTTTAGCTTAAGTCTCTGGGGCTTAGTAAAGGATAAAAGAAATCCAATAATTATTAGATGGACCTAAATGAGTAGTTGAAATCGGATTAAGAGAAACGTAGGATGGGAATAGAGAGTTCATCTAATTATATCTGTGAATCATTACTTAGGTGAGCGGTTGGTGCAAGATTCGAGTTTAGAGAAGGATTTGCAGTCAGGTGAGTTATCTCAACCCTTTTTATGACGTACTATTTTTACTGAATATGGTTCCTTTATCGAGCATGAATTGATTTATAAAAGTTATGCATGTTTTCATGATTTACATGTCTACTTGCAAATGAAAGATGTTTAAGGTTTTCATGAATATGATTTCAAATGTATGTGTATGCTATGTGGAGTCGGTTGCACAGTGGGGCCAGGGTACCTTGGGATTCCTAATCCCTTGGGGCATATGGAGGTTAGCTTGTAGGTTGGAATTTGTTTCCTCCTACATGAAGGAACGAGGAGTCCACTTGGATTTCGGCGTAGACGAGAGGGTGTCCGTTAGGCCCCGATCGGAGTAGCTTATGCGACCCTGAACCCTGTGTTTAACCTTGGATGATGTTTATGAGAAAGATGTGAATGTACGTTTTCTATGAAATGATTTTATACTATGTTGAATGTTTTATGGAGGGAATTCACTAGACCTTTTGGTCTAACCCTCGCTTTTCAAAAACTAAACCATTTTCAGTTAAACGTTCTATGGGTTCTTCTAGCAAGAACTAAGAGTTGGCAAGGAGGATTTGGAGCGTATAGCGACTCCAAGTTTTGAACTGATAACTATAGATATAGTGCTCGGCTGTGGAATAGAGACTTCCGCTGTAAATGTTCATTCGTATAGTGAAATAAATGTTTATGAACAAGATAATAATGTAATCTGAAGGCTATTTTCTAGATTAATTCTTGTTATGAATTTCGGGACGTTACATTAATTCTAACTTAATGGGTTCAATTCATAATAAAGTATGTATACCAATTAAAATCACATTACATGAATCCAAAATAAGTAACATTTATTAAGGCTAATCCTAATACATTAAATGATCATAATGTGCTAACACATTTAGAGCATTTACATAAGCATATGTAACTCAACCAAAGTTAATAAATATGACCAAAAATTTGGTCCAAGGAAGTAAAATGAAATCCTTTCAATATTTTATGAAGTAAATTCCTTAATTCATGAGGTTGTTTGATGAGATCCTCAAGAGTGTAAACGAACAGTTCATCGACTTACTTTTAAAAAAAATTACATCAAGTCAAATAAGATATAGACGAGCTCAAATTCAATTGATTTGGTAAATAAATCCCAAATTCATATGACATATACAATATTTAAGATTTATCTAATTAACCATCCCAATTATCAACAAAATTGTTTATTTAATAAATAAACAAAACACATAAATACATATATAGATGAGGTTTGAGATCAAGACACATTGCCTCTCTTTATGTTTTTGCACGCATGTATATTTAATAAGCTAATCAATATTAAAAAGATAACAAGATAAAAAGAATCAATGGATCTAGCTATAAGGTAGCTGTATGTGATTTATTATATTTATTTTCTTTATCTATTTATATAATTCAAAGATATCATATATATATGTATATCTCTTAAAAATCGTCATGCTCTAATGGATGAGATTAAATTCAAAAGCTATCAATAATCTATTTATTTGTTTATTTATTTATAGGTCAAACATCAACAATCAATTTTGAACTTCATGGTTGTCTGCCGAACTCAAAACCAATAAGACCCACCAATTTAATAAATTTACTAATAATAAAGAAAAATAATAATCATAATACCAATCATATTAATACGGTAATTAATAAACTTAAAATCAAGGTTCTAAATGGCGTGAGGCGTGGCGTGGCGGCGAGGCCAAGCCTTAAGAGCCACGACGAAACTATGACGTTTTCAAGACATGACTTGCGGCGTCAAATTTCGAATTCATATATAATATTATATATAAAAACATATGTATTTTAGTGTTACTCAGGAAGTCAATAGAATATGCAAGTTAAATTAGGCTATATGTTAAAAAACTTGCAAATAAGACATCATAAACATAAAGAAAAATCAAATATCGCATTACAAAAACTGCGCATTACGCCATGGTGTGCCATGGGCTTAACGTGGCGTGAGACACAAGCCTTGGTGTCATGGCACGCCTTGACGGCTGTGCGGCGAGCTTTTTAGAACAGTGCTTAAAATCAATTTTAATGAATTGATACTTTACAAAACGGTTTATGAACCTATGTTAATTTAGGCTCTGATACCATTTGTTATATTCATATGAGATTATCCTTAAGCATATGATAACAATTATGAAGGCATAGGAACATAAACACATGATTAGAAATCGATTTAACATAGTATTTATAAAGAGTTTAATAGATCTAACTTGGAACACTTGAGTTATACGCGGTGAAGTTCATTAAAGCGGAAGCAGTCATCATCACGTGTAGATCTAAGTCTTCTAAAGCTCTATACGGTTTGCTTCAGAATGGGGCTGAACTAAATGCATATTCGTGTAGGCAATAGGGACTTGATCTCCTTTATTTATAGGTCACTAGAGACTCATCCCATAAAAAGTCATAGTTTATCTATAGATTTGAATTTTAAATAATTAAAGATATACACTTATCTTAATGTTAATCAAGTAATTAACTTAATGAATTATCCTACTCATGTTAGGAGATATATATCCAAATATGTGACTAGATAATAACTGATATAAAGTTCTCTTGATAAGTATAAACATTTAAATCATTTGTTCTTTAATATTTAATATAGAGAATATTAAAGTCCAATTTATTTCCAACACGGTTTTCAAGTTCCACGTTCGACTCCTCAAACTAATGTTGCTACCTTTTCTATTTCCCGTTCCTCTTCATGGCTCATGGATAGTGGTGACTCTCACCATGTCACAAATGATTTAGCCAACCTAGCTTTACATGCCCCATATGACGGCTCCGATGAGCTCATCATCGGTGATGGTTCCTCTCTCCCGATATCTCATATTGGTTCTTTCTCTATCCCTACTCCACATAAATTATTTAAATTCTCTAATGTTTTATTTGTACCATCTATATCTCAAAATATTCTCTCTATATCTCAATTTTGCATGGAAAATAATCCTTTGTTGAATTCTTACACACTTCCTTTTGTATTAAGGATCGCTCGACGGGCCTCACTCCCCTCCAAGGGCCAACTAATGGGGGCATCTATGAATGGAGCCCATCACCTCGCTCCCCTCTCGTTCACTCAAGCATGGTCGCTCCTCCCCCCAATTGGCATCACCATTTGGGTCACCCCTCTATTGATATTATTAATCACTTTGAAGGCTATTTATACACACAATTACACCTCATTGAGAGGGAAGCAAATCAACCTAATTAAGACATATTAAATGAAAAATATTGACAAGAATAATTTTAAACAAAAGAGATATTACAATAATTATGTAGAGGATGAAATAACTACGGAATTCGAGTGGATGTTGATTGTATCTCAGTTTTCACGGATCAGATTTAAATATTCAAATTTAATCATTCTTCTCCGTAATCGGCAAAGTCGCATGGCGCGCTTCGACTGAATTCCATTCTATAAATGGGGAAGAGAAATTAATCTGTCATGCATGACAAGAAGGTGAACAGGCAATGTAGAAATCATAATATTGGTATAATTTATCCACCACCAATTAGCCTTCAACATTTCACACTAGATCGTCATGCATGCACTATACTTGCTTCCCATTCTCAACTGCCACCAGACCCAATGAACTTTGGGGGACTTATAAAAATCGTGAAATCTGAAATGGAGTAGTTGAGAGTAAAATATTTGCCTATATTTGTGAGAAACCTCTTTCGGTTTTTGTTTTTCTAATGTCATCAGCTTTTATAAAAAAAATATGCAACTGCCAACCTTTTGCGTACCTCAATGGTCAGAATAATCACGGCCTTCTCTGTCTATTTAAACCCGAGTGCTTACATTGCTCTTAACTATCTTTTGATTTTCCTAGTATAATCTAGTGTAGTGTTGAAAGATCAGTAATCAGCAAAATGGCTGCAAATGATGTGCCATGTTGTGAAACTATGTTCTGGGTATATTTAGCCTCAGCTGTTGCCTTGGTGGCTTTTGCTGGACTTATGTCTGGTCTAACTCTGGGTTTAATGTCACTTAGCCTTCTTGATCTTGAGGTCCTAATCAAGGCTGGTCAGCCTAAAGATCGAAAGAATGCAGGTTGGGTCTTAGTCTTCACTTCACTGAGGTGTTTTAATTTGTCGTGATTTTTTTTTCAAAACCTGATTCTGATGTGTCCTTGTTTTTTGGTTTCACAGAAAAGATTATGCCGATCGTGAAGAATCACCACCTACTCCTATGTACTCTTCTCATATGCAATGCCATAGCTATGGAGGTACTTCAATTATAATATGATCATTTCAGGATTTTCATACCTTCAAAATCATGAAGTATCTTCTTTTTTGTCAACTAGGCTTTGCCAATTTTCCTTGACTCGATTCTCCTGCCTTGGACTGCCATATTGATATCAGTAACCCTTGTGGTTGTTTTTGGTGAGGTAAGTTCACAAATTTTCCACCTGTGGCTAGATATTTCAGTAACGTTCCTACATATATATATGTCAATATGTTTCTTTTGGATTCAGATTATACCTCAAGCTGTGTGCTCACGATATGGGCTAGCTATTGGTGCAAAACTCTCTGTGTTAGTTCGGTTGCTTGTTATGGTTGTCTTTCCCATTGCTTATCCTCTCAGCAAGGTACTTCACTTCTTTTTCTTCATATGTCCGAAGAATTGGGTATTAGGAACTATGCACTTGGTGTGTGGCAGAGCTATAAACTGTCAATTATATCTGTTATGTTTGTTGTGTCCTAAGGAATAAAGTTGGAAACCCCCTTCTCTCTTCAAGGTCTATTTTAAAGAGATATTCAAAGGAGTTGCACATATTTTAACTTGTAATTAAGTTACACGAAACTTTGGGGCATTTTTACGTACCCATCTAGCATTCATTGGAGGGGGTGTGTTGGTGTTGGTGTTGGAGTCCCACATCGGCTAGACTTGGATCTTTAATATACACTGGAACCCTCTTAATTCTCTCCTCAAGGGCACATTAAAAAGAGATTAAAGGGGTTCCACATATGCTAATATTAGAAAACAAATTTCTTCTCTATTAAAAGCCTATTTCAATTCTAAAAAGCAAATTCCTTTAAATTCACTATTCTTCAAAAAAATATTTTGATAACTTGAACTGACTTGGTAGAAGAAATGTTGACATCCTAATGTAATAGAAAGTTTTCTTATTTAAAATCAACAGCTTTTAGACTTGATCCTTGGTAAGGGTCATTCTGTACTTTTAAGACGCGCAGAGCTCAAAACGTTGGTGGATATGCATGGAAATAAGGTATCAAGTGTTTGCAGATTCAAATATATATATTTTGCATGGCATCATATGACTAGAGTAGTTAACGAAAGCAAAATCAACTTTCAGGCAGGGAAAGGTGGAGAGTTGACAAATGACGAAATTACCATTATAAGCGGAGCTCTGGATTTAGCTCAGAAAACCGTCAAGGATGCCATGACACCAATATCTGAAATATTTTCCCTTGAGCTGAACTCTAAACTCAACGAGTATATACTTTCTTTTTCGCATAATTGTTTTTTTTTTTCTTTTCTCTCATCGGATATATAGCCACGACTGACAGATTGTAATTTCCCAGGGATACTATGAGTTTGTTATTAAGCAAAGGGCATAGTCGTGTGCCTGTCTATCTCGAAAGACCCGAAAGCATAATTGGTCTTATTTTGGTAAGCAATTTTAATGCTTCAAATTCTTGTGCAGTCACTTTGACATAACCACTGTTTCTTTCACCATGATTTAGGTAAAAAGTCTAATCAAATTTCGACCTGAAGATGAACTTCCAATTAAGAGTCTCAGTATTCGCAAAATTCCTAGGTACAATTTCTTCTTCCATGATGAAATAATCTGTCTTATTTCTTTTCCTTTTGAGATATAATGATCATCTACTATTTGGATTAAACATATTCGACAGGATACATGAATGTTTACCTCTGTATGAGATGCTAAATTTGTTCCAGAAAGGACAATGCCACATGGCAGCTGTTGTAAGGAGTACAACTATTCTTAACGATACGGCAAAAAGTGCCATGGCCAAGCACGGGATGGTGAAGACACATATAAACTCAAACCTGACTAAAATTAAAGTGGACAAAAAAGGTATCTCTTATCTTTGTGAATGGTAGCCTAAAAGACATGAAACTAAATGACCAACTTGCACAGGTCAAAATACGAAACTGAGCATCTACAGATCGTCCAGTGATCCTGTGGCTCAAAATGCAGCACCAGATCAAAGTTTTGCAAATCGTGTTTTAGACTCTATTCCAAATCCAGAGGAAGAAATTATTGGTCTTATAACAATGGAAGATGTTCTAGAGGAACTTCTACAGGTTGGCTATAAGTATCAATATTACCATTCAGATTGTTTATTGCCCTTAAGTTCCAATATATACCCCTTGTCTGTGAAATTTCATATACCATGTGACATTGTGTGATTCTATTCCATGGCCATTTTCGGTAATGGCATCGGATCATGTGAGAAGTGCCATTTTTTGTGACAAGTACTTTTAAACCATTTATCACTTTTAATCAAATACTCTCCCATGAATTGCGACTTAGAAGGGAATTGATCCGGTGCATCAATTTCTCATCCAACGGTTGATAATCACTTCTCACGTTTCTCACCAAATTTGGCACTTCTCACCGGAATCCAACCCTTTCGGTATTGACCCATAGATAATTGCTGTGGATGGCCATCCATATCCAAATTTATAACTTCTGCTCTCAAGTATCCATATTTTTTGAGTTGGATCTTGATGCAGGCCTAAGTAGAGATGGCCAAAATTGGTTCCGGGCCAGGCCCAAATCGGTCCCGGTCCCAAATAGTGATCTCGTAACAGGTCCGACCCAAATTTGAAGGCCCAGTTAAGCTTTCTAAGGCCCCGTTATGAGGACCAGTCCCGAGCCCGAGCCAGGCCCAAACCCCTCCCACTTGTATATTTTTATTTTTTTATAAAATTGGTTTTTAACTTGTAAAAACATTTTTTGAACAAAATTGAACCATATACACTAATAAATACGTTCTTATTATAAATGGGTCTATCAAATGCACGAAAAAAATACTTACGTTTTAAAAAAAATACATTTTATTATAATTGGGTCAATCAAATACACTAACAAATACGTTTTTATCTAAAAATATATTTAAAAATAAATTTTATATAAAAAACCTGGCCAGTCCCATAACCGGTCCCCGCCCCCCGGCGGACTGGGACTTGTTTTTGGATGAAAATCGTAACCGGTTAAGGACCGGCGTTCCCAAACAGTCCCGGGCCGGTCCTTGGCCGGGCCAGACCCATTTGGCCATCTCTAGGCCTAAGCGAGGACCGGGACTTAGTGTTCCTGGAAACCCATGACCGGGCCAACAGGGGGTGTCACACTTAAATGCGCATAACTTTTGCTACAGGTCTCCGTTTTAGGCCCACAATATGCCGATTCGAAGCTTAGAACGAGAAATCATAATTTGGGCTTTTATGTTTGGCCCATCATCATTTCTTATGAAACTCTTTATTTATTTGGTGGTTGTGTAAAGTGGATGGTCACATGATGAATAACAAAAGTTCATTTAATCCATCCAAATTATGATTTCTCAATTTGAAGGAACCTATACTGGATGAGAGGAATGAGTATGTTGATGTAGACAACATGTGAGTATTTTTATCAATACTTGTTTATTTATTAGTTCCAAGATAAGCTAATAACACCAACTATTCAACACCTTAATGTTTTCATTCCTTATAACTTCAGAATGAAAATCAACATACTTCCATCCTCGTTAAGATCCGGTGCATCATCAGCATCTCATTTGGACTGGAAAACTCTGGTGTCATCTCCACTTCCTTCATCACCTTCTCATACACCAGATTCTTCACACCTTCCGATTTCTGCACTCAGTTCACCAATTTCCCCATTTATTCAGTCACCCTTCACGAAACCAACATTATATGCTTCACCTAGAAAATCCACACCAAATTCTCCTATCAGCAGCTCACCGTCTTCATATAAGGTAAGCCACATATGTTTGTAGATTGTATCATCAATTATTTACATGTTACTATGCTATGCTCTTATGGCCACGATCTGTTGCAGGTCTCAAGGAAATCGTACGAGAAGCTGGAAAAACCTAGTAATAAATAGTTCTCCAGTTTCTCACAACTTATCACCCTGGAA
This sequence comes from Saussurea involucrata, assembly GCA_033807775.1. Lineage (NCBI taxonomy): Eukaryota > Viridiplantae > Streptophyta > Magnoliopsida > Asterales > Asteraceae > Saussurea > Saussurea involucrata. Next base: position 25,673,108 of record CM066319.1, on the reverse strand, counting down.
GTAAGTGTAAAAGGTTCTGAAATGTCTGATTATCTCTAGTTTTAAATGAGTAATGCTAGAAATTCCTAAAGTTTGGTCTAGAGGGATTTGTTCAGGATCAAGTTTTCGGGATCTTTGTTTTAACTTTCTGTTTATAATAATAAATTGAAATGCTGCCGAATAAGATAAATCTATTCTGAATAAGAATGGAAGTATTTTCTGCTTTGCATGACTTGTTAACACTAATACATATGTTGCAAAAACAATACCACTTATGCTTCAAAAGTATAGAACCAGTCATTAGAAACATATTTATAGGTACAAAGTAAACTTGTGACAGCTAAAATCATCAACATCTGAATTTGAAATATTCAAGAAATTTAAGTATGCCCCACAAGAAAGTGTATAAAACCTCAGATATCTTGAAAAATAGAATATGCAACTAAAGACAGAAAAATCTAAGAGTCCTAGATATCATCACCCACCACTCATTTTTTCTGGATAAGATTACCAAGAAAAAAAAATGAAATAAAATCTCTCTGTTCTATGAGAAACAAAACCCTAGAGGGAATAGAACAAGCCATGAAAACTCTGTTTAGTGTGGACTTAACATCTCCATGCATTACAAGTTTACCTGCATTCCAATGGCAGACTAAAATACCCTCTAAGAACCCATCATATATCCCCACAAAAACATGGAAGATTCATGCAAAAGCAAAAGGGTTTAATGGGGCAAATCCTGAAAAACAAAAACTTATGATGAAAGAAGAACAAAAGAAGAAGAAAGAAGATGCAGATGATAAGATACCAGATGTGGTGATGGAAAGGATGATAGTTAGGATTTTATTCAATGTGGGGGTGCCTTTGGTAACTGGGTTAGCTCTGCTTCAAATCTTTAGTGTAATAAAGGAAGAGAATTTATGGCAAGTGCCACGTTGGCTTCCATTCTTGACAACTTTTATCACATTTGGAGCTTCAACACTTGGAATTGCTTATGGCACTTTGTCCACCAGTTGGGATGAAGACAACAAAGGTTCAGTTCTTGGGCTTGAAGAAGCCAAAAAGAATTGGGTTCAAATGTGGGAAGAAGAAGAGGATGATGCAGGGAAGAACATTTGAGGTACCAACTCTATCTTTTCTCCATATAACTCCTAATTTTGTTATTGGTATCTTATTTCAAACATATCTTAATAAAAAAAGTAGACATGATATGATATACGAGTTATAAAATTGATTAGGAAGTTGGGAACCACCCACAACGCAACATGTGGCATATTCATCAAGAATATGGACGTGTTATTCATCATGAATATTGTAACAATTCAACAAGAATGTGTAATTCATGATAAATAACAAGTCCATATTCATCATGAATGTGTGATTTATGATGAATAAGCCGTTTATATTCATGATTAATGTGTTATTTATGATGAATATTCATGCTGAAGAGGGACATAACATTCTGTGGATTGTGTTCTCAAGTTCTTAATCAATTTTGGGTTTATAACGAAAATACCTCTATAAGATTAAATTGTATGTTTTATATGTTTAGTTGTAGACGAGGATAAACTATATGTTTTATATGTTAGTTGTAGATCAGGGAAATTGACTCAAATAGCCATACCCAACATCAGTATTGAGAAAATAGCCATTTTCTCCCCGACTTTACCAAAATAGTCATGGGTCCACACTCTGACCCGACCCGGTCCAGTGCGGACCGCAATTGAAAGCTAAACGACAAAAAAATCAAAGAACCCTAATACTGAGGATGTGGCTGAGCAATTGCGGACCTGGCTGAGCAATTGAGGACCTGGCTGAGTAATTCCAAGCCAATTTTTTGTCGTTTTGTGATGCATTGCGGTCCGCACTGGACCGGGTCGGGTCAGAGTGCGGACCCGTGGCTATTTTGGTAATCCAGGAGAGATTTTGGCTATTTTCTCAATACTGATGTTAGGTTTGGCCATTTGAGTCAATTTCCCTGTAGATCAGGATGTGGGCAGTAAAATCTTAATAGAAGGGAGGATTTAGCATTGGGATCTACTATTGTTCAATAAATGATGGAATCTGCAGTAACTGAAGGTCTGAACCTCCATTATTTGTGCAGGTTTGGTGGGGATGGAACCTAATTGGAAGGTGCCAGCCAGCCAGCCAGCCTTTGTGTAGTGTAAGGTCAACTTAAAAAAATCCCATTTGCAGGGTACAACATCCAATCCATAAAGTACAAGTTAACTTTGGTCATGATATCCTAAATCTATTATTATTTAAATTACAAAAACACATGTTCATGTATTTATAAAATCATACTGACTGACTACTGACAAATGCACAAGTCTTGCCGCTTCAAATATTTTCCCAGGTAACCACTTGGGTTTAGGATGTAGTGGAAATCTTTAAAAAAAAAAAAACTAAACTGATCTCTGAGTTCTTTCCTATAAAAAGGTGGGCTTAACTGGTATTCCAAGTTCTAAATTGACTTGACTTTGAAATTTGACCAAGTCATGCTGCACATGTCAAAATGGTATCGTATGCAACAATTTAGCCGGTAAGCGCTAACCGTGATAAGAGCCGTCACACTCACTTACCGGGTAAGATTCTCGGTCCTTACTTTCGAGTCTCGGTCCTTGGTTCCACTCTTACCGGGTAAGATTCATAGTCCTTGCCATATTCATCCGGTACGCTAATGTGACTTGGTAAACACTTACACGAGTAAACGTTTTGTAAACGACCCCTTAATTAAAAAAATGTCTGTTTAGAAATTTATGGTTTGAATTTATTTAAAGTTTTCAAACTATAAATTCTTGAATATATTACTTTTAATTAGAATTCTTAAAATTGGAAATTGTTAAAAGTGGCTTTTAGAAACACACACACACATATATATATATATATATATATATATATATATATATATATATATATATAGAGGGAGATTCAGGGGAAAACCTCAAATAAATGGAAAACTAAAAAACACTTTATTAACCGTTGGATTAGATGATCTGATGGATGTGATTAGACGGACGGTTACAACAATATTATCTAAATTAAAAAACCTCACCCCCTTGTTTTTTATTCGAAAAAATACGAAAAATGAACAAAATTCGAATGAAATAAATTGCACCAAATAAACGATCATATTTTTCTCGTTAATTTGACATCCATATTGATATACTTTTTTCTCCGTATTTTTGTGGTTTTCTGGTTTTCCAGTTATTTAGGATTTTCCCCTGAACCTGACCCTATATATATATATATATATATATATATATATATATATATATATATATATATATATATATATGTGTGTGTGTGTGTTTCTAAAAGCCACTTTTAACAATTTCCAATTTTAAGAATTCTAATTAAAAGTAATATATTCAAGAATTTATAGTTTGAAAACTTTAAATAAATTCAAACCATAAATTTCTAAACAGACATTTTTTTAATTAAGGGACCGTTTACAAAACGTTTATATATATATATATATAAATAAAGCATTTTAGTTGACCCCCAAGAAAGAATGGGATGATGAAGTCTTGTATCTTTGTACATTTCTACATTTTAAAATCTACATTTTTAATAAAATCTAATTAGTATTCAATTATAACACGTATCTAGGGTGAATGATTGAAACACAATTCCCCCAAGAAATATTTGACGACCCCTTATTCCTTCCTTTGACTTCAAAAAGATTTCACAAATAATGCTTTATGATTATTAAAAGGAAGTTCTACTAAACAATTTAATGGGTTTAATAAATCCAACAATTTATTCGAATTATATATATGATTGTTAGGTAGTGGTTTAATGATATAAAAAAAAGGTTTATTTAGAGTTCTTAGTGGGAGGTTTATGCTGAAAGCCAAGTTTTTTCTAAACGTGTCCCTTCCAGTTAAAAAAAAAATGTTCATCCCATTTATTAAAAAACTCTTCCAAACAAAAAGTTTCTCAATTTATATAGATAGATTAATCTACACAAATAACTTTATCCATACAATTAGTAATGGAAAACCAACTATAAATATACACATACATAGAGAGAGGATCAAACAAGAACAAGATCAAGATAGGAAACACAAAAACGATCAAATCACATGCGATGTTGCACTGATATCACATGTGATTACAGAAAACATTCAACACAAGGGGGTGAGCAAGCGACCTGGCTTGCGACCTCAGGTCACGACCAAAATTGCGTATGTAATTTTACACGTGATTTTATTGCAGATTGATTAGGAACCCGAGACCCGCCCACAACACGATATGTGATATACTCATCAGGATTATCGATATGTCATTCATCATGAACGTTATAACATATTCATCATGATGAATAGCATGTCCATCATGAATGTGTGATGAATAACACTTCCATATTTATTATGAATGTGTTATTCATGATATGAATATTCATCTTGAAGTGGGACACGTGAAGCAATTTGGAAAGTTCCTGGGTTCCAAATCAATTTTGGCCTTTTGGGTTTCTAAAATATCTTCTCTCTCTATATATATATATATATATGTGTGTGTATGAATTTTTTTGGTCATGGTTGATAAAACGATGGTTTTTTAACGATGTTTCAAAAAGATAGGATTACAACCTCTTAAAACCGCGAGTTTGTGACAATATGTACCTCGTAAATTATTGGTATTAGAAAAAAATACCCAATAATATGTCACAATCAAAGTAGGGAGTTTTTGGGAGAGAAAAGGGCTCGATGAACCTTAAATAAATTCAAAATTTGATTGATACCATCTGCTTAGCTTCACCGCTTTAAATATACTTGAAACAGACAAAAAACCACTCAACACTTCCCTATTTTATATCTCACAACTTTAAACATGAGAACATATAAAATAGCTAACACTTTGACTAATTCTATGCTTATCAAAATTTAAGAATAAATTATGATATTCGTAGATGATTTACAAATTGGTTAATACATATACGTCATGCAATGGAATTCTTTTAAGAATGTTGAAGTAAGAGAAAATATTAGATTTTGGACGGAAAGATCTACGTGATGGTTGGCCGCCAATGTCTCAATCACCCATTCGAAGATATAAGAAGAAAGACAAACTGATGCATTAAATAATTTGACCGGCTGAAATTAACTTGATGTACAAAATAATATAATGAAATCCATTAATGTATATATATGTATATATATATATATATGTGTGTGTGTATATATATGCATATACAACTCGATTTTGATTAATATTAACGGGTAAATTTATTTCTAATATTTTGTCTTTGTATTAAATGTCTTAATGATATGAAATAGGTATTTTAAATTGTTTCCAAGTGTCATATGTGCTATTGTGCTAATTTGTTGGCATTATGCATTTGGAAATGTCACTTGGCATAATAAATTCAAGAAGGACATGAAAGCTTTTGTTATTTACAACTCATATAAGCAAACAAAATTTTTTTATTTAAAAAACAACAAATTGTTGATCGGTACATTATTTATTATCATCACAAGCAATAAGGTCACGATAATGATATAATCAGTGTTTTGAAAACTTTAACAAGATAATCAACGTATGACATGGAATTTTATTAAAAGCACAAACTAGAAGTTTTGTTCCGGTCGACAAGGTGATACAGTGACGATAAAACATAGACAAAAGCTCGTTGAAATATAAAAAACAAAAGAAGAGCTCAAACTGAAGATTGTAACACTTTGATGCGTTTGATCTAATAAAGTGTCGGGTTTGGACATCAATGGACCCGTGAAGTCAACAAAACCGAAAATCCAGACAAAGACCGCTCAAAACCAAGGAGGTTGACGGTAACTAATGATGACAACTTCCATTTTGTAGCATAATTGGTTCCGTGATTGTATGCTTGCACAAACAATTGAGATTTCAAGTACATCGGTCGTATAGTGTGTGTTATAATTCCTTTGGGGTTTGGACTCATTGTGGTGGGAATCGACTCTTAAGCTAACTAAGGTAGTAAGAAACACAAAGGGTTAACAAATGTTTAACCCTATGAACGGAACACCTTTACCAGCAATAAACTTGAAGAAATAATAATGACTAATGAAAACGTAAAAACAAAAACAGAAAAAATGCTAAAAACACGAAAACACGGTTTAGAGTCTAAATGGCGAAAAGGTCCATAAACCATGATGTATCAATGAGTTAATTTATTGGCCCGTTTCGCTTCGAGAAATGAATTATAGTAGTCAATCAGACACCGAACACCTAATCTGGAGCAAGCCATGTTAATTTTCTTTTCGATATCTTCAACCATTCGCCCTATATCACCAGCCACCTAGTGGGACGTGTGTATCTGATTTGTTTATCATATAATGCTTTAGGAAGAAATGAATAGACCGACTTAAAGATTGCCGACTACAAATCCTTTTACGTAAAACTAATAATGACAAGACAAAAGATAGCTACAACAATGGTTGAAACTTATTCTAATGAATATATATATATATATGTTTGAATAAATATATACATACAATTCTGTATAGGGTCCCCTTCTTTTGTTAACCAGTGCATATATGCACATCAGGCAATTGTAATATGTGCATATATGCAATACATGAAAAAGTAACAAAAGAAGGAGACCCATTCTGTATATTCATCAAAATGATCACACCATATGTTACAAAACTTCATAAATCATAAACATTATTTCCTTTTAAAGCTTATGGTGCCCAAAAAACAAGATTCATTTCCCACCACTACTCTTTGCACACCTCTCCCTCTTCTTACACCATAAATCATAAAGCAGAAAAGGCAACTCATTTCTCCAGAGACAAAACTTAACATATCCAGAACAACATACAACTCCTATAAGTCACTACTGCATGACTACTCTGTATTCAAAGATTCTTGATCTGACAAAAATAATATATATCTTAATAATATCCTCTTAAACCCAATTACTATAATTAAGAAATGATTTACAATATTAAAAAAACTGCAAATTTCTCACTCCCTCAACCTCCAAGATCTGGTTTCTTGATTTCAGCAGTAGTCCCCTTGTGCTTGTGAAGAGATTTTGATCATGTGATAATTGCTTGATTAACAAATAACACAATTGGGGGTTTCATCATGAACAACTTTTGAGTAACATGGTGTTGATGGATGATTGTATTGATAATATGGTTGCTGCTGCTGTTGATAATTGTAATATGGATATGGTTGATGTTGATGCTGATATGGTAGTTTCCATGCTTCTTCTGCTTTCTTTTTATCTTCTTCTTTCTTCTTCTCATCTGCTTTCTTTTTATCATCTTCTTTCTTCTTATCACCACCGCCGCCACCGGCTCCGCCGTCCTCCTTCTTCTTCTCCGGCTCCTTTGATGGGCCTACTGAGACAATCTCTGTATGACAAATCTTTCTCAGTTTTGAGACAACTGTCACTGGATCTACATCCCCTATTACTGTCAGTTTCTTGTCTTTCATGTCCATAGCTATTGAATCCACCCCTGTTGTGTGTTTTTTTTTTCCAAATCATATATCAAAGTTAGAATCTTTTTCATGAATTTAGATCTGGGTTTGCTTCAAATCAAACGATTTTGATGAATCAAGAAATGGGGTGGTTAGATTTTTGCAGTACCTGGGAGACTTGAGACGTTTTTCATGGCCTTTTGCTTGACTTTTTCATCCAAGAAGTCCAATTTCAACACAACTTTCTGCAATAAGTTAAAGAAATACACAAAGTTAGAAGAACCCAGATGAGATTTGCATATAAAACATGTGAATTGTGAGTTTTGATATCGAAAAAGGAAGAACAGAGTGAGATTATATAGATACAAGATATATATGCATATATAATAGGATACCTTCATGTGGTTTTTTTATGTGTTGAAAGTGAAGAGATCTGTCTGTATGAGGATGAAAGAAAAGGTTTAAAAGAGAAGAAGAAGGAAGAATATGGTTATGAAAGGTATATAATTGGCTGGGTGAAGTATATAAAGAGGTGGTGGGCTGGTTGGGTGAAACCGAGTCAAGCCAGGTCAAGTGAACCAGGTGGGTTGAGTGAGTGAGTCAACATTTTATAGTTTTTAAAAGTGAAGGTTAAGTGAATTCCGGTACGGCGGTAGCCGACGGTGTTGACGACGTGAAGCTTCGTGGAAGCAGCAACAATAATTGAATTTGGATCGACTTGCTTTGCTTCCTCACCACTCGGCTTTTGTCCTCCGTGGATTTGTATCAACTGTTGTTACTCTCTTGGGCCGGTGGTTGGTGATTGGTTTTGGGCATTTCTTGGCCCACAAAATATTTGAAAAAGAATCCCAAAAAAAAAACCATCACTCCTAAAGCTGTTATGCTTTTCGGAATAGACCCGTAATAAAAATTATAGTGAAAAGTGTAAAACGACTTTCAAGCTTCAATTTTATTTTATGAATATGGATGAGAGTAGATGAATTTAGTTGATTTATGTATATAAAGATAGGATAGTTGCTCTCATGAAAGAGATACCGGTACTGAATCATCGAAGAATTCAAACTATAGATTGTGTGGGTGGTTGAACTTTATTGTGTGACTCGTAATGATTTGATTCTAGCAATTGGGTATATTTTAATTAATTGAAGGACTCGAACTAGGGATCGTGAGTGGTTGAACTCGATAACCAATGTTCCATACAAGATGCTCACTAACATAGATTTATGGCCTAATTTTGTGTTCCGCCACGATCAATGGAAATCGGGTATTGTTAATGCCAAAAATCGTCCAAAAGGATAACTTAAGGTTGATTGTGGAGCTTAACAACTAAAGAATGAAATCGTTCGACAAAACTGTGCGACAAAGACAAAAAGTAAAGAGGAGACGAAAGAATTTTGGTGACGCGGGAAAAACCTCAACGAGGAAAAAACCCGCGGACGACAGTGATGGTCGTCGCTGCACTATGGTCGCCAAACAGGGGCGACGTCCTTGTGTTTCAAATGTCGAGAGTCCAGATGATGATAACACAAACGATTACAGTTGAAAAATGAAAGGAAATTAAACTAAAAAAAGCGTGAGGCGTGTATAAAATAATGCGTCGCGCGTCGTCTGTTCGAGAGAGAATGCTTCTTCCTTTAAAAGCTTTCAATATGTTGTAGGTGTTTCGGGAGTTCAGATGTGTGCAAAATGATGTTGAGCCTTCGTTTATATAGCCCTTGCAGCTTTGAATGATCCCATAAAAGTAGTATAACGGTCGTAACGGCTGTAGAGAATTAATACTCATAATGATCTTCGTCGGTTATAGCTGTTGGTCATTAATGGCGTTGATCCTGCATTAAACAGAGAAATCATAACAGTTGTGTAATTCGTTAGTTTGGTCGAGGTCGTAAGGTATCTTACGACGGTCGTGTGAGTTAGACGACGTCATGGTCGAGTGTCATAAGTAGCCCTCGACCCGAACTTAGGTTTGACTTATAAAGTGTGTGTGATTTTCTCTTAACATGTCGTATAAGAGATATTTTTTCCTTTTTCTGGTCGTGGTCGAGACTGGTGAATTTTTTACCCAAACAGTTTGCCCCTAAAATTTAAAAATAGAGTGGCAAATTCAAATTTCGAATTTTTAAATTTTTGTCAGAAGGACGTCTGGGGTCGTGACACGTGTCGAAAGTCGCTTCAGTTGCCTTAGAACTGGATCGGTCCAATTCCAACTGAATGAGAAGTTGAAAAGAGGATAAGATCGTGACGTCATGCTGACGTGCGATCATGCCTAACAACTGTGAATGACAGGTGTCAACGATCTGTCGAGCTTTCGAAAAGGTGTGGCCACGTGTTGATCATCGAGCGACTCGATCTGACACGATCGATTACATAAATAGAGGTCTTTGGTGGATCTTTTCCAGTTTACGCTTTCAGAAACCTATAGAGCTATTTCCTTCTTTGATCCTTGCTATCTTTAAGCAGATCCATCTCAAAATCGGCAAAATCTCGAGTCGATTTAGAGTTTTTCGAGGATTAGAGCGCTATTTAAGGTACGATTTCTCATCCCTTTTATGCGTCGCAAGTCCATTGCTAGAAAGCCTAGGAAGAACTGGGATCTTTTTGCCTTTTCAGACTTACAAATTTGGCTCACAGGATTAGCAATGTCAACCGAGCCTGCGAGTTCCATTCGAGATCAAGATGATCTCGATTCTCTTAGGAAACTAGCACAAATCCCTGCGGGGATTGCACTGATTAGGGCTGGCCAGATTCGACCAGAGATGTGCCCAGACGGGTTCTTCGTGATATACGAGTACCCGTTCAAAATAGGTTTTCAATGGCCATATTCGCCTTTAGCCAAGGCGTTTATGTGTGAGTTTGATCTTTCGCCGGGGCAGTTGATGCCGCAATTCTGGAGCGTCATACAAGTCGTCGAGCGACTTACCAAGGACTGGGCGTCGCCCATGAACGTGGGCGATTCTCTTGCGGTCTACCAGGTCAAAATGGACAGGTATCGTCGCTGTTTGGGCAAAATTTCACCAGTCTCAACCACGACCAAGGTAAGGAAAACACTTATTCCCTTTTGCTACAGTAAGGTAAAATCATAGTACTTTATCTCCTGATTAAAGTCGAACTCGAAAGTTATTTACCTCACGACACTCGACCATGACGTCGTCTGGTTCATATGACCGTCGCGTAGGACCATTCGACCTCGACCGACTAACGTGCAATATGACTGTTACGTTTGTTCAGTGTTTAATGCGGGAATTAATACATATAGATATCTTCCAATTTCAACCATTGGTCAGACAGCAGATATCTTCACCAAAGCTCATCTTCCGGAGCGTTTTCGGGCTATAGTTTCCAAACTCAACTTGGCTCATTCTTCCCCATTTGAGTTTGAGGGGGGGGGGGTATTAGAGTTATATTTGTATATATGAATAGTACAAGGGCTAGTCTGTAATTATTGTAACTTAGGCTGTATAAATAGATCTCTTCTCTTTCATAATTAGGTTAATCAATCTCTTGTAATTCTCTCTTCAATATATGAAAAGCCGCTGACCTTTGTCAGGATCGAATCTTAACAAGATAATTAACACTTAGAATTCAGAATTAAAGAATCTGCGGAAAAGAACTTTAATTCTCACAATCAAGAACAATGTAACAGAAAATTCACCACTTTGTATATTCACTAAATCGACTCACAACATTAACAACCAAACCTCAATCTTGTTGAACAGGCTCAACAAGACGACTTCTACTTCTCTAGAAATAGGGTTCTTACACCTTGAGGTTAATTCTCTCTGAAAACGATATCGAATTCTTTTTCACACGTATCTCATGTGTATTAACTCGTCTCTATCTTTTTTCTAATAGCTATCTATCAATACTATTTATACAAAAATAATTACAAGATAACTATCAAAAAGTAACTTGATCTTCTAAATCTTCGTTAAACATATCTTGATCAATTCCTTTTTTGTCTCCAAAAGTATCGCATACCAATCTTAACAAACTCAGCAGTATTAACCTTCATTCTTCATGAGCAGTACTAACAATCTCCAGCAGTATTAAGTCACGAGCAGTACTAACAGATATTCGATATGCACCAGCAGTACTAACCTTGACTTGCAGTAGTAACTTTGACAAGCAGTATTAACCTCACATAAGCAGCATTAATAATATTCCAGCAGTAGTAATATACCAGCAGTATTAACTTTGTTCAGGCAGCATTAACCATGTACCAGCAGTAGTAACTTTGTTCTGGCAGCACTAACATTGAACTAGCAGTACTAACCTTGAACTGGCAGTAGTAATGTTGTTCTGGCAGTACTAACCATACTTAGCATATCTTCAGTTCCCAACAATCTCCCCCTAACTTGACTTTTCAGGATGAGAAGTTAAGTTCTTCAGATGATGCTTCCAAAACCTAGTCATCAACGCATAAATTTGGATCCAATCCCAGACTTTGATTGAGAATCCTTTTTACAAGGTATCTTGCCATTTTAGAGTCTTTGTCACTTACCAACTTAGCATGCAGCATTCCTTTCAACTTTTTCATGTTGTGCTTGTATACAACATCCACCAAATAATATTCATGAAATGTATTGTCAAGAGAGATGACATACACTCCACAATTCTCAATGAGCATCCAGTTGGTAATGACTTGAAAATTCCTTGCCATCAAATGCTGAACTGCTTCTGGTTTGAACATTAAGCACAAGTATTCAAGAACCATCTTTGTGATAGACATACCTTGCTCTGTCAGCATGTTTCCATATAGCCTCATTCCTACCTTGAACATCTCTTCCAGGTCAGATCTAGAGCATGTTCTGATAAGTTTTCCCCAAGTAGGACAAACTTCAAACTTTCCATCTGCCCTTTTGATTCTGATGAACTCCTTTCTTCCATCTTTCAATGTGTCCCAGAAGATGATCTCAGGAGGCATGGAAGACAATGGTGTAGTCTTGATTGGATTAGTATCAACCACAGTAATATACAAATCACATTGAGCATTTGATTGTGATTGTACATTGCTTGGTTGACCTGATGAAGTTGCCACTTCTTCTTCAGCAACTTTTGGATTAGATTTCTCTTTAACTGCTTCCACCTGTGCTTCTTCTACAGTTGGATCCACCCTTGGCTTCTTTATATCTTTCTTCTTTGAGGCTATTGACTTTGTTCTTGGCCTCTTTGTTCTTTTGAAAGATTTAACAGCTTCAGGAGTGGTTTCAGTTGTTTCTTCTTTGTGGCTCTTAGCAGCACTAACAGTTTCTGCTGCCTTTTGTTTTTCAGCAGCATTATCTGTTTCTACTTCTTTTGCAACCTCAGCAGCAGTAACCGTTTCTGCTGCTGGTTCTGTTTCTGCTTCCTTTGTAAGATCAGCAGCAGTAACGGTTTCTGCTGCTGTTTCTGTTTCTGCTTCCTTTGTAAGATCAGCAGCAGTAACGGTTTCTGCTGCTGTTTCTGTTTCTGCTTCCTTTGTACTATCTGCAGCCTCCTCAGTCTCCCCCTCAACCTTATACTCATACTCCCCCTCAATGTTTGCATCCTCCATGTTTAGATCTGAGTCTGACTCCCCCTTTTTGGAAGCATCATTGGTAGGGTTTCTTCTCCTAAGGACAAACTGAGCTTTCTTCTTTCTGTGCATCAACTTAGTGATCATCTTCCTTTGCTTCTCAAGCTGTGAGTTTTGATAGAGGACCACTTTCTTGAGTTCATCAATCTCCTTTTTCTGATCCATGACCTCAATGTTGATATTTGCAATAGTTTCCATCAATTCCTCGTACGTATATCTATCCTCACCCTGTTTAGGAGTTTTTACCTCCCTTAAAGGATCATTGGAAGTTTTAGCAGGTGTCTCTTGCCTAGCAAAAGCACTACCTACCCCCTTGGTTTCTTGGCACCTAGGACCTCTGGATGATTTCTCACCCTGAGTTGCCGTGAGGAAGGGCTTAGTTATTTTACCACTGGCCTTCTCTTTGCTAGCAGAAGTAGTGGCAGCCTTGCGACTCACATGCTCAACCTTCTCCTTAGTGAGCACCTTCTTGGGGTTGGGAGACACCCATGTGGTTTCCCTTTCGATATTCTCCATTGGAGAATGCTCCAACAGAGGGCTTAAAGGCTTCGGGCTCTTAGGAGATACATCAAGGGAAGGAACCTTGTGTACCTTTCTTCTTTCAAACTTTTTGGTTATTGTGGGAGTGGGTCGTTCAAGAATGGACTGAGGGATTTCTTTTGTGATGGAAGGTTGGGATTGGTCATCAGTGGGTGTGTCTAATGAGGGCCTTGACCCTGATTCCATACCTTCAGGTGTGTGGGACACAGCCATCATTGTAGAGAACAATGGTGTGTCAACTCCTTCCGAGTCCCTAGGAAGTCTTTTCATATTTGGAAAAACCTTCCCTTTAGGGGATTTTGGCACATATACCTCATCAAATTGAGGCATATCCGTCAATTCCTTGGTAATTACTTCCTGAACAAACCTTGGATACATATAGAAACGCTTTTTGGATTCCAGGTTTGCCACAAGATCATTGAAAATCATTTGAGAAAAATTAAACTTCCTGTTAGTGGCTAAGCAGACTAGAGCATAAGCAATAGTACTGCTGAACTCACTCCATCCAGTAGTTTTCTTTGAAATACAATGCATTAGGGTATGAACAAAGAATCTCCATTGAGTAAAAAACTTTGACTTGTAGAATTTAAAAACTCCAATGGGACCTTCATACCCCATTCTTTGTAAAGTTGAGAAGAGTTCTTCATTGGGAATAGAAGATATACCTGAGGCATCATCTAGTCGAAGAGTGATGCGAATGAGTTCTTCTGAAACTTTCAAGGGTTTGTCACATACCCTTGTTTGAATGACTTTATGCCCATCTTTGGATTCCACGGTGGCATTGGCCCAGAATTGCGTCTGATGCTCGATGTAGATAGTCGGATTCACCGTTAGGGCATAAGAAATATGAGTGGATTTGAGAAAATCCACAATTTCATGAAATCCTTCGGCCTGCTTCGGCTTCTGAAGCATTGCAATCTCATTATGCTCGTCGACAAACTCCATAATCGTTGTGCTTCCTGAGGATTTGTAAAGAAAACACAGAGATTCTAGGGAGAAGGGGTTAGAACGAGAGAGAAGAAGTTAATGCGAAGAGTCGTTATGAACTTTGGCGGGCAAACAGGGGTATTTATAGCAGTATTTGCCCTAGATTTTCAAAAGCAGTATTAACGACATAAGCAGTATTAACGACTGAGCAGTATTAACTACACAAGCAGTATTAACTACTGAAGCAGTATTAACGACTGAGCAGTATTAACTACACAAGCAGTATTAACTGCTAAGCAGTATTAACTGTGCACTAGCAGTATTAACTACTGAGCAGTATTAACTGCAAAGCAGTATTAACTACTGAGCAGTATTAACTACTCATTGGCAGTAGAAAATATGTAATAGCAGTAGAAACTCTGCACTGGCAGTAGTAACTCTGCACTAGCAGTAGTAACTCTGCACTAGCAGTAGTAACTCTGCATTAGCAGTAGTAACTCTGCACTGGCAGTAGTAACTATACTTGCACTTTGCAGCATTTGTCAAATCCTCAAATGTCATCTTACCTTCTGACACATCACCTTTACCACTTATCTTACATCCTGCAAGATTATTCCCAAAAGCAACATGTCCTCCATCAATTCTTTTGAAATTCTTGAGGCAAGACATGTTACCTGTCATGTGCCAGGAGCAACCACTATCAACATGCCAGATGCTCTTTCCCTTGAGCTGTTGGTTGCCCTGCACATCTGATAAATCAGTTAGTTTTTATTGGGAACCCAAGCCGAAGTGGTCTTGGGTCTCCCTTGCTCATCAAAGTACTTGCACTTGGTTTTGATGAGATTTTCAACCTTAGGTACTGCAGTACTGGAGTACTTTGTCAATATGATTGGTTTAGCAGTACTAGAAGCAGTATTAACCTTAGAAGTACTAACAGTGCTAGCAGTACTAACACTGGGAGCAGCAGTATTGTTAGCAGCACTATCAGTACTAGCAGCAGTATCAGCAGTACTAACAGAGTTAGCAGTATTAACAGAGTAAACACTGCTAGGAGCAGTATTAACAGAGTTAACACTGCTAGCAGCAGTACTATCTGAATAGGAAGTACTAACAGTGTTAGCAGCACTAATACTTCTAACAGCACTAACTTTTGAAGAATTACTAGCAGTATTAACACTGCTAGCAGCACTAACTCTTGAGGAAGTACTAACAGTGTTAGCAGTACTAACACTGCTAGCAGCAGTATTATGTTTAGTGCCTTTTGTAACCCACATTGTAACACATTCCTTTTCAGGCTTTTTCTTCATGTGGCTTTTGGATTTAGCTTGTTTCTTAGCCACATGGTTCCTTGCAGGCTTCCTATAACCATTGGATTTATAAAAAGGTCTTTGAAAATTCATCCTTTGGTTAATAGGATTGAAATAATAGTGTTTGGCAAGATGATTCAATCTGCCACAGATGAAACAAGGTTTTGGTCTGTTAATCCTTTGCAGATCAACTCCTTGCTTTTGTGCCCACTGGTTATTCCAATTTCTTTGATTTCCCCTCCTTTTATCATGTTTTTGGGGCTTATTCTCTTGAGATTTCTTGCAAGAACAATGTTCACAAGTTTTAGAGTTCACAACAGTGGTCTGTGTATAATGAACTCCCTTTCCCTTGTCAGTCCTTTTCATCTCATTGTTCTTAACACATGGACTTTCACATTCCTCATCAGATCCTACTTTGTCAGTCTCATCCTCAACAACTACTTTATCTAATGGATCTACTTCAGTGGCTCCTTTAGGTAAGTCCTTCCTATCCTTGGTTTCTAATAGGTCTGACTTAGGAGGGATGTAGTTGTTGTTATAGGGTGGGGGTGTGGCATTGTACCCTATTCCTGGTTTCAACTTACTATGGATTTGAGAGTTGATTATGTTGTCCATGACTTTGGAGGCACAAGTAAACTTTTCTACATCAAGTTTAACTTTCTCAAGCTCTCCTTTTAGTTTCTCACACTCTTCCCTAGACTCTTTTAGTTGGAACTCCAGACCACCCTTTTCCCACTTCCAGTAGTTTGTATCATATGAGTGTTGAAGTTCATTGGCTTGAAAAGCCTTAATTTGTTCTTCAAACCTCTCAACAATCAATACATAATCTCTTATGTCCTTTTCTAATCTCTTAAGGTCATCACACATTCCCTGATTGTGATCTCTATACCTTTTAACAGTGTCTATACAAGATTGAGAACAGAGATTAGATTTTACCTCTGTAGGAATATCTGAGACTTCTGCCATGAGTGCATGATTCTGTATTGCCTCTTCTGCTTGATCACTCCAATCAAAAGTACTGTTTGATTCAATAGAATTTTCCATAATGACTGTAGAATTCTAAGAAACACTTGCTCTGATACCACTTGTCAGGATCGAATCTTAACAAGATTATTAACACTTAGAATTCAGAATTAAAGAATCTGCGGAAAAGAACTTTAATTCTCACAATCAAGAACAATGTAACAGAAAATTCACCACTTTGTATATTCACTAAATCGACTCACAACATTAACAACCAAACCTCAATCTTGTTGAACAGACTCAACAAGACGACTTCTACTTCTCTAGAAATAGGGTTCTTACACCTTGAGGTTAATTCTCTCTGAAAACGATATCGAATTCTTTTTCACACGTATCTCATGTGTATTAACTCGTCTCTATCTTTTTTCTAATAGCTATCTATCAATACTATTTATACAAAAATTATTACAAGATAACTATCAAAAAGTAACTTGATCTTCTAAATCTTCGTTAAACATATCTTGATCAATTCCTTCTTTGTCTCCAAAAGTATCGCATACCAATCTTAACAAACTCAGCAGTATTAACCTTCATTCTTCATGAGCAGTACTAACAATCTCCAGCAGTATTAAGTCACGAGCAGTACTAACAGATATTCGATATGCACCAGCAGTACTAACCTTGACTTGCAGTAGTAACTTTGACAAGCAGTATTAACCTCACATAAGCAGCATTAATAATATTCCAGCAGTAGTAATATACCAGCAGTATTAACTTTGTTCAGGCAGCATTAACCATGTACCAGCAGTAGTAACTTTGTTCTGGCAGCACTAACATTGAACTAGCAGTACTAACCTTGAACTGGCAGTAGTAATGTTGTTCTGGCAGTACTAACCATACTTAGCATATCTTCAGTTCCCAACAACCTTCAACACCATCTCTCTGTTCTTGATTCATCGATTGATTCACGCATCTTTTCTAACATTATCTTAATGTGCATCCAAGAGTGGAGATCTCTTTTTACCATTCTCATCATAACTTTCATTCTTACAATAACCCACCCCTTAGGATATAATACATACAGATTAGTTACCATGCTTAACATTTATCTGAAAGACTTAAAAGAACTCTTATTTAAATATAATTCTTGCCATTGCCATAATATTGAAATTGGATTTGTCACAAGAACACTTGCCAGAAGTTATGGTTTCTAACTTTCTACTCTGTAAATCATTGGTTGAATGTGATGTCAACTCAATAATTCCTCACTTCCACGTTCAATATGAACTTGCATAACAAATTTTGATTGAAATTACATCTTGATATATTAAACAAAAAATAATATATTTAAGTATATAATTTTAAATGGGATTTTAATTAAATCTTTAACATTCTTATGAATATGGAATCATTTTTCTTTAATATGTAGATGTTAGGAATTAAATTAAAATCTCATTTAAAACTAAAAAGGATTTGGCATACTAGGGGCGGATCCAGGAAATTTTTCATACGGTGACATCATATAATATGGACAAAAAATAATTATAAAAGCACCGTTTTTATCGACGTGTTCTTTTTACCGGCGCTTAATATTGTCTGATGTGTTTTTAGCCTAATTCCACCATTTCGAGTGACTTTTGAAACTTTTTGCTTGATTTCGGAAGATTTTTAAGTTTCTTTATCGATTTTGAGGAATTTTTTTATTTTTTTTTGTTGATTTCAAGAGTTTTTTTTTGTTGATTACCAGGTGGAGTTGCACCTTCTTGAAGTTTCCAAAATAAAGTTTTGTCAAGGTGAAACTGCCTCTCTAGGTTTGGTCTTATTTGAAAGGTGTTCTTAATGCTAGTTTTGTTCAAGATAGTATGTCTGCTTTCACTAAGACCTGGTTGCAAGGCAGTTCTATCAAATCTAAAATGTGATTTTTAGGGTAGTTTTATCTTCTCTATTTGCTGGGAGAATAATACAGTAGCACCTTCCAAAACAACACGATTACATATTTTACGTACCTAAAATTTTTTACCCTTCACCGGAACAATAATATGGTGACACGTGGTTTACATCGGTTATTAATTTAACTGTGTATGTCTATTATTCTCATAACTATTTTATTTTTATTGCTTTTGAATAAAAAATTTGATAAAACATACGAGTTGGGCAATGATCGAAACATGATGTGCCATGTTTATACCAGGATTTTTATGTCCTCTTTTTTATATAAATAAATAAATAACCAATATATTGAATAGGGAAATTAATTAAAATACCCCAACATTGAAAGTGACTTACCAAAGTACCTCAAAAAATTTACTTCTTACCGAAATGCCCTCTTTTTCCGCGATAGGATCCCGCGATAGCGGGCAGGGACTGAAAGTGTAAAATTTTGCAAGATTATTTACACTTTCAGTCCCTATCGCGGGCCATCGCGGGCCTTGATCGTAGGGGCCAGGGACTGAAAGTGTAAATATTTCTTGCAAAAAATTTCACAATTGGTCCCTGCCCGCGATCGCGGGATCCTATCGTGGAAAAAGAGGGCATTTCGGTAAGATTTTATTTTTGAGTACTTTGGTAAGTGACTTTCAATCTTGGGTATTTTAATTAATTTCCCTATTGAATATGTTAAAAAAAAACCTATAATACTAAAATAATAATCTAACTATTCTAAACATTACAAGCTATGAGGTTGTAAAGAAATGAATACATTAATACCCTATAAGATAAACAGATTAGATCAGACCTTGTTTAGATATTTTTATGTGCAACAGTAAGACCCACTCAATTGACAAAAAGTGTTCTATCTTTGTATTACATGTTGACACTGTTCTAAAAAAATTCGTCATACAGTCACCATGGCACGTCATGACACCAAGGCTTCTGTCTCACGTCAGGTTAAGTCCATGGCACGTCATGACTTAATGCGCAGTTTTCATAATAATACAATATTTGATTTTTCTTTATGTTTGTAAATGTCTTATTTGCAAGTTTTTAATATATATATATATATATATATATGAGTAAATTACGTTTTTCGTCCATGTGGTTTGCTAAAAATTGCGGATTTCATACCTATGGTTTCAAAATTTCGCTTTTCGTCCCTATGGTTTGCAATTCATTTCTATTTTGGTCCCTAAGTCCAAAATACTACTTTTAAGTATGAAGAACTAAAATAGAAAAGTATTACAAACCATAGGGATGAAAATAGCAATAGAATTTAAACCAGGACAAAAAATGTGATGAATTATAAACCATAGGGATGAAAATCACAATTTTAAAAGCATAAGGACGTAAATAGAAATTTTCAACAAACCACAGTGACTAAAAATGTAATTTACTATATATATATATATATATATATAGAGGTGGGTTCAAACGAGAACAATAACTATTTACGAGAACTACGAGAATGGCCGCCCATGTACAAAATCACTGGTGATTCACGTACAAAATCAATGTTGATGCGCGCGACTTGCCAAACCGCGGCCCAAACCGCGCGTGTCCCAGAATTTTAATCACAAGTGATTTTGTACATGGTCGGTCGTTCTCGTAGTTCTCGTAAATAGTTATCGTTCTCGTTTGAACCTACCTCATATATATATATATATATATATATATATATATATAGGGGTTAAATCATGTGAGAACCACAAATATGTTATAAACCGTGAGAACCGATATAAAAAATATTTTTTTACATGAAATTTTTTCATCAAAGGCTAGGATTTATTATATTCTACTTCAAATATATGTGTTTCATAATATGATAGTTTCACATGGATTTGTTTCACCATATGAATATTTTTTACGAATATTTTTCATTTCACTAGATGAAACAAAATTCGTTTTTCACATGTAAACTTATCATATGGTGAACACAAACATATGTGTAACAATATCTTAAATCATAGGTTTTGATGAAAAAAAAATCATGTAAACAAAAAATTTTACATTGGTTCTCACGGGTTTATAACCTATTTGTGGTTTTCATTTGATTATCGTCGTTATATATATATATATATATATATATATATATATATATATATATATAACCTAATTTCACTTGCTTATTACTATTGACTTATTGAGTAACATTACAAAGCATATGTTTTTATATAATATTATATATGATTTAGAAATTTGACGCCATAAGTCACGTCTTGAAAACGTCATGACTTCGTCGTGGCTCCTAAGACTTGAGTCTTGACCTTGTCGCCACGCCATTTAAAACCTTGCATGTTGGTATGTTTTTATCGTCTATTTTAGTTGAAACTTTTTATTATTCGATTAATATTATTACCATTTTTCAGTAAAAGGAATATCATCAAGCAAGAAAACATTATGCTTCATTTGCCAATAACATTTCTACCATCTTTCATCAAAACGTTCACGTAGACCCACCAAAGTATGAAAGTGAGGATCTTTTGGGAATCGTATAATTAAACTTGGAACAAATTTTATCTTACACTAGTGTGTGGCACCGCGCTCGCGCGATGGCGAGAAAGTTCTATAAGCACCACAAATTTATAATATGAAATTAAATAAGTTTATTTCAATTCTTTTCAAAAAGTAGTAGTCATTTTCCATTAAACACTTGAATCATTATGAGATTTGAGTCTTAATCAAATCGTGAAACGTTGTATCTTGTTTATCCCACATTGGTGAGAAGATGACGAAATGGAATAATGATGTGATTATTTAAAAGAAGGTACAAAAAGAAGGTTCTTATAAGAACCTCCATTGGAGATGCTCTTAATTGTAATGCAATATATACTATATATTCAGCATGAAGAAAATTTGCAACTAAAATTAACTCTTTAATCCAAAAGGGATTAAAATAAATCATAAGTCATGTAAAAAAAGTTGGCATTATTTTTCTTTTATAATCAACTTCATGTTCCAACATTTCAACTTTTTATCAATGTAGGATAGCCAAAGTAAACCACAATTCAATATTTGAGAAATCTCAATCCACATTGTGCCATGTCATTTTTCATGGTTTTTGCTTTTATATATATAAAGATATCTTTTATCAAACACTTATCAGGTAAGTGTTTAGCGGTAAAAGCCATCACTTTCATATATCTTATGGGGTAATATTCCAGACCATCAAAATGGATTGATAGAAAGCGTTTATAACCTGGTAAACGTTTACCAGGTAAGAATCATCACCCCCACTCACCGATAATTAAAGCATGTGAGATTCTCGGTCGTTATTATGTTCACCCATTAAAGTAATTTAACCGATAAACACTGATAAGTGATAAAGTAACTGTTTAATAAACTGCCCCTTAGATTATTAAATTATTCGTATTTATCACTCTTTTATTGCCCGTAAACATTTAATTACACATTTTATGACTTTTAAATTATTTATTTCTTTTCTTTATGATTAAACTTATCTGTCTAACTTATTTTACTCGTATATGTAATTTAAAGAATATAACCTAAGTTAACCCATTCTATTTAGATATTTTTAACTCGTCACATCTACTTTGCAACGAAAATAGCATATAGATAAAACAACTGTATTAATTAAGTCAGCTTGATAATATATTATGTATGGAGTAACAACTAAAAAAACAACTGGTGACCAAAACTGCAATAAATTCCAAATAGATAGAAAGGAATTGAGAAAAAGTGTATACCATAGGGACAAAAACTGTAAAATTCACTCTTACTTTTATGTTCTTTCTTTTCTTCATGATTATGTTCTTTTTGTTGAGCTAAAGAATAAAGGGAAAACAACAAATGGAAAACTCAATCAAATCAAACTTTGTGTCTTCTGTCATTCTTCACATCAACAAATCCTCAATTTTCCAAAATATTTTCTTTAAATTTTAGTAACGAAAAGTTTGATTAATTTTAGTAACGAAAAGTTATATTTATTATTATTTTCATACTTAGGGTCTTTTACTGGTAAAATTCAACATTATCATTTATTTATCGGGTAAGATTTTAGTCTACCGAAACGATATCGTATGCAACAATTTTCTCAAGCCAACCGTACTAGATATTGTCCGTTTTGTCCACCCACTTGGACTTACGGTTTTAAAACGCATCTGATAAATAAAGTATTAAGTCCCTTATAAGACAATTTTTGTTCTCATCCCCAACCAATGTGGGATCTTACATAAGCGGTAACCATGGTAAGAGTCTTCTCTCTCGCTCACCGAGTAAGACTATCGATCCATGCCTTAGCTCTTATCGGGTAAGATTTTTGGTCTTTATATTCTTCTGATAAGGTAATGTGCATTGGTAAGTGTTTGGTAAACGACCTATTAGTCTTTAAAAGTAGTTGTTTTTTTCATCACCATGATTTCTGATTTAGTTCGCTTTTCATCTCTGATGCTAATTCCGTTAGAAAAATCCCAGAAGTCGGTGATAATTTAGTCTGCTTGTATTTTATTTGATCGGGTTGAAGCTATTTGAAAAACCTAACTCCATGAAACCCAACCAAAACCAAAGTACAACACAACCCCACCCAAACCGTACGGGCTAGGTTGGGTTATTTGGGTTGATATTTTGGCACATCAAAGTATCGTATATTGGTTATCTTGAATATGTTGCTTTCTCTACTCTTGATACAACTTATCAATACTTCTTCTTAAGTACGTAGATCACTTCCACTACTTTTTTAATTTGCATTATATATATATATATATATATATATGTATATATATATAGAAGGGTTTAAATGAGAACTCCTGTTATTTACGAAAACACGAGAACAATCTCTAAACCAAACAATGTGATTTAACTAACAGTTTAAGAGGATATAAGGGATTTTTTAAATTTAGGTTAACATTAAACATTTTTTATTACATTAAATACGATGAAGGGTAAAATTGGAAATCTAACTTCTAAAATTCAAATAAGACGGTCATTTTTTCCGATCACTTTTTTTTCAAAGTCGGGCACAATATTTTTTCAATGTTCGAGTTCGAGCTCGATGCTCGTTTTTTAGAATGAGTTCGAATTCGAGATCGATTAACTCGTTTATGTACTCAAGATCGATGATTTTTATATTTTGAATATATAATTTGTAAAACATATAAATATGTCGGGCTCGAAAAAGTGTATGCTCGAATGTCTCGGCTCGGCTCGGCTTGACTCATAATTTACTCTAATCACAATTTAAGTTCTTATATTTATGAAAATGTTTTATTTTATGACATATCTAGCAATTGTTGGATACTTTTCATTTGAAACATTTCACACATGAAATGAAAGTGATGAAACCTAAACTAGAAAAACAACCCATTTAGTAAAGTCGCAATGGGCTTTAAATGAATGATCATGTGATACTTGTTGGGCTGTAAAATGTCATTGGGCCTAGGGGTCCTTTTGGTTTCTGGCAGTTGATTTCAGTTACATGCCATATGTATATATAGAGATGGCCAAATGGGCCCGGTTCCGAAAAGCCCGAAGGGGCCCGAAGCCCAGTCCGCCCAAAGCCCGGGCCCGGCTCGGCCCGATTGAAGCCCGGCCCCAGCCCGACAGGCCTTACCGGGCCCTGATTTCAGCCAAAATTCAGGTCCCGGCCCGGCCCGCCAATATATCCGTTTTTTCAAAAAAAATAGCCGTTTATATAGCCGTTGGGATCGATTTGTAGCTGGTTTTTTTGGTTTTTTTTGCATTCTAAACACTATAAATAGGTAGTTGTTGCATGAGGTTTGATACCAACTTACAAAAACACAAAAAACGCAATTCTCGCTTACAATTCTCGATTTCTCGCTTACAATTCTCGATTTCTCGTGTTCATTTCTCGTAACTTCTCGTTCTTTCAATTTTTCGATCATTCAATCAAAATGGCCGGCGGTAGTTCATCAAACGATCAAATTAGAGAAGTTATTGTCGAACACGAACGAAAATCCGAAGTTTGGAATGATTTCAATATGGTGGTTCTCACCGACGGGAAAAGAAATGCACGATGCAAAAGGTGTGGAGCTCTCCTTGCGATCTCGGGAAACTCGACCTTAAAGAGGCATACCGATAACGCATGCAAGTCACGAGGTGATTCAAGTCAACCCATACTTGACAACCAAGGTCAAATATGGTCGTACGATAACATGTTGGCCCGGGAATTAACAACAAAATGTGTTATTCAAATGGGGTTGCCGTTCGGACATTTCCACAATCTGCATACGACGAAAATGATCCAAAAATATCTACAATCTCGCTACACTCCGGTAAGCCGTCAAACTCTTAGACGTGATGCATTAAAAATGTGGAAAGATGCTAAAAATGAAATGAAAAACACGTTTGAACAAATGTCTCAACGTTTCTTTAACTTGTGATGTGTGGAGCGCACCACACGGATTGCCACATTCTTATATATGTATAACGGCACATTGGATGGAGTCGTGGCAAATGGTCAAATGTATAATAGCGTTTGAAACGTTTGGTTCGCCACATTCGGGTGTACGCCAATTTTCAATTATAAAAAAAACACTTGTTTTTTATAATATTTCAAATAAAATCGTTAGCATTTCATTTGATAACGCTAGTAATAATACAGCATGTGTGGATAAATTAAATGTGTTTTAACCCCTATGTTGGACGGTGAAATATTTCATACACGTTGTGTTGCCCACATTATTAATTTAGTCGTTCAAGACGGTTTAGGAAAATGCAGTGACACACTAAATAAATTTAGACTTGTGTTACGGAGAATTTTTAATAAAGGTAAATCAATGCATGCGTCTTTTAGAAAATATTGCATGGATTGTGGATTTAGAGCTTTGGGACCGGCTCATGATTTGACCGTTCGATGGAATTCGACATATTATATGATCGAAAATTTGCGTGCACAAAGAGTTTATATACATGCATTTTATAATATTCATTACCCACGGAATAGTATTGTAGAGTGGGATTGGGTCGTGCTTGAGGGATTATACGATATTTTTGGTGATTTTAAAAACGCAACAACTTACTTATCCGGTGTTTATTATCCAACAAGCCCTCTAGTTTTAAATCAAATATATATTTTAGCAATGAAAATTAGAGTGTACTAGGAGAGAGACGACAATTGGCCGAATATGATTTCTACAACGAAAGCAAAATTGTTAAAATATTTTAGAAAAATCCCTTTTTCTTTTCTTTGTGCCACGGCATTAAACCTGTGGCTAAAGGTTACCGGTGTTGAGGTTTTAATTACTGGAATAAGTCAAACTTTTGGTTTAGATACGTTAACAAATTCTACTTTTTCAACGAAAAGAAAAACATCCTTTAATAACAAATTTTTAAAATTATTTGAAATTTATAAAGTCCGACATGGGGGCGCACACCAACAACCACTATTTACGTCGGGTGCTTCTAGTAGTGGTCATCGCCAAAACCGGAAAGACTTAATGACCTCTTTAATAAATGAGGTGCAAAATGAATCAAGTAAAAAATCCTGATATGACAGTAATCTCAATGAATTACAAATTTACATGAATACTAATTTCTCTTACTAATTTCTCTTGGAATCAAACAGAGAATTTTGAAGAATTAAACATATTAGCATTTTGGCAAAAAAGAGAACAAGCATTTCCGGTTTTGGCATTAATGGTCCGTGATATACTAACAATCCAAGCTAGTACTGTAGCTTCGGAGTCCGGTTTTTCTCTTAGTGGCAGGATCCTTTCGGCCCGTCGGACAAGATTAAGCCCGGAGTCAGTAGAAGCTTGCGTTTGTTTGAAGGACTACTTGGATAGTCTTGAAAGAATTCAAGACTAAACGGACCTAGAGGCGGAGCTTGAGGGAGTGGAAGCAAATCTCGAAGAAAACGAATATCGTGGCCCACTAAGTACCCCGCCAAGTACCGATTGTGAAAGTAATGTATCACATTACGACGACGACGAGACCGACCCTGAAGAACAACTCGATGTTGATGAACTCGATGATGGAACGACTCTTACTATACTTCGAACGACCGAAACTCTTGCACACTATCCACCATACGAGGACGAGGATTAAAATGATTTTTTCTTTATAATTCAATAAATGTAGTTATTTAAATGTATTTTTCTTTATAATTCAATAAATGTACTTCTTTAAATGTATTTTTATTTATAATTTAATATATATATATATATGAAATTCTAATAGAACGTATTTTTAAGTATGTTTGAGTGACCCAATTAAGTATTTTATAGTGGATACGAATAATATTTATTAAAAATTGTGTGTGTGTATATATATATATATATATTTTTTTAAAAGCCCGGTTTAGGCCCGGTCCCGGCCCGGTCTTTGAAAAGCCTTAACGGGCCCAGTCTTCAACCCCCCAGCCCGGCCCGGCCCGGTCTTTTGAACAGTGTTTAGGCCCGGTCCCGATGAAAGCCCGGTCCGGGCTAGCCCGGCCCGCCCATATGGCCATCTCTATGTATATATATTCGTTTTTAAACGAAAAGAGAACAATTTGGGTTTTTTTTTTGAAAAGCAAATTTATGATACCATTACCATAACAAAACCAATACAAGAGTCACGACCAAAACACAGCAACGAAAAGCAACAGTGCAGAATCATAAAACAAACAACAAACAGCATAAGGTATACAGGCTTAAACAAACGAGGAACTGGGAGCAAAACAGAAAGGCACCGGTTTGCCAGCGATAAACCTGAAACACAATTTGCCCTGCATCTTGCACGAACGGCCCGCAATAAACCTTCCAACTGGCCCTCTAACCACAGCTTAATGAGGTAAGCACCCTCTCAACGAACTGATCGCACACATAGACTTTAAATCGCCTTGCATCTATGATCAAACAGTCCCTGTTCAGATATGATCAAACCTGCAGTTCGGATGCCACCGAGTCCTTTCTAATCCTTCCTCGAGCAGTCTCTCTAACAACAGCTTAACCAAACAGCCTACAGATCTGCAGAAAAACGCAGCAGCCCTGCACCTGATTCGGTAAGCCTACTGTTTAGATTAAATCAAACCTGCTGGATCGATAAGCCACTGTGCCCACTCCAACTTTCTGCTACATCTTCTCGTCACCCACTCAAAGCTTTTCCTTTGAAATTCGAACATGAGATCCACCAATCTTCTTTTTTCCTCCTTGAAAATTACCCGATTTCGGTGATTCCATATTTGATATAGGAAGCACCAAGCCATTTCATCCCAAAGTGATTGCCTGTCATTGCTTCCTATGATTCTATTTAGACTCTCTATCTTTTCTTTGTCGACGTTCCACCACCACGCCACTCCTTCCCAAATCTTTGACGCCTCTTCACATTGGACCAACGCGTGATCACTCGTCTCTATCGCATTCTGTTCAAATACTTAACATCATCTTATTAACAAACTAATACAAAACAATATACAAACACCTTCAAGATATATGAAGATGATGATGAATACAAACCCTAACTAGATACAGTAAACCCTAAAACTAGAACGAGAGAAACGAGAGAAACGAGAGAAAACTTCTAAAATGAAAAACGAGAAAATGATTTGTGTTGCAATAAACTCCGACGACTTCTTCTTTAAATACTCCAGCTCAGAATTACAACTTTAGTCCTCCAAGTTACAGCAAACTTGCTCCGCTAACCTTGTTATTTCACGAGAAGTGAGGCGCCATCCATAAGTATCTTAGTTTCCTAACTTTGGTCCCTGACCATTCAACAAATAACAAACCAACCACCTTAAGTTAGGACAATGTTAAGATTGGTATAAATGGTATAAACCTTACCTTTTAACACCCTCCCTCAATCTTGACATCTGAACAAATCCAATAATTTTAATTTTCCACAAAGATAGTTATGTTGACTTATACCTAGTGACTTAGTAAAAATATATGTTGGATTTTCTGTTGAAGCGACTTTAACAGTTTTCAACATTCCAGAGGTTACTTTGTTTCTCACTTGGTGTACATCAATTTTAATATGTTTTGTCCTTTCATGGAAAACAGGGTTATTCGCGATTTGAATAGTAGACTTGTTATCACAATGTTAATTTACAGGAAGCAAATTTTTAATTTTCAAATCTATCAAAATGCTTAAAACCCAAATAATCTCACAGAGTGCAGAGGCCATTGCCCTGTACTCCGATTCTGCAGAAGAGCGTGAAACAGTAGTCTGTTTCTTGCTCTTCCACGATATCATGCTATTGCCCAAGAAAAGACAATACCCAGTGACTGAGCGTCGTGTCGTGAGACACTTTCCCCAGTCAGCGTCAACATAAACATTTAATTTAAAATCAGTAGAAGCAGAGAAGTTAACTCCTTTACCTGGCGATAGTTTCAAATACCGTAATACTCTAAGAGCTAACTTCAAATGAGACAAACAAGGTGAGTGCATAAACTGACTTAAACAATGTACAACAAATGCAATATATGGTCTAGTAGCCAAAAGATATATTAATCTTCCTACTAGTCTTTGAAAAGCAGTAAAATCCTTTAAGGGAGGATCTTTGGAATCTGAACCCAAAAGAGGTGTTTGGTTTACAGAAACTGAAAGAATTTGATGGAATTGAAATCTCAAATTCCATTGTTTGGTTCAAGGTTTTTCAGTGAATGGAATCTCAAATTCCAACCAATTCCACCAAATATGTATTTAAACATTCCATCCTAAAAACAAAGGTTTTCAAAGGAATGGAATTTGTTATTTTCAAAATTCAAAAATTACCCCAAACCCAACTCTCACCTTTGAAGAAACAGCTTCCAAACCACCATCATTTCGCATGCCGGAAAATCCACCACCCTGCAGTTCCTCTTTGATTTTGATTCGGAAAGTTTCAGTACTCAAAACGATGATAAAACGATTCAGATCAGGAAGTCGATCGATGGAACAGATCAGGGTTTGAGAAGCAAACAGAGAGTAGCGATGGAGCAAACAAAGAGCAACGATCGGGGTGTTCGATGGGAGAGAGGAGAAAACAGAGAGCAAGTTGTTCGATAGACAACAGAAAATCATAGAATTCACAAAAGGGTAATTAATAATAATTTTATTAAAGTATTTAATGACTATTTTATTAAAGCATTTTTTGTTTAAAAAAAATTAAAATTAACAAAAGGGTAGTTTGGTCATTTAGTCAAATTTCATTCCAATTCCAAAACTACATTCTGTGAACCAAACAGACAGATTCCAATTCCTTTAACAGATTCCATTCCAATTATGTCAACCAAACAGCTGGTCAAACCTGACAACATTCCATTCCAATTCCTCCAAAGTCAAATTCCTTTGACATATTTCATTTCATCTAAAAACATTCTGCGAACCAAACGCCCCCAAAGAGTCCGTGACAATTAAGTTCATATCATTGGTGTACCTATAGGTTTAACACCTAGATAACCAAAATCACTTAATAATTCCAAACAGTATTTTCTTTGAGACATACAAATTCCTTTTTCAGTCCTCAAAATTTCTATTCCCAAATTTTTTTTTAACTCACCCAAATCTTTTATTTTAAAACTAGACTGTAAATGATCTTTGACTTTCTTTATTTCAGATAAATCATTTCCAGTAAGAACAATGTCATCAACATAAACTAAAAGAATTAAAAACACAGAATTAACACTTTTAGTAAACAGTGAATAATCACTAGAACATTGCACAAAACCATTTTCAACTAGACAGGAAGACAATTTTTCATACCACTGCCGTGGAGCCTGTTTTAAACCATAGAGAGATTTTACTAGTTTACACACTCTTTGATCATTTGGTGTAAAGTATCCTGGAGGTAACGACATATACACTTCTTCAGTAAGATCGCCATAAAGAAATGCATTGTTTATATCTAGTTGGCACAATGGCCACTGATTTTGAACGGCCAAAGCAATAACACAACGGACTGTTACCATTTTAACTACTGGAGAAAAAGTCTCCTCATAATCTAAACCTTCCCTTTGGGAATAGCCCTTTGCAACTAACCTGGCCTTATATCTCTCTATTTCTCCACTAGACTTGTATTTTATTTTGTAAACCCATCGACACCCAATAGGTTTACGGCCAGGAGGCAATTCTGTTAGAACCCATGTATTATTCCTATACAGAGCCTCCATCTTGCCATTCATTGCAATGATCCAATTTTCGTCCTTACTAGCCTCATAAAAAGTTTCAGGTTCTACAGCCTTATTTAAGGTCGAAACAAAACAAAAGTTTTCCTGACTAAGACTAGCATAGTTGACTACTTTTTCAAGACCATATTTTACTTTACCCTCAACTATATAGTCACTGAATCGTCGTGGCAAGTTTGAAGGACGACTAGATTTCCTAACTAGAGTTGTATTTGGCTCAAAAGAATTACCCTTAGAAGGGGAACTCAAGTTTTCATCATGATGTTGAACACGTAAGGGACTAAACTCAGCCTCCCCATGATCATTGGCAATCACACTAGTACTGCCAGGATCAACAGATCCGGTAGCTCTATTCGTAGAAGGATTATTAGTACTACCAGAATTACTTCTGGTAGCCCTATCATGATCACCCAAATGATCATGGTTGCTATTATTATTTTCAGAAGTATTAACATTTGAACTTTCTTGAGCACTCCCCCTACTATCATCATCGGGTGGATCAAGATTGAAATTATTAGTTTGAACAAAAATGGAATCGGAAAATTTTAAAGTATTCAAATCACTAGAACCAGAATCTTGTTTGGTTGCACACATTTTAAATGGAAAAATAGTTTCGTAAAACTTTACATCTCTAGAAACAATTACTTGTTTTGAATCAAGGCTATATAATCTATATCCTTTCTTGGAATTAGAATAGCCAAGCAAAACGCATTTTTCACTTCTAGAAGAAAATTTATCAGTATTATTTTGTTTAATAGCAAAACATAAACATCCATTTTCTTAAATGGGTTAAAACAGGTGCAAATCCATATACAAGATCGTAAGGAGACTTCCCATTAAGAACTGAAGAAGGAGTTCTATTTATGAGATATGTGGCAGTGAGAATACACTCACTCCACATGTTTAATGGGACTTCTCCTTGAAACATGAGTGCCCTAGCAACGTTGAGTAAATGACGATGTTTGTGTTCTACAACCCCATTCTGTTGAGGTGTGTATACGCAAGACGTTTGATGAATGGTTCCCTTTTTTCTAAAAAACTCACCTAACATGTTATTTACAAATTCAGATCCATTATCACTTCTGAACACCTTTACATGTTTTCCAAATTGAGTAATCAGCAAGCTGTGAAAAGCCACAACATTGTCATAAACTTCATTTTTATGTTTTAACAAATAAACCCACACTGAGCGAGTAAAGTCATCAACTATAGTTAAGAAATACTTGTACCCTTCTCTACTTGCCACACGATAAGGACCCCATAAGTCGATGTGAATTAAATCACCAAGACTCTTAGTAGTATGATCACTAAGACTGAATTTATCTCTATCATGTTTAGCCTTATGGCAGATTTCACAAGGACCAGCATCCAAACTATTCCCTAAATTCAACTTATGTTTTAAAACATTTAGAACTTGATCAGCTGGGTGTCCTATACGGCTATGCCATAGTTGATGTGAAACATTACAAAAATAGACATGTGGGACGAATTCACACTATGATTAGAACATGGAACAAAAGATTTACTTTTGGTAACATGATCAAAGAAGTAAAGACCTCCTCGTTCACTACCAGTCCCCACAACTTACATTGTAGATAAATCCTGAATTAGGAAACACTTGAATTCATTAAATCCCACAAAAATCTTGCTGTCTATAGCAATCTTATGAACAAACAACAAATTAACATGAAAATCTGGAATAACTAACACATCAAACAATGTAACTTTGTCATTTAGTTTAAAATTTCCAATTTTATTGATTATGGCTTCATCACCATTAGGCTGTGTTACCTTTAACATTAAATAAGAAATATCTACCACATTTTCCAAACAAGCCACAGAAGATGTCATGTGCTGATTAGCACCTGAATCTATAATCCAACCAAATTTGTTTAATTTTTAAGACAAGGCAGAAATAGTAGACGTGTTAGCAGAGAACATACCAGCCATATTGCCAACAATTCTCTCAGATTGTTTTGGATCAATGAGAGACAGTAATTTGGTTATTTGTTATTCAGTGAGAGAGGATGAAGAATTCTGACTCTGAACAGAACTATCAGTGGTGCAAGCATTGCTTGATGAAGACTTAGGAAACTTATTAGTCTTAGTTTTAGTAGACTGAAAATCCTTAGGAAAACCAATCAATTTAAAACATCTCTCAATAGTATGTCCATTTAGTCCACAATGTTTACACACAAGAGGAGTTTTTCCTGATTGTTTCTTAGTATTAGAGGCTTTTCCAAAAAACGCAGAGTTTTGACCTTTGGTATCAGAAGATGAACGAGACATCCCACGATGAGATTCCTCTATTGATACCAAAGAGAATGCAGTTTTAACTGAGGGCAGAGGTTCAGTTGTTAAAATATTACTTCTTATGTGAATATACATGTCATCTAGCCCCATTAAAAACTGCATCAGTTTTATTAACTGATTATGCTTTGAAAACTCATGAGATGCATTGCACGTACATGAAGGAAGCTTTATTAATGCATCAAACTGTTTCCAAAGAGAATTTAATTTGTGATAATACTCAGAAACATGAACACCATTTTGATTTAAGCAATTAATTTTCTGATACAGATTAAAAGTAACTGATCCATCAATTTTGTCATATGTTTCCTTTAGTTCTTCCCAAACTTCGGAAGCAACCTTGGAAAACACCTGGCTAACAAATAAGTCATCAGATATAGAGCCAAGAATCCAAGACAGAACAACTGAATTACATCTATCCCACTATCTTCCCAGAGTTTCATTTTCAGTAGGACGTATAACAGAACCATTAACGAAACCAAGCTTATTTTTGGTTTCCAAAGCAAGAACCATAGCACATGACCAAACTCTATAATTCTCAGTACCAGTCAACTTTAGACTTAAAATAGGGTCTCCAGTGGTATCACTAGCATGGAGGTATAAAGGATCTCCAAAATCCAGCTTAGCTATACGAGATAGCTCTTCTGTATTTTTAGATGCCTCCCCTCCAGTCATGATATCAGCAGAGAACAAAAAACACACAAGGTGAAAAACTAAGAAGCTTAATTACCAGGATTCCTTGCCACTCAGTGATGGTAGGTCAAGCTAACTTCTCAGCTACCAAGAACAGAAAGAGAAAGGAACAGTTCACACAGAAGATGAAAGAGATAAGGAGACTTATAGAGGTCTTGTAGTATATTGGTGAAGTGGAGTGATAAGCGTTGATATAAGATAATAAGCACTTACAACGAATCAATGAGTGTTTGACAAGTAGCACAGCGGAAACAAAAGTCAGATCTCTGATAGATCAGAGATCAGAACCCAAACCTGAACATAAACAAGAAGAACCTAGATAGAGTCACAATCTGAGTCTGAGATGGAGGACATCGTCCATATAAACCATCATAAGGTCATATCTGATCAAATCTAGATAAACACGGCCTCAACAAAGTCTCACAGGCGCATAATGCTAATGAACGACTGATCAATCAAGTAGTAGACTCCAGTAATACACTAAAGGTACAAGGGAAATTTTGTTACAAGTTTTGTTACAAAATTTTGAAGTAGTAAACAGAATGTGACCAAAAAACAGATCCAAAGGTATCCACGATTAAATACCTCTGATCTAAGCGAATATGAACAGATAACAGATCTTAAGCAGATCAAACAACAACTATCGCAAGTAAAGAATAGGACTCATCCAGATCTGAGAATGAGGTGAATGATAATCGTCAAAGAACCTCCAAGAACTCAGATCCAAGAGGATGAAGACCAACAATAGCTCAGATAGTTTGAGATCTAAAGAATAACAACGAGACTAAGTAACAATCAACTTCAGAAACGTTGAGATCTAAAAAGATAACAACGAGACTAAGTAACAATCAACTTCAGAAACGATGAGATCTAAGAAGATAACAACGAGACTAAGTGATAATCAAACTCAGAAACGTTGAGATCTAACAATAACAACTAGACTACGCAACAGTATCTCAGAGATCGCTGAGATCTAAAAAGATAACAGCGAGACTAAGACGATTTGCGACAAACAAGCGATGAAACCAAAAAATTACAAATCTGTTTAGAAAATCTATTTAAGAATCAACAGATAAAAGATTTGAAACCTTTTGGAAAAAATATTTTGAACACAGAATCAAAGAAAACACAGAAGCTTACCAATAGATGATGTTTAGGAAGAAGAGGATCGGAGTTTAAGCTCTGATACCATGTTCAAATACTTAACATCATCTTATTAACAAACTAATACAAAACAATATACAAACACCTTCAAGAGATATGAAGATGATGATGAATACAAACCCTAACTAGATACAGTAAACCCTAAATCTAGATAGAGAAAGAAACGAGAGAAAACTTCTAAAATGAAAAACGAGAAAATGATTTGTGTTGCAATAAACTCCGGCGACTTCTTCTTTAAATACTCCAGCTCAAAATTACAACTTTAGTCCTCCAAGTTACAGCAAACTTGCTCCGCTAACCTTGTTATTTTACTTGAAGTGAGGCGCCATCCATAAGTATCTTAGTTTCCTAACTTTGGTCCCTGACCATTCAACAAATAACAAACCAACCACCTTAACTTAAGACAATGTCAAGATTGGTATAAATGGTATAAACCTTACCTTTTAACACATTCCCACATTTTGGACAAAGGATTGACGGAATATCCATCCCCAATTTGTCCAATACTTCTTTGCGCGGAAGTCTATCAAGTCTTGCGCGCCACATAAAAATGTTGACCTTTTTTGGTAGCGCCCTCGACCATTTAGTTTCCAACGTTTGCTCACCTTCCACGGTCGAACCTTCTTCGATGATGGATTTGAATTCTTGAACCGAGAACTCGCCGTTTGCACCAATAAGCCATTTGATTTTGTCCCGCACATTCCTTTTCGGAGCTAACTCTTCCACTAAACTTACTAAGGCTTCCAACTCTCCCAACTCCCTCCCCCTTGGCTCTCTTCTCCACGACCACTTCCACACCCATTTGTCCTCTACCCACTCTCCTTTATCTTCTATTAATGCTTCTTTGTTGGTGTCAAGCCTTAACAATCTTTTGAACTTTTCCCCCAAGACTTCACCCCCTAACCATCTATCCGACCATAATTTTGTCTCCCTCCCATTCCCTACCTCCTTCCCAAATGACGAAGCTAAGTCGATTCCTGTAACACCCGTAATTTTTGGATAAGTACAACTTCGAATCAGTGTGGAATCGATCTCTTAAGAAAAATATGAAAAATAGGATTTTGGATTAAATCCTAGATTTTATGGTCTTATTGGATGAGGAATTCGAATACGAGTCCAACGGTTCTTTTCGGAGCGAAAACGGAGCTATAACGAAGAAGTTATGGCCAAAACAGTGTTTAAGAGGAAACCGAGCGACCAGTGCCCAGCGCGTCTGGTGGCGCGCCTTCACACGCGCGGAGAGGCGCGCAGAGCTCTGGATCAACTTAAAGACGCGAATTTCATCCCTCAAACTTCATTTCTTCATATCTCTCTCATTTCAACTCCGATTTTGATGATTCAACTTGCTATGGTTCCGTTTTTGAGAGCTCTTCAAGGATCTAGAAAGAGTTTGGAAGATCATTGGAAGATTCAAGGGTGTTTGGTGGTGGTAAGTCTCGAATCTCCTTCCTTTCTCTCCCAAATCGTTTTCCCTTTTCTCCCTCACAAAACCCTAACCGATTTTAGGGTTTCTCTTGGAGATTGATGCGTTCCTTACCCATTTTATGCTATTGATTTCATCTATAGATGCAAGAGCAAGTTTCATCCACAACATCTTAGAGATTTTTGGGGTTTTCTAGGTTTTCATCAAAACCTAAGTGGTGAGTTCATCCTCCTAGCTTCTATACTTTCATATTAGTTATAAATGTTCCATTGATGATCTCCTAGCGTTTTGTTTCTCTAATTTCGGTTTGGATGATTTTGGAGAAATTAGGTTAATATTGGGGTTTTGGTCAATATGGAGATTTCAATATGAGATGTTTGGGGAATGGTTTTAAAGTGGTTGAATATTAATATTCATGGTAGGAATTTATGAATTTAGGTTTTTGGAAGATTTGGACTTGAAGGTTCGGACTTCTTCAAAGGAGCTTACGTTTGGGAAAATCTAGATTAGCCTAATCTAGCAAGGTGAGTTCAAGTTACTTTGCGAAAACGTTGTACATGCCAAAATGAGTATTTTACAAATATGTGTGTTTTACTTGAAAATGTATGAGGTTGAGTGTAACACCTTAGGCATATCCCACATCCTTTAGAGGGCAGGAGAGATGCTGGGTATATTAGTAAACCTTGGCCTTACCAGACACAACGCGTTTTGGGGCCACAAGCATGCGGGTTCCGTGGGAACTCTGTGGTTAAGCGTGCTTGGGTGGGAGTAGTACCAGGATGGGTGACCTCCTGGGAAGTCCTTGCGAAGTCCTTGCCAGGTCGCCAAGAACAAAGCCGTGAGCCAGTGGGGCAAAGCGGACAATATTGTGTCGTGGTAAGCGGGGTGTTACAAATGGTATCAGAGCCACTCCTGTGCCGTTCGGGATGGTGGGGCAAACCTCATCGAGGACGATGAGTCCCTAAGGGGGGTGTGTGTAACACCTTAGGCATATCCCACATCCTTTAGAGGGCAGGAGAGATGCTGGGTATATTAGTAAACCTTGGCCTTACCAGACACAACGCGTTTTGGGGCCACAAGCATGCGGGTTCCTTGGGAACTCTGTGGTTAAGCGTGCTTGGGTGGGAGTAGTACCAGGATGGGTGACCTCCTGGGAAGTCCTTGCGAAGTCCTTGCCAGGTCGCCAAGAACAAAGCCGTGAGCCAGTGGGGCAAAGCGGACAATATTGTGTCGTGGTAAGCGGGGTGTTACATTGAGTTATTTAAATGGTTTAACTCTTTTGAAGTGTTTATCTTCATAAATGTGTAAAACACCCGTATTTGGGGATTTTGAATATTTGGATGGTTAGAAACCATAAATTGTCTTTAAAAGATTAATTGCTCAAAATGAGGTTTGTTTGATGGTTTAATCATGTTAGTGTAAACGATTTTAATAAACCATTTGGGAAAATGCACTTTTAGTGTTATGAGTCATTTTGAGAATATTAAGGGTGTGAGTCCTTTGGGAAAACCCTTTTGTTTAACCCGTGTTGAGTTTTGGGGTTAATGATGATTCCGGGATACATGTTTTCTTAAACAATGTTTAAACGCGTTTTATGCGATGATGACCGACATTATGGGTCTAGCAAGCTTCGAGCACTTTGCTCGGTTTTGACTTTGAGATAGTCTTGGGACATTTGTCCGGTTTAAATGGCTCGATGTGGAGTCTTATTTACGGGTTGCTTTTATTGCACCGTGTTGCATATTATTGCACGTTGTTGATATTTACATGCTCAGGGTGGAGTCTAGGATGTGTTATATGCTTAATTGCATCTCATTTGCATGATTTGACGTTGATAAATGATCATTAGATCTTTGAGCAGAGGGCTCGGTTTTGGACTCGATTGAGTCTTGAGGGCATTCGCCCGGTTTTAATAAGCTCGACGTGAGTTTGGGGTTTGCATTGCATGAGTTGCATCATATTTGAGGTTTACATGATTTGAATGCATTGGTTATTCTTTTGAGGTCATGTATAAATTTTTAAGTTAAGTAAGCTTGTTTTGGATGGTGGGTTTGCCAAGGTAAAGATCTAGTATGGTTGAACTTGGTGGTTTTAAATGGACTAAAGACCTAGTACCTAGTATGGTTGATGTCTAAGAGGGGCTAAAGACCTAGTATGGTTGATGCCGAAGACGGACTAAAGACCTAGTATGGTTGATGTCTGAGATGGACTAAAGACCTAGTATGGTTGATGTCTAAGATGGGCTAAAGATCTAGTATGATTGATGCCGAGGATTGACTAAAGACCTAGTATGGTTGATGTCATCCGTTTTCCACATCCAAGAAGCTTACTTGCATTTATTTAATCGTGGTTTAATTTATGTGTTTGCCACATTCGATGAGATCGGGTCTCCCCCGTCACCGAAGGGTGTTGATTTCGGGTATTTTATCTATTCACATTGTTGAGGTTATAATACATGCATATGGATTGTTTTCCATGATTGATGGACGGATTTATGTTACATTCTTATTGGATGTTTTAACTGCTGGAGTTTTATTTTATGGTATTTGGATTTTAATACATTTTACGTTTGCGTGAGTTTTGCTTCGTATTATGTTTCCAATGAAAGATCATATTTAAATGGATGGTTTCCATGCTTTACGGGTTGAGTATGTATTGTCAACCGTATTTGAAGGTTTTGCCTAAAACTAGATTTATTCACGTATTTGAGTGGGTTGGGATTCGTATCTCATTTTGGAAAACGCTTTACACTTTTTCGGGAATGGTTTCCATGGAATTTGAGTGCGTTGGAAAATGAGTCATTTACGCCCGCTTGGGAAACCCTTTTGGAAATGATAATCTTGTTGCAAACTTTCATTTAAAGATTTATTTGAATCATGACTAAAACTACTAACTTCCGATTTATGATTTTATTTAGTCATGATAAAATGCTTGAACTCACTAGGCGTAAGCCTAACCCTTTTTATTTGTCGGCATGTAAAACACCCTAAAAACGGAGTCAATTTAAACCTTGAAATTTCCACCAGTTATGATCAAAACTTCCAAACTTATATAACCTGAGGATCAAATGTAAGGTTTTTATATACAACTGACATTACTTAAATAACTTATTAATCTAATCACCTCATAACAATCAGATTAATCGAATTATCTAAACAACTGTCCCAAAGACTTCAAAGAATAACTAGATCCTTTGTTATCTCTAAGTCTGAATCTCTCCAAAAGTTCTCTTCTCTCGTTCCCGCTACTTCCCGGAGCTTGTACCTGGTAAGAAGATTCAACTTGAAACATTAGGCTTTCGCCTAGTGAGAATACTCAAATCAAAATAAAATTTAATAATTAAAACATGAACAGATAACTCAAAACCTGTTCTCACCCATCTTACCGTACGACAACTCCTTTCCAAATCGGGGAATCTACCCCACTCCCAATTTCCTACGACTAACTCATTTAATCGCAACAATAACATAAGAGTTAACTCTGAATCATTCCAGATTTACAATCAATAATCACACACAAGAAATTACAAGTCAAAACCTGCCTATTTCTTAATCAGGAAGTAGAGATTACAAATTACTTTATGCCTATCTCTAATCTTCCTCTCATCACAGGGAAATCTCCGATCTTCCCGAAAACAATGGAAATCTCTGATCTTCCATAAATCGAAATGGGAATTACAAATCAAAATCTGCCTATTCCACATTCCACCTCTGCATCAATGGTCCCAATGGGATTATAATATCGCGATACTCAATCGGGACTCACGATGGTTCGAGGTTCACCCAATTACTAAAATTACACCCCTTTGGTCTATGGCGAGTAATCGGTTCCCATTATACCGTACCCAAGTGCCCTCGGTGACCGGATGCCTATTTTAGTAAAAGCACATAATCACATAATATAATACAATCGATACTACTATATGCGTCCAGCATAGAATGTATCATTTCTCTGAACATATTCTATATATAAAATAAAGAATATTATTACTCCACCTCTCAATCTCTTTATTACCCCTTCTCTGAAATCTGATATGAGGATCACCATCTCAATAGTTATTTATATTTTCGAACTCATAGATAGGCCTTTATAATATATCTCAATTTGGCTTCTCAATCACATTTAGAGTTCAAAATCATCTAACATATTGCATATAACAGATAATCCTGCTCATTATAAGGAATATGAATAATTCTTGTTCATCAACTTCTTAACTATCCCCTCATAGTAATTTAACACGAGAGTTAATATATATATCAGTTGTTAATCTATATTTTTGAACTCATGGATGGATCTTTATAGTTTATCTCAATAAAGCTTCAAATCATATTTAGAGTTCATAACCATATAGCAAAATGCATATAGTAGATAATCCATCTTAGCATATAAGAATAATAGTAAATATTAGCTCATCAACTTTATAGCTAACTCATCATAGAAGTTTTAGCATGAAAATCAACATAGCACAACTTTTAATTGCTCTCTTGGCTTATCTCGGATTTTAATCAAGTCCATATAAAACATATTCATGCATACATATGAAACGTCTAATCCAATATTAATTACTGAATTTTAAAGAGAGTTGAATAAACTCACCTGATGCGTTATCACTCCTTTTAGTCCTTTTTAACTCGTAA
This sequence comes from Saussurea involucrata, assembly GCA_033807775.1. Lineage (NCBI taxonomy): Eukaryota > Viridiplantae > Streptophyta > Magnoliopsida > Asterales > Asteraceae > Saussurea > Saussurea involucrata. The sequence goes on along the minus strand of CM066319.1, from coordinate 25,632,198 downwards.
GGCTCCTTTCTTCACTACCACAGCTTACTGTATTATTCAGTTTACATATACTGGTATTAATTTTCCAAAACAGAACCCTCTACAACTGAAAATCCTTAATTTCTAAAAATTACATCTCAAGTCGCAATGGACTAAAGTCGCAGTCCATTGTTGCGATTTCATTTCCAAATCGCAACCAACTGTTGCGATTCCACCTCAAGTCGCAACTCACCATTGCGATTCCACCTCAAGTCGCAGTCCATGGTTGCGACTACAGTACCAAGTCGCAATCAACGGTTGCGACTCCAACTCCAAGTCGCAACGGTCTATTGCGACTCCACTATCAAGTCGCAACTGCCCACTGCGACAACTATGAATGTCGCAACTCAAGGTTGCGACTTCGATGATGTTCATCCAAGTCTCAGTCCACTCTGTTCAATTTTAAACCCAGAATTTGCAGTTTTTACTCTATGTTTGTTTATGCCAATTTGCAGATATGTTTTACACTTATCTTAACATATCCTAAAACTCAGATTCTTATAATCATCATAATTTACCCAAGACCCATCAAAATCTTCTAAAAGCACTTTTACTACTAAGATGAAGAATTTAAATGAGATGTTTACCTTATGATTCTTCAAACCAACAACAGATTGAATGAATTCCTGCTATTCCTTCTTCTTGAATTCTCTATCTCGATGCTTTTCTCTCTCTCGGTTTCTCAAAACCGTAACACACACAAAAAAACAACACACTCTCACACACTTAGTCTATAAAGACTCACACTATGACACCTCAACATTAATTAAACATGAGTCATAAGGATATTACCAAACAAACCCCCAACTTTAAAGAATTAACAATACAACCCTCACATTGAAAGTTTACTTAAACCTCAACTTTTAAACAATTACAAACTTAACCCCAAGTTAATTTATAATTCACAAAATAATACAACGGAAATTCGGGATGTTACAATACTCCCCAACTTGAAAATGATTTCGTCCCCGAAATCAAAGCTAGGTAAACAAATGATGCTACCTACTTCTCATACTCTCTTTGGACTCTAGAGTTACATTAGTACCTCTATGGTGTTTCCACTGTACTTTCAACATAGCTGTCTTATTACCACTACGTAGCTTTCTAACTGATCTTTCCAAAAATTTACCTCTGGTTCTTCCACACCGCATCATCATTACAACTCACTCTCCAGGCCTCAAAATAACATTAACATGTACTTACTAAATACGTACACTATAAATTAAGCATACATGTTACTATTAAATACTTCAACAACCACGGCAGTCCATTATTACTTCCATGACTTACACATTTCTTCAATATAGAATGCTATGACTTCCTTACATCACTATCTCGTCGTACAACCCCAATACAACCACACACCAAAGTATTGAACATCAGAAGTAATAACTCTTATTGAACTTTGCAATGTAATTACATTTTTTTTAACCAATCTCTCTATCCTTGTTTCCCCACGTTAGTATGGAATACTATTTTTCAAGTATTAACTGTCTCTTTCTCCCAACTTTCCACATACCGATAGTATTTTCTTCTTACAAAACATAATTAAACAGTTTCGCCAAGATCTCTAACTTCAAATATTCAACCAAGTTATTTTGAAATGACATTACCGATCGAAGTTATTACCATTCTTAGATCTTTAACTAATAATTTCTCGTACAATTCTTTCACACATAAGGAGCAATTTATATTCCTTAACAATCTTGCCTTCGCTACACCACATTGACCTACATACTCATCATCTTTATTAAACTTCCAGTGATTCAAATTACAACTTAACTGGCAACTCATACCATCAAATTTCTTTTGATAAACACTCACCACTGCTCCAACATTCTATTTCAATATAAGCCATATTACCCAGTTATCTTACAACCCACATGTTTTATCAACTTTTATTAACAATTAATACTTTCCAACCGGAATTCCCAAAACTTCCATTCGGATACTTCCTCTTTCTAATATCACGTCTCATACTAGATGACACATGTATCTTGGCAATTAATGCCACTACTCGTTCATACATTCTCCACCCATAACATTTACCACAGACCATGTCTCTCATAGTCATTCGTACATATTTAATTTTACAATCCCATTTTCTCGTCTAAATACACAGATCTATATCACTAAATATCTCCTCCCCAACTTTAGTTGAACTACTACTCACGACTTTCTAATTAACCTTGAACTTATTCGTTCTTACTAGCTCTTTGTGATTCCAATATGTTGCATAGACAGGGTACAATTCCTCACAGATCAACACAATCTATACACTCCCTTTGTTTATCTCCAGTATTTCATCTTTTATAAATCTTCCACATCGTAAGTAAACACTTATCTAAAAGCAACAGTCCTTCACTGTTCTAACAATCCCACAAGGTGATCCTTCAACTTTTAAGTTTCTGATTTAAACTTAACATTCATACATGATTCCAAAAGGATAACCAATGCATTCACGTTATATAAACTTAAATTTTCAATACCGATTATGCAAGTTCAACCCCAAGCCTACGCCAAGCTTATCAAATCGGTTCAAAGTTCTTAAGACTTAACTGAATCCAAAACCGAGTCATCTACTCAAAGGATTTAAAGATTATTTATCAATATCAACTCATGCAAATAAATACATCTAACTCACATTATGCAACATACGCTCCAAGATGTGAAAATCTTACGACCCCTTCATTGCTACTTTCCCAATGAAGTCAAATCATTTGCAAGTACACGCAACTCTTTTCATACTCCACAATGTATATAATCTGCCCAGGTTCATTAGTTCCAAAGATACTAAGTAAAATATCAAACAGTCTTTACACCTAAGACCAACACTTAAACTGTCACCGGTTCAAATACAATGCAGTTAAGCATACAACACATTTAATACTCCATCTCGAATCATTAAACTGACAAATATTCAAAAGACTCATTTGTATATTAATCAGGCCTTTAAGGTCAAAACAAACGTTTGGTCAAACACGTGTCACTCACACGATTACGTAAACCAAAAATGCCTATTTACTTAATTTTTTTTACCTTATTAATCCCTTAATTGGCCATCGACTTCAAAATAAAAGTTTATCACTCTCAAAACCTTCACATTTTCAAAATGTAACACGACAAAATTATTATACAACCACAAAATACCAAAAACATGCTTCGACCACATAACTTTCACTTAGGTTATAATTAATCGAACTCAAAATTCCCCAATTGTGTCGCACACACTAATACCCACTTTGCGCATACCTTCTGCATAACAGCATACCGGTATCGCTCACGGTTTTGCTACTACCCGCACGGGTATACGCGGAACGCATCCAGACCGCACCCAGTGATAGACAAAAGGCCTCGTACACCTTACACAACTCTCGCCTTTAAAGTTAAAACTCGTCATCTCAATACTTCCTTAACCCTGAACCTAATTTTTTTTTTCTCCAGACACGGCCGACCCTCGGCAACTGTATTACTAATCACCGAACAAGGGTACAAACCCTCGTTTTATTGATACTAAAGTCCACTTTCGACTTTCACTGTTCATCTCTCATTTGAATACGATTACCAAAACCACAAACTTTCTCCCAAGGTTTATCCAACACCTCTCCTCTCTTGGAGTTCTTTCTTAGTTTATAGCGTAATACTCTACGATCTAGCGAGTTCATAGCCTTCATGCATGACAATATAATAAATAACTCAATCCACACTTTTCTCATTTAAATAAATAACATTCAAAACAACGTGAGCACACACGCCCCAATCATTTTCATAATTCCCATGTACTACACAACAATCTCAAAACCGTTTGTCTATAAATTTACGTAAAACTCAATCTTTCTCAATCAAAATGTTGTTACAACAGTAATACCTTAAATGAAAATCTTTTCATACGACAAAAGTTTAAAATTTACTGACATAGAGTAAACTAGTCGTTTCTCACACTCTTTTATATGATATCATCAAATCAATACCTTTGTTGTTTATAAGAAGTTTACAGATCAACACTTTCTTGACCTATTTGCTATCATACAACTTTTTATGTAAAGTATGAAGTATTTTGCAAGTTGCTAAGCCCCAAAATTTCGTTAGGCAGCGTAATTGAAATTGCCCTTTTTCTTTAAATACATACTTGCACATACTAACTCATCCTTGAATAAAACTGTTATTTATGCATTTGATTTGAAATCAAGAAAACTCATGTAACACACACTAAAACATCATGCACAAAATTTTCTCGCAATGAAGGCTATTTACTCAAACAAGGTCAATCGTTTCACTTACATAACTTATCATTGACACTTTACTTTCGACCCGAAATCGCCCTCTCGGCCTTATAATAATTGCTATATCTGCATTCCATGGCTCCCATACTCAACCATGTCATAGTAATTCTGTATTAACCAATCATCTCATACTCTATCTCTGCACCTATCAAATCACCTATTAAAGATTGCTTTGGCAGACTTTCATGAGTCCCACCAATTTCTAGGTTGTCCTTCAAAACCCCAATCATATATTGCTCTGTCCTTTAAAGGACCTTGGTGATAAATTCACCATCACTTTACTATAACTTATAGAGATAACCATGCGAAATGATTATGCACTTACATACATACAACAACGTACTTTACCGATCGTTAGTCACTGTAACAATTCAGAAATAGACATGCTCGTGTAACAATGTATTCATAATAACAGTAGCTAATTGTAATTGTGAACATATCATACAGGAGAATCCCTATTATCATTGTCATAGCACTAATTTCACGTATTTCCGTTAACTCTAAGACTATCTCGTCTTAACACTTCTACCCATATCTCACATATCATAACCTACTACGTCTCAGCTTAAGTCTAAGTATCTCATCAGCATACTTAGTTCGCTTAAACTAGTGCTCTGATACCATACTAAAACACCCTAAAAACGGAGTCAATTTAAACCTTGAAATTTCCACCAGTTATGATCAAAACTTCCAAACTTATATAACCTGAGGATCAAATGTAAGGTTTTTATATACAACTGACATTACTTAAATAACTTATTAATCTAATCACCTCATAACAATCAGATTAATCGAATTATCTAAACAACTGTCCCAAAGACTTCAAAGAATAACTAGATCCTTTGTTATCTCTAAGTCTGAATCTCTCCAAAAGTTCTCTTCTCTCGTTCCCGCTACTTCCCGGAGCTTGTACCTGGTAAGAAGATTCAACTTGAAACATTAGGCTTTCGCCTAGTGAGAATACTCAAATCAAAATAAAATTTAATAATTAAAACATGAACAGATAACTCAAAACCTGTTCTCACCCATCTTACCGTACGACAACTCTTTTCCAAATCGGGGAATCTACCCCACTCCCAATTTCCTACGACTAACTCATTTAATCGCAACAATAACATAAGAGTTAACTCTGAATCATTCCAGATTCACAATCAATAATCACACACAAGAAATTACAAGTCAAAACCTGCCTATTTCTTAATCAGGAAGTAGAGATTACAAATTACTTTATGCCTATATCTAATCTTCCTCTCATCACAGGGAAATCTCCGATCTTCCCGAAAACAATGGAAATCTCTGATCTTCCATAAATCGAAATGGGAATTACAAATCAAAATCTGCCTATTCCACATTCCACCTCTGCATCAATGGTCCCAATGGGATTATAATATCGCGATACTCAACCGGGACTCACGATGGTTCGAGGTTCACCCAATTACTAAAATTACACCCCTTTGGTCTATGGCGAGTAATCGGTTCCCATTATACCGTACCCAAGTGCCCTCGGTGACCGGATGCCTATTTTAGTAAAAGCACATAATCACATAATATAATACAATCGATACTACTATATGCGTCCAGCATAGAATGTATCATTTCTCTGAACATATTCTATATATAAAATAAAGAATATTATTACTCCACCTCTCAATCTCTTTATTACCCCTTCTCTGAAATCTGATATGAGGATCACCATCTCAATAGTTATTTATATTTTCGAACTCATAGATAGGCCTTTATAATATATCTCAATTTGGCTTCTCAATCACATTTAGAGTTCAAAATCATCTAACATATTGCATATAACAGATAATCCTGCTCATTATAAGGAATATGAATAATTCCTGTTCATCAACTTCTTAACTATCCCCTCATAGTAATTTAACACGAGAGTTAATATATATATCAGTTGTTAATCTATATTTTTGAACTCATGGATGGATCTTTATAGTTTATCTCAATAAAGCTTCAAATCATATTTAGAGTTCATAACCATATAGCAAAATGCATATAGTAGATAATCCATCTTAGCATATAAGAATAATAGTAAATATTAGCTCATCAACTTTATAGCTAACTCATCATAGAAGTTTTAGCATGAAAATCAACATAGCACAACTTTTAATTGCTCTCTTGGCTTATCTCGGATTTTAATCAAGTCCATATAAAACATATTCATGCATACATATGAAACGTCTAATCCAATATTAATTACTGAATTTTAAAGAGAGTTGAATAAACTCACCTGATGCGTTATCACTCCTTTTAGTCCTTTTTAACTCGTAAGGCTCCTTTCTTCACTACCACAGCTTACTGTATTATTCAGTTTACATATACTGGTATTAATTTTCCAAAACAGAACCCTCTACAACTGAAAATCCTTAATTTCTAAAAATTACATCTCAAGTCGCAATGGACTAAAGTCGCAGTCCATTGTTGCGATTTCATTTCCAAATCGCAACCAACTGTTGCGATTCCACCTCAAGTCGCAACTCACCATTGCGATTCCACCTCAAGTCGCAGTCCATGGTTGCGACTACAGTACCAAGTCGCAATCAACGGTTGCGACTCCAACTCCAAGTCGCAACGGTCTATTGCGACTCCACTATCAAGTCGCAACTGCCCACTGCGACAACTATGAATGTCGCAACTCAAGGTTGCGACTTCGATGATGTTCATCCAAGTCTCAGTCCACTCTGTTCAATTTTAAACCCAGAATTTGCAGTTTTTACTCTATGTTTGTTTATGCCAATTTGCAGATATGTTTTATACACTTATCTTAACATATCCTAAAACTCAGATTCTTATAATCATCATAATTTACCCAAGACCCATCAAAATCTTCTAAAAACACTTTTACTACTAAGATGAAGAATTTAAATGAGATGTTTACCTTATGATTCTTCAAACCAACAACAGATTGAATGAATTCCTGCTATTCCTTCTTCTTGAATTCTCTATCTCGATGCTTTTCTCTCTCTCGGTTTCTCAAAACCGTAACACACACAAAAAAACAACACACTCTCACACACTTAGTCTATAAAGACTCACACTATGACACCTCAACCTTAATTAAACATGAGTCATAAGGATATTACCAAACAAACTCCCAACTTTAAAGAATTAACAATACAACCCTCACATTGAAAGTTTACTTAAACCTCAACTTTTAAACAATTACAAACTTAACCCCAAGTTAATTTATAATTCACAAAATAATACAACGGAAATTCGGGATGTTACAGCATGTGCAACAGGCTTAGGTTGGGGTAGCTCTCTATTACCTTAACCCACAAAGCATTTTTCTCATTAAGGAATCGCCACCACCATTTTGCCAACAAACCCCAATTTGAGGCACGTAGGCTTCCACACTAAGACCCCCGTACTTAAAGTCCCTCACCACTTTAGTCCATTTAACCCATGCCATCCCATTACCGTTGGTAGGGGTGCTCACGGGTTGGGTTGATCGGGTTGAAGGCATTTCGACACATCAACCCAATGTTGGCGGTTTGAAAAAATTTCAACCCAACCCAACCCAAACAAATACACAACCCAACCCAACCCGTTCGGGTTGATCGGGTTAGTCGGGTTGGTCGGGTTGTGTTTAAACAAGGTGAAATCAAAATTAAAAACATAAAAATAAAGGAAACATGTCTTTAAAATACAACCGATAATTCAGACAATACTTAGATACTATATATAAAAATGTCTAAACCAAATATGATCAAATAAATTGACGTTTTCAATTTGCATATTTCTTAAATCTTAAACATATCGTCATCAAATGTTTTTCTCAATTTACATATATATGTTAACATCTACTATATATATGTGTGTGTGTGTGTGTGAAGGAGTTGTATAGAGATGGATAAGAGATTGAATATATATATATATATAGTTATATAGAGATGTATACGAGATTGAATATATATATATATATATATATATATATATATATATCGGGTTCATCGGGTTGGGTTGGGTTCAAATTATCGTAACCCGATATCAACCCAATACATACGGTTTGAAGATTTTACAACTCGATTGGACATCGGGTTGCTTCGGGTTGGGTTTTTCCACGTCGGGTTGGGTTGGGTTGATCGGGTTGGTCGGGTTGATCGGGTTTTTGAGCACCCCTAACCGTTGGTACCATTTCCTCTCTCCCCCCCTCCCCCAAAGAACAAAGTTCTCACCCTCTCTAGCTCTCTAATCACTCCATCTTCTTCAGAATTCCATCACCAAACATAATATGATTCACTAGATTCAAGTTTAACTTGAACAGGTTGTATCCTCGATGTGACGTTGATATAGATGAATTTATTTCTTAAGATATTGCGCGCTCATGTGGGCCTCGGTTTGATCTTGTTTTATTAATGAATATGCAAATTCAAGTAAATTTATATATATATATATATATATACTATTTGAAAATCTTTGTATGCTTTCTTTTTCTGGGAAATTTTACTTGTATATACACACTATTATGTTGTTGATTGACTCCTAACAACTATCACATTGTATATATTTTCTTTTAGTAACACTCACCCAGCACCATATTCATGTCAAATTAATTCACATGCATCCTAAGATTTTGATTAACGATTGTCTACTTCAACTAAGCGGTCGTTTATCTAATCATTTACCAAGTAAGTGTTTATCAGTAAAATTCAACAGTTTCATTTACTTACCGGACAAGATTTTAGTACATCCAAATGGCATCGTATGCAACATTTTACCTGGTATGCGCTAACCGTGGTAAGCGTCGTCGCATTCACTTACCGGGTAAGACTCTCGGTCCTTGTCGTCGCTCTTACCAGGTAAGATTCTTGGTCCTTGCCATATTCATCCGATAAGGTAATGTGACTTGGTATGCACTTACCCGAGTAAGAGTTTGGTAAATGACCTCTAACATGACTTCATCTTTATAAAAAAAAGTTAGACCTGGCAGTCGTGTCGTGTCGTGTCGGGTTCAAAGTTAAACGGGTTGAGAGTGCCTAACCCTAACCCTAACCCAACTCGTTTAATAAACTGGTCACAAAATCTCAACTCTAACCCGACCCGTCTAACCCGGCACGACCCGCCTAACCCGTTTAACACTTATAAAACTAAAATCAAAAATCAAAAGTTCACAAAAAATTACAAATTAAATGAAAGGATTAGAAATCTAAATTTTATAGTCAAACTTATAAGTTATAACCAAATCCAAAACATTAAAAATACAAAACATTTAAAAGAAAACTTATAATATATATATATATATATATATATATATAGAGAGAGAGAGAGAGAGAGAGAGAGAGAGAAAGGTTCAAACGAGAACGCTAACTATTTACGAGAACACGAGAACGGCCGCCCATGTACAAAATCACATGTAATTCACGTACAAAATCACATGTGATTTTACACTACCTGGATTTTGTACGTGATTTGTACAAAATCACATGTGATTTTACACTACCTGGATTTTGTACAAAATCACATGTGATTCACATCCAGATTTCCAGGTAGTGTAAAATCACATGTGATTTTGTACGTGAATCACATGTGATTTTGTACATGGGTGGCCGTTCTCGTGTTCTCGTAAATAGTTAGCGTTCTCGTTTGAACCCACCTATATATATATATATATATATATATAAACAGGTTATTCGGGTAATTTTCGAGTTGAAATTTTTGACCATGGTCTTACCCGTTTAATTTTCGTGTCGTGTCGTGTTAACCCGTTTACTTAAACGGGTTGAAATGTATTACCCAAACCCGTTTATTTCGTGTCGAGTTAGCTTGTCGTGTCAGTTTTTGCCCGATCTAAAAAAAATAACCATATTTCTCTGTACTTTTACGAGGGTCATTGATTGAAGGTTTCACATGAGATTTCGATTTTTACGGTATGCTTCAAAGTTTAAAATTAAAATTTGTGTTTGAAAATGAAACAACGTGGGTTTCAACCTATGAGTGGAATAGGTTTTCAGTTCATATGCTATCTTGATTTCGTTAAGAGACGAAGATGAAAAAAGGGTTTGTGTGGAATGCCCTCACTTTGTCAAAATCTGGACAAGATAATAGATGTCTTTTTACTTGATTTACAAGTGAATTGTTAGTATGATGTTGTGTAACATAGTCGAATGTCGAGTGTCCTCTAAAGGGTGGTGCAAGAATAAAAAAAAAAGATGATTTCTCATCTTATTATTTGTTCAAAACTATGTATGATATTTTCATCTTACATGACTTTTTATTAAAAGAAAAAAAATCGTTATTTTTTATTTCTTTTATCGAATTTCTATAATTTCTAAGTTTAAGAAATACAAACAAGAAAACGAAATACAAAAACTACTGAAAATCAATAATTTTATTTTTAGAAAATGATTACGTGTTTGACATATGATCAATTATGACTAGGTCTTTAAAAATTGGCAACTCGTGGGCAAATGGCGGCGAATCAATCTAGAGAATGTAAGAACTTTAAGCGATTTAATGGCGACTGGAAATCAATTCGGGGAAGGGTCGAGAAAAGCGAAGCTGTGATTGGAACGGTCTGGACGTTTTTGTATCTCACATGGTCGAGCAGAAACGACAAGATCTTTAAATGTGAGAACAGGAGGATCAACGAGCAATTCTACGAGGTCCAACGGAAAGCCTACAAATGGATCACTTGATGCAAGTTTGCCTTTCAAAAAAATATGATCAATTATATAGTTATTTTAAAGAGGGACTCCAATTTTTTTTATGTTGCAATACAAAACAATTAACATAGTATAATATAAGATAAAATAACTATTAATTGTAAAAACTATGATTTCATTAAAAAACTGATATATATATATAGGGAATGGTTCAATAGAGAAGTACAAATATTTAGAGAAATAGAGAAGTGATCTTGGCCATTTATTCGGTCAAGATCGGCGGCTTTGACCGAGAAGCAGCGAATAATTACTCGCGTGGTCTGCACAAGATAGAGGGGTAGTTTCGTAAAAAATACACGGGCTGAGTTCATATATGAATCTGTGTGATTCACATATGAACTATACGTTCATATATGAACTATACGTTCATATATGAACCTTTGTAATTCACATATAAACTCTTTTTAACTAATTCATATATGAACCTTTGTGATTCATATATGAATCAGTTAATTTATTCATATGAGAAGTAGTTAAAAACATTTCATATATGAATCACAAAGATTCATATATGAACACAAAGGTTCATATATGAGTTAGTTAAAAAAATTCATATATGAATCACAAAGGTTCATATATGAACACAAAGGTTCATATATGAATCAATTAATTAGTTCAACTGATTCATATATGAACCTACAGTTAATTAGTTTTATATATGAAACACAAAGGTTCATATATGAAACACAAAGGTTCATATATGAAACACAAAGGTTCATATATGAATCACAAGATTCATATATGAATTAGTTATAAAGAGTTCATATATGAATTACAAAGGTTCATATATGAACGTATAGTTCATATGTGAATCACACAGATTCATATATGAACTCAGCCCGTGTTTTTTGTAAAAGTTACGAAATTGCTCTTCTATTTTTGGAACAGCCGCAACTTTTGACCAGTCAAAGCCGCAACTTTTGACCAATTATAACCGATCTTGACCGAATTAATGGCCAAGATCACTTCTCTATTTCTCTAAATATTTGGACTTCTCTATTGAACCTAAGGCTATATATATATAGAGAGAGAGAGGGATAATAAATTGTAAACCTCTAAATGTGTGTAAACTTTGGATTTCATAGGTTTTCTTGATGAAATTGTTTCATGAAATTGTTTATTTTAATGTAAGTGTTTCATATCATTCGTTTCATGATGAAATTGTTTCATATATTTGTGTTTCTTATGTAAAAACGACAAAGTTTTATCAAACTGAGAAAATACATGAAACAGTTTCATAGGAATGAAAAATATATGAAACTACATAAAAAACACAAATATATGAAACAATTTCATCAAAACATGAACGATATGAAATAATTTCATTAAAATAAACAATTTTATGAAACAATTTCATCAAAAAAACCTATGAAATCCAAAGTTTGCACGAAAAAAAGTTTACAAAATAGTGGGCATATATATATATATATGTGTGGGGTATTTCATCACATTCAAGCGGATTTTTTTCGTTCTTTTCGATGTTTATTACAAAAATATTAAAAACAACCAAAAATATTTTAGAGTGTATACATTAATTTAAAACAATACCCTTAAAAAGTTATCTATTGCAACCAATCAATTGAACGGTAACTCATGTACCCACATCCATATATGTAAAAGCATCTCCAATGCAAGGTTCTTTTAAGCAAAAAGTGTAGTAGCTTGTAGGAACTACCATTGTGGAGAGTTCTTATAAGAACTCAAACTCTTTTAGGTTGTGTTTGGTTCGGCGGATTCCGACGGAATTGGGCGGAATTGGAATGGTCAATTCCATTGACAAAATTTCATTGTGATGTTTGGTTCTTCATGGAATGGAATTGAATTCCATGAATTCCCCCCAAATCAGGAATTCACCATTCCTTAATAAAAGTGATGGAATTGAAATCCATTCCATCCAAATTTACAAAAATGACAATACTACCCCCATTTCATTCTAAAAAACCGCAGACCCATTTCTTTCATTTCTATACTGCTCGAAGCCTCCAACGATTGAAGAAGCCGCCATAGGCTTCGCTGCCATCGCAACTCGCAAGAAAACTTCCAAAATCGAACAAATCAGTGTGCAAAATCGAACAAATCAGTGTGCAATCGACGAACATCAGGGTGCGTTTTTGCTACTGTTACGATTTGGGTTACGAGTTGTGATTTTGGGTTACGATTTGCTACTGTTACGATTTAGGGTTCGATAAACAAGATATGAGTTAGGGTTCGATGAACAAGATGAAGTGGGTTTTTGCTACTTTACGATTTGTGATTTTGCTACTGTTACGATTTGGGTTACGAGTTGTGATTTTGGGTTACGATTTGGGTTACGGTTTGCTACTGTTACGATTTAGGGTTCGATGAACAAGATGAAGTGGCCAGATATGAGTTTGATGGCTTGATGAGTTCTTCATTTTGATGAACAAGATGAAGTGGTCGATGGTTTCTGGTCGATGAACTGGTTCGATGGGTTTCAGTTTATGATCTTGATGAACAACATGAGTTTGACTTGACATATTTGGTCCTTGTTATTTAAAAAATGTTTAAAATGTTATAAGAAAAATAAAATAAAAATAAAATTAAAGAAAGAGTATTTTTGTCATTTTTCATAATTCCATTCTGATTCCTTTACAAACCAAACAGACAGATTTCAAGATTACATTTCATTTCCTGTCAACCAAACAGTTGGTCAAACCTGATAACATTTCATTCCAATTCCTTCCAGATTCCAATTCCTTTGACAGATTCCAATTCCTTTGACAGATTACATTCCTTCAGAAATCATTATGCGGACCAAACGGACCCTTAGATTCTTAAATAAGAACTTTGGTTCTTACCATGAAGTTTGTGTGAAATGACAAGTTCTTCATTTTTATTGGTATTTAAATTAAATAACTAATATTTGTTTATAAATATATAATAATTATTGATGTTGACAAATAAAGAAGACCCACAAAAATAAGGTTCTTATAAAAACTACTATTATGAATTTTTATATAAATTTTTAATTTAAATAAATTTTGAATTTAATGAATTAAAAACTTGATGTCACTAAAAAGTACAAAAATAAGGTTCTTATAAAAAAAACCTCTTTGGAAATGCTCCAAATCCATTCTTAATTTTAAACAAAATCATTAATTTTAATAGTTTAATGGGTCAGAAAAAGAAGTCCAATGATTACTCTCAACCTATTAATTTTATAGTCTATGGACAATCTCTATAGTTTAAATGTATTTTTAATAAATAAAAAGGTGTAATCCTTAGACTTGTACTTTTGTTTGTTTCCTTGAGGATAATGGTACTATTAATGGATATCATCCATTACACAAAGGGAGAGGCTAATTGCACCCAACGATTAAAATTATGATTTTGTTTTTTTTTGTTTTTTTTTGTTTTTTGTTTTTTTGTTGTTTTTTTTCTATTTTATTTATTTATTTGTATTATATATTTTTATTTATTTGTATTATATAGTTTAAAAATGTTTTTTTCTTTTACTTTTTGATTTTATTTAAAAATAAATAAATATTTATAAATATAAATATTACTAATTTTTTATAATTATATAATTATAAAAATAAAACATAAACATTGCGATTTAACATATAAATAGAACATAAAGTAATCTATATTACATTCGATTATTCTAAAATAACATTATCCGTAGTACAATTAACACGTAAAAGCTGCATGTACTTCTGTATTCGCTCTGAATACGGGGTAACCCATCCAGCAGCACACGGATAACTGTAATGGAAAAAATGTCCTACAATTTGCGGAAACGGGTATCCTTCTGCCATATCTAATTTCATAGAATTATCATTTAATGATGTAAAATTAGTTTAAATGAACGGTTTCTTTTAAATTTATAGAACTATCATTTAATGATGAAATAGATATCTACAAAAAAATGTCACCCAACTATAATTGAATGAAATAGATGTTTATAAAAATTCCACACACACACACACACACACACACATATATATATATATATATATATATAGACTCTCTCTCTTCTCAATCTTTGACCTATATACACATACATGCATATGTATAGTACTTGTAATTGCTTAAATCCATGTATATTAGATATTCAATTTCCAACTCATTGAACTCAAATTAGCATAAAAGTCATCAAAGAGATCTAAACACCTATCTTTTGACAAAAAGGTAAAAGAGAGAGGAGGGGAAACAAAGGGTATTTAATGGATAAGGGAAGGGAATGAAGCCAAAAAAATAAAAGAGAATTTACTCAATCAAATGAAAATTATTTTAAGATCAAATATGGAAGGGACATTTGACTAACATAAAGAAAAATATATTTTATAAAGTTATAATAAAATCAAAAGTTACAAATTTATAAAATAAAATAAAATCAAAAGTTACAAATTTTATAAATTTATAAACAAATTTATAAAATCAAAACATATATATATATATATATAAACAAAAAATTATATATCATTGTATTCGTTTCGTCAATACCTTCGAAATGAGCCCAATATTGAATATTTTTGGATTTAATCATATTAGGCTCATTTCGAAGGTATTGACGAGACGAATACAATGGTATAATTTATAAAAAGAAAAAATATATATATATATAAAACAAAAAAGAATAACTATATATATATTTCTAATATATATAACAAAAAAATAACAATATATATAAGTAATATATATATAGGGGTGGGTTCAAATGAAAACTCATTTTCAATTGTGAACATGAGGACAAGTCACAACCATTGATCAAGATTTGGAAAACTAATCAATGGTTAAAACTTAATTAAACCAATTGAGAAGTGATTAGGGGCAAATCTAGAAATTCGAATCAACGCCTATCATGTTTGACTTTTTATTTTCTTTTTTAATTAAAAAACTTTTACCCCCTTAAATCTGGAAATTCGAATCAACTAGCGCCACAACTAGCCCCGACACCCAGCTCATGAAACCACTTTGTAACTTGTCGATTTTAACCGTCCAACAATCCCGGGTTCTAGTTAGCTTACACGAGTGTGCACTCCACACCTCCTAACTCATGTTATAGCTTAGATAACAACCCCATTATTACCTTTGTGAATCCAACTACACAAAATGACCGATGATTTCACTAAAATCACCAACATTCCTCCCCCATTTTAGTGCAATCCTTGATTCACAAATAAAATTACAATACAGGTAAACAAACTCATGCATAAATGAAAATATCTAAAAGATTGAATTTCCATCTTAGTACATTACACATTTCAAATACTCGAGAATCCGGGTGTCCTATGGATTGAACCCGTCAACCCATTTGAGTACCAGAAAATAACATACACATGAGTTAAAAGACTCTCTAACGTATAAACTTGACACTATACAGGCCATGTGTCCTTATCCATTCGTGAGTGCATCAAAGCCAAGTCCAAGCTTCTTGAAGCGACCACACTTCTCACTCATTCTTTTCCTCATGCACCTGCACATGCATTTTTACAAAAGAACAATTACCTCCTTCAATTGCAGTACCGAGCACACACCTTGGGATGACCGTCTTGTGCTCCAATCTCTTAGAGTGAGCTTCCCCATTTAATTCAACTTCTAACGTTGTATTAGAAGGGAATTGGGTATCTCACCGTTAGAGATTTAGATGGACTTTAATCCCATCCCTATCACCGACTTGTGAACCAAGTCCCTAGCTAACCCCTTCGTCAAGTGGTCCGCTAGATTTTGTTGCGACCGAACAAACTCAACCGAAATCACCCCATTCGTGATTAGCTCACGAATCATGCTATGTCTAACACCTAAGTGTCTAGACTTGCCATTATACACTTGGCTATAAGCTTTAGCCAAAGTTGCCTCACTATCACAACGGATAGAAATGGGTGATATTGGTTTCGGCCATAATGGAATTTCATGGACCAAATTCTTTAGCCATTCCGCCTCTTTACCGGCAGCGGCTAATGCCACAAATTCCGACTCCATAGTCGAACTCGTGATGCAAGTTTGTGTAACAACCCAAAACTTGAACATACAAGCTAGAAGCTACCTCTTTAGATCATAACGCCAAAAACGGCTCAACATGGTCCCACTAACAAGATTTACAATACAGGGTTCGCGGAAATAACCCTAAATACAGCTGAGAAAATCTAACTAAACATTTCAAAGGAGATTCTTCTATTCCTTCTAGCGCAAGCTCCGATCCACGTCTTGCCAAAACTCTTAACGTGCCCTCGACTACTGCTTACCTGAAAAAGGTTTTAGTTTTGAAAAGCGAGGGTTAGACCATGAGGTCTAGTGAGTTCCCTCCACACCAAGTCACACCAAAATATTTCAGTTTATAAAATCAGTTATGAAAGGATTGTATAAATCATAACTAGCACACAAAGTTGATATGCACACATTGACACATGCTACTGGCACGCGCTAAAGTCACACACACCGTGACAGCGCTATCGGGCACACACCGCCCATGTCACACACACCGTGACAGCGTAATCGGGCACACACCGCCCATGTCACACACACCGTGACAGCGTAATCGGGCACACACCGCCCATGTCACACAAAATCCAGAGCATGGTCACACATATTTAAATCACACATATAAACCACACTTATGAATCGCACATTCATACCCTTCCTTGAAATAAAGGCAGTTGAAAAGCACACTGTTACATAATAATCTTCAAGCACACTGTTTCTTCATTTGAAACACATACTGTCACACAATTAATCATCGCTTGAAACAGCAGCAGTTGTATAACACACCGTTAGATAAAATCCACACCACACACCTTCATCGTTTTGCCATAAAAGTAATTGAAAAGCACACAGTTAAATAATAACCATGCCACACACTAAACCTTCAGTTTGTAATAAAAGTATTTGGAAAACCCACCATTAGACAATAATAGTCAACCACACACTTGTATAAAATTTAGGTTCAGAAAGACTCATCTGACGTCCTGCTTAATCCTCTTACTAAATGGATCCTCCCTTCAACTGCACCTATAAGGATACATACTACCACGATAAGCCACTTGATGGAATTACACACTCACACAGATTGCCCCTCGGTCTATCAGTCTGCACTACTATGTCATACCACACTTTCCGGACATTGTATCCGGATAGTCAAAACTATCCGGACAACCAGAGCTATCCGGACACCCAAGACCATTCGGAAAACTATCCGGACAACCAGAGTTATCCGGACAGCCTACCCGGACACCCAAGACCATTCGGACAACTATCCGGACAACCAAAATTATCCGGACCCACAAAGGTTTCCGGTTAACTACCAGAAACTGCTGCCAAAATTCTACCCGGACACCTCTCATCCGGACACCACCAATCGTCAGGACACTACCTTGACTTGAGGGTTTCCGGACGCTACGAGAAAAACCCAGAAACGCAGAAAGTTGCATAATCTCAAGTCCTAATTCCCTCAACACCTCCAGATTAGCAAAATGGGTCGATAGCTACACATTAACCCAAACTACAACACCCCTTACGCAGATTAATGGGGAAACACGATAAACTCACAAAATCTAAGTTTCTTTTCTAATTTCCCCCAATACACACACTAAATTAGAGAGGGATAGGATTTGATTTACCTGGATGATTATGGAGTTCTTCCCAAAACTCAACTGAAAATCGCAGCTCCTTCTTCCTCTATTGCCAAAATCCCTTTTCTTGTTCTTTCTTCCAGCCACACACAACACACACTAGACAAAAGCTTAAAAATGAGAAATTAGGGTTTTCCCTTCCTTTTTATGATTTTCTCACTAAACACCATACTTTTAGTTCTTTACACTTAGACCACACAATTTTCTAAATTCGAAATTCTTCCACAAATTCTAATTATGACTAAATTAAAATCTTGGTTATTACAATATCCTCCCCTCAAAAGAATTCCGTCCCCGGAATTCCATTTTCAAACAAACGAGGATATCGAGTCCTCATGTCTGATTCCAATTCCCAAGTTGCCTCTTGCCCCTTATGGCATCGCCACTGAACTTCCACTAGAGACACTTCTTTACTCTAAACCTTGCACCGACTCCTACATGGAATTCGATAACTCTCCTCCTCCTGCTCACATAAACCAGTGGCGGTCTCGAGCCACGCTTACCCTCTCGCGAAAATGTTCGACCTATCGGTGGTCAACCGTGTGACCTCCGGTCTCACACAAAATCATTCACATATCTAGACTCACGGTTCTAAAAAGTGTCAAACTATGGGTTTCACACACCCTTTTCACATTCTTAAAGAACGAATTCTACCAAAGTTAACGCCACAACAACATGCAACCCTTATTAAAATAACGATGCTCAATTCGCCAACTGATCACAAAATCAACCTTGAATATCACCCTTAATCGCAGTTATGATTCTCTTTAACTGATTACACACAATTCTACCATTACTCCCCCAATACAAAAATACGCCTAAGGCAGATAACACCTTCTCACATTAATTAAGCTGACCACAAACTATTGATAACAATCAATTCACACGCTTTTATCACCACGTCACTCCTATATTACCACCAAGTCTAATCCAATGGTCCCTCACCCCGAACACTACATTCGACTACTGTCTTCCACTTGCTTCTCAACATAAAACATGTTTCCAAGGAACGACTCACTAGAAGGTGCACACTTTTGACCAATCACACAAGTTAGCTCCCCTCAACGCTTAAACCGATCACATACACACAAATCCTCTTTCTCATACTCCCACTAGAAGTTCATGCACCCGATTGTGACGTCTTGATAACGTTGCTTCCCACGTTCCGTGCCACTTGTCACACTTTCTACTTCGCGCTTACTCACTTATTCCAATCTACCGTCCCAATTATCTTAGGCTAGTATGGAACATTTCTTATTCAACATTGACCACTACATAAACGCAAGTCAATCCGAAGTCACACTCAATACTTGAAGCGACCACACACTCCTCATTCCCAAACAATATTAACCCCCTCCTTTGCATTTCCTTTACATACGACACCCTAACCAACCAATCCAAGAGCACACAATTTCCTCTTAGCTAGCCATCCACTGCCACCCTATTCCTTTATTCTCGGATGCAATCCACACGCCACTTAGACACTCATGCCTCACCACACACAATTTTACCACACTTGGAACAACTTCTAAACAATTTCCCAACGACGATCTCCACTTACGCTCTCCCCATACCAACACTAATCCATCACTTTCCCTCACAGCAACCTATCATTATTGAGCCTCGCATGCTTACTAAGTATAAGTGACCACCAACTTATCCACACCACCCCTACGCACTAGAGGTTCAATCCTCACAGTTACCACCTGTCTACTAATTTGTAAAATTTACAGCTTCACCTCGATCTCACATAGGTTAACCAGCATTAGTGTTACCCATCCAAACATCTATCACTTCTCGACTACCCTTGTCACTCTTCCACTAACTAGAGAGTAATGACGTACACCTCTACCCTTAGATTCTTGAACTGAAATTCCCAAGATCTCAATTCACCGACATCGGAACTCCCAGAATAAATACTCAACAGAGATTAGGAGCTCACCTCCAATCAATTATTTTCCTTAAGAACCCTAAAGATTCTACTTCGTTCGGGCACTTATCCCACACCTTACAACAACACCCTTCTAGATGGGGTCAACAATCACACCAAGAATAATTTCACACTACACACTAGGCCGTTGCCATCCAGTCAAGGTTAGAACTCCACACAAACCACTACTCTCCACACACTATCCACCACACGTCGCACACTACTGTTACTCTCCACACACTAACACCTCCATCGACTATCAGAACAAAAGTGAGCAAGCACACCCATGCACCTGTAAATTCAAAATGACATTGGCCAGATGTGATTTGAATTTACCTTACATGAAAGTCCTCACCACCATCATCCTAGATCCTCGATGATTACGGTCCTCACTAAAGGCTTCCTATATCTCAGTTGTGTCCTTCTACTCCACAGTTTAAGTTTAGGCCCATCCGGTCACCCAAATCCCTTAAACTAGGGATCTGATACCATTTGTAACAACCCAAAACTTGAACATACAAGCTAGAAGCTACCTCTTTAGATCATAACGCCAAAAACGGCTCAACATGGTCCCACTAACAAGATTTACAATACAGGGTTCGCGGAAATAACCCTAAATACAGCTGAGAAAATCTAACTAAACATTTCAAATGAGATTCTTCTAATTCCTTCTAGCGCAAGCTCCGATCCACGTCTTGCCAAAACTCTAAACGTGCCCTCGACTACTGCTTACCTGAAAAAGGTTTTAGTTTTGAAAAGCGAGGGTTAGACCATGAGGTCTAGTGAGTTCCCTCCACACCAAGTCACACCAAAATATTTCAGTTTATAAAATCAGTTATGAAAGCATTGTATAAATCATAACTAGCACACAAAGTTGATATGCACACATTGACACATGCTACTGGCACGCGCTAAAGTCACACACACCGTGACAGCGCTATCGGGCACACACCGCCCATGTCACACACACCGTGACAGCGTAATCGGGCACACACCGCCCATGTCACACACACCGTGACAGCGTAATTGGGCACACACCGCCCATGTCACACAAAAGCCAGAGCATGGTCACACACATTTAAATCACACATATAAACCACACTTATGAATCGCACATTCATACCCTGCCTTGAAATAAAGGCAGTTGAAAAGCACACTGTTTCTTCATTTGAAACACATACTGTCACACAATTAATCATCGCTTGAAACAGCAGCAGTTGTATAACACACCGTTAGATAAAATCCACACCACACACCTTCATCGTTTTGCCATAAAAGTAATTGAAAAGCACACAGTTAAATAATAACCATGCCACACACTAAACCTTCAGTTTGTAATAAAAGTATTTGGAAAACCCACCATTAGACAATAATAGTCAACCACACACTTGTATAAAATTTAGGTTCAGAAAGACTCACCTGACGTCCTGCTTAATCCTCTTACTAAATGGATCATCCCTTCAACTGCACCTATAAGGATACATACTACCACGATTAGCCACTTGATGGAATTACACACTCACACAGATTGCCCCTCGGTCTATCAGTCTGCACTACTATGTCATACCACACTTTCCGGACACTGTATCCGGATAGTCAAGACTATCTGGACAACCAGAGCTATCCAGACAACCTACCCGGACACCCAAGACCATTCGGAAAACTATCCGGACAACCAGAGTTATCCGGACAACCTACCCGGACACCCAAGACCATTCGGACAACTATCCGGACAACCAAAATTATCCGGACCCACAAAGGTTTCCGGTTAACTACCGGAAACTGCTGCCAAAATTCTACCCGGACACATTTCTCATCCGGACACCACCAATCGTCCGGACACTACCCTGACTTGAGGGTTTCCGGACGCTACGAGAAAAACCCAGAAACGCAGAAAGTTGCATAATCTCAAGTCCTAATTCCCTCAACACCTCCAGATTAGCAAAATGGGTCGATAGCTACACATTAACCCAAACTACAACACCCCTTACGCAGATTAATGGGGAAACACGATAAACTCACAAAATCTAAGTTTCTTTTCTAATTTCCCCCAATACACACACTAAGTTAGAGAGGGATAGGATTTGATTTACCTGGATGATTATGGAGTTCTTCCCAAAACTCAACTGAAAATCGCAGCTCCTTCTTCCTCTATTGCCAAAATCCCTTTTCTTGTTCTTTCTTCCAGCCACACACAACACACACTAGACAAAAGCTTAAAAATGAGAACCTGACTCAAAAGAGAAAAGAAGACCGGACTAAAAGAGATTTCACTTTCGACGATTGAACTCCACTTTCATATCAGGCTTGCACTGGAATTCACTTTCAGGAATCCTTGCTCCTGGCTCATATTCACGGAAAAACAGGGGGAAATATTGGGCCTTAAATTGCCTTCTTTTAGCGTATTAATGACCTTGCTTGCTAGCTAGATTTGGTTGTTGACCAACTACAGGGGGTTTTCCCTTCCTTTTTATGCTTTTCTCACGAAACACCATACTTTTAGTTCTTTACACTTAGACCACACAATTTTCTAAATTCGAAATTCTTCCACAAATTCTAATTATGACTAAATTAAAATCTTGGTTATTACAATATCCTCCCCTCAAAAGAATTCCGTCCCCGGAATTCCATTTTCAAACAAACGAGGATATCGAGTCCTCATGTCTGATTCCAATTCCCAAGTTGCCTCTTGCCCCTTATGGCATCGCCACTGAACTTCCACTAGAGACACTTCTTTACTCTAAACCTTGCACCGACTCCTACATGGAATTCGATAACTCTCCTCCTCCTGCTCACATAAACCAGTGGCTGTCTCGAGCCACGCTTACCCTCTCGCGAAAATGTTCGACCTATCGGTGGTCAACCGTGTGACCTCCGGTCTCACACAAAATCATTCACATATCTAGACTCACGGTTCTAAAACGTGTCAAACTATGGGTTTCACACACCCTTTTCATATTCTTAAAGAACGAATTCTACCAAAGTTAACGTCACAACAACATGCAACCCTTATTAAAATAACGACGCTCAATTCGCCAACTGATCACAAAATCAACCTTGAATATCACCCTTAATCGCAGTTATGATTCTCTTTAACTGATTACACACAATTCTACCATTACTCCCCCAATACAAAAATACGCCTAAGGCAGATAACACCTTCTCACATTAATTAAGCTGACCACAAACTATTGATAACAATCAATTCACACGCTTTTATCACCACGTCACTCCTATATTACCACCAAGTCTAATCCAATGGTCCCTCACCCCGAACACTACATTCGACTACTGTCTTCCACTTGCTTCTCAACATAAAACATGTTTCCAAGGAACGACTCACTAGAAGGTGCACACTTTTGACCAATCACACAAGTTAGCTCCCCTCAACGCTTAAACCAATCACATACACACAAATCCTCTTTCTCATACTCCCACTAGAAGTTCATGCACCCGATTGTGACGTCTTGATAACGTTGCTTCCCACGTTCCGTGCCACTTGTCACACTTTCTACTTCGCGCTTACTCACTTATTCCAATCTACCGTCCCAATTATCTTAGGCTAGTATGGAACATTTCTTATTCAACATTGACCACTACATAAACGCAAGTCAATCCGAAGTCACACTCAATACTTGAAGCGACCACACACTCCTCATTCCCAAACAATATTAACCCCCTCCTTTGCATTTCCTTTACATACCACTACTAGCGAAACATTCCCAAAGATTTCGTATCTTCTACGACACCCTAACCAACCAATCCAAGAGCACACAATTTCCTCTTAGCTAGCCATCCACTGCCACTCTATTCCTTTATTCTCGGATGCAATCCACAAGCCACTTAGACACTCATTCCTCACCACACACAATTTTACCACACTTGGAACAACTTCTAAACAATTTCCCAGCGACGATCTCCACTTACGCTCTCCCCATACCAACACTAATCCATCACTTTCCCTCACAGCAACCTATCATTATTGAGCCTCGCATGCTTACTAAGTATAAGTGACCACCAACTTATCCACACCACCCCTACGCACTAGAGGTTCAATCCTCACAGTTACCACCTGTCTACTAATTTGTAAAATTTACAGCTTCACCTCGGTCTCACATAGGTTAACCAGCATTAGTGTTACCTATCCAAACATCTATCACTTCTCGACTACCCTTGTCACTCTTCCACTAACTAGAGAGTAATGACGTACACCTCTACCCTTAGATTCTTGAACTGAAATTCCCAAGATCTCAATTCACCGACATCGGAACTCCCAGAATAAATACTCAACAGAGATTAGGAGCTCACCTTCAATCAATTATTTTCCTTAAGAACCCTAAAGATTCTACTTCGTTCGGGCACTTATCCCACACCTTACAACAACACCCTTCTAGATGGGGTCAACAATCACACCAAGAATAATTTCACACTACACACTAGGCCGTTGTGTAAAGCCCGTATCCCGGTATGTATTTTCGTATTATTAATCTTTTTTTAAGCTATTATTTAACGTGGTTTCCGTTAACGGGATTAGACGATTTGGACCTAATTGTTAAATATGTCAACTATTTTGTTGGTTTGCGAGAAGAGTTTAGTTGAGGGGCCAAAAGTGGCAAGGGGGCCAAACTTGTGCATGGGATCAGCCAAGAGACACCCCTTCCCCTTCCCCTTCCCCTTCCCCTTCGGTTTCATGTTAGTAACCCCCAAGAACCTTTAGCCATCTCCCCTCCCCCTTCTTATTGTTTTCGGCCGAGAAAGGAAAAGAGAGAGAGAGAGGAATCGAAAGAGAGAGGGAGGAAAAGAAAAACCGAGAGAGAAAGAGAGCAAGGGTCGAGAGGAGGAAGGAGGCGATCGCCGGCGTGAGGGAACCAGCGTCGGGAGTGGTCGGAAAGGAGGAGGAAGAGGGATTCCGTTAAGGTAAGTGTCCCGTTCGTTTTATTTGATGTTTTTCCTCGTCGGAGAATGTAAACCGCCACCACCACCGCCGTAGCCACGGCTGCCGGCGGTGGGGCCGCCGATGCACGCCGCCGCGATGGCGGCAGAGAGTGCGTGCGCTTGCGGGTGTGTGGGTGTGTGCGGGTGTGGGGTTGCGAGTGATGTTGGGAGGTTTCGCCGGAGGTTATCGACCGCAACCACCGTCGTCGCCGCCAACCACCACCACCGCCGGAGGCGGCAGTGGGTGGTGCATGGTGTGGTTCAGCCCATGTCAACCCTAAAACAGTAAGTCATGTTGCTTTGCGGGTCTGTTTGGATTAAGACGTCTCATTGGGTTCAAGTTCAAAAGGTTATCATTTTATGTAAATTGTACAGTTTCTGCCCTGTTTTGTAAAAGTTATAACTTTTTCTAGGAATGTCGGATTGGGATGGAGCTGGTGCCAAAAGTTCCCATTCGGAGTCTAGTAACTTTTATATGTTTTGTGGAAAAACCAGTTCGGGCCATAGCTAGTGTCAAATTGCCATTTTATACGGACAGGTCCCGTTTTAGCTGCTCTGAGAGGTGTTTTTGTAAAATTCACATAGAGTGCTAGGAATATCGTTAGGACGCGTGCGATACGTCCCTGGAACCGTAAGACATTGAACTTCCTGAATGTGGAATTAGATTTTTGGTTTGATCAGTTTATCATGGGTAAAATGGGTCCCGAACAGACCTGTGTTTTTAGTATAAAAGCTGGAATTTTTAGTTTCGTTAAACTAGTAAAAGTGTCGTGAGTTGGGACCTTCCGTTGACGTTTTTAGTGCGTAATTAGGTGGGAAAATGTGAGGAAGGTTGACGTGCTGGTGTTGCGGCTCGGGAGCGCGTCGCTTTGCTTTGAGGTGAGTTCTCTCACCGCGTAGTTAGGAATTTCATGCATATCGTTATTTTGTGCTACGTGTTATTACGTGTTATTACGTGGTTACGTGAATTAGTTGGGATGTGATATCTAGTTGTGATCTGTTGAATGTGTATGTGAATTATGTATGCTTGTTTACACCTCAGTGGGACTGGGGGGCTCGGTGGGACCGAGGGCTCGGTGGGACTGGGCTAGTACAATTGTATTATCTTTACTCGGTGGGACCGAAGGCTCGGTGGGACTGAGCTTGTATCAATGTCTTTACTCGGTGGGACCGAGGGCTCGGTGGGACTGAGCTTGTATCGATATATTTTTGGTGTGCTCGGTGGGACCGAGGTTCGTATTTATACGCTAATTGTTATGTGGATTTATATCCGTGGTGATGGTGATGTTGCCTACTGGCGAGTAGGGGCGATATACGTGGGGTTGCTACCTGCGTGTGTGATAGGATTCACTAAGCGTTTAGCTTACCCTTTTCCCAATATGTTGTGATTTCAGGTGCGAGCGGCAGTCGGGCTTGACGGTACACACACTAGGCGCGCAGTGTCAAGAATTGTTTAAGTTTCACTTTCAAACCTTTGGATTTTATTTTATGAAATTTCCGCTGCATAAACTTTATTGACTGTTCGAGTTAACGACGTTAACTTCATTTGAGTTACGAATTATTAAATTGTGATTGTTTTAAAATGAAATGCATGTTTTTAAAATTTTAAATTCCTTGTAATTTTTGGGACGTTACAACTTGGTATCAGAGCACAGCTTGAGTGAATCAAACACATCTCGGTGTGTTTGGTCTCAAGTTGCGGCTATGAAGTTTTTTTAAACTCTCTTAATAAAATCTTTGAAAATAAATGAACGGAGAAAGCCCGTTTGGGAAACGGTGATCGTGGGCGCAGTGTGTACAGTCAGCCGACGCCAATTGGGAAGGTACAACACTTAGTGTATTTATTGCTTTCTAGGCATAGGGTATGCATGCTAGATTGCCGAGGTTGTTTACACTGTACTGTACGATGACTGCTTGCTAGTAGGAATCAATGCTAGTTATAGTAGGTTGTCAAGTGAAGGCACTATAGGTTGCATGCAGTAAGAATCATATAGCCTTAGAATATTTGATTTAGTTCTATTGCGCAGCTCTTGTTTGAGTCCAACCGTTCTAGAATAGAATCTTGTATTTGAATGTCTATTTGATTCACGCTGCGTGCGACTGGGTATTCGCGAGGCAACTCGTTATGGCTAACAGGGATTCCGTTGTAGCAAGAGTAGTGGGATGAGATGAAATTCCTAGTGAGCTGGGAATAGCGTTTACATATGAGTACGTATGCTAGATTGCTTTCTAGAACATAGGA
Organism: Saussurea involucrata; assembly: GCA_033807775.1. Lineage (NCBI taxonomy): Eukaryota > Viridiplantae > Streptophyta > Magnoliopsida > Asterales > Asteraceae > Saussurea > Saussurea involucrata. Next base: position 25,604,518 of record CM066319.1, on the reverse strand, counting down.
GTATGTATGCTAGATTGCTTACGTGGATTTTGTGGTACTGTATACTTGTTACTTGCTATTAGGAACTCATGCTAGCCTTGATAGGTTGTTATGTGAATGCACCTTAGGTTGTATGCAGTAGGAACTGAATAGCCTTAGAATGTTGGATTTAGTTCTATTGCGCAGCTCTTGTTTGAGTCCAACCGTTGTAGGATAGAATCTTATATTCGAATGTCTATCTGGTTTCACTGTATATACGACTGTGCGTTTACGAGGCGACTCGTCAGGGCTAGTGGGGGTTCCGTTCTAGCAAGGGTGGTGGGGTATTACGACTTTTCTAGGGAGCTAGGAAAAGTGTTTGCATATGCCGGAATGGGCATATGTGTTTGTTTGTGGTAAGCAACTACTTGGACGTCCCGGGACAGGACTCGAAACGAGTAAGGATAGGTGTGAAGGGTAGTAGCAGAGCTCCTACTATCTGAAGCACACAGGATCCGTGCTCGAGTCGGGGAAAGTCACGGAGAATCCGAAGAGTTGAGTGTGAGCGTAGTTAGCAGGTTTTAATGTGTGCTAGTAGATCGTTAAGGAGGAACAACAATGTTGATCCAGATGCTGATGCTGGAATTATTGCTGATCAGATTCGTGAGATGTTTGCGGTCGAGGTGACGCATATTTTGAGGAGGCGATCTCCGAAATTATTACCGCCATTCGTGATGAGGTAATAGTGTCGATGGAGGAGCGCATCGCGGCGATTCCACCCCCTGCGGGTGGGCAGCCTCGAACAAGAGGGTCGGGATCGGTTATGGAGTGCACATTCCTTACCGGTGGTTGTCCTGCGAACTAGAAGGTTCGCTTCACGGTGAATCTGTTATGAGACGGAGCGAAAGACTGGTGTGCTACTGCTTTGACGCTTAACGGGCGCACTACTGGACCTGGGAGGAGTTCGTCGTATGTTTCGTGTAGAGCATGTGCCTCTAGTGGAGATGGAGAGGAGTGCCAAAGAGTTCTTGGAGCTCTGTCAGACTGCGGAGGCCATAAAGGAGGTGAACCGAAAGTTTACGGAAATGACATTATTCTATCCTTAGCATGCTGCTTTTGAGGACATGAAGAGGACACGGTACAAAGATATGTTACGTACCAATATCAGGGAGTTCGTGAGTACCGCGCAGTATGCTTCACTTGCTGTAGTGATGGAGGCGGCCTGAGGTAGAGTTCGTCAACTGGGAGTGGAAGGGGCACAAGCTACGTATAAAGTGGTGACAGGTACGTTCTTGGTTAACTCGGTGCTTGCTGTGGTGACGATTCATAGCGGGGCTACTCATCCTTCCGTGTCTCACATAGTCAGTGAGTGTTTGGGGCCGAGTCGTAGGACGGTTAGGCTGTCCACTTGTGGTTGCAGTTGCTGAAGACAGGACCTTGACGGTTACTGACGTGTACTGGGGGTGCACTTTGGAGATCTCTGGTGTGAGGTTCCACGTTGATTTGATTCTGGATGCTGCTCCGGTGGCCAAGGCACCTTATCGCCTGGATCCACCAGAAATGAAGGAGTTGTACACTCGTTGCAGGAACTTATCGAAAAGGAGTTCATCAAGCCGAGTTGTCCACCGTGGGGAGCCCCAATTCTGTTTGTGAAAAAGAAATCCGGGTCCCAACGGATGTGTATAGACTACCGTGAGTTGAATAAGCTTACGGTGAAGAATCGTTATCCTCCGCCAAGGATCGATGACTTGTTCGATCAGCTTCAGGGAGCCTCGTGGTTCTCTAAGGTTGATTTGAGATCGAGGTATCATCGGATGCGGGTGAGGAGAGAGGATACGGAGTAGAAGGCCTTTCGTTCATGTCATGGCCATCTACAAGTTTGTGGTGATGCCTCTCGGGCTCACCAATGCACCCGCAGCGTTCATGGACCTCATGAACCGGGTATGTAGCCCTATGTGGGATCGATCGGTGATCGTGTTCATCGACGATATTCTTGTGTAATCGAAATCGAAGGAAGAGCATGAGATGCATTTGCGAGAAGTTTTGGAAGTTTTGAGGCGGGAGAAGCTGTATGCTAAGCTCTCCAAGTGTGAGTTCTGGTTACGAGAGGTCCACTTTCGAGGGCATGTCGTGAACCAGAATGGTATTATGGTGGATTCGGCCAAGATTACGGCTGTGATGCGGTGGGAAGTGCCAAAGACTCTCTACGAAGAAATCTGCGGCTTTTAGTTGGGGTGAAGGGCAGCAGAGGGCTTTGGGGAGCTACGCAGGCGTTATGCGAGGCTCCGATGTTGACTTTGCCGGAGGGTATGTAAGAATTGGTGGTGTTTGCTCTCAAGATTTGGAGGCACTATTTGTATGGCGTCAAGTGTATACACTAACCATAAAAGCCTCCAGTACTTGATGACCGGCAAAACCTCAACATGCGTCAGAGGAGGTGGCTTGACGTGGTCAAGGATTATGATGGTGAGATACTTTACCACCCCGGTAAAGCGGATGTTGTTACGGATGCACTTAGTCGACATCTGGATGGTGAGCCACTGTGGGGCTTGTGTCAATGGTTAACAGTGGTTGCACCTCTTCTCGAGTCGATAGGTAGTGCTCAGGAGGTGGCAGTTTTGGAAGAAAATGGCAATCGCGAGAGAGTTTCGGGGGAAATTCCAAATTTTGTCCGTGATAGTCATGGGTCAATTGCTCGGTCTTAATGGAAGGTTGGGTATCCCACGCGTGTGGGTACTGTAGGCCAAATAGTATCGGTTAGGGAATGCTGCCCTTTGTAATAAAGAGGATAAATGCGTAGAATTTTTGAGGTAAATAGTATACTTAGGTGACGACTTTTGGGCTTGAGGCCAAATGCCTTAGTGTAATTGGGGAATTGTAGCCGATTTTAAGGAAATTATGTTGATGATAGTAGTAATCCTGAGATGTTTGCTTGTGGTGAATGGTTGTGGTGGAATGACCTTCGTGGATGATTATAAATTTACTAGTTTGATAATTCATGCAGAATAAATTGTGGGAGTCTATTAGAACTCGTGAAAGTTAATCGACAGTTAATGATAGGAATGATTGAATTCGAGTATCCTATAGGGTATATTGGTGAGCAACTTTAGAATGGTTAGAGCTTGAAATTTGAATCGGGATGTTTGGATTATCTATGGTTGGGAGACAACCGAAGTCGTTTGACTAGGAATGAATCCAGTTGTTGGAGTGTTCCTCCGATCATACTTGCGGTGTACTTGAAGGAGTTTTGTGGTAAGAAAAGTATTCGAGAGATTTTTAGGCGGTGTGGGAAATCTTAAATTCCAGTTAGTGAAGGTCTAGTGGAAACACCGAAAGTGTTCCGAGTGAACTTGGGAACCTGAGGTTGAGATGTGGGAGACCTATCTATAGCTATTCACGGGCATAGACTTCGAGGACGAAGTCTAATCCAAGTGGGGGAGAGTTGTAAAGCCCGTATCCCGGTATGTATTTTCGTATTATTAATCTTTTTTTAAGCTATTATTTAACGTGGTTTCCGTTAACGGGATTAGACGATTTGGACCTAATTGTTAAATATGTCAACTATTTTGTTGGTTTGCGAGAAGAGTTTAGTTGAGGGGCCAAAAGTGGCAAGGGGGCCAAACTTGTGCATGGGATCAGCCAAGAGACACCCCTTCCCCTTCCCCTTCCCCTTCGGTTTCATGTTAGTAACCCCCAAGAACCTTTAGCCATCTCCCCTCCCCCTTCTTATTGTTTTCGGCCGAGAAAGGAAAAGAGAGAGAGAGAGGAATCGAAAGAGAGAGGGAGGAAGAGAAAAACCGAGAGAGAAAGAGAGCAAGGGTCGAGAGGAGGAAGGAGGCGATCGCCGGCGTGAGGGAACCAGCGTCGGGAGTGGTCGGAAAGGAGGAGGAAGAGGGATTCCGTTAAGGTAAGTGTCCCGTTCGTTTTATTTGATGTTTTTCCTCGTCGGAGAATGTAAACCGCCACCACCACCGCCGTAGCCACGGCTGCCGGCGGTGGGGCCGCCGATGCACGCCGCCGCGATGGCGGCAGAGAGTGCGTGCGCTTGCGGGTGTGTGGGTGTGTGCGGGTGTGGGGTTGCGGGTGATGTTGGGAGGTTTCGCCGGAGGTTATCGACCGCAACCACCGTCGTCGCCGCCAACCACCACCACCGCCGGAGGCGGCAGTGGGTGGTGCATGGTGTGGTTCAGCCCATGTCAACCCTAAAACAGTAAGTCATGTTGCTTTGCGGGTCTGTTTGGATTAAGACGTCTCATTGGGTTCAAGTTCAAAAGGTTATCATTTTATGTAAATTGTACAGTTTCTGCCCTGTTTTGTAAAAGTTATAACTTTTTCTAGGAATGTCGGATTGGGATGGAGCTGGTGCCAAAAGTTCCCATTCGGAGTCTAGTAACTTTTATATGTTTTGTGGAAAAACCAGTTCGGGCCATAGCTAGTGTCAAATTGCCATTTTATACGGACAGGTCCCGTTTTAGCTGCTCTGAGAGGTGTTTTTGTAAAATTCACATAGAGTGCTAGGAATATCGTTAGGACGCGTGCGATACGTCCCTGGAACCGTAAGACATTGAACTTCCTGAATGTGGAATTAGATTTTTGGTTTGATCAGTTTATCATGGGTAAAATGGGTCCCGAACAGACCTGCGTTTTTAGTATAAAAGCTGGAATTTTTAGTTTCGTTAAACTAGTAAAAGTGTCGTGAGTTGGGACCTTCCGTTGACGTTTTTAGTGCGTAATTAGGTGGGAAAATGTGAGGAAGGTTGACGTGCTGGTGTTGCGGCTCGGGAGCGCGTCGCTTTGCTTTGAGGTGAGTTCTCTCACCGCGTAGTTAGGAATTTCATGCATATCGTTATTTTGTGCTACGTGTTATTACGTGGTTACGTGAATTAGTTGGGATGTGATATCTAGTTGTGATCTGTTGAATGTGTATGTGAATTATGTATGCTTGTTTACACCTCAGTGGGACTGGGGGGCTCGGTGGGACCGAGGGCTCGGTGGGACTGGGCTAGTACAATTGTATTATCTTTACTCGGTGGGACCGAAGGCTCGGTGGGACTGAGCTTGTATCAATGTCTTTACTCGGTGGGACCGAGGGCTCGGTGGGACTGAGCTTGTATCGATATATTTTTGGTGTGCTCGGTGGGACCGAGGTTCGTATTTATACGCTAATTGTTATGTGGATTTATATCCGTGGTGATGGTGATGTTGCCTACTGGCGAGTAGGGGCGATATACGTGGGGTTGCTACCTGCGTGTGTGATAGGATTCACTAAGCGTTTAGCTTACCCTTTTCCCAATATGTTGTGATTTCAGGTGCGAGCGGCAGTCGGGCTTGACGGTACACACACTAGGCGCGCAGTGTCAAGAATTGTTTAAGTTTCACTTTCAAACCTTTGGATTTTATTTTATGAAATTTCCGCTGCATAAACTTTATTGACTGTTCGAGTTAACGACGTTAACTTCATTTGAGTTACGAATTATTAAATTGTGATTGTTTTAAAATGAAATGCATGTTTTTAAAATTTTAAATTCCTTGTAATTTTTGGGACGTTACACGTTGCCATCCAGTCAAGGTTAGAACTCCACACAAACCACTACTCTCCACACACTATCCACCATACGTCGCACACTATTGTTACTCTCCACACACTAACACCTCCATCGACTATCAGAACAAAAGTGAGCAAGCACACCCATGCACCTGTAAATTAAAAATGACATTGGCCAGATGTGATTTGAATTTACCTTACATGAAAGTCCTCACCACCATCATCCTAGATCCTCGATGATTACGGTCCTCACTAAAGGCTTCCTATATCTCAGTTGTGTCCTTCTACTCCACAGTTTAAGTTTAGGCCCATCCGGTCACCTAAATCCCTTAAACTAGGGCTCTGATACCATTTGTAACAACCCAAAACTTGAACATACAAGCTAGAAGCTACCTCTTTAGATCATAACGCCAAAAACGGCTCAACATGGTCCCACTAACAAGATTTACAATACAGGGTTCGCGGAAATAACCCTAAATACAGCTGAGAAAATCTAACTAAACATTTCAAATGAGATTCTTCTAATTCCTTCTAGCGCAAGCTCCGATCCACGTCTTGCCAAAACTCTAAACGTGCCCTCGACTACTGCTTACCTGAAAAAGGTTTTAGTTTTGAAAAGCGAGGGTTAGACCATGAGGTCTAGTGAGTTCCCTCCACACCAAGTCACACCAAAATATTTCAGTTTATAAAATCAGTTATGAAAGCATTGTATAAATCATAACTAGCACACAAAGTTGATATGCACACATTGACACATGCTACTGGCACGCGCTAAAGTCACACACACCGTGACAGCGCTATCGGGCACACACCGCCCATGTCACACACACCGTGACAGCGTAATCGGGCACACACCGCCCATGTCACACACACCGTGACAGCGTAATCGGACATACACCGCCCATGTCACACAAAAGCCAGAGCATGGTCACACACATTTAAATCACACATATAAACCACACTTATGAATCGCACATTCATACCCTGCCTTGAAATAAAGGCAGTTGAAAAGCACACTGTTACATAATAATCTTCAAGCACACTGTTTCTTCATTTGAAACACATACTGTCACACAATTAATCATCGCTTGAAACAGCAGCAGTTGTATAACACACCGTTAGATAAAATCCACACCACACACCTTCATCGTTTTGCCATAAAAGTAATTGAAAAGCACACAGTTAAATAATAACCATGCCACACACTAAACCTTCAGTTTGTAATAAAAGTATTTGGAAAAACCCACCATTAGACAATAATAGTCAACCACACACTTGTATAAAATTTAGGTTCAGAAAGACTCACCTGACGTCCTGCTTAATCCTCTTACTAAATGGATCATCCCTTCAACTGCACCTATAAGGATACATACTACCACGATAAGCCACTTGATGGAATTACACACTCACACAGATTGCCCCTCGGTCTATCAGTCTGCACTACTATGTCATACCACACTTTCCGGACACTGTATCCGGATAGTCAAGACTATCCGGACAACCAGAGCTATCCGGACAACCTACCCGGACACCCAAGACCATTCGGAAAACTATCCGGACAACCAGAGTTATCCGGACAACCTACCCGGACACCCAAGACCATTCGGACAACTATCCGGACAACCAAAATTATCCGGACCCACAAAGGTTTCCGGTTAACTACCGGAAACTGCTGCCAAAATTCTACCCGGACACATTTCTCATCCGGACACCACCAATCGTCCGGACACTACCCTGACTTGAGGGTTTCCGGACGCTACGAGAAAAACCCAGAAACGCAGAAAGTTGCATAATCTCAAGTCCTAATTCCCTCAACACCTCCAGATTAGCAAAATGGGTCGATAGCTACACATTAACCCAAACTACAACACCCCTTACGCAGATTAATGGGGAAACACGATAAACTCACAAAATCTAAGTTTCTTTTCTAATTTCCCCCAATACACACACTAAATTAGAGAGGGATAGGATTTGATTTACCTGGATGATTATGGAGTTCTTCCCAAAACTCAACTGAAAATCACAGCTCCTTCTTCCTCTATTGCCAAAATCCTTTTTCTTGTTCTTTCTTCCAGCCACACATAACACACACTAGACAAAAGCTTAAAAATGAGAAATTAGGGTTTTCCCTTCCTTTTTATGCTTTTCTCACTAAACACCATACTTTTAGTTCTTTACACTTAGACCACACAATTTTCTAAATTCGAAATTCTTCCACAAATTCTAATTATGACTAAATTAAAATCTTGGTTATTACAGTTTGCTTCTTGGAAGCCCAAGAGATGGCACCTCCCCCAAGCAAGTACACCCAACCACTCGTGGAAGAGTGATCTTCCAAATTGGTAATCCAACTTGCATCCGAATATCCCTCTAAAACCGAAGGAAATCCGACATATGACAAACCATAATCAATGGTTTTCTTCAAGTATTTGAATACTCGTCTTATCGCTTGCCAATGATGAATACTAGGATTACTAGTATATCTACTCAACTTTCCTATGGCAAATGCGATATCCGGCCTAGTGCTTGTCATGGCATACATCAAGCATCCTATAGCCTTTGAGTACTCGAGTTGTGACACCGCTTCACCCGAATTGGGCATAAGCTTCACACTCGGATCCCATGGGGTACTCACCGGAGAACAATCAAAGCAATTAAATTTCTTTAATACTTTCTCAACGTAATGAGATTGCGTAATTGCAATCCCTTTGTTCTCACGCTTGATCCTTATACCAAGGATCACTTCCGCCTCTCCCATATCTTTCATGGAGAAACTCAACGACAAAAGCTCTTTGGTTTTCCCAACTTGATTTTGGTCGGTGCCAAAGATCAACATGTCGTCAACATATAAGCAAATGATTACACCGTTACCGGAAGAATCAAATTTGCTATATACATACTTATCCGCTTGGTTTATCATAAAACCGTTGGACAAGATAACCTCATCAAATTTCTGATGCCATTGTTTGGGTTCTTGTTTCAGCCCATACAATGATTTTACAAGTTTACACACCATATGCTCCATTCCGGGCATGACAAAACCTTCCGGTTGTTTCATGTAAACTTCCTCCTCCAAGTCACCATTCAAGAATGTCGTTTTGACATCCATTTGGTGAATCGCCAAATTGTGAATAGCGGCTAAGGCTATCAACAATCTAATAGTGGAGATTCTTGCAACCGGGGCATATGTATCAAAATAATCGATGCCTTCCCGTTGCCTAAAGCCTTGGATCACTAATCGAGCCTTGAACTTGTCGATTGACCCATCCGCTTTCATCTTCCTTTTGAAGATCCACTTGCAACCCAAAGGTTTACAACCCGGTGGCAAGTCCGATAATACCCAAGTATTATTCCCCATGATGGAGTCCATTTCATCATGTATTGCTATTTTCCAGAAAGCAATATCTTGAGACTTCATAGCCTCATCAAATGATTTTGGATCCTCCTCAACACTATAACAGTAAAGGAGTTGGGATCCAATCTCATCTCTTGATCCCTCTACCAAGTACACTTGGAAATCGGGACCAAAGGATTTTTCAATCCTTCCTCTTTTGCTCCTTCGAAGCATCGGAGATTCGGTTGGAACAATTGCTTGTTCTTCAACCTCACTAGTTTCACTAGTATTTGGAACTATGTCCTTAGGCCTCGGCATTGAAGAGAATCTAGTCTCATCAAAAATTGCATCTCTTGATTCTATAACGGTGTGAATCGCTATAGAATCATTAGGTTCAATAACATAGAACCTATAAGCCTTGGAATGCTCGGCATATCCAACAAATATGCAGTCAATGCCTTTCTCATCCAAAGTCTTCCTTTTGGGTTCGGGTAGTCGAACAACCGATCGACAGCCCCAAACTCGAATATAACTCAAGTTCGGCCTTTTCTTGAACCAAAGTTCATATGGGGTAATCTTGTTCCGTTTATTGGGAACTCAATTCAGCAAATAACAAGCCGTTAGCATGGCTTCACCCCAAAATCCATCACTCAAACCCGAGTAGGATAACATAGAGTTCACCATTTCTTTGAGAACTCTATTTTTCCGTTCCGCCACACCATTTTGCTGTGGTGTATAAGGCGTCGTAGTCTCATGAATGATTCCTACGGTTTGGAAAAACATGGGGTCGTAATACTCCCCACCACGATCGGTACGTAAACACTTTATTAAGCCATTCATTTGCAATTCTACTTCCGTTTTAAAAACTTTAAATTTAACCAACGCTTCATCTTTTGAATGTAACAAATAAACATAGCAAAAACGTGAAGCGTCGTCAATAAAAGTGACAACATACTTTTTATTACCAAAAGACGGAGTCGAATGCAAATCACAAAGATCACTATGAATTAAATCAAGTACCGAAGAGTCCCTTTTCACGTTAGGAAAAGGTTGTCTAGTGATCTTTGTTAACATGCAAGTTTTACACTTATCAGACTTAATATCAAAAGCCGGAATAAGACCGTCTTTTGACATTTCAACCATCCGTTTAAAATTAACGTGACCAAGTCTCGCATGCCATAAATTAGAATCAACACAAACATTATTTGCAATAAAAACAGAATTTGAAACAACTTTCATTTTATTCAAATTTAACATAAACATATTATTAAGCAAATAACCAAATCCTACAAAAGAGCCACCCTTTGACAAGATAAACTTGTCCGACTCATAAACTTGCCTATACCCTAACTTATTCAAAATACTACCGGAAACCAAATTCTTTCGAATTCGCGGTACAAACAAAACATTAAAAAGTTCAACTATTTTGCCAGAACTAAATTCTAGCCTAACTAAGCCTCTTCCAAGAATTGGAGCCATCGACTCGTTCCCCATGCGAAGCATTGATCCGTCTTCAACCGGTTCCAAATAAGTGAACCAACGGCGATCTTTGCACACATGACTTGTAGCACCCGAGTCGATCCACCAAGCAACATCATCATCCTGCACATAAAATGATTCGGATATCAGTGGCACATAATCCAAATTTGAATTAAAACCAAAGTCAAGAAACTGACCTTGCCGTGGGTTTTGATCCTTGGATCCTTGCCCACTTCCACTCGTGCTTGCTCCACCCTTATTCTTGACAACCCGACAATCCCGCTTGAGATGGCCGGTCATCCCACAGGTCCAACAGGTTAAAGTAGCCTTTTTATTGGGCCCTTTCTTGGCTTCGTTGAACTTCCGTTTTCCTTTGAATTTATTAGTCTTTCCCTCTTCCACCATGTTCACCGAAGGTGCAGAAACCTCCTTTACTTTAGGTTTCTCAGCCTCTTGCGCCCGAAGAGATTCCTCTATGCGCAAGTGACTATCGAGTTGCACAAGAGACAACTCTTCCTTCTTGTGTTTCAACATGTGTTTAAAGTCTTTCCAAGAGGGAGGCAGTTTATCAATTATGCTCGATACGGAGATGGATTCGTCCATCTTCATATTGTGTTGAGCATATTGGCCTAGAATGCGAAGGAGCTCATTGTATTGCTCCATCACCGGCCTTGAGTCCACCATTTTGTAATTGTTAAAATTACTAACGAGGAACTTCTTACTAGAAGCATCCTCGGCCATGTATTTGGACTCGAGAGAGTCCCATAGCTCTTTGGAGGATTCCACATTTTGATAGATATCGAAGAGGGAGTCACACATACCGTTCAAGATGTGGCCACGGCAGATGTAGTCGTCATTCTACCACTTGCCGCGACGCCGGGTAACCTCCAACGTCTCGTTCTCCATCAGCTCCGGTATCGGGGTGCTTAGCACATATACCACCTTCAACGTTGTTAATAAGAAGTGCATCTTCTTCTGCCATCTACGGAAATCCACGCCTTCAAACTTCTCAAGTTTTGTGAACTTGGAAGTCATGCCTCTCACGGTTTGATCATTCGCCATCTCTCTCGTGATAAGCAAATATCTCTTACGATTGTTGGGGGAATTCGAGAAAGAGATGAGGAAGAGGTGATCGTAAGAACTTGGATAAAATGCAGAGATCGCGTGAGAGCTCGCTTTCCATAAGAGATATTTCGACCCTATATGCCTGGGTATCACGAAATTCTCTAGGGGATACTCTCTTTGTTTCGGTGTATCAATCAAGGCAATGATCGATTCATACTTATACACCTTTAGAGAGTTGTAACCGACCTATATTGATACTGGTAATAATATCCCACTTAATGGGATTGATTGCGGAATTAATGACGGGAGTTACAAATGAGAAAAGCCTTCCAGACTCCGGCGCTACTTTCGTGCTAGTTGAACTAGCGCCAAAAGGAGCGCGGACAACATTCCAGAGCTTGGCGCTACTTTCGTGCTAGTTCAACTAGCGCCAAAAGGAGCGCGGCAACATTCCAGAGCCTGGCGCTACTTTCGTGCTAGTTCAACTAGCGCCACAACTAGCCCCGACACCCAGCTCATGAAACCACTTTGTAACTTGTCGATTTAAACCGTCCAACAATCCCGGGTTCTAGTTAGCTTACACGAGTGTGCACTCCACACCTCCTAACTCATGTTATAGCTTAGCTAACAACCCCATTATTACCTTTGTGAATCCAACTACACAAAATGACCGATGATTTCACTAAAATCACCAACAAAACCGAGCTCAATCAATTCCGACCTCTTGCCCGCGAGACTAAGGGAAACTCAAATGCCTATGGATCCATTGCTATCAAGGTCTAAATATTACACGGCCCCAAATAAATAAACACATGCATTCAAAACATGCAATTCCCCAATAACATAATTCATTATCAAAACTCAATCTTGAGTTACCAAAACTGGACAAATGTCCCCAAGACTTAATAAGATTCAATACCGAGCCACAAGCTCAACTAACTCCAAAAAAAGGTAGTTTATGAAAGTTATAAAATGACATCAAATATAACAACACACACCGTATGCCGGTAAATACTTCGATTCCATGAAAACCCGAAATAACACTTTGGATCGGGTAAACCCTCATTTCCAATGACTCACGCCTTTACGTTTTCAAAACATTACATGATGTACTATATGCATATTTCCAAAACATCCACAATGCATTTTTATAATAAATAGACTCCATTTATTACATAAATCAACAACTCATTTCGTGTATGATTTATTATCACATTTTTCCAAAATATCCAAAAGTAGTGTTTTATAATATTTACAACAATTAATACCTCAAAAGGTAAAATCCACCAAATAACCCAATATTGATAATTTGCAGGTAAAACACACAATTACTTGGAAAAATAACATTTTGGCATGTACAAAGTTTTCGCAAAGTAACTTGAACTCACCTCTGCTAGATTAAGCTAAATCTAGATTTTTCCCAAACGTATGCTCCTTTGATGAAGTTTGCACCCTCAAGCCAAAACTTCCAAAACCTAGATTTATGAATTTTCAACCATCAATATCACAATCCAACCATGTAGAATCATTCCCTAAACACTTAGAATCATTTCTCCCAACATATTATACCCAAAATAACCAATACATCGAAACCCTAACTTCCAAAATGAAGAGAAAGAAGATTACCTCAACCATCACGTGAATCCACCAACCAAACACTTCTAGTGTTACCAAAGTGAGCTTCATTCTTCATTTCACCCAAAGAAATGAAAGGTTTAGGAGAGGGTTGGGTAAAACCCTAGAATAGTGTAGAAATTCCAACCAAAAGGAGATGAGATGAGAAATACCAACCTCAACCTAAGGATCCTTGTAACGAGATGGAGGAGGGACTTTGATTTACAAGATTTGTGGCTTCAATGGCTTCAAAATCATTCTGAAGGGTTAGGGTTCGGTTTTGGGAGAGTTTAGAGAGAAAGAGATGGAATAGAAATGAAAGAAAGCTGAAAGGCGTGGGTTTAAAACCCTCAGAGTCCGCTCGCGATTGTGACACGGCGAGAGTGACCATGTCACAATCGCCGGGGCACTCTCGCCCGCTACCCAAAATGCTCACGGTACACTTTCGGCGAAAGTGACACTGCGAAAGTGACCATGTCACTCTCGCGAGTGTCATACTCGCTGGCCCTCCCAAAACCCTCGGTACATTCTTGGCGAAAGTGACCATGTCACTCTCGCGAGTGTCATACTCGCTGGACTTGTACCGAGTCCAAACTTGGCCAAATTCTCGAGAGATCCAAATAGCATTACGTGTTCCACACTCCAAAGCACAACCTTGTCCTTTTTAATAAATCTAGACGGAATCATTTACAATTGGAGTTAGGATTTTCGGGGTGTTACATTTCTCTTCGCCTAAACATCATCTCCTGGGACGATATCACTACAAGAAGATCCAAAGAAAGAAGTTGGAGTTTCCAATGCTTCTCAACGCTCAACGAAATGTGCCAACCAATGAAATCCTTACAAGGACCATATGTCGCTATCAAAGTGACAATGTCACAGAGACGATTACCACAAGGACGATATCACACATCCAGATCTTTCTGTCTTTGTCTCTTTGCCTTTGTCTTTGTATCTCTTACCGATCTCTCTGTCTCTCAGTCTCTAAAACAAGAAAATCATGTTTTTCTTTATCTCTCGGTCTCTCTATTTCTTGTGCTATTGGAGTGGGTTGGTGCTACCCTACATCCAGAGAAGAGCTAAAGGGACTTGAGAGATTTGATTGGAGTTGGGTGCACAAAGGCGTTGAGAGATCTGGTCGGAGTTGGGTGGATGGATGGATGGATGGGTGGATGGATGCTAATGGGCCGTTTACCAAAAGCTTATCTGGGTAAGCACTTCTCAGTCAAATTTACACTATCACTTACTAATCGGGTAAGATTTTAGTCCGCCAAATCGGTTTCGTATGCAACAATTCACCCGGTAAGCGCTAACCGTGGTAAGAGTCGTCGCCCTAACTTACCGGGGTAAGACTCTCGATCATTGCATTCACTCTTTCGCTCTTACCAGGTAAGATTTTTGGTCATTGTCATATCAATCCGGTAGGTAATGTGACTTAGTAAGTGCTTACCCAGGTAAGTTTTTGGTAAACGGTCCCTAAAAGGAGATTCGCTAACTACAACTACAGGAGATCCACGGTTAGGGATTTTAGGGAAGTGGTGACATGTGGTTACATTGATGAAGATGAAGACATGTATATCATAGAGTAAATTACATTATTGGTCGTTGTGGTTTTAATAAAAAATAGAGTGAATTACATTTTCGGTCCCTGTGGTTTTAATGACTATAAAATAGGTAAAATGACTAAAATATTCTTCATCAAATTAAATTTGAGAGAAAAATATAATGGCCGTTAGAAGGAGGGGTGAAACTCGTTGGAAATCGACAAAGGTAAAAGACAAGTATGTTGAAACAAATATGAGGGATGAAAACTGTTAGAAAAGCGTCAGGGGCGTAAAGTTAACTTTAGGCTAAGTTTTTATATCTTTGAACAAATTTATGAATTATCAATAGAATTGTATACCAATACTTTCATTTAATACGCCAAAAAGTATTATCGTATTCATATATTTACATAAAAAACTAAAAATCGAAAAGTTGCATCGTAAAATATGCCACTGAATACAAGTTAATAGACTTAGGTGGGTTTTTTTAAATAAATCTTAATCGGAAGATTTTTATTTAGTTATAAAAAGGAGTTTGTAAATATGACCATGAAAAATAATTGAATTCAAAGGATTCCAACTTTCTATATCTTAAAAACAAAAAATAAAACTTGGAAAAGTTTATTTCAAACAAAAAATATAGTGAAAAGGTTGTCAAAAGATTTTTGTCATTTTTGTAAAAGCAACCCACAATTTTTGGGAATTTCGTATTTTGAATTCTTCAAAGTCAGATTGTGGTGTTTCGTTTGTCAAAAAAAAAATCATATTTTTTAGAACTCCCATTTGATCCGTTGATTATTAAGCTATGCGATAACCTTACATATGCCATTTCTTTTGGTTGTTTTCACTTTGTAGCATCCAACTCGCGTGTTGTATAGAACACAATAGTTTCAAATAGACCTTTTGCCTCCAACTGTAACACCCTGAAATTTCAATTTCATTCAAGTGTTATTAATCTTTTAAATTTGACTTAGAAGTCTTTAAAATGTCGAGGTTCTTATGGTAGAAGGCTTGGTGGGAAGCTTTGCGAGAAGAAATCGTGGAATCGCAAAAATCAGGCAATGTCAGCGAGTTGGTGTGTGTTGAATGCAAAAAATAATTTTTCCTTTCTCTCAAAAGGGTTTTGGAGAAAAAGTTAAATCTTGCAAGATTTGGAGCTTTGGGTGTGCTCCTAATAGAGGGATTCTCCTTTGGATCCTCCAAAGTCATCAAGGGTATGTTTACTTATATGCATCTCCTTTTTAAGTTGCTATTTTTCTTTGTACAATGGATCCTCTCTTAGAAGAATAATTTTTGTATAATTATAAGCTTTCGTTGCATGTTTAAGTTTGACAAAGCCTCTTCTTCCAATAGTGGTATCAGAGCCACATCTTTTTCTTTAAGAAATCGTTGTTGAATGTTTTGTACACATTTTTCGGGAAAATATGTGTAAAGAACATGCAAAAGATTTCTAAGGTTTTTCAAGTTTTAAGTTTTTTTTCTCCCTCTTGGACCTTCAATTTTGACATGCATGTTGGAAAAACAAAAGTTTTTTTTTGATGTCAATAGTCCAATATTCATAAAGATCAAAATTTTGGAATTTTTGTGATGGATCCAAAAATATCAAGAGATTTTATTTTGTTTAGATATAAAATAAATCAAAGAGGGATAAATAAATTAAAGTCTTGAAAACCTTGTTTTGTAAAACTAGTATTTGTAAAATAAAAGAAAAAGTTGCTTTTTCCATTAAGTATGGATTTTGGTTTTGTATTCCCAAAATATTTTGATTCACTTGCATGTTGTTTGGATGGTTTTGGCATGAAAACCATACTTACAAAACATAAAAGTGTGTTTGTGTGTTTATGTTGTTAAAAGTTTTTTTATGGCATAGAAACATATAAACAAAGATTGATTTTGTTTAAGTGTCAAAAGTGTATGTTTAAATTCATCTATATCAAAATATGGCTTACAAGGATTTTGGCACACCTTGTTTTGGTTCATTTTGTGTTTGTATGGATCCGGTAACAAGTGTCTCTCTTGACCCATGTGATAGCGATGGTTGGTTAATATTCGATTTATTATTCGTTTGTAATAATTTGCGCGACTTGCATGTCGTTTCATTTATGCTATGTAAAAGTATTTGTAAAATAGCATAGAATAAAGTAAGAAATTATTTTCCAAAATTGTAAATCGAAGACGGTGCAACTAAAGGAGGCAAGTGTTGAAAAGCTGTCGCTGAAGGCTGGAAATTGAGAGCTGAAAACTGAGAATTGAAAGTTGTCGCTGAAGGCTGGAAATTGAGAGCTGAAAACTGTAGCTGAAAGCTGTCGCTGAAGGCTGGAAGATCGTCGCACTCACTTACCGAGTAAGACTCTCGGTTCTTGTCTTCACTCTTATCAGGTAAGATTTTTGGTCCTTGTCATATTCATCCGATAAGGTAATATACTCGAGTAAGCGTCTGGTAAACAGCCTCTAACATGAGTTCATCTTTATAAAAAAAATCAAACACCATATTTCTATGTACTTTTCCCAGGGTCTTTGAATATTGAAGGTTTCACATGAGACTTCGATTTTTGTGTTTGAAAATGAGACAACGTGGGTTTCAATTTTCAAACCCAAACGGGTTTCAACCTATGAGTGAAATAGGTTTTCAGTTCATATGCTATATTGATTTCGTTAAGAGACGAATATGAAAAAAGGGTTTGTGTCGAATGCCCCCACTTTGTCAAAATCTGCACAAGATAATGGAGGTCTTTTTATTTTATTTACAAGTGAATTGTTAGTATGATGTTGTGTAACATTGTCGAGTGTCCTCTAAAAGGTGGTGGAAGAATAAAAAAAGGGAAATTAATTGAAATACCCTAAGTTGACCACCCTTTCATCCATATGCCCTATCTCTCTCTCAATTAACCAAAATACACCGAAAATCCGTGGCCCAACCCGTGGCCCACGGATTATGTTTAGAAAAAGACAAATGGGATGGGAACCCGTGGCCCAAGGATTGAACCCACGGAAATTATCAAACTTGTGCTTTCTTGTAAAAAATCTATTTTTTAAAAAATCAGTGGGCCACGGATGAATTACAATTTATTGGCTATGTGGGATTGTGATAAAACCACGGATGAATTTATTGGCCACGGATGAATTACTAACCCACGGGCTCATGAGGGGTGAATTTGTGTATTTTGAAACATAATCTGTGGGCTATGGGTTGGGCCACGGATTTTCGGGGTATTTTGGTTAATTGGGAGAGATAGGGTAAATGGATGAAAGGTTGGTCAACTAAGGGTAAAACAATTAATTTCCCACAAAAAAATGATGATTTCTCATCTTATTATTTGTTCAAAACTATGTATGATATTTTCATCTTACATGACTTTTTATTAATAGAAAAAAAATATCGTTATTTTTTATTTCTTTTATCGAAATTCTATAATTTCTAAGTTTAAGAAATACAAACAAGAAAAAGAAATACAAAAACTACTGAAAATCAATAATTTTATTTTTAGAAAATGATTACGTGTTTGACTTATGATCAATTATGACTAGGTCTTTAAAAATTGGCAACTCGTGGGCAAATGGTGGCGAATCAATCTAGAGAATGTAAGAACTTTAAGCGATTTAATGGCGGCTGGAAATCAATTCGCGGAAGGGTCGAGAAAAGTGAAGCTGTGATTGGAACGGTCTGGACGTTTTTGTATCTCACTTGGTCGAGCAAAAACGACAAGATCTTTAAATGTGAGAACATGAGGATCGACGAGCAATTCTACGAGGTCCAACGAAAAGCCTACGAATGGATCACTTAATGCGAGTTTGGCTTTCAAAAAAAATATGATCAATTATATAGTTATTTTAAAGAGGGACTCCAAATTTTTTATGTTGGCATACAAAACAATTAACATAGTACAATATAAGATAAAATAATTATTAATCGTAAAAACTATGATTTCATTAAAAAACTGATATATATATATATATATATCACTACAAAAAAAAACAAAAATTTCCGACGGTCAAATCCGTCGGAAATCCGCCGAAAATAGGGGATTTCGGCGGATTTTTCGGCGGATACGGGCGTCGGACAAAAAGGCGCCGAGATTGACCATTTTCGGCGGATATGGCCGCCGAAAATCCGTCGGAAAAAACTCGGTCTACTTAATCAAAATCTGATTAACAAGATAATTAAAAAATACATTTTCGGCGGATTTCAGGCGGAATAATCCGCCGAAAATAATTTAAATTATTTAAAAATTATTTTTTTTATTAATTTAGAATTTATATTTATTTTTTATTTTTTATTGTTTTCGGCGGATTTCAGGCGGAATATTCCGCCGAAAATAATTTAAATAATTTAATTTTTTTATTAATTTAGAATTTATATTTTTTTTATTGTTTTCGGCGGATTTCAGGCGGAATATTCCGCCGAAAATAATTTAAATTATTTTTTTAGAATCAGCTGAAAACTGCAAAACCCTGTTTTTTTATTCAAAAAACTGCTAAAAACTGTAAAATCTGCTAAAATGCTTTATATCATAAATGAAAACGACAAATACATTGTTCGGGCCAAAACGACCAAATGGTTGTTCCAAATTCGTTCAAATAACACAAAACACAATTATAAAAGTTTCATAATTACTACGGAGGCGGAGGCGGAGGCGGAGGCGGCGTATTTTGACTGAGACTTTTGACCAACGCGCACATCTCTTCATATTGTGCTCGAAATCTCGCTTCCTCTTGCCGACGCCTCTCATCCTCTTCCCGACGCCTCTCATCCTCTTCCCAACGTGTCTCTTCTCGTTGCTTCAACTCTTGCACTTCGGTCATTAAGTTCTCAACGATGTGCTACAAAATAAAAAAGACGTTGGAATATTTAATATGAATTAAAAATCAAATTGATAAACATCATTTAATGAAAAAAAATTGGTAAACACCTGTTGGGAGGAAAACGACGCACCACCTGACGATGATGATCCACCCAAGATCGCATTGGGATCTGCATGGTACCCAAACCCAAACGAACGACCTTTCTTCGTTCCCCCGGTCACTTCATGCCACAACTGGGTATCAAGTGGCGGATGATTGGCAGGGTCATCGCCGTATCTCTCTGTCACGCCTGCCTGATACCCAACCTGTGGTTTTTACAAAAGTATACAAGTCAATTTCGACTGCATAACGGCTGTAAATGGGACGTTTCCATTTTTCTGTTAAACACTCCTAACGTTTGCCCAACAAATGGCAACCCAAACTAGATAGATATTAACGACAAGATATATATCAAAACAATTATAAAGCTTAAAGTTAAACAATAAAGTGCATGTCGTATATATAATAATCCTAACATTTGCCCAACAAATGGCAACCCAAACTAGATAGATATTAACAGCAAGATATATAGCAAAACAATTATAAAGCTTAAAGTTAAATAATAAAGTGCATGTCGTATATATAACAATCATAACGTTTGCCCAACAAATAACAACCCAAACTTGAATTATATATATGGGGTATTTCATCACATTCAAGTGAATTTTTTTCGTTCTTTTCGATGTTTATTACAAAAATGATTAAAAACAACCAAAAATATTTTAGAGTGTATACCTTAATTTAAAACAATACCCTTAAAAAGTTATCTATTGCAACCAATCAATTGAACGATAACTCATGTACCCACATCCTTATATGTAAGAGCATCTTCAATACAATATTCTTACAAGTAAAAAATGTAATGGCTTGTAGGAACTACCATTGTGAAGAGTTCTTATAAGAACTCAAACTACTTTAGGTTCTTAAATAAGAACTTTGGTTCTTAGCATGAAGTTTGTGTGAAATGACAAGTTCTTCATTTCTTTTGGTATTTAAATTAAATAACTAACATTTGTTTATAAATATATAATAATTATTGATGTTGACAAATAAAGAAGACCCACAAAAAGAAGGTTCTTACAAGAACTACCATTATGGATTTCTATATAAATTTTTAATTTAATGAGTTAAAAACTTGATGTCATCAAAAATTGTAAAAATAAGGTTATTATAAGAATCATCCTTTAGAAATGCTCTAACCCACACTTTTTTACTGTCACATCAGCGCCACATTTTTTTTTCCTTCCAACTCATTTTAACCCACAAACCCCCACATCCATCCCACACCACCATCTCATCTTTTATTTATTTTTATTTTTATTTTTGTTACAAATACTATTAATTTAAATAATTAATATTTTATAAGTAATTTGTAACAAATAATATATAATATTATAATTTATAAATCAAACTAATATTTTAACCTTACATAATAAAAATTAAAAAATAATAAAAATACATAAATTTCAAATAAAAAAATGATAACTACTCGTTGCCTTGGTTGTTGTGTCTTGGAAGCCGTGAATTGTGTTCGATTAAATCCGCCCAAAGGTTATGATGCGTTTCTCGGTTTCAGACTTCTAACACGTTAGCGTCATGTTGTTGGTCGCTAATCTCTTCGCCGTCCTCCTCATCAACTTGATTAGCGTTTTCATCAACTTGGTTCTTCATCTTGATCGAGAAGCCTTTCTACAGCATTGGTTATTATTCCACGAAAAATAACGTAATTCATTTGACGATACGCGGCTAGATTAATTCCCCGTCCGACGATGACGAAGACGAATCATAACATTCCGACGAATTCACTGATGAAGAAGACATTTTGTTTTTGTAGTAGAGAAAAGTTTGAGAGATTGAGAGAAAATTTGGTGGTGTGAAAAAATGAAGTGGGGAAGATGGGTATTTATAGGAGAAAAAAAAACAAAAAAAAGAAAAAAATTAAAAAAAGAATAAAAAGGTAACGTCTAGAAAACAAAAAAAAAGAAAAAAAATTAGAGAACTCGCACTGGTTTGCAAACCAGCGCTGCTTGGAACCAGCTCCAACCCGAGCGGTGGCGATGGTGTTTAAAACCAGCCAGCCACAACCAGCGCCACCTATGCGCATTGTCTAAGTCCATTCCTAAGTTTAAACAAAATCATTAATTTTAATAGTTTATTGGGTCAGAAAAAGAAGTCCAATGATTACTCTCAACCTATTAATTTTATAGTCTATGGACAATCTCTATAGTTTAAATCTATTTTAATAAACAAAAAGGTGTAATCCTTAGACTTGTACTTTTGTTTGTTTCCTTGAGGATAATGGTACTGTTAATGGATATCCATCCATCCATTAAACAAAGTCATGTGCATATAACATGAGTTCTTTCGACGATTTTAATAAATTTTTCAGTAAAATTCACTTTTTGTCCTTAATGTTTGTTCATTTTAATGATTTGCGTCCCTCACTTTTGTTTCAATATATTTTTATCCCTCATGTTTGTCGATTCCCAACAGATTCCGTCTTCTCTTCTAACGGTAATTTACTTTTTTCCGTTAAGTCCAATTTAATGATGGTATTTAAGTCATTTTACCTTTTTATTAATTTTCTTGTTTTAAATCATCAAACTTCATGGACATGTTATGTAATTATCTTCAATATATATATATATATATATAGAGAGAGAGAGAGAGAGGAAGGTTCAAACGAAAACGCTAACTATTTAAGAAAACACGAGAACGACCGTTCATGTACAAAATCATATATTATTTTACACTAACTGTAAAAAAAATGGACGCAGACGACTTTGGCAGCGACATAGAAGTCGCGGGGCAAGTCGCGTGAATCATATATGATTTTATCGTGAATCATGTTTGATTTTATACGTGGGAGGTCGTTCTCGTTTTTTCTTAAATAGTTAGTGTTTTCGTTGAACTCGTCTCTCTCTCTCTCTCTCTCTCTATATATATATATATATATACCAAACACATACAGTACATCTCCCACGCCATCTCCGATGATACCCCTCGTCGGACCACCGCTATCCACCAATCATTGAGCACATGTCCCCCTCTTTGGTTTCCCGTAACCCTCATCCTCTTCCCTTCTCGTTTCTCGGTGACCCCTCCCATTTCCCATTCCCGTTTCCCCCGCCCTTGATCTTCCTCTTCGCCTAAACATCATTTCCTAGGACGATATCACAACAAGAAGATCCGAAGAAAGAAATTGGAGTTCCCAATGCTTCTCAACGCTCAACGAAATGCGCCAACCAATGAAATCCTTACAAGGACCATATGTCGCTATCAAAGTGACAATGTCACAGAGACAATTACCACAAGGACGATATCACACATCCAAATCTTTCTGTCTTTGTCTCTTTGCCTCTGTCTTTGTATCTCTTACCGATCTCTCTGTCTCTCAATCTCTCAATCTCTAAAACAAGAAAATCATGTTTTTCGTTATCTCTCGGTCTCTCTATTTCTCGTGCTATTGGAGTGGGGTGGTGCTACCCTGCATCCAGATAAGATCTAAAGGGACTTGAGAGATTTGGTTGGAGTTGAGTGCACAAAGGCGTTGATAGATAGATAGATAGAGACTAGTGGGCCGCTTACCAAAAGCTTATCCAGGTAAGCACTTAGCAGTCAAATTTACACTATCACTTACTAACCGGGTAAGATTTTAGTCCGCCAAATCGGTTTCGTATGCAACAATTCACCCGGTAAGTGCTAACCGTGGTAAGAGTCGTCGCCTTAACTTAGTCCGCCAAATCGGTTTTGTATGCAACAATTCACCCGTTCTTTTAGTGATGTGGCTCCAAAGGTTTGAGCAGGTAGAATGATTGTCAATAGAGGCATTTTGGGATAGATAACTTTTGTTAGTTGGCGTTGCTTGGCGATAACATTATTTTGGTGATGATAGTGACACCCACCTGTAATATGGACTTAGATTAGTTTAGATTAGTAGGCTGTTAATTATCATTCATTCTTTTGAGTTGCAAACGTTATTATTATTTCCCTATCTTGGGTGATTTCTATTGTATTCAGGTAGTTTTAACCGACTTTTCGATTGAAATTTACCCCTATTTTAGGGGTGTTACACCAACTACTATCGATACTCTCCCAAACGAACATAGTTTCTTAAAATTATTGCATGCATCATTTTGACTCACTGATCACCTTTGTAGTTTCCATTCACGCTTTTGTATATGCTCAAATATCGTATATAAGGTTAAACGTAACACCCCTAAAATATGAGTAAATTTAAACCGAAGAATTTAAATAATATCAACACCTATATAAATAAAATCACCCATGACAATATATTGTATGATGTTTACAACCCAAAGATATGGAGGACCAATAACAACTTACTAATCTAAACTATTCTAAGTTCAGATTATGAACGTGTGTCACTATCATCTTCAAAAGAATCCTGACACAATATAACACAAAGCATAATACGTCTTACGATGATGGGGGGAAACCCAATTTACCATTGATATGACATAATGTAACAACCCACACCAAACAAACATGCCAAGAGCTACTTCTTTAATTCAAAACGCCAAAATGGCCTAGCATAGTCACACTATGAAGATTACAAATTTGGGTTCACAGAAATAACCCTAACTACAACTGAGAAATGTATCTAATATTAAAAGGGTAAGTCTTCTAGTTCCTTCTAGACGCAAGCTCCAGCCCACATCTTGTCCTTGCCCTTACTCGAGCCCTCAACTACCTGTTCACCTGAAAAGGGTTTTTCATTTTGAAAAGTGAGGGTTAGACCATGAGGTCTAGTGAGATCCCTCAAGATACCAACATCACACCACACATATTAATTAAAAAAGAGTTTAATGAAATTATAAACAGTTGCGCCTTATCAGTCTAAGCAAACACACACACACTGGTGCTCCACACTTTGGTCACGAACACACTTATGACAACGCGTTAGGGCACACTGTAACGCCCCAAAATCTGAGCCAGTTTAAACCTCAAGTTATAACAGGTTATGACAATAAACACTTCAACTTATAAAAACAGACAGTGGATTAACCATCAAGAGTATATTCACTTTACAAGATCCTTCAAATAACCTATCAATCTAATTATGTCACTACAACCAGATTAATCAAGTTATCTATCAATCCATCAAAATCTCTTCTTTGTTAAATTCATCCACCTCTGCTATATCAAAACGCTCGTTCCACAACCCTTTACCTCCCCGAGCTGGTACCTGGTAAGAAAACATCACTTGAAACGATTAGGCCAAAGCCTAGTGAGAACATTAGTTTCCAAGATAACATTTGTAAAATCAATGTAAACAAGTTACAACAAACCTGATTATTCCTTTTCTTACCGTACAACAACTCCTTTCACTATTGGGAATCTACCCCACCTCCATAATTATGACTAATTCACCTAGTCATATTATCATATACCAGAGCCTTCTACGAATCAATCTCAGATTCTAGATCAATACTCTCATCTAATAAATCGCAACCACATATGCCCATTTATTAGAAAGGATGTAGAGATTACAATTACTCATGTCAATCTCTATTCATCCTAAGAAATCAGGAATTACGATTACTCACATCAATTCCACATTTCTCAATAATGCAAATAGGAATTACGATTACTCACATCAATTCCGTATTTAACATACCCTCAGGAATTACGATTACTCACATCAATTCCTTATTTCACATAAATGGGAATTACGATTTCTCACATCAATTCCTTATTTCACATAAATGGGAATTACGATTTCTCACATCAATTCCACATTTAACATACCCTCAGGAATTACGATTTCTCACATCAATTCCTTATTTCACATACACACAGGAATTATGATTACTCACATCAATTCCTTATTTCACATACACACAGGAATTATGATTACTCACATCAATTCCTTATTTCACATACACACAGGAATTATGATTACTCACATCAATTCCTTATTTCACATACACACATAAATTATGATTAATCACATCAATTCCTTATTTCACATACACACAAGAATTATGATTACTCACATCAATTCCATGTGTTTATATCAAGCTAGTGCCTATGGATCCATTACACTTAACACATTCCTGCCTAGCATCATACTAGCGCAGTCTATAAACCTAACATACTACTATTTAAAAGTACATATGTTCAAGTAACATAAGATATATGTCAATTCTTAAATCGCACCTTTCCACGATTACATAAATGCACATTTCATTACATCCGGAAAGATACATAAAAATACAAGGCCTCTAGATACTTAACTTATCAGATCCTTGAGCCATATCAAATTTTGATACCATATAGATATACTGGTTTCTTTACTCAACTCCCGATATGCTATACCGGGACTTACCTGTACCGGGACTTGCCTCTACCGGGACTTCCTACTACCTGGACTTCCACTACCGGGACTTGCCACTACCGGGACTTCCACTACCGGGACTTGCCACTACCGGGACTTGCCTCTACCGGGACTTCCAACTACCGGGACTTCCAACTACCGGGACTTCCACTACCGGGACTTTTAAGGTTTTGCGTACTGTCCGTTCAACAAGTCCTCAAATCGATTTAAAACATGAAACCAGTTCAATCTACTCATTCTAATCAATCCTCAGTCAGTTCATACAAATATACCAAGGTTACTATAACTTAAAAACACTGATTTGTACAAAGAATCGAATGAACTCACCTTTTTGATGTAAAACCCACTTTGCTGCACAAATTCAATACCAATCTGCTGTAAACGATTTGAAAACCTATTCACAATCATATATTCGTTTACACACACATAACTACAACAGATTTTTACCAGAAATCATCACGAATTCCTTACCAATTTGATGAACAAAGCCTCTTCTCCTCCTTTCTCTTCTTTTCTTTCTTTTTCTTTCTGCCTTCTCTCTTCTGCCGACCCAAAAACCAAATCTGAGATAATATCTCAGATTTCAACCCCTTATCCCTACACACATTTCCATATTTACTCAATACACCCTCTAGTTCCAACTTTCCAACAATTGACACCAAACCTTAATCCCTTGTATTTTAACCTTATTGAATTATAAAATACAATTAGATCCCAATTCTCATTAAATTACTATTATTGAAAATTCAGGATGTTACAATACTCCCCAACTTAAAAATGATTTCGTCCTCGAAATCAAGATCAGGTAAACAGATGGGGATACCTATCCTTCATATTCTCTTCCGACTCTAAAGTCACATTAACACCTCGATGGTGTTTCCACTGTACTTCCAACATAACTACTTCCTTGCCATTTCATAACTTTTTAATTGACTTATCAAAATTTCTCTGGTTTCTCCACACAACAACTCTTCATATCTACTCTTACTTTAGTAAAAGAAATCACATCTTCCCAACATGAAATATTTTGTACATCTCTTCCTTTTAAGTCTTACATACTTAACCACAATTAAAAGTCCAGAAAGAACAATAATTCATCCTTTCATACTTTCTGAACCTTAACTCTTTCATTAGCATCCGCTCCCCAACTTGGATTTGCAAACCTCCTTAGAGTCACTGTAATAATTCAGAAATAAGCATGCTCGCGTAAATATATATTCATAATAACAGTAGCTAATTGAAATTGCGAACATACTTTATATGAGAATTCTCGTTGCCATTGCTACAGTACTAAATTCACGTATTTCTGTTGACTCTAAGACTATCCCGTCTTAGTACTTCTACCCCTTTCTCACATATCATAGCTAAATTCATCTCAGCTTAAGTCTAAGGGGTGTTTGGGATTGCTTATATTTTTGACTTATTTGCTTATAGCTTCTTCCCACAACAAATAAGCACTTTGGAGTGTTTGCATAGAAGAAAATCAAAACTGCTTATAACTTCTCTTCACCACAAATAAGTTGTTTTTGAGAAGTCAATCCTAACCTACTTATTTGCTTATGCTTATTTTCTTGTCTATCCAAAATACCTTTTTACCCTCAATTATGAATGTTGGTAAGTTATTATTTTTATTTTTAAAATATTAATGTTATTTAAGGTAATATTTTTTTTAAATTATTGACGTTAATTTTTTGGGTCATTTTACATAAATAAGCAAAAATTTGCCAAACACTAAAAAACTCCTTATTTGCTTATTATGTTTCCACACCACAATAAGCTAATCCAAACACTTTTTTAAAAATTCATTTTCCTCGCCACATAAGCAAATAAGCACTTTTAAAAATAAGCATAAGTTAAAAATATAAGCAATCCCAAACACCCCATAAGTATCTCCTCAGCATACTTAGTTCGCTTAAACTATTGCTCTGATACCATATTGTAACGCCCCAAAATCTGAGCCAGTTTAAACCTCAAGTTATAACAGGTTATGACAATAAACACTTCAACTTATAAAAACAGACAGTGGATTAACCATCAAGAGTATATTCACTTTACAAGATCCTTCAAATAACCTATCAATCTAATTATGTCACTACAACCAGATTAATCAAGTTATCTATCAATCCATCAAAATCTCTTATTTGTTAAATTCATCCACCTCTGCTATATCAAAACGCTCGTTCCACAACCCTTTACCTCCCCGAGCTGGTACCTGGTAAGAAAACATCACTTGAAACGATTAGGCCAAAGCCTAGTGAGAACATTAGTTTCCAAGATAACATTTGTAAAATCAATGTAAACAAGTTACAACAAACCTGATTATTCCTTTTCTTACCGTACAACAACTCCTTTCACTATTGGGAATCTACCCCACCTCCATAATTATGACTAATTCACCTAGTCATATTATCATATACCAGAGCCTTCTACGAATCAATCTCAGATTCTAGATCAATACTCTCATCTAATAAATCGCAACCACATATGCCCATTTATTAGAAAGGATGTAGAGATTACAATTACTCATGTCAATCTCTATTCATCCTAAGAAATCAGGAATTACGATTACTCACATCAATTCCACATTTCTCAATAATGCAAATAGGAATTACGATTACTCACATCAATTCCGTATTTAACATACCCTCAGGAATTACGATTACTCACATCAATTCCTTATTTCACATAAATGGGAATTACGATTTCTCACATCAATTCCACATTTAACATACCCTCAGGAATTACGATTACTCACATCAATTCCTTATTTCACATACACACAGGAATTATGATTACTCACATCAATTCCTTATTTCACATACACACAAGAATTATGATTACTCACATCAATTCCTTATTTCACATACACACAGAAATTATGATTAATCACATCAATTCCTTATTTCACATACACACAAGAATTATGATTACTCACATCAATTCCATGTGTTTATATCAAGCTAGTGCCTATGGATCCATTACACTTAACACATTCCTGCCTAGCATCATACTAGCGCAGTCTATAAACCTAACATACTACTATTTAAAAGTACATATGTTCAAGTAACATAAGATATATGTCAATTCTTAAATCGCACCTTTCCACGATTACATAAATGCACATTTCATTACATCCGGAAAGATACATAAAAATACAAGGCCTCTAGATACTTAACTTATCAGATCCTTGAGCCATATCAAATTTTGATACCATATAGATATACTGGTTTCTTTACTCAACTCCCGATATGCTGTACCGGGACTTACCTGTACCGGGACTTGCCTCTACCGGGACTTCCAACTACCTGGACTTCCACTACCGGGACTTGCCACTACCGGGACTTCCACTACCGGGACTTGCCACTACCGGGACTTGCCTCTACCGGGACTTCCAACTACCGGGACTTCCAACTACCGGGACTTCCACTACCGGGACTTTTAAGGTTTTGCGTACTGTCCGTTCAACAAGTCCTCAAATCGATTTAAAACATGAAACCAGTTCAATCTACTCATTCTAATCAATCCTCAGTCAGTTCATACAAATATACCAAGGTTACTATAACTTAAAAACACTGATTTGTACAAAGAATCGAATGAACTCACCTTTTTGATGTAAAACCCACTTTGCTGCACAAATTCAATCCCAATCTGCTGTAAACGATTTGAAAACCTATTCACAATCATAGATTCGTTTACACACACATAACTACAACAGATTTTTACCAGAAATCATCACGAATTCCTTACCAATTTGATGAACAAAGCCTCTTCTCCTCCTTTCTCTTCTTTTCTTTCTTTTTCTTTCTGCCTTCTCTCTTCTGCCGACCCAAAAACCAAATCTGAGATAATATCTCAGATTTCAACCCCTTATCCCTACACACATTTCCATATTTACTCAATACACCCTCTAGTTCCAACTTTCCAACAATTGACACCAAACCTTAATCCCTTGTATTTTAACCTTATTGAATTATAAAATACAATTAGATCCCAATTCTCATTAAATTACTATTATTGAAAATTCAGGATGTTACACACACACCCGCCCTTAGTGGTTATATGAAACACGTTCATATATTTTGTATGGGACACACTCCCCATAAGGCATCACAATAAACCACCTCTACTCCCGACCCACGCATACCACAGTATAAACAACAAACCTTCAACTTGCATAATTAAAACCACATGGAAACATGCAATTCAATATAAAATGTACGAGCAATAAAAGCAAGTATCGTCAGAGCTTCGGTTTAGAAAGACTCATCTGGCGTCCGCGAATTTCCTTTCTCACTTGGAAACGCTACTCTCAAACTGCACCCCTATATAACGAATCAAGGCACACGATAGTGAAAAGCCACCCGAGTACCACTCCCAAATCACTCTCAGGTTTCCCTACAACACCCTTCATTCAACCCATTGAAATGGTCCTCAAAAGTCCGGTATTAGCACAACACAAGGAGTTATCTGGTTCCTCAAGTTTCCGGTAAGTATCGGATAGTTCCGACACTCATAAGTTTCCGGGAAAACACTTCCGGACTACTCGGTTCCAGACACGCATAACCCGGAATCATCCGGATTCCACTGGTTTTCGGTATAAGATACCCGGATTCATCCGGACATCAGTCGGTTTCCAGACGCAAGTCATCCAGACTCTTACCTTGTCTGGATAAGACTCCCCAGACATGCGACTCCCGGAACAAGGGTTTTTATCGAACGATTCCATTTCGAAAACTTTAATTAATTCCACAAAACAACTCAAGACTTGGTGTTAAGCCACAACAAGCAAAGAGATATCATTTCTAAACGATTTAGCAAACTACTTCATTCGATTTCCCACACTGATTTAGTTTGGTAAAACACACAAGCCATAATCTCTCTCCTTTGAGTGAAACATAATAGCTACTAAATCCCCACAACTCCCAACATTCCTAATTAATTGAAGAGATAAAAGATAAGAAGATTACCTTGAAGAGAATGATGATGATCTCCAAATCTTAGCTCCCAATCCCAAGCTTTCCTCCCCAAAATGCAATGTTTGCTCCACACAGGTTTACTTACACTAGCCGCACAATACTGAATAAGGAAAATGAAGGGTTTTAGGGATTTTAACCTTATTCCTCTTATTCTCACAAGGGCCACCAAAGTTTCCTCCTTCACTCCACACACCCCAAAATATATTATTTACAAAAATGACCTGGTTATTACACATAACACATAAGTAAGCCACATATCCATGTTACATAAGCATCATCTATAAATTAACAATCAATATTATCATCCACACAAAGGTCTATAGTTTAATGAGTTAACAAGCTCAACTACTCCAAGTCTATTGCTTGTGGAGTCACCAAGCTCAACCACACTAGGTTTATACCATGAGATCTCCAAATTCCAAGTTAAGTTTGTTCACTATGAAATTACATTATGTTTGTCAATGGTTGATGCAAGACTCCAAGAGTCCACACCGTATTGCATATGAAGACCTAATGCCTACGTCAAGCTACAAAAAGAGAATATCATCCCATACGTATAATATAAAACCGAATTTTATGCCTATGGATCTATTACATTATAGTCTAACATATAACATCTTCTAGATATATACAACTATATCCAATATATGAACAATCATATACAAATAGTCATCAAGTAGGGAAAATCGCCATTTATACCAACAAAACCAAGTCAAGAACATTTATAACTTTTAGTTCCAAAACTCATCAACATTTTGAAATGAATATCTATAATGTATATAAAATCGTTCTCATACTCATTTTGTCAAAAGGCATAAAACCCCCAAAATCCCAAATCTTGACCTAGTTTGTCCGAAATCAACCAAATGTAAAATACCTAAAAGAGGGGCTTTAAAAAAACTAAAATAAAACATTTTAATGTGTATATGATTTTATAAAAGTGTAGGATGAACTCATGATGTTTGGTTTGGTAAAAACCTAGAAACCAAGAAAACCATAGGATAGGAGATGAGATCTTGAATGAGGAAGCTTGGACTTTGATACACTTGAATCTCTAGCCTTTAATGCAACAACAACCCTTGAAAAGTGGTATTAAGTGTTCCTTGGACTATTTTAATATAGGAAGAGAAAGAAGGAAGAAGAATTGAGGCTAAACGATGAAGTAATGAGAAAAGAGGCCAAAAAAATGGATTTACGGGGTTGGAGGCCGCAGCCGTGACTTTGTCGGAGACTTACGTCGCGTGGCAAGTTGCCCGACTTACCAATCATACGCACAATAGTGGCCAACGCAACTTTCACCAGGTACCGTTTTTCCAAAGTTAACAATACTAAAATTCTTGACAAAGCCATGTAAAGAAGGGCCAAAAGGCGAGATTTAAACCATAAAATAGATGTTTAAAAAAAATTATGGACGTTACATTAAAACTTCTTCTCGCCAAAGACTAATCTTCAATCATATGATCCTTAATCCTTATTCTTGATTAGATTTGTTGAATAAGCTTAGCTTTTTTTTTCAATAAAAAGAAGTTGAGTAGGAAAATGGTGGCTATAAATTTTATTCGTTTTTTTGATGTGGTCATGTGTATCATAAATTGCATTATTTATAGAAGGGATCCAAATGAAATAAAATAGTCAATTTTGTGCCCAAAAAGAAAAAATAAATACAAGTGGACGAAATATGCATATTGAGTACAAGTCCAGAGACTAAACTTGTACTTTACTTAAAAAAGTTATTTTAGATATTTATTCATCAAAAATATCTCTGACGCACAGGTAATTACGGTAGGTCCGCGTCGCTTGTAACCAGAGCCCTACATAGTTGCACCAAACCAAGCCACATCATTTCTTCCTTCTCCGTTGCTCTCTCCTTCCTCATCGTCCCCTGATAACATCACCACCAGAATACACACACAGCGCAGTGAAGCGCCAGGGTTTCTTCTTGGATCCAATGGGCATGGCTCTCCCTAATATTGGTTCCTTCTCTTCCCCCACCGCCGCCGTTGCTCCACCATCAACAAACTCCTCCTCATCGGCGGCCGATGACGCTTCCAAGAAGATCCGAAAACCCTACACCATTACCAAGTCCAGGGAGAGTTGGACCGAACCGGAGCATGATAAGTTTCTTGAAGCCCTCCAACTGTGAGTTTCCGTTAATCGTTACTTAACCTGATTGATTAATCTGGTTTCTGAATTGTATTGGTGCTGCGACGTTAGGGTTTAACTTCCATTCACAATTGGATTTCACTTTTCGATACGTGTGAAATTTTAGAGTATGTGTTATTTGGACTCGAAAAACTGAGGTATACTTTGAGTTGTTTTACGGTTGGTCGGACTCTATGTTGTTCATTTTTCTTTTTCCTTTTGCAATTTGAACTCTAGTCGTCGGATGGAGAGTTTATTTTACAGACCTTACGCTGGTGTCCTAATTATTATTTAGGGTTTCATGTTTAGGGAATGTGTACGTTACGGAGTTGCATTGATTGTTCTGTTTTCAAGTTGTTATGGTTTTCTGCTGAATTGGTAGTGATCATGTTAGAACGGATTGATTAGTTTCGATGTCATGCAACTCGAGGGCGAAATAACTTTATTATTCCATAAGTTCTCTAGATGTTAGGGTTTATCAAGTCATTCTGAAGCTAGAATCAGTGTGTTTTTACCGTATCCACAAAAATTAGGCTGTAAATATGATGAATTATGCTCATGGATTGGGTTGAAGATATATTTGCTATGCTGCATTGCTATGCGGCATGCTGAACGTCATAGTCACACTATAGCCTGTAACTTGTCTGCTAAGATTGTGTACGTCAGGAAACACGGGCAGTGATCCTTTTAAACTAGAGAGCTAGTGTGTTAGATCCCTTGCAAACTTTTTTCTTTCTCTCCCAAGGACTCTAGGGTCGACAAAGCCCACATCCTTTTTGGTTTTTTATTTATCAGATGAAGAGCATGCTGTGAAGCTACATTAACATGCTTCTGAAACTTGTAAAGTTGCTTTTATTTTCTAAAGAAGACCTGGAAAACCACATGCAAGTGAGAGAAATTTCTGCTGTCCTATATCGATGCATCCATGGTATTCCACTTGGCAATAAACAAGTGTGGGCTTTGAACTCAGGACCTCTAGGTGCATAAACCTGATATTATTGCTTTCAGCAGAGTAAATAACTTTGGGGGTGAGTCAAATGTCCCCTCACATTACTTATTTCTCAAAGATAAGTTAGACTGTTGATTAGGCATCCATTGGCATACATCCGGCTTTGTTGGTCTTCACATTTATTTGTCTTGTCTCCAAACACTTGGGAGAAAGTTGGGTGAACGGCGATAATTCTTTTGGTTTTGTTGGAATCCTATAATAAAATAGCAAACCCTCGTGTGTGTGTGGGGGGGGGGGGGGGGAGTTAGGGAGACATAGCATTGAAATACAGATGTTGCTATCCTTCGCATCTGCAAATAGACACTTAATTTGAAATTCAGGGAGGGTATACATCTTTTTTCACACCCAAAGCACCTAACCTTTAACATATTTATAATTGAGCTTCAGTCGGCCTAGACTTCTACTAGATTGTTATTAAGATAAGAGTTTCAACTTGCAAATTGGTTATTTTATCCCCATTAAGGCTAGGAATGGGCACCAAATACAGACAAATGATAAACAAAAACACTTGAAGAGCTAACCACCTCGTGGTGGTGGGTTTTTTATGGCAAGGCCTGACATGGTGGGCAGTGATTGACATTTATCATGAATCCTTTATTGCTTATATGAATTGGCTCTAAGTACAATTGTGGGTTCTAGTTCATAGATCACTCTTAGTGTGGACCAATTATCTTATTGTTTCTATGCTCCATATATTTACAGCTTTGATCGTGATTGGAAGAAAATTGAAGCTTTCATAGGTTCAAAGACTGTCATCCAGGTGAACTCATTGCACTCTCTTTTCGTTGGTAAATGTCTTCTTTATAAGAAATATCTTATCTTTTTTTTTTAATTTGGGGTTTTCTTCAAATTCTTGTCTCAAAAGCATGCTTATATATGCCTGGTAATAACTTCTGATGTACTCCAATATTCCTGGTTGAAATCTTGTTGCAGATTATAGTTGATGATTAGAGAGTAGCAATTTGTTTTTGTTGTATTTCTGGAATAATGAAATACGCTTCACTATGATAGTAAACGTTATTTGTTATTGTTATCCAGTTGCTTTCTCGTCTTACAAAATTACTGTATAAATTTTTTTAACTAGATAAGTAACAATTTAGCACATTGGTAAAAGCTATTGGTATTCAATAATCATACTATTACAAATTATGGATAGAAAGGCATCAAATTAATATTTTTTAACTAAAATATTGCATTGACATCCCCTCTGTCTATAATAGCATCCTAAGGACAATTTCATCTATATATGAAAATGTGCTTAAATCGATAGCTGCCAATAGCTTTCAGGGGATTTCAACATGGTTCACAAAATGAGGGCATCATTTTGATTTAGGCATAAAATAAGGGTTGCTGGTGATATAATATTTTCCCATTATTTTGCAATGTCTGTGAGAATAAAAAATTATATATTTTGCAATTTGCTCTGTAAAAATGTTTCTCAAGATTTTGAATATTTATATCCCATATTCAAGGATAGAGCATATGCTTAACTAAAGGTGAATCACTTGTTCAGATTCGTAGTCATGCACAGAAGTATTTTCTAAAGGTTCAAAAAAGTGGCACTAATGAACATCTGCCTCCTCCTCGTCCGAAAAGGAAAGCTGCTCATCCATATCCTCAAAAGGCTCCAAAAAACGGTCAGTGCATGTGCATGACAAAACTAGGGCCTAGGGACCTTATATTATATGATTGTATGTAATACTGATGAGGTTTGATACAGCTCCGGTGCTCTCGAATGTTACATCATCATTTCAAACCTCACCTGCTCTTACTGACCCTGAACTTAATCGGAGTGATTCTCCTGCAGTGGTGAAGAACCTGGTCGAAACTGCTAGTTTGTCCGGTATAGTGAAAGGTAAAGAATCTGAATGGTATCATATCTTTTAGTCTTTACGAGTTGCTTGTATTTTGCCATTTACTATTTTCACATGGTGTGATTTATAGACGATATGGTATCCGGAGGCCAACCAGTGGCTGTTAACTGTTGCAGCAGTAATGAGAGTGCTCCAAAAACACGAACAAGTGAAATACGTGAACAAAGGAGTCATGGATTTCCATCAAGAGGTAATCACTTAGGACTTGCTTAATTAATTATATGCATTACAATACTTTTTGCAATGATGGGGAATATCATCAATGTTTTAGTTTGAATACATTTTGTAGGTGAGTGAAATTTTTATCATTGAGATTTGTTTTTAATGCAAAAATGTTGGTATTTAATTTTCTCATTGATGCAGTTCTGCCGGACTTTGCTCAAGTATATGGCTTCATTGGCAGCGTGTTTGATCCAAATACCGATGGTCACTTGCATAGACTAAAAAACATGGACCCCATTGATGTTGAAACAGTATGCTCTCTAACTCCAATCTGATTCATTTGGAACTGTAATTCAAGTTGCACAAAGTTAATAGTGTTCTCCATCTTTCAGGTCTTGTTGCTAATGAGAAACCTCTCTATCAATTTGACCAGCCCTGATTTTGAGGACCATGTAAGTATTCTTCATTCTTCAACTTAATTTTTCTACCTCATAGCATATGTGAGACATAAATTATGTAAATTTTTTTATTTGTTTGTGTGAATGCAAGAGGAAATTGTTGTCAACTTATGAGGTTGCTTCAGAGAAAGAAAATTCAGATGATGTGGTGGACGCTATTCTCGAGTGTCAACCTGAGGAAGTTGGTCATTTTGGGTAAGGAACATATAACACCATCACGATGTAAGTTGTTTGTGTTTTTATTTGACGAATGATAACAAGTTTCGTAAAATGACAGGACTTAGAAAAATAATTAAGTGTGAGCTCCTGCATTTAACATATGTTGTAAGCGGCATCCACTGCTTTTGCCATGAGAATCTGGTTGGCGCAGCTCGTCTGTTCGAGCTCCTACTATGTGTACATAGCCAGGTGTTTTCGGGGGTGGGATGGGGTGCTGGAGGAAGTGATAAAATCGTGTCGCCGGAATGTATAATGTAAAAGCTTGATTCATGAAAAGTCTGAGTTTATAGGCAATCGTTATATTTTGTATTTTGTAAAATGTTTGAAATCGCCTATTTTATTATTATTATTATTATTATTATTATTTATTTCTTGCATTTTGAGAAATGATGTGTTTGAAACTTTTGTGCTACTTTTCACATACAAAGAATGATCCTTTGTTAGATGTTTTTCACGCCATGTTTGTTAAGCCAACCTATCCTATCTAGAGATGCCTTTTGTCGCCCTGAAAGAAGTCACTATCAAAGAGCTCGCCCTTACCAAAGGTGGGCCAAATGGGTCCGGCCCTTCTTGGGAC
The DNA here is from genome assembly GCA_033807775.1 of Saussurea involucrata. NCBI lineage: Eukaryota > Viridiplantae > Streptophyta > Magnoliopsida > Asterales > Asteraceae > Saussurea > Saussurea involucrata. The sequence goes on along the minus strand of CM066319.1, from coordinate 25,567,359 downwards.
TGGCAGACCCGGGATCATTTGGGACCGGTTTTGGTCCGCTGGTCCTTAATCAGTTACATTTTTCATTCAAAAACAGGGCCCGGTTCGGCTCCGCTCCGAGACCGGTTACCGGACCGACCTGGTTTTAATTATTTAAAATTTATTTTAAGTCTATTTTAAATAAAAAAATATTTGTTAATGTATTTGATTAACCTAATTATAACAAACCGTATTTTTTATTGTATTTGATTGACCCAATTATAATAAAAATGTATTTGATTGGCCAAATTATTCAAAAATATTTTTTATAAGTAAAAAATCACTTTTAAAAAAATAAAAAAATAAGTGGGACCGGTTTGGGCCCAACCCAGGACTTGGACCAGGATCGGTTCTTGTAAACGGGTCTTATAAAGCTTAATCGGTCATTCGTATTTGGGTTGGAACAAGAACCGGTTACTAAATCACTTTTTGGGACCGGGATCGATTTGGGCCCGGCCCGGGACCGATTTTTGGCCATCTCTAATCCTATCTCATTGTCTTCCATTTACACCTGTTTCGAGGATCCAAGACATGAACTTAGGGTAGGGTGCGTTTGGTACAAGATAGTAACTAATAGAAGAATGATCATTGTTTCACATTTGACATTATTTTATGTGGAACAAACCGAAACAAAACTGTTCCAACCCCACCACATGAAACAATGTAAAACTTATGTTTTATTGATATTGTCTCAAAATAAAATAAAATTCTCTTGTAGAACATTAGATACACCTTCCCTTTTACATTTTAGGCATTCTTTTAAGTTTTATTTATCATTTTTTAAGCTCTTTAAACTTTCGTCTTATTCTCCTTAAAATATTGTTTTTGATTAATAATTGCATAATTAATCAAAACATATAAAATATATAACAACTCAATATGAGTAAATCGGTCATTTAATATATTATGTCATGTCCAGCTCTATCTTACAATACGCTAAACAATTGTTTTGTCATGTTCTCAGTTCTGCCTTATTGTGTTTTGTTCTATCATGTCTGGATACCAATTGCACCCTTAGGCCTTAATGGCGTTAGATGGAGATCGGGTGTCACCTACCTTATTGGGTGCATAACATGACCGAGAATCTTATTCGATAAGAGGTATAACAATGACCAACCACCTCTACTTGGTAAGTGAGAGAGAAGACTCTTACCCGATAAATGCTTGTTGAGTAAGACGCTTCTCAATAATCCATTTTGATGGCTGAAAATATTAGCCGGTACGGTAAGTAGTGGTAGAACACAAACATGATGGTCTTGGGGCATAAAAATATATTACAAAAATTTTAGAATATGAATATAGCAGTAAAAAGTCATTGGTTTAATTTTATGTTTTCATTTGAACTTAGGGCTGTGAATCTTAAGGAACAAGAACATGAACAGAGACTTGTTCGTATTCGTTCGTTTTTTAATCAAACAACCAAATAAACAAATTGTTTTTGTTGATGTGCCTATGTTAATAAGATGGACTTGTTTGTCTTAAAATAAATATTTATTTCTAAAAATAGATAAAACTAATGTGGTCCCTAACCTATGGACGAACCCAATAGGATTGGGTTTTGTGGTGGCGCGTGCCGTTGTTTTGTTTCTTCGTCATAATGTGTATAATTGTCACTGTATCAATTCGATAATTGTCACTGTATCAATTCGTTGGGTGGTATCGTGTATATTTTGAAATTACAATGCATACATAAATTTTCTTTGGTAGAGTTGATTTGCAAAACTTTTCTTTCACTCGAGACCCGATTTTGAATCTCGTTATTGTCATTTCTTACTTTTTAGCTTTTAATGTCAGTTTTATTATGTTTCTGGAAAAATTGCAATAAAAGACTTGAACACATGACCTCACATATGAAAAATAACGAAGTAACCAACATAGCAATGATTTTTTTTCTTGTGAAAAATATCTATATATATATATATTTGTTTCTTATAGTCAAATGGTGCCACGATTTGAATTTTTTTGGGTCCGTCCCTGAACCCGACATTGAAAAATCTTAACCGCCTTGAAAACCATTGACTTTTTCTTTTTGTTAACCATGGGTGTCTAGACCAGCTTGCATGCACCTCGACTAATCCCAAAGGGGTCGTGGAGAACAACCAAGAAAATCCCCAATGGCCTTGTAAGACTCGAACCACTAACCTCTGAGAAGGATCCCCAAAGACCCAAGACTTATTGCCAGTTGCGCTAGCCTAGAAGAATTTGGTGCAACCAATGATTACACACCTAAACTATAAGGCGAATTCAAACATCTCTCCAATCGAGATACCCAAAAGTAAGGGTTATACTCTCAAAAGAAAAAAAAACAAACGATCTGAATAATCTTATATCTAACCGAATCAAACATAAATGTCAAATAAGTTTTTTTTTTCTTTTTTTAAAAAACAAAGTAGCGAATTCAAAGGATTGATAAAATAACTCTAGAAAAATAAACCACACTTGATGGGCCTGGGCCTTGGCAAAAAGTCCAACCGTAGTTAATGGGCTGCAACATCGGCCCACCCTAATTAATAGTCTCTATTTATGAACAAACACCATAACTAGGGTTTCAGCTGCTCTATCTGTAAACTCAAGAACCCTAACGGCCTAACCCTTCCGCTCATCCATTTCCAAGCGGCAATCATGGTAAGTCTCCTTCATCCTTACTCCTCTCTGGATTTCATACGAAAAGTCTGCAAGTTTCATGATCGTTATTTGCCAATTTTATGATTTTTCAGATTATCACTGAGAAGAATCGTAAAGCCATCTCCAAATACCTCTTCCAAGGTATCAGTTTCTCTATAATTATGTATTTGAAGAATGGTTGTAGCTATCAAATACTTGTTACAGTGACTGATTATTACTGGCGTGTATGTTTATAACAGAGGGAGTTTGCTATGCGAAGAAGGATTACAATTTGGCGAAACATCCAGAGATCGATGTGCCAAATCTGCAGGTGATTAAGCTTATGCAGAGCTTTAAATCGAAGGAGTATGTTCGCGAGACTTTTGCTTGGATGCACTACTACTGGTATCTCACTAACGATGGGATCGAGTTCCTCAGAACTTACTTGAACCTTCCATCTGACATCGTTCCTGCTACTTTGAAGAAGTCTGCTAAGCCTCTTGGACGTCCCATGGGCGGACCTCCAGGCGACCGCCCTCGGTAAGATACTCCAAACCTGTTTCTTTTGATGACTCTTACAACAGATTGATTTATTTCGACTCGGCGGTGTAAACTGTTTGCTATGTTTCATTAAATTTTCAGTGGACCTCCTAGATTTGAAGGAGATAGACCGAGATTTGGTGACAGGGATGGATACCGTGGTGGTCCGAGAGGCGCTACCGGCGAATTTGGCGGTGAAAAGGGTGGAGCTCCCGCTGATTACCAGCCTGCTTTTAACAGGGTAACGATTTTCATTATCATTTGCTTGCCTTTGATGATAATCTTTTTTACTGTTTTATGTTATTGGTGCTTGAGTTTAGTAGTGATTTTTGCAATTGACCTTTTCCCAAAACAAAATCCAATATGGATGAATATTAGTTATGACCCATCAATCTTGTTTTCAAACCTTGAACTTGATTAGTTCTTTGTAAATCTGCTTTACTATATATGTTGTGTGTTGGAAAGGGCTAGTACCTCAAGAATAACACAACTACATTCTAACCAAGTTGTATTGTACATGGTTGATCTTGTATTTTAGCAGCCTTGCATTAGCTTTCTAGTTACATACACTATCAACACTTCCAATATATTAAAGTACTCTCTAGTAACCACAAGGGTGTGGCGTAGTGGTTAAGGCCTTTGGGGATGTGGTTGAATTTCTCATCTACCCTGGGCTCGAATCTAGGCGTACACAGCAATTGTGGCGACTGAGTTTATCATAGTTGATTTCTTGCGGTCATAATTTGCCGGGATTAGCCTAGGCATAGCCAAGGACACACTTCCAAAAAAAGTATGGTTTTGCATTCATATACTGTTTTCTATTCCCAAGACCACACCTCAGTTAGGACTTGGGATATATCGGGTGTGTTTGGTTTATGCAATTTTGTTATTGACAGAAAAGAAAACAAACCAAACCAACCAACAAAACCCACATGTAATCCTCTGCCCTTCTATTTCTGTTAAGATCCCTGAGACGCTTTCCACAATGTTTCATGTTATCTTATTAACATATTCCTAGATGTATTAAGGTTCCATTATACATGTTAGTTAATTGATGCACCTAGCTTTGACAATTCGGGTTAATGTTATTTGTTTTGTTATATATTTAGATTGTTTTAGTTATGGTTGCTGAAATTGCCATTTATAGGGTGCTGGTGGAAGGCCCAGCTTTGGACGTGGAGGTGGCGGCTTTGGAGGCGGTGCACCACCAAGCTCAAGTTTCTCTTAAACATTACGGTGGTAGTAGTTTTTGTTGGTTGAATTTTGAAATGCCAGGATTAGCCGAATGCTACTGTTATAGCACCTGAGTAATGTGATTCGATAACGATTTTGTTAAATTGTGGATTTTGTTTTGGTGATCAGATTATTCTTAAGGTTTTCGTTATGTTTATTTCTTTGAACTATTATGTTATCCAATATATGTGACCTGGCAGGTTAAGGTGACTGACAGAAGTAACTGTTTAGGCGGTTTCAGTCCTGGTTGTAACTAGTTGCAGGATGAAAAATGAAAAGTGATTGTAACTGGTTGGGTAACCGAATAGCTGTGAAAGGTTGTGATAACCAGTTATAAAGGCTTGTTTTCTATATTTTAGTTGATATGTTTATATATAAATAACAATCATAAATAAAGTAAATTGTAATAGAAGAAAGATGATATCCGATAAGTGTGATATCATATATGATTACATGGTATGTAGGTGTGTTTAATCGTATATGATTGATCGTCTATGTATTGTTAATGTAACATGTGTTTAATCATATATGATTAAGCTTATGTATCATATATAATTTTGTACAAATAGACTGACGGAGTGGGTTTTTACAGAGGGCGTTTGTGTACATCTTATCTTTCAGATTCCATTTCCGTATGAAATATATTGGATTCATTTAATTTGTTTTATAAACAAGTAATTGGTTGTGGATCATAACATGAATGTTTGATTTCTAGCTATGATATGATTTTTAACATCAAACTTATCCAATAGAACAATAATTTTACTACATTTTTATGAGACTACTTACTTTTGTATATATACCATTTTATTAATTAATAGTTGATTTCTTCCTCTGAACAAAAATATACATATATTTATACCAATTATACAAGTAAAAAATAGTTTAAATATATATAGATGGAAAAAAGTCTTTCAAATTGTGATACAAGATGATGAGTATATATAAAAAACAAAATAATTAAATGTAATACAATTTTATTAAAAATGATAGAATGAATGTTTTGGTCTAGATTATGATTATTATTATTTTGTGAAGATCAAAATAATCAAATTCGAATAAATAAATAAGTTGTTATAAAAATAATAAATATATATATATATATATTTTGCAATAATAGTTTTGAAACCGGCGATGCAACTGGACTATGGTCGTTGTAGCATTTTAGCTTTGTTCAACAACCCCTGAATCAGATCGTCTTCTTCGAGGGTGTTTGGGAAAGCTTTTTAAAAGTGCTTATTGACTTATTGGCTTCTCAAGAAGCCAATAAGTTAAAAAGCTTGTTTGGCAAATGCAAAAGTGCTTTTAAAACAGCTTTTGGATTTGTCTTTCAAACGTGATTTTTGATAAGTTACAAAATCCTGACTTTTGGATTTGAAAAGTGCTTCTTGAGTTCAAAATTACAAAAATAACCTTTTTTTTATTATATATTTTTTATATAATAAATTTTATTATATTATATATTTGTAAAAAAAATGTTTTTTAAAAAAAATATTTTTTGTCTAAAAATAACTTATTTGTTAAAAAAAATATTTGTTAAAAAAATATTTTTTTTGTCTAAAAATAGAGATGTTCTTTTTGGTCATTTTACATGTATAAGCTAAGCCAAACACTTTTTAAAAAATAACTTATTGACTTATTGACTTTTTCTACCACAAAAACTAATCCAAACACTTTTTTAAAAACTCATTTTCCAAAAGCAATAAGTCAATAAGCACTTTTAGCCAAAAGCACTTTTGGACTAAAAAAGCACTCCCAAACACCCTCTTCGTCTCTGCCCCCATCTCCCAAGTCAAATGTCCCACTCCACATATTCAACACTTCCATGGCCCCCCGCGGCCGATCCATGAGGAAGAAACCACCTATTGCTAACCGATCCGACCTCCTCAAACCCCAACAACCACCTCCAATGCCTATCTCTTCTAATTCTCCGTTTCCAACCACAAAAATCGTTCTTCTCGTTTCAATCTTCTCGGCGGTCATCCTGATTGCGCTTTCCTGGAATACTCTGCGTTTCATCAGATCTAACACCCTTGTCTCCGACCAAATTCACTCATTCGAAGTCGTCAACGAGTTCCCTCACGATCCTGATGCTTTCACACAGGTCAATGTTTCCTTAATTGCATTTCTCTATCTGATTTGGTGATTATTCATCTTAATTGCTGCCTTCGGTTCCAAAGCAGAGCTGTATTATGAGTGTGGATGTCAATTTGAGTTACTTTTCAACTTCAAAATTGATGCTCGTGTCAAAATTTTACAGCAAAATTGATCTTCATCACAAAATAATATAAGTTGAATTATGTTTTATCCATATTCAATTGTAGATTATTTTTGTCAATGAAGAGAGCAATTCGGAAGTATGTTGTAACAAGTGATTGATGTAAAGCCTTGGTTGCTTTCAGGGGCTTTTGTACGGAGGGAATGATACATTATTGGAGTCAACCGGTCTTAATGGACATGTGAGTTTCAATTCTTATGAAATAACATCACTTTGCAATTTCGCATACTTGGCATTGTTGGTTAATTCTAGATTCTGAGCATTCTAAAGTCATATTGTATTTTGAGATGGCTAAACAGTGCAAAATATTATGTGTCAAATTATGGCTCATGGCTGTTTTAAACTTGTAAATTGTTTTGTTTTATTAGAATTGGATGCAATTCTCACATATGGGATGGTGATTACAAACACATATTGTCTTCAAAGTCTTTCTCTTACTTCTTGTGTATCATAGTGTTCGTAGGAGTCATGCTTTAAAATTAATGTAAGTGTCATCAGATTTTGCTTCATGTGTGGTTCCTTTGTTGACATTTTCTTTTTTCTGATTCCAGTCATCAGTTAGGGAAGTGGATCTTCAGACCGGAAAGGTAGTGTGTTTTGTGAATTCTCCACAATAATGGGTTCCCTATGTTTATATTTCATGAAAAGCAAGACAGGATACCTATCCAAATATGAGTTTTATCATTATATTTGTTCAAATAAAGCTGAAAATGGATCACATAATCTTTTGAGAAATTGTCACAAATCTTTAACTATATCATTTGAAACATAGAGTTGATTATGTTCTTTGTATTCCCAGATCAAGGCCCTGCAAAACATGGATTATTCTTATTTTGGAGAGGGTTTAACTCTTTTAGGTCAAAGGTGAGTCAACAACCTTTTGTCTTTCAATTTAAACTACCTATGCTGGTACTTGTGTATATTCAAGCATCTTATTATGTCCAATATCTTTGAACATTCTGCAATATGGTCTATTTATTTGTTTTTGTTTTTAAAGGCTTCATTATTGAGGGTCTCTTTTGCTGATGTAAAAATCTTATGCCTTTTTGTAGGTTGTATCAAGTAACTTGGTTGGGGAATACTGGTTTCATATATGACCGATATAATTTAACCAAAGTTTGTGACACTTCACCTTTATCCATGTATTATTGGTGTTCATTCAATAAATTTTTGCATGTGTTTGCATCAGGGGCGGACCCGGTTCATTAGATACGGTGGCACATGCCACCACTATGTTCCTCAGTTGTATGCTAAATAAATTAGGCTTGTAAAAGGTGCAACCATATTGTAATTTTGGGTGCCACCATGTATATTTTGAAACTACAATAATAACACAAGTTTGTCCTAGTAGAGTTGGTTTGGACGACTTTTCTCCCATCCCAGATGCAAGTTCAAATTCCGTTTCAATCATTTCTTAGTTTTTAGCTCTTAATTTCAGGTTTATTATGTTTCTAAAAAAATTGCGATAAAAGACTCGAACATAAGACCTATAGATGCATATAGGTTTGGACTTGTCTGTGGAAAAAATATATTTTCTACATTAATATGAAAGTGGGTAATTAAAAATCATGATGATAACGTATCGAAATGACTTGTCATACTGCTGATTTTTTCTGACTTCTTCTCATAAGGCTGTTTTCTTCGTATCACCTCAGATTTTGAAATTTAATTTTCATTCTTGTAATATCATGTGATGTAACTATCCTTTTCATTTTAATTTAGAACATGACCTCTATGCATTTCATTTTCTGTTCTTAAAGTTGTTTACTTTCTTTGGATTCTTACATCTCAATATCCAATGCAGTTCAAAAAGTTTACTCATGATATGAAAGATGGTTGGGGATTAGCAACTGATGGGAAAGTACTCTTTGGAAGCGATGGATCCTCTTCCTTATATCACATCAATCCTAAAACAATGAAAGGTACCATTGGGTCACATGCCACTAGGAAGATTAAAATAGTTGCTACAAACTTAGTTTTTGTGGTTTATTATGGAATCGGATTTTGGACCATATTATTTGGTCATCTTCCCCTAGTCTAATTTTCATCTTCCTGTTGATGCAGTTATAATGGAGATGGTTGTTAAATATAAAGGTCTTGAGGTGCATAACCTCAATGAATTAGAGTACATAAACAATGAAGTTTGGGCAAACATTTGGCAGGTATATTTCTGACTTAAAACCACGCGAAACAGAAGCTGCAATTAAGAAAAACTACCACCAACTTAAAACCAATGCCTCAAATGGAGATTTTGGTCATTTTGTTGTCAAAAAGTTTTCAATATGCGGTTTATATGTATGAACTTGAAATGTTATTGTTTTGCAGAGTGACTGCATAGCAAGAATCTCACCTGTAGATGGAACTGTGATTGGATGGATTCTCCTTCCAGAATTGAGGTACTTCTTGTGTACGAACTCACGTGGATGCTTGTTACTGGTTTAATTGTTTTCTACTTGATTCAACTAATTATCTCGGTTTATTTCTTTCCCTTTTTCTAGTGAGGGATTATTAGCGGCTGGCAACAGGGTAAGCATAGGCTCATGAACTGATATTTTACTTCAGTTTCTTACTGAAGTCATCTAGTTATGAGAGCTAGAATGGGCCATTTAATCTTCACTTTCCCAATTAACTTTGGTTGAATCTATTTGCTGCTTTTCAGATTGATGTGTTGAATGGGATAGCATGGGATGTAGATAAAAAGCGCCTTTTCGGTAAGCTTCCAAAAGCTATGCCTCTTGAATCAATAACTGCTTTATCATCAATAATATTTTGAGTTGATTCCATTTTTGAACCATACAAGATTATCCCCCTTAGGGAGCGTTTAGTTTGACAAAATGTATTTTAGGGATTTGGAATATTTGGTGTGTTTGGTTTATAGGATTTGGAATGGAATTGAATTTTATGCTTTACATAGGTAATTTATAAAAATAAATTCTAGATATGATTTGTAAATAAAAAATAGTTATAGTTGATTGGTAGTTTCATTCTTTACATAGGTATTGAACATATGATTTGTTGCAGTGACCGGGAAACTGTGGCCAAAACTATACGAGATAAAGGTGCAGCCACTGAGGAAACCTTTACGGGCACCTGTTGAACGAATCTGCTTAAGGGAGCCCGTTCATTTTACAAGGAATTGAAGGTAAACAATGATATATATATATATATAGTTATGATTTATGCATCAGTTCTGTTGTCGTATATTCGAGTCGATTAAAGTAGTTACAGATGAGTTTCAGTAGATTCTTGGTAGAAAATTTTGAACTTGTCTTCACACAGATGTAATCTATCCAAAGTTTACCATAAATGGCAATGTCTATCAGGGTGTCATTTTATGTGAGCAAACATATTAAGAGATCAAATGCTCAAGTATTTTTCATAATTAGCAAACAAATTATGTATTTTCATTAAATATAAATCATTATAATATTATTTTCAAACTCTCATCTTTTTTCCCATTAAAAGAACTTTTCAGAAATGATCTTTTATCAAGAAAAACTCTAAAATCTTCATTTCCTCTATTTTAGAATTTAAGTTGAGAATATCATATTCTTTTGATCCAATGAAAATCAAGGTTAAATAGATCATAATAACTTAACCATCATTTATTTATAAATATAATGACTTTACGAGTACTAGTTGTTTACCTGTACGGTATAGCGAGATGCAAAATTTTACTGTAAATTCGATAATATACACTAAATAAAATTTCTGTTTGAATTAGGTTGAAGATGTATCTTACTTTTCTCTACTCTATAAAAAAGAGAACAATAAAAAAATATCAAATTCTTAAAATTGCATTTAATTGAAGCTTTTTGAAACCAAAGCACTTGACTAACTCCACATTTTGTTACTTTACCGATGTGACATGTATTTCCTTTCATTCAAGTCAAAACTATTTATAAATTATAACTTAGCATCTACAACAGTTTTCTCAAATTTTTTTTTCTAAAATGAAGAACTAAAAGTTAAAATCTCTAAAAAAAACTACTTGCATCTTCAACATATTCCCCATTTTGAAGAAAAAATATTGATTATAATATTAAAATATTTCATTTATTTATTAAAATATTATTTCTCTTTTCAAATATGTTTTTCCAAGAATTCTATTGGTGCTTTCATTTAGTAATCATTTTTAGAGTTATCTCCATATTTGGAGAAAAACTCCTCTTTTCTACTTTCTCCATTTTGGAGATAGTTTTGGGGAAACTGTTGGAGTAAAAAACAACTCAAAATCCCTATATTCTCTAAAATGGGGAAGCTATTGGAGATGCTCATAATGCATTATTGATTTATATTTAATGGTTTACAATTATTGTAAGAGTTTTTAGAGCATCTCCAACAGTTTCCCCAAAATAGAGAAAATGAGGATTTTGTGCTAATATTTGCTCCAACAGTTTCCCCAAAATGGAGAAAGTTGGAGAGAAAAGGTTTTTTCTCCAAATATGGAGATTACTCAAAAAATGATTATCAAGTGAGATGACCAATAGAAAACTTTGAAAATAAATATGTAGAGAGAAAAATAATATTTTAATAGATGAATGAAATATTTTAATATTTTAATTAATGTTGGATTCTCCAAAAGGAGGAAGCTGTTGGAGATGAATGTATTTTTTTGGAGATTTTAACTTTTAATTCTCTATTTTAACCAAAAACGCAAAATCTTTAAAAAGAATTACATTTAGCTCCAACAGATTCTCTATTTTAGAGATTTTAACATCCATTATATTATTAAAATATTATTTAAACTTAGCACCCCAATACATTATTTAAAAAGAATTTGTAAAAGATAATAATAACTCAACCCTATTGGTATAAAATGAATAAAAAAATAATTTTTCTCTCCATCTAACAAGTTTTAAAGAATTCTCTAAATTTGAAGTTTTCTCTATTTTAGAGAACAATATAGAGAAGCTGTTGGAGCGATTTAGAGAATAAAAGTTAAACTTTCTCTATTTTAGATAAGCTGTTGGAGATGCTCTAATAATTTTAAAGTTTAGAAAAGGTAAAATAAGAAGTTTGATTTTCTAGAAAAATCCCATCATAACCCTACGATATAAAATATCTATTTTTTCACCAACCTATAAAAACCTAATTTTTATATTCTTTTTATTTATTTATTTTGTTTTTAGATATTGTTGTTACAAGCATCTTCACAAAGTGCACGACCTATTTAGGATGTAGAACATTTGTTTCACTTGACATCATAAAAGCTCATATAGTTCTAGACTAATATGCTAACAACAAAATAAGATTAGAGCCGGTTCAAGTTGCCTGTAATCAACTTTTTGTATTTTTTAACCAGGGGCCAAACATGACAATTACTAGTAATATTAGTCCATGAAAACGTCATTACTATTGCAGTATGATCTTTTGTTTTAGCATAATTACGTTTTACAAACTTGGTTTATATCACTTACCACATTCGACCTTATTGTATGTTGGAAACTTATAAATATTATGATTTTTATCCATGTTTCAGAAGATTATGACTAATTTCAAGAATGCGCAACTTAACCCCTATTTTATATCTAAGAGAGACTTAACACAATTATAAATGACAAAGTAACTACTTCAAAAAAATGACAAACTAACATCTATAGCAATTTTAATGTTTTATAAGTGACCCAAAATGATTTTCATTTTCAAAACTTTAAGACACTTGATCTCTAATTTAATGTGAAGCTTATAAACTGAAGTGATGATACCACCTTAGAGCCATATTTTTAGGTTACACGAGATAAATCATATATTACTTAGTGAAATCCTAATCGATCAATTGGAAATATGTCAGGATGCATATGTAGCAGTAATAAACAACAACAGTTCTCCAGAATTCGTTGGTTTGAGTCCCGCAAGATAACTGGTGATTTTCCTGGCTGTTTTCCAAGGGCCTTGACATTATTCGAGGTGCATGCAAGCTGGCTGGATGCCCACGGTCAACAAAAAACAAGAGTAACTAGAGAGACCCATAATTTTTTTTTCCAGGTGTGGCATAATTTGACTATAAAATAATATCTGATTTTTTTTGTACAGGGCTAATATGGATTTGTTGGTTTGTTCCTTGTCCTTACATAGAAAATACTCATGTTCGAGTACTGTGTGACTTGAACCTAGACCTTTTGTACAAAGGTAGGAACATTTACCATCTTAGCGATTAAAATCTTTGTGTCAATATTTGAGTTTCAAAAACTATATGATGGCACCCAACAAAACAACACGATGACACCTATTCAAAAAAGTAGGATTTTTCCCTTTACGACAGAATCATGAAACGGTAGCCCATGCGACTATATCTATTCATGTGGGTCCCTCCCTGAGAGTAACTCTAACAATCCTAGGATAACATACTTTCTCATCTTTCCTATGCAGTAAGCCTATCAGCAATGTACTAATGAACATGTGGGGGATTTGCTTACAGAAGTAAAAAAGGTTCTATAAGGTCAAGCATAACATGTGAGTTTTAAATATTCTTTTTGCAATACATACATATATATGTCATATGAGTCGGTTTATTTTGCAACTCAGTAAAAGGTTACAATCCCGTACAACCCTCATCTAAACCGTTCATTTAGTCCACATTGGATTGATTATTGAATTGCATCAATGATTAGTGGTTTCATTCAATAATCTTACCTTCAATGCATAGTATTTCAAAAAACTGTGATGGAATGCATACTGTTTCATGAAAGTACCACCTTCATCCGATACATCACATGAACCGTTATGTGCATTGACATATTTAATAGAAATTCGACAAAATTCGACGAAATTTGGTAAATTCATTTAGAGAATTAATAAGAATCTAAATACAATGAACGGTTTAGATAAAGGTTGCACGGGTTGTAACCTTTTACTGAGTTGCAAATAACCGTGACCTATGTGTATATATATATGTACATATTTTGGTTATGCCTGAGCGTGTTGAAATATGAAATATTGAACATGATCCACAATTTTTTTGGGTCAAGTTATATGTGTTTTAGCCTTTACTCAATTATATAGCTTAACTATTAGCCAAATTGTAACAACCCAAATTCCATAAAATAAAATTTTCGTAACATTACAACCAAAAATGGTCCCAAAGTATACAAAATACATCGATCTCTACTCTAAGTACGCAGCGGATAAACACATTCACAACTGAGATGCTAAAGGAAGCCCGACGGTAAACTACAAGTCTCCATTAGATCATACCTCTTCTACAGCGCCACATCTTTCCATCTTCTCCAGATGAAACCCCAAACAAGACTCTAACCTGAAAATGGTTTTAGTTTTGGAAAAAGCGAGGGTTAGACCATGGGGTCTAGTGAATTCCCTCCCGAAAACAGTTTAACAAACCACATATATATATATAATATGCGAACCACCATAAAGGCCCATCAAAATCATTTCAACCATTCAATATCACACTTGGGTATTTGCACAATGTTCATAGACAAACTCTACCATGCGGTAGCATCCACGATCGGGGCCCAAACCGACTCCTCTTTCGCTTACGGGCCCCAAGCAGACTCCACATTCCCACATACACAAGAAACAAATTCCAGGCATACGAGGCATATAAATACTCTCCCAAGGGATATGTGATATCCCAAGGTACACTACTCCCACTGTGCAACCCGACTCCAAAACATCATGTCAAGTAATGGATAGCAACACATAAACCAAGCATGTACATTTATAAACATTTTCATAACATGCGTGCATTAATGAACATTTCCACATCATGTAATAATAGGGCTTTTCAAAGTTTCAAATCATGCTATCATGCTCAATACCAATTTCAGTTATGAAAAGTTTAGCAAAACATTTCATTTGCACAAAAGAGTTAAGGGAACTCACCTGAAGTTAGGTTATCCGTCACACAACCGAAAATCACTTTTTCACCAACCGAACACCTGAATTGAGGTTTATAAAATTGATGTTAAACCCTCTAATCATGCACCAAAAGACCCTCCTTAAACCCCTAACATAAACCCCAACGATGCCTCAAACCAACACCGAACTATAAACGAAGCAAAACGGAGAAGCACACCCAACAGTGGCTTGCGCCACTTGGCCCGTGGCCTCAGGCCGCGAGCCAAGCCGCGCAAGGTCGTGCCTTCCAGGTCTGCACCTAAATTTTCAGCCTGAAAGTCCATTCCAAAAACACATAAATCGATCCAAGTGTTTGAAAACTTCCAAAATTGATAGTTTTAACTAGTCACACCTTTAGGAATCAAAATCCAAATCTGAAACACATAAATCCCAATGAAATACATCCCATGATTCATCCCTTTCAACCCCAAAATCCCATTCTTGACAAAACCCAAAATCCACCATTGAATTGGTGCAAGCGTGCAAACTTCTTAAAGAGAAGCTTACAAGACTCAATAAACTTTCCATTTCTAATGAAGATAACAAAAAACATGGAAATAAGATGAATCAAGGTTTACTTATACAAAATCTCCCCAAATCAAGCAAGAAGATGAAGATTGAAGAAGGAATCATACCTTGAAGATGGAGTCTTCAAGCTTCTTGATGCTATCCTCCAATTTCAACCTTCACAAGAATTGCTTCCTCTCAATCTCTTCTTCCTCAATGTGTAGCCGTCCAAAATGAAGAGTGAAAGGGTTTTGCTCCATTTAAATCCTCTGATTTTGCCACTTAGTCCCTAAGTTTCCATTTTTTTCACTTTGGCCCCAAAACTTCCAGTTACTTCATATTTTGTGGACATGTTACAATACCCCCCCCCCCCTCAAAAGAATTTCGTTCTCGGATTTCCATTGCCGAACAAACGCGGTTATTTGGAATTAGCTTCTGATTCCAAATCCTACATTGTCTAATAACTCTTAGGGAGTTGCAATGGCACAACTACAAGACCAACTTCTTTGTATCTCAACTTCTCAGCTTTTCGACTGAATGATCGTTCTCGACCCTACGACAAAATCCAACTCCTCCTCCATTCGTATTGTTTGCAAAAGTAGCACCGTACCAAAATTCTAACCAACACTTTCCCAAAATAGAGACGTGAAACACACCATGAATGTTCTACAACTTCACCGAGTACAACTTAATTCATATATTATCTCTCCAATTCTTCTGATAACTGCCATTGCTCTAAAAAGTCGTAGTCCAACTCCGCTTTCCTCACGAAACGCACTACTCCATTCTACGGGGATGTCTTCCGCATCCAGCTGTCCCCCAACTTGAGATTATGTTTCCCAATCTAATCAACTTAATTCCAATAAATCACCCAAACATTCCTAATAAAAAATCAACAACGTACGATATCTTCCAAAATCGTCCCACGATTATCCACAACATTTTTATGTCGGTAAATTGCAAAATTGGAATACTTGTAATCTCCTCGATCAACTATACCAAATGTACCAACCATACCTGTAACATCTCAGGTCAACCGTACTCCGCTTTGTCCATACCTGGACTAACGGTTTTAAAACGCTCTTAATTTAATGGTTTCACGCACCACTTTACTTCTCTAACAACACGAATCCCCGACAAAGAGTAACCACTCAATTCGTCCACATAACACAGAGTCACCCTTAGATCGTCATTTTAAGCTCACCATCATGAGCTCCTTTATCAGACCACACCCACTTCAAAATTTTGCATCTCTCCAATATAGCGTACGCTTTACACAGATAACGCTTCACCCCCTTGAAACCACATTGATCACACACGCATCAAAGGTTACCAGATTAAATGGTCCAAACACACATCAACCATCACGCCATTACCCACTTGGCATACAAAAATATAAGAAGGAAGCTTTCACGGCCTAATACTTGAATAATTCGTCCACCATTTTGAAATAAACTCCAACTTCACTCGCCCCATAAGGAAGAGCGACCCCTCTCACACAAAGTTACTCCAAATAATCTTAACAATCGAAGCAAAGTTTAGACTAATTGCCCAAAATAGGTTTCCCACACAAGAACCATAACATATATCACGACCCTTTTTTTTCATACCATCGCTTGTAGATCATTTGCCTGCCAATGACATTGCTTCAGATAATGCTCCACTTTTTCGGTGTCACTTACCAATCTTCGTACTCTCAGTTTACCCACTCAATTAGACCTACATTCTTCACCTCTTCACGCTAGCATGAAACGTCGTCCACCCATCAATACCCACTCCTTTTCCGACCAATACAAGCGTGCCGATAGTGTTTACATTATTATGCCTAACCAAAAGGTTGTGCCACAATTCTCACCCGTGATAATCAGTCAGTCATCCTTGAAACAACACCCCGTGCGCGAGAGCACCATGGGTTTCCAGTTCTCCAAACCGAGTTAACCTACTCACCAGAAGTTCTTTACACCCCAAGAATATTTCAACCTGTCCAACAAATTTTAACAGCACCACCAACTAATCGAATATGGCATCCTCATCGATATCCACTTGAAATTAGATGAGCTCATCAAAAATTCAACTGAACCGTGAATAATTCATGCTCTTCCTTTAGGTAGTCGCCATTTACCGTTCACTCTTTTGTTCTCAAACAGCAAAAACACAATACCGTCTACAAATCCACACTTTAATCAAGCATACTCGCCATTCTTGATTACCTCCCATAAATCTCCAAATCAGGATTCACACCTAAACTTTTCCCACATTACAACACAAGTCCACCACCCAATACCACAACAACTCATTGTCACAACAAGGACTTACACAACTCCCCTAACATGAAGTGCCACCAACTTGCCCACACAACTATCACACTACAACAAATTCTTCATGATCCCTTTTCCTCACATAATAGTTATCGTCTTCTTCATGCCCATCATAACACCAACTTTATACCCCACCGTTCTCACTTGAGGAGAACCCAAAACTTCCTTAGCGCAAAATCTAACTACAAGACCCCTCATTACTCAAGCTCAAAGTCGAAAACATTTCATTAAGTACCGTAACGCTACTTATTAACATGCTACCAACAGAAGCACCTTGACCACTTCGAATTTCACCCCGAACATAACCATTCTCAAATAACCAAGCAAGAGTCTAAACTTCAATTATACTAACGTTCCGAATTCATTGCCTGAGACTCCCGCTATTCACCGCCCTTTTCTAACGGAAACACGAAGGTCATAACTCGACTATATTCTACTCAACTAACGATTTCAACTCCCAAGCCTTTCCTTAACCTCAATTGTAATATCCTTCCCGACCTAACGAGTTCATAGCCTTCAAGCACGATGACACAACGATTGAAATCATTTTGCATATTTAAAAATGCAATAGATACAATATCATAAAACAAGCTTGAGTATACATGACACAACACCACTCAAGATGAATAGTAAAACACAGCGACCACAAGGGTCACTCACATGCAACCTCACAATAATTCACAGCCTTGTCCAACCAAATCGATGTCGATACACAAAAATGTGTCCAATGAAACCTTTCAAATATGACTAGAAAAGTTCCGAACGAAATCACTTACACAAAGTGGGTCAGTCGACTCCAACACTCATTTATATCATAATAGCGTGTCAATACTCATTTTGGTTATAAATTTTTTGGCAATTTGATGTTTCCTTGATTTTTGCAACGAAGATTCTCTCAATATGAAAAAGCGTGAAATAACTCACAAATCACTAATTTCAAAATTTATCGTGCAACGTAAACAAGTTTGTCTTTTTCTTTAAACACACGCTTGCACACATTGGCTTATTTCCAAAACAATAAATTCGTTATGTGCGTACATACTTTTAACATGAAAGAACTCATGTAACATATTTAATGACATAATGCATGAAACTCAATATGCAATTGAAGGCTATTCGCTCTAACAGGATCCACCGTTGTACTAACATCGACTTATCATTGACACTCTACTATGACCAACAGTCGCTTCCTCATCCTTGCAACAACTTGCTGTACAAGTCCTTCACAACCCACCTGATCGACCACTCCACATGGTTTCCCAATTGACCAATTATCTCACCTTCTACTCTTATGCATACTTCAATACAACACTGATATCTTTCCTTCATTATCCTTGCCACTAAACTGCTTGACCTAGGGGTCAAAGGCTAGACTCCTTCACCTGATCTTAAATTGAAGCTTTCAAGATTCCCACATAGTCCTCATTTCCTATCCCAACTAATCGACACATCGACTCCAAAAGTGGGGACTCACTAGAAACTAGGAGTTTGCCCCTAACCAACCATTCATTCATTTTGAATCCCAGAAATTATACCTCTAGCCGGCTAATTAATATTCCAAACAACACTTCTTCTAGAAGATATAAACATCACATCACATGTGATCTCCCAAGACACATCACCCCTTTGCTATCAATTGCAAGGTTAGAACATTCTACATACTGTCATACCCAACAATCATCCCAACAATAGAGGTTGAGTACACCCATGCACCTGTAAATTCATAATAGCATTGGCCAGATGCGATTTTGAACTTACCTTACATGAGGGTTCTCACTACCATTGTCAAGATATCATATGATTAAGGTATTTCCTATTGGCTTCCTACATCTCAGTTGTGTGTCCTTCTACTCCACAGTTAAAGTTTAGGCCCATCCGGTCACCTAAATCCTTAAACTATGGCTCTGATACCATTTGTAACAACCCAAATTCCATAAAATAAAAATTCGTAACATTACAACAAAAAATGGTCCCAAAGTATACAAAATACATCGATCTCTACTCTAAGTACGCAGCGGATAAACACCTTCACAACTGAGATGCTAAAGGAAGCCCGACGGTAAACTACAAGTCTCCACTAGACTATACATCTTCTACAACGCCACATCTTTCCATCCTCTCCAGATGAAACCCCAAACAAGACTCTAACCTGAAAATGGTTTTAGTTTTGGAAAAAGCGAGGGTTAGACCATGGGGTCTAGTGAATTCCCTCCCGAAAACAGTTTAACAAACCACACACACATATATATATATATATATATATATATAATATGCAAACCACCATAAAGGCCCATCAAAATCATTTCAACCATTCAATATCACACTTGGGTATTTGCACAGTGTTCATAGACAAACTCTACCATGCGGTAGCATCTACGATTGGGGCCCAAGCCGACTCCCCTTTCGCCTACGGGGCCCAAGCAGACTCCCCATTCCAACATACACAGGAAACAAATTCCAGGCATACGAGGCATATAAATACTCTCCCAAGGGATATGTGATATCCCAAGGTACACTACTCCCACTGTGCAACCCGATTCCAAAACATCAAGTCAAGTAATGGATAGCAACACATAAACCAAGCATGTACATTTATAAACATTTTCATAACATGCGTGCATTAATGAACATTTCCACATCATGTAATAACAAGGCTTTTCAAAGTTTCAAATCATGCTATCATGCTTAATACCAATTTCAGTTATGAAAAGTCTAGCAAAACATTTCATTTGCACAAAAGAGTTAAGGGAACTCACCTGAAGTTAGGTTATCCGTCACATAACCGAAACTCACTTTTCACCAACCGAACACCTGAATTGAGGTTTATAAAAGTGATGTTAAACCCTCTAATCATGCACCAAAAGACCCTCCTTAAACCCCTATCATAAACCCCAACGATGCCTCAAACCAACACCGAACGATAAACGAAGCAAAACGGAGAAACACACCCAACAGTGGCTTGCGCCACTTGGCCCGTGGCCTCAGGCCGCGAGCCAGGCTGCGCAATCTGCACCTAAATTTTCAGCCTGAAAGTCCATTCCAAAAACCCCCAAATCGATCCCAAGTGCTTGAAAACTTTCAAAATTGATAGTTTTAACTAGTCACACCTTTAGGAATCAAAATACAAATCTAAAACACATAAATCCCAATGAAATCCATCCCATGATTCATCCCTTTCAACCCCAAAATCCCATTCTTGACAAAACCCAAAATCCACCATTGAATTGGTGCAAGCGTGCAAACTTCTTAAAGAGAAGCTTACAAGACTCAATAAACTTTCCATTTCTAATGAAGATAACCAAAAACTTAGAAATAAGATGAATCAAGGTTTACTTATACAAAAGCTTCCCAAATCAAGCAAGAAGATGAAGATTGAAGAAGGAATCATACCTTGAAGATGGAGTCTTCAAGCTCTTTGATGCTATCCTCCAATTTCAACCTTCACAAGAATTGCTTCCTCTCGATCTCTTCTTCCTCAATGTGTAGCCGTCCAAAATGAAGAGTGAAAGGGTTTTGCTCAATTTAAATCCTCTGATTTTGCCACTTAGTCCCTAAGTTTCCATTTTTTTCACTTTGGCCCCAAAACTTCCAGTTACTTCATATTTTGTGGACATGAGGTGTTACACAAATTATACATGTTTTTAACCTAATTGTAATGTTTTAGACTCTTACTCTTTTAATGATTTGACGATTCCCAATTGTGGCTTTCAAAGAATGTTAATTAACACATTTTTGTTATTTTTAGGGAAAAGTTTAGAAAAACCCATGAACTATCCCATTTTGAATGGTTAAGTCTCTAAACTATTTTTTTGAACGAAAAAACCATTAAACTTTCTCATTTTGAATGATTAAGTCCCTAATATTTTTTGGATGAAAAACCATTAAATTTTCTTATTTTGAATGATAAAGTACCTGAATCTTTTTCTTAAAAATTTAAATCACCGAACTTTGAAAAATTGTTTGTAACTGACTAAAAATGTATTAAAGTAAAAAAAACTTAAATCAATTTACCGTTCCAAACCATACGTCATTCAAACCTTAAACAAACACCGGAGTCAACAACTTGATTGATGATATGGAGAACAAAAAAGATGGGGTGACGGGGAGTGGCAAGGGGGAGCGAGAGGTTTGAATGGCGTAGGGTTTGGGAACGGTAAAACCGATTTAGATTTTTTTTACTTTAAAATTTTCCTAGACGGTTACATGTAGTTTTTTTGTTAAAATGATGCACGTAACCAACTTTGAAAGTTCGTTGATTTATTTATTTTAAAAAAATATTCAAGAATTTAATCATTCGAAATGAGAAAGTTTAATGGTTTTTTCATTAAAAGTGAGAACTTTTACTGTTTTTTTCATTTAGAAAAATAGTTTAGAGATTTAATCATTCAAAATGAGAAAGTTTAATAATTTTTTGTTTAAAAAAATAGTTTAGAGACTTAACCATTTCGAATGAAATAGTTCGTTGGGCTTTTTTGAACTTTTCCCTTATCTTAATCATAAAACTTTAATGCAATATGATATGAATTTTTATAATTTATTTTATATTATTATTCATTCAGTCAATATCATGTTACAAATACAAGAGAGCCTATAAAAATTTGAAATGAGTCTAGTGTATCACATGAACAAATGTTTAATATTTGGACCAAAAAACATGATAAAGACTAGCAGAAAAAAAAAACAAAGTGGTCAATGAGGTGATCTGTGACTGTGACTACCGATTTCATAAACTTTTGGTGGTAGTTAGGCCATGGATGTGCAATACACACCATATTTTAACTTTTTTAAAAAAAATATCAACCAACAAAAATAACTTTAAAATCGAAACCATTTTTAGAACATCTCCAATGCAAGGTTCTAGTGACTTGTAGGAACTACCATTGCTGAGAGTTTTTATAAGAACTCAAACTCTTTTATGGTACGTAGATTGGGTGGGACGGGACAAAAAAAATAGTCTCATGTTTGGTATGCCATGGAACAAAAATCAGATGGGACAACATGGGACAAAACTTAAGATTTTTTGTTCCACCAAAATAAGTGACTAAAACATAAGATTACTAAAATACTCATTTTTTTTCCAACATCAGATTGCTAAGATTAAAATCATCTCCTACAGTCCTGTCCTGTCCTGTCCCGTCCCATCCAGTCTGCGTACAAAACGCTACCTTAGTCCTTACCATTAAGTTTGTGTGAAATGACAAGTTCTTCATTTCTATTGGTATTTAAATTAAATAATTAATATTTATTTATAAATATATAGTAATTATTGATGTTGATAAATAAATGGAACCCACAAAAATATGGTTCTTATAAGAACTATCATTATGGACTTTTATATAAAATTTTAATTTGATGAGTTGGAAATACGATGTCACCAAAAATACAAAAAAAGTTCTTATAAAAACCTCCATTGAAGATGCTCTTAATCCTTGTATTTATTTTTTCAAAGGCCAACAAATTTATTGAAGCAGATAAAAACAACGGAGAAAATATAAAGAAAGACATAACCAAAATATTTTTGCAAGACATAGAAACATAGATAAAGAAAGAGACAATACCAAGAAATGTAAAATAACAAATCAACTTAAAAAACAAAAAAAAGGGGGAAATTAATTAAAATACCCAAAGTTTGACCAACTGTTATCAAAATACCAAAAAAAAAATTCATTTTGCAAAAATACCCAAAATACCCGCGATGGATCCCGCGATCGCGGGCTAGGGCTGACGTGGCACGTATTTTGGCCCCAAATGCCCCGCGAAGCCCCTCTACTTTGGCCGCGGTGCACTTTTGGTCCCTGCCCGCGATCGCAGCCCGCGATGGGCGAAAATTTACACTTTTGGTCCCTGTACTTAGACGAATCTTGCATGCTTTTACTGTTTTTTTCCACAATTATTGTACTTTAAAGACCGATTTGTGGTTGAAATTCATTTGCATGTTTGAGATTTCATCCATAAATATCAGTAGTATGCAATTCACAATTCACACTTCCTCTTGCTTTCTTTCTTGATTTCTCTCTTGCTTTCTTTCTTTGAATTGATTTCTCTCTTGATTTCTCTTCTCTCATTTCATCCACAAATGGCATCGTCATCAAACCCTAAGTCTACTCCTGAAAAAATGCCACCTCAAATCGAGGTCGCCATAGCAAAAAAGGAAAAGGAGATAGATGAACTAACAGAAGAGTGGAAAAAAATGATGGTCAGGAAGGCAGTCCATTTGAGAAAGATCGAAGAGGAAGACAGGGAGATCAAAAGGATGAAAGGGGATATAAAAGCCCGGGAGGCTCGTGTTCGTCGAGAACAAGAAGCAATTCACCATATTCTGCAAGACTTCGCAATTATTCAAGCGAAGGTAAACGAGAAGCAAGCTTGGATTGATGAAACTAAATCAATTTTTAAGTAGGTGGTGGTTATATTTTTTTTTGTTTTGTATTTTTTTTTACTGTGTTGTTATTTGTATTTTTTTTACTGTGTTGTTGTTTTGTATTTTTTGTTGTTGTTAATTTCTCTGAAAAGTGGTTTTTAAGCCGCTGAACCACGGTTAGGTTGGATACATCATGCAAGGTCAAGTCAGAGGTTACCTCATTCGTGGGCCTACTCCTCTTGTAGAATATATGACAACCCTCAACTCATTTGCTAAAGTGTGTGCGGGTTGTGGTACACAATGGCCATACGTGGTTGCAAAAGCAGAAGCCGTTGAAGAAGGGTCAGAAAGATTGAAGATGAAGAGCTTGTTGGATGGAATACAAACTAACTGTGTTATCAATGTTCATTTAGAAGCATATGTATGTGTGTGTATATATATAATATGAAATGGGGTTTTGACAAGTTGGTATCACTGGACTCATTTAAGAATTGTGAAAATGGGTATTTGACGAATGATGATTCATGTGTGTTTGGAGCTGAAGTGTTTTAAACACACATGAATCATCATTCGCCAAATACCCATTTTCACAATTCTTAAATGAGTCCAGTGATACCAACTTGTTAAAACCCCATTTATAAACAATTCTACCTTCTCCTATTGCCATTCACGATATCTATAAACACATTCAAATAATAATAATTTAAAACGATTTAATGAATTAGTTAATATATGATTATTATGTTAATGCGATAGGAGTGTAAAACAAAATTGAAAAAAAATATGAGATGTACCATAAATTAAATAATTAACTATAATGGTGTAATTTGTTAAAATTAAAACGTATCTAATATGAATATATAAACAGACATGTGTACTCAGAGTTAACATTCACTGCCATGGATGCAAGAACAAGGTCAAGAAAATACTAAGAAAAATTGAAGGTCTCCTATTTTCTTTATGTGTGTAAATATATAATACGAATATATATATATATATATATATATATATATATATATATATATATCATTTACAAACTAGCTGTGTTATCAATGTTAATTTAGAAGCATATGTATGTGTGTATATATATCATTTACAAATCAGTGTTTAGATCAACAATATCATAAGGGTTTGTTCCATATGGTTCAAGCAGTGACGGGCCCGGGGTGTGACTGACAGAATGTCTCCTTGGCACGGTTGAAGGGGCGGGATTTGGACACTCTCCACGAGTGTGTCCTACGCATTGGCACCGAGTACATCTTCGTTGTATCGAACTTTCACCACGTGATGGACGTCGGTCATTCTTTCTCGGTCTCCCGACCCTGTTCTTATCCATTAAAGGTGGATAGCATGGTGGAAGCGGGTCGGGTGGATACACCCATGCTGCAGGGGGTCCAGCTGGGTTTATTACCTCCA
This sequence comes from Saussurea involucrata, assembly GCA_033807775.1. NCBI lineage: Eukaryota > Viridiplantae > Streptophyta > Magnoliopsida > Asterales > Asteraceae > Saussurea > Saussurea involucrata. The sequence continues at coordinate 25,542,224 of CM066319.1, read as the reverse complement.
CGTATGTTTTCCGGTAATATTCGGACGTGAAGAAAGGTACAGCCAAGTCGCTGCAATCTGTACGACCCATATATGTTGCTGCAGCGATGGCATGGCCGCACGGTAACCCAGATTTATCCCATTCGCGACACGAACAAAGGTGGTCTTCCATATTCACAATCGCGTGAATATAGTCATCATGCACCTCGTACTTCCCATACCCGATTGCTCTTACCGGCCATGTCGCCGCACGACGCGCCCTGTACTGAACGATATTCTCCGCCGTTGGTGCGAGTGCATTTTGTATCTTAGCTCCTTTTAGGCGTCGAATTTGGTACCACTCTTGTTGAAAGGCCCGAAAGTAGTCCATAAGATTAACAATCGGACATCTACGCGCAAAACGGGAGAGTGCATTCACAGACTCTGCACTATTCGAGGTCAGAATGTCATACCGTTGTCCAGGAAAATGGGCCGCGGACCACCTCTCCGGTCCAGCATCGTCAAAGACTTTGGCTGCTTCCTTGACACTGTATCGTAGCATATTCATGTACTTGTTAAACTCCCGATCCGTATATGCTCTGCATGCCGCCCAATAGACATCCATGTAGGTGGTAATACGTTTGTCCTTGGATTTGGCGTTCATCTCCAAATGTCGACAGCATATGGCGTGAGGGGCGTTTGGGTACATGGCAGAGATTGCGGTGCTTATGGAAGGAGCCCTGTCAGACATAAACACCAACCCTTGCGGGTCTCCGATAGCTTGTCTCAACATGGACAGAAACCAAGTCCACTCGTCCCCGGTTTCGGACTTGCCTACGCCGAAAGCTACTGGAACGATGGAGTTATCCACGTCCATGGCAACCGCCAGGAACATCATACCCAAGTAACGGCCCTTTAAATGGGCTGCGTCTATTATCAGGACACGACGTAGATTTTCCAGAAATGTGCGGATCTGCAAAAACATAGGTTAAAATGTTATAGTTTATAATGTGTAAATGTTATAGTTTATAATGTGTAAACATATGACGTGTTAAAATACGTACCGCGGGTCCAAGGGCCACGAAGCACATCTCAAACCGTCCACGTGAATCGGTCCGTAGCTGCGTGACAGTACCAGGGTTCTGCATCTGCAAATTATATAAATATGTCGGGAGTCGTTCATACGACTCCTCGAACGTGCCTCTCACCATAAACAGTGCATGGCAACGCGCACACCACGCTTGGTGGTAATCAATCGTGACGCCGAACTGCCGGTGAACGTCGTGGACGATGTCCTTTGGACGCAATGACCTGCTAACATCAAGAAATTTGTTTTTCAAGATCGCACCCAAAGTCTTTTTGCCGGCTTGTTTGTGGTGGGGATTAAGTTGCGTCCTCGTACAAGTGTGTACGTCGTGCAACTTTCTAATCATTATCGCCCCTCCTTTGGGACCCGTGTGAATCGCGTACAACCTCCACTCACACTTTTCTCTAGCACATTCAACTACGTATTTGATTTTGTCAGATGCCCGCACGCGACTTTGGAAACCCTCTTCCAAGAACTTGAGTCCGATTTGACTTGCTAAGAGATCATTCGAATCGAATATCTGACCTGCTGTTAAACTTTCGCTACGAATATAAGGTGTAGGTTCGTAGCTTTGTGTCTGGGTATGGGAGTCTGGAAGAATAGGGGGCATATCAAAAAAGTCATTTATCTGACTACATGATTTTCTACTAGGGGTATATTTTTCGTGATCATCATTATCGGTGTCTGATCTGTCTATTTCAGAATTACCCGTTCTGAAAACGTGGGTTTCGTCATCAGCAACTCCAGCAGTACGCCATTCGTGTGGTTGTGGTGATGGTGGTGGTGGTGGTGGTTGTTGTTGTTGAGAATCAGGCTGCTCTATTTGGAGGTCTTCGTCGTCGTCACCCTCCTCGTCACCGTCGTCGTCACCGTCGGATACGCCGGGATACACAAAGAGTAATGGGGGTCTTTCTGAATCGACTGCAAGGTGCAGAAAAGTAGAGATATCCCCATCGTTGGATAAATCCACAAATGACCCATCGCCATTTTTAAACACTAACTTGCAAATATCAGAAGAGTTGATTCCACATTTTTGCATGGCATATGCAACAAACTTCTGCTAAGTATAGTTTACTGACACTTTTACACCATGCTTAGATTTATAAGCAAAATTCCACTCATTGTTATCTTGCACCCATTCACCATCAAAACAGAAATATAGCTTAGCTTTTGCAACAGATGAACTCATTTTTTCAGTAGTATCTCAAACACAAAATATTGCAGAAAGAAATATTGCAACAATGAAATCGTTGTGTGAGAATTATGGCTTGAATTTTACGTCTATTTATGAATGAAACAACCAACATATCAGAAAACCAATCTCTCATTTCATCCACAAACTGATATTCCAAAAACATTGATTTAACATTGATTGAAACATGCAATTGAATTTCAACCACAAATCGGTCTTTAAATTGCAATAATTGTGGAAAAAAACAGTAAAAGCATCAAGATTCGTCTAAGTATAGGGGCTGAAAGTGTAAATTTTCAGGGACCAAAAGTTGAAAATTTCAGGGACCAAAACTGTAAATTTTGGCCCATCGCGGGCCATCGCGGGCTGCGATCGCGGGCAGGGACCAAAAGTGCACCGCGGCCAAAGTTTAGGGGCTTCGCGGGGCATTTGTGCCCAAAATATGTGCCACGTCAGTGTATCCCGCGATCGCGGGACCCCATCGCGAGTATTTTGGGTATTTTTGCAAAATTGAAAAATTTTAGGGTATTTTGGTAACAGTTGGTTTGACTTTGGGTATTTTAATTAATTTCCCAAAAAAGGTGTATTTTGATTGTTAGAAACATATTTGTTTTAAATTTTAATTTAAATATTGAAGTAAATTTAATTAATAATAACATATTATTTTTATGAAATTTAAAATAATGGGGAATTGGCCATTCCGTGTTGGAAGCACATAAAAGAAACAAACAAAAAGCAAAAGATCATGAGGGAAAATTCCACACACAAATAATGCAAGAGACGTGTCCATTTTTCACAACATTTATAACATATCCTAATTCCTATGTTTCATTATTTATTATTATTATTATTATTATTATTATTATTATTATTATTATTATTATTATTATTATTATTATTATTATTATTATTATTATTATTATTATATGTTATATTAATTTTTTGGGTTATGTATGGTGATTGAATTTTTTTTAAAATTATACTTTACCGTTTTGTTAATTAAGTCTTTAAAGTGTACTTTTGAATGAAGGAAACATTGATCTTTCTTATTTTTATGATTCAATCAATTTATTTTCTTTAATAAATAAACTATGAAAAAAGCTAATTCAATTTTATAGTTTTCAAATAGAAATGTTTTAAAGTTAAAGAAATCTAAATCAGTTTTAATGTTCTCAAATCGTACGTCGTTCAAACCTCTCACACCCAATGACATCACTCCCCTTGCCACCCCTGTTGTCACCGTACTCTATACCGTCCACCACCGTCGTTGGCCTTGCCATCAATTCCTCTTTTTTATATGTTTTTTAATCTTTCAAAACTCCCTCATTTACAACAATTTTATTGAGTACGTATAGATACATAAAAAGGAGGGAAATTCGAAAAACAAAATAAACCGATCAAAAGAGGGAGATCGATGACATGGACCAATAATGGCGATGGGCGGTGATAGAGAGCGAACGATAACGGGGTAGTGAGGGGGAGCGATGACATTGGGTATGAGGGGTATGAATGACATAAGATTTGAGAAAGGTAAAACCGGTTTATGTTTTTTTTAAACTTTAATACATCCTAGTACGTTACAAATAATTTTGTTTTGTTAAAAGGATGTAAATAGTTTCCAAGAGTTTATTATTTTTATTTTTTTGGTAACCGTGAGTTTTCGGGCCAGCTTACGCGCACCGACTAATTCCCGGACGACTACGAATGGCCTGCAGTCATCGCAAGTGAACCTCCATGGCCACAAGGGCTTTGGTTGTAACAACCCACAATCCAAATATACATATAACATATAATTCATAACATGTTTTCAACAAAAGTAATTCATATTGCACATTTGGTCCCAAAGTCTGACTAATCAATATAAAAATTCAGTACAAACTTGATCCTATTTAGATAACATAATAACTAATAACACAGTTATAAGTACGAGAGCATCCACAACTTCATAACGTTCATCTTCCCCAAAAAGCTATTCACCAAGTATTCTAATCACTTAGTCTTACTGGAATCACCACCTGGAATACATATTTTAAAACAGAAAATGAGGGTTAGACCTAAGGGTCTAGTGAGTAAATCCCTGACATTTGGAAATCAATAAAAATTCATTTATATAAAATATTCTTTATATAAATACACATATATCACACGTAATTTAATACCAACCAAGATTTGTGCATCATACCTGTCTCATCCCACCTTATCCCTCCACCAATGGCCAAATTTATTGGTTGCGGGCCAATTTAACACACCGATCCAAAGCCCGGCCACATATTATATTCTCATATAATACTCACGTAATTATAATATCTCAATATATTATAATCACCCACGTATAACACATTCATACAATTTATCAAGTATTTGTTATCCACATAATGTATTCCAGTAAAAATACTTTTAAGTAAAACTCACCTGTTTTGTTTATCACCAAAGTCTTTCCAAGTTAATTATCAGTACTTCAATCCTTCACAGAATCTGAAATCATGCAAAATACCAAATATCTCTTTTTAAAACTAAACTTATAAAATCCTCGACTCAAGTCGCAACCTATTAAAAGTAAAACTAGAATCGCAATGCATAGTGCTAAGTCGCAATCAACTACTGCGACTTCACCCCCAAGTCGCAACCCATTATTGCGATTCCAACCCCAAGTCGCAATCAACTACTGCGATTCCAACCCAAGTCGCAATCAACTACTGCGATTCCAACCCAAGTCGCAATCAACTACTGCGATTCCAACCCAAGTCGCAACCGACCATTGCGACTTCAAAGCCAAATCGCAATCAACCATTGCGACTTCGTTGAATGTCTCAGTTCACTGTTCATCCTAAAAACCCAGAAATCGTACTTTTAAGCTATGCATGTTGCTGTAAAGGTGCAGATATGTTTAAGACTATGAACATAACCTAACCTTAAGCTTAGATTTCCCAAAACATCCATTTTTAACAAAACCCACCTAAAAACTTAACTAGCAAACTCAAGAACACTTTTAAGAAATTAAAACACATACAAGGATGGATTTGTTACCTTGCTTACTTCAGTTTGGTCCTTAAATCTCAGCAGCAAACTCTTGATTTCTTCCTTCTTCTTTCCCTTAATCTCTCTCTCGATTTCCTTCTCTCTCTCTCTAAACCGAACACACTATACACACTAACACTTAGGATAATTTCTCTTAATTGAAATATGGACACCTATCCTTATTAAAATAGGAAGTCGGTTTTGGCTAAAGAGGTTTGGATAAAAGACCAAACAAACCCTAAACTTATCTCACTTGGCAATAAATACCCCTAAACTTTCAAATAAAAATTAAAACTTACCCCTTAACTTCTTACTCCATAAAACACTAACATAAAACTTATAAAATTTTCAAGTTTAAATTAGATAAAATACCTGGTTATTACAACATCCCCCCCCTTAAAAGAATTCCGTCCCGGAATTCAATTTAAGCGAACAGATGAGGGTATTTGGTTCTCATTTCCGACTCTGATTCCCACGTCGCATCCTGACCTCTATGATGTTTCCATTGAACCTTTACCTGTCTGATCTCTTTGTTCCTCAATACTTTGACTTTGTGATCAACTATAGCTTCCGGTTCCTCCACATAGTTCAACTTTTCGTCAACATGGATATCTGGTAGAGAGATTGCCTGATCTGGTGTAACCAAACACTTTCGAAAATTTGATACATGAAACGCGTTGTGAATCCTGCTTAATTCCAGCGGAAGATCCAATCTGTAAGCTACTTCGCCGATCCTTTCCGTAATTGCAAACGGCCCGATATACCTTGGACTAAGTTTACCTTGCTTCCCAAAACGTATGACTCCTTTCCAGGGCGAGACTTTCAACATCACAAATTCCCCGACTTGGAACTCTAACGGTTTCCGGCGTCGATCTGCATAACTTTTCTGTCTGTCTTGAGCCACTTTTAATCTGTCCCGAATCTGAGTAATCTTATCCGCTGTTAACTGTACTATTTCTGGCCCCGCTAATTGTTTCTCCCCCACTTCATTCCAACACAGAGGCGTTCGGCATTTTCTACCATACAGTACTTCAAACGGTGCCGCTTGAATGCTGGAATGATAACTGTTGTTGTAGGCAAATTCTATCAAAGGCAGATGTTTATCCCACGATCCCCCAAAATCGACTATACAAGCCCGAATCATATCTTCTAAAGTCTGGATTGTTCTTTCACTCTGCCCGTCAGTTTGAGGATGATATGCTGTACTCAACTTTATCTGCGTTCCCATCTCTTTTTGAAAGCTTCTCCAGAATCTGGAAGTAAAACGGCTATCTCGATCAGAAATAATCGAGATTGGAACTCCATGTCGAGTTACTATTTCATTAATGTACAATTTGGCCAAACGTTCCAAGGAATCAGTTTCTTTTATCGGCAAGAAATGAGCAGACTTCGTCAATCTATCCACAATCACCCAAATAGAATCGAATCCCTTTGAAGTTCTAGGTAACTTGGTAATAAAATCAGTAGTGATCTGATCCCATTTCCACATTGGTATATCTAGTCGTTGTAACTGACCAAACGGCTTCTGATGTTCAATCTTTACTTTCTTGCAAGTAGTACAATCTTCCACATACTTAGCAACACTTCTCTTCATTCCCGGCTACCAATAGAATTGTTTCAAATCTCCATACATTTTATTTGTACCTGGATGAATAGAAAATCGAGATTGATGAGCCTCTTGTAGTACACGATCACGTAATCCACCCAAACGAGGCACCTAAATTCTGTTCCCCATACACAATAACCCACGGTCATCTTTCCCAAGCAATGCTGATATTCCCACTAACCGTTCTGATTTCAAACTTTCTTCCTGATAAGCATCTATTTGGCACTTCAGTAATTCGTCAAAGATATTTGGAAGGAGTTCAGCTCGTAGCGATATCGCTTTTATCGTTCCACTTCTTTCTTGACGACTTAGTGCATCTGCTACCACGTTCTCCTTCCCGAGGTGATAAAGGATTTCACAATCGTAATCATTTACCAATTCCAACCATCTTCTTTGCCTCATATTCAGTTCCTTCTGATCGAAAAGATGTTGGAGACTCTTATGGTCAGTGAAAATTTGGCATTTAGAACCATAAAGATAATGTCTCCAAATCTTCAATGCGAAGACAACTGCTGCAAGATCAATATCATGAGTAGGATATTGTCTTTCATGGTCCTTTAATTGACGAGAAGCATAGGCAATCACCTTTCCACGTTGCATAAGTACACATCCCAATCCTAGTTTAGAAGCATCACTGTAGACCACAAAATCATCGGAACCTTCTGGTAATGCTAATATCGGCGTGCTGCAGAGTTTCTCCTTCAATATTCTAAATGCCTCATCCTGTTCTTCTTTCCATTCAAACTTTAGATTCTTCCGAGTCAGCTTAGTCAATGGCGTCGCGATTCGAGAAAAGTCTTTTATAAATTTCCGATAGTATCCAGCTAGACCCAGAAAACTACGTACTTCGGTTGCCGTCTTCGGCGGTTCCCATCTTTCAATTGCTTCCACTTTCGCTGGATTAACTTGTATACCCTTCTCTGAAACTATATGACCCAAAAACTGAACTTCCCGCAACCAGAATTCACATTTAGAGAACTTAGCGTACAACTTTTCTTTCTTCAGTAACTCCAGAATCAAACGAAGATGTTGTGCGTGATCCTCTTTGGATCGAGAATAAATAAGTATATCATCGATAAATACAATGACAAATTTATCGAGATAAGGCTTACATACCCGATTCATTAGATCCATGAAAGCGGCCGGAGCGTTCGTTAATCCTAAGGGCATCACCAAAAATTCGTAGTGACCGTACCTCGTACGAAAGGCAGTCTTCAGAACGTCTTCTTCCTTAACCTTCAACTGATGGTAGCCAGATCTGAGATCAATCTTGGAGAAGTAACAAGCTCCAACTAATTGATCGAAGAGGTCATCAATTCTTGGAAGTGGATACTTGTTCTTGATCGTGCGCTTGTTCAGCTCTCGGTAGTCGATACACATTCTCATTGAACCGTCTTTCTTTTTCACAAATAGAACTGGTGCACCCCACGGCGAAGAGCTGGGTCTGATGAAGCCCTTATCATACAAGTCTTGAAGCTGTGCCATCATTTCTTTCATCTCTGGAGGTGCTAATCGGTACGACGCACGAGTGATAGGAGCGACTCCTGGGATTAAGTCAATACCAAATTCTGCTTGTCTAACAGGAGGAAGACTATTCAAGTCTTCAGGGAAAACTTCTGGATATTCACTAACGATAGAAATATCCTCCATCTTAATCTTTTCAGGCCTACTGTCTATCACATAAGCTAAATAACTAGAGCAACCCTTGTTGACACACTTACGGGCTTTTACCATAGATATAAGACTGGACTGATGATTCTTACGATCTCCATAAATCACTACTGATCTCTTATCAGGTAAAACGACATTGATTATTTTCTTATCACAAACTATGTTAGCCTGATTCTCAGCTAACCAATCCATTCCTACTACCACATCAAATTCAATCAAAGCTATTGGAAATAGTTGTATCGGTACTCCACACCCCTCTATATTTATCATGCAATGATCAAAAACTTCTTTAACTGACACCTGGCTATCATTTGCAGTATCTACTAATAAAGCATGTTTTAACATTTTAGGCTCTAAATGCATGTGAGCAGCAAAGGAGGGAGACACAAAAGATCGATTTGCACCAGAATCAAATAACACTTTAGCATGCGTGGAGTTTATGAAAAATGTACCTGTGACCATATCCGGAGTTTCCTCCGCCTCTTTAGCTGTCATTTAGAATGTACGACCCCTCGTTTTCGGCGGTTCTATTCTTGGGACTACCGGTCTAGTAATGGCTGGTTTCCCGGATGTACCCCCTTGTTGTATTCTACCTCGTGGACAATCTGATTGGAGGTGATCCGGAGAATTGCACAAAAAGCAAAACCGTGTTAATCGACAATCTTTAACAACATGACCGGTTTTCCCACACTTAAAACAAACCCGAGATTCCACTTGACAATTTCCCTGATGGTAGCGATTACATCTCGGACATGGTCTTTCCGCTGGTCGAAACGACGGACGGTTATCGAACCTCTGGAATCTAGACTTCCTTGGATCCTGTGGTGGTCCTTCCCATTTCCTTTTCCCCAAACTCTTATCACCGACATCCCTTTTATTGTCTCGTTCTACATTTTCTGCAGCATCCACTGCAGCTGTAAAAGTATCTGGCCTTGTTGCAGTCACTAGTCTTCGGACTTCTGAATTCAACCCATAGATAAATCTCTCCATTTTCATCTTTTATGTAGCAACATAATATCCTGCAAAACGAGATTTTTCTAAAAATCGTGCAGTATAGTCTCTGACTGACAAATTCCCTTGCTGTAGATTCATAAATTCTTCTTCCAATTGTCTGACAGCAGCTTGTGGACAGAAGTGTGTTGTGAAAGCTAACACGAATTCCTCCCATGAAAAAGTAGAGTATATATCCGCTCCTCTCGATTCTATATGAGCCTCCCACCAATATAGAGCATCACCTTTTAGCATTGCCGTTCCATAAAGTACTTTATCTTCTTCAGCACATTTACACGTTTTGAAGATAGCCTCTATTTCTTTCAGCCATCTCATAGCTTTTACCGGATCCCGATCTCCTGAGTATGTAGGGGGCTTGCAACTAAGAAACATTTTATAGTCACACCTTTTCATTACCGGTAAAACAGTAGCGGTAAGTGGTATCTCAACTTCATGTTCCGGATTTGGTCTTTCAGTTTCATTATGACGATTACGTTCGAACATGGCTTGTATGCTATCCTGTAATCTCCCCATTTCAGCAGTCAGATCATCCTGTGTAACAAACTCTGTACCATGCGGTTGTGTTCTACCTCCAGTTCGGCCCCCAGTTCCCCTTCCGGTTCTGCCTCTACCACGATCTCCTCCTCTTCCCCCTGTTCCTATTGGTGGATTCTCTCCACTCGAATTCCTTCCTCTTCCTTTATTCCTTTGTCTAGTGCCACTTGCCATTCTGTGGATTCGAACAAAGTTAATATACACATAAGCACATACCCCATATAACAAGGTACTCCAGTTCAAACATGTACCTGTAAGATCATAATTACACTGGCCAGGTGTAATCTGAAATTACCTTACATGATGTTCCTTCTACCTTTTATACTTAGCATCCCCAGGTTCTAAAATAATAGGGACATCCTACTTCACATGCAGTTTAAGTCTAGGTACACATACTAATACCTAAATCCCTTAAACTAGGGCTCTGATACCATCTGTAACAACCCACAATCCAAATATACATATAACATATATAATTCATAACATGTTTTCAACAAAAGTAATTCATATTGCACATTTGGTCCCAAAGTCTGACTAATCAATATAAAAATTCAGTACAAACTTGATCCTATTTAGATAACATAATAACTAATAACACAGTTATAAGTACGAGAGCATCCACAACTTCATAACGTTCATCTTCCCCAAAAAGCTATTCACCAAGTATTCTAATCACTTAGTCTTACTGGAATCACCACCTGGAATACATATTTTAAAACAGAAAATGAGGGTTAGACCTAAGGGTCTAGTGAGTAAATCCCTGACATTTGGAAATCAATAAAAATTCATTTATATAAAATATTCTTTATATAAATACACATATATCACACGTAATTTAATACCAACCAAGATTTGTGCGTCATACCTGTCTCATCCCACCTTATCCCTCCACCAATGGCCAAATTTAATGGTTGTGAGCCAATTTAACACACCGGTCCAAAGCCCGGCCACATATTATATTCTCATATAATACTCACGTAATTATAATATCTCAATATATTATAATCACCCACGTATAACACATTCATACAATTTATCAAGTATTTGTTATCCACATAATGTATTCCAGTAAAAATACTTTTAAGTAAAACTCACATGTTTTGTTTATCACCAAAGTCTTTCCAAGTTAATTATCAGTACTTCAATCCTTCACAGAATCTGAAATCATGCAAAATACCAAATATCTCTTTTTAAAACTAAACTTATAAAATCATCGACTCAAGTCGCAACCTATTAAAAGTAAAATTAGAATCGCAATGCATAGTGCTAAGTCGCAATCAACTACTGCGACTTCACCCCCAAGTCGCAACCCATTATTGCGATTCCAACCCCAAGTCGCAATCAACTACTGCGATTCCAACCCAAGTCGCAATCAACTACTGCGATTCCAACCCAAGTCGCAACCGACCATTGCGACTTCAAAGCCAAATCGCAATCAACCATTGCGACTTCGTTGAATGTCTCAGTTCACTGTTCATCCTAAAAACCCAGAAATCGTACTTTTAAGCTATGCATGTTGCTGTAAAGGTGCAGATATGTTTAAGACTATGAACATAACCTAACCTTAAGCTTAGATTTCCCAAAACATCCATTTTTAACAAAACCCACCTAAAAACTTAACTAGCAAACTCAAGAACACTTTTAAGAAATTAAAACACATACAAGGATGGATTTGTTACCTTGCTTACTTCAGTTTGGTCCTTAAATCTCAGCAGCAAACTCTTGATTTCTTCCTTCTTCTTTCCCTTAATCTCTCTCTCGATTTCCTTCTCTCTCTCTCTAAACCGAACACACTATACACACTAACACTTAGGATAATTTCTCTTAATTGAAATATGGACACCTATCCTTATTAAAATAGGAAGTCGGTTTTGGCTAAAGAGGTTTAGATAAAAGACCAAACAAACCCTAAACTTATCTCACTTGGCAATAAATACCCCTAAACTTTCAAATAAAAATTAAAACTTACCCCTTAACTTCTTACTCCATAAAACACTAACATAAAACTTATAAAATTTTCAAATTTAAATTAGATAAAATACCTGGTTATTACAACGGTAATGTCTGGATTTGAACATTGGATAGATGAGCTTCCACTACATCCCCCAAAGGCTTTACTAGTACACCACAACCCAAGTGGTTAAGAGTTTAATTGTTTATTTATTTTAAAGTAAATGACGAATTTGATCTTTGCGGTTTTATGTTTTTCTTTGGATTTAGTCCCTAGAGCTTCATTATTTCAAAATAGCCCATAGAGTTTGCATTTTCGTAACGCTTTGGTCCCTACCACTAATGACTATTAGCTCACATTCTCTAGCTGAAAGGCATTTTGGTTTTTCCCACATTCTTTCGTTTTTCTCATTTAATATAACTTACATCTGGCGACCCAACAACTACAACGACCCAAGCCCTCACCTCACCAACCTCCCCCACAACTATTTCTTCAGCCCCCAACCATACCTCCCTCTTCCCTTGGAACGCAAAACCTTACTCACCTCCCTTCTAAGTGAACCCCTACCTATCTCCTCGTTTCTCCAGTGAACAATTACAACCCTTTTTCTCACGAAACCCCTATTCGTTTCTTCATGAGCTCAACCACAAACAAGGTGAAACAAATCTGATGTGCGGACATCCAACAATGCAGGAGTTCATAAGATGAACCGAGGTTTCACCATTTCAGTTTTCATCTTTCGTTGATGTGAACGAAGGTTCAATTTCTTTTGTTCCACTTACGGTTGTTGGTGATGATAATGTTAACGGGGACACTATTGGTTCTTTATTAATCAAACGAGACCTCGATAAGGTGGAATAATGGTTGGTTCTTATGAGAATTTGAAAAAGTAGTCGAATAAAGTAATAGGAAGTATAAATATGTGAGCTCTTGGTACCCTATTGAGGGTTAGAGTTAGGTCAGGGTTTAATTTTCATTTTTGAGGTCTGTGGTGTGTGGCGGTCGGGAAAGATGACCGAAGAAAGGGGTTTGGCCAGAGAAGATGAAGTGGGACGATGGTGGACCGCATGGTCTTGTTTCCAAAGGAAGACGCAGGGAGGGAGGATACATACCTTTGATTTATTTTAATGAGAAAATAAAAAAAATTTGTAAAGGACAAAAATATTCCTCACTAAATGAAACATTTTAACTATCGTTAGTGGAAGGATTAATGTGTTACGAAAATACAAACTATAGGGACTATCTTGGAATAAACAAATTATGAGGGCCAAATCCAAGAAAAACTTTAATTACGCCCCAAGACAAAATCCATAATTTATTCTTTATTTAGGCCTTGTTTGTTTACCTCTTAATGGAACCATTAAGAGGCAACCTCTGAATCGCTAAGAGGTGAATCTTGTTTGGCAAAAAAATAGTATGCCTCTTAATGGTTCTAAAATCCTCTGAATGATTTTGTATCCTGGACCTCTCTTAACCATTAAGCGTTATAATTTCATTCTAAACAATTACAAAACAACCATATTTCACTTTGAAACTATATCATATGAACCTCTTAATCATTCTGACTACTTAATCATTCTGCACTAAACCATTCAGCAACTGCCAAACAGCCTCTTACATTCCTTCGCCTTTGTGAGCCTTCAAAGTTGAGTTCCTAAATCAAATAGAAAAATTATATCAAATAAAGCAAATAAAATATTACAAAATTATGTAATTAATGAGAAAAAAATTATAAATAAATAAACTTTTATTCCCCTTATCTTTTAGATGATAAAAAAATGGTAAAAAGATTTCAAAGGATTTTGTACATTTTGTATTTTATTAATAAATTTTTTGTTAGACACTAATATTAAACAAACATATCATTTATTTCAAGCTAAAAAACAAACATTGTGATAAGAGAGGGGAAAACCATATAGAATTGAAGTACAATGAATTCTGCATTCTTGTATGGAAATGTAGGAATGTCCATATGATGCCCATGTGCCATCATAAGTCATAACATCACCATGTTCCCTAGGTCTTTCTAATTCCATTCCATTCCATTTCATTCCATTTTCTTAATTTCTTGATAATTATTTATATTTAAACTCAATATATTATTACATATATATAATATATGATTTATTTAAAGATCAAAACAAAGAAAATGTTTATGCTTTTTTTTATTTGTTACTATCATTCAATAATAACTCGTTTTGTGAATCGTATTTATGTTATATGGAAAAAATGAAGGTGATCCAGTCTTGTATATTTACTTTGTATATGAAAATCGAGACAATCAAAATAAAAGGCGAGAAAATGATTAGGTGTGATCGTGAAGCAGATATGAGATTTGATCGAAATTCTGATTTTTAAAATAGAAACAAGAAATTAGGGATCAATCACCATGTTCATCTCCTCCGTCAGTGTAGGGTTGTTTGTTATTTGTTTAATGGCTTGTTCGTTCAATCCTATAGTAGTATGTAGCCTTTTGTGTAGTTATTAAGATGATGATGATGAAATCACAAGCAATCTAATTTAGGCTTTATCTATTCAATCCTACTCTTATAGAAACCCCCCAACCCCAACCCCAACCCCAACCCCAACCCTTCCTCTCATGTCCATCTCTTTACCTCACCGCTAGGCATGGCAAGAGGCAGGAAATGCAATCCCGACCCTTTTTGCTGAGTCTATCCTCGGTTCATCTCTAATTCAAGAAAAAAAATGTTTAAAAATGGTCAAAATTGGTTGAAAAATATACTATAAATTTAACTAATACTTATATACATTCGGTATTGGAGAGGTCGGGGAATACATTACCTGACCCTGATTTTCTTCATGTCAGTGATCTTGCTCGACGGGTGAATTGGGTATGTTAGGAGAAATCCCCATGCCTACTCACCGCACATTGAGGTCCCAAAAGGTCAACAATTGCTAGAAACATCAAGAACAAATCTAAACTAAAGATTGTATACCCGATTTTGGTACTTACTTACATGGGCGGACCCATGAATTTTTTCAAACGGTGACACCATTTTACTATAAAAAAAACAAATATAGAGATATTTTTTACAAAATCAATGTTGGTCTGGTGGTTAGTCCATTGTTTTTCAAACTTGAGGTCTCAAGTTCGAACCTATTATGACAATTTTTTTAAAAACATAATAAATATGAAATTAAAAACTGAAAACGACAAAAATGGCTCTAACAAGACTTGAACCCGGGTATAAAGTATAATAAGTCTTTCAAACCAACTCTACCAAGGAAAACTTGTGTTCTTGTTGAGGTTTCAAAATAGATATAGTGACACCAAGGTTCTAAATGGCGTGAGGCGTGGCGGCGAGGCTAAGCCTCAAGCTTTAGGAGCCATGGCGTCTTCAAGGCGCAACTTATGGCGTCAAATTTATAATTTACATATAATATTAAGCAAGTTAAATTAAGCTATATATATTAAAAAACTTGTATATAAGACATCAAAAACGTAAAAAAAATCAAATATCGCATTATGAAAACTGCGCATCAGGCCATGGCGCGCCATGGGCTTAACGTGGCGTGAGACATAAGCCTTGGTGCCATGGCGCGCCATGCGGTTGTGCGGCGAGTTTTTTAGAACAGTGAATGACACAAAACAAATTGATACGGTTGCATCTTTCACGAACCTATTTTTTTTTACCTTATGACAGAGAAACAATACGGTGGCATATGCCTAGGGTAATTGTTAACCGGGTAACATTCATCACTCACCAGCCTTACTTAACCTACCCAGTAAGATTCTCGGTTGTCAAAATAGAACAATATAAGTGTCTCTTACCCGGTAAGCCCTAATCGAGTAAAAATCACCATCCTTATCGGGTACAAAATTTTATTAGTAAAATGACATAATAAGATTGTTGGTGAAAATCATCTCTGATCAAATAAGTGTCTCTTATCGGTAAGAATCAGTTGGGTTTAGTTACCCATTAAGAGGCATTAATTCCTTTTTGTTTTTATAAAGCTTACCGCAGTGCCACTAGCTTTCCCCAAGGGATTAGTAAATAACCCATGAGTATCCAAAATAAGTGTTTATTATTCATCTTGAAGACGATAAATATTGAAAATGAGAGTATCTTGGTGATTGCATTGTGTTTAAATAGTATTGATTTTAGATAAACTACGTACTATAAAACACTATTTCTATTATTCATACCGTCAATTCATCAACGAAAACAAACATCATATGACCTTACAAAAACATATTTCGTTACTATCCATAATTATGATATAAACGAACAAATAAATACGCATCAAACACCAATGTGCAAGGTCATAGTTCATAAATCTACACCGTTACATAATATAAAAACAAAAATAGAACCGAATCTTGAAAGAAATGATCGAAAACTGAAGGTGAACACATATCAACCAAAACACACCCTCAAATTGCCCACTTGCAAAGAGGACACAAACAAGACCACAAGAGTCACAGACCATGCCCCAAATCCAACCACACCCACCCGATCGGCATCGACCCGTCTTGCTGTTGAAATAAAAGTTGAAAAGAGAGGGAGAGGGGACCAATTATAGAATGGAGGAAGAGGTAGGGTACCCTCGATCGTTTTCCTCCTTACTTATTAGCCTCGTGTGTTCTACAAACAATCACCTTTACAAATTTCTCTTGGATGAATCTCTGACCACAATTTCATTTAGGTGGCGTTTGTATTTTCCAAGGTCTGAAGTCTTATTTCACTTTTGATTAATAAGAGATGGTGTTTTAAGAGGTTATAAGACATTAGGTTACCTTTTCTAATTTCAGACGTATTTCAGACTTAAGAGTCTCTGAAATCTGAAAAAAAAAAAACGGTCTGAACGTAAAAACGTCCGACCGATTCAGACTTCTATGGTATTAAGAGGTTTAAAAAATATGCCCCTTATTCTAAAGTTAAAATGCGGTTAAAATGCAGCAGTGTCATTCCCATTTTCTGTTGTGACCAAAATTTATTTCAATGTTAGCTATTAGTTCTTTAATATGTTGTATAAGATAATTGATGTTAGTAAGATTATATTAAAAATATTCTAATACATGAATCAATGGTCAAGTATATTTCATTATCTCTTATGCATTTAGGGCTGTTTGGTTGGTTTTCCATTAAGTTGTGTATGAATAAAGTTGTCTGTGTGGATTAACCTGTCTGTATAGATTGGAAATGTTTTTGTTTGGGAAAGTTTATTCATAGATGGTGTTAGAGTTATATTTGTATATATGCATAGTACAAGGGCTAGTCTGTAATTATTGTAACTTAGGCTGTATAAATAGATCTCTTTCTTTCATAATTAGGTTAATCAATCTCTTGTAATTCTCTCTTCAATATATGAAAAGCCGCTGACCTTCAACACCATCTCTTTGTTCTCGATTCATCGATTGATTCCTACACCTATTCTAACATGATATCAGAGCTTTAGGTATGTCTCACCAACTCTTTTGATTACTCACCTTGTTCTATTTTTATTGCCCAAGTTTTGTTTGTCATCTTGTTCGTATTTTACTGAATCGCAAAACCCTAAGCCGTAATACCGGAACTTCCCAAATACCAAGTCCCCCAATCCTAAGTCTCCCAATCCCAAGTCTCCCAATCTCAAGTCCCCCAATCCTAAGTCCCCCAATCCCAAGTCCCCCAATCCCAAGTCCTCCAATCCCAAGTCCCGCAAACAACCAAATACCGGAACTCCTAAATACCGGGACTGCCTTTTTTTTCTTACCGGGACTGTCTAGTACCGGATCTGTTGAACTGCGGAACTCTAAACCCAAAATTGCGGATCTGTTAAATTGCGGAACTCTAAACCCAATCTCCTAAATTGCGGAACTGTTATAACTTCCGGTACCTGCGTCCGGTAACTGTTTTCTAAATTGCGGGACTCCTACATTGCGGAACCTACTTCCGATACCTATTTTCCTAACTTCCGGAACCTCTCACTTCCGGAACTACCTCTTTTTTTTTATACCCAGTTCTCACTCCGGAACTTCATCTTCCGGAACCGTTAATCACCTTATCTTCCGGAACTGTTCTCCATAAAAGTCCGGAACCGTATTTTTTTAAAATTCCTGAATACCAGAACCTGTTTCTTATCTAAATTTCTGCATCTGTTCTGATGGCGCTCAATAGCCAGTCTAAATACAGTGAATGCACGTTCTGTCACTCTAGTACTCACCTTCTCCTCAACTGCCCAATTCAAAAATGTCGCTGGTGTGGGATCAAACAACCACGACACTATGGGTCTGACTGTCAAATGCATCCACGGAACTCAGGTGAACAAAAGCAACATCGTACTCAATCATTTGCTGAATCAATCACTCAAGACTCCTCTACGCCGGCAATTCAGGCATCGCATAGCAACAACTCATCGTCTGACCTTATGGAACTCCTGCGCCGAAACCAAGAGCTTATAGAGCGACTCATGATAGGTTTTATGGGTATGAATTCTCAGTGCAATATCTCAGCACCAGGTAATCCTTGGCTATTTGATTCTGGATGTTGTAACCACATGACACCTAAGGCTGACAGGTTTATCTCTAAGCAAACCTCCAGCATGTTCTCATCAGTCCGAACTGCGGATGACACTCGCTTACCAGTATCTTTCAGTGGAACTGTTTCTACCACCAGTATTCAATTACCTGATGTGCTACATATTCCAAACTTATCTCTGAGTCTGATTTCTATCACTCAGCTTATGGAATCCGACCTAATTGTTTTGTTTCATCCTTCTGGTTGTGTTGTGCAGGATCCAAAGACCAAGCAGATCCTTGGAGTAGGCCGTAAAGTTGGTCGGATGATTGAAGTGGTTTACCTCCGTCTCCCCTTACACTCATCAAATCTTGTTGCTTCTGTTTCTAGTACCCCTTCCTTTGAATTATGGCATAAACGCCTAGGACATTTATCTCTAGCTAGGATAAAACTGTTAGCTAGTTCAGGACTGTTAGGCAACACCTCTTCTGAAAACGTTTCTTGCTTATCCTGTCAACTTGGCAAACATCATGCCTTACCTTTTCAACTAAATGAATTTAAATATGCTTCCCCTTTTGATCTCATTCACTCTGATGTTTGGAGACCAGCACCACATCCATCCATGGGTGGTTCTCGATACTTTGTTATCTTTATCGATGATCACACACGCTTCACATGGATATATCTCATGAAACATCGCTCCGAACTACCTCAAATATATATCACCTTCGCTCGTATGATTCTGACCCAGTTTTCCAAGCCCATAAAGATTCTTCGAGCAGATAATGCTATGGAATACAAGGAATCTTCTCTCCTCTCTTTTCTTCAATCTCAGGTTACTCTTTCTCAGTACTCCTGTCCCGGCACCTCTCCGCAAAATGGACGTGCAGAACGTAAACATCGTCACATTCTCGATACTGTTCGTACTCTATTAATCTCAGCCAACTGTCCAGAACGTTTTTGGGGGGGAAGCTGCCTTCACGGCTGTCTACACCATCAACCGACACCCGACCCCCATCCTAAATCAAAAGTCTCCTTATGAAGTGCTCCATAGGGTCTCCCCTGCATATGAACTCCTAAAAGTATGGGGTTGTGCCTGCTTTGTTCAGTTGCAACCTCATGAACACACCAAACTCGAACCTCGTTCTCGATTATGCTGCTTTCTTGGCTATGGTATTGAACACAAGGGTTATCGTTGTTGGGATCCAGTCTCTAAGAGACTACGTATATCCCGTCATGTCACATTCTGGGGACATCTTCCCTTCTCAACAGTGTCCAAATTTCAAGACATACCCAATCCTTCCACTTCCTTCTTCACTGATAACTCTATCTCTTTGGACTCACTCTAATTAGATCCCATACTCACCTCTCCATCTGATCCACCTGCTTCCGTCTCACCTCCATCCGTGACCTCACCATCTGTTCCACCTCCTTCCATCTCGTCTCAACCTGAGCCTTCATCTATGCCATCTGTTCCACCTCCTTCTGTCTCGTCTCAACCTGAGCCTTCATCTATGCCATCTGTGCCATCTGATCATGATCACTCATCTGCACCACCTCCAAGGACTACTTCTGAGCCATCTGCTGAGTCTATGTATCCTAGACCCTCTCAACCACAAGATGGAGCACGACGCTCAGACCGGGTAAGACAAGTTCCTTCTCACCTTCGTGATTATCATTGTTATGCTACATTGTTGTCCAACCATGAACCCACTTCCTACAAGGAAGCTGCCTCTAACCCTGTTTGGAAGGAAGCTATGACTGAGGAACTCCAGGCTCTTGACAAAGCCAATACATGGGAGTTTGTACCTCTCCCACCGGGAAAGTCACCCATTGGTTGCAAATGGGTCTTCAAAATCAAAACGAAGTCTAATGGATCGATTGATCGTTACAAAACACGTCTTGTGGCAAAAGGCTTCAATCAAGAATATGGCATTGACTACGAGGAAACGTTTGCTCCTGTGGCTCGGGTCACCTCGGTTCTTAGTCTTCTAGCCATAGCTGCCACCAAGAGATGGCCACTCTATCAGATGGATGTCAAGAATGCCTTTCTCAATGGCGATCTCGAAGAGGAAGTCTACACGCGACTCCCTCCAGGCGTGACCTCCCGTCAGGGTCATGTATGTCGACTTCGAAAAGCTCTCTATGGCCTCAAACAAGCTCCTCGTGCTTGGTTTGAAAAATTTAGCAATACTGTCATCTCTTTGGGGTTTTCTCCGAGTAATTATGATTCTGGCTTGTTCACTCGGACTACTGCTGCAGGTACTATCTTACTCCTGTTATATGTTGATGATATGATCATTACCGACAGTGACTCTACTGGTATCATCCATCTCAAACAGTCTTTCAGCTCATGCTTTGAGATGAAAGATCTTGGTAAACTACACTACTTCCTTGGCCTTGAAGTTCTGTCAGACTCTTCCGGCATCTATCTCTGTCAAGCCAAGTACATTTCAGATCTGTTGTCCAAAGCTGGGATCACGGACAACAAAGTTGCATCTACACCCATTGAGCAAAATCTGCACCTTGCTCCCAATGCCGGAACCCCGCTGCGGGACCCTACACGGTACCGTCAACTAGTTGGTTCTCTGGTCTATCTGACTGTTACTCGCCCGGATCTTACATATGCAGTTCATATAGTCAGCCAGTTCATGGCTGCCCCATGCTCCGATCACTATGCCGCAGTTCTTCGTATCCTTCGATATCTTAAAGGGACAATGTTTCATGGACTTCACTTCTCGTCCACATCGTCTTTAACTCTTCGTGCCTTTTCCGATGCTGACTGGGATGGAGACATAACTGATCATCGTTCTACCACCGGATATTGTTTCTTTCTTGGAGACTCTCTTATTTCCTGGCGCAGCAAGAAACAATCATTGACAGCTCGATCTAGTACTGAAGCTGAATATCGAGCCTTGGCTGACACTACACAAGAACTTGTATGGCTATGCTGGTTATTATCTGATATGGGTGCTTATCAGTTTTCCCCAACACCATTGTGGTGTGATAACAACAGTGCTATTCAGATTGCTCACAATGATGTCTTTCATGAGCGCACAAAGCACATCGAGATTGACTGTCATTTCCCCCGACAACATGTTCTTCGCAAGACCGTTCGACTTCTCCCAATCTCTACCATTGATCAGACCGCAGACATCTTCACCAAAGCTCATCTTCCGGGGCGTTTTCGGGCCCTTGTTTCCAAACTCAACTTGGCTCATTCTTCCCCTACTTGAGTTTGAGGGGGGGGGGGTGTTAGAGTTATATTTGTATATATGCATAGTACAAGGGCTAGTCTGTAATTATTGTAACTTAGGTTGTATAAATAGGTCTCTTTCTTTCATAATTAGGTTAATCAATCTCTTGTAATTCTCTCTTCAATATATGAAAAGCCACTGACCTTCAGCACCATCTCTTTGTTCTCGATTCATCGATTGATTCCTACACCTATTCTAACAGATGGAACGAGCGTGTTTTTTAATTGGGAGAGACGGGTTTGGACAAAACTTAGCTTTCTGCATAAAGCTCCCTTCTAAAAGCTTGCCGAATATGCCATTTTCTATATTATTAAGCCATTACCTAACAGTCATGTATATTTGGCTAAATAAACTATAAGTCTTATTAAGCTTTTAACAAACACACCCTTAGTTTTGGATGAAAAAAGGTAATGTTTATAGAAGATCGAGGATACTGTTTTTAAAGATTTGGTATTCGAATCGTACAGGTTATTAAATTTTTTATAGGATATATCAACTGAGGGAAAGAACACGAACTTGACCGGTTTATTTTTGGCGGAAACTGACTAGTTAGGTCAAAGATCGTTTGCCATACTTATTATGGAATATGGATTATTAAATAACCATACCATGGTTGAAGTTATATAGATATCGCATCTTTTACCAATGCGTGCTTGGTTTTTTCTATATCAACTTAATAAGTTTATTTTTTTTCTGCTGTCGTGGCCACAATGTTCCAATCAGCCCCATAAAATCACAGTGGCCATGACAGCAGAAAAAAACAATTAAAACACCATTTTAAGTAAATAGCGACAACAAAAAAACACGACACCCAGAAAACTCACAGTGGTGAAGGTTCGTGTTTGCAAGAGGCAAACCGTCTAAACCCTTCGGCCTCCAATTCCTTTTTACCACAGCTTGCTATCCCGCATCCTTCGTGAAACAACCCGCATCAGTTCATTGCAGGGAGGAAGGGTTATCGAACCAACCTGTTCCATCCACCGGTACCTTGTTGTTGCGTCTTTTGATCTATTCCAAAATGATCGTTTGGAACTCGTACAATTGATCCCGAGTTTCCTTTTATCCCCTCTAAAAACCACCCTATTTCTATGCTCCCAAATCAAATACAAGACTGCCCAAATCACCCCATTCCAAAGCGAGTCATTCGAGTTATTATTGATCGAATTCGCTCCTTCTTGGAGGATTTCTTGTACCGATACCATGGCGTCCAAATTTTTTCTCCACCATCTTCCAATTATGGTCCATATATCTTTTACCTCCGGGCAAGATACCAACGCATGGTCAACCGATTCGACCGATTCTCCACATCTAGGACATAATACCGTATGTAGATCTATTCCCATCCGGTCCAAAACCGAACGACAAGGAATTCTCCCTTTACTAACTCTCCATATGAAAACACATACCTTTTTTGGGATGATTTTCATCCATTTTGTGGGTTCCACTACCCCGTTCGAATTTGTTCCTCCATCTTCCATTGATTCTCTTAGCCTTTTGACGTTGAAACCATTTGACCCATCTAGCGTCCACTCCTCTTTGTCTTCACGACTTCTTTCAAGATGAACACCTTCTAGTCTTCGGGTGAGATTCTCCAACTCGCCAATTTCCCTTCCCTTCGGTGGTCTTCTCCAATTCCAACTCCACCTCCACGACTCTTCCGTCCACGTTCCTCTTTCCGCGATCTTTGCATCTTTGTAACAACCCAAATCGCATGTACAAAACATATCACATAATGTAACACAACATAGATATAACAAACGAACTTCACATTACAAGTACGGTCCCGTAGTCTTTTACAATCGAAAGAAAACCATTCTACTACAATCTTTGTACTATTTACATACATAACATTTAATATTATGATACAACTGCTAAACAAGCCAAATTCTTCATCTTATAATTCTTCACACAAGCCATCCATCAGTTACTCTAGTTACTTGCTCTTACTTGATCCACCACCTGGAATACATATTTTTAAAACAAAATGAGGGTTAGACCTGATGGTCTAAGTGAGAAATTCCTGTTAGTTTAAAAACCATTTATACCAACTTCATTCATATAATTCACGCAACACAATCATATACATCCAAATAAGCTCACATATCTTATACTTTCCCTTTTCATTCCTCCTAGCCATATTAGTGGTAGCAAGCCAACTAATAATATACAACGCTGTACAACATTTACAGCCAAACAACGCTATACGGATTCTATAGCCAAACACACCGGTCCTAAACCCGGCCAACGTATTATAACACATTATAATACTCATGTAAATATAATACCTCACTATATTATAATTCACATATAAACACATAGTCATCAACTATTTCAATCCCAATCCACGCATATACGTATTCCAGTTAAAAACGTTTTTAAAGTAAAACTCACATGTCTTGATTATTACACACGCTCGCAAGCTCCTTTCAAAATGATCGTATCCCTTAACACGACTCCACAGAATCTGAAACAAATTAGGATACATACATCGCTTTACTAACCAAACACATAAAGCCTATCCATTTCCTATCACCAACTGTCCCATTACACACTGCACTTAACCCATTACAGGGATTACACAGAGTACCGGGACCACAGAGTACCGAGACTACAGAATACCGGGACTAATTGGTATCGGGAGTTCGATCACCGGGAGTCTCAGTATCGGGAGTCACCACACCGGGACTTACTACACCGGGAGTCCATCACACCGGAAGTCTATCACACCGGGAGTCGACAACACCGGGAGTCGACATCACCGGGAGTCTATCACACTGGGAGTCGACAGCACCGGGAGTCTACCGGGACTTCCTCGGGACTCTCAAGAACACAGTCGGTTCCATTTCTCAGAAATCGATTGAAATCTATACCAATTAATGAAATCATAACTTCTAAACCGATAGATATCTCCTATTACAAATTACCAACACAAAATATAAAGGGACTAACCTCAAAATCGTTTCTAACCCAATCGATTGATGCTCAAACCGTAACTTTCCTTCTTTCGCTTTCTTCGCCTCCAAAACTCCCGCACACACACATACTTTCTAATTTCAGTATAAGAAAACCATCTGAAGACTTAAGGGGTAATATCAAACCATATCTTACCAAATAGACCTTGAACTTCTCAAATTTAACCCAAACACCCTTAAACTTATAATTTTCCCAAACATACCCTAAACATCTAACTTTAAACTTAAATTATCTAACGGACTTACCCGGGGTATTACATCATCTCCCCCTTAAAAGAATTCCGTCCCGGAATTCAATTAAGTGAAAAGATGAGGGTATGCGGCTCTCATTTCTGATTCGGATTCCCACGTAGCATCCTGACCTCTATGATGTCTCCACTGAACTTTCACTTGCCTGATTTCTTTATTCCGCAGCACTTTGACTTTATGATCAACTATGGCCTCCGGTTCTTCCACATAATTCAATTTTTCGTCCACTCGGATATCTGGTAGAGAGACTGCCTGTTCTGGAGTAACCAAACACTTTCGGAAGTTCGATACATGAAACGCATTATGGACCCTGCTCAATTCTGGTGGAAGATCTAATCGGTAAGCTACTTCACCGATCCTTTCAGTTATAGCAAACGGTTCGATATACCTTGGGCTAAGTTTGCCTTGTCGTCCAAACCTGATGACTCCTTTCCACGGCGAAACCTTTAACATTACAAAATCCCTGACTTGGAATTCCAATGGCTTTCGGCGTCGGTCAGCGTAGCTTTTCTGTCTGTCTTGAGCCACTTTCAATCGTTCACGAATCTGAGTAACCTTATCGGCGGTTATCTGAACTATTTCCGGCCCCGCTAACTGTTTCTCTCCCACTTCGTTCCAACATAGAGGCGTTCGACATTTCCTACCATACAGTACTTCGAACGGTGCCTCTTGTATGCTGGAATGATAACTGTTGTTGTAAGCGAATTCAATCAATGGTAAATGCTTATCCCACGATCCCCCAAAATCAACAATGCAAGCCCGAAGCATATCTTCTAGGGTCTGAATTGTTCGTTCACTCTGCCCATCGGTTTAGGGATGATACGCCGTACTCAACTTTATCTGTGTGCCCATTTCCCTTTGAAAACTTCTCCAAAATCTTGAAGTAAAACGACTATCACGATCAGAAATGATAGAGATTGGAACTCCATGTCGAGTTACTATTTCGTCAATGTATAACTTAGCCAATCGCTCCATCGAATCGGTTTCCTTTATCGGTAGAAAGTGTGCAGACTTCGTCAATCTGTCGACGATCACCCAAATAGAATCAAATCCCTTAGGAGTCCTAGGTAGTTTGGTGATGAAATCTGTGGTAATCTGCTCCCACTTCCACATAGGTATTTCTAGCCGTTGTAGTTGACCAAACGGCTTTTGGTGTTCGATCTTTACTTTTTTACAAGTATCGCATCTGTCCACATACTGTGCAATCCCTCTTTTTATCCCCGACCACCAATAGAATTGCTTTAAGTCTTTATACATCTTGTTTGTACCTGGGTGAATAGAGAAACGGGATTGATGGGCTTCTTGTAGAACACGATCACGTAACCCACCCAAACGAGGTACCCACACTCTGTTTCCCAGACACAATAACCCACGATCATCTTTTACTAACCATGCTGACATCCCCGCTAACCGTTCTGATTTCAGATGTTCATCCTTATATGCCTCCACTTGACACTTCTGCAATTCGTCGAATATGTTGGGTAGAAGTTCAGTTCGTAGCGAAATAACCTTTATTGTCCCACTCCTTTCTTGACGACTCAATGCAGCAGCTACCACATTTGCCTTTCCCGGATGATACAGGATTTCACAGTCGTAGTCATTCAGCAATTCTAGCCATCTTCTTTGTCTCATATTCAGTTCCTTCTGATCAAAGAGGTGTTGGAGACTCTTGTGATCGGTATAAATCTGGCATTTGGAACCATATAGATAATGTCTCCAAATCTTTAACGCAAAGACGACTGCTGCAAGTTCCATATCGTGCGTGGGATACTGTCTTTCATGATCCTTTAATTGTCGAGAAGCATAAGCAATAACTTTCCCACGTTGCATAAGCACACATCCCAATCCTAGTTTGGACGCATCACTATAAACTACAAAGTCTTCCGAACCTTCAGGTAGTGATAGAATCGGCGTGCTGCACAGTTTTTGAAACACCCTAAAAACAGGGTCAATTTAAACCTTAAAATTACTACAAGTTATGATCAAAAACTTCAAACTTATATAACCCTGAGGATCAAATGTAAGGTTTCTATATACAAACAACTTTACTTAAATAACTTATTAAATCTAATCATATTATAACAATCAGATTAATTAAGTTATCTAAACAAACGTCCCAAAAGCATCAAAGAATAACTAGATCCTCCGTTATCTCTAAGTCTGAATCTTTCAAAAGTTCTCTTCTCTCATTCCCGCTTACTTCCCGGAGCTTGTACCTGGTAAGAAGATTCAACTTGAAACATTAGGCTTTCGCCTAGTGAGAATACTCAAATCAAAATAAAATTTAATAATTAAAACATGAACAAATAACTCAAACCTGTTCTCACCCATCTTACCGTACGACAACTCCTTTCCAAATCGGGGAATCTGCCCCACTCCCATACTTACGACTAACTCATCTAATCGTAACAACAATTTAAGAGTTTACTATGAATCATCCCAGATTCACAGTCAATATTCACACACAAGAAATTACAAGTCAAAACCTGCCTATTTCTTAATCAGGAAGTAGAGATTACGAATTACTTTATGCCTATCTCTAATCTTCCTCTCATCACTGGGAAATCTCCGATCTTCCAAATCGAAATGGGAATTACAAATCAAAATCTGCCTATTCCACATTCCACCTCAGAATCAATGGTCCCAATGGGATTATAATATCGCGATACTCAACCGGGACACCCAATGATTCAAGGTACACCCAATTACTAAAAATTACATCCCTTTTTGTCAATGGCAAGTAATCGGTTCCCATTATACCGTACCCAGGTGCCCCCGATGACCGGATGCCTATTTTTAGTAAAAGCACATAATATATATATATATATATATATAATAATCGATACTACTATATGCGTCCGGCATACAATATATAATTTCTCAATCATATTCTATATATATATAAAAATAAAGAATATTAATAGCTCCTCATCTCAATCTCTTAACTATCCCTTCTTTGCAACCTAGCACGGGAGTTAATGTCTCACATGTTTAATCTACATTTTGGACTCATAGATAGGTCCTTAATAATTTATCTTAACATGGCTTCAAATCGTATTTAGAGTTCATAAACATGTAACAAATTGCATATAGCAGATAATCATACTTTACATGTAAGAATAGTAATAAGTACCAGTTTATCAACTTCATAGCTATCCCCTCTTAGCAATTTTAGCATGGGGATTAACATAGCATAACTTTTAATCGCCCTCTTGAGCTTATCTCTGACTTAATCAAGTCCATATAAACATATCCATGCATACATATAAAACATCTATTTCAATATTAATTACTGAATCTTAAAGAGAGTTGAATAAACTCACCTGATGCGTAGTCACCTCTTTTAAATCCTTATAAAGTCGTAGGGACTCCTTTCTTCACTACCACAGTTTACTGTAATATTCAATTAACATATATACTGATATTAATTTATAAAACAGAACCCTTCACAGCTAAGAATCCTTAATCTCTTAAAATTACATCTCAAGTCGCAATGCACTAAGCCAAGTCGCAACTCACTATTACGATTCCAACTTCAAATCGCAACTCACCATTGCGATTCCAACCCAAATCGCAGCCTTCTATTGCGATCTCAACTCCAAGTCGCAATCCACGGTTGCGACTCCAATGCCAAGTCGCAGTCCACTGTTGCGACTCCAACTCCAAGTCGCAACTGTCTACTGCGACTTCATTACTGAGTCGCAATTGCCTGTTGCGACAATCATGAATGTCGCAACTCAAGGTTGCGACTTCGATGATGTTCATCCAAGTCTCAGTCCACTAAGTTCATTCTTAAACCCAGATTTTGCAGTTTTAATCTATGTTTGTTTCTGATAAAGTGCAGATATGTTTAAGGCTATAAACTAAGCCTACTCATAAAATCAAATTTCCCAAAACATCTATTTTTCATAAAAACTAATCTCTACACTTATCTAACAATTTATGAGCATAAAAGTAAGAATGATTTACCTTAGATTTCTTCAATTACTTCCAAAATTTAACTGAAAATCCTTGTCTCCTCTTGATTCTTCCCTTTTCTCGACCTCTCTATCTTTCGGTCTCTCTCTCTTTTCAAAACCGTAAAACACACACAACACACAAGCCACACTCACACACTTACACTTACTCAATTTTTCTATAAGGGTTAATTAGATTAATGACACCTCACTCATTAATTGCATGAGTCATATGCATGTTACCCAACAAACCTCCAACTTTAAGAAATAACATAATACACCTCCTACATAAATAAAACTCACAATAACCCTAAAGTTTAATATTCTCAAAAGAAATCTTTAACTTTCAACATTTGTATTTTAACCCTAATTGAATTATAATACTCTTTATAATTCAAGGTTACTCCAAACACAAATACATTCTATTATTAAAATAATAATAACAAAATTTAGGATGTTACAATACTCCCCAACTTGAAAATGATTTCGTCCCCGAAATCAAAGTCAGGTAAACAAATGAGGATACCTATCCCTCATACTCTCTTCTGACTCTAAAGTTACATTGGTACCTCTATGGTGTTTCCACTGTACTTTCAACATAGCTACCTCTTTACCACTACGTAGTTTTCTAATCGATCTTTCCAAAATTGCCTCTGGTTCTTCTACACAGCGACTCTTTTCATCTATTCTCACATCAGTGAGTGGAATCACACCTTCCTCTTCAGCCAAACACTTCCGAAGATAACATACGTGGAAAGTATTATGAACCCCTTCCAACTCTGGTGGAAGATCTAACTTGTAGGCTTGTAATCCAATTCTCTCAATAATGGTGAAAGGTCCTAGAAAATGAGGACTCAACTTCCCACGCTTTCCAAACCTTATCACACCTTTCCATGGGGATACCTTGAGCATCACGCGCTCCCCAACTTGAAATTCCTTTAGTCTCCGTTTCGGGTCAGC
The DNA here is from genome assembly GCA_033807775.1 of Saussurea involucrata. NCBI lineage: Eukaryota > Viridiplantae > Streptophyta > Magnoliopsida > Asterales > Asteraceae > Saussurea > Saussurea involucrata. Next base: position 25,512,341 of record CM066319.1, on the reverse strand, counting down.
ATAACTTTTCTGTCTATCTTGGGCTGCTTTCATATGCTGCCGAATTTCTTTCACTTTATCCGCTGTTTGCTGTACCAATTCTGGACCAGCAAATTGTTTCTCTCCGGCTTCTAACCATCATACCGGAGTTCTACACTTTCGACCATACAATGCTTCGAAGGGTGCTCTTCCGATACTCGAATGATAACTATTGTTATACGCAAATTCTACTAATGGTAGATGCGTATCCCAGTTACCACCAAAATCTAAAACACAACACCTGAGCATATCTTCCAAAGTTTGAATGGTCCGCTCACTCTGCCCATCAGTCTGTGGATGAAAAGCAGTACTCAAATTAACTTTAGTACCCAATTCTTCTTACAGTGATCGCCAAAATCTTGAGGTAAACCGACTATCACGATCTGACACTATCGACACCGGTATACCATGCCTTGACACCACTTCATCAATATACAGCTTTGCCAATTTCTCAATTGGTGATGCCTCTTTCATTGCTAGAAAATGAGCACTCTTAGTTAATCTATCCACGATTACCCATATTGTGTCGTTACCTTTTTGCGTCTTTGGTAACTTCGTTACAAAGTCCATGGTAATCTTCTCCCACTTCCATTCCGGAATTTCCAAGGATTGGAAACTTCCGTAAGGTTTCTGATGTTCAGCTTTCACCAACGAACACGTTGTACACATTTCTACCTTTCGAGCCACATCTACTTTCATCGCCGGCCACCAATAATGCAATTTCAAATCTCGATACATCTTCGTACTCCCAGGGTGAATGGAATACTTAGATCTATGAGCGTCTTCAAGAATCAACTCTCTATTTCCTCCAGTTTTAGGCACCCAAACTCTCCCTTGAAATAACTTAATCCCACGACCATCCTCAGTCAACTGAAGATGTTGCTTACCCATCACTTCTTCTTTCAGATTTTCCTCTCGCATAGCCTTCACTTGTGCTTATTTTATCTTCTCAATCAAAGTTGATGTCACATCAACTCTAGCATTTATTGATTTCAAACATCCACCATATTCTTTTCTACTTAAGGCATCAGCTACGACATTTGCTTTACCAGGATGGTAATGCAATTCGCAATCATAATCCTTAAGTAATTCTAACCATCTTCTCTGTCTCATGTTTAACTCCTTCTGATCAAAAACATGTTGTAAGCTCTTGTGATCAGTATAAAGAGTACACTTCGTTCCATACAAATAATGTCGCCACAGCTTCAAAGCGAACACAACCGCTGCTAACTCTAAATCATGGGTAGGATAATTCTTTTCATGTTCTTTAAGTTGTCTTGAGGCATAGGCAATCACTTTGCCCCTTTGCATCAGTACACATCCTAAACCCATCTTTGAAGCATCACTATAAACCACAAAATCCTCTGTTCCTTCTGGTAAGGCAAGAATAGGTGCTTCACACAATTTTTGACGTAAAGTTCTGAAAGCTGTTTCCTGTTTCTCCGTCCAAATAAACTTCTCATTCTTTCTAGTTAATAAAGTCAAAGCAGACGCAATCTTCGAAAAATCTTTTATGAACCTTCTATAGTATCCTGCTAATCCCAAGAAACTCCTTATTTCAGATGCGCTTCTAAGTGTCTCCCAATTCGTCATTGCTTCAATCTTTGATGGATCTACTTTAACTCCCTCAGAAGTAATCACATGACCTAGAAACTGCACTTCCTTCAACCAAAATTCACACTTCAAAAACTTTGCGTATAGTTTCTCCTTTCTTAAAACTTCTAAGACTTCACGAAGATGTTGCTCATGATCTTCTTCAGTCTTTGAATAAATAAGTATGTCATCAATAAACACAATGACGAACTTATCCAAAAATGGTCGACACACCCTGTTCATCAAATCCATAAATACAGCAGGAGCATTTGTCAACCCAAATGGCATTACAAGGAACTCATAATGCCCATATCTTGTTCTAAACGCTGTTTTCGAAACATCTTCATCTCTTACTCGTACTTGATGGTATCCCGATCTTAAATCTATCTTTGAAAAGCATCCCGCGCCTTGGAGTTGATCAAATAAATCATCAATCCTCGGAAGCGGATACTTGTTCTTAACGGTTACCTTATTTAACTCCTGGTAATTAATACACATTCTCATGGTGCCATCTTTCTTCTTAACAAATAAAACTGGAGCTCCCCAAGGTGAAGAACTCGGTCTTACGAAACCCTTATCTAATAACTCCTGAAGCTGAGTCATCATCTCTTTCATCTCGGCAGGTGCTAAACGATATGGTGCTCGTGCAATCTGTGCCGATCCAGGAATAATGTCGATACGAAACTCCACTTGTCTTTCAACTGGTAAACCTGGAAGATCATCCGGGAATACATCCGGAAACTCACGCACCACATTGATATCTTGAACATTTTTCTTTTCTAAACTCGTATCAATGACATAGGCTAAATAAGACCAATACCCTTTCGATAAGCATTTACGCGCCTTCATCACTGATATCAAAGGAACATCTCCTTCCTGTTTCTCTCCAAATACGAATACATCGTCTTTCTCGCCCATTGGAATTCGGATCAGCTTCTTTGCGCACATAATTTCTGCATGGTTGTTGCTCAACCAGTCCATCCCTACAACGATATCAAAACTCCCAATTTCCATTAACAACAAGTTAATCGGAAATTCTGTTCCCTCTATCATAATTTTACAATCGACCAGGCTTTCCTTAACCAAAGACTGGACTCCATTAGCTATTTCAACTACTAAGGCATCTCCTAAAGTAGTGACAGGCATAGCTAACTTATGCTGGAACAACTTGGATGCAAAAGAATAGTTTGCGCCACTATCAAACAACACACGTGCAGGAATAGAGTTTATAAGAAATGTACCCGAGACCACGTCTTTTGATCCTTTCGCTTCATCAGCAGTCATTTGGAATGCACGACCGGTTGGCTTGGGAATAACCAACTTTCTTCCCTGATCTCCTCCTCTCTTCAACTTCGGACAATCTTTCCGAAAACGACCCGGTTGCTGACATTCAAAACAGACTGACCCTGGCATTGTACAATTTGTTGCCATATGTCCCATCTTCCCACACTTGAAACATTGATTTCCGACCACTCGACATTGGCCAAAATGTTTACTTTTGCATTTTGAACACCAACTCGGTTCCTTGCGGAAATCATTACGAATGTTCTTTCCAAATAACCTTAATTTCTGAGAAGGTTCTGAACGACCCTCCCACTTTCTCTTTTCTCCAACTTGCGCTTTCTTCTCCTTGTCTTTCACATACATCTCTTCTATCACCTTTGCTTCTTCAATCGTCTCCCTCAAAGTAGCAGATTTCGAACTGCAAACCCTTGTCATCATATCTGCCGGTAGACCTTTCAGATAATACTTAATCTTGTCTTTCTCCGCTGGAGCCACGTGCCCCACAAGATTAAGCTTTTCCATAAAAACTTCGGTATATTTTCTCACTGACATATTACCCTTCTTGATATTCCTGAATTCTTCTTCGATTCGGTCCATCTCGTGCTCGTTACAGTATTCTTCTAAAATCTTTGCTTTAAACTGATTCCAAGTTACGGAGTTCAAAGCTGTTTCCGTCACAGTTGATGACAACACATTCCACCACTGCAATGCCTTTCCACGCAACATTTGCGACCCAAATCTAACCTTGGATCTTTCATCATTACATTCACAAGCTCGAAAAGCTTGCTCGATCTCTCTTATCCAGTTCATACAAGCCACTGGATTTTCGTCCCCCTTGAATTCTGGCGGTTTACAACTTAGAAACGTTTTGTAGGAACAATTTCTTTCAACCCTCCTTTCTGTCTCTGCTCCTGGATTTACAGTCGGGTTTATCACACTAGTATCAACCACTGTTCGTCTTGGTTCCACATTGCGATCATTAAACATCTTTGTAAACATCTCTGCCTGTCTTCCCATCACAGTATTCATCATCTCTGCTTGCCTTTCCATTGAAGCATTCATCAATCGAGTCACATTATCCATTATTCGTCCTTCCATACCTGAATCTGACGACGTTTGATCAACATTACTGGTACCTCCTGGATGTACTCGACTTCGCATTCCTCCTAAGGAAAGAAAATCTGTTGGCGCATCAGGAACTCTGCCTAATCCAGTTTGTCTCTCTCCAGCTTCGTCTAACCAATTCCTATTCATCGAAGAATTTGGAGACCTCGGGGTGTATTCAACATTTTTCTGAATGAGCACCAAAAGAATACTCATCAGTTAATGGTTTATACAACTAAACATACAATACATACTTTACCGCTAATCAGTCACTGTAACAATTTAGAAACAAGTATGCTTGTGTAGTAATATATTCACAATAACAGTAGCTAATTGAAATTGTGAACATATCATACATGAGAATTCTCATTACCATTGTTACAATACCAACTTCGCGTATTTCGGTCGACTCTAAGACTACCCAAATCTTAGTACTTCTACCCAGAACTCACGGATCATAACTTAATTTATCACAGCTTAAGTCTAGGTATCTCAATTTCATACCTAGTTCGCTTAAACTAAAGCTCTGATACCATATTTAAACACCCTAAAAACAGGGTCAATTTAAACCTTAAAATTACTACAAGTTATGATCAAAAACTTCAAACTTATATAACCTGAGGATCAAATGTAAGGTTTCTATATACAAACAACTTTACTTAAATAACTTATTAAATATAATCATATTATAACAATCAGATTAATTAAGTTATCTAAACAAACGTCCCAAAAGCATCAAAGAATAACTAGATCCTTCGTTATCTCTAAGTCTGAATCTTTCAAAACTTCTCTTCTCTCATTCCCGCTTACTTCCCGGAGCTTGTACCTGGTAAGAAGATTCAACTTGAAACATTAGGCTTTCGCCTAGTGAGAATACTCAAATCAAAATAAAATTTAATAATTAAAACATGAACAGATAACTCAAACCTGTTCTCACCCATCTTACCGTACGACAACTCCTTTCCAAATCGGGGAATCTGCCCCACTCCCATACTTACGACTAACTCATCTAATCGTAACAACAATTTAAGAGTTTACTATGAATCATCCCAGATTCACAGTCAATATTCACACACAAGAAATTACAAGTCAAAACCTGCCTATTTCTTAATCAGGAAGTAGAGATTACGTATTACTTTATGCCTATCTCTAATCTTCCTCTCATCACTAAGAAATCTCCGATCTTCCAAATCGAAATGGGAATTACAAATCAAAATCTGCCTATTCCACATTCCACCTCAGAATCAATGGTCCCAATGGGATTATAATATCGCGATACTCAACCGGGATACCCAATGATTCAAGGTACACCCAATTACTAAAAATTACATCCCTTTTTGTCAATGGCAAGTAATCGGTTCCCATTATACCGTACCCAGGTGCCCCCGATGACCGGATGCCTATTTTTAGTAAAAGAACATAATATATATATATATATATAATAATCGATACTACTATATGCGTCCGGCATACAATATATAATTTCTCAATCATATTCTATATATATATAAAAATAAAGAATATTAATAGCTCCTCATCTCAATCTCTTAACTATCCCTTCTTTGCAACCTAGCACGGGAGTTAATGTCTCACATGTTTAATCTACATTTTGGACTCATAGATAGGTCCTTAATAATTTATCTTAACATGGCTTCAAATCGTATTTAGAGTTCATAAACATGTAACAAATTGCATATAGCAGATAATCATACTTTACATGTAAGAATAGTAATAAGTACCAGTTTATCAACTTCATAGCTATCCCCTCTTAGCAATTTTAGCATGGGGATTAACATAGCATAACTTTTAATCGCCCTCTTGAGCTTATCTCTGACTTAATCAAGTCCATATAAACATATCCATGCATACATATAAAACATCTATTTCAATATTAATTACTGAATCTTAAAGAGAGTTGAATAAACTCACCTGATGCGTAGTCACCTCTTTTAAATCCTTATAAAGTCGTAGGGACTCCTTTCTTCACTACCACAGTTTACTGTAATATTCAATTAACATATATACTGATATTAATTTATAAAACAGAACCCTTCACAGCTAAGAATCCTTAATCTCTTAAAATTACATCTCAAGTCGCAATGCACTAAGCCAAGTCGCAACTCACTATTGCGATTCCAACTTCAAATCGCAACTCACCATTGCGATTCCAACCCAAATCGCAGCCTTCTATTGCGATCTCAACTCCAAGTCGCAATCCACGGTTGCGACTCCAATGCCAAGTCACAGTCCACTGTTGCGACTCCAACTCCAAGTCGCAACTGTCTACTGCGACTTCATTACTGAGTCGCAATTGCCTGTTGCGACAATCATGAATGTCGCAACTCAAGGTTGCGACTTCGATGATGTTCATCCAAGTCTCAGTCCACTAAGTTCATTCTTAAACCCAGATTTTGCAGTTTTAATCTATGTTTGTTTCTGATAAGGTGCAGATATGTTTAAGGCTATAAACTAAGCCTACTCATAAAATCAAATTTCCCAAAACATCTATTTTTCATAAAAACTTATCTCTACACTTATCTAACAATTTATGAGCATAAAAGTAAGAATGATTTACCTTAGATTTCTTCAATTACTTCCAAAATTTAACTGAAAATCCTTGTCTCCTCTTGATTCTTCCCTTTTCTCGACCTCTCTATCTTTCGGTCTCTCTCTCTTTTCAAAACCGTAAAACACACACAACACACAAGCCACACTCACACACTTACACTTACTCAATTTTTCTATAAGGGTTAATTAGATTAATGACACCTCACTCATTAATTGCATGAGTCATATGCATGTTACCCAACAAACCTCCAACTTTAAGAAATAACATAATACACCTCCTACATAAATAAAACTCACAATAACCCTAAAGTTTAATATTCTCAAAAGAAATCTTTAACTTTCAACATTTGTATTTTAACCCTAATTGAATTATAATACTCTTTATAATTCAAGGTTACTCCAAACACAAATACATTCTATTATTAAAATAATAATAACAAAATTTAGGATGTTACTGTTTTTCTTTCAATATTCGGAATGCCTCGTCCTGTTCTGCTTTCCATTCAAACTTTAGATTCTTCCGGGTCAGCTTAGTCAAAGGTGTTGCGATACGAGAGAAGTCTTTTATAAATTTCCGATAATAACCGGCTAAACCCAGAAAACTACGTACTTCGGTTGCTGTCTTCGGCTGTTCCCACTTTTTAACTGCCTCTACTTTCATCGGATCAACTTGTATCCCTTTTTCTGAAACCACGTGCCCCAAAAATTGAACTTCTTGTAACCAAAATTCACATTTCGAGAATTTAGCATACAACTTCTCCTTCTTTAATAGCTCCAGAATCAAACAAAGGTGTTGCGCATGCTCTTCTTTGGATCGAGAGTAGATAAGTATATCATCGATAAATACAATTACAAATTTATCGAGATACGGCTTACATACCCGATTCATTAAATCCATAAAGGCAGCTGGAGCGTTCGTCAGTCCGAACGGCATTACTAAGAATTCGTGATGACCATATCTTGTTCGAAAAGCAGTCTTTAGAACGTCTTCTTCTTTAACTTTCAACTGGTGATAACCGGATCTTAGATCAATCTTGGAGAAATAGCAAGCTCCCACTAACTGATCGAAGAGGTCACCAATTCGGGGTAACGAGTACTTTTTCTTTATTGTGCGCTTATTCAGTTCTCGGTAGTCGATACACATTCTCATCGAACCATCCTTCTTTTTCACAAATAACACTGGGGCTCCCCACGGCGAAGAACTAGGTCTGATGAAGCCTTTATCTGATAGGTCTTGTAGTTGTGCCATCATCTCTTTCATCTCTGGAGGTGCCAAACGATATGGTGCACGGGCTATAGGAGTGGCTCCAGGAATTAGGTCTATACCGAATTCTACTTGTCTAACAGGTGGGAGACTATTTAAGTCTTCGGGAAATACTTCAGGAAATTCACTAACAATAGGGATATCTTCCAACTTAATCTTTTCAGGCCTACTATCTATCACATAGGCTAAGTAGCTTTGACAACCCTTGCTGACACATTTACGGGCTTTTATCATAGATATTAGGCTAGACTGATGATTCCTACGATCACCATATATCACCACTGGTCCCTTCTCAGGTAATACCACATTTATTAACTTCTTATCACATACTATGTTAGCCTGATTCTCGGCTAACCAGTCCATTCTCACTATGACGTCAAACTCTATCAAAGTCATAGGAAACAATTGTATCGGAACTTTACACTCCTCTATATTTATCACACAGTTATCAAACACTTCCTTAACTGACACTTGATTATCATTCGCCGTATCTACTGATAGAGCATGTTCTAGCATTTTAGGTTTCAAACACAGACAAGCAGCAAATGTAGGAGACACAAACGATCGATTTGCACCGGAATCAAATAACACCTTAGCACGTGTAGAGTTTATCAAAAATGTACCTGTAACCACGTCCGGAGTTTCTTCCGCTTCTTTCTCAGTCATTTGGAATGCGTGACCCCTGGTTACTGGCGGTTCCAGTCTTGGTATTACTGGTTTAACAATCGCTGGCCAGCCTGAAGATCCTCCTTGCTGTATCCTTCCCCTCAGACAGTCTGACTGAAGGTGATCTGGTGAATTGCATAAGAAACTGTTGATCCAAACCCTCAGTGATTTGATAATGACCCTATCTTAAATACTTAGTGAAAATTGTAAGTAAACAATATGTATCAGAGTTTCACTATCGCTGATAAGTACTAAGATCTTACAGTACTGCTGATAGGAACTCTCGCACTTTTAGATTAAACATTCAGCGAACACTGTTCACCATATCGCTGAGTCTGTTCAGTCCTTATGGTGATCGCTGATAAGTTAGTTGTTTACTTATGATCCCTGAAGACAAGATTCACGTCAACAAAGGTTCTACGCTGAAGTCGAAGATCAAGCTCAAGAACCAGCGACAAGTCTCCTAATGAACTGATGCGGATCAGCGAAGACTCAGATTTGTCCACTCAACGTGAAGTATCAAGTACAAGACTTCAGCTATCGCTGAACTTTATCATCTGCTGAATAGTAAATGATAATCGCTGAATCAACGAAAGCTGATCATGAAGTCCTCCGTACAAAGTACTTTTGTCTTAACCTCCCTTGCACGCCACCGTACGAAATGTCAGAAAAGAACCTCCGAAAATCTGAAATCGTACAACCACTCTGACACTACACTGTTCATTCATGCGGCTACTAAGGTTGTCATCAAAGGTCAATGACATGCAACCAATCCGCTAATGACACGTGTAAAGTATATACTGGATTGCATTAAATGCATGCAGTATATAAAGAGATGAACTCACTTCATTTGAAGTAACTTTCTAACTCTGGACAAGTTCAAATCTCTCAAGATAGGATTTTATTAGTAATCTCCTTATCTTTCTTAGTGCAAGAAAACCTTAGTGTTCCAACTTGTTTAGATTTAGGTTTATCCTTAATCTTGTTTCCGCAACAAGCTGTAAATTGTTAATGATTTATCAATAAACAATTTAGAAAAGTAAAATAGTGTGTTTGTATTCAACCCCCCCCTTCTACAAACTTGTTTAAGCCTTTCGGGACCAACAAGTGGTATCAGAGCGGATTTGTTTAATCTCATAAACAAGATCTAATCTAAGATATTTTCTCTTCCTTGCTATTATCTGAAAATGGCCAACTCAAACACAAACACTCACTATATCGACAATGGTTCTCTTGCAAAACCCCCTAGATTTTCCAGAGACAACTTCAACTTATGGAAAAATAGGATGACACTCTTCTTAGAAGGTGTAGACCCTACTATACCTTACTATCTTGAAAACGGTCCACACATCCCTGTAACGATTGATCCTGCCGTTCCAGCCACTGCAACTAGAGCTGCTATTCCAGAAAGGCTGATTCCAAAGGAAATCCATCATTGGACCGATGAAGACAAGAAGAAAGTGGCTATAGATACAAAAGCCAGATCCATACTATCCATGGCCCTTCCTGACGAAGTCTACCATTCCGTCATGAACCTGAAATCCTCGAAGGCCATGTGGGACACAATATGTGTTCAGTATGAAGGAACGTCTGAAGTCCAGGATTCAAGAAAGATCAACCTGGTAAGACAATACGAAAGTTTCATCTCTGGTAAGAATGAAACTCTCTCTGAAGTACATCAACGTTTTAACTGCTTAATTATAGATCTTAAAACGGTTGGTAAGGAATATTCTAACTTTGAAGTTCTGACAAAGTTTTTAGAATGTTTACCTGAAAGCTGGGACAATTATTCCATGTGTCTCAAGCTGTCAAAAGATCTAAGATCAATGACACTCGCTACCTTATATGGCACATTGCTGAATCATGAGCAATCTAGCCATCTTAAGAAGAATATTGTAAAAGATTCCAAAAGCACCCCTGTTGCTTTAATCTCAGAGGAACCTTCTACTCAGCGACCCGTGGTCACTATCACTGAGTTAGAAAGTAACTCTGAAAGATCATCAGATTCTGATTCTTCAGATGATGAATCCTTGGCTCTCCTAACTAAAAAGTTCAGGAGATTCGCCAAGAAGAAAATGTTTAGAAAGAACAAAACTCTTTCTATAGCTGACAAGCCTAAGTCATCAGCTTTTGTTGATAAGGCTACTGCTACTTGTTTTAACTGCGAAAAGACAGGTCATTTCGCTAACGAGTGCAGGTCAAAGAAAATCATGAGACCTTCAGCCTTTACAAAGAAATCCTTTGTTCCAAGGAATAAAGACGACAAATACTTAAAGCTGAAGGAGAAGTATGCAAAGCTGAAAAGCTTTAAGAAGAAGGGAAAAGGCCTAATGGCTGACTATGATTGGGCTGCTTCTGATGAAGAAGCCTCATCATCTGATTCTGAAGATGATGAAGCAAATCAATGTCTCATGGCCAAGATTGAAGAAGAGGAAGAAAGTTCAGACATTCCCTCCACTTCAACATCTGCCATTCAGGTATCACCTTCCTTCTTTACCAATATTGTAAATATTGATGAAGCAGATAGTCTCCGTAAAATCGAACTACTGACTAGAAGCTTATACGAAATGAACGGCAAAGCTGTGGTTGAAAACCAAAATCTTGATCTCGCTGAAAAGCTTAAAAATTGCCACCTTCAAATAGAAAAGCTTTCTAAATTTGAAGAAGATTTTAAAGATCAAGTCCATTTAAATCAGCTAGTCAAAATTGAACGAGCGGAAGCTATCGCTGCATTAAAAGCTGAACAAGCTACTGTTGAAGGATGGTGTAATTCTTCAACAAAGATCACTGAGATAATTAAGGCTCAGATTCCTCTGAGTGATAAACGTGGTCTGGGTTATAAATATGATACTCCAATACCAACCACTGAACGTTCAATGCTTAAATTTGGAACGTTCGTATCCTCAGTAGCTGACACTTCTTCATCTCAGTACTCCTCGTCGATTACACCAATCCCTGAGGAAACTCCTACCTCCTCAAAAGGTAAGGAGAAAATGGTTTATTCAAAACCTACCTCTGTCTCTAAAGATAAAGGTAAAGGAATTGTAATTTATCAAAATCCTCAGAAGGGTACTTTAGTACCTAAGCTGAATGCTTCCAAAGCCTTAGTGATTCATTCATCTGGTTCTAGAAATCAGACCTCTGGATCAGTTCAGCGACCTACTCCTAGACTCAGAGTAGATGTCCTTGGTAAGAAATCTGAAGAACTGAATGTTCGTCCTATTTCAAAAACCAATAGTGTACTTGGTGCTGGCACTTCTAATTCCAAATTAAAAGCTCAGCACACAAGTGGTCCTAGAACTAATTTTAGTTATAGGAAATGTTATCACTGTGGACTTACCGATCATATTGCAAGTAAGTGTCCCACAGCCACCAAAGCTGATAAGATAGCTAAGGTGAAGATAGCACCAAAGAAGACCAAACCAGTTGCAAGTCAGGTCAAGGTGACTCATACCGCTGAGGTCAAGAAATTGACCAAAGTGAAGAAAGACAAAGCTGAATCTTCAAATGCTGCGAAGACTGCTGAACCCATTCCAACCACTTCCACTGACAAACGCGTATACATGGTGAAGTGGGTACCCAAGCAAAACTAATCTTCCTTTGTATTGCAGGTTAAGAAGGGTATCTGGTATCTCGATAGCGGATGCTCTAGACACATGACTGGAAAGAAAAGCCTGCTCGCTGAATACAAGGAAGAGAAGGGTCCCTCTGTAACCTTCGGTGGAAATGGAAAAGGACACACCCGAGGGTATGGTGTACTTTCAAATGGTACAACATCCTTCAGAAGAGTCGCATATGTTGAAGGGCTGAAGCATAATCTTCTGAGCATCAGTCAGCTTTGCGACATGGATAACAAAGTGATTTTCACCAAGGAATCCTGCTTTGTCTCTGACAAAAAGGAGAAGATAGCTCTCAGCGGTTATCGTTTGGAAAATGTTTACGTTATAAACATGGACTCAACAACCACTGAGAACTCCTGTTTCTTCTCAAAGGCATCTTCTGATGTCAACTGGCTATGGCACAAGAGACTCTCACATCTCAACTTCAAGACACTGAATACTCTTTCATCCAAAGAGTTAGTCAATGGTCTACCTCAACATTCATACGCCAAAGAATCCTTATGTTCAGCGTGTGAAAAAGGGAAGCAGACCAAGGCAAGCTTTAAGTCCAAGCAAGTTTCCTCAGTGTCATCTCCTCTTCAACTACTCCATATGGATTTGTTTGGCCCCGTTAACAAACAATCCATCGCTGGAAAGAAATATACGCTGGTCATAGTTGATGAATTCTCTCGTTATACATGGGTAATGTTTCTCCGTTCTAAGAGTGACACCCCTGAAGAACTCATCACCTTTGTTCGGAAGATGGAAACTCTGAACAATATGACTGTTCGCTCAATAAGGAGTGATCATGGAACTGAATTCAAAAACAGTTCTCTTGATTCCTTCCTTGAGAGCAAGGGTATTTCTCATAACTTTTCGTCAGTGAGAACACCACAACAAAACGGAGTCGCTGAAAGAAGAAATAGAACAATTATTGAAGCTGCACGTTCAATGCTCAGCGATTCTCACCTGCCTACTCAGTTTTGGGCAGAAGCTGTCAACACGGCTTGTTTTACGCAAAACAGGTCGCTGATAGTCAAAAGATTCAAAAAGACAGCCTATGAACTCTTTCATGGGAGAAAGCCTTCAATCAGCTTTCTTCACATCTTTGGTTGTCAGTGTTTCATACTGAACAACAGAGATGCCCTTGGAAAGTTTGATCCTAAGGCTGATGATGGAATCTTTCTTGGATACTCCTCAGTTTCCAAAGCCTTCAGAGTCTTCAACCGAAGAAGACAAACTGTAGAAGAAACTATTCACGTCACGTTTGACGAATCCCGTTCAGCGAACTCTAAACCGAACGCTGATACAGAAGAACTGAATCAATGGATGTTTTCTCATCTTGGTGATTCAGAAGATGTTCCCACTACTCATACTCATACAACTGAAAATGATGGTCCTACTATCATTCCCAATATGCAGAATAGTGAAGCTGAAACATCTTGGGTCTCAGCTGTTCCTATAAATACTATACCCGCAGTTGATCCAAATGTCTTAGAAATTCCATCTATTTCTCAGCAATCAGTGAATGAAGTGACAAATGCAAGCATTCCTCTCTTAGCTGATTATCCAGAAGTAGCTGAAGCCTCATCTTCAGTTTCTCCAGTTCAGACTGCGTCAGCGACGCATGCTCCGGCTCAGCGATGGACTGTAAATCACCCAATCGATCAAATTCTTGGTGATCCCAACGCTGGTATTCAGACTCGTAGAAGTGCAGGTAATATTTGTTTATTTGTTAACTTTATTTCTCTAACTGAACCAAAGAAAATAGATGATGCCCTCAGAGATCCAAACTGGGTCAGCGCTATGCAAGAAGAGCTGACTGAATTCGAAAGAAACAAAGTTTGGAAACTTGTTCGGAGACCAACTGACAAAACAGTGATAGGCACTAAGTGGGTCTATCGAAACAAGTTGGACGAACATGGTACTGTAACTCGCAACAAAGCTCGTCTTGTTGCTCAGGGATACAGACAAGAGGAAGGTATAGATTGTGACGAAACCTTTGCTCCTGTAGCAAGACTTGAATCTATTCGTCTTTTCTTAGCATATGCTGTACACAAAAACTTCACTGTACATCAAATGGATGTTAAGTCAGCGTTTCTAAATGGAAAGCTGAATGAAGAAGTTTATGTGGAACAACCTCCAGGATTCTCAGATCCTAAGCGTCCAGGTTATGTTTATAAGCTGGATAAGGCACTTTATGGCTTGAAGCAAGCTCCTCGTGCATGGTATGACACTCTTTCTACGTATCTCCACCTTGAAAAATTTGAGAGAGGTAAGATTGACAAAACTTTGTTTTTTAGAAAAATAAAAGGTCATATCATTTTAGTTCAAATATATGTTGATGACATTATATTTGGTTCTACTAACCCTGAGCTTTGTACTCGTTTCGCTGATAGAATGAAAGATGAGTATAAAATGAGTATGATGGGTGAACTAACATATTTCCTTGGTCTTCAGATTAAGCAAACTGAAAAAGGAACTTTTATAAATCAGGGAAAGTATGTTAAAGATATGCTGAAAAAATTCGACTTAACTGAAAGTTCAGCTATGAAAACCCCTATGGCACCACCGCTGATACTTGATAAGGACACAAAGGGTGTTCCTGTCAATGTCACGCTGTACCGTGGGATGATCGGCTCACTACTGTATCTTACAGCTAGCCGACCCGATATTATGTTTGCAACATGTCTGTGCGCACGATATCAAGCTGAACCTAAGATATCTCATATGAAAGCTGTAAAGCGAATCTTTCGATATCTTAAGGGTACAGCGAATCTAGGTCTTTGGTATCCCAAAGATTCAGGATTCGATCTAACCGCCTATTCAGACAGTGATTTTGCAGGTTGCAAAATGGATAGGAAAAGCACCACAGGAGGATGTCAGCTCCTGGGTGGAAAGCTGGTAAGTTGGACAAGTAAGAAGCAAAACTCGGTGTCCACTTCCACAGCTGAAGCTGAGTATGTAGCCGCTGGAAGCTGCTGTTCTCAAGTCTTGTGGATGAGAAATCAACTACTAGACTATGATCTTCAGCTCTCCAAAATTCCAATCTATTGCGACAGCACAAGTGCCATCGCTATAGCAAACAATCCAGTGCTACACTCAAAGACAAAACACATAGAAATCAGATATCATTTTATCAGAGATCATGTGATGAATGATGATATAGAACTTCATTTTATCCCAACTGATTATCAGTTAGCTGATTTGTTTACCAAACCTCTTGATGAGACAAGATTCAACTTTCTCATCAGCGAGCTTGGAATGCTGAACTTTGAAGGATAAATCTTCAGCGGTTCACATTTAATCAGCGATACGTTTATACATTCTTGTATAGGCTCTGGATAAAATAAACCAGTACAATCCATTTCATCATCTTCTCTCTGAATAAATTGGGTTAAACTGATATCAAGGTATGTTTTCTCTGACAAAACGCATGAAAATGCAAGATTTCAAATTCTTTCATCGCTGAATAATATTTTGAAATTTCTTAAAACCCTCACTGATATTTCTATTCAGTGCTTCATATTTTCCAAAGAGTCCCTGAGTTTTTCTTTCAAAACCTCAGAGACAACGAAAGAATGTGAAAGGACAGTTGTGACGTCATTGCAACGGATAACACCAGGCACGTTTCTTTTTCTGACACACGTTTGCACGTTTCGTTGTCTATCCAATCAAATGCAAACACGTGTCCGTGTCATGATGAAAAACTTTCCCGCTCAAGTTTTTCTCTCTCTACTCTCTTCCTATATAAACTCTCTCAAAGTTTATATTTGTCTTTTATGCGAATCAATCTTTCTCCGCAAGAAAAGAACACTGTTGCATTTTGTGCTCTCGATCTTCAAGAACTGTTCATCATCTTCTTCATCAAACTCAAGGTCAATATGTTCTTATCTTTTATCAAAAGCAAATAACTTGTTTTCGATCTTATCATTGTTTTACACAAGATCAAACAAAAGAACTCAAAAATAAAATCATTTTCTTTCATGGTTTTATAAACACAACCATTTCATGGTTGTTCTTCAAGTTTTAAATCTAAAATCTTAAACTTGTTCTTCTTTCGTATCCATTTTTTTTTAAAAAAACTGGAATACAAGGCTTATAGGTGTTATATTCGTTTTCTTTAAAAACAAGAAAAACCCTAATCTTCATTAAGACTTTTTTGTCTGAATGAAATGGACAAAATTTGAAAAATCTTAATGGAAATTCTCTTTCCACATTAAGATATTTCTTATTTGTTAACATCTTTGGTTGAACTGATAATACAGTGAAATGGAAACTTCAAAGCTGAATGTTACCGCTGAGTCCATCTCCAGTGATTCTGAGGAACTGGAAATCACCAAAGCTCCTCAGGTTAAGTTTGAGCTGGATCAACTAGACTGGACAAAGGCAAACAACCTTTCAGCGCTTCTCGAGTTTCCTCCTCGGAAGCAGGTATCCCATCTAGACGACGCTGTGATTTTTTTGAAGAATAGCCCCATATACACAGCACTGACAATCACACCTCCTGCCAGTCAGCGTCTATTATCCCAATTCTGGTACTCTGCCAGACACACCAACCTACCCTCAGCCAAAGATCCATCTAAAACCATCGACTGCATACTCAGCGATACTGAGTATGGCACCATCAAGATAACCCCCGCAATAATCCGTAAAGCTCTGAAATTCCCTAACGCTACCTCAGAAAATCCTTTCATTCCATTTCCTGACCACAAGAAGCACGCTGACAGGGAAGAAATCATTGCTTTCCTTGATGCGATGGGTTACATCTGGGAGACTGGAAGAGACAAGCTACCTGAGAAGAAGCTGACGCTGATAAAGAAATCCAAAATGCCCAGCGAGATGAACTTCATCTTCGCTCACCTGATCAGCTGCATGACAGCGAAATCCGGATCTTCTGATCAAGCCGCTCAACCTCAGCAGGCCATGGGTTACGCACTGCTGAAAGGTCTCAACATTGACTGGGCCTCCATCATCTATGAAGACCTCATTCAACGTGTTGATTCTGCCGCTGACCGACCAGCATGGGTTCCTTACCCGCGATTCATCAGCGCCATCTTTCAATATGGCCTGAAGGACAGCTATCCTGAAGAGGGTGATCTGAAACTCTCTCAGATTGGCCCTAAAGTTCTCGACTTCAAGCCTGTCGCCAACGAGGTACGTCTCTCTACTCTTCTCACTCTTCTTAATTCTCCGCTTTCTGTGGCTCCTTCAGCGACAATACCCATCGCTGATACCCCGGCCACAAAATCCATTCCTTCTAAGAAAAGGAAACAATCTCTTACCCCTCTTGATTCCAAAAGGATCAAGAAAACCAAGGAGCAACCCCAGCAGTTGCATGCTGAAGACTCCTCAGCTCATTCTGAAGAGCTGAAGGAAAGTTCCGTGGTACGCTCTGCCACACCAATTCAAGCCATCCCTTCTAAACCTACTTCAGCGTCCCTAAACGCTGAGGTTAGAACTTTGGAATCTACCCAACCTTCGTCAGTCTCTCAAAAGACTGATGAAGTACTTCTCAGCGAATCCAACGCTGAACTTGAACCCCAACCCCAATTCTTATCCTTCGCTCCTCCCTCTACTTCTTTGGACACTCCTCCAGTCAAAACTGGAGATGCCATCATTCAAGAAGCCGTTGAAGCTTCTCAGCGAATGACGAAGAAAGGACCTGCAGAGATCTCCATTCCTCACGGAACTTTTGAGGGAGATATGGAACACTATGGAGGGACTCGAAACTTTGATGAGTTCGTCAACGCTCCTGCAGGTACAGATCCCACCTTAAACACTGTAACTAAACCTGAAACTTCTGAGCTTTCCTTTGTTCACAAGTACTTATATGTTACAGGTCCTTTTTTGGGAGACATCAACCAATCTCTGAAGTCTATGGAGATGAAACTTACGGATCTCACCACCGGTCTATCAAATAACTCTACAGCTGTAACAAACGCTGGAGAGAATCTGACGAAGCTGACTACTGTGGTGGAAAAGAAGGCCTCCTCTGATGACATCAAAGATCTTGATAAAACTCTCGCCGACTTTGCCAAAGTGCTCTCCGACATCTACACTGACTACACCAACCTCAAATCATCAGTTTCCACCATTTCCAGCGAAGTTACTACGCTGAAGAAATCGGTTGGTACACTCGAAGGTGATATGTCAGTGGTCAAGACCGACTTGGGCTCAGTGAAGACCGACCTTGGTTCCGTCAAGACAATGATCGAGACGCTGGTGAACAAGGCAAATAATCCAGCTCCTGCCCCGGCCCCTGCACCTGTTTTGGACTCATTCACCGCAGAGGATCGCCAAGAGCTGAAGAAAATCACGCCTGCTATTTCTGGCCTAGAAGACAGAATAGCTAAGCTTGAAGGTTGTGTGAAAATCTCTGGCCCAGAAGACAGAGACAACACCAATGCTGAATCTACCCATTCCTCCCCCGCCCATCATGAGAAAGAGGGGGAGAAGAGCGCTGAACAGGAGAAGAGCGCTGAAGACCTTTCCCATGATGAATCTATCAGGGGAGAGGGTAATGAAGATCGGATTACTGGACCTCAGGGAGATGAAAACCCTGAGGGAACCGAGAACCTCGCCTCTATATCTGAGGTGGAGCAACTCGATGAAGATGCTGAGGAATCTGAAGCAGAAGAAGACGAAGACTTCGACATCCCTGAAGCTGAACCATCCTCCTCTCCAAGGAACGATGATGATGATGATGAAGATGACGATGATTTCTTTGTTGTCAAACCTGCTCCTCGAACCAAAGCTCTTAAAGGTATTTCAATAAAAGAACCTTCAGGGGAGAAGACAAAGACAAAGCACTCAGCCTCTGGCGCTGAGAAAAGCAAAGACAAAGGCATCGCTGAAGATGATAATCTGGCGATCCTACTTGCAAAGCCGATTTGTCAGGTACACTAAACTTATTTTTCCTTCCCTGATCATCTATGAAAAATCAGTTATCCATTCCACAAACACCATACACATCCACATTTTTTTTCTATCTTTTCTACCCAAGTTCTTCTACCCAGTTCTTATTTGTAAGATCGCTGCGTTTCAGCTAGTCCTCTCCCCTGTTTGAGGATATCGCTGAAAGATCTGTTGCGACTTCACCAATAATTCCAGCTAACGCTGAAGACATAATCCCAGTCTTAGATTTAATCTCTGAGACTGATGAACCAGAAGAACAACCTCTCTCGCACAGAAACAGACCTTCCTCAGTTGCTCAAAGGCTGAGTGAAGAAGATCAAAAGAGGAGAGAAGAAATGATAAAGCGATTCGAGGATCAGCGAATCATCCTAAGGCGCGATCAACTACCTTCAGTTCCTCCTAAGTTCAGAATTTCAAAAGCTGAATACCAAGATCATCTCAGAGCTGAACGCCTCATCGCTGAAAGGAAGGAAGCTGAAGATAAAGACAGAGAATACGCCATCAAGCTCACTCAAGAATCTGTCAAAGACCCCAAGCTGAAGCGTATTCCCATTCAAATCCAACGAAAGCTTTGGGAACAAGCCCAGAAGATCGTGGAAAAGAAAGCTGAAGTTTCTCAGACCACCCTGATCTGGTGTAAAGAGAAAATCCACTTCAGATATCGTCCAGCGAAGATCAACAAGGTATTCATCTCTGGAAGAACCTCCGTCGGAGTACCTATTGTTGACATCAAACTGTTCAGAGAAGATGACTCATCTGAAACCTTTCGTGCTGACACTGTAAAAAGGTATGGTCTCTCTGAATGGCTGGAGATGAGGTTAGCTATCCAACCGTCAAAATCTAAGTACAAGGATCATTTCGAAAAGCTGATAAACAGACAGATCGATTTGATATCTTCTTGTGTGGATATTCCTCCTGTTCCTGATCTAAAGCCGAAAAGAAAAAGGGATTCTCCAAGGAAGAAACGTCAAGATTCAAACTCAGGTCCTGTCATACGAAATGAAACTGGAATTGGTTTCTCTCGCGCTGAAGTACTTGGTCCTGATCCTGATCTATCTGCCCTTGATGTCTCCTTGCCACCATGTGAACTTTTCGTCCCTGGTAAAGTCATCAGTAATCCTTATGGAATATTCTTTCTTGACTACGACGGACGTAAATGCTTTCAACGGATCGCTGAGCTTCCAATCACTCCAATCGAACAGCTCAAAGATCTCATCTACTGGTGCGACTTCAGAAAAGACATTCAGGCACGACACCTAAAACCCTTGATTTTTGAAGCTGCTCTGAAGCTAAAGAATAAAGGAGAAAAGGTTCCTGACTGGATGATTCCAACTGAAAAGACAACCCTTGATGAACTTCTCATTAAGGAAGAACCCTTTGAAGGCTGACAACAATCACCATTTTCTCTATTGTATCAGTCATCCTTCAGTACTTGTAATTTATTTCGCTTGTACTTGTAATCTTTCTTATTCATATTGTAACCTGATTCAAAGATTTAAAGAAAGATTTCAGCGAATGTACTTTACTCCATCAGTACTGAAAAGATCCCAGAAAACAGTAAAAGGGACAAATATTTTATGAGTTCTTTTTATCCTTATGTTTTCATTAAATAGCAATTTTCTCTGTTGCTATGTCATAATCAAATAGGGGGAGATTGTTGATCCAAACCCTCAGTGATTTGATAATGACCCTATCTTAAATACTTAGTGAAAATTGTAAGTAAACAATATGTATCAGAGTTTCACTATCGCTGATAAGTACTAAGATCTTACAGTACTGCTGATAGGAACTCTCGCACTTTTAGATTAAACATTCAGCGAACACTGTTCACCATATCGCTGAGTCTGTTCAGTCCTTATGGTGATCGCTGATAAGTTAGTTGTTTACTTATGATCCCTGAAGACAAGATTCACGTCAACAAAGGTTCTACGCTGAAGTCGAAGATCAAGCTCAAGAACCAGCGACAAGTCTCCTAATGAACTGATGCGGATCAGCGAAGACTCAGATTTGTCCACTCAACGTGAAGTATCAAGTACAAGACTTCAGCTATCGCTGAACTTTATCATCTGCTGAATAGTAAATGATAATCGCTGAATCAACGAAAGCTGATCATGAAGTCCTCCGTACAAAGTACTTTTGTCTTAACCTCCCTTGCACGCCACCGTACGAAATGTCAGAAAAGAACCTCCGAAAATCTGAAATCGTACAACCACTCTGACACTACACTGTTCATTCATGCGGCTACTAAGGTTGTCATCAAAGGTCAATGACATGCAACCAATCCGCTAATGACACGTGTAAAGTATATACTGGATTGCATTAAATGCATGCAGTATATAAAGAGATGAACTCACTTCATTTGAAGTAACTTGCTAACTCTGGACAAGTTCAAATCTCTCAAGATAGGATTTTATTAGTAATCTCCTTATCTTTCTTAGTGCAAGAAAACCTTAGTGTTCCAACTTGTTTAGATTTAGGTTTATCCTTAATCTTGTTTCCGCAACAAGCTGTAAATTGTTAATGATTTATCAATAAACAATTTAGAAAAGTAAAATAGTGTGTTTGTATTCAACCCCCCCCCTTCTACAAACTTGTTTAAGCCTTTCGGGACCAACAGAAACATAGCCGCGTTACCTTACAATCTTTGATGACGTGTCCGTTCTTCCCACACTTATAACATGCTCGTAAATCACCTCGGCAATTTCCTTGGTGGACCCGGTTACACTTCTGACATGGTCTTTCCGCTGGTCGAAACGGCGGACGGTTATCATACCTCTGAAATCGGGACTTCTTCGGATCATATTGTGGTCCTTCCCACTTTCTTTTCCCGATACTTTTATCGCCAGCATCTCTTCTCATATCTCGTTCAACATTCTCCGCGGCATCAACTGCAGCTGAGAATGTATCGGGTCCTTTTGCAGTCACTAGTCTTCTAACCTCTGAGTTCAGCCCGAAGATAAACCTTTCCGTCTTCATCGCCTCCGTAGCAACGTAGTATTCTGCGAACCGAGACTTTTCCAGGAAGCTAGCGGTGTAGTCTCGAACGGATAAGTTTCCTTGTTGTAAGTTCATAAATTCCCCTTCCAATTGTTTGACGGCTGCTTGGGGACAAAATGCGTTCTTGTAGGCTATCACAAATTCTTCTCAAGAGAGGGTAGAATAAACATCAGATCCTTTAGAATGAATAAAAGATTCCCACCAATACAAAGCATCCCCCTTTAACATTGCCGCTCCATACAATACTCGATCTTCGTCAGCGCACTTACTCGTCTTGAAAATAGCTTCTATTTCCTTCATCCATCTCATTGCTTTCACTGGATCCCGATCTCCTGAAAATGTAGGAGGCCTACAACTAAGAAACATCTTGTAATCACATTTTCTCATTACCGGTAAGACCGTAGGGGTGATTGGTAGTTCGACTTCATGTTCCGGATCTGGTCTATCAGCTTCATTATTACGACTTCAATCAAACATTGTTTGTATGTTAGCCAGCATTCTTCCCATTTCCGCCATTAGATCAGCCCTGGTAACGAATTCCGTACTATTTGGCTGGACTCTGCCCCCGGCTCGACCTCCAGCTCTACCCCCGACTCTGCCCCCTGTTCTTCCTCCCCTGTCTCCTGTTCCTATTGGCGGATTAGTTCTATTTGGATTTCTTCCTCCTTCTCGATTCGAATTTCGCGTACCGCTTGCCATTCTGTAGATTTAAACAAGATTAATATACACATACGCACATACCCCATATAACAAGGTATTCAAGTTCAAACATGTACCTGTAAGATCACAATTACACTGGCCAAGTGTAATATGAAATTACCTTACATGAAGTTCCTTCTACCTTTTTATACTTCATCATCCCAAGGTTCTATAATGATAAGGACATCCTACTTCACATGCAGTTTAAGTCTAGGTACAGATACAAATACCTAAATCCCTTAAACTAAGGCTCTGATACCATTTGTAACAACCCAAATCCCATGTACACAACATATCACATAATGTAACACAACATAGATATAACAAACGAACTTCACATTACAAGTACGGTCCCGTAGTCTTTTACAATCGAAAGAAAACCATTCTACTACAATCTTTGTACTATTTACATACATAACATTTAATATTATGATACAACTGCTAAACAAGCCAAAATCTTCATCTTATAATTCTTCACACAAGCCATCCATCAGTTACTCTAGTTACTTGCTCTTACTTGATCCACCACCTGGAATACATATTTTTAAAACAAAATGAGGGTTGGACCTGATGGTCTAAGTGAGAAATCCCTGTTAGTTTAAAAACCATTTATACCAACTTCATTCATATAATTCACGCAACACAATCATATACATCCAAATAAGCTCACATATCTTATACTTTCCCTTTTCATTCCTCCTGGCCATATTAGTGGTAGCAAGCCAACTAATAATATACAACGCTGTACAACATTTATAGCCAAACAACGCTATACGGATTCTATAGCCAAACACACCGGTCCTAAACCCGGCCAACGTATTATAACACATTATAATACTCACGTAAATATAATACCTCACTATATTATAATTCACATATAAACACATAGTCATCAACTATTTCAATCCCAATCCACGCATATACGTATTCCAGTTAAAAACGTTTTTAAAGTAAAACTCACCTGTCTTGATTATTACACACGCTCGCAAGCTCCTTTCAAAATGATCGTATCCCTTAACACGACTCCACAGAATCTGAAACAAATTAAGATACATACATCTCTTTACTAACCAAACACATAAAGCCTATCCATTTCCTATCACCAACTGTCCCATTACACACTGCACTTAACCCATTACAGGGATTACACAGAGTACCGGGACCACAGAGTACCGGGACTACAGAATACCGGGACTAATTGGTATCGGGAGTTCGATCACAGGGAGTCTCAGTACCGGGAGTCACCACACCGGGACTTACTACACCGGGAGTCCATCACACCGGGACTCACTACACCGGGAGTCTATCACACCGGGAGTCGACATCACCGGGAGTCTATCACACCGGGAGTCGACAGCACCGGGAGTCTACCGGGACTTCCCCGGGACTCTCAAGAACACAGTCGGTTCCATTTCTCAGAAATCGATTGAAATCTATACCAATTACTGAAATCATAACTTCTAAACCGATAGATATCTCCTATTACAAATTACCAACACAAAATATAAAGGGACTAACCTCAAAATCGTTTCTAACCTAATCGATTGATGCTCAAACCGTAACTTTCCTTCTTTCGCTTTCTTCGCCTCCAAAACTCCCGCACACACGGACACTTTCTAATTTCAGTATAAGAAAACCATCTGAAGACTTAAGGGGTAATATCAAACCATATCTTACCAAATAGACCTTGAACTTCTCAAATTTAACCCAAACACCCTTAAACTTATAATTTTCCCAAACATACCCTAAACATCTAACTTTAAAGTTAAATTATCTAACGGACTTACCCAGGGTATTACAATCTTGGTCCAACTCTAAACGATAAAGTCTTCCAAAATCTTATTTTAGCGTCTTTGTTCCCGTCCAAATGTCTTTCCAAAAGCTAGTGTTCTTTCCGTCTCCAACTTTCTTCCGAAATGAGTTTGAGAAGGCAATTCCCGTGTTGTAAACTTCCGCACCGATCTGAGCTATGTTGCTCCAAACCGAACCTGCACCAACACCAAAATTGTGATTTCCAAACAGCCCCGCTCCCCATATATTTTTTTAATGATTTTTGCCCAAAACGTATTTTTTTCGACTCGAAATCGCCACCACCATTTCCCCAATAGTGCCCAATTGGTCGACTTTAAGCTTCCAATGTTTAAACCCCCATTACCAAAACTTCTCATCGAATTCTCCCACCTTACCCACACTAAACCTCTCTTTTCGGCCTCACACACACTCACACCCCCTCCCCCACCCCCCTCATCCCCAAAAGAATCTACATCTCACCCTTTCCAACTCTTTTATCACTCCACTCGGTGCTCGATACAACGAGAAGAAGTACAAGGGAAGACTCCCTAATACCGACTTAACCAAGGTCAACCTCCCCCCAAACGAGATCACTTTTGCTTTCCACGATGCAAGCCTTGTTTCCACTTTTTCTATTGCCAGTCTCCAATGTTCCAACTGTTTCATCGATATTCCTACCGGAAGTCCTAAATATGTGAACGGAAGGGCTCCCGGACCACATCCCACACTTCTCGCCCAACTTTGAACTTCTTCCTCCGTAACACCCAAACCAAAGATCTTGCTTTTGCAAACGTTGATTTTTAACCCCGACATCAAATGGAAGCATTTAAGGATTTTTAGAAGGTTTTTTAGATTACTTAGACTCCACTTGCCAAAAAAATGGCGTCATCCGCGTATTGTAGGTGCGAGATTGGGACATTATTCGCCCCCACTTTGATGCTTTCATATAATCCTTTGTTCACCGCCTCTTCCGTTAATATGTGTAAGCTTTCGACTGCAATGAGGAAAAGGAAAGGTGCCAAGGGGTCACCTTGCCTTAAGCCTTTACACATCATGAATTCTTTCGTCGGACTTCCGTTAACAAGGATCGACATCGAGGCGGATTGGAGGCAAACCTTTATCCACTTGACCCATTTATCTCCGAAACCCATTTTTTGCATGCTATCAATCAAGAAATCCCACTCCACACTATTGTAAGCTTTTTCAAAGTCTACCTTAAAAATCAAACCTTTTTTTTCTTCTTCCGCATAAAGTCGATCACCTTGTTTGTTATGAGAACCCATCAAGAATATATTGACCCTTCACGAATGCACTTTGAGTCTCACTAATTATCTTCGTCATCACGGTCTTTATTCTTTCCGCTAACACCTTTGCTATCGTCTTGTAGACAACTCCAATTAGGCTAATTGGCCTAAATTCCCCAAGATTGGTCGGGTTTGCAACTTTGGGGATCAACGTAAGGAATGATGAGTTACATCCTCGACTAATCTCTCCTTTTCACTGAACCACCGTAACGCCCTCATAAGATCCTCCTTAATGGTACTCCAAAATCTTTTAATAAACCCGAAAGTGATACCATCCGGACCCGATGCTTTGTTTTTCCCGCAACTTTTGATAACTTTCAATACTTCCTCTTCGTCGAACGGTCGTTCCAAATAATCGGCTTCCTCTTTTGTCAATTTTTTAAACAATGCTTCATGGAGAGATGGACCTCCGGATCTTCTAGACGAGAACTTTTCTTTGTAAAAATCAAAAGCAAAGTTCTTTATTGTACTTGGCTCATCCGACCACCCCGAATTTGTATACAAACCTCTAATCGTATTCTTCCTCTCTCTATATCTAACCGCCGCGTGAAAAAGCTTTGAATTTTCGTCTTCTTCCATGATCCATTTGATCTTTGCCTTTTGTCTCACCATTCCCATTTTCTTTTCTTCCAAATCTAACCAATTTTTCCGGGCTTGTAACCAACTTTCCCTCTTCACATCATCCCACCCTATTTGTTCCGTCTCCTCTTCTTTCTTTGACGACTCTTCTTTCCATTTCCCCAACTCTATTTCTAAATTCCCAAACTTCTTTTTTCCCCAATCTCTAATGGCCTCTTTAGCATTCTTCAACTTATCCCAGAAAATACAATCCGACCGATTTGAGCGTGTACTATTCCCCCACGTAGATTTCACCAAATCCTCTAAACCATCCTCTTTCAACCACGAGTCGAAAAACTTGAACAGTTTCGGCCCAAACTTCTTCTTATCTTCGTATAGCAAAATAGGAGCATGATCCGACCATCTTCTCTCCAACACTTTTACCCCTAAATTACGCCATACACACCCAAAATCGTTCGACACGAGGAACCGATCTAACTTACTAAAATTTAACTCGTCGTCGCTAATCCTTGTAAACATTCTCCCATTCATTGGTACTTCAATCAAGTGGATTTTATTTATAAAATCGTTGAATTCTTTTACCCCCTAGTATTCGTGTTAGAGTTTAGTCTTTCATGGTCCCCTCGTACCTCGTTAAAATCTCCAAATAAGCAACACATTATCTCTTCTTTTTCTACAATTCTTTAAAAAAATCAAAAGCAAAGTTCTTTATTTCCTTTTCTCTCACCATTCCCATTTTCTTTTCTTCCAAATCTAACCAATTTTTCCGGGTTTGTAACCAACTTTCCCTCTTCACATCATCCCACCCTATTTATTCCGCATCCTCTTCTTTCTTTGACGACTCTTCTTTCCATTTCCCCATCTCTATTTCTAAATTCCCAAACTTCTTTTTTCCCCAATCTCTAATGGCCTCTTTAGCATTCTTCAACTTATCCCAGAAAATACAATCCGGCCGATTTGAGCGTGTACTATTCCCCCACGTAGATTTCACCAAATCCTCTAAACCACCCTCTTTCAACCACGAGTCGAAAAACTTGAACGGTTTCGGCCCAAAATTCTTCCTATCTTCGTATAGCAAAATAGGAGCATGATCCGACCATCTTTTCTCCAACACTTTTACCCCCAAATTACACCATGCACACCCAAAATCGTTTGACACGAGGAACCGGTCTACCATACTAAATTTTAACCCGTCGTCACTAATCCTTGTAAACTTTCTCCCATTCATTGGTACTTCAATCAAGTGGCTTTTCTTTATAAAATCGTTGAATTCTTTTGCCCCTAGTATTCGTGTTGGAGTTTAGTCTTTCATGGTCTCCTCGTACCTCGTTAAAATCTCCAAATAAGCACCACATCATCTCTTCCTTTTCTACAATTCTTTGAAAAAATCAAAAGCGAAGTTCTTTATTGCCTTTTCTCTCACCATTCCCATTTTCTTTTCTTCCAAATCTAACCAATTTTTCCAGGCTTGTAACCAACTTTCCCTCTTCACATCATCCCACCCTATTTGTTCCGCCTCCTCTTCTTTCTTTGACGACTCTTCTTTCCATTTCCCCAACTCTATTTCTAAATTCCCAAACTTTTTTTCCCCAATCTCTAATGGCCTCTTTAGCATTCTTCAACTTATCCCGGAAAATACAATCTGGCCGATTTGAGCGTGTACTATTCCCCCACGTAGATTTCACCAAATCCTCTAAACCATCCTCTTTCAACCACGAGTCGAAAAACTTGAACGGTTTCGGCCCAAAATTCTTCCTATCTTCGTATAGCAAAATAGGAGCATGTGTAACACCCGAAAATTTTGGAAAAACAGAAATTGGGGCTCACGGACGTCCGCAAAGCACAAGGCCGGACGTTCGCAATATGCGGAAGTCCGCGGATCATCCGTGGAAGCAACAGAGAAAAAAAATGGGATTTTCGGCCAAAGCAAGCCGGACGTCCGCGTAGGACCTTGCGGACGTTCGCGATGCATCTGAGATAATTTTTGTTTACTCTTAAGCCTTTCCCTCTCTCTTTCCTCTCATTTTTCCCCATTTCCATTTCTCAGCTCTCTCTCTAAAAATCGAACTCTCACTCTAGAAACCCTAAATCTCCCCTCTCCTCTTCATTTTCTTCCCCAAATCAAACCCTCACCATTGTTGGAAACCTTAACCCTTTCAAGGAAACCTTTCACTTCATCTCCTTCATCAAGATTCTAGGGTTTCACCCAACCCTTTTCACTCCATTTTGAAGATTAGGAGTTTGTGGTTCATCTTGGTGGTTCTAGAGACATTTTGGTTGGTGGATTCAAGTATGGTTAAGGTAATCTTCTCTTCTCTTCATTTATGAAGTTATGGTTTTGATATAAGTGGGTATTTTGGTATAAAATGGTTGGATAATGATTCTACATGGTTAGATCTAATTATTGATGGTTGGAAACATATGGATATAGGTTTTTGGAGAATTTGGCTTGAAGATGCAAGTTTCTTCAAAGAAGCTTACGTTTGGGGAAAATCTAGATTTAGCCTAAATCTAGCAAAGTGAGTTCAAGTTGATTTGTGAAAACTTTGTACATGCCAAAAATGTTATTTTTCCAAATACTTGTGTGTTTTACTTGATATTATCAATTATTGAGTTATTTGATGAGTTTAACTCTTTTGATGTATTTAACTTCATAAATGTTGTAAAATACCCATATTTGGGATTCTTGGATATTTTGATGTGTTGAGATCATAAATATGTCCTTAAAAGATTTATTGCTCAAAATGAAGTTTATTTTATGGTTTAATCATATTGGTGAAATTGATTTTATAAACCATGTGGGAAAATGCACAATTTAGTGTCAAGAGTCATTTTGAGAATTATAAGGGTACGAGTCCTTTTGGGGAAACCCTTTGTTTAACCCGTGTCGAATTTTGGGTTAATGTTGACTTTGTGGTACTTGTTTACTTAAACAATGTTTAAATGCATTTTATGCTAAGATGACCGTTATTTATGGGTCTAATGCGTTTTGAGCATTTTGCTCGGTTTTGACTTTAAGGAAGTCTTGGAGACATTTTGTCCGGTTTTGATGGCTCAATGTGGAGACTTATTTATGGTTTTCATTTATTGCAATTGATTTCATTTTATTGCATATTATTGATATTTACATGCTTGGGTGCGTTAGTCATTCTGGGATAGGCATGTTATTATAGACTGTGTTGCATTGGATCCATAGACACGTAAGTTAGTCGTTGGTGATGGTCGATTGGGTATCCCGGGGTTGGACCTCGGAACCCATGTTTTATAACCTTAACTTTTCAAGTAGGCACTAGGAGGGTTGAGTCCGGAGGTGCTACCTTGGAGGTAGGCGCTAGGTCCTACGCCGCTTTGTAGAGGATGCCTTGGAGGTGGTCCTAAGCGTGTCGACCCTTGTGGTGGAATCCTGGGGATAGACACTAAGGTCAACTGTCTTTTGAGGTGAAACTTGTTGAGAAGTCGTAGGAACCCTTGGATGTCTAGTCGCGAGGGTTGTACGATTAACGTTGTACGGGTGGTTTACTTATGTGTTTCCTCCTCCCTCAACGGATACGGGTCTCCCCCGTTGTTGTCGAATATTTTATTTCGGACATTGTAATATTCACACTTTATTGTTGTTGGTCGTATACATTTGACTGCGATTGGATGACTTTAATATTGGATTCCCCTCCATGTATATTAAGGTTTAAACGAAGCAGGTTATTTTCATACTTATGGTATTTGGAACTTCATTACATTTTACGTTCGCGTGAGTATTAGTTCGTATTATGTTTTCAATGAAGTGTTATATTTAAATGGATGGTTTTTCCATGATTTATGGGTTGAGTATTTGGTCGTCAACCGTATTTGAAGGTTTTGCCTAATATAGATTTATTCACGTATTTGAGTGAGTCGGGATTGGAATTCATTTTGGAAAATGCTTTATACCTGTTTGTGAACTTTCTCATAGATTTTGGGTGCGTTGGAAAATGAGTCGTTTATATCCTTTTTGCAAATTCTTTTGGAAATCATAATCTATGTTGCAAACTTTCATTCAAAGAATTATTTAAATCATGCTATAAACTCTTGAACTCACTAGGCGTTAGCCTAACCTTTTCTATTTGTCGGCATGTGCAACAGGTTCAGGTTGGGAGTAGTTCTAGTGACACGTGTGAAAGGGTGTGTGCTAGGAATGTGCTCATGAGGTGAATTGATTAAGTGATGTTTTCCGCACCCGTGGGAATAGTACTTTGTGTTTGGGTTAAGTAATACCCGAAGTGATTTTAGTCTTCATAATAAGATTTGAAATATATATTGTTGAGATTGATTGTAGATTTTAATTTGAGGTATTTCTCTTATTGAATTATAGGAAGAAAATCCTATTATTTCGGATGTATTATCAAAAAATTTAACTAGTTGCTCTTTCCCAATTCGAGGGTGTTACAAGTTGACTTAACCTAAACACAAAGTGCTATTCCCAAGGGTAAATTCGAAAGACATCACTTAATCAATTCACCTCTCGAGCACCTTTCTAGCACACAACCTTTCACACGTGTCACTAGAACTACTCCCAACCTGAACCTGTTGCACATGCCGACAAATAAAAAGGGTTAGGCTAATGCCTAGTGAGTTCAAGAGTTTATAGCATGTTTTAAATAATCCTTTAAATGAAAGTTTGCAACATAGATTATGATTTCCAAAAGAGTTTACAAAAAGGATATAAACGACTCATTTTCCAACGCACCCAAAATCTATGAGAAATATTCCCAAAGGTATAAAGCGTTTTCCAAAATGAATACCAATCCAAGACTCACTCAATACGCGAATAAATCTATATTATGCAAAACCTTCAAATACGGTTGACGACAAAATACTCAACCCGTAAATCATGGATAAACCATCCATTTAAATATAATACTTCATCGAAAACATAATACGAACCAATACTCACGCGAACGTAAAATGTAATGAAGTTCCAAATACCATAATATGGAAATGACCAGCCTCATTCTAACTTTAATATATATGGAGGGAAATCCAATATTAAAGTCATCAATTGCAGTCAATCGCACAAGACCAGCGATAATAAAGCATAATTATCACAGTATCCGAAATTAATGTTTGAAAACCACGGGGGAGACCCGTATCCGTTGTGGGTGGAGGAAACACATAAGTATACCACCCGTACAACGTTAATCATACAACCCTCGCGACTAGACATCCAAGGGTTCCTACGACTTCTCAACAAGTTTCACCTCAAGAGATAGTTGACCTTAGTGTCTATCCCCAGGATTCCACCACAAGGCTCGGTACGCTTAGGACCACCTCCAAGGCATCCTCTACAAAGCGGTGTAGGTCCTAGCGCCTACTTCCAAGGTAGCACCTCCGGACTCAACCCTCCTAGTGTCCACTTGAAAAGTTAAGGTCATAAAACATGGGTTCTGTCGTCCAACCCCGAGATACCCAATCGACCATCACCAACGATTGACTTACGTGCCTATGGATCCAATGCAATACAGTCTATAATAACATGCCTATCCCGGAATGACTAACGCACCCAAGCATGTAAATATCAATAATATGCAATCAATTGCAATAAATGCAAACCATAAATAAGACTCCACATTGAGCCATCAAAACCGGACAAAATGTCCCCAAGACTTCCTTACAGTCAAAATCAAGCAAATGCTCAAAACCCATCAGACCCATAAATAACGGCCTCAAAATATGAAATGCATTTAAACATTGTTTAGGTAAACATATACCAAAAAATCGTCATTTACCCAAAACTCATCACGGGTTAATGCAAATGGGTTTCCCAAAATGGACTCATACTCATATAGTTCTCAAAACGACTCATAACACGAAAACGTGTGTTTTTCCCCAAATGGTTTAGGAAAATCAATTATACCAATCATGATTAAACCATTGAACAAGCTCTAATCGAACAATAAATCATTTAAGGACATTTTCATGATTTCAACATATCAAAATATCCCAAAATCCCAAATATAGGTGTTTTGCACAATTTATAAGGTTAAACACTTAAAAAGGTTAAACTTATCAAATAACTCAACAATTCACATTTTTTAAGTAAAACACACAAATACTTGGAAAATAACATTTTTGGCATGTACAACGTTTTCGTAAAGCAACTTGAACTCACCTTGCTATATTTAGGCTAAATCTAGATTTCCTTAAACGTAAGCTCCTTTGAAGAAACTTGCATCTTCAAGCCAAATCCTCCAAAAACCTAGATCCATAATTTCCAACCATGAATATTCATATTTAACCACTTTAAAACCATTCCCTAAACATCTTATATAAAAATCTCCATTTTAACCCAAAACCCCAATATTAACCTAACTTCCCAAAATCATCCAAACCAAGATTTGATAAGCATACAAACTAGGAAGCCATCAATGGAACATTTATAACTCATATGAAAGTATAGAAGCTGGGAGGATGAACCCACCACTTAGGTTTTGATGAAAACCTAGAAAACCCAAAAAATCTCTAGTGTTGTGGATGAAACTTGCTCTTGCATCAATAAATAAAACCACTAGCATAACATGGAGAAGGAATACATTAATATCCAAGAAAAAGCCCCAAAATCAGTTAGGGTTTGTGAGGGAAAGAGGGGAAACGATTTGGAGAGAAGAGAAAGAGATTCGAGAGTGAGAAATGAGAGACTTACCACCACCAAACACCCTTGAATCTTCCAATGAAATTCAAAATTAACACTTTATCCTTGAAAAGCTCTAAAAATCGAAACCATGGCACTTTGAATCGCCAAAAACGGAGGTGAAATGAGTGAGATATGAGGAAATGAAGTTTAGGGCTAAAATCCCGCATTTATGCTCATCAGACGTGATGCGGACGTTCGCGTGGAGTATGCGGACGTCCACGTGCAACTGGCCAACATTCTGTTGCTTCCGCGGAAGCACACGCGGACTTCCACGCATTGCAGACGTCCACATGCATCACGCGGACGTCCGCGTGACCCTGGTTTCCCAATTTAATTCCCGATCACTGTTTTGGTCATAACTTCTTCGTTATAGCTCCGTTTTCGCTCCGGAAAGGGACGTTGGATTCGTATTTGAATTCCCCATCCAACAAGACCATCAAATCTAGGATTTAATCCAAAATCCAAAATCCTATTTTTCTTTTTTATCATAAAAGACCGATACCTTCCAAAAACCAGGGTGTTACAATCCTCCCAACCTTAAAGAGATTTCGTCCTCGAAATCTAGTTCCCTTACAACCAAGGTCAACCCATATACGTTACCCTCACATCCGAATGTATGTTAACTTTCTAGAGTAATTTCTAACCGCATGGATTCGGTTGTCTCCCAACCTCAGGTGTTCCATACTTCCCCAACGACAGATTCCAACTCCTAATCAGTCCAAGGTTGTTCACTCTGAAACCAACAACATCTCCGAATCCAAATGTTCCTGCTATCGAACTGCTCTTTACTTTAACGAGTACCTCTAGTCACCAGACGGACGGTCATCCTCGACCCAAAGGTTATACAACTCCTAGAATATGCCCAATTACCAACCATCTAATATGCAGTTTCTTTTACCATTCAAGGAAAGTCATCCTACCAAGTCCAATTATCACAATCTGAGCTTCTTAAAATCACCACAAGTGATACGATTGTCCCTTAAGGTTGGACTACAACATTCCAAATACACTGACGGTTCATGGCCTTAAAATCCAAAGAGTCGACGCCTAGTCATACTACCAAGCTTTGAACTCCAACAGAACTACACACACGAGTTATGTTCTTCGCGCATTCCCACAAAACCAACGTTATCAATGTGGTGCCTAAAGGGTCCTTCATGCGAAAATTGACCAAGACCCAAGATAGGGTTGCCGACAATAGCGGTTACACTAATCTCAAAATACGATACCGCGAATCTAACCCTTCAGTTACAACAGGTGCATTGAATCTGCCATCGATACCGTCCGGCATATAGCACCATCATGCGTCGAAACACCCAACTTTTCATAGTCGAAGTCCTACTCACACTTGCTCTTAATCGGGGCTACTTAACTTTCCCAAGGTCCTAATGAGTTCAAGGTTCTCAAGTGAATTATTTAACAAATATGCCAATCAAAACTTTTTATAGAACTTTTCAACACAAAGGTTTATATCCAATTAATCGTACGCATAAAAACTACTACTATCAGTTCGGTAGTTGCGCAAAAATGGACACGCTCGTCCCACATATGAAAATCATATTGAAAATTATTTCATTGCAGTTCAGATTATCAACAAAACGCAAAAGCGTAATAAACAACTTCTTTGAAATGAACCGCTACGGTCCTAGTATGGATTGATTCATGTCATGCACGTAAGGTAACTGCCTACTTTAAATAGTGTGCAACAAAAAGGTTTGCACACACTTCAGAAGAAGTTTAAACGTCATTCGATTCCAAAAATTCCTTTTTAACCATAAAATGGCATGGAACAAGGTTCACCAGCAAAGTTTGCGTGCGTCAACTTATTTCACAAAAGCGATGAAACGATTCATAAATACACTTTGGTCAAAATATAAAATGACTTGTGTCATTTCCAAGTTTAAAGACAAAAATCAATACGTTTTCATCATTTGGAGATATCGACTAAAACATCATGAGGAAATCTCAAATTGGAGTATGCATGCAAGCTTGTAACACTTTCCTAGAGGTTTTCTTGAAATGAAATGACATGCATCAAATAGTTCACGACCAAGTTTCAAAAGATGAAATTCTTTAAATCAATTTCCAAAATTTCCTCATCTGGTCTTATAATGACAACATGAGTAAAACATTTTTGACAAGGCTCGCACACATCAATGTGTCTTACCAAAACTTAGGAGAAAATAAGTGCTAGTAATTTGTTGACAACAAAATGGTTCAAACCTATTTCAAATCCCGTATTGCACCAACGGTGCGCATCAATGTTCGAAACGTAAATAATTCCACGCACTCTAGGTTTAGGAAAATAATTTTCCAAAACCCTCATCACGGAGCATTTTCATCAAAAGTTTCGCACTCGTAACATAAAACGTTAAAACGTCAATGCTTAAAAGTTTATTCGTTAAAAATACCCAAAATACACATTTTCTCCAAAACCAAAAGGTTCACAATTTTTTCCCCAAAATGTTCATCGAACCAAAAATTGACCAAATGTCAACGACTCACACATTCGTGTTTTCAAAATGTAACACATCGTAAACCATGCATGATCCCCACAACACTAAAACTTACTTTGACCAAATGGTCCCAATTTATGCAATGAGTTAATAAAACATTTTTATGCACGACTCGTTTATCAAAGTGTCGAGAAGTAATGGTTACCAAGCTATGCATACCCCTAGGTCGATATAATGCATTTGCATTGAAATGATAATAAAACAATCAATTAACTGAAAGCGTAATAAACAAATTGTTATGAAATACTATCAAAGTGTTCTTTCATGCATTACTTACGTCACGTATAAATCAATTCATATGCTGAACAAGTTGCAACAAAATGTGCTAATGCAAATCTTTGAAAGAGAAATCATGCGACACCAAAGTTTCAAAACTCGTCCCTTTTGGTCGTCTTATGGCATAAAATAATATTTCTCAACAAAACCTGAGTGGGACAAAACGCCCAACATAACTAATAAATTCTCACATAAATAAATGGAGTATGCACATTGTGAAATTGCACTCACACGACACAAAACGTCGTAAAACAAAACTCCATGAAATTCAATGGGATCAATGACCTCAAGTCAATAAAATGGCACCAAACATTTTTCTTCCAAAAGTCGAATTGCAATAAGCAAAATCATGACTAAAACGCCAAAATTCCAAACTTTAACATATGTGGAGGAGATCCAATGTTAAAGTTATAAGCCGTAGTTACTTGTCCAACATCTTAAACATCATAAAAAATATGGATATCACTGTATCCGAAAGTAACGTTGGACAATAATAAAATAAAGCAAGTCCTGACGGAGTTTGCAACTCTCGCAATAAAATAATTTCATGCAGGTTCAAAAACCATGATTTAAAATCTTGTGTGTGCTAAACATTTTCCAAGATTTTGAAACACAAGAAATAATTGATGCAATTTATTTTAAAATAAGTTTTGTGCATAACTTAGTCAGCACTCAACGTCTCACCCCATACTCCTCCAAATCTCTCCGGTCCACTATTGTCATCCGGATGCTTAAACCTCTTAAGGCAAAGTTGGGAATTACATCGATTAACCTTACGGTTTTTCTTCGAATCAAAGTCGGTTCAATAAGTCTATGGTTCTAATCCAACCATCAATCTCGACCCGAAAAGGTCCACTTAAAGCAATTATCATACTTACTGTCACCCTAAGTGACTAATATTAAAATCGTCAATCTTTTCCAACGACTATTCGCTTAGAAACTTCTTCACTACCCAAACGGTCATCATATTAAAGTAGTTCAAGTATGCACATGTAACTAGTAGGTTCACCATGACACTGTCCAGGTGTCATTATGAACGTACCACCGTACATGATTATCCTTGCTACTCTCGACGCGATTCTCGTTTCTAGTGACTCCATTGACCTCAAAACATCCTATCTTAAAGTGCTTAATGGTGAAATTTCACTCTCATTTACTTAAATGGATGGGTTTTCCATGATTTATGGGTTGAGTATTTGGTCGTCAACCGTATTTGAAGGTTTTGCCTAATATATATTTATTCAAGTATTTGAGTGAGTTGGGATTGGACTTCATTTTGGAAACGCTTTAAACCTGTTTGGGAACTTTCTCATAGATTTTGGGTGCGTTGGAAAATGAGTCGTTTATATCCTTTTTGCAAACTCTTTTGGAAATCATAATCTATATTGCAAACTTTCATTTAAAGAATTATTTAAATCATGCTATAAACTATTGAACTCACTAGGCGTTAGCCTAACCCTTTTTATTTGTCGGCATGTGCAACAGGTTCAGGTTGGGAGTAGTTCTAGTGACACGTGTGAAAGGGTGTGTGCTAGGAATGTGCTCGTGAGGTGAATTGATTAAGTGATGTCTTCCGCAGTTATCCATGGGAATAACACTTTGTGTTTGGGTTAAGTAATACCCGTAGTGAGTTTAGTCTTTGTAATAAGATTTGAAATATATATTGTTGAGATTGATTATAGATTTTAACTTGAGGTATTTCTCTTATTGAATTATAGGAAGAAAATCATATTATTTCGGATGTATTATCAAAAATTTTAACTAGTTGCTCTTTCCCAATTCGAGGGTGTTACAAGTTGGTATCAGAGCATAAGTTTGAGAGAATTAGGTGTTGATTTTGGATACCTAGACTCAAACTAACGTTCTTTTAAGTAAATGAGAGTGAAATTCACCGTTAGACACTTTAAGATAGGATGTTTCGAGGTCGATGGAGTTGCTAGAAACGAGAATCACGTCTAGAGTAGCAAGGATAATCATGTACGGTACGTTCATAATGACACCTGGCCAGTGCCATGGTGAACCTATTAGTTACATGTGCGTACTTGAACTACTTTAATGTGATGATCGTTGGGGTAGTGAAGAAATTCTAAGCGAGTAGTCGTTGGAAAAGATTGACGATTTTAGTATTAGTCACTTAGGGTGACGATAAGCATGATAATTGCTTTAAGTGGACCGTTTCGGGTCAAAATTGATGGTTGGATTAGAACCATAGATTTATTGAATCGACCTTAATTCGAGAAGGAACCCGTAAGGTTAATTGATGTAATTCCCAACTTTGCCTTAAGTGGTTTGAACACCCGGATGACAACAGTGGACCGGAGGGATTTGGAGGAGTATGGGTTGAGACGTTGAGTACCGACTAAGTTATGCACAAAATTTATTTTAAAATGAATTGCATCAATTATTTATTGTGTTTGAAATCCTTATATGGATTGTGTTACAAAATCTTGGAAAACGTTTAGCACACACAAGATTTTAAATCATGGTTTTGAATCTGCATGAGATTATTTTATTGCGGGAGTTGCAAACTCCGTCGGAACTTGTTCTATTTTGCTGTTGTTCAACGTTACTTTCGGATACAGTGATATCCATGTTTTTTATGATGTTTAAGATGTTGGGCAAGTAACTACGGCTTATGACTTTAACATTGGATCTCCTCCACATATGTTAAAGTTTGGACGGAAAGTTATCTTCCATTATGTCTATGTAAAGTTATTTTGGAAGACTTTGTTTAATGTGAGTTTGTTAAACAATGTTGTTTATATGGTATTACAACAAGAAGGGGATTTTTGGAATTTTGGCGTTTTAGTCATGATTTTGCTTATTGCAATTCGACTTTCGGAAGCAAAAATGTTTGGGTGTCATATTATTGGCTTGAGGTCATTGAGCCCATTGAATTTCATGGAGTTTTGTTTTACGGCGTTTTGAGTCGTGTGAGTGCAATTTCACAAGGTGCATACTCCATTTATTTATGTGAAAATT
Organism: Saussurea involucrata; assembly: GCA_033807775.1. Classification (NCBI taxonomy): domain Eukaryota; kingdom Viridiplantae; phylum Streptophyta; class Magnoliopsida; order Asterales; family Asteraceae; genus Saussurea; species Saussurea involucrata. The sequence continues at coordinate 25,473,519 of CM066319.1, read as the reverse complement.
TTATGAGTCATGTTGGGTATTTTGTCCCACTTGGGCTTTGCTGAGAAATATTATTTCATGCCATAAGACGACCAAAAGGGAAGAGTTTTGGAACTTTGGTGTCGCGTAATTTTTCTTTCAAAAGTTTGTGTTAACACGTATTTTGTTGCAAATAGTTCAGTGTATGGATTGATTTATACGTGACGTAAGTGATGCATGAAAGAACACTTTGGTAGTATTTTATAACAATTTGCTTATTGCGCTTTCGGTCAGTTGATTGCTTTATTATCATTTCATGTAAATGCGTTATATCGACCTAGGGGTATGCATAGCTTGGTAACCATTACTTCTCAACACTTTGTTAAACGACCCGTGAATGAAAATGTTTTATTAACTCATTGTATAAATGAAGGTCATTCGGTCAAAGGATGTTTTAGTGTTGTGGGGATCATGCATAGTTTACAATACATAACATTTTGAAAACATGCACGTGTGAGCGTTGACATTTGGTCAATTTTGGGTCGATGAACATTTTGGAAAATTGTGAACCTTTTTGGTTTTGGAGAAAGTGTGTATTTTGAGTATTTTAACGGATAAACTTTTAAGCATTGACGAATTAATGTTTTATGTTACGAGTACAAAACTTTTGATGAAAATGCTCCGTGATGAGGATTTTGGAAGATTATTTACCTAAACCTGGAGTGCGTGGAATTGTTTATGTTTTGAACATTAATGCGCATTGTTTGTATGATTCAAAGTTGGAACTTGATTTGAACCCTTTTTGGTGTCAACAAAAATACTAGCACTTACTTTCTCCTAAATTTTGGGAAGACACATTGATGTGTGCGGACCTTGTCAGGAACATTTTACTCGTGTGTCATTATATGACCGGATGAGAAAACTTTGGAAATTGATTTAAAAGAATTTCATCTTTTGAAATTTTGTCGTAAACTATTTGATGCATGTCGTTTCATTTCAAGAAAACTACTAGGAAAGTGTTACAAGCTTGCATGCCTACCCCAAATTGAGGTTCCCTCATGATGTTTTAGTCGATATCTTCAAATGATGGAAACGTATTGGTTTTGTCTTTAAACTTGGAACTTACACAAGTCATTTTATGTTTTGACTAAAGTGTATTTATGAATCGTTTCATTGTTTTTGTGAAATAAACTGACGCGCGTAACTTGGTTGGTAAACCATGTTCCATGCCATTTTATGGTTAGAAAGGAATTTTAGAGTCAAATACCGTTTGAACTTCTTTTGAAGTACGTACGAAACTTTTGTTGCACACCATTTAAAGTGGGCAGTTACTTTACGTGCATGTCATGAGTCAATCCATACTAGGACCGTGGCGGTCCATTTTAAAGAAGTTGTTTATTACACTTTTGTGTTTTGTTGATAATCTGAACTGCAATGAAATAATTTTCAAATATGATTTTCATATGTGGGACGAGCGTGTCCATTTTTGAGCAACTACCGAACTGATAGTAGTAGTTTTTATGCGTACGATTATTTTGATATGAATATCTTTGTGTTGAAAACTTCTATAAAAAGTTTTGATTGGCATATGTGTTAAATAGTTCACTCGAAAACCTTGAACTCATTAGGACCTTGGAAAGGTTAAGTAACCCCGATTAAGAGTAAGTGTGTATAGAACCTCGACTATGAAAAGTTGGGTGTTTAGACACGTGATGTGGCTATAGGCCGAATGATATCGATGGCAGAGTCAATGTATTTGCTGTAACCGAAGGGTTAGATTCGCAGTATCGTATTTTGAGGCTAGTATGACTTTATTGTCGACAACCCGATTTTGGGTCTCGGACAATTTTCGCATGAAGGACCCTTTAGACACCGTACTGATAACCTTAGTTTTGTGGGAATGCTCGGCGAACGGAACTCGTGTGTGGAGTTCTGTTAGAGTTCAAAGCTTGGTGGTATGACTAGGTGTCAACCTTTTTGGGTTCGAGGTCGAGAACCGTTAGCGTATTCAGAGGGTGTAGTCCAATTTTAACGAAATAATGATAACGACTGTAGTAATCTTAAGAGACTCAATTGTGAGGAGTAGTTTTGGTGGACTAACTTTCGTGTGCGGTTAAAGAACCTGTCGGTTTGATGATTTATGTTGGGATGGATTCTTGGAGTCTATTAGGGCTCGTTGGAATTAAACGGCAGTTAATGGTAGTAACAATTGGAATTAGAAATTCGGTTGGTCTCGGTATTAAGTAAACCTTGGATTGACTTAGAGTCTGGACCGCAATCGGGGAAGTATAGAACATTCTAAGGTTGGGAGACAACCGAAGTCGTCTGATTAGGAGTTACTCCAGTGGTTGGAGCGTTCATCCGGACATAACTACAGTGTACCTAAGAGGGCATTGTTGGTAGGAGCTTGCTTGAGGTTTGTCTTAGCAGTCCGTGTGGGAAAATTTAGATTCCAGTCGAAAGCTAATGGAATGGGAAGGGTGTTGAGTTAGATATCCTTTGGTTGTAAGAATCTAGATTTCAAGGACGAAATCATTCTACGGTTGGGAGGATTATAACACCCGAAAAATTTGGAAAAACAGAATTTGGGGCTCACGGACGTCCGCAGGGCACAAGGCCGGAAGTCCGCGGATCATCCGTGGAAGCAACAGAGAAAAAATGGGATTTTTGGCCAAAGCAAGCCAGACGTCCGCGTAGGACCTTGCGGACGTCTACGATGCATTTGAGATAATTTTTGTTTACTCTTAAGCCTTTCCCTCTCTCTTTCCTCTCTCTTTCCTCTCATTTTCCCCAATTCCATTTCTCAACTCTCTCTCTCTCTCTCTAAAAATCGAACTCTCTCTCTAGAAACCCTAAATCTCCCCTCTCCTCTTCATCTTCTTCCCCAAATCAAACCCTCACCATTGTTGGAAACCTTAACCCTTTCAAGAAAACCTTAACCCTTTCAAGAAAACCTTTCACTTCATCTCCTTCATCAAGATTCTAGGGTTTCACCCAACCCTTTTCACTCCACTATGAAGATTAGGAGTTTGTGGTTCATCGAGGTGGTTCTAGAGACATTTTGGTTGGTGGATTCAAGTATGGTTAAGGTAATCTTCTCTTCTCTTCATTTATGAAGTTAAGGTTTTGATATAAGTGGGTATTTTGGTATAAAATGGTTGGAGAATGATTCTACATGGTTAGATCTAATTATTGATGGTTGGAAACTTATGGATCTAGGTTTTTGGAGAATTTGGCTTGAAGATGCAAGTTTTTCAAAGGAGCTTACGTTTGGGGAAAATCTAGATTTAGCCTAAACCTAGTAAGGTGAGTTCAAGTTGATTTGTGAAAACTTTGTACATGCCAAAAATGTTATTTTTCCAAATACTTGTGTATTTTACTTGCAATTATCAATTGTTAAGTTATTTGATGAGTTGAACTGTTTTGAAGTATTTAACTTCATAAATGTTGTAAAACACCCATATTTGGGATTCTTGGATATTTTGATGTGTTGAGATCATAAATATGTCCTTAAAGATTTATTGCTCAAAATGAAGTTTATTTGATGGTTTAATCATATTGGTGAAATTGATTTTATAAACCATGTGGGAAAATGCACAATTTAGTGTCAAGAGTCAATTATAAGGGTATGAGTCCTTTTAGGGAAACCCTTTGTTTAACCTGTGTCGAGTTTTGGGTTAATGGTAACTTTGTGGTACTTGTTTACTTAAACAATGTTTAAATGCATTTTATGCTAAGATGACCGTTATTTATGGGTCTAATGCGTTTTGAGCATTTTGCTCGGTTTTGACTTTAATGAAGTCTTGGGGACATTTTGTCCGGTTTTGATGGCTCAATGTGGATACTTATTTATGGTTTGCATTTATTGCATTTTATTGCATATTATTGATATTTACATGCTTGGGTGTGTTAGTCATTCCGGGATAGGCATGTTATTATAGACTGTGTTGCATTGGATCCATAGACACGTAAGTCAGTCGTTGGTGATGGTCGATTGGGTATCTCGGGGTTGGAACTCGGAACCCATGTTTTATGACCTTAACTTTTCAAGTAGGCACTAGGAGGGTTGAGTCTGGAGGTGCTACCTTGGAAGTATGCGCTAGGACCTACGCCTCTTTGTAGAGGATGCCTTGGAGGTGGTCCCAAGCGTGCCGAGCCTTGTGGTGGAATCCTGGGGTTAGACACTAAGGTCAATTGTCTCTTGAGGTGAAACTTGTTGAGAAGTCGTAGGAACCCTTGGATGTCTAGTCGCGAGGGTTGTACGATTAACGTTGTACGAGTGGTATACTTATGTGTTTCCTCCTCCCTCAACGGATACGGGTCTCCCCCGTTGTTGTCGAATATTTTATTTCGGACATTGTAATATTCACACTTTATTGTTGTTGGTCTTATACATTTGAATGCGATTGGATGACTTTAATATTGGATTCCCCTCCATGTATATTAAGGTTTAAATGAAGCAGGTTATTTCCATACTTATGGTATTTGGAACTTCATTACATTTTATGTTCGCGTGAGTATTGGTTCGTATTATGTTTTCAATGAAGTGTTATATTTAAATGGATGGTTTTTCCATGATTTATGGGTTGAGTATTTGGTCGTCAACCGTATTTGAAGGTTTTGCCTAATATAGATTTATTCACGTATTTGAGTGAGTTGGGATTGAAATTCATTTTGGAAAACGCTTTATACCTGTTTGGGAACTTTCTCATAGATTTTGGGTGCGTTGAAAAATGAGTCGTTTATATCCTTTTTGCAAACTCTTTTGGAAATCATAATCTATGTTGCAAACTTTCATTTAAATAATTATTTAAATCATGCTATAAACTCTTGAACTCACTAGGCGTTAGCCTAACCCTTTTTATTTGTTGGCATGTGCAACAGGTTCAGGTTGGGAGTAGTTCTAGTGACACGTGTGAAAGGGTGTGTGCTAGGATTGTGCTCGTGAGGTGAATTGATTAAGTGATGTCTTCCGCAGTTACCCGTGGGAATAGCACTTTGTGTTTGGGTTAAGTAATACCCGAAGTGAGTTTAGTCCTCGTAGTAAGATTTGAAATATATATTGTTGAGATTGATTATAGATTTTAATTTGAGGTATTTCTCTTATTGAATTATAGGAAAAAAAATCCTATTATTTCGGAGGTATTATCAATAAATTTAACTAGTTGCTCTTTCCCAATTCGAGGGTGTTACAGCATGATCCGACCATCTTCTCTCCAACACTTTTACTTCCAAATTACGCCATACACACCCAAAATCGTTCGACACGAGGAACTGGTCTAACTTACTAAATTTTGACATGTCGTCACTAATCCTTGTAAACTTTCTCCCATTCATTGGTACTTCAATCAAGTGGATTTTATTTATAAAATCGTTGAATTCTTTTGCCCCCTAGTATTCGTGTTGGAGTTTAGTCTTTCATGGTCCCCTCGTACCTCGTTAAAATATCCAAATAAGCACCACATTATCTCTTCCTTTTCTACAATTTTTTCTATATTCTTCCTAAACTAGGAAATCCTAACACTTCAACTAAGAAAGGTAAACTCTACTTTACTCTATTTAACACTCCTCTTCAAGTTACTGACCAATTATGCTTTTTTGTAATCTGGCTAATAGATATTAAACTATCTAGAAAGGTTGGAACATAAAGAACAGATGATAGGTTTAGTTTTGACAAGTTGCTAGTGGATCATGTGCCCATAATTGGACACAAAGATCCATTAGCCCGTCAAACCGGATGATGGGGTATATCAATATTGAGATTGGATATCAAGTCCTTGTTCCCAGTCATATGATTCGTGGCTCCTGAATCAATAATCCATGATGGTGAGGATGCGGAAAAAGAGGCAGGATGCATACCTAACTGGGTTGTACTAGCACGCGGAGTGGATGAAACCTGACTAGCTAGTCCATGGTGAAATCGGGAGATATCTTCTTCATGGAAAGTGTGAGTGGGGGTGGTATTATCAACAAATGCTATCTGGGCTCGGAAAGGACACCATGGCGGTTGCGATCTAGGACCAAAAGTGGGACGATTCGGGTAGTTATATTTGGTGTGCCCATACTCCTTACAATAAAAACACTGGATCTTCTTATACTCTTCCTTTCCAATATTTCTAGTACTCGAAGAGGCAAAAGTTGATATCAGTCCCCGATGGCTGTGCAATGGGAGTTGAGTACATTTCTCGGGAAAGATGATAAGTGGATGCCAATGACTGAGATGCCGAGTGACTCAACAGTAGAGAACGAGCACTGGAATATTTGCCCGACAATCCCGGAATGAATGTCATCACGTCCATTTTTGCTAACCGCTCCTCCTGAACTTTTACATCAGGAGTGACATGGAAAAGAACTCGAAACTCTTCTAATAGCTTGGATAGTATTATATAGTACTCGGTAAGATCAGAGTCACCCTGCTCGCATCGAAAATAGGATCCGAATACGGAATAAGTATTAGATAATGATTCTTTGGTCGAGAAGGAAGAATCCAAGTGGATCCACATCTTCTTTGTGGTAGGATAGTTCTAAGCAATGCTGAGGACTTATGGTTCCATCGCGTTCCATAAAGCCATCCAAATACCACTATCATTGAGTTTCCATTCCCGAGTTCAAGGATCCAGATCCTTGGTTAAATTCTCATCTTTGTCCAACTTTCGAGGCCAGTTTGGACAAACATACTCCATTGAGTCCAATTTGTAGAGTTCAGTTTAACTGGAATCTTCAAGCCAACTGAAAAGTTGATTATACCCGGAATGGAAAAGTCTGTTGAATTCGAAGCTCGACCTTTTTCTGTAGTTGACATTCTGGAACTTGTGTTTGTATAAAAAAAAAGAATGGCTGAAATTGTTCCCTCACACTGATGGTGTTGAGTGTATAAAAGATGGACACTCTCAAATGTGGCTCATTTTAAATCTGAGAACCGGGACAAAGGGGGCTGTTGATATCCACTATCATGAATCAGGAAAGTGGAGACAACAACCAATCAAGAAGAAGGAAGGAAAAAATGGGAACAGAATACGGCGGTGCCGACGACGGCGAAGACGGTGGCGGTGCCGGCGATGGCCGTTGGCGGCAGATCTGGCTAGGAGAACGTCGTTCAGGACTTGGATAGCGCTGACGAAGGCATATATTGGCATTAATGGTACTGGCGACGACGGTTATGGGTGAGGAGGCCAATAGGTAGGGTTCCGGCAGGTTCTGGCAGCGGCGGTTCTGGCGTATCTGAACGGGAAACGCGCCGGCGACGGTGGATCTGGGTAAGAAGACTAGCGGCTAGGGTTCCGGCAGGTTCAGGCAACGACGACTAAGGTTCCGGCGATGTCCACCAGCGACGACTAGGGTTCCGGCGATTTCCGCCGGTGGCGACTAGGGTTCCGACGGCTAGGGTTCCATCAACTCTGATACCATGTAATTGTTTCAAACTAGTGCTTTCTATCACATTTCTTTCTAAATGGATTACATAGTATATATACATAAAGAAGCCTAAACTAGGAAATCCTAACACTTCAACTAAGAAAGGTAAACTCTACTTTACTCTATTTAAAAGTTGACAAGGTTTGAACTTTAGTTAAGATTTATATTTATAATATTTTTCTTACAACTCGTTTTATTGTACTAATCGCTACTCATTTTATGATATAAATTGTTTGACCTTACTAGGCTTTAACCTAACATTTTTTCTTAAATGTGGCATGTATATCAGGTTCTAAGAGTAGCGGGACGGCTAATCAGTGAGTGGAGTGCCATTTGCCGGTAGAGGCAACTTTTGGGCACAATACCTTTTGAGATCATACTTGGAGTTACTACTATTAGAAAGAAGATTTTGGTGATCATGTCAATACTCGTCTATAATCTAGACTTGATGTAATTTGGTCTAGATTAGTAGGTTGTTGTTTATTGGTTAACTTATAGATGTAAACTCTTTACTCTTTCCCCACGTTGGGTGATTAATTTATCTTAGTTATGTCATGTTTAGCAATTAAGACATGTTTAAATTTACCCCTATTTTTAGAGTGTTACACAGAACATGAGAACGACATGCTTTCCTAGACAACTTCAAAAAAATTCAATTTTCATGACACACTTCCTAATGCAACCTTAACGAAGCTTTAGCATCACACACTGCAGTTCTTCGCTTTCGCTTTATACGACATGCTTACTAATGCAATCTTATTGACGCTTTTAGTACCACATGAATGATTTATCAACCTTTTGATCCATATATGATATGTTCAACGTGTGCGCAAGACCATAATAATAATATGTACAGAGGTTCAATTAAGAAAGACAAAAATGTTAAAAAGGTAAGAATAGCCTTCATCCATTAGATTGGATTTTTCAAAGGTCAATATCTCGATAACATACATGTAGATAATAATAGAATGGTGGCTTATTTAAAAACCTTATGAAAGCTGAGAGAACATTTTAGGCATTTCCCACGATTTTTGAATTTTGGAAAAATGTGTTACCAAAGAACTTAGGAAGAGATTTTGTTATTATAATTTCAAAAACCCATTCTTCTTTCATGTGTGCATATCGAAGAAGGATAAATCATTATGGCAGATTCATTTATGTTCTTTCACCATTGTTGGAAACTCCACTGTTCGTCTCTTCTTTGCTCCTTAGAAACAACATTTTCTTTCCACCCCTTCTCAATCATTTCTAGGGGCTTTGTTCATCGTCAACACCGTGTCGTACATCCTTAACACGTCATTGTATGTCGCCCCCCAGCTGTTATGCATCCGTTGTTAGGGTTTTATAATGTTTTTCCAAGTGAACTTGTTATATTAATCAATTGTTAAGGTTCATGTGTGAATTTGTTAGATTGATCAATTGTTAGATTAATCAATTGTTAGGGTTCATGTGTAAATTTGTGGTCACAAAATCATTCAAAGATAAATGATTTACGTATGCAATTGATGAGTGATTCATAGAAATTCATGATGCATGATCATTATATATGTTTTAGTAAGTTCATATGTCAATATGTATTAGCTTATGCTTGTATTGCAACAATCTATAAATGATTCAATATATGAATCGTTGGTAGACTATGGATACATTTCAACAAATTATGAATGAATTTCACAACTATGCACATATGAATTTGCATAATATTACGTGTTTGAAATAAAAAAATAAGGACACGATTCACATATGCATATGATGTAGGACGGTTTGGCGACAAAATCAACGAACAAAATGACTATGGTCAAACCAATACAAGCAGGAGACAAAGGGACTTTCGTGACCTCTTGCATGACTTATGTCGCCTAGAAGGTCGCCCTACTGTGGAGGGCGAGACAAATGATCCCGCGATCAATTGTGTGTCTTGTTGCCCATGCACGACTGTGTGAGGCGTCCACCAGATTCAATCATTTCCTTTAATATATTATTAATGTTTTCCTAATTGGATAAAATATTATTTGTTTCTTTAAAATATATTTAGTTGTTTTTTAATTTGTAACAACCCACACCAAAGATAAACCAAACATAACAAATACGCATACATAACTATCCCAAAGACAAACGGGTCTCAAAACGTCCTACAAAATTTCGAAGTCAACGATTGACATAACAACTGGCTTACAGCTGAGAACAAATGTAACAAAAGAACTATTTGGACATTCTAGCAAAATCTTCCCATCCGCCCTTTTTCAAGCCAACCCGGATCTCACTGCTTACTTTTACCCTTGTCTACCTGCTCACCTGAAAGGTTTTTAGTTTTGAAAGTGAGGGTTAGACCATAAGGTCTAGCGAGTTCCCTCAAAACAAGGTCACACCATAAATAACAACATTTATAAAATTAGCAGCAAAGGAATTTATAAAAAATCTTAACGAAGCACACTTACGTAGTATGCACACCAAGACACGAGCTAATGGCACACGCTATAGTCACACACATCGTGACAGCTTAGTAGGGCACACACCGCCCATATATGAAACGAATTCATATATATAAATAATATGGGACACACCCCATTTCACACCATAGCCATAGCATGTCTATCCACATTTCATTTAGCTACACACACATTTCACTTTGTAATTAAAACAGTTGATATGCATGAGTTGAATACATGTATAAATCACCACGCTTGTACAAGATTTGGGTTTAGAAAGACTCACCTGACGTCCTGATAGAATCCTCTCACTGGCTTGATTCTCCCTTTAACTGCACCTATAAGGATGCACACACTACAGTGATAAGTCACTTGACCGAAACCGATTCCCACCTAGCTAACTCCTCGAACCAACAAACAGTCCCCACAATCAGAACTCACTAAACGGATACACTAAGGATTACACTGCACCACTACCCGGTAAGGTTTACCCAGGTAGTTAAGCTATCCGGAAGATTCTACCCGGACAGCTAAAAGTATCCGGACAAGTACTTTCCGGGTGGAACATCCCGGACACCAGATTTCCCGAACACTCCCGGATTCCCAAGGGTTTCCGGGTAAAACGATCGGAAACCACAAATGGTCCAACTAACCGGACACTACACGCTGTCCGGACACTCAACCTATCCGGTACCATCCGAACTCTACCTGTTCGGATAAACTCTCCGGATACGGCGAATCTGATACGAACGACAGAAGGGTTAGCATAATTCGCACAAAATCCCGTAATAACCTCTTAGGGATTGAGTACAGATCTTTAAATGCAACATTGACCCACTCTTAACTCTTCTTATACAAATAATCGAAGAAACATAAGGGAAAACCCCAAATTCCAACACTGAGTTATCAATAAACTCAAGTTTCCTTTCCAAGATGAATCCAACCTCCACAAGACTTAAAGAGTGAGGAGATAAGTAATTACCTTGATGTATTCGATGATTTTCCCAAAGCTCAGCTCTCGAATCCAAGTTCTTCCTCCTCAAATGCAGAATTCCTTCTTTACACACACTCACACACTTGGCTGCACGCAACTCTGATGAAGGCAAATGAGAGAAATTAGGGTTTCTATACCCTTTTATACCTTTTTCACAAAACCACTAAACTTTCATCTTTCTCACATTCACCACCACACTTTATTTATTCATAAAAAGGACTCGGTTATTACATAATTAGTTTTTTTAATACAATTTAGGTATCATTTTTAGGATTTATCTTTAGTTGGGTTAGAATTAGTTTAGGTATGATTTTACTTTCCATAGTTATCTGCAACAGTGCAACATAACTTGGCCTATAAATAGGGCTTGTTGTTTTCTCTTTTAATGAAGTTGATTAAGAAATGAATTCTTTTAGAGTTTTATCTTTGTTTTAAGAATTTTCTCTAAATATTCTGAATTATACATCTTTAGATCGTTATCTTTTAAGGTTTAGATATTTGTCGATCTCTTCATATTTTCCTGGTGCATCTACATATCAAATAGAAAATCAAAATGCAAATATAAATTTGCATAACATTACTTGTTTGAAATATAAAAATCAAAATATGATTCATATGATTATTTGAAAAATTAATTGTTTTAGCCATTTTGTGTTTATGACTTAACCTCTTAGCCACTTTCTTCTTAAAATTACAGAAGAAGCCAACACGTTCGTGAAAAACCCATCGCAATTGCGAACTCATGCAAAAGATAAGATATATTTTACACTTTCAACCCTCTTCTTAAAAAACATAGTTCGCATCTACGAACATATATTCTTGAGTGTAAATTTGTAACAATTGGAATAATTTATAAGAGCATTTGCGAAAATATACGAACATAAAAAAAATTGTCTCGTAACTTTCATATTGAAACAAAACCTATGTTCGCATTTACAAGGTTCCTTTTCACAAATCAATGTTCCATGTTCGCATTTATTAATTTGAAACAAACCTACGTTCGCATTTATTACATCTTTATTTAAGGGCATCGTAAAGCTTTATGAAAGACTTGAAAAAAATATAAAAAAATATGGTGGTCCTATCAATTTATATTTTCTATCTCTCTTGCCTCTCACATTCATTATTTCAAAGACTTGAGAAAACATCAAGCCTTTGATGAGTAAAGTCATTTTCAAGCTTTGTCTCCAATGATCAAGTCATCTCCAAGTCTTCTTCAAATATCATTCGAGATGCTCTAATGAGGTTTCTTTCATCCAGGTTGGAAATTGTGATGGGGTTTCACGAACATATCGACTACTTTGGTAATTTTAAAGAGAATGTGACTAGGAGATTAAACCATCAACACAAAATGGCTAAAACAATTAATTTCTAATTTCAGTTAAACCATTCAATTTGAATATCAAACCCACGTTTTTTTATGATAATAAGGCAAATGTAAATTTGCATGTCAAATGATCGTTTAATAAAAGGGAAATTAATTAAAATACCCTAAGTTTGACCATGTTTTACTGAAATACCCAAAATCTCTTCCACTTTGCAAAAATACCCTAAAAATCCGCGATGGGAGCCCGCGATCGCGGGCCAAGGACCTTTCTGACACTTTTTTAAACTTGCAAGGACCATTTTTGAAAAATAGAATCCCGCGATCGCGGGCTCATCCCGCGATGGGGTTATTTTTGTCACTTTTCAATTGCAAGGGACCATTTTTGAAAAATTCCAGGGACCATTTATGAAAATTTTGATATTTTTGGCACTGTTCACCTATTTCGTCCATTTTTACGAATTTAAAATGAAATGTTACACTTTCAACCCCTATACTTATTTACTAAATTTATTTTATACCTTTTACTTTCATTATTTTAATTTTACATTTAACACATATAATCGTTTATTAACTAAAATACGTTAAAAAAATACGTTTTAATTTTAACAAATTACACCATTATAATCGTCTCTTCGATACGTTCGAAATGAGCCCAATCTTGAATTTTTTTGGATTTATATATTTTAATATATATCATATACAGTTATACACTACATAAAAAAAATATTTTTTATATTTAAAATTCATACTCTTATAGTTAATTATTTAATTTATGGTACATCTCTTATTTTTTTCAATTTTGTTTTACACTCCTATCGCATTAACATAATAATCATATATTAACTAATTCATTAAATCGTTTTAAATTATTATTATTTGAATGTGTTTATAGATTTCGTCTGAAAAAGTTGTCTGCATGATTCCACTGAAAAAGTAACTGCAATATTCGTCTGCTCTTGAATAAAGGTCTTTCATTAGGCAGAAAATTAGTCTTTAAGTAGTCAAACATAGCTAATTAATGAGAATTTAGATCAGATTTATATGGTACTATCAAATGCAAGTTTCTATAATATAGATATTGTTCTACATTACATGATACCAATTTTTGCATCATATGAATCACTTCCAGACAACAAGAACCAATACCCCAATAATCAAGAAATAAATGCTTGTTCATCCAATAATCTCTGTATTAGGATTATCGCAAGTTTCATAAACCTACTTACTAGGTGTTGGAAATATGGGTTTTACTAAACTTTGGACGCATTTAAATTTATATATATGTGTTATATATAACTAACTTTTAGTAGGTTTATGTTCTTCTATATGAGATCTTCGAAATGATATATAATGCGTCCAAAATAGAGTATGTGTGAAAGAGATATCGATACTCAAAGTTGAGTAAATGGATGAAATTAGCAAAAACCAAATGAAGTAAACAGTAAGTCAATCACAATACTTTAACAAAATAAGTTAATACTAAAAATAACAATTATTTAATGTTACATAAACAACCTAACGTGGCCCTATTAGACAATGCGCATAAATTGACTCCGCCATATGTCGGCGAAAATTCATTGCCTCATCGTCGGTTTCGTTAGGGGGTACCCATATGTCCTCGTTATTTATCAACTTTTGGACATTACGGCATACCCATACACCGCAATCCGCATATAACCCGGTCTGCTGGGGTACTTGGCCGGCCATCTTTGTGCGAAAGATACTTGACACTTCGCGACGTCTATGATCCCCGATCAATGAAAAGAACGTATATAGTTTTGTTTTAAACGATTGCATCTGCTCTGTCAATTGTTGTTTGCAGAGACCGTCCTTTTCGCTGTCATATAGGGTCATGACCATAGTGTCTAGTTCAAACACTCCAAGCAGCCAATGTCTGGGATGCAAGCATATGGGGATGTACACCTGAAATATTACAATATATGTCATATATGTTATTAAATAAAATAACAGTAAAACGATTTGCATACCCTATCGAGGAGAGTCCAAGAGGTCCCTTCCGAGCCATTGCATATTTCGATCACGGAGGCGGGACCTTGATGGTCCATCAGTATACACTGAAAGAACATAGTGTGCATGATGGTCCACCTCGTGTCTACGCCACGATGTTTTTGCAACAGGCTAACCCAAGAATTGACGTGCTATGCATAAAAAATAGATGGTTAGACATGTAATATAAATATATTTGATTATATATGACTATAATTTAACTTCATACTAACCGTATCGTCTAAGTCAGAGTTCACAGGGTCATCCGCAAGCAATGTTTCAAAAAACGAGGGGTTGATTTCTAAGCCCCCGTAAGGGGTGAATGTCAAGTTGGGGAGGCGACCAGTCCGGCACATCCTCAATATTTCTGATGCCGGTTGAGGCTCCGGTGAAGGCACCTTTCCCTTTTTCTTTCCTCCCTTTCCCCCCGCTTTCTTTGCTTGTTTTTTAGCGGGCGGTGGTGTCGTAGATCCTTGTTGGCCAAACGGGTGACGAAACCATTGTGAAATTTTATGCGACCGCTTTTTAGGGAGCGGGGTCACCTGTGGTGGTGGATCTACAACATCCATCGAGTCATCGTCAGGCTCCGAGAAGTGCTAAGAGAAGTGATCCTGGATAATAGGAGACCCCGTCTGAAAATTACGTTACTCAATGTTTTAAGTACAGTTTAGGAAATGTTCACAATTAAACCAAAACTACCAAAATAACTTACAGTATGCATTTCCGGCCTGTAATAGTCATCGGCCGAACCGCCAAAGATGTTTGTGATTGATGTGGTGGCGAACGGCGGCGGCATCTGCGAGGTGTATGCCCCCGACATCCCGGCCTGCGTGACATTGATCATTAAAATAGTTACAAAATTAGGATTATCGATATATAACTATAATGGTTACTTAGTGTCACTAACACTCTCCGGGATAGTAGAATATGATGTGGTGGCGAACGGCGGCGGCATCTGCGAGGTGTATGCCCCCGACATCCCGGCCTGCGTGACATTGATCATTAAAATAGTTACAAAATTAGGAACAAACATATAACTATAATGGTTACTCAGTGTCACTTACACTCTCCGGGATAGTAGAATAGGATGTGGTGGCGAACGGCGTTTCCGACATCCCGGCCCCCGACATCCCGGCCTGCGTGACATTGATCATTATAAGAGTTACAAACTTAGGAACAAACATATAACTATAATGGTTACTCAATGTCACTTACATTTTCAGGGAATGACGGATAGGATGTGGTGGCAAACGTCGCCTGTGCCCCATGTCCGAACGGAGCGGGGATCGGTGTCGTACTCGACAGCTAAAACAAATTTAGAACGTAATATTAATATACAAACTAAATAAACGTGCCCAACAAATTAAGTTAAACACTAACATTGACAGCGCTAAACTGTCTGTAGAATCCCTCCAGAAGCTGTACACGTGACTCTAGCGGCCCGTGGACGTAGTCCCACAGGTGCTCATGAGAGCCACGCTGTGGCTCGTAGGAAGGGGCCGCCTCATATGGATTGTAAGAGGAGGAATGGGGCGGCTGGTAGGAGGAGGAACGGGCCGGATGATAGGAGGAGGAACGGGCCGACTGGTAGGAGGAGGAAGGGGGCGGCTGGTATCCACCGGAAGGGGGCCTGTCGTCGTCTTCCTCATCTTCGGAAGTAGGGGGACGTCGAGCCCTTTCCGCCTCTGCGTCAATAAAGGCCACGCTGTCTCTGTACCAATCTGTGCCCATCTCGTCGACAGTAGGCACAAGGCGATCGAAAGGCAAGAGTGGCTGCTAAATATATGATAAAACATAAAAGAAATTAATAAGCGGGACTAACGTATGCAAATTGTAAACATAGTAAAAGAACTTACATTTCTAGACGCATTGAAGAACTGAAACCAAAGCGACCAACTTAGGGTAACACGCTTGTCCCAACGGGTTCCCCTAAGTACTCGATCGTCGCGCTTGACGAAATATCGGATTGATGCGGGAAACATCTCCAAGATCCATATCTGGAATTAGACAAGAAGAGCAAGTACGTAAAAAGAAAAGCCAAACAGTTTGTATGTATTATTAACAATTGTTATACTACGTATCTAACCTTGAAGGCGTATGTAAAACCACAAAGATTCATCTTTGCATGTCGATCAACGCGTCTGGCTATGGCTCGGTGCAGAATAGAGTAGCAATGTGTCCATATATGGCTACCCCACGGGTAGCTGTTAAACAGCTCAAGGTCCTCGACGGCCCTAAGGACCGTCTCGGAAGCATACTGGCTATACTCACGGCCCAGGAAGCCATATCCACGATCACCACCAAGCATACACGGACAGCATCGTCGTCGGTTAGGGCACTAAGGCCCTCTTTCATCATTTCCCGGGCTGCCTTCAGCTTCAAACGATATGCTGAAATGCCCCAAACCCTAGGAACGAAGGAGCAGTCTTCTAAGGGAGGAAGGGGGGGAGCCTCTCCAAAACGTAGTCCTGTAATTAGACAGAACTCACGACGCCCAAAATGCAATTGAGAGCCGAAGAAATCAAAATGCATCTCCTCCGGCTCAGCGTTGGCGTCCTCGACCTCCAACTGTAGAAACATGTGTACTAGCGTAGGGTCGCCACCAGAGTAAGACACATCCATCCATGGCCCGAACGGTGTCCCTCTATAGATGGTCTCAAGGGTATCCGCGCGATCACCTAATCCCCTAAAGAGCGCTCCTAATTCCTCGATGTAGGAAACTTTGCACCTTACCGTCAAGTCGATGTTAAAGAAATCCTTCTACATAGTCATTCACAGATGTTATAGTTAGTGTTATATATAGATGATGCGGTTTATTTTATTTTATATAGATGTTGCGGTTTATTTTATTTCAACGTATCATATTGTTATATATAGATAAAGTGCGGTGGTATTTTATTTCAACGTATAATAGTGTTATATATAGATAAAGTGTGGTGGTATTTTATTTCAACGTATAATAGTGTTATATATAGATAAAGTGCGGTTTATTTTATTTCAACGTATCATATTGTTATATATAGATAAAGTGCGGTGGTATTTTATTTCAACGTATAATAGTGTTATATATAGATAAAGTGCGGTTTATTTTATTTCAACGTATCATATTGTTATATATAGATAAAGTGCGGTGGTATTTTATTTCAACTTATAATAGTGTTATATATAGATAAAGTGCGGTTTATTTTATTTCAACGTATCATATTGTTATATATAGATAAAGTGCGGTTTAGGAACCCTAGTTGTCATTCTTAAAAGTTTAGGACCTAATTGGCATTCTTAAAAGTTTAGGGACCTAAGTTGTCATTCTTAAAACCGTAGGGACCTAAGTTGTCCTTCTTAAAAAACACATTCTTAACAATTTTTTAATAAAAACACACCCTTAACAATTTTTTATAAAAACAGTTTTTTTATAAAAAAATTGTTAAGAGTGTGTTATTATAAAAAAATTGTTAAAAATGTGTTTTTTTATAAAAACACACCCTTAACAATTTTTTATAAAAACACACTCTTAACAAATTTTTTATAAAAAAACTGTTTTTATAAAAAATTGTTAAGGGTGTGTTTTTATAAAAAAATTGTTAAGAGTGTGTTTTTATAAAAAAAAAACACATTTTTAATTAGGGTATTTTAATTAATTTCAGTAACATTGACTTAGGGTATTTTAATTAATTTCCCAAAAAATATCTAATTATTAATTGATATATTTTTGTAAAAGTTATTAATAAATTACTCCAAAAACAATTAATTATCAATTTTAAACAAATTTTCATAATTAATAGCATTTGTTTGTTTTATTTAGATCACGTGTAACGGTTATTTAAAATTGTCAAACAATGTAACAATTTTCAAGAATTCATATATTGTTACACTAATTGATAATTTTATAAAATTCTTTGTATCCACTAACATATGATGGTCGTGCTATTAGATGCGAGAAATTCGAAATAGTATTACAAATTTTGGTGGAAAGCATAAGTTCAAGTGTCTAAGTGCAAATAAGGGAAAGAGGGGTAAAGACCTTAAAACCCTACTCTCCTTTTAATTGTGTGCAAGTGTGGAGGCGGAGGAACGTTGTCTGAGAGTGGGTGAAATTGAGATTGTGATTTGGAAGAAATCAAGGAGAGTGCTGGATTGGAGATAACCTTTGCATCAAGCTCTTCAAGGTAAATTCTCAATCTTACTCTCTTATTTCTTTTGTGGATAGTTTTCATGCTTAAAATGGGGGTTTTAGAGCAATAAAGTTAATAATGGTGGGATTTCGATGGAAAAGAGTTTATGATGTTTAATCTTTGGTATGGAAGTGTTTGGTATAAAATCTAATGATTTTAAAGGCTTGGAACGGTTTGGGTTGAGCCTAATCGTGAAAATGGAGTTTCTCCCAATCGCACAGTGCGATTTTCCGGGTAATCGCCGGTATCTGAAAAGGGGGGGTTACAATCTGGACGTGGTTCGTACCAGAGCCTGGTATCCGGGTACGTGATATGTTGGAATCTGAATACAGTGGAATCCAGATAAGGGGTTTTCGTATGATGTAGTCGGACGTGTGTATCCGGAAAAGAGTATCCGGACATGATAACCGGATTGTGGAAACCGGATGCGAGTATCTGGAAAAAGGGATTCCGAACGTGTTATCCAGATTTGGGATCCGGATGTAGGTATCCGGAAACGCTATCCAGATGGGTTATCCGGGTAAATGTTCCCGACTCTGATGATTTCCATTCTTTTATGAGAATTCAAATTGTATGCGAGATGAGTTAAAGTAGCCCTAACGCTGTGTTCTCAAGTTTCGGAAGGAAAGAAAAGAAAAGAAATGAAGAGAAAGGAAAACAAAAGAAAGGAAAGGAAAAGAAAGAAATATTTGTTATTGTGTTCTTGAGATTGAAAGAAAAGAAAGGAAAGGAAAGGGAAGAAGATAAAATATTTTTTCATGTTCTTGAGTAGGAGAGAGAGGAAAGGAAAGATGTCACTTTTACCAATATACTCTTATTTATTTCGTAATTGAATGTAACTAATAGATATATGTGTAATTTTCTAAATATTTTAATTATTTTTAAATTGCTTTCTTTCCTTTCCTTCGCTTTCCTCCCACTTTTGGACAGAAAATTTTGGGAGGAAAATCAACAATATTTCCTTCCCTTTTATTTCCTTTCCTTCCTTAAAAAAACTCGAGAACACAACGTAAGTGAGAATGAGAGTGAATCTCAAGGATTAATCGGGTGACTTGTCGCTCTCATTATTTATCGTAGGTGTTTCATTTAGAGACCCGAGGCGTAAGTGAGGAGACTTAATCAGGGACAACATGTGAGTCTTTCTAACTGAAAATGTGGTGACGTACGTATTTTAACGCAAGAAATGTTTATGAAACTGCATGTGTTTACGCTGTTATGAAAATGCATGTTTTGTTATGTGTGAAAGATGATTTGATATGTATGCATACATTTGGAAGTAGACATGTTATGGCTAAGTCGGGGGGGGGGGGGGGGGGTCCCAGTTAAGGTAGTGTGAGCCAGACACGTTGTCACATGTGTGCGTTACTTCAGTGTGCCATTTAGTTCTTGTGTTTGAAAGTTTATTGTTCTAAAGTGGATACTTGTTTATAAATGTTTATAAACTATTTTAAATGTTGTAGTTGGCACGAATGTTTGTTATTGAAGGGAACTCACTAGACCTCATGGTCTAACCATCGTTTTTCAAAAACTAAACCATTTTCAGGTAAACGCTTAGTCGAAGGCTCTAGTAAGGGCAAGAAGAAGACGTGAGTGTGGATCTTGAGAATAGAAGAGAAGTTGTTATATTTAGCATACCAGATAGTGGTGATCACGGGTTGGGTTGGCCGGGTTGAAGGCATTTTAACAACCCAACCCAATCATTACGGTTTGAAAAATCTCAACCCAACCCAACCCAATCAAAAGTGCAACCCAACCCAACCCAACCCGTTCGGGTTGAGTTGGATTGGTCGGGTTGGTTGGGTTGAAACTTTTATCGACCATTTCATCATTTAACTAAGTTATCGTGTCTAAACAAATTACTAAATGTTTCTAAATATTTAAATGTTCAACAGATTACTAAATTGTCTAATAAAAGATTGCTTATAAATGTTTTGTTTATAAATATGACATCAAGAATCAATAACAAGATTACTAAAGTAACAAGTGGCCAACAATTGTGTGTTTATAAATGTTCAATAGTAACAAAAATGACAATAACATGAATTCAAAATTAGATTTAAATGTTTTTCACGGGTTGTCGGGTTGGGTCGGTTTGTTTTGGGCCTAACCCGTTATCAACCAAATATATGCGGGTTGGTCAAAAATAGTATCGATTATATATCGGGTTGGGTTGGGTTGGGTTGGCCGGGTTGGTCGGAAATTTGAGCACCCCTGATACCAGACTTAGTGTATCATCGTTCTCAGTTGTGTAATAGGCTGTGTCCGCAAACCTTGTATGTACTCTTGTTTTCGAGATAGTATTTCGAGACCGTTTTGGCGAGTTATTTAATTAGTGTTGTTTATGCTTTAATTGTTGAGTTGGATTGTTACAAAAAAGTGTATGCTATTTTTATTATTTTAAAACGAAATAAGTACGTGTTAGTGTATATTATATATTATATACCATACATAACATAGTCATATATAAATATAAATAAAAGGAATAGGCGTTGACGGAGCAAATGACGATAGTGGTGAGTATTTAAGGGACCCTTCTCCACATACGAACCAACATGTGGTCTACATCCACACAACACCACTCTTCTTACCGCCTTCGTTTTTCTATATATTTTCTTCACTTCCTCTCCTTCCTTCCCCCAATTCCCCTATTTCCTTCATTCCACAAACACAACACCATCCTCTGCACCCCAAATTCTACTTCAATGGCGGCAGCAATTGCCGTCGCTTCTAGCTCACGCTCCTTCCGTTTGGGCCGAATGCCGTTCCTTGGTCAAAAACCCACATCCACAAATTCTCAATTCCCATCCTCTATCAGAAACTTCGACCCACTTGTTCGGTCCCGCCGGATACCCAGCTTGACCGTCTGTTTCGTCGCCGGCGACCAGAAGTTTGAGGCAACCCGAATTGTTGAGAACAACAGTAGCGGAAATCCTGGGCCTAGCGGCGAGGATTCAGATGGGGAAAGAATTCCGGTGATGCTGAGTAGTAATCGTGTGGTAGAGGAAAAAATGGCTAGGAAGAAATCAGAACGATTTACTTATCTTATCGCAGCTATTATGTCTACTTTTGGGATTACTTCCATGGCCGTTATGGCTGTTTATTACCGGTTTTCATGGCAAATGGAGGTATGTCGATTATTATCTAAAATCATTATAATACCATCCTATTTTGGGGAAAACTAAGTGGGTTTTTACTTTTTACAGGGTGGAGAGATTCCTTATGTGGAGATGTTTGGTACATTTGCTCTATCTGTTGGTGCTGCGGTAAACATTAATCCCTTCTTCAATGGAATTGAAATTGTAATTGTAATTGGAATTGGAATTGGGATTTATTCGAAAATTGGGGGAAACTGGTTGATACAGGTAGGAATGGAGTACTGGGCGAGATGGGCGCATGAAGCGCTTTGGCATGCTTCCTTGTGGCACATGCATGAGGTAATTAAGAAATCACAAACCCACAAAACAAAACAGATTTTGTCTTTGACTCAAAATCTCTACAATTGAATCTTCAATTTGATTAAACTAATATTTGTTTATTTCAATTAATCTGGATCCCCATGGAACCATAGCTACAATCTACCCCCAATCAAGGAATCCAAATTAATCAAATCCATCCAGTCAAGTCAAGATGGGTATTATATTATTCAAATCGATTAGTTTATATATACTAGGTCGTTTCGGTTGATTATTTAATCATCATCAATGATAATTACAGTCTGGCTCTGGCATTACTTTCAAGTTCTTTCTGGTTCGTATGATTTATTTGGTTGTGGGTATTGATGTTTCAGTCGCATCATAAACCGCGAGAAGGTCCGTTTGAGCTTAACGATGTGTTCGCCATCATAAACGCTGTTCCGGCGATCGCACTACTCAACTACGGTTTCTTCCACAAAGGCATAATTCCGGGTCTCTGTTTTGGTGCCGTAAGTCTCTAATTTCCGTCAATAAATACGATTTATATTTTGAAATTGACAGTTGATCAAATGAGGAGGGTGAGTGTTGATAACAACGTAGGAAGGAGTGAAAAACAAGTGTGTTGTTAATGAGTAAAAGTGGTGGCGCAACCGCAGGGACTTGGGATAACGGTGTTCGGAATGGCGTATATGTTCGTCCACGATGGCCTTGTTCACAAGAGATTCCAAGTGGGTCCCATTGCAAATGTACCCTATCTTCGAAGGGTTGCAGCAGCTCATCAGGTACCTAAATAAAATATTTGATACTTTTTTATAAATTCAAATGCTATCATATTTTAAAAATAAAATAGACAATTATACATATTCAAACGTTTGTGAGCTTATTAATACTGACCAATACGGAAAAACAAGGGCCTTAACCAATACGTCACAACCCTTATGGTTTAAAGAATTAGGTTAATTTGGAGGGCATACTTGTGTCTGATCCACGGTATTAATACTAACGTTTTATCCATTGATGTATACATTAAAAATAAAATAAAAAACTGTTTTTATTGTTTATTCGTATATAGATTTAGCATCTTTAATTTTTTGGATGACTAACATCCGATCCCGATCGGTTGATTGATATTTTCAGTTGCATCACACTGAAAAATTCAATGGAGTTCCTTACGGCTTGTTCTTAGGACCCAAGGTGCCTCTCCTCTCTTGTTCTATGATCTTTTTTCTCTAAAAAGTAAAGATTTGAAACTAAAATCATATATATATATATATATATATATGTCAGTAATTGATGGTTTATTATGGTTGGTTATGTAGGAGCTCGAAGAAGTAGGAGGAGTCGAGGAGTTGGAGAAGGAGATCCAAAGAAGAATCAAGTTGTATAATAAATAAACGTGTATATACATTAAATCTATGTCAGTTTGTTATCTCTTATTTACTTACAGAAAGTATGAAAAAAAGTGAAAGATGGAATGCATTTTTGTCGACTGATTTAGCTTCAAAATAAGATAGAATTTAATCTTGTGTACATGTTACTTGTTTTAATTGATGTTTTCTGAATTTAGCTGAATCAGAAGAACGTACGTGTTGGGAGTCTTCGATCATTATGTTCCAAACATGATCCAAGACTCGATGGTTGTTTAAAAGATATAAACTCGTTCGAAACGTGTAACAATTGGTTGCCTAACTTATCTCTACATAATTCATATGTCTTGATCATTTCAAACTCTAAAACTTTTTTGACATATTTACTTGTTTTCTTAATTGGATAAGTTGTATTAAAATATAATCAACTTGCTTTCATTTATAATTTAGGAAATTATGAATGCCAACTTCCTTTTAAAATATCATGATTTAGAGCTTTTCATTTTCAAGAGTCAACTAGAATTTGGCCCTCAACTCTCTTAAATGAAAACCATGTATTTAACTAGAGATGGTAAAAAGTGACATGACTTATCAATCTAATCTAAATCCAACCTTAAATTAGCATACCAGGTTGTGATTTTAAATCCATTTAAGTAAATGAGTCAACTCGCTTAACCCATGTATTTAAATATATTAGACTGAGTTGAAATTTCTGACATGTTTTCAACTTGTAGTCAATCAATTTACAATATTATATAATTTATTTTTAAAATATTATTATTTAATTATAATATCTATTTAAAATATTATATAATTACAACATGGTGGAAATGCAAGTCGAGCTACTTAGAAATTAAATGTTTACAATGATATTTGAACAATTTATTTGCATTTGTGATTTGGAAAATCTCCATCCAACCCAACTCAACCAAACTCTTGCGGGTTAGGGGGTTGGGTTGGGCTGGCGGGTTAGAAATATACACAAAGTTCACAATTGAAATACGACAAATAAAACTAAAAGTATACCCACCAAAGTTATTGGTAGTAGGAATGCTAAACAATTCTTTTAGTATGATAATCATAGTCTTTTCCACAATAATTACAAACACACCTAGAGTCCTTTTTTGAAAAATGATCCCAAACGTTTGAAGCTCTACCAACCATTTTCTTAGACATGTGTGGAACGTTTGATTCATCATTATCTTCAATTTTTGAAGATTTAGGAGAATTTTCAATTGCTCCTATACATAGGAAAAACATGTAAAAATATTAAGTTTCAACAATTTCAAAAAAATATTGAGTTTCAACGACGGACGAGGGAGCAAGTGAGCAACAAGTTTGAGTCGTATAAATTTTCTTTCACCTAGGTTGATTGAGTTCGGCTTTGGACTTAAAAGTTAAACTGGAATAATAATACATACAGTTAATACTCTATATTAGCGTAATACTCTATATATCTATATATATGCACTTATTTTTGGGCTGTAATTTTTAACGATGTAACTACAATCTATATAAATATAATTTTATTAAAATAATAAATATTAGCGGCGGGTTGGCGGTTTGGGTTGGATTGAGTTTTCCAACCCAATTTCAACCCTTATCATTAACGGTTTGGCGGTTTGACGGATTAGCGGTTCGGCATATTGGGTTCGGCAGAATTTCCCTGCAATCAGCACTCTTCAATCAACACTCTCTGTAGCCG
This sequence comes from Saussurea involucrata, assembly GCA_033807775.1. Lineage (NCBI taxonomy): Eukaryota > Viridiplantae > Streptophyta > Magnoliopsida > Asterales > Asteraceae > Saussurea > Saussurea involucrata. The sequence continues at coordinate 25,448,734 of CM066319.1, read as the reverse complement.
TCACAATTGCAACTTAGTTCTTGAAGTTTGAGTTATTACCATTACCACTAATATTTGAACCCTTTCAAAAACATGAACATGGTTATTACAATAATAATACCTGAACCCGTATGACATCAAACTGAAACCCGACCAACCCATACCCGAAGCACTCCAAAATCCGATTCCTAAAATTCAAGTATTGTTTTCATATCCAAAATCTGATCGAGTTTTTAGTTTATCCACCCAAACCTTATCTGACTCGTCAAATGCACACCTCTATTAGGTTTGTTTCATTTAAAACGTGAGGGGGATTATCACGTACATGGTCTTAAACCAATTAGAGAGAGACGTAAGGCCAACTCCAACCTTAATTTATATATATTTCATAAATCAAACAAAGAGTTTTCCTCTAAACTTGGAAAACTACCATCACTTCAAAAAAAATTCGACTAGAAAAAATTAAAAATGCCTCACTAAAATTATTTTTCAAAAATAAAAAATCAAATGTTAAAATCTCTAAAAGAGATACATTCACTTTTACTATTTTAGAAATTTTAACACAATTTATATTAATATAATATTCTCAATACACTCTAAAATAAAAACTTAATATAAAAAAAGGGAATTTAATTAAAATACCCAAAGTTTGACTTTGACTTACCAAAATACTCATTTTCTCACTGAATTTACCAAAATACCCAAAGTTTCCGCGGTGGACCCCGCGATCGCGGGATAAGGCTTACGTGGCATCCGTGTTGGGCCAAAGTGTCCCGCGGTGACACTTTTGGTCCCTGCCCGCGGTGGTTGCCCGCGATGGGCAAAAAATTACGTTTTTGGTCCTTTTTTGCACGAAACTTTGCATGTTTTTACTGTTTTTTTCCACAATTATTGTACTTTGAAGACCAATTTGTGGTTCAAATTCACTGGCATGTTTGAGATTTCATCAATAAATATCAGTAAAATGCAATTCATAATTCACACCATTCCATCCTTCTTTCTTGTTTTCTTTCACTTGCTTTCACTTGCTTTCTTTCTTGCTTTCTTTCTTCAGTAAACAAATGGTATCGTCATCTAACCCATCGTCTACACCTGAAGGAATGCCACATAAACTCCAGAAGGCGATAGCAGCAAAGGAAAAGGATATAGACCAACTGACAGAAGAGTAGAAACAGATTATCGCCAGGAAGAAAGTCCATTTGACAAGGATCGAAGTGGAAGAAAAGGAGATCAAAAGGATGAAAGGGGATATAAAAGATAGGGAGGCTCGTATTCGTCGAGAAAAAGAAGAAATTCACCACTGTACGCAAGACTTCGCAATTCTTCAAGCGAAGATAAGCGATAAGCAAAGTTGGATTGATCAAACTAAAGCAATTTTTCAGTAGGTGGTGGTACGGGTGTTGCTTTAGTACTTTGTTGTTTATGCGTTATTGTTTTGTAGTTTTCCAGTTCGACATTGTTGTTTCGTTCCTTTCCTGTTTGTATGTTGTTGTTTAATTTGTCATGAATAAAGGTCTTTAATTTGTCTGAAAAGTAGTGTTTAAGTAGTCTGAAATTTGTCTAAAAAGTGGTTCATATTAAAAATACAACTGATAGATGTTATACAAGATTATTTCATAACAAACACATACTAATCATTGAATATTTTTTGATTTATTTATTTTATTATCGATGGTCCAAGTGTAAGTATTAAAAATTGGCGGAGGCTTTGTAATGGACAGACATCGATCCTTTTGTGCATACTCTGTAACTGCAAATACTTCAGCTCCAAACACACATGAATCATCATTCGCCAAATACCCATTTTCACAATTCTTAAATGAGTCCAGTGATACCAACTTGTCAAAACCCCATTTCATATATAACCATTACTATTCTCTCCATTTAGACTACTACCATTACTATTCTCTCCATTTAGACTACTACCATTATGATCATCATCCCATGTTCTGTTTCAAGTACCTTTCAAGGGAAATCAACGTTCAGATCATGTGGCTCAAGCACCGATGGGCCCTGCGTGTTACTTACTTGGCTGACTGAACATCTACTCCTTGGCACGGTTGAAGGGGCGGGATTTGGACACTCTCCACGAGTATGTCCTACGCATTGGCACCGAGTACATTTTCGCTGTATTGAACCTTCACCACGTGATGGACGTCGGTTGTTCTTTCTCGGTCTCCCGGCTCTGTTCTTATCATTTAATGGTGTAACATCCCAGGCCAACATACCAGATATTGTCCGCTATGTCCACACACCCGGACTCACGGTTTTAAAACGCGTCTGATAGAGGAGGTATCAAGTCCTCTTATAAGGCAACCTTTGTTCCCCTCCCCAACCAATGTGGAATCTTACAATCCACCCCCCTTGGGAGCCCAACGTCCTCGCTGGCACACCAGTCCGGTTCCCGGCTCTGATACCATCTGTAACATCCTAGGACAACCGTACCAGATATTGTCCGCTTTGTCCACACACCCGGACTCACGTTTTTAAAACGCGTCTGATAGAGGAGGTATCAAGTCCTCTTATAAGGAAACCTTTGTTCCCCTCCCCAACCAATGTGGGATCTTACAAATGGTGGATATCATGGCGGAAGGGGGTCGGGTGGATACACCCATACTTCAGGGGGTCCAGCTGGATTTATTACCTCTGTGTATGTTCTCTGGTAAGTTTCGGACTTGAAGAAAGTTACAGCTAAGTCGCTGCAATCTCTACGACCCATATGTCTTGCCGCAGCGATGGCATGGCCGCACGGTAACCCAGAATTTTGCCATTGGAAACAGGAACAAACGTGGTCGGTCATATGGACAGTCGCGTGAAGATGGTTATCCTGAACCTCGTACCTCCCATACCCGATTTCTCTTACCCTCCATGTCGACGCGTGACGCGCCCTGAAGAGAACTATCTCCTCCGTCGCTGGTGTGAGTCTACTTTGCAACTCAGCTTCTTTTCGGCGTCGAAGTTGGTACCACTCTTGTTGAAAGCTCCGAAAGTAGTCCATAAGATTAACAATCGGACATCTACGCGAAAAACGGGAGAGTGCATTCACCGACTCTGCACTATTGGAGGTCAGAATGTCATACCGTTGTGCAGGAAAATGGGCCGTAGACCACCTCTCCGGTCCAACATCGTCCATGACTTTGGCTGCTTTGTGTGCACTAACTCGTAGAAGATTCATGTACCGGTCAAACTCCCGATCCGTATATGCTCTGCATGCCGCCCAGTAGACATCCTTGTAGCTGGTAATACGTTTGTCCTTGGTTTTGGCGTTCATCTCCAAATGTCGACCACAATAGGCGTGAGGGGCGTTTGGGTACATGGCAGAGATTGCGGCGCTTATGGAAGGAGCCCTGTCGGACATAAACACCAACCCTTGCGGGTCTCCGATAGCTTGTCTCAACATGGACAGAAACCAAGTCCACTCATCCCCGGTTTTGGACTTGCCTACTCCGAAAGCTACTGGAACGATGGAGTTATCCTCGTCCATGGCAACCGCCAGGAACATCATACCCAAGTAAGGGCCCTTTAAATGGGCAGCGTCTATTACCAGGACACGACGCAGATTTGCCAGAAATGTGCGGATCTGCAAAAACGTAGGTGGTTTACCTTTGTAAATGTTATAGTTTATAATGTGTAAACATATGACGTGTTAGAATACGTACCGCGGGTCCAAGGGCCACGAAGCACATCTCAAACCGTCCATGTGAATCGGTCCTTAGCTGGGTGACAGTACCTGGATTCTGCAGCTGCAAATTATATAAACATGCTGGGAGTCGTTCATACGACTCCTCGAACGTGCCTCTCACCAATAGCAGTGCCCTGCATCGCGCACGCCAAGCTTGGTGGTAACTGTTGGTCCCGAAGGCCTATACAAGTTTGTAGAAGGGGGGGGGGGGGGGGTTGAATACAAACACACAGATTTTACTTTTCTAAATTGTTTATTGATAAATCATTAACAATTTACAGCTTGTTGCGGAGACAAGATTAAGGATAAACCTAAATCTAAACAAGTTGGAACACTAAGGTTTCTTGCACTAAGAAAGATAAGGAAATTACTAATAATAACCTATCTTGAGATAAGAGATATGAACTTGTCCAGAGTTAGCAAGTTACTTCAAAATGAAGTGAGTTCATCTCTTTATATACTGCATGCATTTAATGCAAGTCAGTATATACTTTACACGTGTCATCAGCTGGTTGGTTGCATGTCATTGACCTTTGTTGACAACCTTAGTAGCCGTATGGATGAATAGTGTAGTATCAGAGTGGTTGTACGATTTCAGATATTCGGAGGTTCTTTTCTGACATTTCGTACGGAGGCGTGCAAGGGTGGTTAAGACAAAAGTACTTTGTACGGAGGACTTCATGATCAGCTTTCGTTGATTCAGCGATTATCATTTACTATTCAGCTGATGATAAAGTTCAGCGATAGCTGAAGTCTTGTACTTGATACTTCACGTTGAGTTGGACAAATCTGAGTCTTCGCTGATCCGCATCAGTTCATTAGGAGACTTGTCGCTGGTTCTTGAGCTTGATCTTCGACTTCAGCGTAGAACCTTTGTTGACGTGAAACTTGTCTTCAGGGATCATAAGTAAACAACTAACTTATCAGCGATCATCATAATGACTGAACAGACTCAGAGCATTTATGGTGAACAGTTTCGCTGAATGTTTAACTTAAAGAGCGAGAGTTCCTATCAGCGGTACTGGAAGATCTTAGTACTTATCAGCGATAGTGAAACTCTGATACATATTGTTTACTTACAATTTTCACTAAGTATATAAGAGAGGGTCATTATTAAATCACTGAGGGTTTGGATCAACAATCTCCCCCTATTTGATTATGACATAGCAACAAAGAAAATTGCTATTTAATGAAAACATAAGGATAAAAAGAACTCATAAAATATTTGTCCCTTTTACTGTTTTCTGGGATCTTTTCAGTACTGATGGAGTAAAGTACGTTCGCTGAAATCTTTCTTTAAAACTTTGAATCAGGTTACAATGAAGAACATAAAGATTACAAGTACAAGCGAAATAATTTACAAGTACAGAAGGATAACTGATACAATAGAGAAAAAGGAGATTATATCAGTTTTCAAAAGGTTCTTCCTTAATGAGAAGTTCATCAAGGGTCGTCTTTTCAGTGGGGATCATCCAGTCAGGAACCGTTACGCCTCGTTTTCTTTTGTTCAGCGCTTCTTTAAAGATCAAGGGTTTTAGGTGTCGTGCCTGAATGTCTTTTCTGAAGTCACACCAGTAGATGAGATCTCTGAGCTGTTCGATTGGAGTGATTGGAAGCTCAGCGATCCGTTGAAAACATTTACGTCCGTCGTAGTCGAGAAAGAATATTCCATAAGGATTACTGATGACTTTACCAGGGACGAAAAGTTCACATGGTGGCAAAGAAATGTCAAAGGCAGATAGATCAGGGTCAGGACCAAGCACTTCAGCGCGAGAGAAACCAATTCCAGTTTCATTTCGTATGACAGGACCTGAGTTTGAATCTTGACGTTTCTTCTTTGGAGAGCCCCTTTTTCTTTTCAGCTTTAGATCAGGAAGAGGAGGGATGTCCACACAAGAAGATATCAAATCGATCTGTCTGTTTATCAGCTTTTCGAAATGATCCTTGTACTTAGATTGTGACGATTGGATAGCTAACCTCATCTCCAGCCATTCAGATAGACCATACCTTTTTACAGTGTCAGCGCGAAAGGTTTCAGTTTGGCCATCTTCTCTGAAAAGTTTGATGTCAACAATAGGTACTCCGATAGATGTTCTTCCAGAGATGAATACCTTGTTGATCTTCGCTGGACGATATCTGAAGTGGATTTTCTCTTTACACCAGATCAGGGTGGTCTGAGAAACTTCAGTTTTCTTTTCCACGATCTTCTGGGCTTCTTCCCAAAGCTTTCGTTGGATTTGAATAGGAACACGTTTCAGCTTGGGGTCTTTGACAGATTCTTGAGTAAGCTTGATGGCGTATTCTCTGTCTTTCTCTTCAGCTTCCTTTCTTTCAGCGATGAGGCGTTCAGCTCTGAGGTGTTCCTTGTATTCAGCTTTTGAAATTCTGAACTTAGGAGGAACTGAAGGCAGTTGATCACGCCTTAGAATGATTCGCTGATCCTCGAATCGCTTTATTATTTCTTCTCTTTTCTTCTGTTCTTCTTCTCTTAACTTTTGAGGAGCCAAGGAAGGTCTGTTTCTGTGTGAGAGAGTTTGTTCTTCAGGTTCATCAGTCTCAAAGATCAAATCCAAGACTGGGATTATTTCTTCAGCGGCAGCTGGAATTATTGGTGAAGTCGCAGTTGTGGAGCCTTCAGCGATATCCTCAAACAGGGGAGAGGACTAGCTGAAACACAGCGATCTTACAAGTAAGAACTTGGGTAGAAACAGATAGAGAGAATTGGTTTAAGTGTATAGGCTTGGGTAGAGGAACTGATAGTGTATGATAGAGGAGGGATGGAGTAAGAGATGATTAGTGTACCTGACAAACCGGATTTTCAAGCAAGATCGTCATATTGTCATCTTCAGCGACGCCTTTGCCTTTGCCTCTCTCAGCGCCAGAGGCTGAGGGCTTTGTCTTTGTCTTCTCCCCTGAAGGTTCTTTTATCAAGATTCCCTTAAGAGCTTTGATCCTTGGGGCAGGTTTGACGATAAAGAAATCATCGCCATCTTCGTCATCATCATCATCATTCTTTGGAGAAGAAGATGGTTCATCATCAGGGATGTCGATGGCTTCATCATCTTCTGCTTCGGATTCTTCAGCGTCTTCTTCGAGTTGCTCCCCCTCAGATACAGAGGCGAGCTTCTCGGTTCCCTCAGGGTTTTCATCTCCCTGAGGTTTTTCAGCGATCAGATCTTCATTCCTCTCTCCCCTGATAGATTCATCATGGGAAAGGTCTTCAGCGCTCTTGTTCAGATCTTCAGCGCTTTTGTTTAGATCTTCAGCGCTCTTTTCACCGGAATGTTCAGCGCTCTTCTCCCCCTCTTTCTCATGATGACTGGGGGAGGAATGGGTAGACTCAGCGTTGGTGTTATCTCTGTCTTCTGGGCCAGAGATTTTCACACAACCTTCAAGCTTTGCTATTCTGTCTTCTAGGCCAGAAATAGCAGGCATGATTTTCTTCAGCTCTGTGCGATCCGCCGCTGTGAAAGATTCCAAAATAGGGGCAGGAGCAGGAGCTGGAGTTCTTGCCTTGTTGAGCAGCTCTTCAATCATTGTTTTCATCGAACCAACGTCGGTCTTTACAGAGCCTAAGTCAGTTGTCAAAGTTTGAACATTTGTCTTCACAGCAGACATATCACCTTCTAGTGCTCCAACCGATGTCTTCAGCGTTGTTACTTCGCCGGACATGGAGGAAACTGATTGTTTGAGTGAGGTGTAGTCTGTGTAGATGTCAGCGAGCACTTTGGCGAAATCGCTGAGAGTCTTATCAACAATCTTGGTGTCGTCTGTGGAAGCTTTCTTTTCTACCACCGTTGTCAGCTTTGTCAAATTCTCTCCAGCGTTTGTTACAGCTGTAGAGTTGTTGGAGAGTGTGGTGGTGAGATCTGTCAGCTTAATTTCCACGGACTTCAGAGAGTCGTTGATGTCTCCCAAATTAGGACCTGTAACACATAAGTACTTGTGAACAAAGGAAAGCTCAGAAGCTTCAGGTTTAGTTACAGTGTATATGGGTTGATTTGTACCTGTAGGAGGATTGACGAAATCGTCAAAGTTGCGGACTCCTGAATAATGTTCCATATCTTCCTCAAAAGTTCGGTGAGGAATGGTGATCTCTGCAGGTCCTGTCTTCATCATTCTTTGAGAAGCGTCAGCGGTGGCTTCTGGAATGATGGCATCTCCAGTGTTAGCTGGAGGTGTGTCCAAAGAAGTGGAGGGAGGAGCGAAGGATAAGATTGGGATTCGGGTACTGAGTTCAGCGTTGGAATCGCTGACAATCACTTCATCAGTCTTTTGAGAGACTGAGGGAGGTTGGGTAGTTTCCAAGTTTCTAACCTCAGCGTTTGGAGACGCTGAAGTCGGGATTGAAGGGATGGCTTGAATGGGTGTGGCAGAGCGTACCACGGAACTTTCCTTCAGCTCTTCAGAATGAGCTGAGGAGTATTCAGCATGGGATTTTAATGGGGTTGCTCCTTGGTTTTCTTGATCCTTTTGGAATCAAGTTGGGTGTGAGAGGGTTTCCTTTTCTTAGAAAGAGAGGATTTTGTGGCCAGGGTGTCAGCGATGGGTATTGTCGCTGAAGGAGCCACAGAAAGCGGAGAATTTAGAAGAGTGATAAGAGTAGAGAGACGTACCTCATTGGCGACAGGTTTGAAATCGAGCACCTTAGGGCCAACCTGAGAAAGTTTCAGGTCACCCTCTTCAGGATAGCTGTCCTTCAGGCCATATTGGAAGATGGCGCTGATGAATCTTGGGTAAGGAACCCATGCTGGTCGGTCAGCGGCAGAATCCACGCGTTGTACTAGGTCATCATATATAATAGAGGCCCAGTCAATGTTTAGACCTTTCAGCAGTGCGTATCCCATAGCTTGCGTAGGTTGTGCGGCTTGATCAGAAGAGCCGGACTTCGCTGTCATGCAGCTGATCAGGTGAGCGAAGATGAAATTCATCTCGTTGGGCATTTTGGACTTCTTTATCAGCGTCAGCTTCTTCTCGGGCTTCTTGTCCCTTCCAATGTCCCAGATGTAACCCATTGTGTCGAGAAAAGCAATGATGGCATCTTTGTCAGCTTGCTTCTTATGGTCAGGGAATGGAACGAAGGGTTTTTCTTTGGTGGCATTGGGAAAGTTCAGGGCTTTTCGTATGATAGCGGGGGTTATCTTAATTGTACCATACTCAGTATCGCTGAGTATGCAATCGATGGTTTTGGATGCATCTTTGGCGGAGGGTAGCTGAGTGTGTCTGGCAGAGTACCAGAACTGGGATAGTAGTAGCTGACTTGCGGGAGGAGTGATGGTCAGGGCTGTTGAAATGCAGCAGTTTTTCAGGAAATTCACAGCATCATCCAGATGTGTGACTTGCTTTCGAGGAGGAAACTCGAGAAGTGCAGAGAGGTTGTTGACCTTAGTCCAATCTAGTTGATCCAGCTTGAACTTAACCTGAGGGGCTTTGATGATGTCCACTTCCTCAGAGTCAGCGGAGATGGACTCAGCGGTGACATTGATCTTTGAAGATGCCATTTCTTTGTATTATCATTTCAACCAAAGATGTTAACAAATAAGAATTGTCTTAGTATGGAAAGAATTTCCATTAAGATTGTTCGAATTTTGTCCATTTCATTCAGACATAAGTGTCTTAATGAAGATTAGGGTTTTTCATGATTTTGAAACGAAATGTAAAACCCATAAATTCTTGTATTCTAGTTTCAAAAGAAAAACTGGATACGAATGAAGAACAAGTTTAAGATTTAGATTTAAAACTTGAAGAACAACCATGAAATGGTTGTGTTCATAAAACCATGAAAGAAATGATTTTATTTTACAAAGTTCTTTTGTTTGATCTTGTTAAAACAAAGAGAAGATCAGAAACAAGTTATCTGCATTTGAAAAATAAGAACATATTAACCTTGAAGTTTTGATGAAGAAGATGATGAACAGTTCTTGAAGTTTTTGAGAGCACAAATGCAGCAGTTTTTCTTTCTTGCGGAGGAAGATTGTTCGAGTAAAAGACAAATATAAACCAAGAGTTGTTTATATAGGGAGTTTTAGAGAGAGAAAACCTTGAGCGGGAAAAGGTTTTCATCATGACACGGACACGTGTTTGCATTTGATTGGAAGTTTGAACGAAACGTGCAAACGTGTGTCAGAAAGAAATCGTGCCTAGTGTTATCCGTTGCAATGACGTCACAACTGTCCTTTCACATTCTTTTAGGATGTCTCTGAGGTTTTAAAAGCTCAGGGACTCTTTTGAAAAACATGAAGCACTGAATAGAAAATATCAGTGAAGGTTTAAAGAACTTTCAAAATATCGCTGTTAAGGAAGAGATATTCAGCGATGCAATTTATTTTGAAATCTTGCATTTTCATGCGTTTGTCAGAGAGAGAAAACATACTTGGATATCAGTTTTACCAAGTTTATTCAGAGAGAAGATGATGAAATGGATTATATAAGTTGATTTTATCCCGAAGGCTATACAAGATTGTATAAATGTATCGCTGATTAAATGTGAACCGCTGAAGATTTTACCCTTCAAGGTTCAGCATTCCAAGCTCGCTGATGAGAAAGTTGAATCTTGTCTCATCAAGAGGTTTGGTAAACAAATCAGCTAACTGATAATCAGTTGGGATAAAATGAAGTTCTATATCACCATTCATCACATGATCTCTGATAAAATGATATCTGATTTCTATGTGTTTTGTCTTTGAGTGTAGCACTGGATTGTTTGCTATAGCGATGTCGCACTTGTGCTGAGGAGTATCCAAGAAAGATTCCATCATCAGCCTTAGGATCAAACTTTCCAAGGGCATCTCTGTTGTTCAGTATGAAACACTGACATCCAAAGATGTGAAGAAAGCTGATTGAAGGCTTTCTCCCATGAAAGAGTTCATAGGCTGTCTTTTTGAATCTTTTAACTATCAGCGACCTGTTTTGCGTAAAACAAGCAGTGTTGACAGCTTCTGCCCAAAACTGAGTAGGCAGGTGAGAATCGCTGAGCATTGAACGTGCAGCTTCAATAATTGTTCTATTTCTTCTTTCAGCGACTCCATTTTGTTGCGGTGTTCTCACTGACGAAAAGTTGTGAGAGATACCCTTACTCTCAAGGAAGGAATCAAGAGAACTGTTTTTGAATTCAGTTCCATGATCACTCCTTATTGAGCGAACAGTCATATTGTTCAGAGTTTCCATCTTCCGAACAAAGGTGATGAGTTCTTCAGGGGTGTCACTCTTAGAACGGAGAAACATTACCCATGTGTAACGAGAGAATTCATCAACTATGACCAGCGTATATTTCTTTCCAGCGATGGATTGTTTGTTAACGGGGCCAAACAAATCCATATGGAGTAGTTGTAGAGGAGATGACACTGAGGAGACTTGCTTTGACTTGAAGCTTGCCTTGGTCTGCTTCCCTTTTTCACACGCTGAACATAAAGACTCTTTGGCGTATGAATGCTGAGGTAGACCAGTGACTAACTCTTTGGAGGAAAGAGTATTCAGTGTCTTGAAATTTAGATGTGAGAGCCTCTTGTGCCATAGCCAGTTGACATCAGAAGATGCCTTTGAGAAGAAACAGGAGTTCTCAGTGGTTGTTGAGTCCATGTTTATTACATAAACATTTTCCAAACGATAACCGCTGAGAGCTATCTTCTCCTTTTTGTCAGAGACAAAGCAGGATTCCTTAGTGAAAATCACTTTGTTATCCATGTCGCAAAGCTGACTGATGCTCAGAAGATTATGCTTCAGCCCTTCAACATATGCGACTCTTCTGAAGGAGGTTGTACCATTTGAAAGTACACCATACCCTCGGGTGTGTCCTTTTCCATTTCCACCGAAAGTCACAGAGGGACCCTTCTCTTCCTTGTATTCAGCGAGCAGGCTTTTCTTACCAGTCATGTGTCTAGAGCATCCGCTATCAAGATACCAGATACCCTTCTTAACCTGCAATACAAAGGAAGATTAGTTTTTCTTAGGTACCCACTTAACCATGTATACACGTTTGTCAGTGGAAGTAGTTGGAATGGAAGGTTCAGCGGTCTTCGCAGCATTTGAAGATTCAGCTTTGTCTTTCTTCACTTTGGTTAATTTCTTAACCTCAGTGGTAGGAGTCACCTTGACCTGATTTGCACCAGGGTTGGTCTTCTTTGCCTTGGGGGCAATCTTCACCTTAGCTATCTTTTCAGCTTTGGTGGCTGTGGGGCACTTACTAGCAATATGATCGGTAAGTCCACAGTGATAACATTTCTTATAACTAAAAGTAGTTCTAGGACCACTTGTATGCTGAGCTTTTAATTTTGAATTAGAAGTGCCAGCACCAAGTAAACTATTGGCTTTAGAAATGGGACGAACATTCAGTTCTTCAGATTTCTTACCAAGGACATCCACTCTGAGTCTAGGAGTAGATCGCTGAATAGATCCAGAGATCAGCTTTCTAGATCCAGAGGGGTTGGTCACTGAGGCTTTAGAAGCATTCAGCTTTGGTACTAAGGTACCCTTCTAAGGATTTTGATAAATAACAATTCCTTTACCTTTGTCTTTGGAGACAGAGGTAGGTTTTGAATAAATCATTTTCTCCTTACCTTTTGAGGAGGTAGGAGTTTCCTCAGGGATTGGTGTAATGGACGAGGAGCACTGAGATGATGAAGTGTCAGCGACTGAGGATACGAACGTTCCAAATTTAAGCATTGAACGTTCAGTGGTTGGTTTTGGAGTATCATATTTATAACCCAGACCACGTTTATCACTCAGAGGAATCTGAGCCTTAATTATCTCAGTGATCTTTGTTGAAGAATTACACCATCCTTCAACAGTAGCTTGTTCAGCTTTTAATGCAGCGATAGCTTCTGCTCGTTCGATTTTGACTAGCTGATTTAAATAGACTTGATCTTTAAAATCATCTTCAATTTTAGAAAGCTTTTCTATTTAAAGGTGGCAGTTTTTAAGCTTTTCAGCGAGATCAAGATTTTGGTTTTCAACCACAGTTTTGCCGTTCATGGCTTCGTATAAACTTCTAGTCAAGAGATCGATCTTACGGAGACTATCAGCTTCATCAATATTTGCAATATTGGTAAAGAAAGAAGGTGATACCTGAATGGTAGATGTTGAAGTGGAGGGAATGTCTGAACTTTCTTCCTCTTCTTCAATCTTAGCCATGAGACATTGATTTGCTTCATCATCTTCAGAACTAGATGATGATGTTTCTTCATCAGAAGCAGCCCAATCATAGTCAGCCATCAGGTCTTTTCCTTTCTTCTTAAAGTTTTTCAGCTTTGCATACTTCTCCTTCAGCTTTGAGTATTTGTCATCTTTATTCCTTGGAACAAAGGATTTCTTTGTAAAAGCTGAAGGTCTCATGATTTTCTTTGACCTGCACTCATTAGAGAAATGACCTGTCTTTTCGCAGTTGAAACAAGTAGCAGTAGCCTTATCAACAAAAGCTGATGTTTTAGGCTTGTCAGCTATGGAAAGAGTTTTGTTCTTTCTAAACATTTTCTTCTTGGCGAATCTCCTGAACTTTTTAGTTAGGAGAGCCAAGGATTCACCATCATCTGAAAAATCAGAATCTGATGACCTTTCAGAGTTACTCTCTAACTCAGTGATAGTGACCGAAGGTCGCTAAGTAGAAGGTTCCTCTGAGATTAAAGCAACAGGGGTGCTTTTGGAATCTTTTACAAGATTCTTCTTAAGATGGCTAGATTGCTCATGATTCAGCAATGTGCCATATAAGGTTGCAAGGGTCATTGATCTTAGATCCTTTGACAGCTTGAGACACATGGAATAATTGTCCCAGCTTTCAGGTAAACATTCTAGAAACTTTGTCAGCACTTCAAAGTTAGAATATTCCTTACCAACAGTTTTCAGATCTATAATTAAACAATTAAAACGTTGGTGAACTTCAGAGAGAGTTTCATTCTTACCAGAAATGAAGCTTTCGTATTGTCTTACCAGGTTGATCTTTCTTGAGTCCTGGACTTCAGACGTTCCTTCATACTGAACACATATTGTGTCCCACATGGCTTTTGATGACTTCAGGTTCATGACGGAATGGTAGACTTCGTCAGGAAGGGCCATGGATAGTATGGATCTGGCTTTTGTATCTATAGCCACTTTCTTCTTATCTTCATCGGTCCACTGATGGATTTCTTTAGGAATCAGCCTTTCTGGAATAGCAGGTCTATTTGCAGTGGCTGGAACTAAAGGATCAATTGTTACAGGGATGTGTGGGCCGTTCTCTAGATAGTAAGGTATAGTAGGGTCTACACCTTCTAAGAAGAGTGTCATCCTATTTTTTCCACAAGTTGAAGTTGTCTCTGGAAAATCTAGGGGGTTTTGCAAGAGAACCATTGTCTATATAATGTGTGTTTGTGTTGGCCATTTTCAGATAATAGCAAGGAAGAGAAATATCTTAGATTAGATCTTGTTTATGAGATTAAACAAATCCGCTCTGATACCACTTGTTGGTCCCGAAGGCCTATACAAGTTTGTAGAAGGGGGGGGGGGGGGTTGAATACAAACACACAGATTTTACTTTTCTAAATTGTTTATTGATAAATCATTAACAATTTACAGCTTGTTGTAGAGACAAGATTAAGGATAAACCTAAATCTAAACAAGTTGGAACACTAAGGTTTCTTGCACTAAGAAAGATAAGGAAATTACTAATAATAACCTATCTTGAGATAAGAGATATGAACTTGTCCAGAGTTAGCAAGTTACTTCAAAATGAAGTGAGTTCATCTCTTTATATACTGCATGCATTTAATGCAAGTCAGTATATACTTTACACGTGTCATCAGCTGGTTGGTTGCATGTCATTGACCTTTGTTGACAACCTTAGTAGCCGTATGGATGAATAGTGTAGTATCAGAGTGGTTGTACGATTTCAGATATTCGGAGGTTCTTTTCTGACATTTCGTACGGAGGCGTGCAAGGGTGGTTAAGACAAAAGTACTTTGTACGGAGGACTTCATGATCAGCTTTCGTTGATTCAGCGATTATCATTTACTATTCAGCAGATGATAAAGTTCAGCGATAGCTGAAGTCTTGTACTTGATACTTCACGTTGAGTTGGACAAATCTGAGTCTTCGCTGATCCGCATCAGTTCATTAGGAGACTTGTCGCTGGTTCTTGAGCTTGATCTTCGACTTCAGCGTAGAACCTTTGTTGACGTGAAACTTGTCTTCAGGGATCATAAGTAAACAACTAACTTATCAGCGATCATCATAATGACTGAACAGACTCAGAGCATATATGGTGAACAGTTTCGCTGAATGTTTAACTTAAAGAGCGAGAGTTCCTATCAGCGGTACTGGAAGATCTTAGTACTTATCAGCGATAGTGAAACTCTGATACATATTGTTTACTTACAATTTTCACTAAGTATATAAGAGAGGGTCATTATTAAATCACTGAGGGTTTGGATCAACAATCTCCCCCTATTTGATTATGACATAGCAACAAAGAAAATTGCTATTTAATGAAAACATAAGGATAAAAAGAACTCATAAAATATTTGTCCCTTTTACTGTTTTCTGGGATCTTTTCAGTACTGATGGAGTAAAGTACGTTCGCTGAAATCTTTCTTTAAAACTTTGAATCAGGTTACAATGAAGAACAGAAAGATTACAAGTACAAGCGAAATAATTTACAAGTACAGAAGGATAACTGATACAATAGAGAAAAAGGAGATTATATCAGTTTTCAAAAGGTTCTTCCTTAATGAGAAGTTCATCAAGGGTCGTCTTTTCAGTGGGGATCATCCAGTCAGGAACCGTTACGCCTCGTTTTCTTTTGTTCAGCGCTTCTTTAAAGATCAAGGGTTTTAGGTGTCGTGCCTGAATGTCTTTTCTGAAGTCACACCAGTAGATGAGATCTCTGAGTTGTTCGATTGGAGTGATTGGAAGCTCAGCGATCCATTGAAAACATTTACGTCCATTTGGAGGTCTTCGTCTTCAGCGTCGTCATCACCTTCGTCGTCACCGTCGTCAACACCTTCGTCGCACACCGATGAATCGGCATACACAAAAAGTAATGGCGGTCTTTCTGATTCGGCTGCAAAGTGCAGAAAACCAGAGATATCCCCATCGTTGGATAACTCCACAATTTCTGGTCGTAAAACCTTGCTAAAAAGGTTAAAAAATATAATAATGCCATCAAAATCGGTGTTTGATGAACACTCGGCTCATAGAACCACTCGTGGACGTCCTTCTCAAAAGAATCAAGCTCTAAAGAAAAAGATTCCTGAAGACCCTCGTAGACACAGTTGTTCTAACGCGCCAACATTTATCAACTCTGAAGGTTTTGCTCATCAAGAATCAGTGAGGCATAGCTCCTACTTCCCACGACAACCCACCCCACCAAATCCATATCTTGATCAAATCCCGAGTTTATTTCATCCATACATCACACAAATACAAGATGTATTGGGAGATGGAAATTGTGGATTTCGAGCCATATCTACTTGTCTGGGTGGTCATGAAGACGAATGAGACAATATCCGCAGAGAGTTAATTGTTGAACTAACTGAGTATCAACAGTATTACTCTTATATGATCGGCAACGACGAGTGTAAAAGAATTTACGAAACGTTGATTTTTTTTCAGAAGGGCGTCTTTGCACCACCTATGCATTGGATCGGTATGCCTGGAATGGAAATTCTAGCTGCTTCAAGGTTCAATGTCATACTACATGTTCTCAATATGGCAGGTAGTGTGACATACTTACCATTCAGGACACAACCGCCGCCATCATCCCAACACGTGTCAATTGCAATAGTGCATGTTAATGGTAATCATTACATAAAAGTGGTATTAAACGGAGAATATCCAATGCCCACACTCACACACCATTGGACACATTATCGACTTCAAGATGCAAGTACATGGATTGTTCCATACAAACGTAGATTAGATTTGTATGAAGAATGCATAGAGCGTACTTGTACTCGTGAGTATATTGATTTAAATGAATAATCAGAGTAGGAATTTGTTGGAATAAAAAGTATTTTTTAACGTATTTTAGTTAATATTGGGTTCATTTCGAAATAATATAATTAAATCAAAAAATAAGAAGGTATCAACGAATAATAATATAATTAAATTAAAAACTAAGAAGATATCGACGAATAATAATATAATTAAATCAAAAAATAACGTAAACGTATAAAATATAATAATATAATTAAATCAAAAAATATTCAATATTGGGCTCATTTCAAAGGTATCGACGAGACGATTATAATGACGTACCTTGTTAAAATTTAGAAGTATTTTTTTAACATAATTTAGTTAATACACGATTATATGTATTAATATAATGAAAATGAAAAATGAAAAATATAAAACTAAAAAGTTTAAAGTAAATTAATCAAATAAGTTCAAAGTGTAAAATGTAATTTTAAAATTAAAAATTGAGTGTGTGAGGGGAGGGGTTGTACAAATCTGCATGGGTATACTTAAAATAACCCTTTTTAAATAGAAAAGTGAGTTATTATACAGGTGTGATTCAGTCATAATCAAAGTAGGTCACGTGTGGTACTAGTTAAACGATGGGAGATCAACTCAAATAGCTAAGTCAAAATTCAAAATTAGTCACCTAGTCAATTTTTTGGGTTTTGCACAAATAGTCAATGAGTCCGTAATTCGCACTCCGCATCCGAAATTGAGGACATGCTTAAAAAGTACGAATCTAACAATTTTTTCTTTAAAAAGAATTTGTATATTGCTGACCTGGGTCAAAAAAAAAATAAGAAAAAATCGAACTGATTAGAGTTGTTGGGGCACATGTCCTAGAGTGCAGATTGCGGATACGAATTCATTGATATATGTTCAAAACCCAAAAAAAATGGTTAAAAGACCAACTTTGCAATTTTTCCAGCTATTTGAGCCATTTTCTCTTAGACCATTTCCAATGATGTCACTAAATCTTACACTAAACACTAAATTTGGTGTAAATGATATTATTCACATTTTCAATGGGGTCTCTATTTTTCACACTAAATTTGAAACGACTATCGAAATAAGTCGGGTAGTGCCCGCGATGGACTTGCCTTTCCGGCTAAGTACTTGACTTCAAAGACAGCTAGCTAGTTTCATTCAATAAAGAGGATTTGTACCAAAAGAACATGCTTTCTACCCCTTCTAGCGAGTTATTAGCATCTGGGAGTTCTAGCGACTGACTTGCCCACATCTCTTGCCTTAAAGGTTTCACTGCTCTAACTAGGGTATCCCGCAGAAAGAAGTCAACTAGAAGGCAAAAGGCGGACAGAATTACCAGATGCTTGGGAAAGGATTGTAGTAAAGCCATTACTGTGGAGAATGAAGTCGGGAACGGCAGAATTTGGCTGATCTGGAATATAACTATGACATTAACGAGATAGAGAGATCTGATCAGGCTATCTCTTGTAACAGGCTTTCCCTCTGTAGAAGACTTCTTCCGAATGGCATAATTGGGGGATTGAACTCTTTGCTGCTATAGAAAGCGCAACTAGATCCAAACTGGTACCTTGGATATAGACTGCTTTGAAGCTAGGATAGCCTCCCCTCCATCGTCTAAGGATCCGCCTTGTCCACCTCTTAAAGGCCGACTAGGGCAGAATTTGGAATGAGGTGGCAAGCAAAGGATATCATGTGTAGGGGTGAAATCCGTAAATATACGAAGGAACGCCAAAAGCGAAGGCAGCTCTCTGTAATGAATAGTATTACATTATATTTGGTGTAACACTATTCATTTACACTACTTTTCACATCACTTATAAAAAATATTGCTACCCATTAAAGAAAATTTATTATTAACACTAAAATTAACACTATTTTTTGCACTATTTTTAAAATTTTGTATAAAATATAGTGCGACCGATTAGAGATACCCTTAACCGAATGGTAAAAGAGTTAAAAACATCATTTGCCACTTTACACGCTTTTCAGTTTTCACCGACAAATTACTTTTAAATCAGTTAAAAACATCACCCATTTTCTTAATTACCTTTTTTCTCACTCATCAACAATTCAACCACCCCTAGACCTATTTTGAAATAATGATTTACAATATATATATATATATATATATATATATATGTGTGTGTGTGTTTATATACCCTAAAAATACATAGTAAAAACCAATAATTGAATTTATAGTTAAATTATCTAACCTGACCGTTTAATTATGCAGAAGAAGAAAAGAAGGAATTTAATTAAAATACCTAAATTTTGACTTTGACTTACCAACATACTTATTTCTCTCCTGAATTTGCCAAAATACCCAATTTTTTCCGCGATTAGGATCCGCGATCGCGGAAAGAAACCATTTTTGAAAATATTTATCCCGCAATCGCGGGGAGTGTCCCGCGACACACCCAATTCATTCATTTTGGTGACTTTTTCAATTGCAATTTACACTTTCACCCCCTATACTTATTTACTTACTTTACTTTATATCTTTTACTTTCATAATTTTAATTTTACATTTAACACATATAATCGTTTATTAACTAAAATACGTTAAAAAATACGTTTTAATTTTAACAAGTTTACACCATTATAATCGTCTCTTCGATACGTTCGAAATGAACTCAATATTGAATTTTTTTGATTTATATATTTTAATATATATCATATACACTACATAAAAAATATTTTTTATATTTAAAATTCATTTTTAACGTATTTTCAATTTTGTTTTACACTACTATCGTATTAACATAATAATCATATATTAACTAATTCATTAAATCGTTTTAAATTATTATTATTTGTATGTGTTTATAGATATCGTGAATGGCAATAGGACAAGGTTTCACGAGAAGAATATGAAATGGGGTTTTGACAAGTTGGTATCACTGGACTCATTTAAGAATTGTGAAAATGGGTATTTGGCGAATGGTGATTCATGTGTGTTTGGAGCTGAAGTATTTGCAGTTACAGAGTATGCACACAAGGATCGATGTCTGTCCATCACAAAGCCTACATCAATTTTTAATACTTAAACTTGGACCATCGATAATAAAATAAATAAAACGTATTTTAACTATAAGAGTACCATAAATTAAATAATTAACTATAAGAAAATGAATTTAAATATAAAAAATATTTTTATGTAGTGTATATGATATATATTAAAATATATAAAATCAAAAAAATTCAATATTAGGCTTATTTCGAACGTATCGAAAATACGATTATAATGATGTAACTTGTTAAAATTAAAACGTATTTTTTAACGTATTTTAGTTAATAAACGATTATATGTGTTAAATGTAAAATTAAAATTATGAAAGTAAAGGTATAAAGTAAAGTAAGTAAATAAGTATAAGGGTTGAAAGTGTAAATTTCAAATCAAAATCACAACTTTGTGTGTGTAGCGGGACTATTTGCGAGATATAGGATATTTAAACTTTCAACACTTATTCTTATTTACTTACTTTTACTTTATAACTTTTACTTTCATAATTTTAATTTTACATTTAACACATATAATCGTTTATTAACTAAAATACGTTAAAAAAATACGTTTTAATTTTAACAAGTTACACCATTATAATCGTCTCTTCGATACGGTCGAAATGAGCCCAATATTGAATTTTTTTGATTTATATATTTTAATATATATCATATACACTACATAAAAAATACTTTTTATATTTAAAATTCATTTTTTAAAAGTATTTTCAATTTTGTTTTACACTCCTATCGCATTAACATAATAATCATATATTAACCAATTCATTAAATCATTTTAAATTATTATTATTTGTATGTGTTTATAGATATCGTGAATGACAATAGGACAAGGTTTCACGAGAAGAATATGAAATGGGGTTTTGACAAGTTGGTATCACTGGACTCATTTAAGAATTGTGAAAATGGGTATTTGACGAATGATGATTCATGTGTGTTTGGAGCTGAAATATTTGCAGTTACAGAGTATGCACAAAAGAATCGATGTCTGTCTATCACAAAGTCTCCACCAATTTTTAATACTTACATTTGGACAATCGATAATAAAATAAATAAAACGTATTTTAACTATAACAGTACCATAAATTAAATAATTAACTATAATAATATGAATTTTTAATATAAAAAATATTTTTTATGTAGTGTATATGATATATATTAAAATATATAAATCAAAAAAATTCAATATTGGGCTCATTTCGAACGTATCGAAGAGACGATTATAATGGTGTAACTTGTTAAAATTAAAACGTATTTTAGTTAATAAACGATTATATGTGTTAAATGCAAAATTAAAATTATGAAAATAAAAGGCATAAAGTAAAGTAAATAAATAAGTATTGGGGGGTGAAAGTGTAAATTGCAATTGAAAAAGTCATCAAAATGAATGAATTGGGTGTGTCGCGAGACACTCCCTCGCGATCGCGGGATAAATATTTTCAAAAATGGTCCCTTTCCGCAATCGCGGAAAAAATGGATATTTTGGCAAATTTAAGAGAGAAATGGGTATTTTGGTAAGTCAAAGTCAAACTTTGGGTATTTTAATTAAATTCCCAAGAAAAAAACAGGAAATTAATTTAAATTAAACTAATAATATATATTTTATGATTTAATAAAACAATACAAGTAGTGGATAGGAATGGCAACGGGCCGGTTTCGAGACGGTTTTTAAGGTCACCGTCCCCGAAATCGATAAGCATCCTCGTAACCGTACCGATCCCCGCCGGGATCTTATCGGGGATCCCCATCGGGTCCCCGCGGTTTCCCCGATACCGTTGGGGAACCCATTTAAAAAAAATGCACAGTTACCCATTGGTTTTCTCCGAATCCGACCTGAATTCGAACCAAAAAAAAAAAAACACATGTTTCTCAAACATTAAAAAAATACAATTTTCTTTCTAAATAGTTGCTATCCCTCTCCCAAGAACTGAAACCCGATCATCATCTTTCTTTGTAGATTTTGTTTTCTTTTTCTTCTTTCAAACGAGAGGCATCTTTCCTCTCTATTTGATTTCCTTTGTCAGCACAGATTTTCCCAAATATCCAATATGATTTGAATTAGGCTTGAACTTTAAGTACATGTATATTTATCTTGTAACCCAACAAAAATTATGTATATATATATATATAATTTATATATATATATAAAAATATATATATATATATATAATATATTATATCAGGCTGGGCCGGGGCGGTGAGGATGGTCCCCATCCCCGTCCCCGCCCCCGTTAATATCCCCAATAACATCCCGATCCCCGTTAAGAGGTCCCCAAACCCGACCCAAACGTTCGGTTTTGGTTTATAGAAAAAGTGATGGATAACTGGTGGGGTGGATACGTGTCGCATTTGCATACATCCACTTCTTTTGGCCAGGACCCAGGGTTTGGGGTTCTTACACGTTTTAACTTCCACTAATTATTTTATTTTATTTACAAAAATAATAATAATAATAAATAAATATATTGGTTTGCAACAGAATTCCACCATTTCTGCCCCCTTTTCCCTATTTTTATACCAAATTTCCATGGTCCTACTCCTACCTTTACTTGTTAAAAAAATATTTATATGCTAATATTTATATGCTAATATTTATATGCTAATATTTATGTAAACAATTTATAAAAAAAATCAACTACATCCATCTACCTTCAACTATATTTATGTATATTTATTTTCGAATATATCTTTATTTTGCAGTTACTTTCATAAACTTTTACTTATATTTAATCATTTTCACATGCATGAATTTGTTAAGGTTTCGATCATAATAATAAAAATATATAAATACAGGTAATTGAATATAGATGGAGGTATACAAATGTTTTTCTCTCACATTCACACCATAACTTTCATTCTCACCAGTGGCCAAGTTAAAGGTGAAGCGTTCAACGGTTCTTCAGCCTACCATCTTTCTCAAGGTTGAGTTTGTTTAATTGAAGCTAATGCAATGCTGCCCTTCCCTTGTTCAAGAGAAAGCGAGAACTTTCTTTTAGCTACCGGCCAAACAAAAAGATTAGCCTTTTTGACCCAAAACAGAGGCGCTACCAAGCTGCGCTACATCTCTTTCAATTGGTCTAACAGACTACAGTGTCATTGTAGAGAATCATTGTTTTCCGTCTTCTCGTTTGAAGCTGGCCCTCTTTCCGTGTATGTATATATATATATATATATATATACACACACACACACACGAAGAATCATGTGAGAAGTTGAGTTAACATGATTAGCGTGAGAAATGAATATGAACTCTTGATTATTTTTAATCTAAAACTCACCCATGAATCGTGTTTCATAAGGGATTGATCTGTTGCATCTCATCCTAATGTGCATCTATTATCCAACGGTTGATAACCATTTCTCACGTTAACCTCAACTTCTCACCGGATCAATTCATTTCTATAGCACAATTCATGGAAGAGCATGAGATTATGAGTGATCAACGGTTCAAATCCACTTCTTATACTTCTCATATTAACTTCAACTTCTCACACCATTCTTCGCCTATATATATATATATATATATATATATATAAATAAAGAGTGTGAGAAATCCTAAGCACCTTCTGGGATGTGCATGAACCAAAGGAAGATAGGGATGGAGACATTGGGATGGATTTAGGGATATAAAACACATGACACCATTCAATTCAATGAATGTTGGTTGTATCTTATAATAATATTGATTAACCGACCCAACAAATTTAGTGTGTACCGACCACTAATCAAAAAAGGACCCATGTTATGGACCCATCTAATCTAACTATATATTACTACTCCACTCTAAGTCTAACTGTATTTGACTTTAACCAACAAAAATCAAACATTAATTTCTATCAAATCAAACACCATTGATTGCAAAAATGTATACAATAATTTGCATATCAAATTAAATGAAGTTAATAACACCAACATTCCTAACCATTATAATGCTTTTATAACGAAAAAACTATCCATTATAATGCTTTTATATATAAAGAAAAAAACTATTAATTATTTTGTTAAAATTCAATGATTATCTTAATTATATTTTAGATTATTTATATTTAAAATAAAATACTTATTCTGTATTTGACTATATTTATCTTTTAGTTAGTTATGAACTCAAATATGCAGCTTTAAGAAATTGTACTTATATATCATTACTTGTATTCTTGAATTTTAAGTAATATATATCAATAAATAGTACATGATGCATAATTTTTTTTAACACATTTACCTATTTGGGGAGGAGAGATTCAAGAAGATACAAACCTTGTGGAAGAGGAGTTGGAAGGATTGCTTCAAGGGGCTTGGAGGATTCATCTTCAGGGTATGATTCCCTCCCATTCTACACCTTCTTGATTTAATTAAGGGTTTGGGTGTGTAGAAACCATAATCCTTCCTATTCTTAAGGTTTTGGTTGAAATCATTGGAAGTAGAAGATTAGAGAATCACTTTGTGGGTTGTGAGCTTCTCTTTAGGAGCTTGCACCCCTTCAATGGAGGAATTGGATTTTGGGACAAGAAAATGGATTTAGGTGTAAAAGGAGATGATTGATAACTCTCATTTTTGAGAGTTTATTATTACTCTTTTTCTAGGCTTTTATATCATTTTTATACCCACTTTGCTTCTTTCCCTTTTATTTTGTCTAAAATGTGATAAAGAGATGATGAAGTTTCAAAAGTTTATTTTCTTGAAAAAACACTGCACTTTCGACTGTGGGCACATGGCTCCTCACTGTGAGTACGGACGGATCTTCCCATTGATCAACGGATAATGCAATTCTCTGGATAGAAGAAAAGATTAAAATAATGGCATGCTTAAAGATTGCAAGATCTGGAAATCTCAGAAATCAAGGGAAGCATGGGAGGCATGGTGGTGGTTTTTGCCCTTGAGATAATGTAAAGTTTAGTCCAAATGTTTGTTCACCTTTTTGGGACTATATAAGAGAGGGCTTGGATCAGTTCAAACATCATCAATTTTCAGTTGTAGTTTACTTAAAGTCCAGTAACTTAGTTATTCTTCTTGTTTCTTAAAGACTTGAAGATTTGTAGCATTTACTTCCTTGTAATTTAAATTCTGCCAACAGTGACCCACTGTGGGCACTGCTTTAGTTTTATTCAAGTAACTTTTATGAACTTCTTCTACTTTGTTATGTCTTATAATTTTATTATGAGCTAAGCACCCCTTTGGGTGTGGATGTGAGCACACTTGAGACTAGTAGGCAACACTTGGGTGTGGCCATTTGTTACTAACTCTCGAGATTGGTCACTTGAGTCGGGACTTAAACTCAACGCGGATAAGCCGATCACTTTGAAGTGTTAATATTAGATCTTGACCTCGAGAGGGGCGGATTCGAAATACGGCTTAGGTGATGCACAAAGATTTGAGAGAGTCATTGATAACCACGTCGAGAGGCGGGTTTTGTATGATTTATTAAGGTTCAAACGCCGGTCGAGATTTATATCACAAAGAGATTTGGGTGTAAATCTCTATATTGGTAGAACTTGACGTTTAGAGTCAAACTTAATTAAATCGGAAAGATCGGGAGTCGGTAACAATGGACACTTTATGGAAACTTTGTAGAGCCGGTTTATAAATTGCATCATTTCGAGAGATCGGGCTTTTTATGAACTTTTTGTGCTACAAAGCAACTAACCATTTTGTTACTACAAAAATCTCAAGGGAACTCACATCCATACCCATCTTTAATTATTCAAGAGTTTAATCATTTTCCAAACAAAACAACAATATTTTCACACACCGAGACTTGTGCAAGAAGTTCGTGACATTCTCTAATTCTCAGTAGTTCA
Organism: Saussurea involucrata; assembly: GCA_033807775.1. Classification (NCBI taxonomy): domain Eukaryota; kingdom Viridiplantae; phylum Streptophyta; class Magnoliopsida; order Asterales; family Asteraceae; genus Saussurea; species Saussurea involucrata. The sequence goes on along the minus strand of CM066319.1, from coordinate 25,423,348 downwards.
GTCCTCGTGGGTACGATACTTGGTAAATACTTGTCATTTTATTACTTATAGCGATCATAGTTGTGGTGTATACTTGCGCCCCCACTGTGGGCACACTGTGCCCACTGATTGGAACTACACGATTTCCCGCTATCAATTTTTTGGCGCCGTTGCCGGGGACTGGCGCGATTTTACATCCTGAGATATTGAATAATCACTCGAGCTTGTGTCACTTGTTTCAAAACAAAATCTTTGCGTTGTATGCCAAGGTTGCAACGTGGAGAACTTTTACCTCTTGATAACGAAATCGAAAGAACTATTGCTAGACGAAGAAGAGGTAATCGGCAAAACCCACCTTTAAACCGAAACATGGCTGCTCCACCGCCGCCACCTCCACCGGTTGAAACAACGGTAGGTATTGCCGATAGTAAAGATATAAAGATAAGGGACTATGCAACGCCCGAATTTGAACAATTAAAATCGGGAATTATTAGGCCCAACATGAATACGCAAGCTTTTAAACCCGGACCCGTAATGTTTCAAATGATCCAAGCAATGGGTCAGTTTGGGGGATTACCTTCGGAGGATCCGCACTCACATCTGAAATCATTTATAGAAATGACAGATCATTTTCGTATTCCCGGTGTAACTCCGGAAGCCTTACGGTTGACACTCTTCACTTACACGTTAAGAGATAGAGCTAAAGCCTGGCTAAATTCACAACCACTGGAATCCATCGATACTTGGTCGGGCCTAGATGAAAAGTTTCTTAAAAAATATTTTCCTCCAACAAGAAACGTAAAGCTTAGGCACGATATCATGAACTTTCGGCAAGAAAATGACGAGGCAGTATCAGATGCATGGGAAAGATTTAAAGATTTACTTCGAAAATGTCCTCATCATGGAATTCCCTATTGCATCCATGTAGAAACATTTTATAATGGTCTTTCTAATGCTGCCAAAATTATTCTCGACGCTACGGCCGGTGGTGCTTTTGTTTCAAAAACTTACAACGAGGCATTTGATATTTTGGAAAAAGTTGCCAACAATAACACCGAATGGAAAAATACTCGTGCCATCACCACCCAAAACGCACCGGGAGTTCATGAAATTGATGCCATCACTTCTTTAAATGCACAAATTGTAGCTTTAACTAACTTGGTAAAAAATAACTTTAACATCAATGAGAAAAACCAAGTGCAAGCTATTAATGAATTGTGTGTATTTTGTGGGGAAAGTCATAATTTTGAAAATTGTCCGGGAAATCCCGCTTCGGTAAATTATTTGGGGAATGCTAGAAATAGCCCTTTTTCTCAAACTTATAACCCGAATTGGCGGAATCACCCGAATTTTTCTTGGTCGGGAAATCAAGGACTTCAACCCCCCGGGGTAAGTCAACCACAAAATCCCCCGGGATTTTATCAAAATCAACAACCCACATACCAACATGGTCAAACTTCACAATCACATGCACTTAGGCAACAAAATGCATCGGAAGGTAACGTGTCAGGACCGATTCCAAACAAGAATAACTATATTTAGAAATCAGAATTAAAGAATCTTGCGGAATAGAACTTTAATTCAAATACACTCAATGAACAACTAATCAGAAAACACAACCTGTTTGTATTCAATGCTTCAACTCACAAGTTTACAACCAAACCTCAATCTTGTTGAACAGGCTCAACAAGACGACTTCTACTTCTCTAGAAATAGGGTTCTAAACCTTGAGGTTAATTCTCTCTAAAACAAAAACGAATTCTGAAATCTCTCCTAAAATTACTTCCCGAATAGCTATCTATCAACATTTATTTATACTAAATAATTACAAGATAACTATCAAAACAAAATTGATCTTCAGAATATTCTTTCATGCTTATCTTCAATCATTCCATCTTTATCTCCAACATTCTCGCATTCCATAATAATGATCACCAGCAGTATTAACATCGTTATGCACAAGCAGTAGTAACATTGTTCCAGCAGCATTAACTTTTACTAGCAGTACTAACCTTGCTCTGGCAGTAGTATTGTTGTTCTGGCAGTACTAATGTTGTTCCGGCAGTACTAACGTTGTTCTGGCAGTACTAACGTTGTTCTGGCAGTACTAACGTTGTTCTGGCAGTACTAACCATACTTAGCAAATCTTCAGTTCCCAACAATCTCCCCCTAACTTGACTTTTTAGGTTGAGAAGTCAAGTTCTTCAGATGATGCTTCTAAAACCTAATCATGAACACATAAATCAGGATTCAAACCCAGACTTTGATTGATAATCCTTCTCACCAAGTATCTTCCCATTACAGAATCCTTGTTGCAAGCCAACTTAGCATGTAGCATTCCATTCAACCTTTTCATGTTGTGCTTGTATGCAACATCCACCAAATAATACTCATGATATGTATGGTCAAGTGTGATGACATACACTCCACATTTTTCAATGAGCATCCAGTTGGTAATGGCTTGAAAATTTCTTTCTATCATATACTGAACTGCTTCTGGTTTGAACATTAGGCACAGGTATTCAAGAACCATTTTGGTGATAGACATCCCTTTTTCATTCAGCATATTTCCATACAGCTTCATTCCAACCTTGTACATCTCCTCTATGTCAGATCTAGAGCACATTCTGATAAGTCTTCCCCATGTAGAACAGACCTCAAACTTCCCATCTGCTCTTTTGACTCTAATGTACTCCTTTCTCTGATCTACCAAGGTATCCCAGAAGATGGTCTCAGGAGGCATGGAAGATAATGGGTCAACTTTGATTGGATCAGTATCAACCATAGTGATATACATATCACATTGAGCATTACTTGGTTGACCTGATGGAGTTGCTACTTCTTCTTCAGCAACCTTTGTATCATCTTTCTTTTCTGGAACGTCCTCTTCTTTTTCTTCTTCTACCACTGGTTCTACCCTAGGTTTCTTGACAACTTTCCTCTTGGTAGCTATAGACTTGGTTCTTGCTCTTTTCAGTGACACCAGCTTTTCACCCAGAGTTTCTTCTTGCTTTTTAGGAGTGTCATGTTTGGCTTTAATCAAAGCCTCTGCAACTTCAACTTCTTCCAAAGTAGGCTTTTTAGTTTTTGTTGCTTCCTTTGTTTCTGCTGATTCTTCCGTTTCTGTTGCTTCTTTTGTTTCTGCTGCTTCTTTTGTTTCTGCTGCTTCTTCCGTTTCTGCTGCTTCTTTTGTTTCTGCTGCTTCTTCCTGAATTTCAGCAGCATTAACCATTTTTGCTGTTGGTTCAGTTTCTGCTTCTTTCTCAATTTCAGCAGCATTAACCTTTTCTGCTGCATGATCAGTTTCTGCTTCTTTTGCAATTTCAGCAGCACACTCATTCTCCCCCTTTTCCTGTGCACTCTCCATGTTGACTTCAGCTTCTGACTCCCCCTTTTTGGGAGCATCATTGTTGGGGCTTCTTCTTTTAAGAACATACTGAGCTTTCTTCTTCCTGTGCATCAACTTTGTAATCAGCTTCTTATGCTTCTCAAGCTGTGTTTGTTGATATAGGACCACTTTCTTGAGTCCATCTATCTGCTTTTGCTGACTTACAACATCTGTGTTGATATTGGCAATGGTTTCCATCAATTCCTCATATGTATATCTATCCTCACCTTGTTTAGGAGTTTTTACTTCCTTTAAAGGATCACTGGAAATTTTAGTAGGAGTCTTTTGCCTAGCAAAAGCACTGCCTACCCCCGTGGTTTCTTAGCACCTGGGACCTCTGAATGATTTCTCATTCTGAGTTGCCGTGAGGAAGGTCTTAGTTATGTTACCACTGTCCTTCTCTGTGCTAGCAGAAGTAGTGGCAGCCTTGCTACTCACATGCTCAACCTTCTCCTTAGTGAGCACCTTCTTGGGGTTGGGAGACACCCCTGTGGTTTCCCTTTCGATATTCTCTGTTGGAGAATGCTCCAATAGAGGGCTTAAAGGCTTTGGGCTTGTAGGAGGTACATCAAGGGAAGGAGCCTTGTGTACCATTCTTCTTGTAAACTTTTTGGTTATTTGAGGAGTGGGTCTTTGAAGAATGGACTGAGGAATTTCTTTGGTGATTGAAGGTGGGGTTAGGCTATCAGTGGGTTGGTCTAATGAGGGCCTTGACCCTGATGCCATACCTTCTTGTGTGTGGGACACAACCATCATTGTAGAGAACAATGGAGTGTCAACTCCTTCCGAGTCCCTGGAAGTTCTTCTCATATTTGAGAAGACCTTTCCTTTAGGGGGTTTAGGTACATATACCTCAGAAAATTGAGGCAAATCCGTCAATTCCTGAGTAATCACTGCTTGGACAAACCTTGGGTACATATAAAAACGCTTTTTGGATTCCAGGTTTGACACAAGATCATTGAAAATCATTTGTGAAAAATTAAACTTCCTGGCAGTGGCCAAGCAGACCAGGGCATAAGCAATGGTACTGCTAAACTCACTCCATCCAGTAGTTTTCTTTGAAATGCAATGCATTAAGGTATGAACAAAGAATCGCCATTGTGTAGAAAATTTAGACTTGAAAAACTTAAAGATTCCAATGGGACCTTCATACCCCATTCTCGTTAAATTTGAGTATAGATCGTCATTAGGAATAGATGTCATACCTGAGGCATCATCCAATCGAAGAGTGATGCGAATAAGCTCCTCTGTAACATTCAAGGGTTTGTCACACACCCTTGTTTTTATGATTTTCTGCCCATCTTCAGACACCACGGTGGCATTTTCCTAGAACTACTTCTGATGTGCGATGTAGATTGTCGGGGTCACCGTTAGGGCATAGGAGATATGCGTGGACTTGAGGAAATCCACAATGTCGTGAAAACCTGCAGACTGTTTTGGTTTCTGGAGCATGGCAATCTCGTTGTGTTCGTCGATAAACTCCATTGTACCTGAGGATTCTTGACAGAAAAACAGAGATTCTTGGGAGAGAATAGTTAGAAAGAGAGAGAGATGAATAGAATTCAAAGAGACGTTATGAACTTTGGCGGGCTGAAAGAGGTATTTATAGCAGTAGTAGCCCTAATTTTATCTTTTAAAGCAGTATTAACGACACATGCAGTATTAAGTACGAAGCAGTATTAACTATGTACTAGCAGTAGTAACTATGCACTAGCAGTAGTAACTATGCACTGGCAGTAGTAACTATGCACTAGCAGTAGTAACTATGCACTGGCAGTAGTAACTATGCACCGGCAGTAGTAACTATCCACTGGCAGTAGTAACTATGCACTAGCAGTAGTAACTATCCACTGGCAGTAGTAACTATACTTGCACTTTTCAGCACTTGTTAATCTGAGTCATACAGAAGATCCTGAGAAAAAGAGTTAGTAGTACCAAATATAGAAGGAAATACAGGTATAAAAACTGAAAATCATGACTTTATTCAAGGTTGATCATGCCCACACTTGTTACCAAGAAAGTGAATCTACCCACATCAAAAGCTTTTGTGAATAGATCAGCAAACTGGTCATTGGTATGAACTTTAGCAACTTGAATTAATTTCTTTTCATTACAATCTCGAATAAAGTGAAACCTGATCTCTATGTGCTTTGTTTTTGAGTGTTTGACTGGATTGTTAACAATGCTAATAGCACTGTTGTTGTCAATGAAGATTGGAGTGTGAAGAAATGTTACCCCATAGTCCAACATCTGATTCTGTATCCATAGAACCTGAGAGCAGCAGCTTGCAGCAGCTATATATTCAGCTTCTGTTGTAGATAAGGGCACTGTGGTTTGTTTCTTACACTGCCAGGATACTAGTCTTGCACCCAAAAACTGACATCCACCTGAAGTAGACTTCCTATCCATGTTAGCTCCACCCAAGTCACTATCTGAGTATGCAAGTAGATCAAAGGATGATTCATAAGGATACCAGAGACCTAATCTAGGTTGCCCTCTTAGGTATCTAAATATCCTCTTGACTGCATGAAGATGTGATTGCTTTGGTGTAACTTGAAATCTGGCACATACACATACTGGAAACATAATATCTGGTCTAGAGGCTGTGAGATACATGAGTGATCCAATCATTGATCTGTAACGATGGACATCCACATCCTCCCCCTCAAGATCAGCATTGATCTGTTTGTGTGTCTCCATTGGTGTGCTTGCTGGCTTTGAGTTTGATAATCCAAACTTATCCAGGATGTCTTTCACATATTTGGATTGGCATATGAAAATCCCATCCTTCTTCTGTTTCACCTGAAGCCCAAGGAAGAAAGTAAGTTCACCCATGGAACTCATCTTGAAGCTCTTGTGCATTAACTCCTCAAAGTCTTTACACATGTTATCATTTGTGGATCCAAAGATAATGTCATCCACATAGATCTGAACAAGTAGGGTGTCCTTCTTTTTCCTTTTGATAAATAATGTCTTATCAATGATTCCTCTTTCAAATTCATTTTTCAAGAGATAGGTAGACAGGGTGTCATACCATGCTCTTGGGGCTTGATGTAGACCATAAAGTGCCTTCTTTAACTTGTACACTCTGTCAGGATACAGTGGATTCTCAAATCCAGGGGGTTGACAGACATACACTTCTTCATCTATAGTCCCATATAGAAAAGCACTTTTTACATCCATCTGGTAGACCTTGAACTTCATATATGAGGCATAGGCTAGAAACAACCTAATTGCCTCAATCCTTGCAACTGGAGCAAAGACTTCCTCATAGTCTATACCCTCTTCCTGAGTATACCCTTGTGCAACCAGCTTGGCTTTGTTCTTGATCACAATTCCTCTCTCATCCTTCTTATTCCTGAAAATCCACTTGGTGCCAATTGCCCTATGACCTTTTGGAAGGTCCACCAAGTTCCAAACATTCTGTAGCTTGAACTGTAGCAGCTCCTCTTGCATTGCTTCTATCCAACTTGGATCTTTCATAGCATCATAAGCCTTTTTGGGCTCAATTTGGGATAGAAAGCAAGTGAGTACAGTATTAACTGTATTTTGCTGATCTTGTAGCTCTTGAAGTCTGCTTTGATTCCTAGTCATCATGGGAGAAGCAATGTCTCCAATTACCAACTCAGGAGGATGATTTTTTTTGAGTTCTTGATGGATGACCAGATTCCTCTTGTAAGATCACATCCAGATTTGACTCATTTAAGTCTGGATTTTCTTCAGCTTCGTCAGTCACTTCAGACTCTCTGGAATTTGGACTTGAAGGCTGATTTTCCTCTATTCTTCTCTCTTCTTCATTCTGAATGGGTTCAGCTTCCTTTTCTTTTTCACAGAAGTCAACAGGATCAATGGTAGGGAGTGGAAATATCACAGACTGAATTCTGTGAACTGATGGTGGTGCATCCCTTTGTCCTGCATTTACATCACTACTGATACCCAAAGAATTAGTGAGTGAATCAATGTCAAATAGCCAATCAGGACCTGAACCAATAGGATTTGGTGTGTTCTCATTGCATTTGACATTGTCACTTTCTTCAATTATTCTAGAAGAGGTATTAAACACTCTGTAAGCCTTACTCTGAGATGAGTAACCAACAAGAAAACCATCATCTGCTTTGCTATCAAACTTACCTAAGTGAGATTTGGTATTGAGAATTGTACAAGGACACCCAAATGGTTTGAAAAATCCAATAAATGGTTTCTTTTTATGAAAAAAGTTCATAAGGTGTCTTGTTTTTAGGCTTTATTACTAAAACTCTGTTTTGGACATAACAAGCAGTATTAACTGCTTCTGCCCAAAAAGTAGTGGGTAATTTTGAATCAGCTAACAGAGATCTAGCAGCCTCAATCAGTGTCCTATTCCTTCTCTCAGCAACACCATTCTGTTGTGGAGTCCTAGGAGCACTGTATTGTCTCTCAATTCCTTTTTCCTCACAAAAGATGTTTAGATCAAGGTTTTTAAATTCAGTCCCATTATCTGATCTAATGACTTTCACTTTTTGATTTGATTGGTTTTCAATTCTAAGAATAAAAGATTTGATCAGTCCACTTGTCTCATCTTTAGTTCTCAGAAAATATACCCAAGTAAATCTAGAGTAATCATCAATAATAACTAAACAGTATGACTTCTTGCCAATGCTCATGACATTTGTAGGGCCAAACAGATCCATATGCAACAACTGAAGAGGATTTGAGATAGTGTTTATCTCTTTGGACTTATGAGAAGTTTTGTGTTGTTTGCCTTTGAGACATGCAACACAATGATCATCACATGAATAAACTTTTGATGGTAAACCCCTAACAAGATTATGTTTAACAAGTTTATTCATTGTTTTAAAATTCATGTGACACATCCTTCTGTGCCAAAGTGATGATTCATCCATTGAAGCTTTTGATACCAAACAGTTTAGAGATGAATCAGATGAAACACTTTCTAAATTTAAACAATACACATTATCCTTTCTAGGAGTTCTCAATAGTATCATGTTTTCATCAACTACCTTGAATCCAGGAGCAAGAATAATGCATTCAGAATCAGTAAATAATATACTATGTTTCTTGTCACAGACCTGTGATACACTTAACAGGTTGTATCTCAATTGCTCAACATAGTAAACATCCTCAAATGTCATCTTACCTTTTGATACATCACCTTTACCACTTATCTTACCTCCTGCAGGATTATTCCCAAAAGCAACATGTCCTCCATCAATTCTTTTGAAATTCTTGAGGCAGGCCATGTTACCTGTCATGTGCCTGGAGCAACCACTATCAACATGCCAGATGCTCTTCCCCTTGAGCTGTTGGTTGCCCTGCACATAAGATAAATCAATTAGTTTTTATTGGGAACCCAAGCCAAAGTGGTCTTGGGTCTCCCTTGCTCATCAAAGTACTTACATTCAGTTTGGATAAGTTTTTCAACCTGAGGAACTTCAGTACTGGAGTACTTTGTCAAGATGATTGGTCTAGCAGCACAAACAGTGTTAGCAGTACTATCTTTAGAAGAAGTACTAACAGTGTTAGCAGTACTAACACTAGAAGCAGTATTATCTTCAGAAGAAGTACTAACAGTGTTAGCAGTACTAACACTAGAAGCAGTATTATCTTCAGAAGAAGTACTAACAGTGTTAGCAGTACTAACACTAGAAGCAGTATTATCTTTAGAAGAAGTACTAACAGTGTTAGCAGTACTAACACTGCTAGCAGCAGTATTATCTGAGGCAGCAGTACTAACATTAGTGCTTTTAGGAACCCACATTGTGACACATTCTTTTTCAGTCTTTTTCCTCATGTGGCTTTTGGATTTAGCTTGTTTCTTAGCCACATGGTTCCTTACAGGCTTCCTATAACCATTTGATTTTTGAAAAGTTCTTTGAAAATTTATCCTTTGGTTAATAGGATTGAAATAACAGTGTTTGGCAAGGTGATTCAATTTGCCACAGATAAAACAAGGTTTTGGTCTGTTAATCCTTTGCAGATCAACTCCTTGTTTTTGAGCCCACTGATTATTCCAGTTTCTTTGATTTCCCCTCTTTTTATCATGTTTTTGGGGCTCATTCTTTTGAGAATTCTTGCAAGAACAATGTTCACAAGTATTGGAATTCACAACAGTGGTCTGTGTATAATGAACTCCCTTTCCTTTTTCAGATCTTTTCATCTCATTGTTCTTATCCCAGGGACTCCCACCTTCCTCATTAGTCTTGATGTAATTCTCTAAGGGGATCTCACCACTGACATTCTTGTCCCTTTTCTTAGACTCTTCTTTTTCAGTTTTATCCTCAACAACAACTTCATCTAATGGATCTACTTTAGTAGCTCCTTCAGGTAAGTCCTTCCTATCCATGGTTTCTAACAGGTCTGACCTAGGAGGGATGTATGTGTTGTTGTAGGGTGGGGGTGTGGCATTGTACCCTATGCCTGGTTTCATCTTACTGTGGATTTGGGCATTTATTATGGTGTCCATGACTTTAGAAGCACATGAAAACTTTTCAACATCAAGTTTTACTTTCTCAAGTTCTCCTTTTAATTTCTCACATTCCTCCCTAGACTCTTTCAGTTGGAACTCCAGACCATTCTTTTCCCACTTCCAGTAGTTTGTATCATATGAGTGTTGAAGTTCATTGGCTTGAAAAGCCTTAATTTGTTCTTCAAACCTCTCAACAATCACTACATAATCTCTTCTATCCTTTTCTAATCTCTTAAGGTCATCACACATTCCCTGGTTGTGATCTCTATACCTTTTCACAGTGTCTATACAAGCTTGAGAACAGAGATTAGATTTTACCTCAGTAGGAAGATCTGAGACTTCTGCCATGAGTGCATGATTCTGAATTGCCTCTTCTGCTTGATCACTCCAATCAAATCCCATTCCTTGTTGAGAAACAAGGGCTTGAACAGAGTTTCTGTTCTGGTTGAAGCTTCCAGTCTGAGCTTGTTGATGGTTGTTTTGAGATACTCCACCTCTGCATTCTCTGGCAAAGTGTCCCATCTTATGACACTTGTAGCATTCCACCTTAGATTTGTCAAACCCAGCACCATCTTCTCTTCTTTGGGAAAAGTTGTTTCTCCCAGTCCTCTTTATAAACTTCTTCACCCTCATAGAAAGCATAGCCATCTGCCACTTGATATCCATCTCCTCAAGATCATCAGCATTAATCTGTTCTAAGTCATCATTAATTAATGAGGAGTTAACATGACTAGAAAAGAAAGCTTCTAGTACAGAATCATTGGCCTTCTCCTGATTGACTCCACCAGCAGTACTAACTGATTCAGGGTTAGCAGTAGAATCAGTTGATGCTGATAAGAGTGCAGCATTATACACATATCCTGAGGGCTTCTTCTTGGCTTCAACCTCTGCTTCAAATACCCTAAGATCATTGTAAAGATCATCAAGCTCTTTATCTTCTAACTGGTCATTTTGTCTGAAAGACACAATATACATTGTCCATTCCTCTCCTAATGATCTTAGAAACTTCCTGTTTACATCATCAGCCTCCATATGAACTCCAACTGTAGCCAATTCTCCAATCAACTTATTAAATCTATCAAAAGTTTGAGTCATAGACTCATTCTTTGTAGAAGTAAAATTTTCATATTGTTGCTTAAGAATTTCCTTCTGGTTCCTCTTGGTGCTCTTGGTACCAGTGAATCTCTTTTCCAATGCATTCCATAAAATTTGAGCATCAGTGCAGTGATGAAATTGGTGCTGATACTCATTGGGAATAGCCAAAAGCAGAGTGCTTAAGGCTTTCATCTCTGTTTGTCTAACCTTTCTTTTTGCATCAGTCTTTGGAGGGGGTCTTTTGCCATCTGGTCCAACTTTTCCTTCAGCACATGGACCATTCTCTATAATATCCCAGATGGAATAATCAGTAAGCAAAATATACTGCTTGATTCTAATCTTCCACATGTCAAACTCATTAGGCCTGAGCATGGGAACCTTTGAAACAAGAGTACTGTTTGATTCAACTGTGTTGTCCATAATGATTGTAGATTTCTAAGAAACCAAGCTCTGATACCACTTGTCAGGACCGATTCCAAACAAGAATAACTATATTTAGAAATCAGAATTAAAGAATCTTGCGGAATAAAACTTTAATTCAAATACACTCAATGAACAACTAATCAGAAAACACAATCTGTTTGTATTCAATGCTTCAACTCACAAGTTTACAACCAAACCTCAATCTTGTTGAACAGGCTCAACAAGACGACTTCTACTTCTCTAGAAATAGGGTTCTAAACCTTGAGGTTAATTCTCTCTAAAACAAAAACGAATTCTGAAATCTCTCCTAAAATTACTTCCCGAATAGCTATCTATCAACATCTATTTATACTAAATAATTACAAGATAACTATCAAAACAAAATTGATCTTCAGAATATTCTTTCATGCTTATCTTCAATCATTCCATCTTTATCTCCAACATTCTCGCATTCCATAATAATGATCACCAGCAGTATTAACATCGTTATGCACAAGCAGTACTAACATTGTTCCAGCAGCATTAACTTTTACTAGCAGTACTAACCTTGCTCTGGCAGTAGTATTGTTGTTCTGGCAGTACTAACGTTGTTCTGGCAGTACTAACGTTGTTCTGGCAGTACTAATGTTGTTCTGGCAGTACTAACGTTGTTCTGGCAGTACTAATGTTGTTCTGGCAGTACTAACCATACTTAGCAAATCTTCAGTTCCCAACATAACGGTTCACTCGAATCGTTGATTAAAGGTTTTATTAACCAAACCAATGCAACCTTGAGAGAGTTTGAGACCCAACTTGGTCAATTTGCGACCGAGCTCAAAAATAGACCACAAGGGACTTTGCCTAGTGACACCGAGAACCCAAAAGGAACACACAAGGAACATGTCAAGGCCATAACCATAAGAGAAATAGGTAACATAGAAGACTCGCGTGAAAACGGTAAATCTTCTACCACACCTAACGTGCAAAAAGAATCACATCTCTTCGATAGAGAAAATTTTCCTGGACTGTTCCCTGCTGTTAAAAAAACGCAAGACCCTGTTCTTGTGTCTAAAACAGCGGAATCTTCTGGTGCTGATAAAAGTTCTGAGCAGCGTGCTCACAGTGGGCAGGCCATGCCCACACCCAGTAAAAACCAAACAAGCTTGGATCTACGTGAGTTGCCTTTCCTGAAAGATTCAAAGATAAAAAGATGGATGTTCAGTTTAAAAAGTTTTTAGACGTTTTCAAACAACTCCATATTAACATTCCTTTGGTTGAAGCTCTCGAGCAAATGCCGAATTATGTTAAGTTTTTAAAAGACATTCTCAATAAAAAGAGGAGAGTAGGAGAATTTGAGACGGTTGCTTTAACTAAGGAATGTAGTGCAATTCTTACATGTAAAATCCCTCCGAAACTCAAAGACCCAGGAAGTTTTACCATCCCATGCTCCATTGGCGGTCAAGAGGTTGGAAATGCACTATGTGACTTGGGTGCAAGCATAAATCTCATGCCCTTGTCAGTTTTTAACAAATTAGGAATTGGTGAAGTAAGACCCACTACTGTCACTTTGCAACTCGCGGATAGATCCATTGCTTATCTGAAAGGAAAAATTGAAGACATTTTGGTTAAAGTTGATAAATTCATTTTTCCGGCCGATTTTCTAGTTTTGGACTATGAGGCGGATAAGAATATTCCCATCATTCTAGGAAGACCCTTTCTTGCGACCGACCAAACCTTAATTGATGTCCAAAAAGGTGAGCTAACTATGAGAGTGAATGACCAACAAGTAACCTTCAACGTCTTTAAGTCACTAAAATTCACCGGTGATTTAGAAGATTGTTTCGCTATTGACACTTTAGGTGATGATTTTGAGCCTAGCCTTTTAGAAGACTTTCATGAAGAACCAATTATAGGCTTTGAAAACAATGTTTCGGAAGAAGATTTGATGGAGGTTATAGATGCATTTGAACATTTAGATTTTAATGATAGACCTACACAAATGCCATCAATTCTCAAAGCTCCCGAATTGGATTTGAAACCTCTCCCTAGTCACCTTAAGTATGCTTATCTCATGGAAGAAGAAAAATTACCCGTAATTATTTCTTCCAAGTTAAGTGATTGTCAAGAGGAGAAATTGTTAGAATTGTTGAAAAATCACAAGAAAGCCATAGGTTGGACCTTAGCGGACATTAAGGGGATTAGCCCATCCATTTGCCAACATAAGATTATTTTGGAAGAAAATAGTATTGGCAAAGTGCAACCACAAAGGCGATTAAATCCCATCATGAAAGAGGTCGTTAAGAAAGAAATTTTAAAATGGCTTGACGCGGGTATTATTTACCCCATTTCAAGTAGTGGTTGGGTTAGCCCGGTGCAATGTGTTCCTAAAAAGGGAGGTACCACGGTGATAACAAACGAAAAAACGAACTCATCCCTACTAGGACCGTCACCGGGTGGAGAATATGCATGGATTATAGACAATTGAACTTAGCCACGAAAAAGACCATTTTCCCTTGCCTTTTATAGACCAAATGCTAGATCGATTGGCCGGAGACGAATTTTATTGCTTTTTGGATGGATACTCGGGCTATAATCAAATTCACATAACTCCCGAGGATCAAGAAAAAAAAACTTTCACATGTCCTTTCGGAACTTTTGCTTTTCGGCGAATGCCATTTGGGTTGTGCAATGCTCCCGCTACATTCCAACGTTGCATGATGTCTATTTTCTCGGACATGATTGAGGAATCCATGGAAGTTTTCATGGATGATTTTTCGGTAATTGGGACGTCTTTTGATAATTGTCTTGATAATTTGAGAAAAAGTTTAGAAAGATGTGAAACGCACGATTTAATCTTGAATTGGGAAAAATGTCATTTTATGGTTCAAGAGGGAATTGTGTTGGGTCACATGGTTTCTAAAACAAGTTTGGAAGTGGATAAAGCTAAATTAGAAGTAATAATGCAATTACCCGAACCTACTTCGGTTAAAGGCATTAGAAGTTTTTTGGGACATGCAGGATTTTACCGACGCTTTATAAAGGACTTTTCAAAAATTGCAAAACCATTGTGTAATTTACTGCATGTTGATCAAACTTTTGATTTTACTTCCGAATGCAAAACGGATTTTTCAAAAATCAAAGAAGCTCTTGTCTCTGCACCTATTGTAATAACACCGGATTGGACAAAACCTTTCGAGGTAATGTGCGATGCTAGTGATTGGGTGGTAGGTGCCGTTTTGGGACAAAGGAAAGAGAAAAAATTTCACCCCATTTACTACGCAAGTAAAACTCTTATCGAAGCTCAAATTAATTATACAACAACTGAAAAAGAGTTACTTGCCGTAGTATTTGCTTTTGACCGTTTTCGTTCTTATTTGATCGGCACAAAAGTCATTGTTCATACGGACCACTCCGCTATCAAATATCTTTTTAACAAAACTGATGCTAAGCCAAGGCTTATCCGGTGGGTTCTTCTTTTACAAGAATTTGATATAGAGATAGTTGATAGAAAAGGAGCCAATAATCAAGTTGCCGATCATCTTTCAAGAATTGAAATGAACGTATCAAGTGGGGGAAATCATGAAATCAAAGAAGTTTTTCCGGATGAGCGTATTTTAGCAATACAACATGTTGAAAAGGAATTGTCGTGGTATGCCGATATTGCAAACTATCTTGCAAGTGGAATTAGGCCATACCACATGAACGCACAAAAGTTTAAAAAGTTTCTTCATGATTGTAAACACTATTTTTGGGATAATCCTTTTTTGTATAAATTAGGATCGGACCAAATTTTGAGGAAATGTGTTCCGGATTTTGAAATGAAAAATATTTTGCTGGATTGTCATGCTTCACCATACGGGGGCCATTTCGGCGGTCAACGCACGACCGCAAAAATTCTTCAAAGTGGTTTCTTTTGGCCTACCATTTTTAAAGATTCATTTGAGTTCGTAAAGAGTTGTGACCAATGCCAAAGGACCGGGAATTTGTTCCAACGAAATGAGATGCCCTTAAATAATATTTTGGAAGTCGAACTTTTTGATGTGTGGGGCATCGATTTTATGGGACCATTTCCTATGTCTTTTAATAACCAGTATATTTTGGTGGCCGTAGATTATGTCTCAAAATGGATAGAAGCTATCGCTTGCCCAAGAAACGATGCTAAAACTGTGATTAACTTCCTTCATAAAAACATTTTTGTTCGTTTTGGAACGCCTCACGCTTTAATTAATGACGAGGGAACTCATTTTGTCAACAAAATGTTAAGCACAGTTTTGAGCAAATATAACATCCATCATAAGGTGTCAACGGCATACCATACTCAAACAAACGGACTTGCCGAACTTTCAAATCGGGAAATTAAGTCAATTTTGGAAAAAGTGGTAAAACCCGATAGAAAGGGTTGGTCCCTTAAGTTGGATGACGCACTCTGGGCATATCGAACAACTTTTAAAACGCCACTAGGACTGTCACCATATAAACTGGTTTTCGGTAAAGCATGTCACTTACCCTTGGAACTTGAATACAAGGCATTTTGGGCCGTAAAGGAATTAAACTTAAATGAAGAAGTGACCGGAAAGAAGAGAAAACTTCAATTAAACGAGTTAGAGGAGATACGTCATCATGCCTACGAGAACGCCAAAATTTATAAAGAAAAGACAAAATTATGGCATGATCGTCGTATTAACCAAAGGAATTTTGAAAAAAAATCAACAAGTGCTCCTTTTTAACTCTCGTTTGAAGTTGTTTCCCGAAAAATTAAAATCACGTTGGTCGGGACCATTTACCATAGCGGATGTGGGAAAGTTTGGAACAATCGATTTAATCAACCCACAAGACGAAAGCATCTTCCGAGTTAACGGTCACCGGGTCAAGCACTTTATTCCAAACGAGATGCCCATACCCACTGGTGGAGACGAGTGATCTTTGATGGAAACACTGTGTACATATTGTAAATATTGCTTTCTTAACCTTTGTTTTATTTATTTTTTAGAACTAATCTTGCAGGTTGCTCACTGTGGGAATTTCGTGCCCACAGACCTCAATTTTCGGAATAGGACAGTCTTGGGCGGAGGAAGTGTAAATTTTCAAAAGTTGTGGGGCATTTTTTTAAATGAAACAATTGGTTGGTAAACATGCAGAATAAATTTTTTTTATCAAGTACACCAAGTACTCACATGTTTCAAAAGAAATATTTTTAAATTATAGGGTTGGTGTACTTGAGTTCTTCTTTTTCATCATGACTTGTATTTTCAAGGCTGGAAAGTGGAAGTCTTTGGGTCTTTCACCCTTGTGCTAAACCCAACGTGTCATCCTCAAAATATCCAGGAGTCTTCCATTTCCTTTTAGTTTTGAAAATACATTGACCACCCTTTTGATTGTCTTCCCCAAAGAACTCAAAATCTACTACACTTTCTTCATCTCCATGGCCAGAAAAAAGTCTCTGGTCCACATCCCTGATAGACCAACACGGCGGTCCCTCCGCCATGCCGCCGCTGTCGCCGGTCAACCAATCGACGCCACCGTTGTTGCTACCGCCACTGAACAAGTCGCCGTCGTCGCCGGCGCTTCGTCTGATGCTCCGACCACCATTATCGTCGCTGCTCCACCGTCGTCTAACGCCTATGCCGTGGCCAAAACCCAAGCCCTCAGCTCCGCCTCCTCTACGATGGTCGTCTAGACAACCGCCGACGTCTCCTCCGACGCACCCACTACTGAGGAACCCACAACGCCATCCTCACCAAGGTATGTCCATTCCTTCCTTGAGACTCACGAGGTGCTCACCAGAATACCCGACCCACAAAACCCTAACCCACCTGTTACCATTCCTACTACCATCCAAATACCCTTCACTCAACCCTTGTTTGTATGTATTTCTCCACCCACAATACCCATTACCATTCCCCCCATCCATCTTAGAACAACCCCTAACAACCCCTTTGGAGACTTCATAAACCCCCACTACCTACAAACCCCAACCACCCCTCCACCATAATCAACCCCCCTAAAACCCCTTTACATCACGGACCCCCCTTCAGTGTCTACCACCATCACCATTGACCCTAAAAATCAGCCCTCATCTTCCAAATCAAAACCCTTTGATTTAATGAGAAAGGAGATTTGGAGGATGAAAACCTTGGTGAGGACCTCTTGTTTGATTTTGAAGGAACATAGCCGCAGCAAACTACTCCCCCTACCCATTTGAGAACCCTCTGAGCCCAGAAACCACCATTGACCCAAACCCCATAAACCTCGATTCTGCCCACAGTGAGCAATTGATACCCACAGCGGGCACGAGTACTACATCGGGGAATACTGAAAAAATAGCAATAGCAGGTCCATCTGAGCAACAAACCGCCACTGGAATCCCACCATCGGATTCTAGTTCATCCGAGGACTCCTCTTCAGAATCTGATGAGCCATTACCGCCACTGAAAAAAGCAAAGAAAGCCGCGGCTTCTGACAGCGATTTCGAATAGGAGATCAAAGCTAATGATAAGGGAAAGAAACCCGTCGTGGCACGCCGTACACGCAGATCCTCTCGCAAGATACTGATCACTACTGTCAATGACGCATTGGTAAAAGCAAGCTGACACGTTGGCACGTCCGGGTTGTGGTTGGTCCTTGGATAACAACCGCTCTATGATACGGGCCAATCACCTCACGGAAGAGGCAGCCATTTGGTTTCAGTTTTTAAGGCACAACTTAATGCCCACATCCCACGACGGAACGGTTTCCTATGATCGATGTATTCTGCTTTACTGTGTTCTTAAGGAGTGCCCGGTCGATCTCGGGCCGATTGCCCATGAGGTGATCGCTAAGGCAACCACACGGGTCCAAAGTCAACTCCTTTTTCCAGGTTTGATCACCAAGCTTTGTGCCGAAGCCCGTGTTCTAACGTACAAACATGATGTGATAACGTTTGGTTAAGCCCATTTAAATAACGACACCATCGCGCGCCGAAAAAGTGCAACTCAAACCCCTATTATTTTGTAGGAACCAGTCGCACCTTCACAGCCTCCGAGACACGATCCTGTTGTTTCTCCGCGTCCACCACAGCAGCAGTCTGCCACCACAGATCCTACCTACGCAGGCTATGGCACGGTCGAGTGGTTAACAGCCTTGGTGTTGCAAAAGGAAGAGGCTAATCAAACATCTAAGCAGATCCTTGCCAAACTCGATGCTCTTGAAGAACGTGTCGCACGGTTAGAGGGTGGATCCACATCTGCTTCTGCTCCACCAGTTGACGACGATGAGCGTCCCCCAAGATTTCCAGCAGGGTCTGTGCCCACGGATCCTCACAGTGGGCAGCAGTCCCCGAAAAATTAACTTTTGGTTCATCATCACCTCTTTAAACATTATTACTCTTATCTGTCTTTTGGGTTTGTCTAACACTCTTAACTGCTCTTTCCCGCCTTTTGTGTATGATTTGCGGGTCATGGTTAATGTGCGATGATAGTTTATGTTTGCTTGAATTGTTGTTGTGATTTCCTATAATTTTCAGGTACTTAAACTTTGATTGACTATTTTTAGGTAACTTTGAGAGGACGTAGGCCCTCTTGCATGGCCTAAACACTTTTCCCTTCGTTCCCACAACCGAGCCATTTCATACGACAATGTGGACATTGTCCATCTTTAAGTTTGGGCGTGGGGAAATTGCTTGATCATTATTTTTATGATCCGAAAAAAAAGAAAAACAAAAAAATAAAATAAATAAAAGTCTTCGAAAAATTGGAAGACCACATTCGAAAAATCGGAAGGAAAACATAACCCAAAAAGCTCTTAGAAAAATGAAAAATCAAAAAACTTGGGGTTTTGTGATTGAAATAGAACTCAAAGGAAAAAAGCGACAAAGATATATCCAAATTCCTTTTGTAGTTTAGTTCAAGTTTGGGGGGGGGGGGGGGGGGGGGTTAGCCACAAACACTAACCCGAAAAGTCCTACCGATCAAGTTCCGACAAATAGTCAAGAAAGGAAGAGGTACAAATTCCGAGGAAACATTCAAGCATTTTTGTAAGTTTAGTCTTCTTTCCCTCTATAAAAATTCTTTTTCCTTTATTTCTTTATTTGACGACAAACAAAACCTTAAGTTTGGGGTGTGATAACTCTCATTTTTGAGAGTTTATTATTACTCTTTTTCTAGGCTTTTATATCATTTTTATACCCACTTTGCTTCTTTCCCTTTTATTTTGTCAAAAATGTGATAAAGAGATGATGAAGTTTCAAAAGTTTATTTTCTTAGAAAAACACTGCACTTTCGACTGTGGGCACAGGGCTTCTCACTGTGAGCACGGACGGATCTTCCCGTTGATCAACGGATAATGCAATTCTCTAGATAGAAGAAAAGATTAAAATAATGGCATGCTTAAAGATTGCAAGATCTGAAAATCTCAGAAATCAAGGGAAGCATGGGAGGCATGGTGGTGGTTTTTGCCCTTGAGATAATGTAAAGTTTAGTCCAAAGGTTTGTTCACCTTTTTGGGACTATATAAGAGAGGGCTTGGATCAGTTCAAACATCATCAATTTTCAGTTGTAGTTTACTTAAAGTCCAGTAGCTTAGTTCTTCTTCTTGTTTCTTAAAGACTTGAAGATTTGTAGCATTTACTTCCATGTATATTAAATTCTGCCAACAGTGACCCACTGTGGGCACTGCTTTAGTTTTATTCAAGTAACTTTTATGAACTTCTTCTACTTTGTTATGTCTTATAATTTTATTATGAGCTAAGCACCCCTTTGGGTGTGGATGTGAGCAAACTTGAGACTAGTAGGCAACACTTGGGTGTCGCCATTTGTTACTAACTCTCGAGATTGGTCACTTGAGTCGGGACTTAAACTCAACGCGGATAAGCCGATCACTTTGAAGTGTTAATATTAGATCTTGACCTCGAGAAGGGCGGATTCGAAATACGGCTTAAGTGATGCACAAAGATTGAGAGTCTTTGATAACCACGTCGAGAGGCGGGTTTTGTATGATTTATTAAGGGTCAAACGTCGGTCGAGATTTATATCACTAAGAGATTTGGGTGTAAATCTCCATATTGGTAGAACTTGACGTTTAGAGTCAAACTTAATTAAATCGGCAAGATCGGGAGTCGGTAACAATGGACACTTTATGGAAACTTTGTAGGACCGGTGTATAAATTGCATCATTTCGAGAGATCGGGCTTTTATGAACTTTTTGTGCTATAAAGCAACTAACCATTTTGTTACTACAAAAATCTCAAGGGAACTCACATCCATACCCATCTTTAATTATTCAAGAGTTTAATCATTTTCCAAACAAAACAACAATATTTTCACATACCGAGACTTGTGCAAGAAGTTCGTGACATTCTCTGATTCTCAGTAGTTCAGTCCTCGTAGGTACGATACTTGGTAAATACTTGTTGTTAATGCCAAAAATCGCACCAAAGTACAACTTAAGGTCGATGTGGACTTTAACAACTAAAGAAAAGAATCTTTTGACAAAACGTGCGACAAAGACGAAAATGTAAACGAGACAGAGAATTTGGTGACGCGGGAAAAACCACAACGAGGAAAAAACCCGCGGACGACTGTGGAAGTCGTCGTTGCACTATGGTCGCCAAACAGGGCGATGTCCTTGTGTTTCTGGTGTCGATCGTACAGAGATTACAATTCAAATGAAAGAAAGATTTCGAAATGTAAAGTAACAAGTGTTTCGAATATAAAAACAATGTGTGTCGTATGTTTAAACTGTGTGTCGTGCTCTGATGTCGTGCGTCGAGAGCGATTCTTCTGCGAGCGATTTTTGTGCTCCAAGTGTTCTTTTGAGTTCGAGTGCTTGTGTCTGTTGTTCGATGTCCTTTGAACTGAGGATTGAGCTTGGAATTTATAGTCTTCAGGCGCTTTAATTGGCTCATTAAATACTTTGATAACTGTCGTAACGGACGTCGTTTTTAGTGCTGTTAATGGCTTTCATCAGTTATAGCCGTTGTCCATTAATGACGTTGACTCCTGCAATAAACACTAAACAAACGTAACAGTTGTATCACGCGTTAGCTAGTCGAGGTCGCATGGTTCTATGCGACGATCGTGTGAAACGTACGACATCGTGGTCGAGTGTCGTGAGGTAAATAACTTTTGATCTTAACTTTAGTCGGGGGATAAAATGCTATGATTTTACCTTATCAGAAGTAACAGAAGTGAGTGTTTTACCTACCTCGGTCGTGGTCGAGACTGGTGAAATTTTGCCAAACAGTTTGCCCCCAAAATTTGAAAGTAGAATGCTAAATTCAAATTTTAAATTTTGTCAGTCGGACGCATAAATCTATGACACGTGTCGAAAGTTATTTTAGTTGCTTTGGGACTAGACTGGTTCAATTCAAACTAGAGAGGGAAGTCGAAGAGGGGATGAGATCGTGACGTCATGCTGACGTACGAGGGTGCTTAGCAGCTGTCATGGCCAGGTGTCAGCGATCCGTGTGGTTATACAAAAAGACGGAACGCGTGTCGATCATCTAAGGACTCGACCTTACATGATCGAAGGTATACATAAAGGTCACGATGGATCTTTCCCTGTTTACGATTTCGAAAAGTTTTAAGCGGAGATTTCTTCCTGATCTTTTTGCTACCCTTCGCCCGATCCCTTCCATTCTAGCGAGAATCTTCGACTTGGTTAGGATTCTCAAGGTCTAGAGTGCTTATATAAGGTGCGACTCTTCGGTTTGCGTATACGTCGCAAATCTATTGCTTGGAAGCCTAGGAAAAATTAGGATATCTGGGGTCTTTCAGATAGACAAACATTGTTGACGGGGATAGAGATGTCGACAGAGCCTAGAAGTACCATAAAAAGCGACGAGGATATCGACGACTTCAGAAGCTTAGCGGGAATCCCTGCTGGGATAACTATAAGCAATGCGGGTAGGATTCGTCTTGAGATATGCCCTGAGGGGTACGTCGTGATATACGAGTATCCATTCAAGATAGGCTTCCATTGGCCATATTCGCTTCTGGCCAAGGCATTTATGTGCGAGTTCGATCTTTCGCCAGGGCAGCTAATGCCCCAATTTTGGCGCGTGATCTGGGTCATCGAACGACTTACTTCTCATTGGGAGTCGCCCATGAATGTGAGGGACCTGCTGACGGCGTACCAGGTCAAGAAGGATCAATACCGTCGCTATAGTTTGTTTTCGAGATACAAGGGCGAGCGCACCTTGGTTCAAAATACGTCAGTCAATGATCGAAAATGGAAGACTCGGTATGTGTTTGTGCGATTGGCGACGTTGGATACTGATAGCGACTGGATCAGATCTGGTTGGAATATGACGGGTAAGCCTTTCGTCGTACGTCTCATGTCACTTTGTTATTTTGGGTGTTTTCCGTCTAATATTTTTTTCTTATGTGTAGATATTGATTTTGACAAGGTGAAACCTGACGATGACTCTAAAGCCAAGGTCAAGAAGTTTCTGGAGTTTAGTGTTGATGAACGATCGTACGTCACGCGTCACCTGCTAGATGAGGACGACGACGCTGTTTTCCTGGGTGATAGAATACAGATGGGTCGGGAAGAGAAAGAAGAAGAAGAGGATTATGAGGAGACTGAGGAGGAGGAGAAGGGGGAAGAACCAGACGTAGAGATAACTGGTAAGTATCCCTTGGCCTTCTTTCCATTCAACCTAGTCTTTTTCCACCCTCAAGTGTCTAATTCTTTCTTTTGCCATGCAGGAGAATCTCGGGCGAAGATGACGCCTGCAGCTGCCAAGAAGATGGCTCAAATCGAGCTGGCTCGCAAGGTGAAGGAAGACAGGGAGAATGATGCCTCGACGACTGGGTCGGGGCTCCTAAAGAGAAAAGAGGTCCCGACAGCTGGGTCGGGTATTCTTAAGAGGACGAGGATGTCCGTTACGAGGGAACCGATGTTAAAGACGGGTCGGGTGGCTCATCTAGAGTCGCCTTGTCTAGGAAGGCGAAGGCGTCGGCCGTGTTCGACACGACCGACGTAAGATCTGTTGATACGGCGCAACCGGCGTCGATGTCTCCCATTGCGGCATTTGGCCCTTCGACGGCCGACAAGGGAAAAGGTGCGCAGACGGGTTTTGTGGGGGAAACGACGGTCAACTTCACGTTGCCGTCGGATTTCTTAGATGATAATGTCCTGGACGGGAAGAGATTGTTCCCCCACTTGGGAAAGTACCAGCTCCCTTCTTTCAGAGAGCGTTTTAACGGGGTTTCTCTCGAAGATACGGAATCCCATGTCGCTGGGCTTATGTTTTTGGTAAGTCTATCTTTCAAGACTTTGTCCATTTGTCGTTGTTGTTGTTGTTATTAACGATGCTTATGTTATGTTTTCTACAGGCGTTTCAAGCCTCCTTGGCTTTGCAGACCGAAACGTCGAAGGTAGAAGGTTTGATGGCTTCTGCTATTAAGGAAGAAGATGCGGCGTTGGAGAAGGAAAAGTCCGCTCTGGAGCGAGAAGAGGCGACGTCAGTGCGTCTCGACGATGCTTTGAACGAGTTGGAAGCCGTCGGTCATGCGAGAGATGACGTGAGCTCGCGCCTGAAGCAGTCTCTGACTTTGATGCGTGACCAAAGAGAGAAGTTGGAGGGGATGAAAGAATCCTTGACTGTGAGAAAAAAAAAATTAGTCGAGGAATCTAAATCCAAGATGGTGGGTTTAGAGAAGGAGTTAGAGGAGTTGAGGGAAGAGAATAAGTCCATCTTCTCCTTTGCTCGACTCACTGCACGTGCGGCGATCATGCGACGCCACTTGCTGGGCAAGGATCCTTTAGCCTCGGTGTCGGACGAGCTGGACATCTTTTATAAGGAGGTCGGGGCTGAGAGGGATCTTGACTCAGACGATGAGAAAGAAGTTGAGGAGGAGGAAGGTCCCCAGGTCGAGGCATTAGGCAAGGATGTGGCCGACACTCCTCCTCTGCCTTAGAAGATGTGTCTCTGCTTATTTCGTTTCTTTGCTACTCGATCGTTGGTGGTCGAGCTTTTTTTGTAAATGATAGTTTATTCAATGAATGAAACTTAGACTTCTTTTGAACTTACGCTTTGTATATTTCATGAACAAATATAATGTTAATCTTAAGATCCAGTAAGTAGAGAATAACCGAGAAATCATGCGACTTAGGCATTCATTGCAATACAACAATTAGAACATAAGCCATAAGACTTCTAAATCGTGTATTCAAACATAAACACATGCGATCAAAGCATACATTCAGAGGGTGAAAATCTTTCAAAGTTAAGAAACTTAGAGTGCAAAATTGTTAGACTTTGCGATCGTACGACTAAGTCGTGCGAAGAACTGCGAATCGTGTGTCCCCGTGGAAGGATGATCAAGTCGTAGACCTGATCGTCGTGCGACCTTGCGAAACTAAAGTCGTTTTAGACTTAGTGACTGTTTGGGCAAAAAAATCATGTCGCTCGACCGCGACCAGAACAGGTAAGACGTATGATTAAGGACTATATCTTGTATTAAGATAAGGTCTCGACAAAGACCCAGAACACCATCGTCGTCCCTCATAAAAGGTGAGTCAAGAGTTCCTTACGACACTCGACCATAGCGTCGATCGATCCGCACGACTATTATATAAGGACGTGCGACCTCAACCAAAACTAACGTTAACCATGACCGTTTATTAAGTGTTTAATGCAGGAGTAAAAGTCATTAAGGAGCAACGACTATAACCGACGCAATCATTAAACAGCCGGCGACCGTAACGGACGAAGATCATTACTCCGGCAACCGTTTCCAACCGTTAAGGCCATTAAAGGAGCATTCATGGATGAAGCTAAGGACACGAAGACTATAAATATCAAGCTCAATCAACATTTCAAGACATCGAATATCCGGCGATTAACAACCGAAGCAATATTCAAGAACACCTGAACTGAAGAACCATTATTCTAAGTATCGCTCTCGACGCACGACAACAGCCCTCGACCAGCAGTTCACACTTTGTTTCGTACACGACAAACACCTATTTTTACGTTCAAACACTTGTACTTTATATTTCAAAGCATTTTCTTCATTTGTATTGTAATCACTGTACAATCGACACCAGTATCCAAGGACATCGTCCCTGATTGGCGACCATAGTGCAGCGACGACACCCCCTATCGTCCGCAGGTTTTTTCCTCGATTGAGGTTTTTCCTGCGTCATCAAATCCCTTGTTTCCTTATTTTATTTATCGTCGCATGTCTCGTCGAAAGATTCTTTCTTTAGTTGTTTAAGTCCACATCGACCTTAAGTTGTCCCTTTGGTGCGATTTTTGGCATTAACAGTTTGGCGCCATCCGTGGGACTACATCTAGAGAAAATCCTCGACGAACGTGCATTCTACTAATAGTTTCTTGGAGTTTCTTCTATTTTCTGTTGCAGGAAAATGGCAGCCCCTGGAAATCCGCAGCAAGCCGTCGCTCAGATGTATCAGGAGCTCGAGGTTGCCAGGAATCAACTCAATGCAATGGCAGAGCAGAATCACAGAGCAGCTGAAGAGATCGCGCGGCTAAGGAATCCTTTTGGACCCCAGAATGGTCCTAGACCATTCATCCAGAATCCAGGTCCGGGACCAGGCCCGTCCGCACAGAATCAGCATCCAGATCCATTCATGCAGAATCAGCAGCCGGGTCCGTTCATTCCGAGTCCCCAGTCTTGGCAGATTCCCCCTCAGCACATCCGACCACCACCCTTGAACAATGGATCCCAACCATTGCAAGGTGGCGCCCAACCGTTTCAGAATGGATCCCAGCCGTTCCAAAGTGGTTCGCAACCTTTCCAGCAAGGATCGCAGTCTTTCCAGCAGAGATCGCAGCCATTTCAGCAGGGACCACAACCGTTTCAGAATGGACCGCAGCAATTCCACTATGGGTCACAACCATATTTTGTCCCGTTCAACGGGGACACCAATGGTTTGTCGCATGGTAATGGAACTAGTCCAGGGGCCAATCCCTCGACAGGGGCAAACCCTGATCTTAACGATCCCGTCGCCCAGCGTTTGAAGATGTTAGAAGACCAAAATGAGCGCGTCCTGTCCTTGCTCGCCAAGTTGCCTGGGGCAGCCGTGCCTGTCGACGTCGAGCCTCGCTCGGGGTATCAGGCGTCGCCCTTCATCGACGAGATCGCCACCGTCGAGGTCCCAAAGAAGTATAACATTCCTGCCTTCACTCCCAAGTATTCGGGTGTGACCGATCCAACTGAGCATGTCGCGCAGTATAAGCAACTCATGTGGACAATCTCGATTCCACACATGTACCAGGAAGTATGCATGTGCAAGAGTTTTGGGGCGACTCTCACTGGCCCAGCTCTCCAGTGGTTGATCAATATCAAACCCAAATCTATCGGGTCGTTCGCCGAATTGGTCAACCAATTCTCCCGGTAATTCGCCAGCAGTCGTAAGATGGAAAAGCAGACTAGTGATTTGTACTATGTTGTGCAGAAGACCAATGAGTCTATTCGAAGTTATTTCAATAAATTCAATGCCGAAATGAGCAGTATCCGCAATTGTGACATCAAAACTGCGATCGAAGCTTATAAACGTGGTCTAGACGATAGTTCAGGTCTATATATCGATCTGACCAAGTATCCCCCAGAGATTTTCGAAGACGTCCGAGCTCGAACCTTAGCATATATGAGGGTCAAAGACGACGCAGCCTTTCGTCGCAAACACACTGACGACAAGAAGCCGTTAGGTGTCAAGAAGCCAGAATTCAAGCCGAAAGCCATATCCAGAATAGAGCCAGCGCGTCAGATTTCAAACGTTCATTTCAAGACGAAGGCAGAAGCTAAAACCGCGACTAAATTCCCCGTGTACCCCAAGATCTCCTCTTATGGGTTCAAAGGGTCAGCTAAAGACTTAGTTGAAGCTCTGAAGACCACCCAAGCAACCATCCGGTAGCCGAAGAAGTCTGACTTGGACGATGCTAAGAAGGATAAATCAAAGTGGTGCGACTTCCACGTCGACCATGGTCATGCGACAGATGATTGTAACGCACTCAAGAAGGAATTGGCATATCATGTTCCACAAGGTAATCTCAAAGATATTATTGATAATGTCGTTATTATCAGCCATCGACCGTCGACTCCCGAGCATGCAAAAGTTATCAATTAAAATCCCCTACGCCATTGGGAACCCTGAAGATCGAGAATGAGTCGAAACGTCGCTATGGTGCCCTGTCGTACGACGACATGATCAATCACAGACAGTATCTCATCGGATCGTCGTGTCGTCCTGTCATTTAAAACCTATCTTTCTTTCCAAAAAGAATAGGATAATAAATGACAGGGGGGCAATACCCCATGAAGGAGAAAGGTATGATTTCTAACTCTTTTCCATACAAATTTTTCTCACAAACAGCTAATGACTTAAGCATCGGAGGGTCGTTGGTGAGCCAACGACCAACCCTCGACATCGTTTTATCGCAGGATCGCACGACATAGACAATCAGGTCCATGACTTGATCACACCTTACAGCTAGTCGAACGACGTGGTCGCACGATCGCATAGACGGCTTTGCAGCCTGAGCTTCTTAACTTAGAAAAACTTCGCGTTTTGAATAAATACCTTAGTCGCATGTATTGGTGTTTGATTGGCATACATTCTAAACGAATGCCTTATTTTTTCTTTCTTATACCCTGTATGGATGCTTTGATCGTATGTTCTCATATTTTATAAGTGCCTTGGCCGCATGATTTCTATGTATCTTATGTTCATTCGATGCGATAGTTGTTTACCAATAAAGTTCAAACCAAAAAAAGTGCATTCATCAGAAAAATTGTCAAAAACGCGCTCGACCACCAACGGCCGAGCAGTAAAACAAAAAATGTGGAGAAGAGTGTCAGTCGTATGTTCTGCCCGGAGTCTTGACCTTCGAGATCGGGGCAACGTCAAAACATGTTAATGCAAGGATCAAACGAGTATGTTAGGAATCGTTTTCCAACTCCTTACGCAATAATATTCTGAGAATGTGGCTCTTAAGATTAATGTTAAGGCTGGAACATCTGTTTTCTGACGAGTGACCTCTACTCCAATATTGTTCCCGTCTTGACACACTTAATGAAAAGAAACAAAAGCATCTGTCAAATACGAAGGGAACACGTTAGCAAAACATAAAAACGAAAGAACATCGAAAACACAAGTTTTGAAAGAAAAACTTACAAGGAACGCCAGTTCGGCTAAACACAGCCCTATCTCTTCAATAGAGATCCTTTGAAAACACTCCTCGGAAACTAAAGGCTGATGTTTCCCCAGATGCGGAAGTGACTTCATCCTGACGAGGACGTAGTCAAACGAGAGGGACGGCGACAGCGCAAAGCTGATCACCATAAGTTCCTCCTCGTTCTCTCCCGTCTTTACACCCCCGCCCCTGTCGGCTGACGAAAGGGTTGACGTGGCAGAAGACATCGTCGCCAGGTGCGCAGAATACACAGACATCGTGTTCATCGTAACCAACATCGTCAACGATTCGGGTATCGCAACCCTTGATAGATCTCCAACCACCCAAGATTTGAACAAAGTCGAGATTCTGGAGAAGGGCCTCATCAGAAACAGAAAACTTTTAAAGAAAATCTCTAAAGAAAACAACCCATTGTGATCTCTATTTATGTAGGAAATCACAACAAGTCGAGTCCGCTGATGATCAACACGCGTCCATACCTATCCGAATCTTCGACAGCTGGTAAGCATCATCGTGCATCAGTATGCCGTCATAACTTTTCAACTTCTCGTTCAGTTAAAGGCGAACCGGTCTAGTTCCACGACAACCAGGTAAGTCCCTCAACCCAGGTCACAAGTCTAAGCGTTCGACAAGCAAAATATAAAACTTAAATTTGACATTCAATTTTCAAATTTTGGGGGCAAACTGTTTGGGCAAAAAAATCACGTCGCTCGACCGCGACCAGAACAGGTAAGACGTATGATTAAGGACTATATCTTGTATTAAGATAAGGTCTCGACAAAGACCCAGAACACCATCGTCGTCCCTCATAAAAGGTGAGTCGAGAGTTCCTTACGACGCTCGACCATAGCGTCGACCGATCCGCACGACTATTATATAAGGACGTGCGACCTCGACCAAAAATAACGTTAACCATGACCGTTTATTAAGTGTTTAATGCAGGAGTAAAAGTCATTAAAGAGCAACGACTATAACCGACGCAATCATTAAACAGCCGGCGACCGTAACGGACGAAGATCATTACTCCGGCAACCGTTTCCAACCGTTAAGGCCATTAAAGGAGCATTCATGGATGAAGCTAAGGACACGAAGACTATAAATATCAAGCTCAATCAACATTTCAAGACATCGAATATCCGACGATTAACAACCGAAGCAATATTCAAGAACACCTGAAGTGAAGAACCATTATTCTAAGTATCGCTCTCGACGCACGACAACAGCCCTCGACCAGCAGTTCACACTTTGTTTCGTACACGACAAACACCTATTTTTACGTTCAAACACTTGTACTTTATATTTCAAAGCATTTTCTTCATTTGTATTGTAATCACTGTACGATCGACACCAGTATCCAAGGACATCGCCCCTGATTGGCGACCATAGTGCAGCGACGACACCCCCTGTCGTCCGCAGGTTTTTTCCTCGATTGAGGTTTTTCCTGCGTCATCAAATCCCTTGTTTCCTTATTTTATTTATCGTCGCACGTCTCTTCGAAAGATTCTTTCTTTAGTTGTTTAAGTCCACATCGACCTTAAGTTGTCCCTTTGGTGCGATTTTTGGCATTAACAGTGACTATCGGCGTGCGATTTTGCTGCGAAAAAACAATGTTAAAGGTTGGTCGTTGGCTAACCAACGACCCTCCGATGCTTAAGTCAGTAATCATTTGTGATAAAGAATCGTATGAAAAAAGAAAAAGGGAATTTTGAAAGCATACCCTCTCGGATGGGGTACTTGCCCCCCGTCATTTATCATCCTATTCTTTTCAGGAGAGAGTAGGTTTTAAATGATGGATCGACACTGAGGTCTCGAGGAACAACGTCTACGTCTATGTCGACCGTGTATCCGTGCGACAGGGCAAAAATAGTTGGAATATCCTGTAGGAGAGGCAGAAGTTTTAAGATTACGGATAGAAGGACGAACCTGTCGAGACCCTACGGTCATGCTTAGCCTTCGACCTGCGACTGCCAGACAGCTTACTTTCGCGGCTTCAGGGTTGTCTTATAGCAGTCACGAGCGACTTTTGGCTCACTTTTGATTTCCTGAACTCCCCACGGCGTAGGGAACTTCAGAGTCTGATGATACGTCGAGGGAACGACTTTCATTTCATGGATCCATGGTCGACCTAAAATGATTTTATAGGCCGACGCACAATCGATGACGCTGAACTTGATCTGCTTGTTGATTCCTCCGGCATAGACCGACAAGATGATCTCTCCATAGGTGCTCGTCGCTTCTCCATTGAAACTAACTAAGCTTGTCGAATGTCGGGTGATTTCCGAGCGATCGATTCCCATAGCTATGATGGTGTCAAGGAAAATGACGTTCGCTGAACTGCCCCCATCGACCAAGACTCGTCGAGTTAAACAATTACCAATCGTGAGTTGAATGATCAACCCATCATGGTGCTTCTGATACGAGTCACCGAGGTCGTCTTGGTCGAATATGATCTTCATAGCTTCCAACTCCAAATCTCCTTTTGGTCTCGATGAACGCGGAATAGGCCGATCGTCAGGTACTTGACTGGCGTGACGTTTGGCCGCGGAATACGTCAGACCACACACGTCGGAACCACCCGTGATGCAATTGACGACCTTTGCGTGCTCTGGGGTCGGCGGTCGATGATCGCTAGCTGAAGTAACGACATCATCGATGATATCTTTGAGATTTCCTTTCGGGACATGATATGCCAGTTCCTTTTTGAGAGCTATGCAATCATCTGTCGCGTGACCATGGTCGACATGAAAGTCGCACCATTTTGACTTAACTTTCTTAGCATCGTCCTGATCGGATTTCTTTGGCCATCGGATGGTCGCTTGAGTGGTCTTCAAAGCTTCGACCAAATCTTTAGTGGACCCTTTGAATCCGTAAGAGGATATCTTGGGGTACTGAGGAAACTTGATCGCGGTCTTGGCCTCTGCTTTTGTCTTGAATCGGACATTAGAAATCTGGCGCGCGGGCTCTACCTTAGAAATTGCTTTTGCTTTGAACTCTGGCTTCTTCACACCCAACGACCTCTTGTCGTCGGTATGCTTGCGACGAAAGGCAGCGTCGTCTTCTACCCTCATATACGCTAGGGTTCGAGCTCGGACGTCTTCGAAATTTTCTGGGGGATACTTGGTCAGATCAGTGTATAAACCCGAACTGTCGTCCAGACCACGCTTATAAGCTTCGATTGCGGTCTTGACGTCACAATTGCGAACACTGATCATCTCCGCATTGAATCTATTGAAGTAACTTCGAATAGACTCATTGGTCTTCTGCACGACATAATATAGATCACTGGTCTGCTTCTCCATCTTGCGACTGCTGGCGAATTGCTGAGAGAATTGGTTGACTAACTCGGCGAACGACCCGATGGACTTGGGTTTGAGATTGATCAACCATTGGAGGGCAGGACCAGTGAGAGTTGCACCGAAGCTCTTGCACATACAGACCTCCTGATACATGTGCGGGATTGAGATCGTCCACATGAGCTGCTTATATTGCGCGACGTGCTCTGTTGGATCGGCCACTCCCGAATATTTGGGCGTGAAGGTGGGGACGTTGTATTTCTTTGGGACCTCGACGGTCGTGATCTCATCGATGAAGGGCGACGCCTGAAATCCTGATCGAGGCTCGACGTCGACGAGCACGGCTGCCCCAGGTAGCTTGGCGAGCAAAGATAGTACACGCTCGTTCTGATCTTCTAGCATCTTCAGTCACTGGGCAACAGTATCATTAGGATCATGGTGCACACCTGTCTGCGGATTGACTCTTGAACTGGTGCCATTGCCATGCGACGATCCATTGGCGTCCCTATTGAAAGGAACAAAATGCGGCTGTGACCCATTCTGAAATGGCTGCGGCCCATTCTGAAATGGTTGCGACCCATTTCTGCATGGGTGGTGGCCTTATATGCTGAGGAGGAACTGTCCCGAACTGGGGATTTGGGTTGAACGGCATCGGCTGTTGGTCCTGCATGAACGGACCTGGATGTTGGTTATGAGCGAACGAACCTGGATACTGATTCTGAGCGAACGGACCTGATCCTGGATTATGTGCAAATGGTCTAGGACCATTTTGACCGAATGATCCTTGGCTTGGATTCTGAACGAACGGCCTAGGACTATGCTGAGGTCCAAAAGGATTTCTCAGCCGTGCGATCTCCTCGGCTGCTCTGCGACTCTGCTCGGCCATGGCATTGATTTGATTTCGCACGACCTCCAATTCCTGATACATCTGGGCAATGACATGCTCTTGATTTCCGGGGGCTGCCATTTTCCTGAAACAGGGAATAGAGAAGACTACAAGAAACCGTTAGTAGGACGCACGTTTGTCGAAGATTTTCTCTAAATGGGGTCCCACGGATGGCGCCAAACTGTTAATGCCAAAAATCGCACCAAAGTACAACTTAAGGTCGATGTGGACTTTAACAACTAAAGAAAAGAATCTTTTGACAAAACGTGCGACAAAGACAAAAATGTAAACGAGACAGAGAATTTGGTGACGCGGGAAAAACCTCAACAAGGAAAAAACCCGCGGACGACTGTGGAAGTCGTCGCTGCACTATGGTCGCCAAACAGGGGCGATGTCCTTGTGTTTCTGGTGTCGATCGTACAGAGATTACAATACAAATGAAAGAAAGATTTCGAAATGTAAAGTAACAAGTGTTTCGAATATAAAAACAATGTGTGTCGTGTGTTTAAACTGTGTGTCGTGCGCTGATGTCGTGCGTCGAGAGCGATTCTTCTGCGAGCGATTTCTGTGCTCCAAGTGTTCTTTTGAGTTCGAGTGCTTGTGTCTGTTGTTCGATGTCCTTTGAACTAAGGATTGAGCTTGGAATTTATAGTCTTCGGGCGCTTTAATTGGCTCATTAAATACTTCGATAACTGTCGTAACGGACGTCGTTTTTAGTGCTGTTAATGGCTTTCATCAGTTATAGCCGTTGTCCATTAATGATGTTGACTCCTGCAATAAACACTAAACAAACGTAACAGTTGTATCACGCGTTAGCTAGTCGAGGTCGCATGGTTCTATGCGACGATCGTGTGAAACGTAGGACATCGTGGTCGAGTGTCGTGAGGTAAATAACTTTTGATCTTAACTTTAGTCGGGGGATAAAGTGCTATGATTTTACATTATCAGAAGTAACAGAAGTGAGTGTTTTACCTACCTCGGTCGTGGTCGAGACTGGTGAAATTTTGTCCAAACACTTGTCATTTTATTACTTATAGCGATCATAGTTGTGGTGTATACTTGCGCCCCCACTGTGGGCACACTGTGGCCACTGATTGGAACTACACGATTTTCCGCTATCAATGATCCATTGGTCAAATTAATGGGGATTTGCATGTTTTAGTTTGGGTTTTGTTTCCTAAAGGTTTGATTAGTTAAAACTATCAATTTTGGAAGTTTACAAGCACTTTGGATCGATTTGGGGGGTTTTGGAGTGAAATTTCGAGCTTAAATTCAAAGTTTAGATTTGGAAGTGGCAACCAGGAAGTTGCGCGGCCTGGCTCGCGGCCTGAGGCCGCGGGCCAGGTGGCGCAAGTCTCTGATGTGTGTGGATTCCTCGTTTCGCTTCGTTTTCGTTCGGGTTTGGATCGAGGCATCGTTGGGGTTCATCTTAGGGGTTTAGGGAAGATCTTTTGGAGTATCATTAGATGGTTTAACACCATTTTTATGGCGTCCAATTCAGGTGTTCGGTTTGAGCTAAAGTGGGTTTCGGAGTGTGTGTCGAATTGCTAAAGCTCAGGTGAGTTCCCTTAACTCTTTTGGTGCCAATGAAATATTTTACTGAAGTTTTCATAACTGAATATGGTTTTGAGCATGATGACATGATTAAACACTTTGAAAATCTTTATTAGTACATGATGTGGAAATGTTTATTAATGCATGCAAGTTGTTTATACGTTCTTTCTACGTAAGCGTTGAATGCATGTTCTTGTGAGTTGTTGTTATGTGTAGGGTCGGGTTGCACAGTGGGGGAGGTGAACCTTGGATTGTTGAGAATCCTTGGAGAGTTGATTGGACTGTGTGCCTCGAATCCGTTTCTTGTGCACACAGCTACGACATCTACTGGGGGGCGTGGGGATCTACTGGGGGCCCCGAGTGTGGACATCACATGAGGTGATGGGAGTTGAGCCCACTGTGCAATACCCTTATGTGGAGTCGAGCATTTAAACTGAAATTTCGTTTATTATTGTAACGGTTGAATGTCTTAAATTACTGTTTGTGTGGAACTGTTTTTAAAGAGGGAATTCACTAGACCTCATGGTCTAACCCTCGTTTTTCAAAAATTAAAACCTTTTTCAGGTTGGAGTTTTGTTTGGGGTTTCATCTAGAGAAGATGAATTAAGGTGACGCTGTAATAGAGGAGAAGTCTAGTGGTGGCTTGCAGTTCACCGTCGGGATTCCTGTAGCATCTCAGTTGTGAAGGGGTCTATTCGCTGCGTACTTAGAGTTAGATTCGTTGTATTGTGTGAAGTTTTGGGACCGTTTTGGTTGTAACTTTATGAATTATGTTATGTGGATTTTGGGTTGTTACACAAATAAAATATATTGTCAAATGAATAAAATTATATTTCAAAAAAATAAAAATATATTTCAAGAAAATAAAAAAAATATTAAATTAAATAAAATTTAAAATTAAATTAAATAAAAATAAAATAAAAAAATAAAGTATTAAATTAAATTAAATTATGTTATGTTATATTTAAGTTAAAGGGAATATTTAGAGTAATGAAATTACAACTTTCCATTCCATCAAAATACCTCCTAGTTGTTAAGGAATGTTGAATTCCTCCATTTATGGAATTTGATGAAATTTAGAGATTCCTTCCGTGAAAAAGATCGAAACAAACAAATGAATGAAATTTGGCTAATGGAATTTAATATTCCAATTCCATCAGAATGCGAACCAAACGTCACCTAACTCAACTCTATGAGATTTATGGTAGAATGACTAGGAAAGTAGGAAAGCAATCCAAGTATAAAAGATAAAGTAATGACAGGATAAAATCATCATATTCACGCACACATAAGCAAATATTAATTGCTTTCTTTTTCCATACATTGTTTTTAAGAGCATCTTCAATTGTTTCTAAGAGCATCTTTAATGGTTGAGAAAATGACTTGAAGAATGACTTGAACATGGGTTGATGATTGGAGTCATGACTTGATGATGGGTTTACTTATCAAAGGGTTGAGAAACCTCAAGTGGTTTGAAGAATTGTTGTGAGAGACAACTTCAAGTCTTTCAAGTCTTTGGTGGGACCCACTATTTTTTTAATATAATTTTTTTTGATCAAGTCTTTGGAATGGGTTTACCATTGTGGATGCCCTAAGTTGTAATATATACTTGAACCGACGACCCTATCGTACGAGACTCTTGATGTCAATTTATTGCTACTAGCAGAATAGTGATCTAATGTCACCTGCAACTTTTACCCATTTACGGGTGTTTCGCGTGACAAAACTTAAGGTGTCATTCAATTTCTCACATATTCATTTTGTCATTTGTCGTCATTTACCTCTAGGCTTATTTGATTGTCTAATCATTGGGAGTTAAACCAAAAGTCGTCACTAAGCGAATTTAGGACAAGACAATTATCATGGGATAAAAATAAATAGCCACATAATGAAATTGTGGGAGAGTGGTTGAGGCCAATGTGCATCACCAAACTTGGGTCACATATTTGCGATGATTTTCTTCATAGACAAGGACTTTGGTTCAAGCCCGGGATGGGCCAGCAAAGCTAGGGAAAAGAATAGACAAAGTGTCCGGCGTCCCTCATTACGAGCTTGTACACATGTTTTTAGAGCTATTCGATTAGCTACACCATGGAAAAAACTAATGACAGGGTAACACGCGACATGATCCAAAGAAGTCTGGAATAAAAGGGTATCACGGAGGTACATCGGGATGATTCAAGATATGAACGTGCATATAGGGAAGACGTACTATTTCCCAAAGATTATAGGGCTACACAACATCAGGGATCAATGCTAAGCTCATTCCTATCTACGGTAAAACTGGAAGAGATCTATAAGGGTGCGTTCGGTATTCAGACATGAAAGAACAAGACAAAATAGAAGATGATGTAACCGTTATTCAACTTTTGCTAAGATAGAACTGAATAGGACATAACATATCAAATAAAATGGTCAATTTACCCCTAATGAGTTGTTTATATCTTTTATATATTTTGATTAATTTATGTAATTTATTAAATTATAATAAATTTTAGAACAAAAAAATCTTAAAAACTTTGTCAAGAAGATTAAATGATGCCAAGATAAAAGTTTATGTAGTTTCCAGTTTTTATTTTACAAATCTTCTATATTATTTTAATAATATTTAATAAATTACAAAAAAATAACCAAAATATAGAACCCTTATGAAAATAATATTTTGAGGACAATAAGTGAAAGTTTAAAGAACATAAAATTTAATAAATGAATTTAATAAACGAAAAAAATGTAGAGAGAGAGATATTTGATGTTTTAGAAGAGAATTATGTTTTATTTTAATGTTATATTAGTAAAATATAGATCTGTTCCACCTTCAACAGATTTGTTCATGTTTGGTTCACATCTATGTTCTATCTTGTCTCGTATATCAAAGACACCGTAAGAGTTCTAAACGAAATGTACATTGGTGCATGTTATTTTCTGACAACATTACTCTGATAGCAAATATGAGGGAAGAGACGAATGTTAGGTTGGAGCAAAAAGAATTGGAAAAATCATCCAATAAATATGGTTAAAAATGTGATTCTAACCACCTATTTTTAAAAGTAAAATATCCCTCAATTGTTTTCTAATAGTAGAAATCAACGAAATGCAGATATATTACCTCAAACCTTACTTACGAGTTAGATATATCTTACCCTACTTATGAATTAGATATATTCAAGGTTCTAAATGGCGTGAGGTGTGGCGTGGAGCCACAACGAAGTCATGGCGTTTTCAAGGCGTGACTTATGGTATTAAATTTCTAATTCATATATAATATTATATTACATAAAAACATATGTTTTGTAGTGTTACTCAATGAGTCAATACTAATAAACAAGTTAAATTAGGTTATATATATTAACAACTTGCAAATAAGACATTAAAATATAAAGAAAAACCAAATATCGCATTACGAAAACTGCGCATTAGGTCATCGCGTGCCACGGGCTTAACGTGGCGTGAGTTTTTTAGAACAGTGGGTATATTGGATTTGTTAGAGCATCTCCAACAGCTTTCCCAAAAAATTTCCAAAATGGGGAAGCAAAAGTCAAAATCCACAAAAAAAATTACATCCATCTCCAACAGATTCCCATTTTAGAGAATTCAACATTAAATATATTATTAAAATATTCAAAACATTATTACCTCCAATAAATTTTTAAAAGAAAATTAATAAAATATTGGGTCTCTCTTACAGCTACAGTAAAATGGGGATTTTGGGGTATTCTCCAAATATAGAGAAAATTTTAGGGAATCTCATAAAATCCCCATTTTGGGATTGAGATGGGAAAGCAGTTGGAGCTTGTTTTAGGGTTAAAATCCCCATATTCTCTATTTTTGCTAAAATGGGGAAGCTGTTGGAGTGCTCTTACCCTACTTATAAATTAGATATCCTGGATTTGTTACCACCCTATTTATGAAGTAGATATATCCTGGATTTGTTACCACCCTATCATCCCAATTCCCAACAAACAAGTGGGCTAGATAGAAGCATGACCAATATGGGCCAAGACTAGGTAATTTATGTAAGATAAGATGAGTTTCTTTTAGAAATCAAAGTTGAGGTGTTGGTTTTGGTTTTGGGTGATCACTATAACGTTCATGGCCGTAAAACTCAACAGTTACACCACTTTGTTTAAAGTTATACTTGGATTCTGCTCTTCGAAAAGGAACATCGGCTCTATCAATTTAATTTCTCTCCATCTTCAGAAACAACCGGAAATAAGGGTAGGCCTACAATGTACAAACCATCCAACTGTTGTTCACTAAGGGTGCGTTTGGTACGCAGACATGATGGAACAGAACAGGACGGGACGGGACAGGACATAACAGAACAGGACAGAACAATTGTTCAGTGTTTGGTAGACAGAACTGGACAGAACGGAACAAATAACATTTGATAAAATACAAATAAATAAAATTTAAAAAATGAATAAAATATAAAATAGAATGTGTATTTGATTTTTAGAAGAGAATTAGATTTTATTTTGAGCTTATATTGGTAAAACATAAGTCTGTTCCACCTTGTTCCATGGGGTAAGGGTGGAACAGGTCTGTTCCAGCTTGTTCAACTTTGTTCCTGTCTGTTCCACATAAAAGTCCTGCCAAACATGGGACAGTGATCTCTGTTCTGTTCTGTCCAGTGTACCAAACGCACCCTAAATGACTATTGATCCCGATACTAATGAAATGAAGATTTGCTTCGATTTCACGGATCTTTAGTTTCAGTTGATTCTAGTCTTTTTACGTTGATTGATCATTGATTATTAGATAGCAGTTGTATACTTGTGTTTAGGGTTTCTAATTTCTATCCATTTCAACCACACTACAAGAATATCGAAAAATGGGTAAACAAAAATGCTAAGAAAATTATGATAACTCTATACTAGGCGTTGTTTTTTTTTCTTTCTAGCAAGAGGTTTAGTAAATCAGATGGTTTATTTATAATAAGAGGTTCTTACGTCTGATCGTGTTCTGGTCTGATAAGTGGTAAATCCTCCTCTTATTTAGGTCTTATCTCTTATGAAATCGATCAAATCATTCTCGTTGAAAAACTCCAGCCGCTCCAATCAATATTATTTCCATATCACTCCAATCGTCCCTGTTGTTCACTTGTTCTCGATCAATCCAGGTCCCTCTCCTTCTCCCTGTTCTCCAATCGATCCAGATCACTCTCTCAACTATGTTATTCTATCTTTTATTTTTTTATGAGATTTTAGTGCTTGTGTGCATGTTTCTTACATGTTTTATTCTGCTATCATGTTCAATAGATCTCTCAATCCTCTTTTTTTTAACAAAATAGCAGAATAAAACATGTACAACAAAGAGAAACAAGCACACAAGAACTAAAATCTCAAAAAACTTTAAAGGATAGAACAATACCTAGTTGAGAGATGATCCGGATCGATTGGAGAACAACAAGGAGAGTGATCTGGATCTGGATCGACTGGAGAACGAGAGTGATCTGGATCGATTAAGAACAACAGGGATTGACCGGAGCGATTGAGTAATCTATAAATAAAGGTCGATTGGCGCGAGTGGAGTTTTTCAACGAGAATGATCTGATCGATTAAGAACAACAGGGATTGACCGGAGCGATTGAGTAATCTATAAATAAAGGTCGATTGGCGCTAGTGGAGTTTTTCAACGAGAATGA
The DNA here is from genome assembly GCA_033807775.1 of Saussurea involucrata. Classification (NCBI taxonomy): domain Eukaryota; kingdom Viridiplantae; phylum Streptophyta; class Magnoliopsida; order Asterales; family Asteraceae; genus Saussurea; species Saussurea involucrata. The sequence continues at coordinate 25,383,498 of CM066319.1, read as the reverse complement.
TCTGATCGATTTCATATAAGAGGGTTTACCACTTATCATATCTGAAAACGGTCAGACGTAAAAACCTCTTATTATAAATAAAAAACAAACTGTCTGAATCACTAAACCTCTTAACGAATCAGACTTCAGAGGCTGTTCAGATGTGATTTTTTTTAAACAAACAAGGCCTAACTCACTTGAAGATCACATATCATATGCTTTATACCACAATCACCAATTACAATTATAGCTTTGCCACTGGAATCTTTGTGGCCTTTAATCAAATAGGAAATGGAAACAATCACCAATTATAATTATTCCAATACCCTGTTTCAGATTGAATAAGATGAAGCGATGAAGGTGACATACACATTTTCATGAAAATATTTCAACCAAAACCATCTCTCGTGATCAAACTAAACATAAACACAAATAACAATCACTGCTTTTGTAATCAAAACCTTTGCTAAGTTCAGAACATGCTTCAAACTTCTTATGAACTAATACAAACACAGCTTTTGCAATCAAAACTAATACATGAAACCATTAAAAAACCAACCGACTTCATAACAGATGTTTATGAGAGTGAATATGCAGAACAATCAAGCTCAATCAAGGTAAGACTAGACATATGATACTTACCTTTGGAGAACCAAATGTATGAGTTATAAATTCATTGCTAAAACATAGAAATACAAATGATCAAAAAAGAAATACCCAGAATTCTAATTTTCTTCCTAGAAAAGTAATGAATCAATCATAGGAATTGGACAAACCTTATCACCTTACTGTACATAGCATTTCAATTGACAAATTGCAGCTCCTACATCAAGAAACAAGACAGATTTTCTCCACCAAAACAAACCCAATTCAAAGAATTCAAAACCTTCTTCAAGAATCCAATCTCTAACCTCCAAAAAAGGAGAAAAATCCCCTCTTTTTGGGTTCCTCTTCCACCATTACAGCCTTCATGCTATCTTGCTCAACCAACCTCCAAGCTGCTTGCTCAAATGCCAATCCTGCTAATGTTGGAGGCTTATTCAGAACAAGTGGAAACCCTCTGTTTGTACTTCGAATCACCTCAGAGTCCTCTGGAATCACTCCCAACAAAGCTAATCCCAACATCTCCTGAACATCAAGAACTGACATCATATCTTCTCCTCTTATCAAATCAGTTCTAACTCTGTTCACAATCATCTTAATATCCCTAATTCCATCACATTCCAACAACCCCGTAACCCTATCTGCATCTCTCAATGCAGTAATATCAGGCGTTGTAACCAAAACAGCTTCATTAGCCGGAGTAATCGCCGTTATAAAACCAGCATCGATACCGGCGGGACAATCTATGAGTATAAAGTCCGGACAACCTTCTTGACGGTCTTTCAATGCGTCAACAAGCCAAACTAGGGCTTTTCCACCAAACCCTAGGGGTAATTTCGACCTAGGTTTAGAAATACAAAGTAATTCGAAGTTTGACCAGCGTTTATCGCGAACTAGGGCTTGGTCGAGGCGGCAATCGCCGTTGAGAACTTCTACGACGGTGTAATTGACGCGATTTTCGAGGCCGAGAAGGAGGTCTAGGTTGCGGAGGCCGACATCGGCGTCGATGGCTACGACGGAGAAGCCTAATCGGGCAAGAGAAAGGCCGACATTGGCGGTGGTGGTGGTTTTGCCTACACCGCCTTTGCCAGATGTGATGACGACGACTCTGGGGGTATCACCGGCGAGCTCCGGCTTGCGGTTGTATTGAAGAACGGATCGAATTGGTGATGGTTTAGGTTTAGGTTTAGGGTGGGGTTTTGTGGTTGGTCTAGTTAGGGTTTTGTACAGGGGGTTGAAAGGGAGAAAGTTGGAAGAACATAGAGATGAGGGCTCTGTTAGCAACCGTAGAGATGTCATCGCCGGCGGAGGAAGGGAGATTGGGCGGCCGCAGCAGCTCAGCGATGGCGACCGTACTCTTTCATAAATGAGGGGACCTTGGCTTCGGACACTCAAAATCACCATTTTAATGTTTCTTTTAGAGTAAACTCTACTTTTGGTCCCTGAGGTATAGTGATTTTTTTGAAAGCAACCCCTGTGGTTTCATAAGTCGAGTTGTTGTCCTCATGGTTTTGATTTTATGCTAGATTTGGGACCTGGACACTAACAGGGTTAAATGGCTTCGTTAGTGTCAGGGGCATTTTTGTCATTTCACCATTTTGTCTCTTTTTTGTAATTGTTTTTTGTTTTTTCTTATATTTGTAAAAGTTATCAAACTTTAGGGACCAAATTGTAACACTTCTAATATATATATATATATATATATATATATATATAAAAACCTAAACCCTGTTAATCTCATCACAGGGATCAAACCCGTCTTCCTCCTCCCCCAACTACATCTCCGGCCACCACCAGAAACTCCGGCCACCAGCCACCACTCTCTTTCTCTCTTCATCTTCTTCCCAAAGCACACACTCACATATAATAAAATGTCAGGTAATCTTCTTCGTCTCTCCTCCGACGAACCACCGCCGCCTCCGCCTCCCTTCCTACCACCGCCGCCTCTGCCGTCTCGACTCCTCTCACCACCGCCGTGTGCTGCCGTAACGCCACCACCCCCTTCCTCTCAAATTCACAGGGTAAGGGCATCCCTTTCATCTAAACACAACCAACCACCGCCGACAACTGCAATCTACCACCGGAGTTTCAAGAACCACAAAACCCCATTGAAATTTCTGAAATCAAAAACAGATTTTGGAAAACAAGATTTCTTAAAAACGCGGTAAATGCATGTGGAAATCAAAACCCATTTCAGAAATTCAAAAAAGAAAACAACTTGTTGTTGTTGTTGTTGATTTCTTGAAGATATATGTGTATATATATATATATATGTGTGTGTGTGTGTGTGTCAGTGTGTGTGTGTGTGTGTGTGTGTGTGTGTGAGTGTGAGTGTTCGTTTGAAAAACAGAGACATCCAAATCGCTAAAGATTGTAATGGTGGGTGGATTGGGATGGTGGATGGTGGTTGTAATGGTGGGTGGATTGGGATGGTGGATGGTGGTTGTAATGGTGGGTGGTAGTGGTGGTTGTGGATGGTGGGTGGTAGTTGTAATTGTGGGTGGTAGTGGTGGATGGTGGTTGTAATGGTGGGTGGTGGTTGTGGATGGTGGGTGGTAGTGGTGGATGGTGGGTGATATACTACAAAAGAGTCAATTACAAGTTGGTCCCTAAAGTTTGCTACTTTTGATAGAATTAAGAAGAAACAAATACAATTACAAAAATAGGATAAAATGGTGAAATGACGAAAATGCCCCTGAAACTAACGGGTGTTTTTAACCCTGTTAGTGACCAGGTCCCAAATCTAGCGTAAAATCAAAACCATGAGGACAACAACTCGACTTATGAAACCACAGGGGTTGCTTTCAAAAAAATCACTATACCTCAGGGACCAAAAGTAGAGTTTACTCTTTCTTTTATGTCCAAATTCCAACGGTGGCATCATTTTTTTTCTATTTCCTTCGTTACAAAGTTATCTATTTTATATCTATATCTATATCTATACTATCCTATAAAACATCTAAAATAAAATAATTTTTTTTAAAATTTAGAATCTAAAATTAATACAAACTCTTTTTAAAATTTATTAATTTTCCTTTCCTGTTTTTTTATTAATATGAAAAACTGAGAGTGATATTTAATTGGGTAAATCGCAGTATACTTGATCGTTTCTGAAAATGCATTACTTGTTTTGATTTTGTGTTGCAATAGATTCACTTTACAACTTCAAGAGTGGTGTAAATCTGTGGAATAATTGCTGATGTCATCAAGTTTAGTATATATATGATAAAGCTGTTTTGGATAAATTAATTCAGTTGAGTGTTGAGTTGGGAGGTACTAGGTCTGACAGCAACCACCTTCCTCTGGAATAGGATACAATGGTAATATATTTTGTCTCATGTTGTTTGAAATTGGTTTGTGTTTGATGTATTTGAAGGGTTGATTAGAATGTTGCTACCTTTCTTTTCAATCCATGCACATCAATTAGCAAGGATCTCAACTAACAGCAGCAATAGCAATAACAATGAAGATGGGAGAGCAGATAGAGATCTCAGAAAACCATTTCTTCATACAGGTAGGTAGTTGGTATCGTATGGGTTCAAGACAATCCAGTATGATGACGTCATCTCAGATGATCAGAGACCCTTCAGTTTCTGTCCTTGCTTGTGTTCTCATTGTTGCTTTAGCCCCTATCCAGTTCGGTTTCACTGTAAGCAACTCAACTCAACTCAACTCAACTTAACCATTAATGACTTAACGATTAATCCGTAAAGAAACACTCATGTATGGCTGAACGATTAAACCATTAAGACCATTAAGCTCATTAGGTTGTAAGTAGAGAATCTTTAATAGTGATATAGGTGATATAGGACCAGTTAGGAAAGTATGGTTCTTTATCTTCATGTTTTTCATTTAACCCAATGGTCAAGTGTTTAGATAATCTACCCTCCAAATCAACACTCTAAATTTTCAGCACTCTTCCTCACAAACATAGATATGGAGGTCTCGACAGTGAGGATTTATGGTCTTTTCACAATTGATATGGAGGTCTCAACAGTGAGGATTTATGGTCTTTTCACAATTGATATGGAGGTCTCAATAGTGAATATGTTGACACCACCTGTAAAATAAATGTTGCAGTTTATTTGAGGGTACATGTGTGTGCATGTTTTTTAAGTGTTTGGAGATCAATCCATGTTTTTCCTGAAACTTCTGTCATGATGCTTTGTTCTTGGCTTTTCGAACATTTCTCCATCTGTAAGAACGATTTTATCTATGTATATATATATAGATCATGCATATCTATATATAAAGATCAATATTTGATTGATTATGGTTACTGTCATCATAGCTATCAAAATGACAATGAAAAACTTATGTTGGCATATTTTAAAGAACCAAGTAATTAAACTTCTTTTTACTATTGATTTAATTGAATATGATGTGATTCTTGCTGTTAATTTCTAATGTTATTGAGGGTGTTTTCCAGGTGTCGATCTGGTTTATAAATGCTTGAGTTTGACTGTGGAAATTGATGATCGAGGAAATATATAAGGAAGAAATTGCAGATTCATTTGGAGAGTCCCTTTGGTAGCATAATGTTCTTGATTCAATGAAGTTTGTGTTTCCATTTGTAACCATTATTTATAAGTTTACTCTTTAACATATGTATTTCCTATCAAACCCGTCTTTTTCTATGAACAATTCTATATTGGTTTGGTAAAAGATTCGACATGAATCAACATAGGCCTCATGATGGTTGCAACTAATATGATTTCAAAACTGTCATGAGTTAGGATACGATTTTCAATTACATTGAGCATTATGCTCCAAGTCTGAGACAATTAATATATATTAGGTACACTATCTAACATTTCTGGATTCGCCTCTGACTGCAACACCAATCAACCCAAGAATATATGAAACATTTTTACACGATTAGATAATCATTGGTAGGAAAGAAGTTGAATATTGAATGCTAAGTCAATTGCGAAGAAATCTGATCCAAGAAAAGCACTTTGTTACGGTACGCCCAAATCATGTACATTGTAATCCAAAACACCTCATGCCCAAGGTTCTAAATGGCGTGAGGCGTGGCGTGGCGTGGCGGCGAGATCAAACCTCAAGCCTTAGGAGCCACGGTGAAGCCATGACGTTTTCAAGGCGTGACTTATGACGTCAAATTTCTAATTCATATATAATATTATATTTAAAAACATATGTTTGATAGGGTTACTCAATGAGTCAATAGTAATAAACAAGTTAAATTAGGTTATATATTAAAAAACTTGCAAATAAGACATTAAAAACGTAAAAAAAATCAAATATTGCATTAATAAAACTGAGCATTAGGCTATGGCGTACCACGAGCTTAACGTGACGTGAGACACAAGCCTTGGTGTCATGGCACGCCATGGCGGCTGTGCGGCGAGTTTTTTAGAACATTGCTCATGCCATATCATGTAACACCCTCAAAATTGGAACGAGCAACTAACTTTAATTTCAATAAAATAACCAAAAGAGGATAAAATCATTTCTACAGATCATCCCTGAAAAATACCTCGAATTTAAACATCATAATTTCCACAATTAATAACTTAAGACGGGCGTTACATAACACAACATAAGTTGCTAATCCTAAATAAGTGCGGAAGACTTCGCTAATCAAAATCACCTCTCGCGCACTCTACTAGCACTCGCTACTTCATAGTGTAGCTAAAGCTACTCCCAACCTGAGCATGTTGCACATGCCGACAAATAAAAAGGGTTAGGCTAACGCCTAGTGAGTTCAATAGTTTTATCATGACCATATAAATTCATAAAATCGAGAGAGATGCAATTTAAGCCATGATTTCAAAAGAGTTTACATTAGATGCGAATCACCCATTTTCCACTCACACAATTCCCGTGCTAAAAACTTCAATATAAAATGATTTCTCAAAATGGACTCATCCTCAAAACCAACGTGAAAGGTGAAATAGTATTTGATTCCCAAAAGATTTAAATTCATAAATAAATCGTTATTATTCCAAACATCCCAAACATGGATAAAGCATAACCCATAACTCACATAATATGGAAAATAATTCATATAAATATGATACGTCACCAAAAACATGGATAAACACAAATACCCAAAACAACACCTTTCGGTGACGGGGGAGGCCCGTATACATTGCACGTGACGGAACACAAAAGTGGGTCACCTACGATGCAATAAAACACACACATGGATTACTCTCGTAAACTGAGCTCAATCACTCCAGATCTATTGCCCGCGAGACTAGGGAGCCCCCAACTTCAACCACTCCAGGTCTATACATTGGGTCACTCCAAATCCACAACAGCACATTTGGGATTACACCTTACTGCCCATGAGACGACGCCCGACCATATCGGCCCACGCCTTACTTATCATGGAACCCGATGCCTATCCCGTACCAAACACATATGGAATTACACATTGCTGCCCATGAGACGACGCCCGACCATGTAGGCCCACGCCTTACTTATCATGGAACCCGATGCCTATTCCGTGCTACAAAAGAGAAACTAATGTCCCGTAACTGAGCTCAATCAATCCCGATCTCTTGCCCGCGAGACTTGGAAAACTCAAATGCCTATAGATCCATAGCTAACAAGGTCTAAAACGTTACACGACCCCACAAGAATAAATCAGTGCATTCAAAACATGCAATTCCCCAATAACGTAAACCATGATCAAAACTCAACTTTGAGCTATCAAAACTGGACAAGTTTCCCCAAGACTTAACAAAATACAATACCGAGCCATAAGTTCAACTGACTCAAAAGATAATTCCTGAAAAGTCATATAATAAGTTTAAACGTAGCAACACACACTTATACCAATAAATAATCCAAATCCATGAAAACTCGAGACGGACATTGGGTTGGGACAACCCTCCTTTCCAAGGAACTCACACCGTTACATTTTCAAATCATCCCATAATGTACTAAATGCATATTTCCAAATTATACTTGTTAATGCCAAAAATCGTCCAGAAGGATAACTTAAGGTTGATTATGGAGCTTAACAACTAAAGAAAGGAATCTCTCGACAAAGCAATGCGATAAAGACAGAAATGTAAATGAGACAGAGATTTTGGTGACGCGGGAAAAACCTCAACGAGGAAAAAACCCGCGGACGACACGGATGATGTCGTCGCTGCACTATGGTCGCCAAACAGGGGCGATAACCTTGTGTTTCGGGTGTCGAGAGTACAGTGATTACAATACAAATGAAAGAAAGACTTTAAATGTAAAGTAACAAGTGTATCGAATGTAAAAAAATGGTGCGTCGTGTGTAAAAACTAAGTGTCGTGTGTGTAAGTCGTGCGTCGAGAGCGATCCGTTGAGAAAGAATCCTTTGCTTCGAGTGTTCTTGAGAGTGTATTCGTTTTTAGGATGTCTGAGATTATGTGTCCTCTCCTTCCAGATACGTGAAATGATGCTCTAGCCTTAGCTTTTATAGTCTTCTAGCGCCTTGAATGACTCCATAAAGACTTCTGATAACGGTCGTAACAGTCACTGGGTTTAATGCTCATAACTGCCTCTGTCGGTTATAGCCGTTGATCATCAATGTTATTGATTCCTGCATTTAAACACTGAAAAAGTAACAGTAATATCATATGTTAGTCGGTCGAGGTCGTGAGGTTCCATACGACGGACGTATGAATGAGACGACGTCATGGTCGAGTGTCGTGAGGAGAATATCTTTTGATTTCAATTATGATCAGACGATAAAGTACTTATGATTTTGTCGCATTATGGAAAAGTGTAATAAATGTTTTCCTTACCTTGGTCGTGGTCGAGACTAGTGAATTTTTACCCAAACAATACTAAAATGTATTTTCATGTCAAGTAGACTCCATGTATAAGACAACACCTCAAAGCATTTTCGTTGTTGATTTATCTATCAAGTTTTCCAAAAATCCCAAATATGTGTATTTTACAATATTTCCCAAGTTAAATACTTTAAAAGTCAAAATCCACCAAATAACTCAACCAATGATAATTTTCATGTAAAACACATAAATACTTGGAAAATAACATTTTTGGCATGTACAAAGTTTTCACAAAGCAACTTGAACTCTCCTTGCTAGATTAGGCTAAATCTAGATTTTTTCCAACGTAAGCTCCTTTGAAGAAATACGAATCTTCAAGTCCAAATCTTCCAAAACCTAGATCCATAAGTTTCCAACCATGAATATTCATATTCAACCACTTTAAACCATTCCCCAAACATCCTATATAAAAATCTCCATTTTGACCAAAACCCCAATATTCACCTAACTTCCCCAAAATCATCCAAACCAATATTTGATAAGCATACAAACTAGGAAGCCATCAATGGAGCATTCATAACTCATATGAAAGTATAGAAGCTAGGAGGATGAACTCACCACTTAGGTTTTGATGAAAACCTAGAAAATCCCAAAAATATCTAGTGTTGTGGATGAAACTTGATTTTGCATCAATAAATGAAACCACTAGCATAAAATGGAGAAGAAACACATTAATCTCCAAGAAAAGCCCCAAAAATCAGTTAGGGTTTGTGAGGGAAGAAGAGGAAATGATTTAGGAGAGAAGAGATGGAGTTTGGGAGTGAGAAATGAGAAACTTACCACCACCAAATGCTCTTGAATCTTCCAATAAACTTCCAAACTCTTTCTAGATCCTTGAAGAGATCTCAAAAACGGAACCATGGCAATTTGAATCACCAAAATCGGAGTTCAAATGAGAGAGATATGAAGAAATGAAGTTTAAGGGGTGAAATTCGTGTTTTATGCTCATCAGACGCGATGCGGACGTCCGCGAGCACCATGCGGACGTCCACGAGCACCCGACCAACTTTCTGCTGCTTCCGCGGAAGCATACGCGGACTTCCACACCACGCGGACGTCCACGAGCACCATGCGAACGTCCACGACCCTGGTTTCCCGATTTATTTCTCGATCACTGTTTTGGTCATAACTTCTTCGTTTTAGCTCCGTTTTCGCTCCGGAAAGGCTCGTTGGATTCGTATTTGAATTCTCCATCCAACAAGACCATAAAATATAGAATTCAATCCAAAATCCTATTTTTCTTATTTATCATGAAATACCGATATCTTTCAAAAATCAGGGTGTTACAATCCTCCCACCCTTAAAGAGATTTCGTCCTCGAAATCTAGTTCCTTTACAGCCAAGGTCAACCCATATACGTTACCCTCACCTCCGAATGTATGTTCAACTTGCTAGAGTAATTTCTAACCGCATGGATTCGGTTGTCTCCCAATCTCGGGTGTTCCATACTTCCCCAACGGCGGATCCAGACTCCAAATTAGTCTGTGTCGACGCATTCTTAAATTTTCTCCAATTAGCCTAAGGTCTGCTTTCATCTAAAACCAACAAACCTCCAATTTCCAAGGTTCCCGCTGCCGAACTGGCACTTATCCCTAACGAGTCCCATTAGACTCCAACACCGACGGTTGTCACTGACCCATCGATTATACAATCTCCAAAAGTTACGCCTAATCACCAATCATCCGATCGACAGATTCTTCTACCACACCAGGAGAGTCATCACGCTAAATCTATTTTCCACAATCGAACTTCTTAAGATCATCACAGTCGATACCACATTTTATAAGAATTGGTCACACCTTCCAGTTACACTACTGGTTATTGACCCCGAACCTCAAAAGTTGACACCTAGTTACATGACTAAACTCGACCCATCCCAGGGCTCCACACACGAGCTTCATCCCTCGAATATCCTCACAATCCCAAGGTCATCCCCCACGGTCTAAAGGGTCCTACATGACCTTTATACGAAACTGACAAACCCGCAACAAGGTTGCCGAAGTGAACGGTTAACACAAGCACTATCAGAAGACACTGCAAGTCCCACCCTTCAGTTATTCATACGAAATAATTTGGCCCCGCAAGTGACACCATACAACTCACGATAATACATGCGTTAGAAACCCAATCTTTCACTGAAAGGTTCTGCACGCCCTCACCCCTTAACTGGGGTTGCTCAACCTCACCAAGCCTAATGAGTTCAAGGTTTTCAAGTGACAGACTCAACAAATATGCCAATAAAGTTTTCACTAGATTTTTTTCAACACAAAGATTTTTATATCAATATAACATACGCATAAAAATCTACTACTACCTATCCGGTAGATGCGCAAACATGGACACACTCGTCCCACATATGAAAAATCATTTGAAAATTGTTTCATCCCAAACCAGGTTACTAACGAAACGCAAAAACGTATTCAACCACTTTTAAAATGAACCGCTAGGGTCCCATCACGGATTTACTTATGCCAATCACGCAAAGTAATTTCCATTAAAATAGTGTTCAACAGCTTTGTACGAACTTCAAAAGAAAGATTTACACGACATCAATTTCCAAAATTCTTTTTGTAACCATAAAACGACATGAACTGTAATTCCTTAGCAACTTCGCATGTGTTAGTTTGTTCATAGAGAAACAATTCATATACACACCTTGGTTAAAACACGACATGATTTGGGTCATCTCCCAGTTTTTAAATCGAATAACAAGGTACTTTCATCACTTGGAAATATCGGTTTAAACATCGAAAAGGAATTTCACTTCAAAATTATGCATGCCATTTTGTAACACTTTCTTAGTAGTTACTCTGAAATAGTATAGCACATACCAGATAGTCAATACTAAATTTCCAAGTAGAGATTCATTAAATCAAATTTTCACAATTTATCCTTCAGTCATATAATGACAAGGAAACAAAATCGTTTGACCAGGCTTGCACACCTCAATGTGTTTTTCTCAAAACTTCGGAAAACAATACGTGCACATAATTTGATTGACACATAAAATGATTCAAATCAACTTCAAACCGTAAACCGCACAAGCGATGCGCATTAACGCCCCAAAATAGTGGCTACAAAACTATTCATGTCAATAAATCAATATAGTGCATTTGCGAGTAAGAACATCAAAAATGACAGTAAACGAGAGTGCATAAAATAGAACATTAGAGATGTACTATCATGATGCTCCTATATGCATTACTCACGCCACGTATAAATCATTTCGCACACTTAGCAAGTTGTAACAAATATGCTACCACGATTCTCGAAGGAGAAGCCATGTGGCATTAAAACTCCAAAACCACTCCTTTTGATGCAATACGACATAAAACACATTTTTCAACAAAATTCGCATGAGATGCAATACTCACTCAAACCTATATATTAACGCACGCAATCATTCAAGTATGCACATGACAAAGTGTCACCCATGCACCGCAAAATGTCGTAAGACGAAACCCTATCGTACTCCACAAAACTTCCATCAAACTCGATGGAGCTCAACAACATCCAACCAAGTAATGGTGTCAAAGTTTTCGTTTTCAATAATCAAATCACGTAAAACAATATGATCAAATCATCAAAATTCCAAAATCTCCTTTTTACGAGATAAAACAACACCTCTTTGTCAAGACTCGCAAAATCCAAATTCCCATTAAAGGTCAACACCAAAACAAGGGAAGGTAACTCTTCGTCCGAACCTTAACATATGTGGAGGAGATCCAATGTTAAAGTCGCAAGTCGCGGTTACTTATCCAAAACCATAAACGACATTAAAACATGGATATCACAGTATCCGAAAATAGTAGTGGACAGCCACAAAGAACAAAGTAAGTCCCGACCAGGTTCACAACTGCCTGTCGTAAAATAACTTCATACATGTTTCAAAAATCATGGTTTAAAATCTTGTATGTGTCAAACGTTTTCCAAAATTTCGCAATCATCCATACAACGATTTAAAACACAAGAAATAATTGATGCAATTTATTCTAAAAGCAAAATAAATTTCGTGCATGCATTTTTTCGGCACTCAACGTCCAGGTCACATTCCTCCAATTACTCCGATCACACTATTGTCATCCGGATACTCACACATCTTAACGCAAAATGGAAAGTCACATCGACTAACCCCACATTTCTCCTTGAATCAAGGTCAATTCAATAAGCCTACGACTCCAATCCAACTATCAATTTCGACCCGAACGGTCCACTTAATGCAATCAACATGCTTACCGCCACTCCAATTGCCAAATGCTAAAGTCGTTAACCTCTTCTAACGACTACTCGCTTAGAACTCCTTCACTACCCCAACGGTCATCACGCTATAGTCGTCCAAGTACTCTCATGTAACTGGTAGGTTCACCATAACACTGGCCAGGTGCAATTATGAACGTACCGTATATGATCATCCATGCTACTCTTGACGTGACTTCTCGTTTCTAGTGACCCCAACAACTTCCGAATATCCTATCTTAGAGTGCCTAATGATGCAATCTCACTCTCATTTACTTAAAGCAACGCAAGTTTGAGTCTAGGTATCCAACAATCAACACCTAATTCTCTCAAACTTATGCTCTGATACCAACTTGTAACACCCTCAAAATTGGAACGAGCAACTAACTTTAATTTCAATAAAATAACCAAAAGAGGATAAAATCATTTCTACAGATCATCCCTGAAAAATACCTAGAATTTAAACATCATAATTTCCACAATTAATAACTTAAGACGGGCGTTACTAAACACAACACAAGTTGCTAATCCCAAATAAGTGCGGAAGACTTCGCTAATCAAAATCACCTCTCGTGCACTCTACTAGCACTCGCCACTTCACAGTGTAGCTAAAGCTACTCCCAACCTGAGCATGTTGCACATGCCGACAAATAAAAAGGGTTAGGCTAACGCCTAGTGAGTTCAATAGTTTTATCATGACCATATAAATTCATAAAATCGAGAGAGATGCAATTTAAGCCATGATTTAAAAAGAGTTTACTTTAGATGAGAATCACCCATTTTCCACTCACACAATTCCCGTGCTAAAAACTTCAATATAAAATGATTTCTCAAAATGGACTCATCCTCAAAACCAACGTGAAAGGTGAAATAGTATTTGATTCCCAAAAGATTTAAATTCATAAATAAATCGTTATTATTCCAAACATCCCAAACATGGATAAATCATAACCCATAACTCACATAATGTGGAAAACAATTCATATAAATATGATACGTCACCGAAAACATGGATAAACACAAATACCCAAAACAACACCTTTCGGTGACGGGGGAGGCCCGTATACATTGCACCTGACGGAACACAAAAGTTGGTCACCTACGATGCAATAAAACACACACGTGGATTACTCTCGTAAACTGAGCTCAATCACTCCAGATCTATTGCCAGCGAGACTAGGGAGCCCCCAACTTCAACCACTCCAGGTCTATACATTGGGTCACTCCAAATCCACAACAGCACATTTGGGATTACACCTTACTGCTCATGAGACGACGCCCGACCATATAGGCCCACGCCTTACTTATCATGGAACCCGATGCCTATTTCGTGCTACAAAAGAGAAACTAACGTCCCGTAAACTGAGCTCAATCAATCCCGATCTCTTGCCCGCGAGACTTGGAAAACTCAAATGCCTATGGATCCATAGCTAACAAGGTCTAAAACGTTACACAACCCCAAAAGAATAAATCAGTGCATTCAAAACATGCAATTCCCCAATAACGTAAACCATGATCAAAACTCAACTTTGAGCTATCAAAATTGGACAAGTGTCCCCAAGACTTAACAAAATACCATACCGAGCCATAAGCTCAACTGACGCAAAAGATAATTCCCGAAAAGTCATATAATGAGTTTAAACGTAGCAACACACACTTATACCAATAAATAATCCAAATCCATGAAAACTCGAGACGGACATTGGGTTGGGACAACCCTCCTTTCCAAGGAACTCACACCGTTACATTTTCAAATCATCCCATAATGTACTAAATGCATATTTCCAAATTATACTAAAATGTATTTTCATGTCAAGTAGACTCCATGTATAAGACAACACCTCAAAGCATTTCGTTGTTGATTTATCCATCAAGTTTCCCAAAAATCCCAAATATGTGTATTTTACAATATTTCCCAAGTTAAATACTTTAAAAGTCAAAATCCACCAAATAACTCAACCAATGATAATTTTCATGTAAAACACATAAATACTTGGAAAATAACATTTTTGGCATGTACAAAGTTTTCACAAAGCAACTTGAACTCTCCTTGCTAGATTAGGCTAAATCTAGATTTTTCCCAACGTAAGCTCCTTTGAAGAAATACGAATCTTCAAGTCCAAATCTTCCAAAACCTAGATCCATAAGTTTCCAACCATGAATATTCATATTCAACCACTTTAAACCATTCCCCAAACATCTTATATAAAAATCTCCATTTTGACCAAAACCCCAATATTCACCTAACTTCCCCAAAATCATCCAAACCAAGATTTGATAAGCATACAAACTAGGAAGCCATCAATGGAGCATTCATAACTCATATGAAAGTATAGAAGCTAGGAGGATGAACTCACCACTTAGGTTTTGATGAAAACCTAGAAAATCCCAAAAATCTCTAGTGTTGTGGATGAAACTTGCTTTTGCATCAATAAATGAAACCACTAGCATAAAATGGAGAAGGAACACATTAATCTCTAAGAAAAGCCCCAAAATCAGTTAGGGTTTGTGAGGAAAGAAAAGGAAATGATTTGGGAGAGAAGAGATGGAGTTTGTGAGTGAGAAATGAGAAGCTTACCACCACCAAATGCTCTTGAATCTTCCAATAAACTTCCAAACTCTTTCTAGATCCTTAAAGATCTCTCAAAAACGGAACCATAGCAATTTGAATCACCAAAATCGGAGTTGAAATCAGAGAGATATGAAGAAATGAAGTTTAGGGGGTGAAATTCGTGTCTTATGCTCATCAGACGCGATGCGGACGTCCGCGAGCACCATGCGGACGTCCACCCGACCAACTTTCTGCTGCTTCCGCGGAAGCATACGCGGACTTCCACACCACGCGGACGTCCATGAGCACCATGTGAACATCCACGAGACCACGACCCTGGTTTCCCGATTTATTTCCCGATCACTGTTTTGGTCATAATTTCTTCGTTTTTGCTCCGGAAAGGCTCGTTGGATTCGTATTTGAATTCTCCATCCAACAAGACCATAAAATCTAGGATTCAACCCAAAATCCAATTTTTCTAATTTATCATGAAAGACCGATATCTTTCAAAAATCGGGATGTTACATATCCCATTGTAAATTTAGAGATTGAAGGGAGGTCTTCCAAAAAGAAAACATCTGCTATAGAATTGGATTTAAGGGAAACGAACCCCCTACACCTGATTTTTTTTTCATTCATCCAAACTCTTCGTGCAACTAATGAAACTGTAGGTTACTATATGCCCACGACACGTGTGTAACAACCCAGGCCAACCGTACCAGATATTGTCCTCTTTATCCACACACCTGGACTCACGGTTTTAAAACGCGTCTGATAGAGGAGGTATCAAGTCCCTTATAAGGCAACCTTTGTTCCCCTCCCCAACCAATGTGGGATCTTACAATCCACCCCCCTAGGGAGCCCAGCGTCCTCGCTGGCACACCAGTCCGGTTCCCAGCTCTGATACCATCTGTAACAACCCAGGCCAACCGTACCAGATATTGTCCTCTTTATCCACACACCTGGACTCACGGTTTTAAAACGCGTCTGATAGAGGAGGTATCAAGTCCCTTATTGTAACATCCCGAATTTTGTTATATTATTTTGAGAATTACAAGTTTTAACTTGGGGGTTAAGTTTGTAATTGTTTACAAGTGTTGATTGAAGAGGATTTCCAATTTGAGGGTTGTATTGTATTTCTTTAAAGTTGGAGGTTTGTTTGGTAATATACCTATGACTCATGTTTAATCATATGAGGTGTCACTTAGTTAGTTAATAGAGACTAATTGAGAATGTGTGAGTATGTATCTTTGTGTGTGTGTTACGGTTTGAGAAAGAGAAACCGAGAGAGAGATTGAGATAGAGAAATCGAGCAAAGAGAAGGAGAATGAATAGCAGAAATCATTCAATCTGTTGTTGGTTTGAAGAATCATAAGGTAAGCATTTCATTTAAATTCTTCATTTTAGTAGTAAAAGTGTTCTTAGAAGATTTTGATGGGTTTTGGGTAATTTGTGATGTTAATGAGAATCTGAGTTTTAGGATATGTTAAGATAAGTGTATAAAACATATCTGCAAAATATCATAAACATTCATGGCTTAAAACTAAAGATTTCTGGGTTTTTACGTTTTCAGTTGGTTGAGACTTGCTTGAAGGTCAGTAGTGGATTGAGACTTGGAATAGTGAATAGTGTTGAAGTCTCAGTAGTGGATTGAGACTTGGAATAGTGAATAGTGTTGAAGTCTCAGTAGTGGATTGAGACTTGGAATAGTGAATAGTGTTGAAGTCTCAGTAGTGGATTGAGACATGGAATAGTGAATAGTGTCGAAGTCTCAACAATGGGTTGCGACTTTAGACGAGGATTTTGGATTATTTAAGATTCTTAGCCTTTAAGAAATACTTGTATTTTTAATTGTTCCAGATTCGGTAAGCTTGGAATGAAAGATCGCATTTCTCGAGAAAAGCTAAGAAGGAAATTCGATAACCAATCGAGGTGAGTTTATTCAACTCTCTTTAAAATTCAGTAATTAATCTTGAATTAGATGCTTTATATATACATGAATATGTTTTATGTGGATTGGACTAAATTAGAGATAAGCCAAGAGGGCGATTAAAAGTTGCGTTATGTGGATTTCCATGCTAAAACTTCTAAGATGAGTTATCTATGAAGTTGATGAACTAGTATTTATTGTTAATCTTGCATGCTAAGTTTGATTATTTACTACATGAAATTACTATGTGGTTATGAACTCTAAATATGATTTGAAGCTTTATTGAGATAAACTATAAAGATCCATCCATGAGTTCAAAGATATAGATTAACAACTGATATATATTAACTCTCGTGTTAAATTACTATGAGGGGATAGTTAAGAAGTTGATGAACAGGAATTATTCATATTCCTTATAATGAGCAGGATTATCTGTTATATGCAATATGTTAGATGATTATGAATTCTAAATGTGATTGAGAAGCCAAATTGAGATATATTATAAAGGCCTATCTATGAGTTCGAAAATATAAATAACTAGTGAGATGGTGATTATCATATCAGGTTTCAGAGAAGGGGTAATAAAGAGATTGAGATGTGGAGTAATAATATTCTTTATTTTATATATAGAATATGTTTAGAGAAATGATACATTCTATGTTGGACGCATATAGTAGTATCGATTGTATTATATTATATGATTATGTGCTTTTACTAAAATAGGCATCCGGTCACCGAGGACACTTGGGTACGGTATAATGGGAACCGATTACTCGCCATAGACCAAAGGGGTGTAATTTTAGTAATTGGGTGAACCTCGAACCATCGTGAGTCCCGATTGAGTATCGCGATATTATAATCCCATTGGGACCATTGATGCAGAGGTGGAATGTGGAATAGGCGGATTTTGATTTGTAATTCCCATTTCGATTTATGGAAGATCAGAGATTTCCATTGTTTCGGGAAGATCGGAGATTTCCCAGTGATGAGAGGAAGATTAGAGATAGGCATAAAGTAATTTGTAATCTCTCCTTCCTGTTTAAGAAATAGGCAAGTTTTGACTTGTAATTTCTTGTGTGTAAATTTTGATTGTGAATCTGGAGTGATTCAGAGTTAACTCTTATTTTGTTGTTACAATTAAATGAGTTAGTCGTAGGAATGGGAGTGGGATAGATTCCCCGATTTGGAAAGGAGTTGTCGTACGGTAAGATGGGTGAGAACAGGTTTGAGTTATCTGTTCATGTTTTAATTATTAAATTTTATTTTGATTTGAGTATCCTCACTAGGCGAAAGCCTAATGTTTCAAGTTGAATCTTCTTACTAGGTACAAGCTCCGGGAAGTAGCGGGAATGAGAGACGAGAACTTTTGGAAAGATTTTAGACTTAGAGATACTGAAGGATCTAAATATTCTTTGATACTTTTGGGACGGTTGTTTAGATAACTGGATTAATCTGATCGTTGTGTTATGATTAGATTAATAAGTTATTTAAGTAATGTTATTGTATATAGAAACCTTACATTTGATCTTCAGGTTATATAAGTTTGAAAGCTTTTGATCATAACTTGTGGTAAATTTCAAGGTTTAAATTGACCCTGTTTTTAGGGTGTTTTAGTATGGTATCAGAGCACTAGTTTAAGCGAACTAAGTATGCTGATGAGATACTTAGACTTAAGCTGAGACGTAGTAGGTTATGATATGTGAGATATGGGTAGAAGTGTTAAGACGGGATAGTCTTAGAGTTAACGGAAATACGTGAAATTAGTGCTATGACAATGATAATGGGGATTCTCCTGTATGATATGTTCACAATTACAATTAGCTATTGTTATTATGAATACATTGTTACACGAGCATGTCTATTTCTGAATTGTTACAGTGACTAACGATCGGTAAAGTACGTTGTTGTATGTATGTAAGTGCATAATCATTTCGCATGGTTATCTC
This sequence comes from Saussurea involucrata, assembly GCA_033807775.1. Taxonomy (NCBI): domain Eukaryota; kingdom Viridiplantae; phylum Streptophyta; class Magnoliopsida; order Asterales; family Asteraceae; genus Saussurea; species Saussurea involucrata. Next base: position 25,364,448 of record CM066319.1, on the reverse strand, counting down.
TATAAGTTATAGTAAAGTGATGGTGAATTTATCACCAAGGTCCTTTAAAGGACAGAGCTGTATATGATTGGGGTTTTGAAGGACAACCTGGAAATTGGTGGGACTCATGAAAGTCTGCCAAAGCAATCTTTAATAGGTGATTTGATAGGTGCAGAGATAGAGTATGAGATGATTGGTTAATACAGAATTACTATCACATGGTTGAGTATGGGAGCCTTGGAATGCAGATGTAGCAATTATTATAAGGCCGAGAGGGCGATTTCGGGTCGAAAGTAAAGTGTCAACGATAAATTATGAAAGTAAAACGATTGACCTTGTTTGAGTAAATAGCCTTCATTGCGAGTGAATTTTGTGCATGATGTTTTAGTGTGTGTTACATGAGTTTTCTTGATTTCAAATCAAATGCATAAATAACAGTTTTATTCAAGGATGAGTTAGTATGTGCAAGTATGTATTTGAAGAAAAAAGGCAATTTCAATTACTCGGCCTAACGAAATTTTGGGGCTTAGTAACGTGCCAAATACTTCATACTTTACGTAAAAAGTTGGATGATAGCAAATAGGTCAAGAAAGTGTTGATCAGAAAGTTTTTTTTTTTATTTTAACCAACAAAGGTATTGATTTGATGATATCATATAAATGAGTGTGAGAGACGACTAGTTTACTCTGTGTCAGTAAATTTTAAACTTTTGTCGTATGAAAAGATTTTCATTTAAGATATTACTCTTGTATCAACATTTTTTTTTGTCGAGAAAGATTGAGTTTTACGGAAATTTGTAGATAAACGGTTTTGAGATCGTTGTGTAGTACATGAGAGTTATGAAAATGATTGGGACGTGTGTGCTCACGTTGTTTCGAATGTTATTTATCTAAATGAGAAAAGTGTGGGTTGAGTTATTTATTATATTATCATGCATGAAGGCTATGAACTCGTTAGATCGTAGAGTATTACGCTGTAAACTAAGAAAGAACTCCAAGAGTGGAGAGGTGTTGGATGAACCTTGGGAGAAAGTTTGTGGTTTTGGGTAATTGTATTCATATGAGAGATGAACAGTGGGAGATTCGAAAGTGAACTTTAGAAACAATAATACGAGAGTCTGTACCTTTGTTCGGTGATTAGTAATACAATTGCCGAGGGTCGGTTGTGACTGAAGGAAGTATTGAGATGTCGAGTTTTAACTTTGAAGGCGAGAGTTGTAAGGTGTACGAGGCCTTTTGTGTGTCACTGGGTGCGGTCTGAATGCATCCCGCGTATGCCCGTGCGAGTAGGAACAAAACCGTGAGCGATACCGGTATACTGTTATGCAGAGGGTATGCGCAAAGTGGGTATTAGTGTATGCGACGCAATTGGGGGATTTTGAGTTTGATTAATTATAACCTAAGTGAAAGTTATGTGATCGAAGCACGTTTTTGGTATTTTGTGATTGTATATTAATTTTGTCGTATTACACTTTGAAAATGTGAAGGTTTTGAGAGTGATAAACTTTTATTTTGGGGTCGATGGCCAATTAAAGAATTAATAAGGTTAAGATCTTGAGTAAAGAGGAATTTTGGTTTACGTAACCGTGTGAGTGACACGTGTTTAACCAAACGTTCGTTTTGACCTTAAAGGCCTGATTAATATACAAACGAGTCTTTTGATTATTTGTCAGTTTAATGATTTGAGATGGAATATTGGATGTGTTATATGTTTAACTGCGTTGTATTTGAACCGGTGACAGTTTAAGTGTTGGTCTTAGGTGTAAAGACTATTTGATATTTTACTTAGTATCTTTGAAACTAATGAACCTGGGTAGATTATATACATTGTGGAGTATGAAAAGAGTTGCGTGTACTTGCAAATGATTTGATTTCATTTGGGAAAGTAGCAATGAAGGGGTCGTAAGATTTCCACATCTCGGAGCGTACGTTGCATAATGTGAGTAAGATGTATTTATTTGCATGAGTTGATATTGATAAATAATCTTTTAATTCTTTGAGTAGATGACCCGGTTTTGGATTCAGTTAAGTCTTAAGAACTTTGAATCGATTTGATAAGCTTGGCGTAGGCTTGGGGTTGAACTTGTATAATCGGTATTGAAAATTTAAGTTTATATAACGTGAATGCATTGGTTATCCTTTTTGGGATCATGTATGAATGTTAAGTTTAAATCAAAAGTTTAAAAGTGGAGGATCACCTTGTGGGATTGTTAGTACAGTGAAGGACTGTTGCTTTCAGATAAGTGTTTACTTACAATGTGGAAGTTTTATAAAAGACGAAATACTAGAGATGAACAAAGGGGGTGTATAGATTGTGTTGATCTGTGAGGAATTGTACCTTGTCTATGCAACATATTGGAATCACAAAGAGCTAGTAAGAACGATTAAGTTCAAGATATTTTAGCAAATCGAGAATGGTAGTTTAACTAAAGTTGGGGAGGAGATATTTAGCGATATAGACCAGTGTATTTGGACGAGAAAATGGGATTGTAAAATTAAAAATGTACAAATAACTATGAGAGATATGGTATGTGGTAAATGTTATGAGTGGAGAATGTATGAACGAGTAGTGGCATTAATTGCCAAGATGCATGTGTCATCTAGTATGAGACGTGATGTTAGAAAGAGGAAGTATCCGAATGAAAGTTTTTGGAATTCCGGTTGGAAAGTATTATTTGTTAATAAAGTTGATAGAACATGTGGTTTGTAAGATAACTTGGTAATATGGCTTTTATCGAAATAGAATGTCGGAGCAGTGGTGAGTGTATTCAAAGAATTGGATGGTATGAGTTGTCAATTAAGTTGTATTTTGAATCACTGTAAGTTTAATAAAGATGATGAGTATGTAGGTCAATATGGTGTAGCGAAGGCAAGATTGTTAAGGAAATAAGTTGCTCCTTATGTGTGAAAGAAATGTACGAGAAATTGTTAGTTGAAGATCTAAGAATGGTAATACCTTCCAAGCAGGTTATCTTTGGAACTATTTTGGCTAAAGAGGAAACATGTGATTGAACTCACTGATGTGAGAGTTGATGAAAAGAGTTGCAGTGTGGAAGAACCAGAGGTAATTTTAGAAAGATCAATTAGAAAGCTACGTAGTGGTAAAAAGGTAGGTATGTTGAAAGTACAGTGAAAACACCATAGAGGTACTAATGTGACTTTAGAATCAGAAGAAAGTATGAGGGCTAAGTATCCTCATTTGTGTACCTGACTTTGATTTCGGGGACGAAATCATTTTCAAGTTGGGAAGTATTGTAACATCCCGAATTTTGTTATATTATTTTGAGAATTACAAGTTTTAACTTGGGGGTTAAGTTTGTAATTGTTTACAAGTGTTGATTGAAGAGGATTTCCAATTTGAGGGTTGTATTGTATTTCTTTAAATTTGGAGGTTTGTTTGGTAATATACCTATGACTCATGTTTAATCATATGAGGTGTCACTTAGTTAGTTAATAGAGACTAATTGAGAATGTGTGAGTATGTATCTTTGTGTGTGTGTTACGGTTTGAGAAAGAGAAACCGAGAGAGAGATTGAGATAGAGAAATCGAGCAAAGAGAAGGAGAAGGAATAGCAGAAATCATTCAATCTGTTGTTGGTTTGAAGAATCATAAGGTAAGCATTTCATTTAAATTCTTCATTTTAGTAGTAAAAGTGTTCTTAGAAGATTTTGATGGGTTTTGGGTAATTTGTGATGTTAATGAGAATCTGAGTTTTAGGATATGTTAAGATAAGTGTATAAAACATATCTGCAAAATATCATAAACATTCATGGCTTAAAACTAAAGATTTCTGGGTTTTTACGTTTTCAGTTGGTTGAGACTTGCTTGAAGGTCAGTAGTGGATTGAGACTTGGAATAGTGAATAGTGTTGAAGTCTCAGTAGTGGATTGAGACTTGGAATAGTGAATAGTGTTGAAGTCTCAGTAGTGGATTGAGACTTGGAATAGTGAATAGTGTTGAAGTCTCAGTAGTGGATTGAGACTTGGAATAGTGAATAGTGTTGAAGTCTCAGTAGTGGATTGAGACTTGGAATAGTGAATAGTGTTGAAGTCTCAGTAGTGGATTGAGACTTGGAATAGTGAATAGTGTCGAAGTCTCAACAATGGGTTGCGACTTTAGACGAGGATTTTGGATTATTTAAGATTCTTAGCCTTTAAGAAATACTTGTATTTTTAATTGTTCCAGATTCGGTAAGCTTGGAATGAAAGATCGCATTTCTCGAGAAAAGCTAAGAAGGAAATTCGATAACCAATCGAGGTGAGTTTATTCAACTCTCTTTAAAATTCAGTAATTAATCTTGAATTAGATGCTTTATATATATACATGAATATGTTTTATGTGGATTGGACTAAATTAGAGATAAGCCAAGAGGGCGATTAAAAGTTGCGTTATGTGGATTTCCATGCTAAAACTTCTAAGATGAGTTATATATGAAGTTGATGAACTAGTATTTATTGTTAATCTTGCATGCTAAGTTTGATTATTTACTACATGAAATTACTATGTGGTTATGAACTCTAAATATGATTTGAAGCTTTATTGAGATAAACTATAAAGATCCATCCATGAGTTCAAAGATATAGATTAACAACTGATATATATTAACTCTCGTGTTAAATTACTATGAGGGGATAGTTAAGAAGTTGATGAACATGAATTATTCATATTCCTTATAATGAGCAGGATTATCTGTTATATGCAATATGTTAGATGATTATGAATTCTAAATGTGATTGAGAAGCCAAATTGAGATATATTATAAAGGCCTATCTATGAGTTCGAAAATATAAATAACTAGTGAGATGGTGATTATCATATCAGGTTTCAGAGAAGGGGTAATAAAGAGATTGAGATGTGGAGTAATAATATTCTTTATTTTATATATAGAATATGTTTAGAGAAATGATACATTCTATGCTGGACGCATATAGTAGTATCGATTGTATTATATTATATGATTATGTGCTTTTACTAAAATAGGCATCCGGTCACCGAGGGCACTTGGGTACGGTATAATGGGAACCGATTACTCGCCATAGACCAAAGGGGTGTAATTTTAGTAATTGGGTGAACCTCGAACCATCGTGAGTCCCGATTGAGTATCGCGATATTATAATCCCATTGGGACCATTGATGCAGAGGTGGAATGTGGAATAGGCGGATTTTGATTTGTAATTCCCATTTCGATTTATGGAAGATCAGAGATTTCCATTGTTTCGGGAAGATCGGAGATTTCCCAGTGATGAGAGGAAGATTAGAGATAGGCATAAAGTAATTTGTAATCTCTCCTTCCTGTTTAAGAAATAGGCAAGTTTTGACTTGTAATTTCTTGTGTGTAAATTTTGATTGTGAATCTGGAGTGATTCAGAGTTAACTCTTATTTTGTTGTTACAATTAAATGAGTTAGTCGTAGGAATGGGAGTGGGATAGATTCCCCGATTTGGAAAGGAGTTGTCGTACGGTAAGATGGGTGAGAACAGGTTTGAGTTATCTGTTCATGTTTTAATTATTAAATTTTATTTTGATTTGAGTATCCTCACTAGGCGAAAGCCTAATGTTTCAAGTTGAATCTTCTTACCAGGTACAAGCTCCGGGAAGTAGCGGGAATGAGAGACGAGAACTTTTGGAAAGATTTTAGACTTAGAGATACTGAAGGATCTAGATATTCTTTGATACTTTTGGGACGGTTGTTTAGATAACTGGATTAATCTGATCGTTGTGTTATGATTAGATTAATAAGTTATTTAAGTAATGTTATTGTATATAGAAACCTTACATTTGATCTTCAGGTTATATAAGTTTGAAAGCTTTTGATCATAACTTGTGGTAAATTTCAAGGTTTAAATTGACCCTGTTTTTAGGGTGTTTTACTTATAAGGCAACCTTTGTTCCCCTCCCCAACCAATGTGGGATCTTACAACGTGTCACACAGAAATGCTACCAATGAGTATGTAAACCTAAAGGGTCGCACACAAAGAACATGTTTGCTTCCATTAGAAAGAAACATGTTAACGTCATGTTTGACAGTTAAATAGTTATTCTTGAAAGAATAACTAAATAATATGTGTGAAATGTAATTATGATAATTACAGGGTTCTATCTGTAAATATGAATAATTATCTTTTAGATAAATATAATTATTCAGATAATTATCCAGATAATTATTCGAATTCAAATGATTTGAATTCAAATAATTACAGATAGACATAAATCCTATTTACTGTCAATATAAATAAGATGTCAGGTCATTTGTTTTCTAACGATCAATTCGATTCTCTGAATCCGAATATACACATACACATATTTAGAATTAAGGGGTTCTTTTGGGCTAGCATTCGGTGGAATTCGCGTGTTCATGTGTGGATACCGTTAGATGAAATCTGAGTTGATTTCTTAGTGCCCCGATCGTTCAACCACAACAGATCCCAAAAGGTACAATTCTAAACACCCTATGGTGTGTGATTATTTAGTTAAATGCTTCATTGGATCCGATTGGGTTTTGAATTAGAAACGTTTTCTAAATATTTCGTAACCAAAATATTTTTAACTTCGGTTGCGTTTATCGGTTACGAATCGCATCAAAACCCAACAATGATATCCGAGCCGCTTTGATCGCGTTTAATTAAAATTAGGAACAATGATTTTTATGGAAAATAAATTATATACATATGTATGATATATGTTTCATGACCATTCATATTTTTGTTTCTTAATATATGTAATACTTAAATACATATAATGAAGAAAAGAAAAGTGCTAACTAAAATCTAAAAAGGTTTTGAAAACCGTATTAATGCTCACATCACGTGTGGCTGTTGGGTTTAAAGAAAAGAAAGGGTAAAAGATTTTTTTTCAACTGAATAAGAAAGGGTTGTAAACCTACGTCTGCCCCGTTTGGGGAACCCGTAAAATCCCGTAATTGTAACGACCCGATATCCCAAGACATACATAATATACATCAATTAACATGTTATACATAACATCGTTACATTCATAACAAAAGATACATAATAATTCATATACGGTCCCATAGTCTCAAAACTATACAATACAAAACAAAAGTCTTTCCTAATCTTCGTCCGCTATCAACCGCATCCTACACTTTATCCTTTCCTTTATACCTTCTTGAACCTGTAATACATATTTTTGAAAACAAAATGAGGGTTAGACCAAACGGTCTAGTGAGATAATCCCTGTCAGTTTACAAATCATTTTGTAACACACAAATATACCACATATAATATAAATACCAAGCAAGACTCGTGCACCGTGTACATCTCCTCATTCCCATGGCCAAATTAGTTGGTTGCAAGCCAACTAATCAATTACTCCACCGTACGACAATTACAGCCAACACCACCATACGACAATTACAGCCAAAACTCCGTCGACTATTAGTTTGGCTAACGTATACTCGTGTAGTGCAATATACATATAAATACAATATATATCTCAATATATCATATTGTAATTTATAAACATGTCGTCACTTTTCAACCACATATCCATTTTAATATAAACACATAATCACACATCTATCACATACCCAATCCACACATATACGTATTCCAGTTTGAAAACGTTTTTAAAGTAAAACTCACCTGATTGCTTTACTACAACTCTTCCAAGCCTTTTCCAAAGATTCAGTCTTTCAAACCAAATCCGCTGAGTCTGAAACAGATTAAATACAAATATCCCCTTAGTAAATAAACACATAAGACATACTAGGCTAAGAACTCGAGATAACCTAAATCCTCCAAAAGTGACCAAACAGCTAAAGTATCCGGACACCTTAAACTACCCGGACAACACGACTTCCCGGACAGCATAACCAATCCGGACAACCTGACGTTTCCGGATAACACAAACAATCCGGATAACACCCGGATAGAAACCCCGTCCGGACACCTTTAGAACATTATCCGGACACTATCAACAAAACCACCCGGACACTATCTTGTTTTGTCCGGAAACCTTCGTCTGTTCATCAAAATTCTACCCAGAAATCGATTTAACCCATGAACGATTCTATAACTTTGCAGATATGTTTAAGACCACTTTTAAAACACTATTCTAAACCCAGATTGTAACATCCTGAATTTTCAATAATAGTATTTTAATGAGAATTGGGATGTGTTTGTATTTTGTGTAACCTTGAATTATATGGAAGTTTTATAATTCATTAGGATTAAAATACAAGAGATGTAAGCAAGATGTTACTTTTGGAATTAATGAAGCTTGAGGGTGCTTTTGGTCACTTTTGGAAAGTGTGTTTGGATATAGTAGCTGAAATGAGATATTATCTCATTCAGATTTTTGTTGAAGTCGGTAGAAAGAGAGAAAGGCAGAGAGAAAAGAAGGAAAAGGAAGAAAAGCAAGATTTTGGTTCAAAATTGGTAAGGGATTGAACTTAGTTTCTGATAATTCTTGTTGTAAATGAATGATGATAAACGAATCTGTGTTTTGGATTGATTTACAGAATCATAAACAACAGATTGAAGTTTTGGATTTGTGCAGGAAGTGGGTTTTGCAAACATAAGGTGAGTTCCTTTGTTGTTTGCTTAAATCAGTGTTTTCATGTTAAATTAAACCTTGAAATAGCTGTATAAATTGGTTATGAACTGTATGGGATGGTTTAGAATGAGCTTAATAGAACAGGAATGAATCTAGATCAAATTTTAGACTACAGACCCGATTTTTCCGGATGAATCGTCGTATCCGAAAAACCCCAATGATGAATGTTTCCGGACGCAGGAAGTATCCGGGTAGGTTTTATTTTACTACAAGAATCCAGATGAAATTAGTTACCGGATGGTATCCGGATGATCATAGAGTCCGGATGTTGTCCGGATTTGAAAAATGTCCGGAAAAGTAGGAATTTACCGGAAAGGATGGGTTGTCCGGATAAGTTAGGTTATCCGGAAACATCTTGTTGTCCGGACACTTTGTGCAGACTGGGCAATTTTCAGTTCTGTTAATTGTGAATCGTTGTGATTTAGTGATTGAGACATAATTAGTTTAGCATGAACATACGTACATTCGAAGGGTAGTATGTTAGGCTTGATGATTGTGCCAGTTTGATACTAGGCAGGTGTTTGGTATAGGTAAAGGAGATTGGCTCATACTGTATGCTATGAGGGAGGAATCTAGGAGGTATAAATATGATTTGCTCATACTTGTTGTTATGAGGAATCTATATTAAATAAATACCGGTACGAGTGCAAGTAGTGTAATGGATCCATAGGCACTAAAGTTTGGTAATCACATGGAATAGGCGTGTGGTATTACTCATTTAATCGTTATTCCAGTGTGTGTGGGAAATCATGGAATAGGCGTGTGGTATTAATCGTTATTCCTGATTTCTAAGGAAGAGAGTGAGGTTGACATAAGTACTTGTAATCTCTGCTTCCTTACTGGTAAATGGGCGTGTGTAATCGCGATTTATTGGTGGAGAGCATTGATCTAGAATCTTTGAAGATTCGTAGTGTGGCTCTGGGGTATGATATGCTGATGGATTTGTTGTCAGTCATAGTCATGGGATTGGATAAAATTGTATAATGAAATAGAGTTATACGTGCGGTAAGAAAAGGAGTAACCAGGTTTGTTGTAACTTGTTTACATTGATTTTTGCAATTGAAACGAATGTTCTCACTAGGCGTTGGCCTAATCGTTTCATATGATGTTTTCTTACCAGGTACAGGCTCAGGCAAATAAAGGGTTGTGGGACGAGTGTTTTTGGAATAGCAGAAGTGGCAATTAACAAAGAGGAGATTTTTGGAGGATAGCTTAGATAACTCAATTAATCTGATTATAATGACATGATTAGATTGATAGGTTATTCGAAGTATCCTGTATTGTAATTACACTCTTGATGGTTAATTCCTTTGCTATCTATATAAGTTGTAATTTTATTGTCATAACTTGTTGTAATTTGAGGTTTAAATTGGCCCGGATTTTGGGGCGTTATAATATGGTATCAGAGCATTAGTTTAAGCGAACTAAGTATGCTGATGAGATACTTAGACTTAAGCTGAGATTAATTAAGTTTTGATATGTGAGAAATGGGTAGAAGTACTAAGACGGGATAGTCTTAGAGTCAAACGGAAATACGTGAAATTAGTACTGCAATAATGGTAACGAGGATTCTTATGTAAAGTATGTTCACAATTTCAATTAGCTACTGTTATTATGAATATGTGTTACACAAGCATACTTGTTTCTAATTGGTTACAGTGACTAATGATCGGCATAGTATGTCTCGTATGTCTGTATGTGTATAACCATTTCTTATGGTTATTTCTTTGTGTTCTATCAGAATGATGGTGAATACGCCGCCATTATCCCCTATTTCTGCGATGGATAGGTCCATGATTGATGGGACAGGAGAAAGGCAAACTGGAGTAGAAGAAATTCATGAGATTCCGCCGGGGTTTCTTTCTCTTTGAGGGACATCAAGTCAGGTACATAGGACGGGTACCAGTACTGCCAACCCAAGAACTTCAGAAGCAGGTATGGAAGCCCGAATGATGGAAAATATGACAAGAATGATGACTAACGCAATGGCTCAACAAACTGAAATGTTTATGAAAGCATTGAACGATCGAAGTACGGAGATGCGCCGAACGGAAACTGATACTGGGGTAAATCCAGTTGGTAACCCGGGATCAGAGGCGGAAAGGAGAGTTGAAAGAATCTGTTCATACAAAACCTTCTTGAGCTGTAAACCACCGGAATTCAAAGGAGAAGATAGTCCAATAGCTTGCATGAATTGGCTAAGGGAAATTGAACAAGCTTTTCGAGCTTGTGAGTGTTATGATGAAAAGTCTAAAGTTAGATTTGGATCACAGATGTTACGCGGCAACGCGTTATCTTGGTGGAATGTGCTAGCAGCTTCTGTGTCAGCTTCTGTTTTGAATGCTATGACTTGGGATCAGTTCAAAGCAAAGATTCTGGAGGAGTACTGTAATGAAACTGAAATGGATCGAATCGAGGAAGAGTTCAGGAACCTCAAGAAAGGCAATATGACTGTGAGAAAGTATACAGAATCCTTCATGGAGAAGCTGAACCTGGTGGGGCATGTGGCTCCGACTGAGAAAGACAAAGTTAAAGCTTATCTGAAAGGTTTACCAGCAGATATGATGTCAAGGGTGCGGAGTTCAAAAGCTTCAACATTGAGAGAATCGATCGAGGAAGCAAAGGTTATAGAGGAAGTGTATGCTAAGGATAAAGAAGAAAAGACCCAAGTTGGGGAGAAGCGGAAATGGGAAGGTCGATCAGAGCATTCACAGAGGTCAAGGAACGCTGGTAAAGGTACTTCTTATGAATCACGCCGTGAACCAAACTGGTGTCCAAAGTGTAAGAGCAAGCATTTCGGGCAGTGTCGAGTGATAGCATCTGAATGTTTTAAGTGTGGAAAGAGTGGGCATACTATGAATAATTGTCCAGTGCGGGGAAATACATGTTTTGAGTGTAAGCAACCGGGTCACTTTCGTCGGGAGTGCCCAAGGCTGAAAAAGAGCGGCGATCAGAGTAAGAAAACAGTTATTCTGAAGCCAATGGGCCGAGCTTTTCAAATGACCACTGATGAAGCTAAGGAATCAAGGGACGTTGTCTTGGGTATATTCCTTGTTAATTCTTGTCCTGCGCATATTTTGTTCGATTGTGGAGCAAATTTGTCATTTGTGTCCAAATCATTCTATCCTAAATTAGCTACGCCTGTTACTACTTTAGATGATGCTTTAGTAGTAGAGGTAGCTAATGGGGGTCAAGCTTTGGTTCGAGAAAGGCTTGATGGTTGTACTATTCTTATAGAAGAGACAAAATTTTTGATCAACTTGTTGTTGATGGAAATTGGAGGGTTTGACATAGTTGTGGGTATGGATTGGCTGACGGCCAATCAAGCAGAAATATTTTGCGCAAAGAAATTAATCAGGATTCCGATGACCGATAAGGATGACGTATTCATCTTCGGGGAAAAGCAAAAGAGGGAAATTCTGTTAATCTCTGTTGTGAAGGCGCGGAAGTGTTTAAGGAAAGGATGTATGTCCTATCTGGCGTATGTCTTAGATGGAAGGTTGGAAAAGAAACAATTGGAAGATATCAAGGTGGTACGTGAGTTTCCTGACATATTTCCTGATGATCTTCCTGGTCTACCTACTGAAAGGCATGTGGAGTTTAGAATTGATCTCATTCCAGGTTCGTCTCCGATAGCGCGGGCACCTTACCGTCTAGCGCCATCTGAAATGAAAGAGATGATGACTCAACTCCAAGAGTTATTAGATAAAGGTTTTGTCAGACCGAGTTCTTCGCCTTGGGGAGCTCCGGTCCTGTTTGTTAAGAAGAAAGACGGTACTATGAGAATGTGTATAGATTACCGCGAGCTGAATAAGGTGACGATTAAGAATAAATATCCGCTTCCAATAATCGATGATCTATTTGATCAACTTCAAGGGGCAGGATGTTTTTCTAAGATTGATTTGAGGTCAGGGTATCACCAAGTGCGGGTTAGAAATGGAGATATTCCTAAGACAGCTTTTAGAACCAGATACGGGCATTATGAGTTTCTAGTAATGCCATTCGGGTTGACAAATGCTCCAGCTGTCTTCATGGATCTGATGAATAGAGTGTGTCGACCTTTCTTGGACAAGTTTGTTATCGTCTTTATTGATGACATACTTGTGTATTCAAAGACTGAAGCAGATCATGAACAACACCTACGTGAAGTCTTAGAAGTTTTAAGAAGAGAGAAATTGTACGCGAAGTTTTCAAAATGTGAATTTTGGTTAAAAGAAGTACAATTTCTAGGTCACGTGATCACTTCAGAAGGAGTTAAGGTAGACCCAGCTAAGATTGAAGCTATGGCAAATTGGGAGACACCTAGAAGTGCATCTGAAATAAGAAGTTTCTTGGGTTTAGCAGGTTATTACAGAAGGTTTATTAAAGACTTTTCTAAGATTGCATCTGCTTTGACTATTCTGACTAGAAAGAACGTGAAGTTTGTCTGGACGGAGAAACAAGAATCGGCTTTCAAAACTTTACGTCAAAAGTTGTGTGAAGCCCCTATTCTTGCCTTACCAGAAGGAACCGAAGATTTTGTTGTTTACAGTGATGCTTCCAAGATGGGCTTGGGATGTGTATTGATGCAACGAGGCAAGGTAATTGCTTATGCGTCAAGACAACTTAAGGAGCATGAGAAGAACTATCCAACGCACGATTTAGAGTTAGCAGCAGTTGTTTTTGCTTTGAAGTTGTGGAGGCATTATTTGTATGGGACGAAGTGTACTCTTTATACTGATCACAAGAGCTTGAAACATATCTTTGATCAGAAAGAGTTGAACATGAGACAACGTCGCTGGTTAGAGTTACTTAAGAATTACGACTGTGAATTGCATTACCATCCTGGTAAAGCAAATGTAGTAGCTGATGCTTTAAGCAGAAAAGAGTATAGTGGATGTTTGAAATCGACTAACGCCAGAATTGACGTGACGTCAAGTTTGATGGAAAAGATAAAGGAGGCACAAACGGAAGCCTTAATAGAGGAGAATCTAAAAGATGAAGTAATGAGCAAACAACATCTTCAACTGACTGAAGATGGCCGTGGAATTAAGTTGTTTCAAGGCCGTGTTTGGGTACCGAAGATTGGAGGAAATCGAGAGTTGATTCTAGAAGATGCTCATAGATCTAAGTATTCTATACATCCTGGAAGTACTAAGATGTATAGAGATTTGAAGTTACACTATTGGTGGCCAACTATGAAGGTAGATGTGGCACGAATAGTGGAAAAGTGTACAACATGTTCTTTAGTGAAAGTTGTAACACCCGGAAAATCCTTGTGAGTAATAATAGTCCTAATATTTCTTTATATTTTGACTTCTTAGATTATAATTGATTTCTTAAGTAATTTCCGTGAGTGTTACTTGTTATTTGAGAACTTCCGATAGAAATTCGTAAGTTTATTCCTTAAGGAAATTAATGAAAAATAGATGATAAAGTTAAATATTAGATTTTATGGTCTAGTTGGATGAGGAATTCGAATACGAGTCCAACGGTTCTTTCCGGAGCAAAAACGGAGCTATAACGAAGAAATTACGGCCAAATTAGTGGAAAACGAGAAACAAACAAACAGAGGTTGGCGCGGATGGTGGCGCCGATGCACTGGCGCGGGCGCTGGCGCCAAGCACCTGACGTGTTGAAAGGGGGTTAAAACCCACCTCTTGGTCCTTGTCACTTATCCTTTCATCTTAGAACTCAAAAATGGGATTGTTTGCTCTGCTTCATACGATTTTCTCCATCTAAACTAAGGTAAATCCACTTCTCTTAATCCTAGTTCAATTCAAACAACAATTAGATGAATCTCACCAATTAAATTTGATTTAGGGCAATATATCTTCATCTTTCTTCTTGGAGTGTTTGAGTTTAAATCATCAAGTTGGGGTTATACCAATTGAAGAATTAAGGTGAGTAACTTGTAATTAATTGATTGTATTACACTTATCTACCATTCTTTATCTTGATTTTGGTATGGTTAATGAGAAATCTTGATGTATAAGCTCTTAATGGTTAAGAGGGAAACAAGAAGAGTTCAAGTAAGTTATGGTGGATTAATTGTGTTTTACTTCTTAGAATGCCATGGTAAATGTTAGTGTTAAAGGTTTGGGTTTGATTATACATCATTGGTATGTGATTATGATGATGGCTTAATTTATGTCTTAATGAAGCAAAGATGGCTTAATGGTCAAAATGGACCTATTATTGAATTGTAAACATGGATGTTTATTATTGATAGCATATAGAATATGATTTTATACATATGGATGTATATGAACTACATGGAAGTAGTATTGATTATGTTAAATGGTTGGACCATTGTTAAGTGATTAAATATGCTTTGAATGTTATTTGGACTAACATATTTGGTATTCACATAATTGGAGGAGCACCTAGTAGGCATTGGAGGATATATTCTTACACACCATGGGGTAAGTGTAATTGATTCATACCTTCGGATACCGTGGGGTTTTCCGTTGTGTTATGCCTTGTGACAATATCGTGGGGTACCGATCAAGGTATATCTTCGATTATGATGTAACTGGGTAGCGATATGGACCTTCTCCATGGAATCCAATTTGTGAATGTATCGAATTGTTATTCCTACATGCTATGATTATGCTCTATGTGCTATGTGTAAATCTCACTTAGGCTTTAAAAGCCTAACACTTGTTATGTGTTTTATGTATTACAGATTTTAGTGGTTCCGGACACAAGAAGGTCTAGAACGGGGTTGTGAGCATGGGATAATTGTTAGAGAGATAAAGATTGGAAGATTGATGATAGAACTTTCCGACATCCTTTTTATATTTGATTGCTATAGTAGTGATCAAATAA
This sequence comes from Saussurea involucrata, assembly GCA_033807775.1. Taxonomy (NCBI): domain Eukaryota; kingdom Viridiplantae; phylum Streptophyta; class Magnoliopsida; order Asterales; family Asteraceae; genus Saussurea; species Saussurea involucrata. The sequence goes on along the minus strand of CM066319.1, from coordinate 25,349,085 downwards.
GCTAGTGGTCCAATAGTAGTTATAATTAACTAAATCTTTGTATTATTGATTATGTAATGTTAATTAGGTATACTTTTACTTTAGTAATGTGTACCACTCTTCCGTTTTATGGAAGTTTTTGTTAACCCCTGTTTTGGGGTGTTACAAAAGCTGAACATCAGAAGCCTTATGGAAGTTTCCAATCTTTGGAGATTCCAGAATGGAAATGGGAGAAGATCACTATGGATTTCGTGACGAAGTTACCAAAGACACAAAAGGGTAACGACACTATTTGGGTGATTGTGGATCGTTTGACTAAGAGTGCTCATTTTCTGGCTATGAAAGAAGCATCACCAATAGAGAAATTGGCAAAGCTGTATATTGATGAAGTGGTGTCAAGACATGGTATACCGGTGTCTATAGTGTCGGATCGTGATAGTCGGTTTACCTCAAGGTTTTGGCAGTCACTACAAGAAGAGTTGGGTACGAAAGTTAATTTGAGCATTGCTTATCATCCGCAAACTGACGGACAGAGTGAAAGGACCATTCAAACTTTGGAAGATATGCTCAGGTGTTGTTGTTGGGAACTGAAGATATGCTAAGTATGGTTAGTACTGCCAAGACAATGTTACTACTGCCAGTTCTTCGTTACTACTGCTGGTCAAACGTTACTACTGCTAGTCAAGGTTACTACTGCTAGTCAAGGTTACTACTGCTAGACGAAGTTACTACTGCTAGACACGGTTAATACTGCTGAGCTGAGATACTACTGCTAGAAGACTGTGAAGGTTAATACTGCTGAAGGTCGTTAATGCTGCTAAGTCAAATCATTGTTAATACTGCTGACTTGATAAGTTTGGGATGCGATACTTTTGGAGACAAAGAAGGAATTGATCAAGATATGTTTAACGATGATTCAGAAGATCAATTTACTTTTGATAGTTATCTTGTAATTACTTTTGTATAAATAGTATTGATAGATAGCTATTAGCATACGATAGAAGATACATAATATACAGAAGATATACGTGTGATATAGAATTCTATATTGATTCAAGAGTGAATTAACCTCAAGGTGTAAGAACCCTATTTCTAGAGAAGTAGAAGTCGTCTTGTTGAGCCTGTTCAACAAGATTGAGGTTTGGTGTAAAGCTTGTGAGTAATACAGTTTGATATATACAGTGTGTTGAATTCTATTGATTGTTCTTTAATTAATTTAGAGTTCTATTCCGCAAGATTCTCTAAATTCTGTTTCTAAGAAGTTTAATTCTTGTTAAGAATCGATCCTGACAAGTGGTATCAGAGCATTGGTATCTTAGAAGCTATGGACAATTCAATGGATACTCACAGTACTCTTGTTTCAAAGGTTCCCATGCTCAAACCCAATGAATTTGACATGTGGAAACTGAGAATCAAGCAGTACATTCTTCTTACTGATTATGCAATATGGGACATCATAGAAAATGGCCCATGTAATGAAGGAAAGATTGGAGCAGATGGAAAGAGACCTCCTCCCAAGACAGATGCTGAAAAGAAAGTCAGACAAACAGAGATGAAGGCCTTAAGCACTCTGCTTTTGGCTATTCCTAATGAGTACCAACATCAATTCCAACACTGCACAGATGCACAGATGTTGTGGAATGCTCTGGAGAAAAGATTTACTGGCACAAAGAGCACAAAGAGAAATCAAAAGGCTATTCTCAGGCAACAATATGAGAACTTCATGTCTGCAAAGAATGAGTCTATGACTCAAACTTTTGACAGATTTAACAAGTTAATTGGAGAATTAGCAACTGTGGGTGTACACATGGATGCTGATGATGTCAATAGAAAGTTCCTTAGATCATTGGGAGAAGAATGGACCATGTACACAGTCTCATTCAGACAGAATGACCAATTGGAGGACAAAGAGCTAGATGACCTCTACAATGATCTGAGAGTATTTGAGGCTGAAGTTGAAGCCAAGAAAAGGCCATCTGGATTTGTTTATAATGCTGCTTTATTATCTTCATCCTCTGATAATGCTGCTAATCCTGATTCTGTTAATACTGCAGGTTCTGTTAATGCTGCTGGTGGAACTAATCAAGAGAAGACTACAGATTCTGTACTAGAAGCATTCTTTTCTAGTCATGTTCACTCTTCTCTAATCAATGATGATTTAGAGCAGATTAATGCTGATGATCTGGAAGAGATGGACATCAAGTGGCAGATGGCTATGCTATCAATGAGGGTGAAGAAATTCATCAAAAGGACTGGGAGAAACAACTTTTCCCAGAGAAGAGAAGATGGTGCAGGCTTTGACAAGTCCAAGGTTGAGTGTTATAAGTGTCACAAGATGGGACACTTTGCCAGAGAATGCAGAAGTGGAGGATCACATCAATAGACTCCAAATGGAAACCAAAACAGAAGCTCCTCTCAAGCCCTTGTTTCTCAACAAGGAATGGGATTTGACTGGAGTGATCAAGCTGAGGAAGCCTGTCAGAATCAAGCTCTTATGGCAGAAGTATCTGATATTCCCACTGAGGTACAATCTAAACTCTGTTCTCAAGCTTGCATTGATGCTGTTAAAAGATATAGGGATCACAATCAGGGTATGTGTGATAACCTTAAGAGGCTAGAGAAAGATGTGAAAGATTATGTTAGGATTGTAGAAAGGTTTGAGGAACAAATTAGAGCTTTTCAAGCTAATGAACTTCAACACTCCTATGATACTAACTATTGGAAGTGGGAGAAGAATGAGTATGAGATTAAGCTGAAAGTGTCTGGGGAGGAGAATGAGAAGTTAAAAGAAGAGCTTAAAAAGGTTAAACTTGATGTTGAAAAGTTTACCTGTGCTTCTAAAACCATGGATACCATCATTAAGGCTCAAATCCATGACAAGATGAAAGTAGGGATAGGGTACAATGACACACCTCCACCCTACAATAACAACTACATACCTCCTAAGTCTGATTTGTTAGAAACCAAGGATAGGAAGGATCCTGAATTAAAGATTAATATAGATCCTTGTGAAGAAACAGTAGTTGTTGAGGATGAGACTGACAAAGTAGACTCTGATGAGGAATGTGAAAGTCCATGTGTCAAGAACAATGAGATCAAAAGGACTGAAGAGAAAAAGGGAGTTCATTCCACACAACCCAAAGTTGTGAACTCCAATATCTGTAAACAGTGTTCTTGCAGGAAATCTAAAGAGAACAAGCCTCAAAAACATGATAATCAGAGGGGAAATCAAAGGAACTGGAATAACCAGTGGGCTATGAGACAAGGAGTTGATCTGAACAGAATTAACAGGCCAAAACCTTGTTTCATCTGTGGTAAGCTAAATCATTTAGCCAAACACTGTTATTTCAATCCTGTTAACCAAAGGTTTAATGCTCAAAGATCTTTTCAAAAACCTGGTGGTTACAGAAAGAATGGTGGCTATAAAAAGCTTGCAAAGAAAAATGTGGCAAAGAAACAAGATAAACCCAAAAGCCACATAAAGAAAACGACTGAAAAGGAATGTGGTACTATGTGGGTTCCAAAAGGCACTAAAAACAATACTGCTGCTAGCAGTGTTAGTACTGCTAACACTGTTAGTACTGCTTCAAAAGTTAGTACTGCTAGCAGTGTTAATACTGCTAGTAATCATTCCAAAGTTAGTACTGCTAATACTTTTAGTGCTTCTTCTTCAGATAGTACTGCTGCTAGCAGTATTAACTCTGTTAATACTGCTTCTAGCAGTGTTAACTCTGTTAATACTGCTTCTAGCAGTGTTAACTCTGTTAATACTGCTACCTCTGTTAGTACTGCTGATACTGCTGCTAACAGTACTGCTGCTTCCAGTATTAGTACTGCTAGCACTGTTAGTACTTCTGAGGTTAATACTGCTTCTAGTGCTGCTACACCAATAATTTTGACAAAGTACTCCAGCACTGCAGTACCTAAATTTGAAAATCTCATCAAAACCAAGTGTAAATACTTTGATGAGCAAGGGAGACCCAAGACCACTTCGGCTTGGGTTCCCAATAAAACTAACTGATTTATCTTGATGTGCAGGGCAACCAACAGCTCAAGGGGAAGAGCATTTGGCATGTTGATAGTGGTTGTTCCAGGCACATGACAGGTAACATGGCCTGCCTCAAAAATTTCAAAAAGATTGATGGAGGACATGTTGCATTTGGGGATAATCCTGCTGGTGGAAAGATAAGTGGTAAAGGTGATATGTCAGAAGGTAAGATGACATTTGAGGATTTGTCTAGTAATGCAAAGTGCAGAGTTAATACTGCTCAGCAGTTAATACTGCTTGTACAGTTAACACTGCTTGCAGTTGATACTGCTCAGCAGTTAATACTGCTTGTATTGGATTTTGGAGGTAATTGGGATACGCATCTACCGTTAGTAGAATTTGCGTATAACAATAGTTACCATTCCAGTATTGGAAGAGCACCTTTCGAAGCTCTGTATGGTCGTAAATGTAGAACTCCGGTATGTTGGTTAGAAGCCGGAGAGAAACAGTTTGCTGGTCCAAAATTGGTACAACAAACAGCCGATAAGGTGAAAGAAATTCGGCAGCATATGAAAGCAGCTCAGGATCGACAAAAGAGTTATGCTGATCCGAAAAGAAGACCAAAAGAATTCCAAGTTGGGGAGCGCGTGATGCTTAAGGTATCCCCTTGGAAGGGAGTGATAAGGTTTGGTAAACGTGGGAAGCTAAGTCCTCGTTTTCTAGGACCTTTCACTATTACTAAAAGGATAGGATTGCAGGCTTATCAGTTGGATCTTCCACCTGAATTAGAAGGAATCCACAATACTGTTCATGTGTGTTATCTTCGGAAATGTCTAGCCGAAGAGGAAGATGTGATTCCACTTGCCGATGTAAGGGTAGATGAAAAGAGTCGATGTGTGGAAGAACCAGAGGCAATTTTGGAAAGATCGGTTAGGAAGCTACGTAATGGCAAGGAAGTAGCTATGTTGAAAGTACAGTGGAAACACCATCGAGGTGCTAATGTGACTTTAGAGTCAGAAGAATGTATGAAGGATAGGTATCCTCATTTGTTTACTTGATCTTGATTTCGGGGACGAAATCATTTTCAAGTTGGGGAGTATTGTAACATCCTGAATTTTCAATAATAATATTTTAATGAGAATTGGGATGTGTTTGTATTTTGTGTAACCTTGAATTATATGGAAGTTTTATAATTCATTAGGATTAAAATACAAGAGATGTAAGCAAGATGTTACTTTTGGAATTAATGAAGCTTGAGGGTGCTTTTGGTCACTTTTGGAAAGTGTGTTTGGATATAGTAGCTGAAATGAGATATTATCTCATTCAGATTTTTGTTGAAGTCGGCAGAAAGAGAGAAAGGCAGAGAGAAAAGAGAGAAAAGAAGGAAAAGGAAGAAAAGCAAGATTTTGGTTCAAAATTGGTAAGGGATTGAACTTAGTTTCTGATAATTCTTGTTGTGAATGAATGATGATAAACGAATCTGTGTTTTGGATTGATTTACAGAATCATAAACAACAGATTGAAGTTTTGGATTTGTGCAGGAAGTGGGTTTTGCAAACATAAGGTGAGTTCCTTTGTTGTTTGCTTAAATCAGTGTTTTCATGTTAAATTAAACCTTGAAATAGCTGTATAAATTGGTTATGAACTGTATGGGATGGTTTAGAATGAGCTTAATAGAACAGGAATGAATCTGGATCAAATTTTAGACTACAGACCCGACTTTTCCGGATGAATCGTCGTATCCGAAAAACCCCAATGATGAATGTTTCCGGACGCATGAAGTATCCGGGTAGGTTTTATTTTACTACAAGAATCCGGATGAAATTAGTTACCGGATGGTATCCGGATGATCATAGAGTCCGGATGTTGTCCGGATTTGAAAAATGTCCGGAAAAGTAGGAATTTACCGGAAAGGATGGGTTGTCCGGATAAGTTAGGTTATCCGGAAACATCTTGTTGTCCGGACACTTTGTGCAGACTGGGCAATTTTCAGTTCTGTTAATTGTGAATCGTTGTGATTTAGTGATTGAGACATAATTAGTTTAGCATGAACATACGTACATTCGAAGGGTAGTATGTTAGGCTTGATGATTGTGCCAGTTTGATACTAGGCAGGTGTTTGGTATAGGTAAAGGAGATTGGCTCATACTGTATGCTATGAGGGAGGAATCTAGGAGGTATAAATATGATTTGCTCATACTTGTTGTTATGAGGAATCTATATTAAATAAATACCGGTACGAGTGCAAGTAGTGTAATGGATCCATAGGCACTAAAGTTTGGTAATCACATGGAATAGGCGTGTGGTATTACTCATTTAATCGTTATTCCAGTGTGTGTGGGAAATCATGGAATAGGCGTGTGGTATTAATCGTTATTCCTGATTTCTAAGGAAGAGAGTGAGGTTGACATAAGTACTTGTAATCTCTGCTTCCTTACTGGTAAATGGGCGTGTGTAATCGCGATTTATTGGTGGAGAGCATTGATCTAGAATCTTTGAAGATTCGTAGTGTGGCTCTGGGGTATGATATGCTGATGGATTTGTTGTCAGTCATAGTCATGGGATTGGATAAAATTGTATAATGAAATAGAGTTATACGTGCGGTAAGAAAAGGAGTAACCAGGTTTGTTGTAACTTGTTTACATTGATTTTTGCAATTGAAACGAATGTTCTCACTAGGCGTTGGCCTAATCGTTTCATATGATGTTTTCTTACCAGGTACAGGCTCAGGCAAATAAAGGGTTGTGGGACGAGTGTTTTTGGAATAGCAGAAGTGGCAATTAACAAAGAGGAGATTTTTGGAGGATAGCTTAGATAACTCAATTAATCTGATTATAATGACATGATTAGATTGATAGGTTATTCGAAGTATCATGTATTGTAATTACACTCTTGATGGTTAATTCCTTTGCTATCTATATAAGTTGTAATTTTATTGTCATAACTTGTTGTAATTTGAGGTTTAAATTGGCCCGGATTTTGGGGCGTTACACAGATTCCCCAAAACATCCTCAATTCATCAAAACCCACTTCTAAACCCTTTTGAAAACTAATAAACATAAAAGAACTAATTTTAGTGAGAATCATACCTTGGTTAACACTTGTTTGCACTCTAAAATTCTGCTGGATTTATCTTCTTCTTCTTCTTCTCCTTCTTTCCTCCCTTCGGTTCTCTCTCTTTTCTCTCTTTGCCGTAAACACCAAACACACACACACTATGAGATATTTTCTAAAAATGAAATATCCCATCCCTCTTATCTCCTTTTGTTAAAATCAGGCGGTTGTGGTATTGAGGTTTCATCAATTCAGCCAAACAAACCCCTCACTCTCATCTAATGTCTACTTTAACCCTCTAACTTCCATATTAAAATTACAACTTACCCCTTAACTTCTAACTCCATAAAACTAACTCCATATTTACCTTAGAACCAAAATAATAAAATTAAATAAACCAACAATATACCCGGTTATTACAGTAATCCTCCACGCCCCATGGTTGAAATCGTTATTGTGTAAGTCTATAAAGTTTTGCGAATAAGACAAGAGCGAAACATTAGATTTTCTATTCCATAAAACACAGATACCGCCATTGCGGCCATTACAATCGACGACAAAACAATTTTCAAAACCCAGGCTAGCCTTGATAATCTCGATTCAAGATTTAGCAACAAGAGTTTCGGGAAAAAAAAAATAACGTCGGGACGGTAGCAGCGAAGAAGGTCCCTCAGGACCGGAACTGCACGCGGGTTTCCCAATTCCCGGCAGTTCCACGCCATGATTTTCATTTTTCTAGGCAGGCCCGTGTAAGCGGACCCACCTCTGGTTCGTTGGGGAGCGATGTTGTAGTCAAGGGGGGAGTGGTCGCATTATCCGGCGTTTCAATATTTGACGTCATCTCGATCTTGATCTTTTTGCCACTCGTTGATCTCGCTTTATCCTTGATGGAAATGCGTTTGCCGTTCGGGAACGCTTCAGTGCATTTTTGTGGGGGCACATGATTGTTGATATCCAGATTGGTAATAGTCTGGTGTGGGTTGCATGAAGGGTCTTGCATGGTGGGTTTCATGCAAGCCGTGGGGTGGCTAAGCGTAGGGGTGGTGGTAGAGAGAGATGGTGTTTAGGGTCCTTGGTAGCTAGGGGTATGTGGGTCGGTGGTGGTACAAAGCACGTGGGTAGGGCTGTCACCATTGATGGGGATGTTTGACTTGGGGTTAGGTACGAAGAGAGAGTGTGTGGGGGTAGCAGTCTTGTCATTATGTGCCATTGGAGTAGTAAAGTCAACTAAGGTACAAGGGGATGAAGTCTTTTCAGATGGCATATTGGTGTTGGTCAGATTATATGTTGGGTAAGGGGGATTTGCATGTTTTTGGAAACTTCCAGGGTAGGATTTTAAGAAGTAGGGTGTTCCAGGTGGGTAGGAAAAGTAAGGCTTACCTCTTTTGGTTGGGACCCGCTCCCAAGGTGTGGAGTATGTTTGTCTTTTATCCCAACGGTACCATTTGTCTCCATGGATCGAGATGGCCGGAAAGTTTCGCCGGAGGACCCGCTTGCATCCGATTTGACGCCCAAGTTATTGACGGTTTTTTGCTCTTCCAGGTCATGTATTTGCCACTCCTTATTCGCGAAAAAAGGTGTAAAGCAGTCCCCTACATTGGTTCCCGAGAGCCATGGACCATAAAGTTGCCAAAGTTTCCTGTCCGGATCATCAGGGTCTCGTATCACTACCGGTTTGTTTGTGCACCCAATATTTTCGTGACCCCATAGACCGCATCGGTAACAGATTAGTGGTAATCTCTCGAACTTGAATTGGAGCCATTTCTTCCTCCCTTCATGGTCGATAAAGATGCCCACACAAAAGCGAGAATCGACCGGGACATTGACTCTCGTAACCGAATAGGCACGTATCATATCAAGGTTACTTCCCTTCCATTTTAGTTCGGCCTTAGGGTCTGCTGCCTTAACCCACGAGGTGAGGTTGTTGCGAGTGTAGAGACGGAGGGGGATATTGTTGATGGAGAGCATGAGGGGTATGGAGTCCAACTTTGCGTCCTTCCAGTTACCGGACTCCAGCCATGGAGAACCGAGAAGGAACCCACCAGTGAAGATCCATGGTATGTGCTGAAGGACCCATTCTTGGTCCTTTGGAGAGGCGAAAGAGAGACCGAAGAACGAACTTTTCTGGTCATCACCGAGATGTTTAATGTTCCAGCTCTCCTTAAATTTCCACATTCGATTGAAAATATTTTTCAAAAAGGAGGCTGAGCAACCTTTTCTAGAAAACACTCTTGCAACCATCGAGGTTTCGATAAAAGAGTCAAGCTTGAGTTCCTCGACCGACTGGGCTACCAGACTCTCGGTGGCGTCGTCGACGACTGTCCGGTTAGTGACACTGGAGGAGACTTGGAGGTTGGTGGTTAGTTTGGTGAGGTCATCGACCTCAACGGGTTGAGAACTTTTAGGAGAAGACATCGAGGTTTGGGGGAGACCGAGGAGGGCAACACAGAGAGAAAGACGAGAGGAAGGACGGGGCCGGAGGGGCACCGGAGGTTGAAGAAGGAGCCTGAGCTCAATGACAAACTAGTGTCAACCCACAGAGAGGTTATTGGGGATTTTAACGATCTCACATCTCATAACGAAAAAAAGGGTCTTCTTAATCACCTGGAATGGTGCATAAACGGGTTTCGGGAAGCCCTCTCGGATTGCAACCTTATTAATGCTTCCATGCATGGCTTTCCCTTTACGTGGTGTAGACGCAAAGGCAAACCCAATGAAATTTGGGAACGTCTTTATCACGCGGTGGGCTCCCCATCTTGGTTTAACTTCTACCCGGATGCATGGGTGGAGAACTTGGTATGTCCCATTTCCGACCACTCCCCCATTCTCCTCCACACCCATGGCGAAACCTCGTCGAGGCAAAAAAGTTTCGGTTTCTTCCGATTCGAGAACAAATGGTTTCATGAGACTGCCCTGGATTCTCTTGTTACAAACGCTTGGAATCTCGGTTCCTCGCGGGACCTCCCTAACCGACTCTCTTCGGTAGCCGGTAACCTTCGCAAATGGGGACGTAATTTACATGCCTCCCACATTTTGGAGGTCACCAAATGTCGTCAAAAGCTCGTCTCCCTTCGCGACCATGCCTCCGGCAAAAATGCTCTTGACTTCGACGCCACTAACAAAAGACTAATCTCCCTATTAGTCAAGGAAGAGGATCATTGGAGGCAAAGAGCGAAAGTTTTTTGGCTAAAAGAGGGTGATATGAACACAAATTTTTTTCACGCCCACGCTAATGGGAGAAGGAAAAAAAACCACATTCACCGTCTCCAAAATGAGGACGGGCTGTAGGTTGCGGACCCCGAGGGCCTTTGTTCCTTAGCAACCAAGTACTTCAAAAACCTTTTCTCGGCTAGCAACGGGTCGGCAAACCTCATCACCGATAAGGTGAGATCGATTATCTCGGCTAACGATAACATTCTCCTTGACGCCCCATTCTTCAAGGACGAATTTAAGGAAGCCCTCTTCCAAATGCATCCGGATAAAGCGCCGAGTCCCGATGGCTTTAATCCCCGTTTCTTCCAACACTATTGGCACTTGCTTGGCGACACCATTTTCACGATGGGTGTCTCTTGGCTTCGCAATCGAGAGTTCCCGGAAGGTATTAACGATGCCATCATTACTCTCATTCCCAAGTGTGATCAACCAACCAATATGAAGGATCTCCGTCCCATCGCCCTTTGCAACGTTATCCTCAAAATTATAACCAAGGTCCTTTCTAATCGCCTCAAAAGAATTCTTCCAAAAGTGGTATCGGAAAATCAATCGGCTTTCATAAAAGGCCGACTCATTACCGACAACATTCTCCTCGCCTTCGAACTTCTCCATAGCATGAAAAGAAACATCCGGAAAAAGAGTGGGGATGTCGCTCTAAAGATTGACATTAGCAAAGCCTACGATAGGCTTGATTGGAACTACATTCGGTGTATTCTCACTAAAATGGGCTTCTCCGAGACTTGGGTAGACATGGTCATGTTATGCATCATTTCGGTTCGTTACTTCGTTCGTGTAAACAACGACATCGCGGTTCCTATTTACCCCAAACGGGTTTCCGTCAGGGTGACCCGCTCTCCCCTTACATTTTTATTCTTTGCATGGAGGGTCTTTTAAGCCTTTTGGGAGAGGCTACCTCGATGAACCTCATTCACGGCTGCCGGGTTTCAAGACGGGCCCCGACCGTCTCTCACCTCCTCTTTGCCGACGATGCCATCCTTTTTTACCAAGCTACCATTGAGGAATGCTCGGTTCTAAAAATGATCCTACATAATTTTGAGCAAGGGGCCGGTTTAGCAGTCAACTTGGCCAAATCGGGGATCATGTTTAGTAGCAACACCGACCCGGCCACAAAAAATAGTATTTCGAGCATCTTCGGGGTGACGAATCCCATTAACACGGGGAAGTACTTGGGCCTCCCTTCTGTTATCGGGCGTAACAAAAAAGCTATCTTCCGGCACATTAAAGACAAAGTTTGGCAACGGCTTTCTAAATGGCGCAACAAACTGATCTCTAACGCGGGAAGGCTCACTCTTATTAAGGCGGCGGCACAAGCCATTTCGGTTTTCTTTATGAGCGTGTTCCTACTCCCTTCTACCCTCTTAAAGGAAATTCACCGACTCCTCAACTCCTTTTGGTGGAGTTCAAAATATGATGGCTCCCGGTCTATAAATTGGATTGCATGGGAGAAGCTTTGTACGCCTCAACGTTTTGGGGGGCTTGGGTTCCAAGATTTTCGACCTTCAATCTCGCTTTATTGGGGAAGCAAGGGTGGAGACTCCTCTCTCATCCGAACACCTTGGTTAGTCGCGTCTTCAAGGCTAAATATTTCCCCAAAGGAAACTTTTTCGATGCTAAATTGGGTTTCAACCCAAGTTTCGTTTGGAGAAGCATTTGGAGTGCTCATAAGGCTCTAAAGAAGGGGTTTAGGTGGAAGATTGGAAATGGGGAATCTATCTTCGTTTGGAAAGATCCGTGGCTTCGCGACGACAAAAACTTTTGGGTGGTAAGTGCCCCAACTACCGAAGATGGCACTCTTCGTGTGTGCCACCTTCTCTCGAGCAACCCAAATGCTTGGGATCATGACCGTCTTGCTCGTTATTTCTCTATTCGTGATAGACAAGAAATCCTCAAAATCCCACCAATTTTTCATGGGGGGAAGACCGGTTGATTTGGCACTTTAACAACGATGGTATTTATACGGTAAAAAGTGGCTACAGGTTTTTGAGGAATTGCTCCCAAAGACCCCCAAACCCGCCCGATGAACTTCCGTGGAACCACATTTGAAAAGCCAAAATCCCTTACAAAATTAGATGTTTTGCTTGGAAACTTGGCAAAGACGTTCTCCCACACCGGGTCAACCTCCAAAATCGCGGCATCAATGTTTCTTGCCTTTGTGCCCTCTGTGGATCCAACCCGGAAAACAATTGGCACCTTTTCATCGGTTGCTCGGTCGCCGTGAAGGTATGGAAAGCGACAAACTTGTGGGATCGGATCGACTCGATCGCCATCGGTGCGGAGGATTTTGCCTCCTTTTTAACTGCGTGCTTAAATGACAGCAACGAATCTTTTCGAAACACCACCCTCATGGTTTGCTGGAGTATCTGGAAGCTTCGAAACGATGCGTGGGTAAACGGGGCGGTCAATGTAGCACCCTCGAATTTGGAAAGAGCAACTAAATAAAATTTCAATAAATTAATCACTTAAGAAATAAAATTCCTTCTACAAACCATTCTTGGAATTACTTCAAGATGAACATAACAACTCTCACAATTTAAAACTCAAATCATACTATGAACCACTTAAGTCGAGTGTTACTTAACACCGGTACAAGTTGCTAATCCCAAAATAAATGCGGAAGACTTCACTAAACAATTCACCTCTCGTGCACTCTACTAGCACTTGCCACTTCACAGTGTAGCTAAAGCTACTCCCAACCTGAGCCTGTTGCACATGCCGACAAATAAAAAGGGTTAGGCTAACGCCTAGTGAGTCCAAGCATTTTATTATGACTATATAAATTCATAAATCGATAGGGTGTACTTTAAATGCAAATCACCCATTTTCCAACTCACACAAAATCTATGAGAAGAGCTTCCAAGTTGTATAAAGCGTTTTCCAAAATGAATTCCTACTCTAACTCACTCAAAACGTGTTTAAACGTAAATATCCCAAGAAGTATAAACGTGGACAAAACTCAAATATTTAAAACATCCAAATAAGATGAAGCGTAGAACTTTGCCAATGAACCATGAAGACATTTCGTATAAATAAAGTACGTCACCAAAAATATGGATAAAAACATATACCCACAAACCACACCTTTCGGTGACGGGGGAGACCCGATTCCATCGAAAGTGACGGGCACACAAAGTTAAGTCACTCGTGATGTTACTGGATTACACCTCAAGTCCCGACCTTAGTTCCCATGCCATAAAGACATCGCAACCTCAAGCCATAAATAGATTGCCTTTATTGCATACCCCGTAGAGTTACACCTCAAGGACTTACAGGGGACCATAGTGCATATCCAGTCTAGACGATTTTCACCTCAGGGACTCCCGCGTCCCCTATTGCCTACTCGCTAGTGGCCCCACGGCCTGACGCATATACCCATGTGTTCCCATAGTCCACTCCTCGTGCACAAAGAGATGAACCATAAATAAAGACTGACTTGCGTGCCTATGGATCCAATGCAACACAGTCTACAAAACATGCTCAACCCGGAATGACGAAAACACCCAAGCATGTAAATGTCAATATTGAGCAATAAATGCATCAAGTTGCAATATATGCAAACCATAAATAAGACTCCACATTGAGCCATTTAAAACCAGACAAATGTCCCCACGCTTTCTCAAAGACAAACCCGAGCAAAATGCTCCAAACTCGCTAGACCCTTATATAACGCTCATCATCGCATAAAATGCGTTTAAACATCAGTTGGGTAAACAAGTACCACAAAATCGTTATTAACTCAAAACCCGACACGGTTAAACAAAAGGGTTTTCCCAAAAGGACTCTTACCCTTATAATTTCTCACAATGGCTTTTAACACTAAAACGTGCATTCTCCCAAATGGTTTATAAAATAAATTACACTATTATGATTAAATCATCAATAACTTCATTTTGAGTAATAAATCTTTTCAAATATATGATTATGACTTCTACATATCAAATACCCAAAAATCCCCAAATATGGGTGTTTTACAACATTATGAAGTTAAATACTTCAAAAGAGTTAAACTCATCAAATAACTCAACAATTGATATTTTCAAGTAAAACACACGATCGTTTGGAAAATAACATTTTGGCATGTACAAAGTTTTCACAAATCAACTTGAACTCACCTTGCTAGATTTTAGGCTAAATCTAGAATTTCTCCAAACGTAAGCTCCTTTGAGAAACTTGCATCTTCAAGCCAAATCTTCCAAAAACCTAGATCCACAAGTTTTCCAACCATAAATAATCATCCCCAAACACTTATATATGTTTCCCCCAACATAAGTCATCCAAAAACACCAAAGATATCAAAACCCTAACTTCTTAGATGGAGAAAAATGAGAAGCTTACCTCAACCACCACCAAATACTCCTGGACCATCCAACGTACTTCAAAACTCTTCCTAGATCCTTGAAGAGCTCTCAAAAACGAAACCGTAGCAACTTGAATCACTCAAATCGGAGTTGGGATGCAAAAGTTATGAAGAAATGAAGTTTGAGGGTTTAAGAATCGCGACTTAAAGCTCCAGATCACTCCCGCGGTTTGTCCCGCGGTTTTGAAGTTGTGTAACATGTCGCGCGCCTTCCCAATCGTGGACTCCAGAGGCATGCGCGGTTTGGGCCGCGGTCTCCAGGCCGCGCGGCCCCCTGTTGGGTCGGATACTGTTTCGGCCGTAACTTCTTCGTTATAGCTCCGTTTTCGCTCCAGAAAGAACCGTTGGACTCGTATTCGAATTCCCCATCAAACAAGACCATAAAATCTAGGATTTAATCCAAAATCCTATTTTCATATTTTTCTTAAAGGTTGGTTCCACACAGATTCGAAATTGCGCTTATCCGAAAATTACGGGTGTTACAGTCAAACTTCCGAGTTGGGTGCCTCGCATTGCGGAAAATATGCGCTTAGATTGGTTATCGGCTAATATCTTGGTTCCTAGCAACAGCAGCCCTGCCCCCCCTATCGATTGCATGAGTTGGCATGCCCCCCCCCTCCGGGCTTTCTTAAATGTAATATCGATGCGGCGACTTTCTCTTCCTCCAACCAGTGGGGTACTGGGGCTGTCCTTCTAGACCATTACAGGACTGTTTTAGCGTACCACTCAACTATTGACGAGGGTATTCCGTCGGTCAAGGAATGTGAGGCTTTGGCCCTTTGGTACGCGATCGAATGGACGGGGAACCTTGACCACCATCGGGTGATCTTCGAATCCGACGCGAAGCTGGTAGTTGACGCCATTAACACCGATTGGGAGAACCTTTCTGAATTCGAATCTATTATTAATCGTTGTAAATCCCTTCTTTCTCGTATGACCGATACCAAGGTATGTTTCATCAGAAGGCATGCAAATGATACGGCTCACACCATCGCTAGATACGCTCAATGTTTGCCTAGTCGAATTACTCTTTTCAACCTTCCTAGTATCGTTTCCGATCATGTAAACCCTCCCTGTAACCTTGTCCATTAATGGAATTTTAGCCTTTCTTTAAAAAAAAGGGTTGTAAACCCTATTTTGAAAAGTCAAAGAAAAGAAGAGTTATTCTCTCTGCTTCTCCATCGCCGAAAACTAATTAAAAGGCTTTTAAACCCTAATTTTCTACATCTTCTTCCATCTCTCTAAAACCTATCAGAACCGCATCATTCTTTTATTGGCGTGAATGTTGGTCGACACCAAAAACCGCAGCCATATTCCTTGACATGGAGCTGCAGCCGTCGTTATCTTGGCCTTCAATGTCGTTGGGTTTCGACGTCGGGCATCTCCGATCACGGGTTGTTGTCCGTCGACGTGAGATATTGGGGCGGTGTTTGTTTTCCCATCTTGTTTGTCGTTGTCGATGTTGGTGCTCAGGCCGCCGCTAGACTACGGTTTTTGTGGCTTAGTCGTCTGTTTCCCCATAGGCTATGTGGTCAGCGCCATGGACTCTCTAGTTGTTTTTGGTCCACGTCCAACCCTACGGCAGGTCGGTGTCTTTTTCTTGTCAGTTGTCAGCGTCGAATAGATGTTGTTGCTTGGTTGTGTTTGCCTATGTCAATGCCGTTTTTGGGCAGTGGTTTGGTGATGTTTCCATAGCCACCGTTGGGTCTCAGGTCCGTTGGACCAATGTTTTCTTTTATGCTCGATCGGCATACTAAGACATGACAGTGGGTTTTGACCTCGTCAATAGCATGTGTCCTGGAGACGGCTTTGCAACTGTTTCAATGATTGTTTTAGGGCAACTAAGATTACAGACCTGAAAGTTTTTCTTTTGATTGGGATATTGTTTTGTTCGGTTGCTGCCAATCAAGTTCCTCTTAGGCCTCGATCATGGTCTGCCCATCGTCAACCTTGGTTAGCTTAGAATCACGATTTTGGAATGTTTCCTTAATCCAATTGCTCTTGGGCTTGTACTTTAAAATATCAGGTCAAACGACCCCAAGTTGTGACGTTTTCGTTTGGGCCACGGGCTAGGCCAAATAGGTCCAAATATTCTTTTGTGTTGAAATTGGACAAATGTCGTGGTTTACTGGGTCGATGTTTTGGGCTGGTAAAATTTGCGTTTTTCGGTTACGTCAAATCTTAAGTCGTTCTTTTTGGCCAATGTAGTATTTTGAGAGTTGGGCCTCGGCTAGTAGACCCAAGTTCAGATTTATGGTTCGAAAATTTTATCGTCTTAAAATTCTCGTTATGAATTTTTTTTTTGGGTTTTATATATGTTTATATAATTAGCCAATAACGTTACTTTTATGTTTAAAATTATCGTACGGGTTAGTAACCCATGTTTTAAAAGATTAGGTCGATTAATTTAAGTTTTCCATATGAAAATTTTGTTTCATTAATCGGTTTTAATTATGTTAATTAGTTCTGGCCGATTGTTTTTTTTATGCTTAAAATAATTGCTAGATAATATATGGTTTGCCCCGAAAAGACCCGTGGTTGATTTATTTTATGTTTGGAAAATTAAAATGTATTAATTGCATGGGATGTAATTTTAATTTTTAATTTTTCTAGATAGGATCAATTGTAAAATAGAATAGGACTTGTTGTATTTTCTATTTTAAATTGTAAATCAAACCCGAAGATGAAGTTTCAAAATATCGAGACGGAGTCCCTGGAGTTCACCAAGATGGTGAGGCCAGTGGGAGCTTGAAGACGTCCTTAGAAAGACCGTGGTTGTTGTGTTGGCTCACAACACCACATTTGGGGCAAAACCGTATATTATCTGTTTGTTGTGGTTGTTTATTTTGTGTTTTCATTTTATTGCTTTATTATTGTCGTAATAGTTGCAAGTTTTTTTTAAAATAAAATCAAACGCAAAATAAATTTTAAATCGGTAAATAAAATATGATATTTTAAAATTGATATGTTTATCAAAATCAACCGATTTAATTGGATGAACTTTTAAAACAAGGTTTTAAGAACGAGGTTTTAAAATCAAAACGTTTTAAAAGACTTAGAATGTTTTTTAAAATTAAACCTTTACAAAATATAAACTAAACGCCACCCATTTAAGGTACTTGTCGAGCTTACAGGATTTCAGTGTGGTAAGTGCCTAGACAATCATATCGGATGATTGTAGTGTAAGACAAGGTACCAAGATAACGAGATTTAAGTGGAAGGTCGCTTAGCCATTCACTTAAATAGTCGTATTTTGGACGATTGATCCCAATAAACCTTAAGTTGAGATTTTAGGTGGGATCATGATACCTTAGTATGGTTAGTTTACTTGGAAATATCATAAAAAGTGCCTAGCCATCTATGAGTATTTTCAAGGCGTTGAAGTGGGATTAAACGTGCCAAATTCAATATATGATATATTGAATAGAATCCCACGACATCTAAGAGTTATGTTGAACATAATTGGATGATGCCTACCTAAATAGCCTAATTCCATAGACAGTGAATTGACCATTTATGGAAGTAGGTGAAATATGGATCTTAGCTCAAATCAAATGATTTTGAAAGGTTAATTCATTTATTTGAGATATTAAAGTTACTAAAATTAAACTTGTTTTGTAGATGTCTATTACTACCTCCAATTCAAACTTAAACAATTCATCCGAATACACAATACGGTCAATACTTGATAACGAAAAACTGGACGGAATGAACTTCGTCGAATGGTTTCGATTCCTAAGGGCAGCTCTTAGGTATGAAAAGAAGTTCTACGTCCTTGAAAATCCTCCTCCAAATGCTCCTGCCAATAATGCTCCAACTAGAGTCAGGGATGCATATGATAAGTATCAAAATGACTCTCTCAGTGTTAGTTGCCTAATGTTAGCCACCATGACTCCTGAATTATTACGGGATCATGAAAACATGACTGCTTGGGATATGATATCTTCGTTGAAGTCTATGTTTCGGTTACAAATAAAACGGGAGAGATTTGATACAGTCAAGGCAGTGTGTGCCTGTAAAATGACTGAGGGTTCTTCAGTCAATGCCCATGTTTTGAAAATGAAAGGATACTTTGACAAATTGAACCGTCTTGGATCCCCACTGGGTCAAGGGTTAGAAATCGATATGGTTCTCATCTCTTTATCCAAAACATACAAACAGTTCGTTGAGGACTATAGTAAGAAAGGTTTGAATATAACTCTCACAGAGCTTCACAACTTACTTAAAATTACTGAGAGGAACTTGAAATCCAAGTTGGGTTCAATCAAACCAAAACAGGCTTTGATGATCAAACCTGAAAGTGGGATAGTCAAGAGAAAATGGGAGATAACCAAGGGTAAAATATATGTTGGAAGTTCCGGCATGGATAAGGGCAAAGGAAATGTTCCTGCGGTTGCAGTATGGTACAAGTGTTATCATAAAGGGCACCGAATAAAAACTTGTCCAGCCCGATTGGCAGAGATTAAGAAGCAGAAGGCCTATAGAGCCCAAACTTCAGGTATGTTTACCATTTGATTTATTCACTTCCGATTAAGTATTACATGATTGAGTATGATACTCATCTCAGTACTACTTTTCATGGAATAAGAAGTGAAGAGAAGATGAAACCAGACCAGATGGAGCTGAGTTATCTGCTCGAAGGGACATATGATATGAACGTTCCAGATGGTCTAATGTTAACACTTAGCAAGTGTTTTTGTACCTAGTATTAACTAGGGTTTTAGTTTCATTTTCTCGAATTACAACAAACCGAATTTATATTTATGTTTTCAAGAAATAAATTTTCTTTTTATTTCAATAAATGTTTTATTAGATTGATAGTTGTAATTACAAATCAAAATAATGAATTAAGTAGGGCTTACCTCAGACCTATTTGTGACACTTAAACACATAACCAAACTCCAGACGGACGGAGGGTTGGAATCATGTGATGATTCACGTGATAAATGTGTATATTGTTGGTCAAGATGACAAAATGATATTTACCCTTAGGGGTCAGAAGAACTAAATAGGAGTGATCCATACTGATGTATGTGAGCCTTAAAGTTCAGTCACAAGACACGGTCATCACTACTTCATGACACTCTACTAAATCTAGTAGATATGGGTATGTTTACTAAAAGAGAGGAAATGTGAAAGCTTTGATTTTTCAAAGAGTTTCAAAAGAAGTAGTGAATATGCTTGACAAGGATAAGGATGCTTCAGTCAGATTGGGGTTATGAATATCTAAACCAAAAGATCATCCTAGAGATCTGGATTGTATCCCAAATAACTTCCGGAACACCACATCTTAATGGTGTGTCAGAAGGAGAAATAGAATCATGTTTAACATGATTCACTCTATGATGAGTCTTACGAATCTACCTAAAAGAGTTTTCTGAGGATGTTTCCTAGAAACAACTACCCAATACTAAATTGTAACACCTTGAATTTCCATTATATTATATTTAATATGAATGGGGTCTAATTGTAATTTAGTTTAAGATTTGGGCTACTTTGCATTTATATAACTCAAAGGGTTGAAATTCCAAATGACCAAAGTTTAAGTGAATTATAAAAAAAATTGGAACTTGAGGGGGATGTTTGGTCATTTCTGAAAGATGGAGTATACTTAAAGTGTGGGTAACTGGAGTATACTCAATGTTTTGGGTTGGAGTCGGTCAAGAGCAAGAACAGAGAGAGAGAAGAAGAAGAAAAGCAATCTGACTTTATTTGGTAAGAATTGTGAATCCTTTTCAAATCCCAACTGATTAATTATTGTCTAAGTAAAGTTTGGTTTCTGGGTTGGTTGTAAACCTTGGATTCAGGTTTGATTTTGGAGTGTGCAGAAGAAAGTGGGCCTAAGAACTCCAAGGTGAGTTCATCCTCTCTTTTTGTTTAAAGTAATGTATTCTTTCAAATTAAGCAGTAGGATACAAGTAATAACTGTATTGGGACTGAATGGATATGTGTAAAATAAGTTGGGTGGACCAAATATTGGTCTGGATTGGATTTTAGGGTGCAGGTCGAAGTTACCGGACAATTTGATAAGTGTCCGGTAATTCCTTATCAGTGGTGTCCGGTAGTGAAGATATCAGGTAAGTATCTAAGTTCCCGAATAAAATAGATACTGGATGGTATCCGGATTACTTTGGTTTCTGGATGTCATCCGGATTGTATATATTCCCGGTAACATTCGGATAGACTTAGTGTCCGGTAAATTATGATGTCCGGATAGACTTAGTGTCTGGTAAGTTGTGATGTCCGGTCACCTCTGATGTCCGGTCACTTCTGATGTCCGGATACTTCTGATGTTCCGGATATGTATGAGTTTCAGGATAGTTTTGGATATAGTGTTTGGATGTGTTATCTAGTTAAGTTTTTCTAAAAAAATTCTAGGGGCGCTGCCCCTAGACCCCGCAAGGGCGTTGCCCCTTGACCGCATCCGTTAACCGGGTAGCGGAACCCCTGTGCTAAATCGCCAAAGGGGGGACATTTGAGAATAAGGATACGATAGGTTATCTAGTATTCTTAGTGTTGAGAATATGATACTAGATGTTGCGTGTTTATGTTGTTATGAATATACGCTAGTAAGTGTAATGGATCCATAGGCACTGGCAGTATTTGTAACATGGAATAGGCATAAAGTAACTTGTAATTCCCGTTGACCTGAAATGAAGAATAGGCATAAAGTAACTTGTAATTCTCATTTCGTGAGGTGATGAGAAATGAGGAATAGACATAAAGTAAATTGTAATTCCCATTTCGTATTGTGAGTAGAAATCTTGGAATAGGCATAAAGTAAATTGTAATTCTTGATTTCTATGGGAAGGTCAGAGATAGGCATAAAGTAAATTGTAATCTCTACTTCCACTCCAAGAAATAGGCATAAAGTAAGTTGTAATTTCTTGGACATGAGCGATGATCTAGAATCTGTAATGATTCGTAGTAGGCTCTCTAATGTGATGATATGACTTTCTAGAGGTTAGTCATACTCATGGAATCGGGTATGTTCCCGTCATGGTAAGATGTATAGACGTATGGTAAGAATGATGGCAAACCAGGTTTGTTTATATGCTTTGTTACTTGATTTTCCAAAGCTGATAAAGATTTAATTTGAAAATGGATGTTCTCACTAGGTGTAAGCCTAATCGTTTCAAATTAAAATTTCTTATCAGGTACAAGCTCGGGGAAGTAACGGGAAGAGGGACGAGTGTTTTGGTATTCGACTTTTGGTGCTAAGTGGAGAAGTTAGCTTATGCGAGGATGCTTTTGATGAATGGTCTAGACAACCAATTTAATCTAATCGTAGATGTCAGGATTAGATTAATAGGTTGTTTTGATAATTCGAAAATATGTATATGAACCCTCATAGTTAATTCTCCGCTTATGTATAAAAGTTTGGATGAGATTATGATTAATTCTGATAAATTTTAAGGTTTAAATTTGCCCTGGTTTTTAGGGTGTTACATAAATTATGCATCAACCAACAAGGACCGATAAAACCTATTCTCAAAATATGAATTGGGAAGATCCCAAAGTTTCCATATATGAGAATGTGGGGTAATAATGCTTGAGATAAGCATAAGCTTCTGGGAAGCTTGGTTATAATCGGATATCATCTAGCGAGAACAAAAGTTTTGTTGCGCACCATAATGAGTTCTTAGAAAATGATTTTCTGACAAGAATCGAAGTGGGGAGACACAGTAGGTCTTGAAGAAATTCAAGAACCAACAAAGATGGTACAATGGTTGACACTGACAAACAACAAGATGTTGAGCTTCAACAAGTTGTTGAAAATAATCGAGGAGATGCAAAACAATTCGAAGATCGGATCACTTATGATTACTTATGAATGGAAAGATGCCATGAAGATTGATGTTAAAGCCACATTCCTCAAAAGGGAATTTTTAGCGAGGACGTATACAAGGCTGTAAAACATCAAGCCAAAAATTGCAAGTTGCAAAAATCCAGTTATGGATTTGAACAATCATCTCGTAATTAAAAATCTTGTATATACAAGAAGGTCAGTGGGAGTATAATAGTACTCTAGATCATCAGAATGACATCCTAGTGCTTGAAGGTGTTAAAACCTGACTAAGGAAGTATTTCATGATAAGGGATCTAGAATAGGCAATTCCTTGGTGTAAAGATCTATTGTTATAGATCAAAATGCTTAATTAGATTAAGCCAAAAGTACATACATTGACAAAATCTTAAAATACTTCAAGATAAAGGGGTAATAAGAAAGGAGGTTTGTCAATAGTACATGAACCGAATAAAAGGTGTTCCCATGCTTCGGCCATTGGTACATGTACATCATGTTTATGTACTAAGAGACCGGACATCTCATATGCCTTAAGCATGACGAGAAGATTTTAGTCAGACTCAAGTGATGCTCACTTTATAGCAGTAAAGAACAATCTGAAGTATCTAAAAAACTAAAGATATGTTCTTACCGCACAATGGTTAGGAAAGAGATCCGTGTGTCTTAGGATACACAGATACTAGTTTCCAAACTAACCATGATGACTAAAATTGTAGTAAGAGATATATATAGAATGGAGGTAATATAAGCTGTGAGAGCTTAAAATGCACATTTACTTATAAATCCTTTTTGTTAGAACAATCATGTTGTTCATGGTAGTTCCATAGGTTTAAATCTTTCTAATTAAGAATTTTAGTAAACTTTAAATTTTGGAACAATAAACAGTTATGTTTACAATGTGATATGGCATACTGGGTATGAGTATATACATTAAACATTACTATGTTCTTTATTAGCATGTTTAAGTATCCGTAAACAAATATGATGTTCATATTGTTTAGAACCGTCCTTGATCGATTATTACCAGGGGACTGGTAATAAATCAAGATCATTGTGAAGTCTGGTCATAGTCCAAGTTGGAAGTGCACTAGGTGCAACTAGAGTCACATGCGTTTTTCGGTGCACAAAGCGCTGGACAAGACCCACAGTCAGGATCACCTCATAGATCGGCGTCATAAGATGAGTCCTGAGATAATAAAACACTCTTTTATCCTCAGACCTGAGATGTGCATTGGGACCTAATGCACAACGAGTGTTATGCTTTGATATAGTCTAACGTTACCTTTAACCGGGTAGCCATAAAGGCTATGTTGGGTATAACACGAATTGTATAGTTAGTCGTGTACATGCAACATGGAATTTGCTCCTTTCAAGATGAGAGAGATATTTATGGGCCCCTCGATGACATAATTTGATTTACATGCATGAACAAGTGGATTAGTTGGACTAATGGCACTTGTATAATCAAATATGTTGAGATCGAGAAACATAATCTTTGAACTATAAAGGATGAGATAGATCTTTGCCTTAAGTTCAAAACAAATATCGTGAGGAAAAAGGATAATAAATGATTATACTATGTGATTGATAGAATCAATCAAAATTGCTCGAAGACAAAAGCACATTTACATAGCCTTGGGGGCGGTGACGTGTTGCTAGACGCTTACCATCGTCTGTGTTACTGTGTATCGTGTGCAAGTGGGAGATTGTAGGTTACTATATGCCCACGACACGTGTCACACAGAAATGCTACCAATGAGTATGTAAACCTAAAGGGTCGCACACAAAGAACACGTTTGCTTCCATTAGAAAGAAACCCGTTAAAGTCATATTTGACAGTTAAATAGTTATTCTTGAAAGAATAACTAAATAATATGTGTAAAATGTAATTATAATAATTACAGGGTTCTATCTGTAAATATGAATAATTATCTTTTAGATAAATATAATTATTCAGATAATTATCCAGATAATTATTCGAATTCAAACTATTTGAATTCAAATAATTACAGATAGACATAAATCCTATTTACTGTCAATATAAATAGGATGTCAGGTCATTTGTTTTCTGACGATCAATTCGATTCTCTGAATCTGAATATACACATACACATATTTAGAATTAAGGGGTTCTTTTGGGCTAGCACTCGGTGGAATTCGCGTGTTCGTGTGTGGATGCCGTTAGAGGAAATCTGCGTTGATTTCTTAGTGCCCTGATCGTTCAACCACAACAGATCCCAAAATGTACAATTCTAAACACACTATGGTGTGTGATTATTTAGTTAAATGTTTCATTGGATCCGATTGGGTTTTGAATTAGAAACGTTTTCTAAATATT
The DNA here is from genome assembly GCA_033807775.1 of Saussurea involucrata. Classification (NCBI taxonomy): domain Eukaryota; kingdom Viridiplantae; phylum Streptophyta; class Magnoliopsida; order Asterales; family Asteraceae; genus Saussurea; species Saussurea involucrata. The sequence goes on along the minus strand of CM066319.1, from coordinate 25,324,331 downwards.
TCGCAACCAAAATATTTTAACTTTTGTTGCGTTTATCGGTTACGAATGAATATATCAAACACTGTTTGGAGATTCTTATCCACCAATTCCTTAAGCCCCTTGACCAAGAGCACCCCATCATTTCCCAATAGTCACACTCATATCTCTCTCTCTCTCTCTCTCATTAGCCCTCAAGCTCCTCCACTTCAAATGGTAGTAATCTTTTGTTCTTCGACATAATGTTGGAAACGATGTTAAACAAACCTACAAGCTTCACATGTGACGTTTTAAAAGTGTTCATATAAAATTCTTATACATGTAACACTTGTCATATCAAACTTCATTTAGTTACTCTTTTCATACGAGCTTATAATATATATTATAAGTTAGATATGACTTCAAATATATACCATCAAAATAGGCAGCTTCATATACATTATGATTATAATATTACTCGAAACAATGTCGAATATATGTATATACCCACATGTATGTTGACTAAAAAAGCACCATACGAATTAATGAATGGTGTTTCAAAGCATAATAAGATTATATTAAAAAGAGTAAATTGCATTTTTGGTCCCTGTGGTTATCTGATTTCTTTGAAAGAGGTACCTAAACTTCAATATCTCAAATAATGGTCCCTGAGTTATACGATTTTGCTCCAAATGTAGTCCCTGGTCACTAACCCAGTCTATTTGGTCCGTTAGTGCCAGGGGTAGTTTCGTCCAATCATGTTTTTGTCCTCCTTTTGTAATTCTTCTTGCTTTTCCTTATGTTTGTTAAAACCACGAAAATATAGGTACTAAATATGTAATTATATATGTATCTAATTATGTAACCACAGGACCAGAAGTCAGTCTACACCCTCGTCTCTATGGTTTTTATGGCGACCCTCACCCCCTTTTTCCGGCGAGCCATTCCCTGTGGTGCTCTCCCCCTCGTTCGTGACCATTAGAAACACACACACACACACACACAGGAGGGTTGTTCTCCTGATTCACGTTTGCAGCTCGCAAACAGTAGTTAGCAACAATGGTGGTCTCTATGTTTTTTGGAAAATCCCCCCTGCGTGTATTTGGTTTTGTAGGTTAGTGGTGGCCTTTGTGGTGTGGCTCCAGACTTGCCTACGGGCTCATTGGGACACTCAAGTACGAAGGAATTCTCCACTTTCTGAGTTTGGTTTAATGATATTGCTGCAGTTCAAAAAAAAAGTATCAAGATCCATGTGTGTGTATTGTATATATATGTATCATAAATCTTTATATTATATTATATATATATATATATATATATATATATGTGCATGAAATGAAATGAAATGTTGGTACAGGTTGGTGAAAAAGGCAGGGAAACATGGTCCCTGTTGGGGAAGAAGGTGATATATACAGGACTACACAGTACACACACACACACACACATATATATATATATATATATATATATATATATAATTACAGTTATTTACATATTTGGCCCCTATAACTTCAATGGGTCTTACAATAATAAGAGAAAGACAAAAAAATGCAAAAGTAGGACAAAAACATGGCTGGACAAAAATGCCCCTGGCTCTAACCGAGTTTTTTAACGGGATTAGTGACCAGGGACTACATTTGGAGCAAAATCGTATAACTCATGGACCACTATTTGAGATATTGAAGTTTAGGTACCTCTTTTAAAGAAATCAGATAACCACAAGGACCAAAAATGCAATTTACTCTATTAAAAATGAATGATAAAATTGGTTCATAAAATAATACGATTTTTTTTTCTTTGATAAGTTAGTAGGAAGGGCAAAAGACAAATAGCATGGCATAACCCTACAATTCAATCTTCGCCGTTCAAATTCAACGTCCCAGATCTCTTTTCTCGGCCCCGTTTCCATATCCACTTGATCGAAGATGTCACTTACACGTGTCGCCTAACAAGCTGTCGATCAGATAGCAGTCCGCTCTACCCAACAACCAAAAGTCATGACATTCTAGATTGCGTTCTAATCTTTCGCCACGTGTCTTATTTTTTTTTTCCTGGATTGGCAATTTTGCCCTTGCTTCTTTCCGTTCGGCACTCCCTTATCATGTGATCAGTTATATTATCCTTCATCTTGGTTTCATCTTCAGATCCAACTTCTTCCAACTACGCGTTCTTCTCACAAGGTTTGATTCCTTCTTGATTTCGTTATCTTCAATTTTCATTTGATTTGATTTGCAGCCTTTGATCCAGGTGTGTAGATTTGGTGTTAAAGTGTACAATTTCTCAATTGAATTTGAGTTTGGTTTAATCGATTTAGTTGATTGTTTCTTCTTTTTAGGGTTTATATGTGTTCAGTTTGGTGGATTGATGATTGAATGAAGGTTTGCTTCGATTTCACGGATCATTAGTTCCAGTTGATTCTAGTGTTTTTATGAATCCCAATTTTCCACCTAACGTTGATTGATTATTAGATAGCAGTTGTATACTTGTGTTTAGGTTTCTTATAGGTTCCTGAGGACCAATGGAGCTGAAATACTTTAGTGAGCGCTAGGGTTTCTAATTTCTATCCATTTCGGCTTTATGTTTATGTTTATGTTTATGTTTATGTTTATGTTATCACGTTTCGGATTGTAAGCCTATTCCTTTCATGGTGCTTCCCTGTTACAATTGCTAAAGAATTTGGAAAAAGTGTTATGCACCAAGAGTTTTGTTATTTGTACAGTGTTATTGATATTTTTAGAGACTCTCCATACCATGCTAATTGCAACAAGATTCTCTTTATAAGGTTAAATCTCCTTTCTCTGCAAATTCCAAGTTGGAACCATCTCTTTCTCCATCATCATCACTGCAGAATTTTGATGGTCCTGTTAGCAAGGTCTTTAGGCATTTGAGTAATAGTCTAGCATTAATATGATCACCACAATAATTCAATGTTACTGGTAATGATTATCTATTTTGTTGGGATCTTTAGGCATTTGATTAATACTATCACACTTCTATTGCATTTGTGTATTCAGTTGAATGTTTCTTCTTTCATAGGAAGGAGGAGTTACTATTAATAATACATTTCTGTGTCTATCTGTATATGTCTGGTGGTTTGTCCATATGTTCTATGGTGTTATTTGTACAAACCCTTGTTGCTGTACTTCCTTTTTCTTACATTTGGGTGGTGTTTGATTTTTCTTCAGGAGGGAATGCCATGTCGGTTGTTTAAATTGGAGCAAGAAAGCTTCACTGTTTTGTGGGTGGTACATAATTTATTTGGTGAGCGTTGCACGCGATGAGCAAATGCAAGGGGTGTGGGAATTTAGGAAGAATGGTGGTACCAAGGGACAGTTTAGTGAGTTCGTATCAAGATTCTCTTATGCTAGATCCGGCTATATCCGTATGGGATTGTATCATTCGTAAGATGAGGTATTCCTTTACAACCGAGTGGGTGTAGGGGTGAAGAAGTTGAGTTTTGGTTTACGTTTTAGTATTAGTCTGTGTTATTCTATAGTAGCTGGTAGCAAAGGAAGAAATAATCAAGAAAGACTGTGACTTATACTTGTTGCAGAAAGTTTTTAGTTTTTAGTTTTTTTTCTTGAAAAATATAGGTAGGATAAAGAGATGGATTTTGGTAAAGGTGTTAAAAAGGGGAAGAAGAAGCAAGTGAAAGACGAATTGGATCGTATGAAACAAGCGGAGAAGAAAAAGAGACGACTGGAGAAAGCGCTTGCAACGTCGGCAGCCATTATTTCAGAGCTAGAGAAGAAGAAACAGAAAAAGAAAGAAGAGCAAGAAAGGCTGGATGAAGAGGGTGCTGCAATAGCTGAAGCGGTCGCATTGCAAGTGCTAATTGGTGAAGATGTGGATGAGGATTGTGGTAGTAACTTTGATGATCTGTTTGGCGGTGCCGGTAACCAGGCTTATGTTTACAGGAGGAGTGGAAATGGTTGGATTTTGAAGAATGGAGGGTGGGGTGAAGATGGGTGTTTAGAGTATGTAGATGAGATATCTGCACAGGCTGTTTCAGGGCTACAGATTGCAGATGATGACGATATGAATGGGTTTGTTTTTAAGAGAATGGTGAGAGGGTGATACAATTGGGGTTTAATAATAATAGTAGTAATAATAACAATGTGTGTGTGTGAGGATTCATTCCAATCCCTCTATTTGGTTTACATGATCTTTTGAATTTGAAAACACAGGGTTTCTTTGAAATCCAGTAGGATTTCATAGGATTTGTATATACAATAATATTTAAAATATATTTGTTTTTTAATAATTAATTAAGGGAAATTAATTAAAATGTCACAAGTTTGACCATTTGTTACCAAAATGCCACAAATCTCTCCCATCTTACCGAAATGCCACAAAAAACCGCGGTGGGCCCCGCGATCGCGGGCCCCAGGCCCACGTGTCACCAAACTTTGCCCGCTTTGCCCGCGTTGGTCCCTCAAGAATGCCCGTGTTGGCAGTTTTGGTCCCTGCCCGCGTTGGGCCCCCGCGATCGCGGGCTAACCCGCTACTTTTCGAATTTACAGTTTTGTCCCTGAAGTTTGTTGCAAATTTAAAAAAACATTAATGGTCCCTATAGTTTTTAGGTTATCATTTTATGTGCTTTTTAATGTATTGTTTCCTTTCCATTTTAATGTTTTTAATATAGAAATTCACTTAAGTTATTTAACAAGGAAAATAATTAACAACATCATATAAAAATTATTGCAAATCATCTTCCCAACCAAAACGGATACAGTGCATGTAAACAAAGAAATCTATTACTGGAAGGCGTCCTGGAGTCCTGTGATCAAGTTAACATTTTCCTTGATCACGTCCTCCATTCCTATGTAGTCCGATTCGAGTTCTTCTAGTTCCTCTTCAGCTTCCTTAATCTCTCGTTGCAGCTGCCGAACGTGAGCCCCTAGTCATGGCCAGTTCTCGTTTCTTCTCCGCTAGATACTCCATTTTCCCTTGCTGAATCCCCTTGTTATGGTTCCACATACCCTTTACCTTTTCGATACCGGCGTTCGCCTCATCAATGGCTTTTTGCACTGCGGGAGTAATTCGTTGAATTTGTCGAAGACCCGTCGGCATAAAATCATACATTGGTGGGGTTCTCATGCCATTATCGAAGTAGTAATTGTCGGATGCCATCTCCCAGTCTGCTTCCTCCTCAGGCGTGAATGGAAAATCGGCCGCAGTTCGCCCACAGTTTGTCCACTCCTCCTCTGTTTCTGGTACCTTCCAGGTACTCCGGCGACCTCCATCGTTCAGTGGTTGGTAGGCTCCCGAACGTGAAGTTCCAGCCACATTCGCCGACCTGTTCCCCCTTGATCTTGAACCTCCAGCCATGGTTCATCTGAATAGTTCACTGCATGATTCGTCTGAATAGTTCACTACAAGATTCGTTTGAAAAGAGCCTGTAAGATTCGACTGAAAAAGTAATTGCAATATTCGTCTGCTCTTGAATAAAGGTCTTTCATTAGGCAGAAAATTAGTCTTTAAGTAGTCAAACATAGCTAATTAATGAGAATTTAGATCAGATTTATATGGTACTGTCAAATGCAAGTTTCTATAATATAGATACTGTTCTACATTACATAATACCAATTTTTGCATCAGAAGGAAGACACCAAATGGCCGGGATGATATTTTTAAGCATTCCAACCAAAGAAAACTCGGCTTCGAGAATAAGAATTCCATTTAACAAAAACCCCTTCGCCGGTTCATTGAGTTCACTCAGTAGCATATATATATATATATGGGTTTTACAAAACTTTGGACACATTTAAATATATATATATATATATATGTTATATATATATAACTCTTAGTAGGTTTATGTTCTCCTAGCTTCGAAACGATATATAATGCGTCCAAAATGGAGTATGTGTGAAAGAGATATCGATACTCAAAGTTGAGTAATTGGATGAAATTAGCAAAAACCAAATGAAGTAACACTAAGTCAATCACAATACTTTAACAAAACAAGTTAATACTAAAAATAACAATTATTTAATGTTACATAAACAACCTAACTTTGCTTTATTTGACAATGTGCATAAATGGACTCCGCCATATGTATGCGAAATGCATTGGCCTCGGCCACGGTGTGGTCAGGGTGTACAAATACCACATTGTTATTTATCAACATGATGGCTGTTGGACAACCTAAGGGGGGGTAAGGTTGTATTTAAAATCTTTTTCTTTCAAAAATTCTTTGAACAAATAAATACAGTACAAACAATACAGTAAAAATAAAGCAGAGTATAAACAAGTAAATATACAACAATTATATAAACAGATATAATTTAAATGCACAGCGGAAATGTAAATAGATAAGGGAAAGAGAATACTTGACAACGGTATTTTTAAAGTGGTTCACCAAACACAAAGTTGGTTAGTCCACCTCGAGAAAATAACACTTCTCGGAGATCCAATACGAAACGTGTTCTTTACGGTAGAAACACAAACCTTAATACAACAAACGCGAAACACTCTACTTTGAGAGATTAATGTGGATCACTCACTCTAATTCAAACACTTACAAGAGGGTATAAATTTTAATATGAATAATCACTCTTGAATAAGGTTTATCACTTGGATATTTTTAGAGAGTTTGATCACTTGAGTTGTGTTGCTGATTCAACTAATCGAGAGATTTTAATCTGCTATCAACTCAAGATTTCTTGCTCAAAAAATTAATTTTATCAGTTTAAGTGATTTAGTGTGAGTAAGAAAGCAGCAGAATAATAATCAAATGCTGAGGGAGAATTTATTGCTGAAGTTGGTGTGGTCTTGAATGCTGCTGGATGCATGTATTTATACTGGATGATCAACAGTCTTGAGGATTTCGCGGTATACCGCCAGACCATCGCGGTATACCTGCGTCAGAAAAAGTACAGCAGAGGAGAAGGTCAACCTGCACAAACAAACGGCATTGTGTACCCGCGGTATACCGCGTTGCACATGGCGGTATACCGCCTGAAAAGTTTTCCTGACAATAGAAGCTTCACATGCAGAACAACTGACGGGAGAAAGGTGACGCGGTATACCGCGATGACCTTGGCGGTATACCGCCTGAAGTTTTTGTCCAATGAGAGCATGGCAACGCAGGGTTACTTCGGCTGAACACACTTCTTGCAATTAATGAAGAACAGTAGCAGTATATATATATATATCAAGTGATTTAATATATAAAAAAAAATATTGTATATATATATTTGATTCAAATATATTTATATAGATACGAAATATCCAAGTGATAAAATATTTTTAGGGTGTTTATCATTTTAAAATAAAATGACGAAACTCTTCAGACTTGGATACTTCAGATAAAAATTTATCGAGATCATTTAAATATCTGCACACTCAGATAAAATATTAGATAACAAAATAATGCGGTGTGTTTTGTAATCATCAAAATAAATATGGAGATGTGATTTTATGTGTACCAAAAATATATCACAATATTTAAAGCTGGGTACACTTGCACCAACAATCTCCCCCTTTTTGATGATGACAAACACAACGCTAAACACGAGAGCATACTCGGTTTCTCTCCCCCTTTTGTCGAAGCAAAAAGGGTTTAAGAAAGTCGCTTATGCTCCCCCTCGAAAGATGCTCCCCCTCAAAATATGAAATATTTGAGAGTTAGTATTTATCAAGGGTTATATTCAAGCATGCCTAAACCAAGTCTTAATTTAAAGAACGCCTTTTTGTTTAGAGCTTTAGTGAAAATATCGGCCAAATTATCTTCCGAATCAACCTTTTCAAGCACGATTTTGCCTTTTTGAACATTATCTCGTAAAAAATGATGTCTCAATTCAATATGTTTGGTACGAGAATGCAAAACGGGATTTTTACTTAAGTTTATGGCACTTGAGTTATCACACATAATTGGAATTTTGGTTAGGTGTACCTCAAAATCGGTAAGTGTGTGTTTCATCCATAGGACTTGAGCACATGCTCTTGCGGCGGCTACATATTCCGCTTCGGTGGTAGACAAAGCTACGGATTGTTGTTTCTTAGAGAACCAAGATACAAGTGAGAGACCTATAAAGGCACATACCCCACTAGTACTTTTTCGGTCAACAATAGATCCACCAAGATCGGAATCGGCGAAACACGTTACTTCTAACTCGGGTTTCTTTGCGTACCATAAGCCAAGATTAGTAGTACCTCGTAAATATCGAAAAATACGCTTGACAGCTTCATAGTGAGATTGTTTAGGTGAAGATTGAAAACGAGCACATAAACATACACTAAACATAATATCAGGTCTACTAGCAGTTAAATATAATAAACTACCAATCATACCACGATAAATCTTTTCATTAAAATCGTTTCCCTCCTCGTCACGAGATAATTGTAAATTTGTGGTCATTGGAGTTTCAACGGGTTTGACATTTTCAAAGTTAAACTTTTTCAACATATCTTTACAATATTTAGATTGACTAATAAAAATACCAGTTTCACATTGTTTTATTTGCAATCCTAAGAAGTATTTTAACTCTCCCATCATGCTCATTTCAAACTCGCTTGTCATTTTCGCAGAAAATTCATTACACAGTTTTTCATTAGTGGAACCAAAAATAATATCATCAACATATACTTGCACAACCACAATATCATTTTGAACATATTTCACAAATAAAGTATTATCTATTTTACCCATAATATAACCACTAACAATTAAAAAGGTTTTTAATCTATCATACCACGCACGCGGAGCCTGCTTTAAACCATAAAGCGCCTTTTTCAATTTATAAACATGTGTCGGGTTTTCAAAACTTTCAAAACCGGGAGGTTGAGAAACGTATACCTCCTCATTTATAATACCATTTAAGAAAGCACTTTTAACATCCATTTGAAATAACTTAAAATCTTTAGCATTTGCAAAAGCGAGAAGCATTCGAATAGACTCCAACCTTGCAACCGGTGCAAAGGTTTCGTCATAATCTATACCTTCTTGTTGACTGTACCCCTTGGCAACTAAACGTGCCTTGTTTCGTGTGACTCCACCGTTCTCGTCTACCTTGTTTCGGAAGACCCATCTTGTGCCAATAATGGTTTGACTACTAGGGCTAGGCACTAAGTCCCACACATCATTCCTAGTAAATTGGTTTAACTCATCTTGCATGGCCAAAATCCAATCCTCATCACCTAAAGCTTCATCTATGGTTTTAGGTTCTATGGTTGAGATAAAGGCATGGAAAGCACAATGGGTAAGGATTTGTGATCTAGTTGTCCTTTGGTTTAGGTCACCTATAATTTGATCTACGGGATGGCCTCGAGCGGTTCTAAGGTTAGGATCATCTATACCTTGTGGAATAAAGCATGGAGGGGCATCACTAGATTCAATATTATTTGTGGAAGGTTGGGTACCTAAATCCAAGGTACTAAGTTGTTGGGCTAAGACGTCTCCTTCACGGATATTATCATTTGCTAAGGGTGCACTCGGTTTGGGAGGACTTTCGTCAAAGCTAACATTAAGGGATTCTTCTATTACCATGGTCTCCTTATTTAGGATTCTATAGGCTTTGCTATTCCAAGAGTAACCTAGGAAAACTCCCTCATAGGCTTTGGGGTCAAATTTGGTTAGGTAGGATTTGGTGTTTAAAATGAAACATTTACAACCAAAAACTTTTAGGTGAGCTAGGGAAGGTTTTCTACCTCGGTAAAGTTCATAGGGTGTCTTATTTAGGATACCTCTAATTAGGACACGGTTAAGCACATAGGTCGCGGTAGCAACGGCATCACACCAAAACTTTTGGGGAACTTGATGTTCGTTTAGCATAGTTCTACTCATTTCTTGCAACGTTCGATTTTTCCTTTCAACAACCCCGTTAGATTGAGGAGTTCGAGGAGCCGAAAAGTTATGAGTTATACCATGTTTGTCACAAAAGGCACCAAATTGTACATCATTATCGAATTCTCGTCCATGGTCCGTACGTATGGAAACAATCGTACAACCTTGTTGGTTTTGAATTCGTTTTCCCAAAATTTTAAACTTTTCAAAAGCCTCATTTTTATGTCTCAAAAATAAAGTCCAAGTATAACGGGAATAATCATCCACAATAACCAAAGTATAAAAATTTCCTCCAAAACTTTGAATAGCCATTGGGCCAAAAAGATCCATATGTAAAAGTTCTAAAACTCTTTGAGTAGAAATAACATTTTTTGATTTATGAGAAACGTGATGTTGTTTGCCGACACGACAAGCATCACAAAAATGATTATCAAACTTTAATTTTGGCAGGTCACTCACAAGCTCCTTATTTTTTAAGTTTTGCATTAATCTTAGGTTAGCGTGACCTAAACGCCTATGCCATAAAGTAGAAACATCATTAATAGAAGATAAGCATACATTTTCAGATATAACAGTTTTACAAATATATAAATTTCCTTTTACAAAACCATTTAAAAGAACTTTGCCATTTTTTATGATTTTGCAAGAATCTTCTTCGAAGACAACAGTTGTATTATTTTTACACAATTGGCGAACACTTAACAAATTAAAATGTAAATTATCAACATGATTCACATTAAGAAATTGAACATTATTGCAAGAGACTGTACCTCTACCAATTATATTTCCTTTGGAGTTTCCTCCAAAAATTACCTGTCCACCATCACATGACTTATATGATGAAAAGAGATTATTGTTTCCGGTCATGTGACGTGTGCAACCACTATCGAGTATCCAGTCCATATCAAGGTCAATCTACAATAATGAAGATGTAACTTTTATGGTCCCCATTTCTCGTGGGTCCTTGACAATTAGTTTCAAAGTCAACCAATATGCATATATAATAAGTCAAACAGAATATATATATATATAATACATTAAACAAACATAATATATATATATAAGAATTAAAAGAATTAAATAAAATGTATATATATATGTGCAGTACGTAGGTATATATATATATGAATAGTATAAAAAGTATAAATAACAATATTTTACTTATATATAATATATAACACATATACATAACACATTTAAAACCATAAACGCATACCACCGGGATTATCATTACTAAACATTCCTTTTGGAATCCATTTATTTACCATTTTAATTTTGCGATTATATTTATCATACACATAAAAACAAGTATTTACATTCGCATTATTATTAGGTTTAGAATATTTATCATGGTACATGCGAGCATACGGTTTTCTCGTATTATAATTTACATTATTTATTTTACGCACATACGGAGGTTTTTGCACATATTGATTTCTTGTATTTACTTTAGGTGATTCATAGAATCTTTTGATGGGTATACATGAACATTTATCAACACAAGTATTGGAACCAATGCCTTTTCTACATTTTATACGGTTAGGCATATTAAGCATGTTAAGAACTTTCTCATTGCTACTTTCAAAGGCTTTAGCTAGCATGTTATCTTTTTCATATGAAGCACATTTAGCCTTTAAACATGTAATCTCATTATCAAGAATATCACATTTTGTACAAATAATATTTTCATGTGATTTTTTATTCATGCATGCAATTTCTTTATTTAAAACATCACAAGATTTACAAAAATCTTTTTCTCCTAATTTAGTTTCTAATTTAGCAATTATATCCATATCATTTTCAGATTTTTGTTTAACATTTTTTATTTCCTTTTTACATGCATTTACAGTTTCTTTTAACATAGCATTCTCATCTTGGTAACGATTTGCAAGAGCGGCCATTTTATGAAAAGATTCATATAGTTCTTCAAGATTATTTTCATTATCACTTTCATAATCACTATCGTAATCCGAGTAAGAAGATTTTACCTCGTCGTCGCTATCGGCCATAAGACAAATGGCTTGATAGTCATCTTCTTCTTCACTCTCGCTCCACGCGCCTCCAATGAAGGCTTTCTCCTTCTTCTTTTGGAACTTGTTCTTTTTCGGACATTCATTGGCGTAGTGGTCTTTGTCACCACATGAGTAGCAAAAGCCTCTCTTTGGCTTAGCTTTATCGTCTTCACTCGAGTCGCCATTTTTCTTAACTTTTTCGTCTCGTTTATGGAACTTACGACTTCGATTTTCACCACCACGACGGTAGTTACCGTTTCTTTGAAATCTGCCATTGTTAGAAAATTTATTATTATTATTAAGAAATTTGGAAAAGTTTCTTACCAACATGGCGACTTCATCGAGAGTTTCGGATGGATCTTTCGAGGAGCTAGCTTTCTCCTTTTTCTTCTCATCTTTTGGTGTTGAGACATTGAGAGCGATTGATTTCTTTTTAACTTGCTCCCGATCTTTGTTTCTTTTAAGTGCAATTTCATGCACTTTAAGATTACCGATCAAGTCATCTATCTTCATTATGGAAAGGTCACGGGAGTCTTCTAAAGATGTTATCTTTTGCATCCACTCCGAAGGAAGAGCTCGTAGGATTTTCCTTATATAGTCCTCGTTAGGATAGGTGCGATCCAAACCTTTCAAAGTAGTCACAATAAGGTTAAATCTTTTAAACATTGAGTCAATTGACTCATCTTGTTTCATTTCGAATAGTTCATAATCGTGAACTAAAATATTTACTTTACTAGATTTAACCTCCGTGTTTCCACGATGAGTATTATTTAAACTTTCCCATATTTGATTTGCAGTTTTATATGTATATACTCTTTCAATCTCATCAGTTGTTAAAGCAGCATATAATATATTCTTAGCTTCAAAGTTTAAACAAAAATGAGCTTCATCAGAAGTAGTCCAGTCATCTATAGGTTTATCAATATAAACATCATCTTTCACAATGGTGGGTTTAAAATTCCCTTTTTCTATGATATTCCAAATCTTTTGATTTTTGCCACGCACGTGACATTCAAATAGCTCGGCCCAAATGCCAAACTTTTCAGTATCTATCAAAGGAGGTTTTGAAAACACGATATTAGTTTGTTGAGCCATTTAGAAGAATAAGAGAAAAATATGCAGAATATTTTTTGAAAGACCTGCTCTGATACCAAATGTTGGACAACCTAAGGGGGGGGTAAGGTTGTATTTAAAATCTTTTTCTTTCAAAAATTCTTTGAACAAATAAATACAGTACAAACAATACAGTAAAAATAAAGCAGAGTATAAACAAGTAAATATACAACAATTATATAAACAGATATAATTTAAATGCACAGCGGAAATGTAAATAGATAAGGGAAAGAGAATACTTGACAACGGTATTTTTAAAGTGGTTCACCAAACACAAAGTTGGTTAGTCCACCTCGAGAAAATAACACTTCTCGGAGATCCAATACGAAACGTGTTCTTTACGGTAGAAACACAAACCTTAATACAACAAACGCGAAACACTCTACTTTGAGAGATTAATGTGGATCACTCACTCTAATTCAAACACTTACAAGAGGGTATAAATTTTAATATGAATAATCACTCTTGAATAAGGTTTATCACTTGGATATTTTTAGAGAGTTTGATCACTTGAGTTGTGTTGCTGATTCAACTAATCGAGAGATTTTAATCTGCTATCAACTCAAGATTTCTTGCTCAAAAAATTAATTTTATCAGTTTAAGTGATTTAGTGTGAGTAAGAAAGCAGCAGAATAATAATCAAATGCTGAGGGAGAATTTATTGCTGAAGTTGGTGTGGTCTTGAATGCTGCTGGATGCATGTATTTATACTGGATGATCAACAGTCTTGAGGATTTCGCGGTATACCGCCAGACCATCGCGGTATACCTGCGTCAGAAAAAGTACAGCAGAGGAGAAGGTCAACCTGCACAAACAAACGGCATTGTGTACCCGCGGTATACCGCGTTGCACATGGCGGTATACCGCCTGAAAAGTTTTCCTGACAATAGAAGCTTCACATGCAGAACAACTGACGGGAGAAAGGTGACGCGGTATACCGCGATGACCTTGGCGGTATACCGCCTGAAGTTTTTGTCCAATGAGAGCATGGCAACGCAGGGTTACTTCGGCTGAACACACTTCTTGCAATTAATGAAGAACAGTAGCAGTATATATATATATATATCAAGTGATTTAATATATAAAAAAAAATATTGTATATATATATATGATTCAAATATATTTATATAGATACGAAATATCCAAGTGATAAAATATTTTTAGGGTGTTTATCATTTTAAAATAAAATGACGAAACTCTTCAGACTTGGATACTTCAGATAAAAATTTATCGAGATCATTTAAATATCTGCACACTCAGATAAAATATTAGATAACAAAATAATGCGGTGTGTTTTGTAATCATCAAAATAAATATGGAGATGTGATTTTATGTGTACCAAAAATATATCACAATATTTAAAGCTGGGTACACTTGCACCAACAATGGCATTACGGCATACCCAGACACCACAATCCGCATTCATCCCGGTCTGCTGGGGTGTATTCTTGGCGAACTTATGGCGAAAGAGCTCTGACCTATCGCGACGCCTCGTGTCCTTGACCCGACAAAAGAAGTCAAATAACACAGCTTTAAACCTTCTCATCTGGTCTTCCAATTGGTCTTTGAAGAGACTGGCACTGTCGCTGTCATATATGGTCATGGTCATAGCGTCAAGCTCAAACACTCCAAGCAGCCAATGTTTGGGATGAATGCATATTGGGATGTACACCTGAAATATTACAATATTAGACAACTTAGTTAGCAACAAAACAACTTAAATAAAACAAGAGTAAAACGATTTACATACCACATCGAGGAGAGCCCAAGAAACCCCTTCCACGCCATTGCATGAGTTGGCCACGGAGGCGGGACCTTGATGGGGGAGCACCAGGTAGGGAAAGAAAATACTGTACATCATGGTCCACCTCGTGTCTGTTCCACGAGACTTTTGGAGCAGCGAGACCCAACAATCCATGTGCTATACATAAAAAATAGATGGTTAGACATGTAATATAAATATATTTGATTATATGACTATAGTTAAACTTCATACTAACCACATCCTGTAACTCAGACTCCAAAGGGTCATCCGCCAGCAATACTTGGAAAAAGCGGGGGGTGATTTCCAGGCTCAAGTAAGGGACGAATATCATGGGGGGGATGTGACCAGTCTTGCACATCCTCAATATATCGGATGCCGGTAGACGCTCCGGTGAAGCCACCTTTCCCTTTCTCTTTTCCGCCTTCTTTCCTCCCTTGTTTCCCCCAGCAATCTTTGCTTGCTTTTTAGGGGGCAGTGGTGTCGTAGATCCTTGTTGTCCAAACGGGTAACTCAACCATTTTGAAAGTTTATGTTGCCGCTTTTGAGGGAACGGGGTCACCTGTGGATCTACAACATCCATCGGGTCATCTTCCGGCTCTGAGAAGTGCTCCTCGAGAATAGGAGACCCCATCGTCTGAAAAATAAGTTATTAGATGTTTAAGTACAATTTAGGAAATGTTCACAATTAAACCAAAACTACCAAAATAACTTACAGTATGCATGGTAGGTGGCTGTGTGACGAACGTCGACTCCGACATTTCCGGCCTGTAATACTCTCTGGCCGAACTGCCAAAGATGTACGTGAATGCTGAGATGTATGCCCCCGACATCCCGGCCCCCGACATCCCGGCCCCCGACATCCCGGCCTGCATGACATTGATCATTATAAGAGTTACAAAATTAGGAACAAACATATAACTATAATGGTTACTCAGTGTCACTTACACTCTCCAGGATAGTAGAATAGGATGTGGTGGCGAACGTCGTTTGGGAGGTGTATGCCCCCGACATCCCGGCCTGCGTGACATTGATCATTATAAGAGTTACAAACTTAGGAACAAACATATAACTATAATGGTTACTCAGTGTCACTTACACTCTCCGGGATAGTAGAATAGGATGTGGTGGCGAACGTCGTTTGGGAGGTGTGTGCCCCCGACATCCCGGCCTGCGTGACATTGATCATTATAAGAGTTACAAACTTAGGAACAAACATATAACTATAATGGTTACTCAATGTCACTTACATTTTCAGGGAATGACGGATAGGATGTGGTGGCAAACGTCGCCTGTGCCCCCTGTCCGAACGGAGCGAGGATCGGTGTCGTACTCGACAGCTAAAACAAATTTAGAACGTAATATTAATATACAAACTAAATAAACGTGGACAACAAACTAAGTTAAACACTAACATGGACAGCGCTAAACTGTCTGTAGACTCCCTCCAGAAACTCTACACGTGACTCTAGCGGCCCGTGGACGTAGTCCCACAGGTACTCATGACAGCCACGATGTGGCCCGTAGGAAGGGGCCGTCTGATATGGATCGTAAGGAGGCGGCTGGTAGGAGGAGGAAGGGGGCGGTGGATAGGAGGAGGAAGGGGGCTGCTGATATCCACCGGAAGGGGGCCTGTCGTCGTCTTCCTCATCTTCGTGAGATGTGGAAGGAGAGGGACGTCGAGCCCTTGCTGCCTCTGCGTCAATAAAGGCCACGCTGTCTCTGTACCAATCTGTGTCCATCTCGTCGGCAGTAGGCTCAAGGCGAGCGAAAGGCAAGAGTGGCAGCTAAATATATGATAAAACATAAAAAAAATTAATAAGCGGGACTAACGTATGCAAATTGTAAACATAGTAAAAGAACTTACATTTCTAGATTCATTGAAGAACTGAACCCAAAGCGACCTACTTAGGGTAACACGCTTGTCCCAACGGGTTCCCCTAAGTACTCGGTCGTCGCGCTTGACGAAATATCGAATTGATGCGGGAAACATCTCCAAGATCCATATCTGGAATTAGACAAGAAGAGCAAGTACGTAAAAAGAAAAGCCAAATAGTTTGTATGTATTATTAACAATTGTTATACTACGTATCTAACCTTGAAGGCGTATGTAAAACCACAAAGGTTCATCTTTCCATGTCGATCGGAGTCGCGTCTGGTTATGGCTCGGTGCAAGATTGAGTAGCAATGTGTCCAGATATGGCTACCCCACGGGTAGCTGTTAAACAGCTTAAGGTCCTCGACGGCCCTAAGGACCGTCGAGGAAGCATACTGGCTATACTCACGGCCCATGAAGCCCATATCCACGATCACCACCAAGCATACACGGACAACATCGGCGTCGCTTAGGGCACTAAGGCCCTCTTTCATCATGTCCCGGGCTGCCTTCAGCTTCAAACGAGATGCTGAAATGCCCCAAACCCTAGGAACGAAGGAGCAGTCTGCTAAGGGAGGAAGGGGGGAGCCTCTCCAAAACGTAGTCCTGAAATTAGACAGAACTCACGACGCCCAAAATGAAATCGATCGCCGAAGAAATCAAAATGCATCTCCTCCGGCTCAGCGTTGGCGTCCTCGACCTCCAACTGTAGAAACATGTGTACTAGCGTAGGGTCGCCAGCAGAGTAAGACACATCCATCCATGGCCCGAACGGTGTCCCTCTAAAGATGGCCTCAAGGGTATCCGCGCGATCACCTAATCTCCTAAAGCGCGATCCTAACTCCTCGATGTAGGCAACTTTGCACTTTAGCGTCAAGTCGATGTTAAAGAAATCCCTCTACATAGTCATTCACAGATGTTATAGTTAGTGTTATATATAGATGTTGCGGTTTATTTTATTTCAACGTATAATAGTGTTATATATAGATGTTGCGGTTTATTTTATTTCAACGTATAATAGTGTTATATATAGAGGTTGCGGTTTATTTTATTTCAACGTATAATAGTGTTATATATAGATGTTGCGGTTTATTTTATTTCAACATATAATAGTGTTATAAATAGATAAAGTGCGGTTTATTTTATTTCAACGTATAATAGTGTTATATATAGATGTTGCGGTTTATTTTATTTCAACATATAATAGTGTTATAAATAGATAAAGTGCGGTTTATTTTATTTCAACGTATAATAGTGTTATATATAGATGTTGCGGTTTATTTTATTTCAACATATAATAGTGTTATAAATAGATAAAGTGCGGTTTATTTTATTTCAACGTATAATAGTGTTATATATAGATGTTACGGTTTATTTTATTTCAACATATAATAGTGTTATAAATAGATAAAGTGCGGTTTATTTTATTTCAACGTATAATAGTGTTATATATAGATGTTGCGGTTTATTTTATTTCAACATATAATAGTGTTATAAATAGATAAAGTGCGGTTTATTTTATTTCAACGTATAATAGTGTTATATATAGATGTTGCGGTTTATTTTATTTCAACGTATAATAGTGGTATAAATAGATAAAGTGCGGTTTATTTTATTTCAACGTATAATAGTGTTATATATAGATGTTGCGGTTTATTTTATTTCAACATATAATAGTGTTATAAATAGATAAAGTGCGGTTTATTTTATTTCAACGTATAATAGTGTTATATATAGATGTTGCGGTTTAGGGACCCTAGTTGTCATTCTTAAAAGTTTAGGGACCTAATTGGCATTCTTAAAAGTTTAGGGACCTAAATTGTCATTCTTAAAAGTTTAGGGACCTAAGTTGTCATTCTTAAAACCATAGGGACCTAAGTTGTCAATCTTAAAAGTTTAGGGACCTAATTGGCATTCTTAAAAGTTTAGGGACCTAAATTGTCATTCTTAAAAGTTTAGGGACCTAAGTTAACATTTTTTTATAAAAAACACATTCTTAACAATTTTTTTATAAAAACACACTTTTAACAATTTTTTTATATAAACACATTCTTAACAATTTTTTTATAAAAATACTCTTAACAATTTTTTTTATAAAAAAACACATTCTTTAACATTTTTTTTATAAAAACACTCTATTTAGAATTATTTTTATAAAAACAATCTCTTAACAATTTTTTTATAAAAAACATTCTTAACAAGTTTTTTTTATAAAAATACATTCTTAACAATTTTTTTATAAAAACACACTTTTAAGAATTATTTTTATAAAAACACTCTTAACATTTTTTATAAAAAAACACATTTTTAACAATTTTTTATAAAAACACATTCTTAACAATTTTTTTATAAAAAATACACTCTTAACAATTTTTTTATAAAAACACACTCTTAACAATTTTTTTATAAAAAAACACATTCTTAACATTTTTTTATAAAAACACACTTTTAAGAATTATTTTTATAAGAACACACTCTTAACAATTTTTTAATAAAACACATTGTTAACAATTTTTTTATAAAAAAACACATTCTTAACATTTTTTTATAAAAACACACTTTAAAGAATTATTTTTATAAAAACACACTCTTAACAATTTTTTTTTATAAAAATACTTCTATAACAACATACACATTATAACATACAAATATCACATTCAAACATAAAATCATACATATCATATATCTTAAAAATGTTAAACATAAAACATATTCAAACATAACAAAAGTTATAAACACTCTAACAACATACAAATCATATATCTTAACTTAAAATAACATACAAAAAATAACAAAAAACATAAGAAAACATACCATAGAGGTAATACGAGACATCTTCACAAAACTCGAACACGTGTTCCACACAACAAAATTGAGAGAGTGGAGAAAATTGAGAGAGAGTTATTAAAAAATTTGAGATGGTTTAAAATAATGAGAGGTGGCCGAAGTTGGTCCCCCCCCGCCACCCTTTATATAGTGCGGCTATGAGTATAAAATTAGGGTTTTTGTCTTCAAAAAGTTTTTAGGGTTAACCCCGTGCCGACGCGTGGCGGGTTAGCCCGCGATCGCGGGCTCTCAACGCGGACAGGGACTAAAACTGCCAACACGGGCATTCTTGAGGGGGGAAAGCTGGGCCGCGGGCATTCTTGAGGGACCAACGCGGGCAAAGTGGGCAAAGTTTGGTGACACGTGGGCCTGGGGCCCGCGATCGCGGGGCCCACCGCGGTTTTTTGTGGCATTTCGGTAACAAAGGGTCAAACTTTTGGCATTTTAATTAATTTCCCTTAATTAAATAAAAGGTAATTTAATTGTTTTATAATTTTATATAAATAATGGAATTCAAGTCCTTTTCAAATCTTACAAACCAAAGGATTTCAATTTATATAAAATCGAATCTATTTCATTCCTACAAATCAAAACGGATCCTAAAGTACCAATTACATAACCATCTGGGATTTTCCAATAGGTTTAGCCGGGATGCGCACAAACACACCTATGGTTAAAAGAAAGTAGATGACTTGAGTGATGATCCACCAAGTTCTCCACGAGTTGGAACAACAGGAACTAGAAAGTTCCCAAATGGTGAATCAAATATTCTAAAATTCGCTTTGGACCCGTCTTGTTGAGCCTGTGCAACTGCATGATTCTTTGCCAGTTGAATCCTCGGATCAATGACTACTCTCGTTTGAGCCACATTAACCTATAGTTGCATCTTGCCGATTCATAAAAGCACGTACGTACATAATTCCATAACAGTGTCAAAACTCAAAAGACAAGACATAAATAGAAAACGCATACCGTTGTTGGCTTAATTGTTGAAGTGGAAACCGCATGATCTTTCTTTTCAGCGGATGCAGGAGTTGCCCTAGAATTGAACATTTGCAGCCTTAACATCAAAAACATGTATTACTTGAATCATAAACATACAATCTCAACCCTATCCCATTTGTGATCGTTACACATACTTGAATTGAAAGAGAGGAACATTTAACATGATTACTTCAGAATAACTAGTTTTTGAATCAACCACGTCATTGTATCAACAAAAGTTTTCCACGAACAGCCAAATCAATAATGTAATTCTTATTACAAGTTTTCATCATGGAAGGTTCAAAGTGTGTGTATATATACATAGAAGAAATGTATAATTAATACTCGGGTTTTTGGTCAAATCGGGTTCCTCATCAGGTGCAGGTTTTTTTTGCCATCCCTGCTTCTCAATTTTGTATAGTGTAATGTTATTTTTGCATTTTTAAGAAAAAGGTTATCTGCTTGCAACTGGAGGATTGAATTTTTATTTGAATACTGTCAATTGGAAGCAAAACATCAACTAACAGGGATCCAATTGTAACTGAAAACAAAAATCTCTAATGGACCTTTGGGCTGATCCTTTAATTCAAATAATTAATCATCAAGTAATGAAGTAATACAATCAGTAAATCACAGAAATCGCTCTATTCAATTAAAAGAAATATATAATCAGTTGCCAGGAGCTGTGGATTTTGGTTAGCTTTAAATCCCTAAACTCAAAAACATAACAGTCACGCAATCCGTATTCAGATTTTGATGTGTTTCAACCTCAGGATGACTTATCGATGCAATTTCCCCATTTTGCAGAATTTAATTAACCAAGAACAAGGTATGAGATAAAAAAAAAACTAATAATAAAACCATAAAATTGTGACGCAGATTACTGACCGACGAGGAGGTGGACGGAAAACTTTCCTCTTCTTCGTTTCAGGTTCCATTATTTTTCACGAGCTCTCCGTTCATAAACCCTAATCGAGAGGTTGAAGAAGATGGGGTTTTGTATTTTTGGCCCTCTTTACCCTATTATATATAAATTATACGGTGTATTGGGGAATATATTAAAAAAACTGTCACAATTGTTGCTATAATTCGTGATTTCGATTCGTATTCTATCTCGGTTTTTAACAACTATACTTCTCATCTCTTTCTTTATGTTATTACTTACTTATAAGATGACCTCTCATGGTACCAACGAAGCCATTGCCAAAGTTATCGCCGACCATGGACGAAAGTCTCAAATTTGGAATTCTTACAATTTGGTCCTACTTGTAAACTGAAAAAAGAAGGCATAATGCAAAATGTGTCAAACTCTCTTTACGGTCCAAGGAAATTCAACCTTGAGGCATCACACTGAAAAAAACATGCTTGGGGTTGAGGTTCGGGGAAGGTGATTCAAGATGAAATATGGACGTTCGATGCCGAATTGAGTCGTCAAATGACAGCACAATGTGTCATTCCGTTTAGACATTTTGACAATACTCACATTACGAATCTGTTCCAAAAAGCGCTACAAGCCGGTAAGTTATCAAACTCTTAGATGAGATGCAATTAAATTGTGGAAAACGTGTCAAATTGAAATGCGACAAACATTTTCTCTTTTGCCTAATTGTGTTTCGCTGACGTGTGATGTATGGAGCGCGTCACACTGTTAGCCACATTCTTATATATGCAAAATGGCACATTGGATTGAGCCACAATCGTGTCGATTAGTAAAACATGTAATCACATTTGAACCCTTTGGTGCGCCACATTCGGACAATCGTTTATCTCAGTTATTAAAAAAAATCTTAGATATTATAATTATTCTAAAATCATTAGTATTTCATTTGATAACGTTATTAATAATAATAAACAATGTCTGGATAAATTAAAGCCGAGTATGAGACCTATTTTAGACGGCCATTATTTATACATGTTGTGCACGCATAATCAGTTAAGCCGTTCAAGACGGTTTTTGTAAACCCGTACTAGATAAATTTAGACTTATGTTATCGTGAATTTTCACAAAAGGTAAAATACAATGCACGCCATGAATATTGCGAGAATGTTAGTTTTAAAGCTTTGGGACCGAACTTTTACAATCATGTTTGTTAGGACACAAAATGTCCTAGTTATAAGATAGTTTTGTAAAGGGGTATTAATTGTAATATGGGCTTGGGTTATGTTATAAGGGCTTGGGCTTAACTATGTAACAAGGGGGTATATATTGATAAGTGTGTGTAATTAGGGTTTGTAAGAGTGTCCATTGCAATGTAGCCTCCAAGGTGTTTGTGTGTGTTCTAGAGAGAGATCCATTCTCTCTCTAGGTTGCTTTCATCTTGAATAAAACACCTTGTCTATTATCTATCTTCTTGTTACCAATCTAACAATATATGAATCGTTGCCTTGTTAAAATGGGACTAACAATGTTAGATGGAATTCGACTTATTTTATGATTGAAAATTTGTTAAAACTAAAAAAACCATTTGCTAGCAATTTATAATATTCATTATCCTCGTAATACTATTAGTGTATTACTGGAGTTGAAGTTTTAATTTCAAATATGTGTATTGCTTTTGGTTTAGACTAGATACGTGCTCGCGCGCGATGCGGTGCAAAACATTCATAATTTAAAACTAAAAACTCGAAAGAATATTTGTGTTCCATGTTTAGTTTTATTATCCATCACACATAGGAATGACAATGGGCCGGTTTTTAAGGTCCCCGTCCCCGAAACCGATAAGCATCCCCATCCCCATAACTGTACCGATCCCCGTCGGGGATCTTATCGGGGATCCCTGTCGCCGAGGTTTCCCTAATCCCCGTTGGGGAACCCGTTAAGAAAAAAAGTCATCGTTAACCGTTGGTTTTCCCCGAACTAAACCCGAACCGAAACACAAGCTTCTCAAACATATGTTAAAGGATAACAAAAGCTTCTCATTCGACCACATACATATAATCCATCTAACATCACGAACAAATTGTCTTAAATTGCAATGTAAAAGATAACAAAAGTTTCGACATAATCCATAACATCACGATTCATGATAGACAAATAAAGTAGATAATCCATAACATCACAATTTATAATCCATAACATCATTCATGATAGACAAAAGTTTCCTTAGCTTCCTACAAAATAAAATGTTTGATGTGGACCGATAGAAATTGTATATATACATATATATATATTATCGGGCCGGGTCGGGCCGGTGAGGATGGTCCCCGCTCCCGCTCCCGCCCCCGTTAAAATCCCTGATAACATTCCCGATCCCCGCCCCGTCCCCGTTAAGAGGTGCCCGAAACTGACCCGAAAAGTTCGGTTTTCGGTTTTCACCGTCGTGTTCGGTTTTTTTGCCATCCCTAATCACACAATGCCAAAAATAACCATAATATATGTTTTTTAAAGAAGTATAGATAGATAAATATAGATAAGGGTGTAAAATGTACAAGTTTAAAAAATCTCGATACATAATTCTTGAAAAATCTCAATACGTATTTATGACATTTTAGTTTAAATTATGAATATGTATTTTTAATATGATAAGGGTAAAAATGAAAAATAAAGATATAAAAAATATAAAACAAATTAATTTGTATATATTCATGATATTTAATAATATGATTAAATCCAAACTTATTCAATATTGAGCTCATTTAGAAGGTATTGACGACACGATTACAATGATATAACTTATATATATATATAATACATTTTAGTTTATATACGATTATTTATGTTAAAATGATAAAGGTTTAAAATGAAAAATAAAAAATAAAAAAGTAAGGGATTAAAATTAAACTGTTTTAAAACTTGTACGACATGCTATTATCTTAAACTTTCAAAACAACTGTTTTAGAATTTTAATAAGATAGTATAGTCGTATAGATATTCCTTCTAAGGATGATTTTTCAAAAGAACAAATACGCAAGTTTAATTGTAATTTTAGTGATTTATTTTATAATTATAAAAACACTTTTGGCGTAAGAAGTGAACAACAAAACTCTTCAAGTTGGGGTTTTCCAGGTTCCAATTCTAGTTCTCATCGCCAAAACCGAAGGGAGTTAATGACTAACTTATTTAACGAGGTTCAAGATGGAACGAGTAAAAAATCAAGATTTGATACCAATTTTTGTGAAATAAATATGTATATTCGTTCTAATTTTATTGCTTTTTCGAATATCGAAGATTTTGAAAGAAGTGAATTATTAATATGGTGGAAACGAAAGCAACCACAATTTCCGGTTTTTGCCGCCATAGCCCGTGATATACTAACAATCAAGCTAGTACCATAGCTTCGGAGTCTGCTTTTTCTCCTAGTGGCAGGATCATTTCGATGTTGCGGACAAGACTAAGCCTAGAATCCGTGGAGTATTGTTATGTTTGAAGGATTATTTGGGTAGCAATGAAAGAACTCAACACATGACGTCGCTAGAGATGGAGATCGAAGAGGTGGAAGAAAACGAATATGTCATGAACCTAACACGCCGCCAACTACCGATACCGAGAACACTTGCTCACAATTTAACGATATTGATGGACCAAACATTGATGACCTGACGTTGAGGCTCTTCTTAAACTTCAAGCTGAAGGAACAATTTTCTATGATTACATTGATATATTCTTAAGTGGATTTGATCACGTCCGTTCCTGGCATATTGTAGGCCCCGGACGAGATGTAAAAATGGACCCTCGATAAGAATAAGTTTTTTTATATGTTGTCTTTTGTCATAAAAAATAACATTGAATTCAAGAAATATTAGTAATTCATATTAAATTGTTTTTCCAAGAATTCCTAGACGCAAAATCAATCGATAATTATTTCTAAATTAATATCATCTATCATATCATTTTTATCTAGCACCATAAATTCGTTCCACCGTCAACCACATCATATAATATACCTTTATTAATATATAGACCGACATCATTTTATGTCACAAGTTGACTATTCGGAGTAACACTCTATGCAAATTAATATAAATCGGTTGAGTTTCCCGTTTCCATATCACCTCATATTAATGTTTTAATCACCATTTTAAACTTTTAGGGTTAATACATACTTTTTACGAACCATCAATCTTAGAATCAAATGTTCATGTTGTTATAACTTGAGATCTTATTCTTGTTGTTGAGATATGAGAATACTTAAATTATGCATTCAATATTAGGTAATAAAGAAGTCTATAATGTATGAAAAAACAAGGTTAGTTTTGAAATCCTAAATATAGATAAACGGTGGATAGTCTCATATGGTTGGAAATGTTTTCAAAAATAGAAAAATTTTAGTTAATAACAAGAAATCTACTATATTCTAATATAAAGATTTGAACTCTTACTATAATGTTAAATTCTTTATGGGTCATATTAGATACTAAAAAAAATTGTGTTTTCTTTATTGACTAATTTTTTGAACAACTACTATACACTATATACCATATAGTATATACTTAAAAAGTTTGGTTTTGTGGGTCCTTAATATAGTGTTAAATTGATTTTGGGTTCTATTAGATACTAAAAAAAATGCTCACTTTTATTGATTAATTTTTCTGAACTACTACTATATATTATACAATATACTAAATAAAATTTGGGCCCCTACTTTTTATGGGTCCTTGATATAATGTTAAATTCTTTTTGGGTTCTATTAGATATTAAAAAAAATTGTACCCTTTTATTGACTAATTTTTCGAAACTATTATTATATACTATATATTATATATTATATATACTAAAAAGTTTGGGCCCTTACTTTTGGTGGGTCCTGGACGTGCACCTGGCCGACCCTCTTCCTGGCACGACCCTAGATTTGATTGAAGACCAAATATAAACCGAATTTGAAATTGATTTTAAAACGAAATTATAATAAAACGTATTTTTAAGTGTATTTGATTGATCCAATTATATATTTTAAAGTGTAGCAGAATACATGTAATCTTAAAAAGAATTTCAAAAAAAAAATATATGTTAAAAATCGATTCTCAAAAAAATTGCGATTTGGGATTGGCCAGGGGATTAGGACCGATTCTCATAACCGGTTATGAATACCCTTAACCGGGCCTTGGTTTTCAGTCGGGATGGGGACCGTTTAGGGATCGCTAAAAAACGGTCCCGCCCGGACCCAAATCAATCCCGGTCCCAAATAGTGATCTCGTAACGGGTAAAAAATATCTTTTGAAGAATTTGGCTAATCATACACACTAACAAGTACGTTTTATTATAGTTGGGTCTATCAAATGCACTAAAAAATAGTCACATTTAAAAAAAATACATTTTATTATAATATGGTCAATCAAATACACTAACAAATACGTTTTAATTTAAAAAGATACTTAAAAATACATTTAAAATATATTTTATATAAAATCGGGTGAGGCCTTGTTTTTTGATGAAAATCGTAACCGGTTAAGGACCGGCCGGGCCCATTTGACCATCTCTAGGACCGGTTTTTGGCCGATCTCTAGCCATCTAATCAAGTTGTAAAATCTTTTGGTTGAATTGAAGCATTTGAATCCAATCAAATCGGATGAACCAATACCCTTTGATCCTTAAATTTAATATGATTGGTTAATCCCATATCACTATCATCGTCTTCATCGCCTTCAGCTTGGTAATATAAAGATCAATGCCAATCTGGCAATCCATAGGTTTTACTAAATAAAAATATGCAATTTAATAAAATAATTAAACTAGCTTTGAATAGTAACAAAATAAGGGAATGATTAAAAACAAGAATTGCAGTCTTGAAGCATATATGGGTTGTTATTGTGTGAAAGCAGGCTCCTAATTTGTACTACAAAATAAAAATAAAAATCCCTTTTGAATGCAAATCCATCAAATTTCACACCATCTCTATATAACAAAGATCTCTTAACAAAAAGACTGAAAGAAACAAATGGAAACAAAAATCAAATCATGGGATTATGCAGGTATGATTCAATCAGCAATAAGGGTGGTGGTAATGGTTATTTTCTTGGGGTACATGAGCATATGGATTATGATGCCTACAAACACATTTTGGCTACATTGGTTGCCTCGTATCCATTCCGCCACTCGTTCAACTTATTTCGGCCAACAACAAGGTTTGTGTCCTAAGGGTGTACAAAGTTATACGGGCCAAATACCGTTCAAGTTAAGCATTGTTGATGATATATCTTATACATGCAGGGGGGAATATTCTAATTTACACAACCCCAGTTCTCCTTATTGCAACTTTGGCATGTATATACCTTCACCTGGAAAACAATCAAAGGTAAACACAGTGATAGCATAATTCTAGAACTTTCTAGTGTGCCTTACTCAAAATCTTACTTTACCAAGTAAAAATTCATGCTTTTTACAATATGCAAACTTTCTTTCTTTAGTATCTCCAAGAACACTCCAATGGCGTTGTGGAGACGACCAGCAATCGTGAGCGGGCCTCTTGGGATTGTTACTTGGACAGAGCTATTGTTTCTCTTGGCGTTCATGGCGCTTTTGGTTTGGTCTACGTCATCTTACATAAACGCCATGTTTGCCACCATCACGACCCAATCTGCATCCAGGATGGGAGAAAAATTGTAAGCAAAGAATACTCTTATATTTGTATGCAACATCCAACAAATACAAATTAAAAAGATTTGACTTTTTTTGGCAGGTGGGAAGTGAAGTTGGACAGTGTAGGTCTAATGTTGGGACTTGTTGGTAACATATGTTTGGCTCTTTTGTTCTTTCCGGTGACCAGAGAGTCGTCGGTGCTCAGGCTTATTGGGCTTACATCGGAATCTAGCATCAAGTATCACATATGGCTCGGAAATATTACTATGGTTTTCTTCACTGCTCATGGTTTATGTTACACCATTTTCTGGGCAAAAACGAACCAAATTAAACAAGTAGGAAAATCTCCTTACTCTAGTGTATTTTCTTGGGCTCAGCTGGTGGGCTTAAAAACACCACTAAAACAATTCTAACAGCTAAGATTAATGGTGTCTAATACAGATGGTGAAATGGGAGAAAGTTGGAATATCAAATGTAGCAGGAGAAGTGGGGTTGCTTACAGGACTTGCGATTTGGTTTACGACCATACCTCGTATTAGGAGAAGGGTGTTTGAGCTCTTTTTCTACACCCATCATTTATATGTTATCTTTGTGGTATTCTTTATACTACATGTTGGATTTTCTTATTGTTGGATCACACTTCCTGGCTTTTACCTCTTTCTCATAGATCGCCTCCTACGATTCCTGCAATCCCAACAAAAAGTTCGCTTAGTTTCAGCACGAGTATTACCATGCCAAGCTGTTGAATTGAATTTCTCCAAAACCCCAGGTAATCTGCACACCGCTTTTGATACATTGAATAGTGCTCAGCTTAATCACTTCCTAGCCCAGGCCCAAACCTTCCAAGCCCGTTTTAGTTTTCCCAAGCCCGACCGAGCTTTAGTTCTGAAAATGGGCCTAATCGGGCTGTTTGTGCATCTCTAAGTTCAAGAATTACACCTCTCAAGAAAGAACTGCCAAAACATCATGTGATCAAAGTCAATATCATCGTCTTTTCGGTTTGCAGGGCTGCATTATAATTCAATGAGCTCAATCTTTATAAACATACCGAGTATATCAAAACTCCAATGGCATCCGTTTTCGATAACTTCCAGCAGCGGTTTGGATCCTGAGAAGCTAAGTGTCGTGATCAAAAGTGAAGGAACGTGGTCACGGAAGCTGTATGAAGAACTCTCCCTGCCTTCACCGACTAACCATCTTCAAGTCTCGGTTGAAGGACCTTATGGACCTGCATCAACCCATTTTCATCAGTAAGCAAAATATAAACTCAATAAATTTAAATTAAAAAATGTTGATTAAATAAACATACATAATGCAGGTATGATAAGATTGTGATGTTCAGTGGCGGAAGTGGAATCACTCCGTTTATCTCCATCATCCGTGAGCTTCTATACATGGCTAACGAATCCACCAATTCACCACAGGTTCTCCTTATACCAGCCTTCAAGAAATCAGCAGACCTTGCGATGCTAGACCTTCTCCTTCCTCTTTCAGGCACCAGTTATGATATATCTCGCTTGCAGTTACAAATCCAAGCGTACATAACACAAGAGAAAGGGCAAGCAACAGAAGAACAGAAGGGTTATCGAACAATATGGTTCAAACCTGGTGATTTTGAAGCACCAATTTCTGCAGTTTTAGGCAGAAACTGCTGGCTGTGGCTGGGAATGATAATTGTTTGCTCTTCTGTTATTTACCTTGCACTTATCGCTCTTCTTACGAGATTCTATATATATCCTATTGATCGCGATACAAACATGATATATTCGTATTCTGCAAGGTCGGTGTTCAATATGGTATTGATATGTATGTCTATAGCTATAACTGCAACCGTAGCTTTCTTGTGGAACAAGAAAAGGAATTCTACAGAAATGAGGCAGATTCAGATGACAGATGCACCAACGCCAATGACATCTCCAGGGATGGGTTCTTGGTGCTATAATTCAGATAGAGAGTTGGAAAGTCTTTGTAATAAATCTTTAATTGGTATTACAAAGGTCAACTATGAAGAAAGACCAGATTTCAAGAGTAAGCAAACTCACTTCTCTTGAGATTACTATGACTGAATTTATTATTATCTAATATGAAGATCATATCTTTTAACACTATTTGCAACATCATATATCAAAAATAAATATATTTCATGTTATCTGATTGCAGAAATACTAATGGAAAGTGAAGGATCCAGCATTGGAGTTCTAGTAAGTGGTCCAAAGAAGATGAGACAAGATGTTGCAGCAATTTGTTCATCTGGGTTGTCAAAAAAATTGCATTTTGAATCCATCAGCTTCAGCTGGTGAGCCAAATAGATCAATTGAAGCTGAAAATCATATATGATGTGATTTCAAAATATACAACATTCTATCTAGATGGATGTCATTCTGTGTATTTAAGTACAATGAAAATGAAGTCCTGCCATGAGTAATTAATTTGCTCAGTGGAGATTCCCAGAAAGAATACTCCAAATGGTATTTTCTTGAATTTGATTCGAAATGGTATTCAACCAAATAAGAACAAGACATCAGACAGCACTGAAAATTGACCTAAATACCACTGCTGATCAGTACCCTAGCAAGTTAATCTAAAATAAGTTATAGTAGTAATAAAAAAGAAAATATATAAAAAGACAAGAGGATCAAGAATTCAAAAATCTCCTATGTACCAACTAATGATCCCCTGAGAAAAATGCAGACCTAACATAAAGCAAAAGAAGTTATCGTTCCCTTTGTAAATCATCTTTACCAAAATCTCCCTCCCCAGCTGACAAAGGGGCTCTATTTTCATTACGAGCGTATCTGAAGCCATTATCATTATTACGAGGGTTACGAGTCTTGAAAGATTCATCCACATCATACCTACAACGCCTGCCCCCATTCATCATTCCACCATATTTGTCATCATGTATCATGCCATCGTTACTATTAGAATCAAACTTATCTCTATTTGGACCAAGCTGTTGAAACCTCCCAGGTCGTAGGGTGGGGCGGACATGATCATTTGACTTCAATCTTCCAAGATATCCACCTGCTTCAAACCTTTGGTTCCGGTGAAACGTGCTGACTGGTGACAATCTTCTCTCTCTAAATTGGCCATTGATATTATTCACGCGACCCCTTGTTGGAGAGACAACACCAGCTTCAATTTCACTGGAAGAACTGAGCTTCCGTAAAGGAAATCTTGCATCAGGTCTATAATCTGGACTTTGCCTTTTTGAATCCACATTCCTTTTCTTCTGAAAATGCCATGCTATGGGAGACCCTGATCTAGATCTAGATCTTGACCGAGATCGTCTCCTAGATCGTGAAACATGGGCACTTCGATTGAAATTGGGAGAAAAACAACGGACTTTTGGGTCATGGTATTCTTCTTGAGGGGCTCTCCTCAACCCTTGAAGATGAAATCCAGATCCACCCCTATATCTATCATGGCTAATTCCCCTACGAATACCATAAGATTCATTTCTGTCAGATGGTGACGGCCTTGTGTTGAAGGTCCTGTAAACCCCCCTTGGATTATAATTTATAGCTTGATCACCAGACCTTGCGGCTGAACCACCAATATCATTTTTGGGCCTGGGGTACCCATGACTGCTTCTTGAATCCCAACCTCCGATGAACTTTTCTGGACCAAAATCCCTCTCGGCTCGCGAAAAAGAGTCTCCAACGTTGTCAGATCTGCAAGCAAGTGAAACATTAGAAGACAGAAAAACATGATATATTGGGTAATATCCATATATGAAAAAATAAACAAAACAAAACAAAACAAAACAAAACAAAATCGCAAAATTTACCTGCTCCGTTGCATCCAAGCACCATTCCGGCGCATATTGGCTCCTGAAAACTCATCATGGGAATTTTTCCTTCCGGAAGGGAATTTTACGGAGCTGCCATTCTTTTCTTGTATGATAGCATAGTGAGGATGTTTAGAGCCCAATTGATGATCGGGTCTCTTGGAGGCATCTGCTTTATCATCTTGTTCAATGTTATTGTTTGGTACAGCACAACATCCATCTCCAATAGATATTTCATTCTTGACTGATTCAATAGTTTCGAAATTATCTTCATATATATTATCAGGCTCATAGTCGACACACTCCCTTTCCTCAACTTCATTCTGGTATCTAATTGGCTCTCTTAACTCACCATCTTCAACCGGAGAATCGTACCCTGCCTTCACTTTTTCTATCGTATTCATGTGACCCAGCTCATCTTGGGAAACATTTGAGACACAGCAATCACTCAGACGATCTTCTGAAGTAAGCTTATCATCAAGACATCCACCTTGTACTACTTCAGAAACAGCCTGCCTATCAGACTTACTGGAAGGCTCAAAGTAAGTATTTGATTCAGCCTTTATAGCCGTTTCTCCAAATGAAACAGAGGCAGTTGAAGTAGAGAAGTTTTCACAATTTCCTGGATTCGCAAATGAATCAACTACATCTGATTTACTTAAACTACTCTCCGCCTCTGATGTTTTGCATGTAATTGCCTCAATATATGTTTTCCCAAAAGAATCACCATCGTTATTTTCTTGAAGACCAGAAATCTCTGGTATGCCGAGAGACACAACTGAGACCGCAGCATCATGCTTCCCAGATATTCCAGTTTCAAAGCCTTCTAAGTTCGCTTTAGTATTCTGCAAACTATCAACATAAGCATCTTTTATATAACTTTTTTCGGAATTTGGATCAACAAGAATATCATCACAGGGTTCCTCCCACTCATCCATCACGGTATTCAAGTCCCAATGCAAGCGGACACCTTTTAAAGAAACAGCCTTTTTATCACTCCCACCATTCTCATTATCACAAAGGTTTTGTGTGGCTGGAAATGCGCTATCTTGAACTGATGAATCATCTGATTCCATTGGGGCAATGTTGTCTTTTATACCATCAGTATCTGTATCTACTCTTGGTGTTGTGGGTTCTTCCATTGCAAAAGACTCCATGTGACCAGAGCTATCGTAAACAGAACTACAGCATGCAGCGGCAGCAAGAAGTTCGATACCAGAAAAGTCATTCAAATCAGAAACCTTTTCATCTGTCACCTTTAAGTGCCCATTGTTTCTTGGTCCATTCTTTGACTTTACTGCCCAGATGTTGGATGATGAATTTGGATGACATTGCTGTCCTGAAGCATGTTTGCTGCCATTAAGCAACTCAGATTCTTGATGATGGGGAGAGGAAGTCCGAGGTTGAGGTGACCTAGTCCCTTCAGCACTGAGGGATGGAGACTGAAGCAAAAGTATTCTTTTCTTTATAGGTACATCAAGTACTTCCTCAGCAAAGTGCTGACCAAGAACAGCTACACCAGACTGAAAATTAAACAGATAAAAGATTAAGATCCAACTTTTATAAGAATGTAATCCATGCTTAGGAGTGTTTACCCAAACGCCACCCGGTAAGAGCTTACAAGGTAAGCGTTAAGTAAACTTCCCCTTAGATAAGGTATGTGCTACAAGTAAATACCTTCTCATAATCAAAAACAGAAGAGTCCTGCACTGTATTGCCCAAACCAAGACCAATCTCAGAGCTCCTTGCCCCAGGCCTCCTTGGGCGCCTCTTCGTGTTCCTATGGCCCTTTTTAACGGTGTTCCATGTCAAATCCGAATTGATGAACTTTATAAGCTCCAGGCCCATTCTAGTATATCAGCTACTGTTACAAGGAGACCACTTATTATTAAACAGCATCAAACCTTAATACAATTCACAAAATATTATTCTAAACAAATCAATCAACCCTGCTATCTGCAACATAAGGTTCAAATATTGTGGATATCCCAATATCAAGAACCCACAAAAGCTGAAATTTCAACTTCAGCTTTACTATAAAGGCCTATAGAAGATGGTTTAGTGGTTCATTCGGTTCTATGGGGATTTTTTCATATGCAAAATATGTCCCACGAAGAAGTTTTGAGAAGATTAAAATATGTCTCCCTATGTGATTAGATCTGGAAATCCTATGTGCAGGTCAAGCAAAAGAAACTATTGGGGAAAAGGAGACGAACCCCCGGAATTTTTTATTTTAAATTGCAGTCAAGGTGTTATTTCGTTAACAGGTGATGAAGAATGATTTTATAATTGTAATCCTTCGGTGAGTTCTTTATGGATCTGGGAGTCTGGCCCAAAAATCAGGAGAAGTAGATTTTCCTTAATCCGGTCCTCAGAAAAAGATTCGACAGGTCGGATTAACATCGTAGATCAAATCAAGGAGCGAAATCGAAAGCTATACGACGTTGAGTCATGAGGCAAATTGAAAATTTTATGTAGTTCTTCGTGGATCTGTGCCCTACGTCGGAACAAGTGTTCCTTCGAAAATCTCCTTAGGTAGTTTCTAGGTTATGATATTTAGATGGAAACAGGTCTCTTTAGGTTCTCCGATTCATCAATCCGACGCATCTTCAGCAAACAAACCCGGAATCCAAGACATGTATTAGATCTAATCACTGGAAATTTAGGAGATCCATCAAATGGTTGCGCACATCAGCCGCGAATCCTCTTCTTTCATCGAGAAATAAACCTAAAAACACTAAAAATTAGAAAACTTGTGTTCTTTAAATACCTGAGTTCAATCTTTGAGCTGCGGTCAGATCAAAAAACCAGATTAAAAACGGCTATGCTGGTCGATCTTCAAGTAAATCCAATCAAGAAGCGGTAAGCGATGACAAACGATCTATCTAGATCTTGATCAAACAATCATAAAAATCCTTGACGATCAATGTTGAGCTTTAGATGAATCAATCGTTCGATTTGCTTGAATCAAACGCCAAAAATCAGCCGATCGAACGTCGTTTTCTTCGATTGGCAATTAACTTGAAGAAATCCGAGTCTTTTGAAGGGTTGCGATGCGAGGCGAGGGTGATGGATGATAATTGGCAGACAGCGGAGTTGATTGAAGAAATCGACGTATTTATGGCGGAGGTGCTACCAAAATACCCTTGAATTTATCGAATATATCGAGAAAATTGAGAGCTAGTCTTATGTTGTATTTTAGGGTTTTATTTTTATTTTGGAAAATTAATTAAAATACCTAAAGTTTGACTTTAACTTACTAAAATATCCATTTTTTTAACTTTTGCAAAAATACCTAAAAATCCCGGGATATGTCCTGCGATCGCGGGATAGGGTATAAAATGAAAATGTTGATCCCGCTATGTCCCGCTATTACAATTTTACACTTTCACCCCTTATAACGGGATTAAATGTTTCAAAATGAACCTTATCCCGCGATCGCGAGATATATCGTAGGATTTTTGGGTATTTTTGCAAAAGTTGAAAAAATAAGTATTTTGATAAGTCAAAGTCAAACTTTGGGTATTTTAATTAAATTCCCTTTTATTTTTCATATTTTTTTATATCCATGGTAAAAAAAGAGTAATTTACCTTTTTCGTCCCTGTGGTTTGCTAAAAATTGCGAATTTCATTCTATGGTTTCGAAATTTCAAGTTTCGTCCCTATGGTTTGTAATTTATTTCCACTTTCGTCCCTGAGAGTAAAACACTACTTTTAAGTATGAAGGTCTAAAATAAAAATGAATTGTAAATCATACGGATGAAAAAAGCAATTAAATTTAAATCATAAGGACGAAAAATATAATGAATTATAAACTATATGAATGAAAATTGCAATTTCAAGACCATAAGAATGAAAATAGAA
This sequence comes from Saussurea involucrata, assembly GCA_033807775.1. Classification (NCBI taxonomy): domain Eukaryota; kingdom Viridiplantae; phylum Streptophyta; class Magnoliopsida; order Asterales; family Asteraceae; genus Saussurea; species Saussurea involucrata. The sequence continues at coordinate 25,288,843 of CM066319.1, read as the reverse complement.
ACTTTCAACAAACCATAGGGACTAAAAATGTAATTTACTCAAAAAATTATAATGTTTAATTGTTTTAACCATTACTTTTTCGATTTAAAGAAAATTTTATTTAAACAAAATATATAACAATAAAACAAGTAATTTATTCTCTTTTTCATAAACTTTAATTTAATTAAGTTTTTAAAACCATAATAAATAATATTGAAAGGAATAAAAAATAAACCATAGACACCAAGTTAATTTCAAAATCGAGATACATAGGGTTGCAAATTTTTATTAAATTTTCATTATCTTTTAAATTAACTTTTTAAAGAACACATCTTAATTATCGTCAAACCTTACTTTCCAAAAATATTTAGGGGTGTTTTCTTGGGGATATTTAGGGGGTAAGGAATGAGAATAATAATGAAACTGTTGTTTGGTTTGATATAATATAATGGATCGATTACCTCAAATCCATTAATTTACATTCCTAACCAAATTGGGGGAAATGAAAATTTTATTCTCGCTTAGTCATTTTTTCTCATACGTCCCTTCATTTTCGATGTTGAATGAAAAAATAATTTTTATTTTCACGATGGACGTCATATATTTATATTAAAAAATTTATATAAAACATTTGTTTATTAATTATATTTGTTTAACCAAACAGCATTTATGGAATGCTCATTCTTATTCCTTTTTTTCTGCATTCTCATTTTCATTTACATTCTTATTCTTTAAAATGAACCAAATGCACTATCCTTGCCAAATTTTATACCCACCCCCTCCATTATTGTCGGCCACAACCTTCTCTCACAAACCAAAAACAAATTACATATTTACATTTTATACCCCTGAAATTATATAATTAATTTACTTTATATCTTTTACTTTTCTAATTTTCATTTTGCACATTCATCATATTAACACATATAATCGTATATTAGCTAAAATATGTTTAAAAATACGTTTTAGTTTTAACAAATTACACAATTATAATCATCTCTTCGATACGTTCGAAATGAGCCTAATATTGAATATTTTTTGATTTAATTATTTTATTATATATCATATATACCACATAAAAAAAATTATATTTAAAATTCATACCCTTATAAAATATTTTTTATATTTAAAATTCATACCCTTATATTTAAAATATTTTAGGACGAAATCTTAAAGGGTATTTGGGATTGCTTATTAAAACAACTTATGCTTATTTTTAAAAGTGTTTATCAACTTATGCCGTGTTAATAACGAGTTGGGCGTAAAAATGTAATTTGAACAAATAAGTTATAAGCAGTTTCAAATTAAGCAACTTACAAAATACTTATATTTCAAACAAAAATACTATAAAACATATATTATAGTATAATAAAAGTGTAAAATGATAAATAGAAAACTAAAAGATATAAAGTAAAAAGTATTTTTTTAACGTATTTTAGTTAATATTTGGCTCATTTTGAAATAATACAATTAAATCAAAAAATAAGAAGGTATCGACGAATAATAATATAATTAAATCAAAAAATAACGTAAACGTATGACATATAGTAATATGATTAAATAAAAAATATTCAATATTTGGCTCATTTCGAAGGTATCGACGAGACGATTATAATGGTGTAACTTATTAAAATTAAAAAGTATTTTTTAACGTATTTTAATTAATATACAATTATATGTGTTAATATAATAAAAATGTAAAATGATAAATAAAAAACTAAAAGTTATAAAGTAAATTAATTATATAAGTATAAGGGGGTGAAATGTAAATTTGAAATAAAAAAAATATGCGATGGAGGGGGTATACAAATTGTGGGAGGAGGGTAGGGATAGAAAATCCCTATATATATGGCCATTTAAGAGGGTGGATTAACCGACCTTGGTGAGTACTTGGTTTTCCCGACCCACTTAGGGATGAGAATTGTTCACATAATTGGGTTTCTTAGAGCATCTTCAACAGCTTCTTTAAAATGGGGAAAATGGAGAAAATGGTGATTTTGGACTAAAATTGTGCTCCAACAACTTCTTCAAAACTATTTTCAATATGGAGAAAGTTGGAGAGAGAATGTTTTTTTCTCCAAATATGGAGATCACTCCAAAAATGATTACCAAGTGAGAGGACCAATAGGAAACTTTGAAAATAAATATGTAGAGAAAGAAATAATATTTCAATAGATAAATGGAATATTTTAATATTTTAATTAATTTTGATTCTCTAAAATGGGGAATCTGTTGGAGATGAATGTACATTTTTTTGAGGATTTTGGCTTTTGGTTCTCCATTTTAGAGAAATTATGGGGAAGCTGTTAGAGATGCTCTTATACCCCATGGGATGGTATATCCATCTGTCCCAACCTCGGTATATTGATTTGACCTTTTCTATTAATCTTTATTACTTCATTTTTTATGACGGTTGATCTTCAGTTGTTTTGCATATATCGCCAATAATGAATTACAATATCGTATATTAAAAATAGTTATTTAATTGATTTGAGCTTCTTCATACAATGGAGTATGTAATAAATGTATTTAAATGAAGATGTACAATATTCAATTAAATGTGTTGCTATCGGGGATGGTCGGGGTGAATTTGGCAGGAAACGGGACAACGTAGGAGAATCGAGGACGGCAAAACCAACTTGATTCCCATCCCTATTCTTATTCCTTGTCTTTTATTGCCCTTCAATTATTTGAACTTGGACTTCTAACTGACGGCTAATGCATGACGACCATTAGGGATGTTGTAACACTCGTATTTGCTTAATATTCAATTTTTTTAGAAAATCAATGTGTGATCACGATAATTCTATAATTATGATGTTGAAGGCCCGGGGTCAAAATCTAGCGTGTTTGGGTCGTCAGGAAGTCCACGCGACTTCTGGGGCCACCTAGGTCGCAAGCAAAGTCCTTTGAGCCACTGAAATGTGGCCAAGTGTGGAGTTAGTTAGAGATGAAAAGTTTACTCGTAGGGACGGGTACCTGCGAGTACAAGACCTAAACGGGGTTGGATTCCCCACTTTATGGGTAACAAAATTTTATTTTCATACCTGAAATGGGGTCGGGGGGATCGGGGATGGATTACCCCCTCCTAATCTGACCCGAATAAATATTTTAATATATGCATATAGTGTGTGTATAAATAAATATATGTTTATATATATGCATTTATTTTATTTTTAAATGATTACTATATTTCATTTTTCAATATTGGTAATTAATGTAGTGACAGATTATTATAATTATAATTTTAAAATACATTTTTTTACCAAATGGGTACCTAACGGCTAACAGGTTCTGAACTTGTCGGGGATTCGTTCCCCTAAACCCGTTGGGGATTAACGAAGGTGGTGTCGGGGGATGCATTACTCGCCCTATTTTCATCCCTAGATAAAATTACACTGATCCAATACAACTACCACCCAATTACGCTCGTATGAATATCTATTTGTTTTTTAATATATTTGTATATGGTAATTTTAAGAAAATTGGTAAAAATATATGAATAAGTCGTTTAAATTTTGAACTAACAGGTTATAAAATTGAGTCAAACTATTGAATGAATCAAATCCAATGGATAACCAATATTAACATCTAGTACATGAAGCGAAATCAAATCCAATGGATAACCAATATTAACATCTAGTAGATGAACCGATATGATCCAATCATCCATCAGATTGGTTGCTCGAAGTTCTAACATCGAATTTGACTGGTATATTTCCACCTATATTTTATTATAATCAAAGAGAAAGTTTGTATTTTAGGAGTATGTGCTAGACTCAAAATCTCCCAAATGATCCATAAACATACTTTAAAATATTATTAACTTATTGGGAGATTAACAAAAATAGCCTTTTTGCACAAATAAATTCATTTCATAGTTATTCTTCTCCTATTTTCACATAAATAATGCTTTTAACTATGCGTTTTTATAAAATTACTATTATGACAGTAACAAAAAATGATTAAAATATGGATAATTTAATAATTTTAAATATTGCATGAAATGTTTTAACGCATAAGCTATTAAGCTAAATGCTTATCTATATATTCTTAGGTGTGTCTTCAATATTATAGGAACATTTTTTGTACTTTTTTTATATCATTTTTTCAAAACCTGTTAAATTTCAAAATTTAAATAAAAGTCTACAATAATAGTTTTTATAAGAACCTCTTTTGTAAGTCTTATGGTTTTTTTTCCAACATCAATACATAATTATAAAGTGAATAAAGTATACTAAAAACTAACAAAAAATCATTTTAAAGCAAGTTTAAAATAAGAATCAAGGTTTTTGTACAATAACTTGCAGGGTTTGAGATTTTTATAAGAACTTTCTCTAGTAGCGACTTTTTAAAAATCTACACTTTTTATTTATAAACCTTTTATTGAAGATAAACTAAGGTAGTTTTTTTTTGGAAGGCATAGCGGCATCGACCCCACGCACACACGCACGCACACCTCCCGGGCGGTATCGGACATCCAATTGGGCAGCCCCCTAGTCCGCCTCTGTCCCGGCCCAACTTACGCTGACCTAAGGCCCAACCTTGCGGCTGGGGGGATAAGCCCAGTCTTCGACTGGACCATCCAAGGGCGGGTACTCCTCAAGCCCCCAACTGACTCCCCTAGGGATCGAACCCGGGTAGACTGGGATACCATCCACAGCCCCCCCCCCCCCCCCCCCCCCCAGGATGTTACCGTCCTTCGGCGAACCAACTGAGCTAAACTTGATTGTTAAACTAAGGTAGTGTTTGATACGCAAAAATGATTGGACGGAGTAGACAGAATAAAACAGTACTGGACAAGACAAGTGTTTGTCTTATGTTTGGTACAACTATTAAAGTTTCTCTAGAAGTTGTTTGATGATTTTATATATCATATAATAGTTATAAATGACACAAATAAATAATTTAATTAAAAAACATTTTTAATTTTTTACACAATTTTCATATACATAGATAATAATATAATTTGAATGAAGCATCTGAAATAATTGATGGTAGTTTGAAAAAAACTAATTCATACAAAGAAATTATTATATTTGATTCAATTTGGAAAATACTTATGAATTGGCAGAGTAATGGTTGCAGCGACAAATAAAGATAAATGTGATGGTGGCTGGTGAACGACGATAACCATGAAGGACGTGAAGATTGTGGCGGTGCAAGAGGTAATTGTGGTTGATGTGTCGTAGTTATAGGTGATGGTCCACGACGAGGGATAGTGGTGATTGGCGGAGGTGTATGTGGTTAACGATGATAGTGGAGGTGGCGATAGCCAATGGTTGTGAAGGTAGTGGAGGAAGTTGTTGTGATGGAGGAATAGGCATAAATGGTCGACAATGGTTGGCGGTGGCTACCATAGGTGGTGGTGATTGGTGTCAGTGGAGGTGGTCTACGATGGTAATGGTGGTGGCAAGGGGTGATGGTTGTGGATGTGGTAGACTGGTAGTGGAGGTTGTTATAGTGGAGGAATAGGTAGAGGTGGCTGACGGTGGTTGGCGGTGGTCGCCGATGGTAGTGGCGGCGACGATGAGTGGTGGTGACCCTTAAGACTAATGCTATATTATGGTTATATATCAAATGGGGGTAGATCGATATTTTTTTAGTTTATTTCTCACTTTTGTCCCATGTTGTTCTACCAAACTAAGAAAATATCTTTTTTGTCCAGTCCTTGTTTCACCTTGTCCAGTCCATGTCAATATGTTACTGTCCTATGTCGCGTCAAACATGAATAATAGATTTTTGTTTTGTCTTATGTCACACAAAACATGAGACAATGAGTTTTGTTTCACCGTGTCTTGTCCTATCACATGACCAAATGCAACCAAAATGCACCTCTATTTCTTTTAACATACAAAGATCAATATTTATTTTTCATATTTTCAATTATACATGTATTTGATTCTAAAATAAAAGATGGACACATAAGAGCATCTCCAATAGTATTGCTAAAATAGAAAAAAATGGGTTTTTGTTTGCTATTCTTCTCCAACAACATTGCTATCTTGTTTGCTAAAATATAAATTTTTGGAGAAATCTCTAAGGTGGCGTTTGTTTTTTAAGAGGTGTTGAAGTCTGAAATCTGATTTCACCTCTGATTTTTAAGAGTTGGTGCTGAAGTCTGAAATCTGAATCAATTTTAGTAACAACTAAAACACGTTAATTGATTCAAATACAATAGAAAACTTAAACAAAAAGAAATTAATCCCAATAACTTCTATCGTTTTGAATTCTTAAACCACATAGATCATAGTTGGCAAACCGGTTGAATTTCTTCCCAATTTTATCATGGTTCCAACCAATTACAATACCAATCTTCCTCTAACACAAACATCAATTAGTCCTATAACTACAAGATCCACAGTAAACTACAAGAAAAGAAAAGAAAAGAAAACAAAGATTTCTCCACAATAAACCGATTACTATAACTACAAGATCCACGATAATTGGTAACCAATTACAATACCAATCTTCCCTACAATTTCAAACCACCAAGGTTCACACCTAATGCAATTTCTGCAAATTTCTCAGTCTATAAAGAAAATAAACAGTAACCGATTAAGATATACATTGTTGTTTTTCTTGATTTTATGCATATTCTGTAACGACCCGGATTCCCAAACAAGCATCAAATAACATATATTGCGTAACGTCGTTACATAACAAGATACACCATATAACAAGTATGGTCCATTAGTCTTTACAATCCAAAATAAGGTATTTCATTACAAACTTTTTGCTAACTAAATACATGATTTCTGATAACGAGGTTATAACTACAAAACAAGTCATAGTCTTCAAATTATAAGTCTTCCCAAAAGCTAGCCACCGATTACTCTATTCACTTGCTCTTACCCGATCCACGACCTGGAATACATATTTTTAAAACAAAATGAGGGTTAGACCTGGTGGTCTAAGTGAGAAAATCCGTGTTAGTTGGAAATCATTTGCACAAACACCATATACATAACACTAATATAAATACCACTTAGGACTCATGCATTGTGTACTTCCTGTCTCGTTCCCATGGCCAAATTAGATGGTTGCGAGCCAACTAATCAATTTACTCCGCTGTACTTAATATAGTCAACACCGATGTCCCTCCGTATAGCCAACTCCACCGGTCCTATGCCCGACCAACTTGTACTCATGTAGTGTAATACTCATATAAACATAATTTGCACATTATTACACTATTTATCACATTCTCATTCCACATATATATGTATTCCAGTTTAAAAACGTTTTAAAGTAAAACTCACCTGATTGCTTATCAAAACGCTTCCAATCATTTCTCAAAAACAGTTAGGCTTTCACTCCAAATTCACAGAATCTGAAACAATTAGATACAAGTATCTCTTTACCAAATAGAACACATAAAACTTACTAAAGCTAAGAACTCTAGATAACTCTAATCCTCAAATGTTACCCCCAAACCCGAATTTAAGTCGAGTCCACCGTATATTCAGTCCTCATTCATTCCCCATCCAAGAGTCAACAAACATACAGGTTAATGGATACTCAAAAGTATCTAAACTCTCAAAAGTGACCAAATCAGCTAAAGTATCTGGATATCACAAGTTATCCGGACAACACAACTTTCCGGACAGCACAAACATTCCGGACAACACAACTGTCCGGACAACATATATAATCCGGATAACACCCGGACACCAAAGCAATCCGGACACTATCCGGTAACTAGTTTTAACCAGAAACTTATGGAAAAATAGTTCTTACCCGGATAAAGGAATCGTCCGGACACCACTAGAACAACTTCCGGACACCATCAATCAAAACTACCCGGACACATTCATTTTGTCCGGAAACCTCTGTCGGTTTACCCTCTTTCTACCCAGATTCGACAGAAAATACTACCAGATGTGAAATCGATGATTCTACTCCGATAGAAACCTTATATAAACAATTACAAACATAAAACGTAAAGGAACATACCTTAATATTACTTCCAAGTACCCCAAATTGAAGCCCTAGCCCTTTTCTTTTCTTCTCTTCTTTTTTTCTTCTCAAAACACACACACAAGAAATCTGGATATTTTCTGATTATGAAAATATCTGGAAATCTTAAAGTATATATATTTTAGACCAATTTACTCTTAAGGCTTGAACTATTCGAAAATGACCCAAACACCCTTAACTTATAATTTCACCTAAACTTACCCTAAACGTCCAACTTTAAAGTTAACTAAAATTAACGGAAAGAAGTATTTAACTAACGAACTTACCCGGGGTATTACATCATCTCCCCCTTAAAAGAATTTTGTCCCGGAATTCAGTTAGGCAAAAAGGTACGGGTACTTAGTTCTCATATCGGATTCTGATTCCCAAGTAGCATCCTGACCTCTATGGTGTCTCCACTGCACTTTTACTTGCTTGATCTCCTTTCCATTCCGCAGCACTTTAACTTTATGGTCAACTATGGCTTCAGGTTCCTCTACAAAATTCAGTCTTTCATCAACCTGAATATCTGGTAGGGAAACTACTTGATTTGGTGTAACCAAACACTTTCGTAGATTCGAAACATGAAAAACATTATGGACTCCGCTTAACTCCGGCGGAAGTTCTAACCGGTAAGCTACTTCACCGATTCTTTCTGTTATTGCAAACGGTCCGATGTACCTTGGACTGAGTTTACCTTGTTTGCCAAATCGAATGACTCCTTTCCAAGGCGAGACTTTTGTAACATCTCGATTTTTTTTATAATGATGATGTTTGGGTTTATTAATTAATTGAGTATAATTATTTGATAAGTAATGATTTTATGTGATGGATTAATTTTAGAGTTTATCCCCGAGTAAGTTACGAAGTATTTTAGGGAGTTATAAGTTAAGGGGTAAACTTTAATTTTAATTTGGAAGTAAAAGGGTCAAAGTTGTCATTAGATGGAAGTTTGGGGGTGAGTGGTGAAACTTCAAACCCACCCACCGCCTTGTTTTACAAAAAGAGAAAGTGGATGAGATACTTTCTCATTTTCTTATCTTTGGTATGTATATGTGTGTGTGTTACGGTGTTCAAAAAAGAAAAGAGAGAGAGAATCGAGAAAAGGAAGAAGGTGAAGAAGAAAACAGAATCAGCTGAAGGAATTGAAGAATTCGGTGTTTAAACTAAAGGTAACATCTTACACAAATTCTCATTTTCATGTAGTTAAAGTTTTCTATGGGCTTAGAAAATAGGTTATGATGATTTTGATGATTGTGATAAATCTGGGTTGGTGTTTATGTTCAAATAGTAGTATTGAACATATCTGCAAGTTTATAGAAACATGCGTGGCTTAAAACTAGAGATTTCTGGGTTTTTACGTTTTTCAGTTAGTTGAGATATTCATGAACTCAGTTAGTTGCGACGGTTATGAATTTAGTTGGTTGCAATATGGTGCTATGTCTCAACAGTTGGTTGCGATATGATGCTATGTCTCAACAGTTGGTTGCGATATAGTGTTATGTCTCAATAGTTGGTTGCGATATGGTGTTATGTCTCAACAGTTGGTTGCGACAAGAGGGAGTTATCGCAATAGTGGGTTGCGACAAGGTATATCGCAGCTAGCTGGTTGCGATAAGAGACGAGAATTTTGGATATTTAGGATTTTCAGTACTTAAGGGTCCTAAACAGTAGATTAATACCAGTACATTATGTATTTGGGTATTTCAGATCTCTGTGAAGTTGGTGACTGAAGTTCCTTACAACTTTGAGAAAGGAAAAGTAGCTCTACTGCTATCAGGTGAGTTCATTCTTACCTTACCTTTTTATAATGTTTTAAGTATGGTAAGGTGTATTTTATAAATGAACTGTTTTGGAAGAATGATTTTATAAGTAAAATCTGTGTTCTTAAATTGATGGTTTTGCTTAAATTGGAATTTGATTTATAGCAATAACCTGTATAAGTACAAATAGGTGATATGGATCCATAGGCACTAGTGGTTATGAATACGTAGAATAGATGAGGTTTATTCATTATTCTGATGTATGTGAGAAATCGTGGAATAAACATAATTTCCGATTTCTAAGGAAAAGAAGGGATTGGCATGTGTATATTGTAGTCTCTATTTCCTTTATAATAAATGGGCATGTGTATATTGCGATTTATTGAATAAGAGCATAAAGCTAGAATCAGTGAAGGTTCGTAGTGTGGGCTCTAGAACATGGGAAATGACTGACTTAGTGTCATATCGTAGTCATGGAATCAGGTTTAACCCGTTATCAAAGGATGGTTATGCGTGTTGTAAGAAAAAGGGTAAACCAGGTTTGTCATGCCTCGTTTACATTGTTTTGTATAAATATTATTTTGAAACTGAATGTTCTCACTAGGCGTTAGCCTAATCGTTTCAAATAATGTTTTCTTACCAGGTACTAGCTCGGGGAAATGAAGGGATGTGGGACGAGAGCTTTTGGATTAGCAGAGAAGATGGTGAATACTGAGGTTTTTGAATAGATTGCTTAGATAATCTAGTTAATCTGATTATAGTTAGATTAATAGGTTATTTGAAAAATTCTGTGTTTTTAAATATGGCCTCATAGATATTTCTCTGTTAAGATATAAAGTTTGGAAGTTTTATGTTTAAATCTTGTTATAATTTAAGGTTTAAATTAGCCCTGAATTTTAGGGTGTTACAACTTTTAACATCACGAAATCTCCAACTTGGAATTCTAACGGTTTTCGGCGTCGGTCAGCGTAGCTTTTCTGTCTGTCTTGAGCCACTTTCAATCGTTCCCGAATCTGAGTAATCTTATCCGCGGTTAACTGAACTATATCTGGCCCTGCTAATTGCTTTTCTCCCACTTCATTCCAACACAGAGGCGTTCGGCATTTTCTACCATACAGAACTTCAAACGGTGCCGCTTGTATGCTGGAATGATAACTGTTATTGTAGGCAAATTCAATCAATGGTAAATGCTTATCCCATGATCCCCCAAAATCAACAATGCAGGCCCGTAGCATGTCTTCCAAAGTCTGAATCGTTCGTTCACTTTGACCGTCAGTTTGAGGATGATACGCTGTACTTAACTTTATCTGTGTCCCCATTTCTCTTTGAAAACTTCTCCAGAACCTTGAAGTAAAACGACTATCACGATCAGAAATAATCGAGATTGGAACTCCATGTCGAGTTACTATTTCGTCGATATACAATTTGGCGAGTCTTTCTAACGGATAGGTTTCTTTTATTGGTAAAAAGTGAGCAGACTTTGTCAACCGATCAACGATCACCCAAATGGCATCAAACCCTTTCAGAGTCCTTGGTAGCTTCATGATGAAATCTGTAGTAATCTGATCCCATTTCCACATAGGTATTTCTAAACACTGCAACTGACCAAAAGGCTTTTGATGTTCAATCTTCACTTTCTTACAAGTAGAACAACCCTCCACATACCGAGCAACATTTCTTTTCATTCCCGACCACCAGTAAAATTGTCTTAGATCTTTATACATCTTATTCGTACCTGGATGAATAGAGAAACGAGATTGATGAGCTTCTTGTAATACCCGATCACGTAAACCACCCAAACGAGGCACACAAATCCTGCTATCCAAACACAGTAACCCACGATCATCCTTTACAAGCAATGCTGATATCCCCACTAACCGTTCTGGTTTCAATTGTTCCTCTTGGAAAGCTTCTACTTGACACTTCTTCAATTCGTCAAAGATGTTAGGTAGAAGTTCAGCTCGTAGTGCAATTGCCTTTATTGTTCTGCTTCTCTCTTGGCGACTCAATGCATCAGCTACCACATTTGCTTTCCCCGGATGATAAAGAATTTCGCAGTCGTAATCATTCAACAATTCTAACCACCTTATTTGCCTCATATTTAATTCTCGTTGATCGAAGAGATGTTGGAGACTCTTATGATCGGTGAAAATTTGACATTTAGAACTGTAAAGATAATGTCTCCAAATCTTTAGCGCGAAAACAACTGCTGCAAGTTCCATGTCATGTGTAGGATACTGCCGTTCATGATCCTTCAGTTGACGAGAAGCATAAGCGATAACTTTCCCACGCTGCATTAATACACATCCCAATCCTAATTTGGAAGCATCACTGTAAACAACGAAGTCGTTGGAACCTTCAGGTAGTGACAATATCGGCGTGCTACAGAGTTTCTCTTTCAATATTCGGAATGCTACATCCTGTTCTTCTTTCCAGTCGAACTTTATATTCTTTCGGGTCAGCTTGGTCAAAGGCGTAGCGATACGAGATAAATCTTGTATAAACTTGCGATAGTAGCCAGCTAAACCCAGAAAACTTCGTACCTCGGTTGGCGTTCTCAGTGGTTCCCACTTTTCAATTGCTTCTACTTTCGTCGGATCAACTTGAATGCCTTTTTCTGAAACTACATGCCCGAGAAACTGGACCTCCCGTAGCCAGAATTCACATTTAGAAAATTTAGCATACAACTGTTCTTTCTTTAATAACTCCAGAATCAAACGAAGATGTTGTGCGTGCTCTTCTTTGGATCGGGAGTAGATAAGGATATCATCGATAAACACAATAAAAAATTTATCGAGATATGGCTTACATACCCGATTCATTAAATCCATAAAGGCGACTGGGGCATTCGTCAGGCCGAAGGGCATTACTAAGAATTCGTAGTGGCCATACCTTATGCGGAAAGCAGTTTTCAGAACGTCTTCTTCTTTGACCTTCAGTTGGTGATAACCAGATCTTAGATCAATCTTGGAGAAATAACAAGCTCCAACTAATTGATCGAAGAGGTCATCAATTATGGGAAGCGGATACTTGTTCTTGATCGTGCGCTTATTCAGTTCTCGATAATCAATGCACATCCTCATCGAACCATCCTTCTTTTTCACAAACAGAACCGGTGCACCCCACGGTGAAGAACTGGGTCTGATGAAGCCCTTATCTGAAAGATCTTGCAGTTGCGTCATCATTTCTTTCATCTCTGGAGGTGCCAAACGATACGGTGCACGGGCAACAGAAGCGGCTCCAGGAATCAGATCTATGCCAAACTCTACTTGTCTAACGGGCAGAAGACTATTCAAATCTTCTGGGAAAACTTCCGGAAATTCACAAACAACCGGAATATCTACCAATTTATTCTTTTCTAGCTTAGTATCTATCACATAAGCTAAGTAACTCGGGCAACCTTTACTGATACACTTACGAGCTTTTAACATAGAGATAAGGCAAGACTGATGATTTATACGGTCACCATAAATCACTACTGGTCCCTTATCAGGTAAGACAACATTAATCAACTTCTTATCACAAACTATACTAGCCTGATTGTCGGCTAACCAATCCATTCCCACTACTACATCAAACTCAATTAGAGCTATCAGAAACAACTGGATAGGTACTCCACACCCATCTATATTTATCACACAACTATCAAATACCTCTTTAACCGATACTTGATTATCATTTGCAGTATCTACCATTAAAGCATGATCTAACACTTTAGGCTTTAAATGCATATAAGCAGCAAATGAAGGAGACACGAATGATCGGTTTGCACCGGAGTCAAATAACACTTTAGCACGTGTAGAGTTTATTAAGAATATACCTGTAACCACATCAGGAGTTTCCTCCCCTTCTTGCGCGGTCATCTGAAAGGCACGACCCCTAGCTTTTGGTAACTCTGGTCTTGGTACTACCGGTCTTACACCCGCTGGTCTCACTGAAGTACCACCCTGTTGTATTCTCCCCCGTGGACAATCAGACTGAATGTGATCAGGAGAATTGCATAAGAAACAAAATCTAGTTACCCGACAGTCTTTAGCAATATGGCTGGTCTTTCCACACCTGTAGCAAACTCGAGGATCAACTTGGCAATTTCCTTGATGAATACGATTGCACTTTGGACAAGGTCTTTCAGCTGGTCTGAAAGGTGTACGACTATCAAATCTCTGGAATCTAGACTTCTTTGGATCATACTGTGGTCCTTCCCACTTTATTTTTCCAGTACTCTTATTACCAACATCTCTTCCTCTATCCCGTTCCACATCTTCCGCGGCATCTACCGCGGCTGAGAAGGTTTCCGGTCCCTTTGCAATCACTAGACTTCGGATTTCTGACTTTAACCCGAAGATAAACCTATTCATCTTCAGTGCCTCCGTGGCAACATAGTACTCTGCAAAACGAGACTTCTCCAGGAAACGAGCAGTATAATCCCTAACCGATAAACTTCCCTGTTGCAGGTTCATGAACTCTTCATCCAGTTGTCTAACTGCTTCTTGAGGACAAAATTGTCGTTTGAAAGCTATTGTGAATTCATCACAAGAGAAAGTAGAATACACATCAGATCCTCTAGAGGTAATGAGAGCCTCCCACCAGTATAGAGCATCTGCTTTCAACATCGCGGTTCCATATAGCACTCTATCTTCTTCTGCACACTTGTTGGTCTTGAAAACATTTTCTATCTCTTTTAGCCACCTCATGGCCTTTACTGGGTCCCTCTCTCCTGAGTAAGTCGGAGGTTTGCAACTTAGAAACATCTTATAGTCACACCTCCTTGGCACCAGTATGGCAGTAGGTGTAATGGGCATCTCGTCTTCCAGATTAGGATCTGGTATTTCAGTTTCATTATGGCGCGTTCGATCGAACATAGCTTGTATATTGGCTTGAAGTCTTCCCATTTCAGTCGTCAAATCGTTTCTTGTAACGAATTCGGTACCCCTCGGCTGAACTCTACCTCATGTTCTGCCCCTACCTCGTTCTCCCCATCTTCCCCTTGTCCCGACTGTTGGATTCGTTCGATTAGGATTTCCTTCTCCCTCTCTATTTGTACGTCGAGTACCACTTGCCATTCTGTAGATTTTTACAAGGTTAATAAACATATAAGCACATACCCCATATAACAAGGTATTTCAGTCCAAACATGCACCTGTAAGTTCATGATTACACTGGCCAGGTGTAATTTGAAATTACCGTACATGATGTTCCTTATACCTTTTATATTTAGCATCCCAAAGTTCTAAAATAATATGGACGTCCTATTTCACATGCAGTTTAAGTCTAGGTATGGATCCGAATACCTAAATCCCTTAAACTAGGGCTCTGATACCATCTGTAACGACCCGGATTCCCAAACAAGCATCAAATAACATATATTGCGTAACGTCGTTACATAACAAGATACACCATATAACAAGTATGGTCCCTTAGTCTTTACAATCCAAAATAAGGTATTTCATTACAAACTTTTTGCTAACTAAATACATGATTTCTGATAACGAGGTTATAACTACAAAACAAGTCATAGTCTTCAAATTATAAGTCTTCCCAAAAGCTAGCCACCGATTACTCTATTCACTTGCTCTTACCCGATCCACGACCTGGAATACATATTTTTAAAACAAAATGAGGGTTAGACCTGGTGGTCTAAGTGAGAAAATCCGTGTTAGTTGGAAATCATTTGCACAAACACCATATACATAACACTAATATAAATACCACTTAGGACTCATGCATTGTGTACTTCCCTGTCTCGTTCCCATGGCCAAATTAGATGGTTGCGAGCCAACTAACCAATTTACTCCGTTGTACTTAATACAGCCAACACCGCTGTCCCTCCGTACAGCCAACTCCACCGGTCCTATGCCCGACCAACTTGTACTCATGTAGTGTAATACTCATATAAACATAATATGCACATTATTACACTATTTATCACATTCTCATTCCACATATATATGTATTCCAGTTTAAAAACGTTTTAAAGTAAAACTCACCTGATTGCTTATCAAAACGCTTCCAATCCTTTCTCCAAAATAGTTCAGCTTTCACTCCAAATTCACAGAATCTGAAACAATTAGATACAAGTATCTCTTTACCAAATAGAACACATAAAACTTACTAAAGCTAAGAACTCTAGATAACTCTAATCCTCAAATGTTACCCCCAAACCCGAACTTAAGTCGAGTCCACCGTATATTCAGTCCTCATTCATTCCCCATCCAAGAGTCAACAAAACACAGGTTACTGGATACTCAAAAGTATCTAAACTCTCAAAAGTGACCAAATCAGCTAAAGTATCCGGATAACACAAGTTATCCGGACAACACAACTTTCCGGACAACACAAATATTCCGGACAACACAACTGTCCGGACAACATATATAATCCGGATAACACCCGGACACCAAAGCAATCTGGACACTATCCGGTAACTAGTTTTAACCAGAAACTTATGGAAAAGAGGACTTACCCGGATAAAGGACTCGTCCGGACACCACTAGAACAACTTCCGGACACCATCAATCAAAACTACCCGGACACATTCATTTGTCCGGAAACCTCTGTCGGTTTACCCTCTTTCTACCCAGATTCGACAGAAAATACTACCAGATGTGAAATCGATGATTCTACTCCGATAGAAACCTGTTAGACAACCTAGGGGGGGGTAAGGTTGTATTTTAAATCTTTTACTTTCAAAAAATTCTTTTATAAATAAATACAGTACAGAAACAGTATAAATAAATCAGAGTATAGAAATAATAAATAAACAACAATTATATAAACAGATATAATTTAAATGCACAGCGGAATAAATAAAGAGATAAAGGTTAGAGATACTTGACACGGAGATTTACTGATTTACCACCAACTGTGATAAATCAGCAGCCGAGACACTTCTCGACACGATCCAATAAATGTATTCTTTACGGTAGAAATACAAACCAAGTACAAAGGTAACGTAATTGATTCTCAAGCTTCTGCTATGAGATGTATAGGATCACACACCCGTTATTCAAATGCTTACAAGAGGAGTATAACTCACAATGGGTAATCACTCTTGTATAATATCTCACACTTGGATATTTTATAAAAAATGTTTTATAAAATATATATATATAAAATAAGTGAGAGTGAGAGAGCTGAGAGTTTGGATTGTTGTTGTTGCTGTTTGTTTTTGTTCTTTTTTTTTATCACCAGCATGCTTCTTTATATATCAGCATCTCCAACGGATATATGAGGCGCGGTATACCGCGGTGTCCTTGGCGGTATACCGCCTGACGAAAAGTGTTCTTCCAGCCAATGAGAGATGCACAGCTTTTCTTCTTCAATAAATGCATGAACAGTAACCACTTCTTGATATCTGATTTGAGAGCTGAGTTTGACAAATATTTCAACTGCTCCTTTTCAATTTGTCAAAGAGCAAAAAAAAAGCAAAAGCAATGATGAAGATGATGTCTCCATGCTTTATACTTTTTATATATATATATACGATTTATATTTTTTTAATATAAAAAAATATGTATTATATATATATATATATTTGATTCAAATATATTTATATAGATACGTAATATCCAAGTGATATATTATTTTAGGGTGTTTATCATTATAAGATATATATAAATAATGACGACGTAAAACTTCCGTCTTGAACCCTTCAGATAAAAACTTCGTGTTCTTCAACAACTGCACACTTGGATTAAATTGTTAGACAAACAATAATACGGTGTGTTTGTAATCATCAAAATAAATATATAAAATATATAGAGATGTGGTACACTTGCACCAACAATCTCCCCCTTTTTGATGATGACAAACACAACCGCTAAGCAAGAGCATATGCGGTTTCTCTCCCCCGTTTGTCGAAACAAAAAGGGTCAAGAAAGACGGTATGCTTCCCCTCGAGAGATGCTCCCCCTCAAAATATGCATATATTTGAGATAGCATAAACTCATGGGTAAAAGAGCTAAAACGCTCCCCCTCAAATTAATAACGATATCAATTTGATTTTATAAAATTTGAGGGATAAAATAAAATGCAAAAAGCAATAGAGACAAAGATATACAAACCAATACGAAACACTTGCACCAAAACGGATCTTAAGGCTTCAATTTTCGGTTAATTTATGTAAAAAAAAATCACCACGTATTATGACCTCGTCAGGTAACCACGTATTATAACCTCGGCAGGTAACCACGTATTATAACCTCGGCAGGTAACCACGTATTATAACCTCGGCAGGTAACCACGTATTATAACCTCGGCAGGTAACCACGTATTATAACCTCGGCAGGTAACCACGTATTATAACCTACAAAAGGCAAAGAATATTTTTGTGGTACCCTTTTCTTATGGGTCCTTTTAACAGTTAGTATAAAACATAAACTGCAAAAAAAAGAACATGTTGTCGACATAAAATAAAACACGACAAACATACAAAACCATATAAATGGTTTAAAACCACAAACGCATCCCACCGGGATTATCAACATTAAACATTCCTTTCGGAATCCATTTTCTAACCATTTTAATTTTACGATCGTATTCATCATAGACGTAAAAAGAAGTATGCGGATTAACATTTTTCTTAGGATTCGCAAACTTATTATTATACATAAACGCATGTGATTTTCTCGACATATAATTCATATAATTCATTTTAGGAACATACGGAGGTTTTTGCGTTTTATTTTTAACAACAAATTTAGGTTTTTCAAAAACCTTTTTAATTGGCATACAATCACATTTTTCAATACACGTATTTGAACCAATGCCTTTTCGGCAATTTATACGATTTGATATATTAAGCATTTTAAGCACTTTATCATTGCTACTATTAAAAGCATTTGCTAATAAGTCATTTTTCTCATGCGATTTACATTTAGCATTTAAACATGCAATTTCATTTTCAAGAATCTCGCATTTTGTACATACAACATTTTCATGTGTCTTTTTATTTAAGCATGCAATTTTATTTTTTAAAATATCACAAGATTTGCAAATATCTTTTTCACTTAATTTATTTTCTAATTTAGTGATAATATCTAAATCATAAGCAGATTTTTGTTTACCGTCATCTATTTCCTTTTTATATGCGGATACGGTTTCTTTTAAATTAGAGATTTCATCTTTATACCTATTTGCAAGAGCGGCCATATCATGAAATGATTTATATAATTCGTCAAGATTATTTTCATCGTCACTATAATAATTATCACTATAATTACTATCACAATTATTTTTAGAAGAATATGATGAAGATACCTCATTATCATGGTCGGCCATGAAACAAAAATTTTTGGCCTCATTTATGCTTGCGCTCAACGCGCCTCCAACGAGAGCTTTTGGTGTGTTGATTTGTTTTGCTCGTTTTGGACACACACTTGCATAGTGATCCTTATCACCACACACATAGCAAAAGCCTTTCTTTTTATTGGCTTTTTCATCGTCGCTAGATTCGTCATATTTGTCTTCACTTTTATGGACGTTGCGACTTTGGTTTTTACCACCACGACGGTAGTCTCCATTTTCTTGAAACCTATCATTTTTGGCAAACTTTCTGTTAGATAAAAGTTTAGAAAGTTTTCTTACCAACTTGACTAAATCGTCAAGATTTTCGGGTTCATCATCCGAGGAACTTGCATCTTCCTCCTCTTCTTTTTCTTTCTCATCTTTAGAGGCAACGGCTTCTAAAGCTATGGATTTCTTTTTGACTTGCTCCCGATCTTTGTTTCTTTTGAGTGCAATTTCATGCACTTTAAGATTACCGATCAAGTCATCTATCTTCATTATGGAAAGGTCACGGGAGTCTTCTAAAGATGTTATCTTTTGCATCCACTCCGAAGGAAGGGCTCGTAGGATTTTCCTTATATAGTCCTCGTTAGGATAAGTGCGATCCAAACCTTTCAAAGTAGTCACAATAAGGTTAAATCTTTTAAACATTGAGTCAATTGACTCATCTTGTTTCATTTCGAACAGTTCATAATCGTGAACTAAAATATTCACTTTACTAGATTTAACTTCCGTGTTTCCACGATGAGTATTATTTAAACTTTCCCATATTTGATTTGCAGTTTTATATGTATATACTCTTTCAATTTCATCAGTTGTTAAAGCAGCATATAATATATTCTTAGCTTCAAAGTTTAAACAAAAATGAGTTTCATCAGAAGTAGTCCATTCATCTATAGGTTTATCAATATAAACATCATCTTTCACAATGGTGGGTTTAAAATTCCCTTTTTCTATAATATTCCAAATCTTTTGATTTTTGCCACGCACGTGACATTCAAATAGCTCGGCCCAAATGCCAAACTTTTCAGTATCTATCAAGGGAGGTTTTGAAAACACAATATTAGTTTGTTGAGCCATTTAAAGGAATAAAAGAAATAACTTTAAAAATTTAAACAGATAATTTTTGAAAGCCCCGCTCTGATACCAAATGTTAGACAACCTAGGGGGGGTAAGGTTGTATTTTAAATCTTTTACTTTCAAAAAATTCTTTTATAAATAAATACAGTACAGAAACAGTATAAATAAATCAGAGTATAGAAATAATAAATAAACAACAATTATATAAACAGATATAATTTAAATGCACAGCGGAATAAATAAAGAGATAAAGGTTAGAGATACTTGACACGGAGATTTACTGATTTACCACCAACTGTGATAAATCAGCAGCCGAGACACTTCTCGACACGATCCAATAAATGTATTCTTTACGGTAGAAATACAAACCAAGTACAAAGGTAACGTAATTGATTCTCAAGCTTCTGCTATGAGATGTACAGGATCACACACCCGTTATTCAAATGCTTACAAGAGGAGTATAACTCACAATGGGTAATCACTCTTGTATAATATCTCACACTTGGATATTTTATAAAAAATGTTTTATAAAATATATATATATAAAATAAGTGAGAGTGAGAGAGCTGAGAGTTTGGATTGTTGTTGTTGCTGTTTGTTTTTGTTCTTTTTTTTTTATCACCAGCATGCTTCTTTATATATCAGCATCTCCAACGGATATATGAGGCGCGGTATACCGCGGTGTCCTTGGCGGTATACCGCCTGACGAAAAGTGTTCTTCCAGCCAATGAGAGATGCACAGCTTTTCTTCTTCAATAAATGCATGAACAGTAACCACTTCTTGATATCTGATTTGAGAGCTGAGTTTGACAAATATTTCAACTGCTCCTTTTCAATTTGTCAAAGAGCAAAAAAAAAGCAAAAGCAATGATGAAGATGATGTCTCCATGCTTTATACTTTTTATATATATATATACGATTTATATTTTTTTAATATAAAAAAATATGTATTATATATATATATATTTGATTCAAATATATTTATATAGATACGTAATATCCAAGTGATATATTATTTTAGGGTGTTTATCATTATAAGATATATATAAATAATGACGACGTAAAACTTCCGTCTTGAACCCTTCAGATAAAAACTTCGTGTTCTTCAACAACTGCACACTTGGATTAAATTGTTAGACAAACAATAATACGGTGTGTTTGTAATCATCAAAATAAATATATAAAATATATAGAGATGTGGTACACTTGCACCAACAAAACCTTCTATAAACAATTACAAACATAAAACGTAAAGGAACATACCTTAATATTACTTCCAAGTACCCCAAATTGAAGCCCTAGCCCCTTTCTTTTCTTCTTTTCTTCTCAAAACACACACACAAGAAATCTGGATATTTTCTGATTATGAAAATATCTGGAAATCTTAAAGTATATATATTTTAGACCAATTTACTCTTAAGGCTTGAACTATTCGAAAATGACCTGTAACACCTTAGGCATATCCCACATCGGCCGTGGACAGGAGAGATGCTGGGTATATTAGTAAACCTTGGCCTTACCAGACACAACACGTTTTGGGGCCACAAGCATGCGGGTTCCTTGGGAACTCTGTGGTTAAGCGTGTTTGGGTGGGAGTAGTACCAGGATGGGTGTGACACCCTAAAAACAGGGTCAACAAAAACTTCCATAAAACGGAAGAGTGATATAAATATACAATGCCAAAGCACGAGCTCACAAAAGTGGGAATACATAATACCTGTTTACCAACAAAGAGTTATATGTACATCTATGACAACTAACTAATCAAATCTCTACTATAGAAATAAGATTACAAAAATTGTCATAATTGGGTAAATTTAATCTTCTAATAATAGCATCTCCAAGTACCCCCCCATGCTCACAAGTCTTCCTCTATGCCTTCTTAGGAATGGCACCACTATAACCTGTGACACATTTTAAACAAGTACAAGTGTTAGGCTTGAAAAGCCTAGTGAGTAAACATATAGCAAAGCATACAATTTATTTCATATACAATATTATCAACATGGTCATTCACAAATCGGACTCCATGGGAAACCCAAACATCAATCCGAGTTACATCATCTTTGAAGATATACCTTAGCGTCTACCTCCAAGGTAACGCCCCAAGGCCCGGCACATCGGGACTACCTATATGGTATAAATCCCGAAGGCGTGGATCGATACACAAACCCTCAAGGTAAGTGCCCAAGACTATACCTTCCCAATGCCTACTTAGAGATTCCTCCAATTTGTGAATACCAACAAACAACTACTCCAAGCAGTTCATAAAGCCATACATTTACTTCAATAAAACAGTCCAACTATTTCATTTAGCATATGATTTCTATACACATTAAAGTATCAACTACACACATACACCCAAGTAACGTTATGATTTTATTGTAGCATAGTACATATTCCAATTCCATATGCAATTATTTCCATTATGTAGCATCCATTTCTGTCATTAAGACTCAGCTTAATTCATTAAGCTCCAAGCCCTAATATTTAAGTATAACCAATTTCAGTTGAATAGTATCATAATTTATACAATTCCAAGTAAATAAATGTCACATAACCTTTACTTCACTCTTTAAGCTCCTTGGAATCCCTTTTTAAAGAGACAAGAGTTTATTGACCCAAATATCACTTTAAGATGAAGTTGTTACAAGAATTCAAACAATATTGTGATTCATATATCAATTAAGCTCTTAAGTTCAGTTTACTCACCTTAGGAAATCTGCAGCAAACCACAAAAACCCTAAATGAAGTGGGTGAAGCTGATTCTTGAAGGAAGAGTATGAACCTTGTAATATAATGATGTTGATCACCTATGATTTAGCATAAGTGTTTATAAACACTCTAATCAATTAATCACTATCTGAAAAAGAGGAAAAGTATCAAAACCTTACCTTTCTACTCAGAGAATTCGACTGCTCAAACTTCAGTTTTTCAAAAGATAAGATAAAATCCCGAAACTCTTCTTTTTATACCTAAATAGGTCGGCAGCGATTGTGACATGGCGATAGTGACACTGTCACTATCGCCGGGGCACTATCGCCCACACCCCCAAACTCTCGGTACAGCTTGAGCGATTGTGACCATGCGATAGTGACACTGTCACTATCGCCCAAGGCATAATCGCCTGAATTCCAAATGTCTGAAAGATCAAACTTGCGGTACAAACCCGACGATTGTGACAACCGCGATAGTGACATGGGCACTCTCGCCGGTCACTATCGCCCAAAGGGCACCAAGCCTCATTTGATCTACTTTTCGGCCCTTAACTAGATTCTAACGAGATGAAATTCTTGCTATAACAAAATAATACTTTAACATGTAATTATAAGTACAAAACTACACAAAACGAAATCCGGGGTGTTACAATTCTCCCCAACTTGAATAAAAATTCGTCCTCGAAATTTAAGGTTGTACGAACAGATGCGGATACCGGCGCTTCATGTCCTCCTCTGGTTCCCAAGTCACATTGGCACCCCTATGATGTTTCCATTGTACTTTAACCTTTGCTACCTCCTTGTGTCGAAGTTTCGTAACCACTATGTCCAAAATAGCTTCGGGTTCCTCGGTACATCGGTTGTCATCTACCCGGATTTCTGACAATGGTATCACACTTTCTCCTTCCGCCAAGCATTTCCGTAGATAACACACATGGAATGTTGGATGTATTCCATCCATTTCCGGGGGTAAATCTAACTTGTAGGCTTGTAAACCCACACGCTCTAGAATAGTAAATGGTCCGAGAAAACGGGGACTTAACTTCCCGCGCTTTCCAAAACGAATCAGTCCTTTCCAAGGGGACACTTTCAACATCACTCTTTCTCCTACTTGAAACTCTATCGGTTTCCGTCTCTTATCGGCATAGCTCTTTTGTCGATCTTGGGCTGCTTTCAATCGTTCTCTAATCACCTTAACCTTATCAGCTGTTTCTTGTACAATTTCTGGTCCGGTAAATTGCTTTTCTTTCGCTTCTAACCAACACGCGGGAGTTCTACACTTTCTTCCATACAAGGCTTCGAATGGTGCTGCCTTCAAACTCGAGTGATAACTATTGTTGTAAGCGAACTCTACCAATGGTAGGTGAGTATCCCAACTGCCTCCAAAGTCTATTACGCACGCCCTCAACATATCTTCCAATGTCTGAATGGTCCTCTCGCTTTGACCATCAGTTTGTGGGTGATATGCCGTGCTCAAATTTACCCTCGTACCAAGTTCTTCTTGTAACGCTTGCCAAAATCTTGATGTGAACCGGCTATCCCGATCAGATACTATAGATACGGGCACTCCATGTCGTGAAACTACCTCATCAATGTAAAGCTTTGCCAACCTGTCCATTGGTAAAGTCTCCCGCATAGCTAAGAAGTGTGCACTCTTCGTCAACCGATCCACTATCACCCAAATGGTGTCGTGACCCTTCATAGTCTTTGGTAATTTAGTTACAAAATCCATTGTGATTTTCTCCCATTTCCACTCGGGGATTTCCAAAGGTTTCAACTCACCGTAAGGTAATTGATGTTGAGCCTTTACTTGCGAGCAAGTCGTGCATTGACCCACATACCGTGCCACATCTAACTTCATGACTGGCCACCAATAATGCTGCTTCAAATCCCGATACATTTTAGTACTCCCGGGATGAATGGAGTATTTGGATTTATGAACCTCATCCATGAGTAGTTCCCTATTCCCACCGATCTTAGGTACCCACACACGCCCGTTGAACAGCTTAACTCCACGGCTATCTTCGATTAACAGTTGCCTTTGTTTCACCATTACCTCTTCCTTGAGGTTTTCTTCTTTTAGTGCTTCGGATTGTGCTATTCTAATTTGCTCTACTAAACTCGACACTATGTCAATTCTTGAGAGGTTGGCGCGTAAGCTTCCGCTATACTCCTTTCGACTCAAGGCATCGGCGACCACATTCGCTTTACCCGGGTGGTAAAGTAATTCACAGTCGTAGTCTTTGAGTAACTCCAACCATCTTCGTTGTCTCATATTCAGCTCTTTTTGGTCGAACACATGTTTCAAGCTCTTGTGATCCGTGTACAATATGCATTTCGTGCCGTATAAATAATGACGCCATAACTTCAATGCAAAAACGACCGCGGCTAATTCCAAATCATGCGTAGGGTAGTTCTTTTCATGCACCTTAAGTTGTCTCGAGGCGTAAGCAATTACCTTTCCCCGTTGCATTAACACACACCCTAAGCCCATCTTAGATGCATCGCTATAAACCACGAAATCTTCCGGTCCCTCGGGTAAGGAGAGAATTGGCGCTTCACACAATTTCTTTTGGAGGGTGCGAAATGCCTTCTCTTGCACATCGGTCCAAACAAAGTTCACATTTTTCCGCGTTAATGCCGTCAATGAGGATGCAATCTTGGAAAAATCTTGGATGAACCTCCGGTAGTAACCCGCCAATCCTAAGAAACTTCGGATTTCTCCTGGACTCTTGGGCGGTTCCCAATTCATCATCGCCTCAACTTTGGATGGATCCACCTTCACCCCATCCCGAGCAATTACATGACCCAAAAATTGGACCTCTTTCAACCAAAAGTCGCACTTAGAGAATTTTGCGTACAGTTTTTCTTTTCTCAACACTTCTAACACCTCTCGTAGATGCAATTCATGTTCTACTTCATTCTTAGAGTATACCAAAATATCATCTATGAAAACAATCATTGTTTTGTCAATAAAAGGTCGGCACACCCGATTCATCAAATCCATAAATACTGCTGGTGCATTTGTCAGCCCGAACGGCATTACCAAAAATTCATAATGGCCATACCGCGTTCGGAACGCTGTCTTTGGAACGTCGCCTTCCTTAACCTTCACTTGATGATAACCAGAACGTAAATCGATCTTTGAAAAACATCCCGCCCCGTGAAGTTGGTCGAATAAATCATCGATTCTAGGAAGTGGATATTTGTTCTTCACCGTTACTTTATTCAACTCCCGGTAGTCTATGCACATGCGCATAGTGCCGTCCTTCTTCTTTACAAATAAAACCGGCGCTCCCCAAGGAGATGAACTCGGCCTTACGAACCCCCTCTCCAAAAGTTCTTGAAGTTGTGCCATCATTTCTTGCATCTCGGACGGAGCCAATCGATAAGGAGCTCTAGCTATGGGAGCTGCCCCCGGCACCAAGTCTATCTTAAATTCCACCTGGCGCTCTGGTGGTAAACCCGGTAATTCTTCCGGAAATACGTCTGGAAACTCGCGCACCACTCTTACATCTTCCATCTTCTTTTTCTCTAACTTGGCATTGATAACATAAGCAATAAACGACGCACACCCTTTGATTAAACATTTTCGGGCCTTCAACATTGTAATAATTGGTATCTCCCCCTTCCTTCGTTCCCCATAGACAATCACGTGACTCCCGTCCGGAGAAGGTAGGCGAATTAATTTCTTGGCACATAAGATTTCAGCTCGGTTTGCGGATAACCAATCCATTCCAATCACCACGTCAAATCCTCCAATCTCTATCGGCATTAAATCAATTAAGAATTTCCTCCCTTCAATTTCAATTTTGCAACCCCGCAAAATATCTCGAACTAAAACCTGACCACCATTGGCTATTTCTACCACTAGGGCTTCGTCTAAACATTTAGTGGGCATAGATAACTTTTGACAAAAAGGTATCGACATAAAAGAAAAACTTGCACCCGAATCGAATAATACACGCGTAGGTACGGAGTTTAGAAGAAACGTACCCGACACTACGTCTGTCGAAGTCTTTGCCTCATCGGTTGTCATCTGAAAAGCTCTTCCCTTCACTTTCGGTGGCTCCGTCTTGGGTCCCCCACTTCCACTTGACTTTAACTTTGGGCAATCCCTTTTTATGTGACCTGCTTCGCGACATTCAAAACAAATCAGTCCCTTCGTGGGGCAATCCCTTCCAAAATGTCCACTCTTTCCACACTTGTAACACCCTTGCGGGTTCGAGTATGATTGGGTACTACAAGAACCAACGTGGTGTTTCCGGCATTTACTACACCACCTTGCGTCTCGACGGTTATCCCCGCCCCGATTTCCGGTAACCTGCCTTTGTTGTCGAATGGGTCCCGACGGTCCTTCCCATTTCCTTTTCTCACTTGCTTGACCACTTTCCAACTTTCCTCGAGTTAAATCGTCTTCCACCAACAACGATTCCTCAATTGCTTCTTGTACGGTTGTCACCTTGGCATTCCTCACGGCTGTCTTCATCTCGGCGGGCAATCCCCGTTGATACGCTTTTATTTTCATTTTCTCATCGGGAGCCAGATGTTCTACCAAACTTAACTTCTCAAGAAACTTTTTCGAATAGTCGTTCATTGACATTTTCCCTTTCTTCAATCCCCGGAACTCTTCTTCAATCTTGTCTAGGGCCCTTTCACTACAATACTTGTCGAGAATCTTCTTTTTAAACAAAGGCCACGAAAGTTGAGTCAACAATTATGGCGTGAGAGACGAACGGGTGAGATTCCACCAAGTAAGAGCCTCACCTCTAAGAAGATGAGAAGCAAATTTAACTCGTTGGGAATCTTCGCATTCACTAGCCTCGAACGCCATTTCCATCTCTCTGATCCAATACATACATTGAACTGGGTCGGTAGTTCCGGCGAATTCCGGTGGTTTACAACCAAGGAAGGTCTTATACGAACACCCCCTTTCTCTTCTCCCATCACGCACATTTGCTGGCTCTCGTGTAGTTATTCTATCCTTTAGACCGCCCGACCCATTCCCTGCATTATCCCCCACTGTCTCAATGCGTCGATGACTTTGATCCCGGTCCTCTAATAATTTCATGAACAGCTCTTTCTGTTGATCCATGGCAGAAGTCATAGCTTGAAGCATACTATCCTTCAGTCGGTTTTCAAGAGTATTATCCTCCACTACAGGATTGGAGGTGCCTGCGTGGATTCTCGATACAAGTTCCGGTCCACCACCTATGAGGGGTGGTCTCGGAGGACTTCCAGCCGCTTCTTCGTTAGCCAGTCGATCGGCAGTAGATTCAGTTGCAGCTTGACCGTCCAGTGTTGATTGGAGTTGACCGCGCGTATTCACCATCTCAGTCTGTCAAACATGCGAGAATTTTGGTAAGGAATAGACTAAAGTTGTGTACTCATACATTCACTAATCATCATAATAATAGTATTAAAGTATACTTACGTAACAACGCATTCATAATAGCATTAGCTAGGTGAAATTATGAACATGTCATACACAAGCATTCTCGTTACCGTCATCATAAGTCTTAATAAATGAAATTCCACAACTTCCTAACACTCTCCCATCCTAAGATATCTACCCCGTATAAAGGTTTGTCATTGACACTATCTCAGCTTAAGTCTAGGCATACTATAATTAACACCTAGTTCACTTAAACTAGAGCTCTGATACCAACTTGTGACACCCTAAAAACAGGGTCAACAAAAACTTCCATAAAACGGAAGAGTGATATAAATATACAATGCCAAAGCACGAGCTCACAAAAGTGGGAATACATAATACCTGTTTACCAACAAAGAGTTATATGTACATCTATGACAACTAACTAATCAAATCTCTACTATAGAAATAAGATTACAAAAATTGTCATAACTGGGTAAATTTAATCTTCTAATAATAGCATCTCCAAGTACCCCCCCCCCCCCCCCCCATGCTCACAAGTCTTCCTCTATGCCTTCTTAGGAATGGCACCACTATAACCTGTGACACATTTTAAACAAGTACAAGTGTTAGGCTTGAAAAGCCTAGTGAGTAAACATATAGCAAAGCATACAATTTATTTCATATACAATATTATCAACATGGTCATTCACAAATCGGACTCCATGGGAAACCCAAACATCAATCCGAGTTACATCATCTTTGAAGATATACCTTAGCGTCTACCTCCAAGGTAACGCCCCAAGGCCCGGCACATCGGGACTACCTATATGGTATAAATCCCGAAGGCGTGGATCGATACACAAACCCTCAAGGTAAGTGCCCAAGACTATACCTTCCCAATGCCTACTTAGAGATTCCTCCAATTTGTGAATACCAACAAACAACTACTCCAAGCAGTTCATAAAGCCATACATTTACTTCAATAAAACAGTCCAACTATTTCATTTAGCATATGATTTCTATACACATTAAAGTATCAACTACACACATACACCCAAGTAACGTTATGATTTTATTGTAGCATAGTACATATTCCAATTCCATATGCAATTATTTCCATTATGTAGCATCCATTTCTGTCATTAAGACTCAGCTTAATTCATTAAGCTCCAAGCCCTAATATTTAAGTATAACCAATTTCAGTTGAATAGTATCATAATTTATACAATTCCAAGTAAATAAATGTCACATAACCTTTACTTCACTCTTTAAGCTCCTTGGAATCCCTTTTTAAAGAGACAAGAGTTTATTGACCCAAATATCACTTTAAGATGAAGTTGTTACAAGAATTCAAACAATATTGTGATTCATATATCAATTAAGCTCTTAAGTTCAGTTTACTCACCTTAGGAAATCTGCAGCAAACCACAAAAACCCTAAATGAAGTGGGTGAAGCTGATTCTTGAAGGAAGAGTATGAACCTTGTAATATAATGATGTTGATCACCTATGATTTAGCATAAGTGTTTATAAACACTCTAATCAATTAATCACTATCTGAAAAAGAGGAAAAGTATCAAAACCTTACCTTTCTACTCAGAGAATTCGACTGCTCAAACTTCAGTTTTTCAAAAGATAAGATAAAATCCCGAAACTCTTCTTTTTATACCTAAATAGGTCGGCAGCGATTGTGACATGGCGATAGTGACACTGTCACTATCGCCGGGGCACTATCGCCCACACCCCCAAACTCTCGGTACAGCTTGAGCGATTGTGACCATGCGATAGTGACACTGTCACTATCGCCCAAGGCATAATCGCCTGAATTCCAAATGTCTGAAAGATCAAACTTGCGGTACAAACCCGGCGATTGTGACAACCGCGATAGTGACATGGGCACTCTCGCCGGTCACTATCGCCCAAAGGGCACCAAGCCTCATTTGATCTACTTTTCGGCCCTTAACTAGATTCTAACGAGATGAAATTCTTGCTATAACAAAATAATACTTTAACATGTAATTATAAGTACAAAACTACACAAAACGAAATCCGGGGTGTTACAGGTGACCTCCTGGGAAGTCCTTGACAGGTCGCCAAGAACAAAGCCGTGAGCCAGTGGGGCAAAGCGGACAATATTGTGTCGTGGTAAGCGGGGTGTTACAAATGGTATCAGAGCCACTCCTGTGCCGTTCGGGATGGTGGGGCAAACCTCATCGAGGACGATGGACCCCTAAGGGGGGGTGTGTGTAACACCTTAGGCATATCCCACATCGGCCGTGGACAGGAGAGATGCTGGGTATATTAGTAAACCTTGGCCTTACCAGACACAACGCGTTTTGGGGCCACAAGCATGCGGGTTCCTTGGGAACTCTATGGTTAAGCGTGTGCTTGGGTGGGAGTAGTACCAGGATGGGTGACCTCCTGGGAAGTCCTTGCGAGGTCGCCAAGAACAAAGCCGTGAGCCAGTGGGGAAAAACGGACAATATTGTGTCGTGGTAAGCGGGGTGTTACATGACCCAAACACCCTTAACTTATAATTTCACCTAAACTTTACCCTAAACGTCCAACTTTAATGTTAACTAAAATTAACGGAAAGAAGTATTTAACTAACGAACTTACCCGGGGTATTACATATTCCCAGATACAAGAATTCGAAAATAAAAAATAAAAATAAAAAATCGTAATCAACAATCGAAATCAAAAATCGAAATAAAAAAATAGAAATAAAAAATCGAAATCGATAATCGAATCAATAATCCAAATCAAAAATCGAAATCATAAAATCGAAATAAAAAATCGATGCAGTAGGGATTCTTCAATCGATAGCGAGCAACGACTTGGAGATGGACGAACTGGACGATTTGGAGAGGACGAACCAGGGTTTCTTCAGTCAATAGAGAGTAGCGATTTGGAAGGGACGAACCAGTTTCTTCAGGAACCAAATTGCAGTAGCAGGACGATTCAGTAGGGTTTCTTCAATCGATGCAGTAGAGTTTCTTCAAGACGAACTAACAGAGACGAACCAGAGTGGGTGTGGATCGATTTGGGGATCGAGAGTGTGTGGATCGATTTGGAGAGGGAAATGGAGATGATGGAGTCGTATTCTGAAGATGAGGCAGGAAGCATACCTCTAAGCGAATTAGATGTTATATTTTCACTTTTTGATTTAGATGATAATAAGAGATAATACCATCTGAATATTAAAATCAAACAAACACCCTGAATATAGGAATCTCTAACCGATTAAGATATAAAACTCAAATGAGATCTGAATCCAAGAAAACAAACAGGCCCTAAATATAGAGAATTCTCTAAATAGGATAGATAAATAATTATTTTATTCAATCCATCAATAACATAATTTTATTATTATTTTATATTAAGTTTTTCTTTTAAGGTATATTGAGAATATAAATTAAAAAATATTATATTAATATAATTTATGTTAAAATCTCTAAAATAGCAAAACCGTTGTAGATATCAAGTAATCAATATTCAAAAAGTTTTGGGGGTTTGATCTGAAAGATCGATACTTTGACCAGGAAGTCAAAGTAACAACTCTTTCTAAATAAATCCATGAACTTACAAAAATTTAAGTAGGGTGGATTAAAACGAAAATGAATAAATCATCAGAACCGAATGGAGTTCGTGTTAGACGGTTAGGATTATTCAGGTTTTATCGGTTCGGTTATATGTTCTTATTAGTTTTCATTAAACAGAATAAACAAATTTTATTATTATTATTACTATTCACAAATTATTTTAAATTTTATAACATAGTTAAGTCCATGATAAATGGTTCTAGTTATTCAGTTTCCTCCAATAATTTATGTTATTATCATTAAGTGGTTAGAGCATCCACACCAAAGATTTCATAACAATTTCATATGGATTGCAAATGTGACACGTAAGATTGCAAAATTAGAAATTATAGTAGTTGTGAGTATGATTGTAAAATTAGAAATTGGTTTTGGTAATTTGCAAATGTCAAATCAGTACTTTTTGATGATGTGTCAGTGAATAGTATATGAAATTGTAGAGAATAATTTTTAAATTAGAAATTGTTTTATGTCAAATCATGTTTTGTGATGTTTTGTAGAGAGTATTTAATTATAGTTATTTAATTAATAAAATATTTCATATTAAATTATAGTAAATAGTATTTAATTGTAGTGTTGTTGTTATTTGATTAAAATATAGTTTTTTATGATGAGGTGTCACATTTGCAATTGGATGAAATTTCATTGTTGTGGGGTATAATTTCAAGATAATTGCAAAACTGATGTGGCGCTGATGTGGCCCATTTGCAATTGGGATGCAATTTCATTGTTGTGGATGCTCTTAGATCATAAGAATCTGATCAATTTCATTAAGTAGGATAATTTGTTTGTATTTTAAAGATATCTAAGGTAGGGATGAGATCGGGACCGGACCGGTTGGTACCGAATTTTTTTGGGACTAAAAAGTGGTACCGAAAACCGAACTGTATATACCGGTTCGGTTTCGGTTTCGGGACGGGAAAATCGGTACTAGTACCACTTAGGACCGAAAATATGAAAATGTATCGAATGTGTATCAAAACCAATAGCAAACCAAAACATCTTCGTAATATTTCAAATGTGTTTCAAAGCAATTCCCGAATCCCAAATTTGTCGATTTTTTGATGTGTTTGTAAGGGTACCGATTTTTTGATGGTTATGTATGCGGGGTCAATTTTTTGGGTTTATGGAGAAGGTTTGGTTAGTTTAGAAGATGATATATCTTGATTAGCAAAGATAAGTTTAGTTTATATAGGAGATGATATGCATACTTAAGTTTTTTTTATAAAAACAATGACTTTTAAAATTCCGGTTCGGTTTCGGTTTCGGGAAAATCCGGTTCGGTTTCGGGAAAATCCCGGTACCGAATACCGAAATACCGAATACCGAATTTGGAGATTATATGGAACCGAATAGCGGACCGAATACATGGTACCGGTTCGGTTCGGGAAATCGGTCCGATTTGCTCATCCCTAATCTAAGGGGCCGTTTACAAAACGCTTACATGGGTAAGTGTTTACCAAGTCACATTAGCTTACCGGATGAATATGACAAGGACCAATAATCTTACCCGGTACGAGCGAAAGCAAGGATCGAGAGTCTTATCCGGTGAGTGAGTGTGACGGCTCTTACCACGGTTAGCGTTTACCGGCTAAATTGTTGCATAGATGCCATTTTGATGGACTAAAATCTTACCCGAGAAGTAAAGATAATGTTGAATTTTACTGGTAAGTACTTATCAAAATAAGTGATTAGGTAAACAGGTTGGTTTTTCAAAAATTTCTCGATTAAATATTGGAATTATTATGACATTTAAACTTATGTTTTGGAACGAGTTGTACCGTCCAAGTCTTTACTGCATGGAGGGTCAAAGTTGTCGACAGCACAAAGGCAGCTGGAATCATGATAGGAGGCTTGCCTACGACGAAAGAGGTAATAAAACAAGATAAAATAGAAAAATGGATGGGATGGGGCCAAGAAAAGGAGCACGGAATCTTTGACATTTTGCGATTCAACAGAAAACGCGTTCTTTTTAATGTTTTCAAAACGATTGAAGATATTAGAGTATATTTGCTTAATTTTTCTAGAATAGAGAATCAAAATTTACATTTTTTTAAAATAGTTATATTTTAGTTGCTCAAAATCTAAAGTCTCTTGGGTTTCTTTTTGCACTATTTTAAACTTCAAAGCATTTTTACTATATTTTTATGTTACACGTCATTTTTACAAGTTAGAAGGATCTTTTTGTTCAATTTACTAAGTGCAATGATTTATTTATTTGAAAAAAAAAGATACAGATACTTGAGATTTCCCCTATTTTCTATTTAAATATGCACGACTTAATTAAATCAAACAAGCCCAATATATTTTATTCGAATGTAAGGGTTATGAGATATACATAGACTTTTTTTTTGAAGACAGAGATATACATAGACTTGTTTTCTATCGATAGAGCAGAGCAACTATTTTATAGAATCCCCCGCTTGCAAAAAGTGTGTCTCCCGACTCACTACGCTACCCCCAATCTCTTGGGGTCCCTTCATTCAGGGACGGAGCCAGGAATTGGTACTAGAGGGAGCACCAAATAAATAAATATTAATTTTTTTTAAATGACAAAAACAACGATTTTATAGTAACAAATTAGTAAATTACCAATCTTTACATATTTAACAATGAATTGATTTTCCATATGACTTGTATTTACAAATTACAAGTATCGGAATTATTTTTATTTGACATCGATAAATACTTCAAAATGATGTTAACATTTGAATATATAAAAATTGGTTAAATATATAAATCGTAATATTTGGTTTTAGAAAAATAAGTCATATTTGAAAGTTGCTCAAAGTAAAGAGTCTAGAGTGTACATTTTACTTGTTATTCATGTGGGAATGCATTATCCCCACCGCCGCAACATATTTTATATGTTTATATTTGTATAACAATTACCATATCAAAGAAATTCCTGAAAATCCTAGGGGGAGCATATGCCCCTCTTGCTACAACGTCGCTCCGCCACTGCCTTCATCCCGTTCTGACTAGGGGTGTGCAAAATCCGAATAATCCGAAATCCGAATTCGAGCCTGAACCGAAAATAAGATGTTTTTACAATACCCGAATACCCTGAAATCTGAAAATCCCAAACCCGACTTTTGGGGGAATATTTGGGTTCGGGTTGGGTTTGATCTTTGGTCACCCGACCCGTCCGAAAACCCGAAATAATATACATATATATTTTAAATATTATATAAATATATTTATTTATTGAATTATCTTTAGAAAATCGTAAATTATAGTCGGTGAAAGTGTTTTTTAATTTTTAAACTTATTTTCGATTTCATCAATCTCTCGTTTGATTGAATTCATCCTCAAAATCGATTGAATTTATATATACCTTTTGTATTATAATAATACCCGAACCCGACCGACATTAGCCCGAAACCCCACCAACCCGAACCCAAAGCAATCCGGAATCCGAAAGTTAAAGTTTGGGTCTTGATTTTCATATCCGAAATCCGATCGGGTTTTCGGTTTGTCCACTCGAACCCACCCGACCCGCCCGATGCACACCCCTAGTTCTGACTAGCTATATGTCTCCAACTATTATTTTGCTACCCAAAAAACTTCTATCAAATGTTATGTTCTCGATATGTCAAAGGCTCTTATCCCATGTCTATCCTTAGTTTTTCAATTTCATCCATATCCTGTTAGCCTTCTTAAACTCATCCTTTCTCCCCTCCTCATTGAAGATACTAAGGGCATCTTCAACAATTCCAAAATGGAGATTTTGGAGATTTTTTGTTTCAATAAATTTTACGTAACCTTTTCCAAAATAGAGAAAATATGATAGATGATTAAGGGTGTAAATTAGATGAGACTACTCGCAAGTTACTCGAGATCGACTCGATAAAAAGTCGGTCAACACTCGACTCGACAACTCGAGCTCGACTCGACATTCTAACGAGTAACGAGTCGAGCTACACGATACTCGGCCTAGAAATCTCGTGAGAAACCTGACTTTATATATATAATTAGTTTTGTAACATAATTTGTTAAATATAATGTAAAAAATTAGTAAGAAACTTACCAATAAATGTCGTATATTTTTTGATATTTGAACAAATATGTATATTTTTAACCATAGTAATTAATCAATAATTTTTACTTAAATATATATATTAAAAGAGAAAACCACCATGTATGAGGTGGCATAATGTGGTTTGAGTATTCATCAAAACTTGAAATATGGTGTGTTTTGGCCATCCCACATTGGTGAAAAAAATTTTTGAAAGAGTGAAATGTGTATAAGAATTGAGGAGATCATTCCTTTGTAGCAAGTGATAGTGTTGGCCCACATTAGAAAACCTTTTGTTGGCAAAAAAACTTTGTTTGCAAAAAAACTTTGTTTATATATATCAAATCTTGAAAATCAATATATATATATATATATAGAGGCCGTTTCATGTGAAAACCTCTGCTATTTTGAAAACTGTGAAACCCACTTTTATACCCTAGATCATTCTAATCTACGGTCAATATTAATTTGGTCTATTTTTGTTAATAATGATTTTAAAAAAAAATTAATTCATCGGAAAATGAAACTGAGGGTATTTAGGTCATTTCATTCCTCTTTTTGAATAAGGAAACTGTATCAATATCTTAATCTTCGGCTTCATCACTCGATAATCGGAGGAAACTGAATCAAAAAATCGTCAACCATATTTCATCGATATGATTCGTCTTTCGATTTCACGGGAACCGTAATCAAAAATCAAAATTGTGTAGCAACTATTTCTTTCACCAGTTTCATAATCACCATCCAACATCTGTCGCCCCTCCAAAAAGTCCACCGCGACCTCCCTTTTCTTTAGAGATGAACGGAGATGAAATCGGCGATGAACGAAGATGAAATCCGCGATGAACGGAGATGAAATCAGTGATGTACGGAGATGAAATCGTCCGATGAACGTAATACCCATAAAACCGCCAACATCCCTTTTCTCCGGCGATGAACGGGGATGAAATTGGTAATGAACGGAGATGGCACGACGATGCATCGAGATGAAAACGGAGTTGATACGACAATGACACGGCGATGAACAGAGATGAAACAGAGATGACACAAAGATGAGGAACGAATGAAAATGACCAATACTATACCCTTCTTAAAACAACCACCTGTTCGCCGGTTCTGATGTGGGTTGCCTTCATTTCGGTGGCCGAAACGATCTTCTGGAGTTTATGGTGGTCGGATGTGAGGTCTAATGTGATGGTAGGAAATGGGCGATGGTTGATAATGTAGTGATCAAATTGGAGAAGAAAGCATGGAAATGGTTTCTTCAAAAAAATAAAACACGAATGTCTTCAAAAAAATAAAAATAATAATAATTTCCTAGGTAGTTACCAAATTTCAAAAACATTCCATAAAAATTGAATAGAATAATTACCTTATATAAAAAGATCTAAATAGAATGTCAATTATACCCATTGCATTAATAAATATAAAAAGAAAATAGAAAATCTCTGATCGGTTGGAATTGGTTTTCAAAGTTTTCAAAGTTACGGTGGGTTTCATAATATCCCTCCCCTATATATATATATATCTATATAGAGTCCTAATAAATTGTAAACCATCATTTTCGTGTAAACCGTCGATTTCATAGGGTTTTTTTATGAAATTTATTTATGGAATTGTTTATTTTGATGAAATTGTTTCATATCATTCATTTCTTGATGATTTTTTTTATGAAATTTGTAGTTTCATAGGTTTTTTCATTCTTATGAAACTGTTTCATATATTTTCGTTTTCATCTATGAAACTACAAATTTCATAAAAAAAATCATCAAGAAATGAATGATATGAAACAATTTTATCAAAATAAACAATTTCATAAAAAAATCATCAAAAAAACCTATGAAATCGAGGGTTTACACGATTTACAAGAAAATGATGGTTTACAATTTATTATCCTTCTATATATATATATATATATATATATATATATATATCTTTATATATATATATATCTTTATATATATAAAAGGAAAACCTGGGGTATTGAGGTGGCACCATTAGAATTGAGTATTCTCCAATGGTGAATTGTGATTGATTTGGAGTAGTCCCACATTGGTAAGAGGTTGAAAACTTGAAGCAATATGATGTGTAAAAAAAAGGTGGATGCAAGATGCATTTGTATCAATTCATGAGTTTGACTTATAGGGTTGCTTCATTCAAAGTACGTTCCCCCTTTTTACAAAAAAAAAACAAAAAGCAATATTTTGCCATAAAAAGTTATCTTATATTTTATGATTATCTTTTGCAAAGAAATTTTAGTAATCAATATATATATATATATATATATCTTTATTGAAAGAAGAACCAATTTGTATTGAATCGGCAACATTAGAATTGAGTATTCTTAAAGGGGAAATTATGGTTGATTTGTAGGTGTCCCATATTGGTGAAAAGTTGAAAGATTGGAACAAAGTTGTGTGTATAAAGAAATGTGGATGAAAGGCATTTGTATCAAACTATGGCGTTTGACTCTAAGGGTGTCTTATTTTCGATAAGAAAAGTGATACATTAATATAATAGTTGAGTATATAAAGGATTAGAAGAAGCCTTTGAAAGCTAAAAAGATCATTCGCTACTCAATTTTTAACCCTCAATTTTTAATAAAAAATAGTTATCAATATACATTGATGAGAAAACGACATATCTATAGAAGAGTAGGGTATATAAAAGATGAGGAAAAACCTTTAAAAACTAAAATGGTCATTTGGTTACGCATGTCATTTTTAACCCCCAATTTTTAATAAAAAATAGTTATTTTTAGTCTAAGTGTTGAAACGTCAATATATCAATTAATTCATCCGTAAATCCTTATATATAAAAAACAACAATCATGGAGAATGAGGTGGCAACTCCTAAGCATTAGAAATCATATTTTTTTCTCATGTTTTGGATCCCACATTGGATAAAAGAATGAAATAGGCATGGGGGAAGTGGATAGAAAAAGAAAAGGGCCAAATTTTTTTTATCTCAATATTGTTTGCATCCAACATCGGATGATGTAATAAAAGTGGCAAGAGAGGTAAATACAAAAAGAAATGACTAATATGGAAGTTGGAACAAACATATCTTTCTATAATC
Source organism: Saussurea involucrata (assembly GCA_033807775.1). Lineage (NCBI taxonomy): Eukaryota > Viridiplantae > Streptophyta > Magnoliopsida > Asterales > Asteraceae > Saussurea > Saussurea involucrata. The sequence continues at coordinate 25,249,989 of CM066319.1, read as the reverse complement.
TTGACTTTTTGGTCATGATAAAGTATAGTATATGTTTTCATAGTTTAACATATATTTCTTGGTTCTCAGCCTTTTGGTTAAGATCGAATATAATATAAATTCTTCTTAGTTTGTCACATCATTGTTTGCATGCTAAATTGGATGAAAAAAATGAAAAAGGCATAAGGGATGTGGATACAAAAGAAAAAATGCCAATTTTTTTTCTCAATATTGTTAGCATCTCATATCCGATGATGGAGTGAAAGTGACAAGAGGGTAGATAAAAAAAGAATACATAAATCATTACATAACGGAAGAGTGGTGAAAGTGAAAGTGCCAAATAGCAAAACCCTAATCGAAGATTCCGTGAATCGTCTGCAACAATCACACGTCTATTATAAAATTAACAAATTTCTATTCGCTGTCTTCAATTGAAAAATAGCAAAACCCTAATCGAAGATTCCGTGAATCGATAATGATAAATCACAAAATTTTGACAGCACCACAACAGAATCAAGAGAAATATGAAGTGTTTTATAACGTGTATGAGAGAAATTGATGGGTAATATGGTGAAAGAAGCTGTGATTTCCATGGTAGATTGAAGCGACGTAACACCCCAAAACAGGGGTTAACAAAAACTTCCATAAAACGGAAGAGTGGTACTCATTACTAAAGTAAAAGTATACATAAATCATTACATAACCATTAATACGAAGATTTAGTTAATTACGACTAGTAATGGACCACTAGCTTATCAGATAACAAAAGGTGTCGGAAAGTTCTATCATATTCTTCAAATCTTTAACTCTCCAACAATGATCCCATGCTCACAACCCCAGTTTAAACTTCTTGTATCCGGGACCACTAATATCTGTAACATATAAAACACATAACAAGTGTTAGGCTTTTAAAGCCTAAGTGAGGTTTACACATAACACATAGAGCATAATCATAGCATGTAGGAATAACAATTCGATACATTCACAAATTGGATTCCATGGAGAAGGTCCATATCGCTACCCAGTTACATCATAATCGAGGATATACCTTGATCGATACCCCACGACATTGTCACAAGGCATAACACAACGGAAAACCCCACGGTATCCGAAGGTATGAACGAAATACACTTACCCCACGGTATGTATGAATATATCTTTCAATGCATACTAGGTGCTCCTCCAATTAAGTGAATACCAAATATGTTACTCCAAATAAGATTCAAAGCATATTAAGCACTTTAGCAATGGTCCAACCATTTATCATAATCCATACTACTTCCATGTAGTTCATATACATCCACATGTATTAATTCACATTCCATAAGAATTCAACAATAAACCACCATGTTTACATTTCAAGAATAAATCCATTTGGACCATTAAGCCATCAATTCATCATTAAGACATCTATTAAGTCATCATCTCAATATCACATACTATGGATATATAATCCAACCAAACTCTTAACATCAACATTTATTATGGCATACAAAGTAATAAACACAATTTAGCCACATTAACTTACTTGAACTCCTCTTATTTCCCTCTTAACCATTAAGAGCATATTATTCAAGATTTCCCATTAACTATACCAAAATCAAGATGAGGAATAGTATATAAATGTAATACAAACAATTAATTACAAGTTACTCACCTTTAATTCTTCAATTGCTAACACCCTAACTTGAATACTTGAACCTAATTGCTCCAAGAAGAAGATGAATATTGCAAGCCCTATTTGAAGTTTAATTGTTAAGATTCATTTAACACTTACTTGGATAAGATTAGGATTAAGAGATGAAATTACCTTAGGTTTTATGAAGAAATCGTTTGCAAGATGAGGAGCAGAGCTAAATTTCGATTTTGAGAGTTCTAAGTGAAAAGTGAGATGAGTAATGACTAAGGGGTGGGTTTAACCCTATATTTGGCACGTCAGGTAATTGGCGCCAGTCGTCGGCGCCGATGGATCGGCGCCACTCCATTGGCGCCGGCTTCTGTTTGTCAAATCTTCCAACTTCTACTAATTTGGCCGTAACTTATTCGTTAGAACTCCGTTTTCGCTCCAGAAAGAACCGTTGGACTCGTATTCAAATTACCCATCCAACTAATCCATAAAATCTAATATTTAACTTTATCATCTATTTTTCATTTATTTCCTTAAGGAATAAACTTACTGATTTCTATCGGGAGTTCTCAAATAATAAGTGACAATCACGGAAATTACTTAGGAAATCAATTATAATCTAAGAAGTCAAAATATAAAGAAATATTAGGACTATTTTTACTCACAAGGATTTTCCGGGTGTTACAATTCTCCCAACCTTAAAATGATTTCGTCCTCGAAATCTATATCCTTTACTACCCAAAGTCAACCGACTCACTGTCGACCAAAATTCAACAATTCCTAACAGGAATCTAAGTTCTATCCACACGGTCTATAAAGACAATTCTTCGAACAATTGTTTATTAACAAAGCCCCTACACATACGTTGTACTCATGTACAGATAAACGTTCCAACCATAGAGAAACTCCCAACCATACGACTTCATTCATCTCCCAACCTTAAAATGTTCTATACATCTTGATTTCAGTTTCTAACTCTAAATCAATTTAAGGCTAAATTAATACTGAGACCAACCGAATCTCTAATTTCAATTGCCCCTATCGTTAACGGCCATTCTCATTCAAAGAGCTCTAATAGACTCCAAAATCCATCTCAATAATTAATCATCAAACGGACAGGTTCACTAATCATACACAAAGGTTAGTTCACTAAAACCACTCATCACAAATGAGTATCTTAAGGTTACTACTACCATCACCATCATTCTTTTTAAAACCAGCTACAATTTCCCGATTACACTAAAGGTGTTTGGCCTTAAACCCAAAAGTTGACACCTAATTATCACCAACCTTTGCACTTTAACCAAACCCACACATGGGTTCCATTCACAAATAAAAATCTAGAAGGAACATGGATTCATCTTTCATATTTCCTGAACCTTACTTCTTTCCTCATTAACTGCTCCCCAACTTAGATTTGTAAGCCTCTTTAAAGTAACCGTTTATCATTAAACCTTTATCCGACTATTGCCTAGTCTTCCATACCGTCATCATCCACATCTCAATTTCCATATCTCAAAATAACATTAACGTATGATGCTTGAAAATCCATACTCACTTTAAATTGGGCATACTCACCACTTTTGAATACTTCTATATCTACGGCACCCATCACTACATCTATGACCCACACGTTTCTTCAGTAAAAAGTACTACCACTTCCTCACATCAATATCGTACTATGCGACCACATTGCAACCAAGCACTAAAATATTTTATATCAAAGGTGATAATTCCGTTGAACCTGTAGTATAACTACATTCTTAGGTCCGACCTTTCTATCATTACTTCCTACGTTAGCATGAAGTACTAACCTCCAATCATTATTTGTCTCTTTTCCCCAACTTTTCCACATACCGATAACACTTTCTCATCTTTATTAAACTTCCTATGATTCAAAATCATAAACTTATTTAGCGACTCACACAACCAAAATCACTTTGGATAAACTCATACTACCGCTCGACATTCTATTCCAATAATAGCCAAATCACTACACCATCTTACAACCACATATTCCAACAGCTTTATTGACAACTAGCACTATTCATCTGGAATCCCCGAAAAGACTCTCATCTAATGTCCCCTCTTTATCACTTATTATTACTTCTTTGTGACTCCAAACCATTATATATACAGTGCACACTACATCACAAATCGACATAGTCCATACCCTTACTATGTTCGTGCCTATTTCTTCATTATATATAAACCATCTACATCATAAGTAGAATATTCATCTACAACAATAGTCTTTCACTATCCTAACACCCCCCCACAAGGTGATCCTTCAACTTTTAATCTTCCGATTCTAACTTGACATTCATACATGATCTCAAAAGAAGAAATTAATGTATTCACATTACGTAAACTTTAATTATAATACAATTCATGTAATTCCAACCCTCAAGCCTATGTCAAGTTAATTAAACCGACGAATACCCTTAAGACTCAACCGAATTTAAAACCAAGCCATCCGCTCAAAGGGTCTATTGATCATTTATCAGTTATCAACTCATGAAATTTAAAATACATCTAATCCCACATCATGCAACACACGCCTCGAGACATGATAATCTCACGACCCCTTCATTGCTACTTTCCCAATGAAGTCAATTCATATATGTATCTATATGTACACGTATGTACAACTCTATATACTCCACAATATATTTATATATATATTTATATATATATTATGATTTTGCCATAGGTCACTAGTCCCAAAGGTACTAAAAATACAAGACCATCAAACTGTCCTCACACATAAGACCAATAGTTAAACTAACACTAAAAATGCGATTAAGCATATACCACACCAAAATTATTGCACAACCACAATAAACTTCTAAAAGCGTATTTTGACCACCTAACTTTTACTTCTGTAGCAATTTAACCAAAACCTTTTCTATTCGTGATTTATTCGCCAATCACTCAAAATCCACACATGTGGTGTTTCACAAGATATGTATTGTCCGCATTCTATAACATTCTGTAACATTCTCAAGTCCACCGTACACGATATTGTCCGCTTTACGGATACCCTCTGCATAACAGCATGCCGACACCGCTCACGGTTTTGTTCCTACCCGCACAGGCATACGCGGGATGCACCCAGACCGCACCCTGTGACAGGCAAAAGGCCTCATATATCCAACACAGCTGCCGACTTCAATGTCAATAGTCGACCTATCGATACTTCTTAAATCTATTCATCAACAAGGACTGAACTTAATCCTTTCGACAAAACATAATACAATTTACATCTCATCGTCTTCATTTCAAACTTATTCGTGCAATACTAATATCACAAGATCACCATAAATTCTTATTTAACGTCGAGGGTATTTCCTTACTGTCTCACCACACCACTCATAGCAATTTGCTAATTCCATCACCTTGATTACTACTAATCTTTCATCCGGACACTACTGTCCCTTGCCAACTGTATTTCTAGTTACCAAACAAGGGTATAGACCTTCTTACAACCGACGCTAAAGTCCACTTTCAACTCTCCCATTGTTCACCTTCCTCCTAAACACCATTACCAAAACTTACAAACATTCTCCCATGGTTTATCCAACACCTCTCCATTCTCAGAGTTCTTTCTTAGCTTATAGTAATATTTTACGACTTAGTTCGTTCATAACCTTCATACATAACGATGTATTAAATGTATTATTTCGCACATTTCCTCCTTTTAAAGAACAACACTTGGAGCAACTTGGGTACACATGACCCCAAGATTCTTATAACTTTAGTGTACTACACCACGATCACGAGAATCATTTGCATACTACTTTCCGCAAAACTTAATCTTTTTCAACCAAAACGATAATGTTATGACCGTAGTATATTTAATGAAAATCTTTTCATACGACAAAAGTTGCAAGAAATTACCGACACAAAATAAGCTAGTCGGTTCTCACACTCATCTATATTTAACTTTTCTTGTAAAGTATAATGTATTTTGCAAATTACTAAACTCAAAATTTGACTGCGCGACGTAAATGGTATTACCTATTTCTTTAAATACCCACGTGTACCTACTGACTCATCATCAACTAAATTGTTATTTATGCATTTGTTTTGAAATCACAAAAACCCATGTAACACACACTCGAGGACACCATGCATAAAACTCTACTTGCAATTGAAGGCTATTTGCTTAAACAAAGTCTATCGTTTAACTCACGCAACTTATCATTGACGCCCCTATTTTCAACCAGTGGTTACCCTCTCAACATTCTAACACTTGTTATACATGCCTTCCAAGGCTCACTTACTCAACCATTTCATACTATTCCCATCTTGATCAAACATCTTACATTCTATTTCCACACATTTTAATCCACTTATTTAAAGTTGTCTCGGCGGACTTTCATGAGTCCCGCCAGTTCCAGGTTGTCCTTCCTATCCTCGATCATTTACCGATCTGTCCTCTAAAGAATTGAAAGACCTTGGTGGCGTTTTTACCATCATTATGCTATAAAACAAAAAAATAACCCTGAGAAATGGTTATATGAATATAGACACACGAAACGTACCTTACCGATCATTAGTCACCAGAACAATTTAGAAACAAGTATGCTTATGTAACAATATATTCATAATAACAATAGCTAATTGCAATTATGAATGTATCATACATGAGAATCCTCATTACCGTCGTTACCGTACTAATTTCACGTATTTCTGTCGACCCTATGGCCATCACATCTTAATACTTCTACCCACTCTCACGATTCTTAACTTAATTCATCTCAGCTTAAGTCTAAGTATTTCCTCATCATACTTAGTTCACTTAAACTAAAGCTCTGATACCAACTTGTAACACCCCAAAACAGGGGTTAACAAAAACTTCCATAAAACGGAAGAGTGGTACTCATTACTAAAGTAAAAGTATACATAAATCATTACATAACCATTAATACGAAGATTTAGTTAATTACGACTAGTAATGGACCACTAGCTTATCAGATAACAAAAGGTGTCGGAAAGTTCTATCATATTCTTCAAATCTTTAACTCTCCAACAATGATCCCATGCTCACAACCCCAGTTTAAACTTCTTGTATCCGGGACCACTAATATCTGTAACATATAAAACACATAACAAGTGTTAGGCTTTTAAAGCCTAAGTGAGGTTTACACATAACACATAGAGCATAATCATAGCATGTAGGAATAACAATTCGATACATTCACAAATTGGATTCCATGGAGAAGGTCCATATCGCTACCCAGTTACATCATAATCGAGGATATACCTTGATCGATACCCCACGGCATTGTCACAAGGCATAACACAACGGAAAACCCCACGGTATCCGAAGGTATGAACGAAATACACTTACCCCACGGTATGTATGAATATATCTTCCAATGCATACTAGGTGCTCCTCCAATTAAGTGAATACCAAATATGTTACTCCAAATAAGATTCAAAGCATATTAAGCACTTTAGCAATGGTCCAACCATTTATCATAATCCATACTACTTCCATGTAGTTCATATACATCCACATGTATTAATTCACATTCCATAAGAATTCAACAATAAACCACCATGTTTACATTTCAAGAATAAATCCATTTGGACCATTAAGCCATCAATTCATCATTAAGACATCTATTAAGTCATCATCTCAATATCACATACTATGGATATATAATCCAACCAAACTCTTAACATCAACATTTATTATGGCATACAAAGTAATAAACACAATTTAGCCACATTAACTTACTTGAACTCCTCTTATTTCCCTCTTAACCATTAAGAGCATATTATTCAAGATTTCCCATTAACTATACCAAAATCAAGATGAGGAATAGTATATAAATGTAATACAAACAATTAATTACAAGTTACTCACCTTTAATTCTTCAATTGCTAACACCTTAACTTGAATACTTGAACCTAATTGCTCCAAGAAGAAGATGAATATTGCAAGCCCTATTTGAAGTTTAATTGTTAAGATTCATTTAACACTTACTTGGATAAGATTAGGATTAAGAGATGAAATTACCTTAGGTTTTATGAAGAAATCGTTTGCAAGATGAGGAGCAGAGCTAAATTTCGATTTTGAGAGTTCTAAGTGAAAAGTGAGATGAGTAATGACTAAGGGGTGGGTTTAACCCTCTATTTGGCACGTCAGGCAATTGGCGCCAGTCGTCGGCGCCGATGGATCGGCGCCACTCCATTGGCGCCGGCTTCTGTTTGCCAAATCTTCCAACTTCTACTAATTTGGCCGTAACTTATTCGTTAGAACTCCGTTTTCGCTCCGGAAAGAACCATTGGACTCGTATTCAAATTACCCATCCAACTAATCCATAAAATCTAATATTTAACTTTATCATCTATTTTTCATTTATTTCCTTAAGGAATAAACTTACTGATTTCTATCGGGAGTTCTCAAATAATAAGTGACAATCACGGAAATTACTTAGGAAATCAATTATAATCTAAGAAGTCAAAATATAAAGAAATATTAGGACTATTTTTACTCACAAGGATTTTCCGGGTGTTACAAAATCTCAAGAACAATTGAAGATAAACAATTTGTAAAAACTCATGTATAAAATTTAAAATACAAATCTGAATAAGTATGGATTCCTAAAATCAAATCCTTAAACAACTTTACCAAACTCTAAATCACTCAGATGTAGAAAAGAAGCTTAAATCCACTGCTTGAAGTGAAATAGATACAAGAAGAGAAAGAAACATAGTTGTAGGAAAAGAAAATCCTAGAAGAAGTCTCCATTGGAGTCTGGAAGCCCGACGATTCAAGGTTTTCTAAATCGTCGAGAGGTAACCCGCTATCTGCTAAACAGGTCATGGAGACCCTTAAAGAAATGAAAAGTTTACTTTAATCCCCAAAATGATAGTTTTCAAAGTTTGTTCCCCAAAATAGGAATTAACTCAAAGTTGGTTCCATTTTCGTGCAATTTTCCTTTAAGTTTTATAATTTATAAGATTAGATCCTTAAATTTCATAAGTTTAAACGTGTAACCTTGTTCTGAGCTTGATTTGAGTTTGAGTTCGAGTCCGCAAGCAGGAGAGCTGTACTAACCTGTCGCCGATTACTTTATCAGGGCTCCTCAAGAGAAGAAAGAAGGTACGGGTCAAATTGACACCTTAAGTAATAGATTTCCTTTCTTTCAATTATTTGAATCCCGTGATGTAACACCCGGAATTTTATTGAGAGTGTATGTAAGAACTCAGCGGATCGGGTACAATTCGGGACGAACCGGACTTCGGGGCAGTTTGGGCGATAGTGCCCTGCGATAGTGACAGGGTCACTATCGCCGTGTCACAATCGCGAGGGAGAGATGACCCTCGGTACACGTTGGGCGAGAGTGCTCTGCGACTGTAACAGTGTCACTATCGCAGGGGCACAATCGCGAGGAAGGCAGTGCCTTGCGGTACACTTTTGGCGAGAGTGACTCGCGATAGTGACAGTGTCACTATCGCCTGTCACAATCGCGGTCGGCTCCTGAGTTTTCAATTGTGCGAATTCTTTCTTCCTTCTCTCATTTCCTCTTTACCCACTCCTACCCTTCTCTCTTAAAAACTCTCCCAAACCCTAAATTCGTTTTAGAGCCTCTAAAACCATGAATCTTGTGATTCAAAGCAAATCCCTCACCTTTTAGCAAGGATTTATTGTAAAAGATCAAAGTTCTCCATCTCACTTTTGTTTTGGGAGATTTCTACATTCTAGAGTTTTATCCAGCCCTCACCTAAACCCTTCCCTTCCTTTGGATGAAATGAAGTTTGAAGCTCACTTTGGTAACACTAGAAGTGTTTGGTTGGTGGATTCATTTGGTGGTTGAGGTTTTTGGAAGATTTGGGTTGAAGATTCAAGTTTCTTCAAAGGAGCTTACGTTTGGGGAAAATCTAGATTTAGCCTAAATCTAGCAAGGTGAGTTCAAGTTGATTTGTGAAAACGTTGTACATGCCAAAAATGTTATTTTCCAAGTATTTGTGGGTTTTACTTGAAATTATCAATTGTTGAGTTATTTGATGAGTTTAACCATTTTGAAGTGTTTAACTTTATAAATTTTGTAAAACACTCATATTTGGGATTTTTGGATATTTGATGTGTAGAAATCATAAATATGTCCTTAAATGATTTATTGCTCAAATGAAGTTTATTTAATGGTTTAATCATATTGGTGTAATTGATTTTATAAACCATTTGAGAAAATGCACATTTTAGTGTCATGAGTCATTTTGAGAATTATAAGGGTATGAGTCCATTTGGGGAAAACCTTGTTCTAACCCGTGACGAGTTTTGGGGTTAATGATGATTTTGTGGTATATGTTTACCTAAGCGATGCCTAAATGCATTTTATATTTTGGGGACCGTTAATTATTGGTCTAATGAGTTTTGAGCATTTTGCTTCGTTGTGACTTTAATGGAGTCTTTAGGGGATATCTTGTCCGGTTTTGATGGCTCAATGTGGAGTCTTATTTATGGTTTGCATTTATTGCAACTTATTGCATATTATTGATATTTACATGCTCAGGTGCTTTAGTATTCCAGGATGGGCATGTTATTGTAGACTGTGTTGCATTGGATCCATAGGCACGTAAGTCAGTCTTTATTTGATGGTCTACTGGGTGTTGCGGGATTGTACCGGGCCCCATGTTTTATGACCTTTACTTTTCAAGGGTACACTAGGAGGGCTGAGTCCGGTTGAGCTGTCAGGTATGATTGACGGGCGTTTATGACCTTCGCCATGTCGGGGCAATGCTATGGTTGTATCCCCGCTTGTGCCGAGCCTTTGGTGGTATTCATGTTAATATTCCGCTAAGGTCAGCTGTCTCTTTGGGTGTGTCTTGAAAGGAGTCGTAGGGACACTTAGGCTTTTATGTCGTGAAGTGTCATACTATTAACGTTGTATGAGTGACATACTTTTGTGTTCCTCCACTCTCAATGGATACGGGTCGCCCCCGTTGTCGGCCAACATTATTTTGGATACTCTGATGTCCTTGGTTTGATTATCGTTGGTCTTGTGCGATTGACTGCAATTGATGACTTTAATATTGGATTTCCCTCCATGTATATTAAAGTTTGAACGAAGCAGGTCATTTCCATATTTATGGTATTTGGACTTCATTACATTTTACATTCGTGTGAGTATTGTTTTGTATCATGTTTTTGGTGAAGTATTATAATTACATGGTTTGTTCTTCTATTATTTATGAGTTGAGTATTATGGCACCAACCGTATTTGGAGGCTCTGCATAATATAGATTTATTCACGTTTTGAGTGAGTTTGGATTTGGAATTCATTTTGGAAAAACGCTTTATACATTTTGGGGAACTTTTCTCATGGATTTGGTGTGCGTTGGAAAATGAGTCGTTTTGCATCCTTATCATAAACTCTTTTGGAAATCATGATCTAAGTTGCAAACTTTCGTTCAACAAATTATTTAAAATCATGTTATAATCTCTTGAACTCACTAGGCGTTAGCCTAACCCTTTTTATTTGTCGGCGTGTGCAATAGGCTCAGGTTGGGAGTAGTTCTAGTGGTACTGCGAAAGGTCGAGTGCTAGTAGTGTGCTCGAGCAGTGAAGTGATTAAGTGAAGTCTTCCGCATTCATCTTGGGGATTAGCATCTTGTACTTGGGTTAAGTAACACCCGATATGAATTTAGTCCTTGTAATGAGACTTGGGTTATAACTTGTTGAGGTTAATCATAGATTTTAAATTGAGGTACTTCCCGTATTGGTTTATAGAAAGAATTTCTATTATTTCGGATGTATTATCGAAAATTTTATTTAGTTGCTCTTTCCCAATTCGAGGGTGTTACAAGTTGGTATCAGAGCTTAAGTTTGAGAGAATTAGGTGTTGATTTTTGGATACCTAGACTCAGACTAGCGTTCTTTTAAGTAAATGAAAGTGAAATTGCATCATTAGGCACTTTAAGATAGGATATTTTGAGGTCGATGGAGTCGCTAGAAACGAGAATCACGTTGAGGGTAGCAAGGATAAGCATGAACGGTGCGTTCATAATGACACCTGGCCAGTGTCATGGTGAACTGATAGTGCTTTGAATACACCTATAGACTTGTGATGATCAAACCCCAAAGCAAGTATACAATGGAGTCCAATATCGTCTTTCAAGTAATAAAATGGTAAGAACCAAGTATCGTATTCCACAGGGATAGGTATCTTAAGTTGCAAGATCTCGAGATGAAAGACTAACTTCAGATGACGAATTCGAAGACTTTGATTTGTTTGAGTTAACTTTAACTAAGATGATTAACAATGAAAGCAAGGGTGCAAGACTTGGGATGAGTAAATAAACACAACTTTCTGTGAACCAATGTTGTAGCAATGCTGGCAGCATGTATCAGTCAATAACTGACTCCATTATCCATTTTGAGAGTGATCCTTCTGGATTCTCACCGTTGCACTTTTGTTTAGCTATCGATCAACATATTACTATGAAGTATCAAGACCAGTGCGAGTGTCAAACGAAGTTCTCAAAATATATGGATTTAGCAAATTCATTTGTCTAAAAATCACTCTTCCGAGCCGATTCCCATATCATTCAAGTTGACGTGTTCTAAGTGGCTCATTCCTGAGTCCACTACACTTTACCACCTTAACTAGTGATCAACTCGTCGAGAATAATCAATTTGAAAAACATTGAAAACAAATTCCTTTGTAAGTAACTCTTCCAAGTATACCCCTAATGTCATTCGAGTTGACGTGCATATCAATGGCTCATTCCTGAGTCCATGACACTTTAACACTTTTCAAGTGATCAATTCGTCAACAAGGTTCTTAGATTTATAAAACTTAAATGAAATAATGGAGCATCGTTATTGAGAAACGATGTCCACTTTCCGTTGGTTTAAATACTCACCCTTTTTGTTTTACACCCAAGCTTAATTAAAATTAGCTATTCATGACGGAAATTAAATTACAAGAAATATAAATGACGGAATTGAAGTGCATAAATTAAATGACTGAAAATAAATGACAAGAATTTAAATGACTTAAAGTAAATGCAATAAATTATAAAAGACAATAAATAAAGAAAATGCAATATATTAAAATTGAACTTGAGATGATTCTAAAGATTGGTTTGTCACATACCAACCTAGATCCCCACCTTAGCTCTCAAAAAACTAAGACATACACCATTTATTTATATGACAACAAAAGGGCAAGATAGTAATTTAACCTAAACTACCAACTACACAACAACCATCCCTCTTGGTCCAAAAAGTACAAAAGTTAAATAGTGTTTTAAACTTTAACAATAGTAATAAGTACATAAATAGTAAAAGCTACTTTATCATCCAAGATCTTCTAAAAAAATCTTCTAAAAGATCTGATTTTCCAAGCTTCAAAGGGCCGAATCCAAACAGATTCGTGACTTAACAAATTCAGCCATCCAAAAAGGTCTTTGTGGGCCCCGTCTGATCAATGTTGTGGGGATGCTGCAGTAGCTGTCAGTTTCACAAAAAATAGAGAAATTAGCCTACTTATAGGAATAAAACAGGTAACTTCACAACTTTTAGCTCCATGACACAAATATGGAAAATAAGATAGAAAAAGACTCAATATTGGGATAAACGTAAAAATAACCTAATCTAAATAAGATAAAATAAACACATACACATAGATTTCTCAATGCGTATCATGAACCTACTAGTTACATGTGCATGCTTGAACTACTTTAATGTGATGACCGTTGGGGTAGTGAAGAAGTTTCTAAGCGAGTAGTCGTTAGAAAAGATTGACGATTTTAGCATTAGTCACTTAGAGTGACAATAAGCATGATAATTGCTTTAAGTGGACCGTTTCGGGCCGAAGTTGATGGTTGGATTAGAACCATAGGCTTATTAAATCGACCTTAATTCGAGGAGAAATCGTAAGGTTAATCGATGTAATTTCCAATTTTGCCTTAAGATGTTTGAGCATCCGGATGACGGTAGTGTGACCGGAAAGAATTGGAGGAGTATGGTTTAAGACGTTGAGTGCTGACTAAGTTCATGCACAAAATTTATTTTTAAGATAAATTGCATCAATTACTTCTTGTGTTTCAAATCCTCATGTGGATTGTGTTACAAAATCTCGGAAAAATGTTTAGCACACACAAGATTTTAAATCATGGTTTTGAACATGCATGAAATTATTTTGATTACGGGAAATTGCAAACTTTGTGTTTTGCTTTGTTTTGTAGTTGTCCAACGTTACTTTCGGACACAGTGGTATCCATGTTTTAATGTTGTTTAAGGTGTTGGACAAGTGACTACGGCTTATGACTTTAACATTGGATCTCCTCCACATATGTTAAGGTTTGGACGAAAAGTTATCTTCCATTATGTCTATGTCAAGCTTTATTGGAGAATTTATTTAATGAAAGTTCGATTGAGCAATGTTGTTTATATGGTATTACAACAAAAAGGGAATTTTCGGAATTTTGGCATTCGAAGTCATGATTTTGCTTTATGCAATTCGCTTTTTGGAGACGAAAGGTTTGGCGTCATTTGGTTGATTTGAAGCCATTGAGCCCATAGAGTTTTACGGAGTTTCATTTTACGACGTTTTGTGTCGCGTGAGTGCAATTTTGTAATGCGCATACTTTAATTATTATGTGTGTTAATTTTGGATTGTATTGGGCATTTTGTCTCATGCGGGTTTTGTTGAGAAATATTATTTTATACCGTAAGGCGACCAAAAGGAATGTTTTTGGAACTTTGGTGTCGCATATTTTCTCTTTTGAAGATTTGTGTTAGCACATTTCGTTGCAACTTGTTTAATGTACGGATTGATTTATACGTGGCGTGAGTAATGCATTAAAGAACATCCTGATAGTATTTCGTAACGAATTGCTTATGCGCTTTCGGTTAATTGATTATTTTAGTATCATTTCACGCAAATGCATTATATTGATCTAGGGGTATGCATGACTTGGTAGCCACCAATCCTCGACACTTTGGTAAATAAATCGTGTGTCTTAAGTTATTGCATAAATGGAGGTCGTCTGATCAAAATATGTTTTAAGATTGTGGGGTTTATGCACGGTTTACGATACAGTACATTTTGAAAATACGAATGTGTGAGTCGTTGAACTTTGGTCAATTGTGGCTTGATAAACATTTTGGAAATTGTAAACCTTTTTGGTTTTGAAGAAAAGGTGTATTTTGAGTATTTTGATGAGTAGATTTTAAGCAGTGACATTTTAACGATTTATATTACAAAGTGTAAAACTTTTGGTGTAAATGCACCGTGATGGGGATTTTGGAAAATTATTTGTCTTAACCTAGAGTGTGTGGAATTATTTATGTTTTTGGAACATTAATGCGCATTGTTTGTATGATTCGAAACTTGAAGAAGATTTAACCCTTTTTGGTGTCAACCAATTACAAGCACTTACTATTTTCCTAAGTTTTGAGAAAATACATTAATGTGTGTGAGTCTTGTCAAAAAGATTTTACTCATATGTCATTATATGACTACATGAGAAAATTTTGAAATTTGATTTGATGAATTTCAACTTTTGAAAATTCGTATGCACTATCTGTTACATGTTAATTTATTTCAAGAAAACTACCAGGAGAGTGTCGCAAGTTTGCATGCATATTATGATTTGAGATTCTGTCACAATATTTTAGCCGATATCTTCAAAGAATGAAAGCATGGTGTTATTTTGTCTTTAAACTTGGAACCACCGCAAATCATTTTATATTTTGACCAAAGTGTATTTATGGATCGTTTCACCGTTTTTGTGAAATAAACTGACACGTACGAAATTTGTTGGTGAATTTGGTTCCATGTCATTTTAAGGTTAAAAAGGAATCAGAGTTGTTGTACGATTACAGACAAAAGGGATGTCCGTTCTGACAGTTCGTACGGAGACGTGCAAGGGAGGTAAGACAATAGTAACATACAGAGAGACTTCATGATCAGCTTTCGTTGAGTCAGATCTTTATCAGCGAATGATAAAGTTCAGCGATTGCTAAAGTCTTCTACTTGATACTTCACGTTGAATGGACAGGTCTTGCTTTGCTGATATCCGCATCAGTTCATGAGTAGACTTGTCGCTGGTTCTTGAGCTTGATCTTCGACTTCAGCGTAGAACTTTGGTTGACGTGAAACTTGTCTTCAGGGATCATAAGTAAACAACTAACTTATCAGCGATCATCTCATAGACTGAACAGGCTCAGAGCTATATGATGATGAACAGTGTTCGCTGAATATCTAATCTAAAGAGTGAGAGTTCCTATCAGCGGTACTGTAAATTCTTAGTACTTATCAGCGATAGTGAAACTCTGATACATATTGTTTACTTACAATTTTCACTAAGTGTTTAAGAGAGGGTCATTATCAAATCACTGAGGGTTTGGATCAACAATCTCCCCCTATTTGATTATGACATAGCAACAGAGAAAATTGCTATTTAATGAAAACATAAGGATAAAAAGAACTCATAAAATATTTGTCCCTTTTACTGTTTTCTGGGATCTTTTCAGTACTGATGGAGTAAAGTACATTCGCTGAAATTTTTCTTTAAACTTCGTAAAGATTACATAGGGAAGTGGAAAAATTACAAGTACATCAAATAAAATTACAAGTACAAAAGATGTAGACAGATAAGGATAGAAAGAATTACAAGGAGATCCTATCCGTCAAAAGGTTCTTCCTTGATGAGAAGTTCATCGAGGGTCTTTGATGTGGGAATCATCCAGTCAGGGACATTTACTCCTTGATTCTTTTTATTCAGAGCTTCTTCAAAAATCAAGGGCTTCAGGTGTCTAGCTTTAATGTCGCGTCTGACTTCACACCAGTATATGAGATCTCTGAGTTGTTCGATGGGAGTGATTGGAAGCTCAGAGATGCGTTGAAAGTGATGATTTCCTTGGTAGTCTATAAAGAATATACCATAAGGATCACTTACAACTTTGCCAGGAATGAAAGTTTCTCCAGGTGGTAGGGAGGTGTCAAGCGCTGAGAGATCAGCACCAGGGCCAAGAACTTCAGCACGAGAGAAACCAATACCTGTTTCATTTAGTATAGGAGGACCTGAGTCTGAGACTTTATTTTCCTTTGCAGAGACTCTTCTTTGTTGAGGAGGAAGAAGAGTGGAAGGAGGAATATCCACAGCAGAAGAAACCAAGTCGATCTGAGTATTTAAAATTTTCTCGACATGGCTCTTGAACTTTGAGCGCGATCCCTGAATGGCTAATTTCACTTCCAACCATTCAGAGAAACCAAACTTCTCTAAAGTAGTAGCATAGAAGGTTTGCTTGGTTTTGTCTTCTCTGAATACATCAATTTCAACAACAGGAACGTCAACGAACAATCTTCCTCTGATGTTTACTTTGATGATTTTGGATGGTCGAGATCGATAATTCAGCATTTCTTTACACCATTTCAAAGTCGTATCAGATACTTTCGTCTTTTCTTCAACGATCCTTTGGGCATCATCCCATAGCTGACGTTGGACATCAATGGGAGTTCTTTTCAGCGCAGGGTCTTTCACCGATTGTTGGACAAGCTGGATGGCGAGTTCTCTGTCTTTTTCTTCAGCTTCCCTTCTTTCAGTTATTAACCTTTCAGCTCTGAGGTGATCCTGGTATTCCTTTTGTGAAAGTCTGAATTTTGGAGGAATAGAAGGAAGTTGATCACGCTTCAGGATGATTCGCTGATCTTCGAATCTCTTGATCATTGCATCTCTCTTTTCTTGATCCTCTTCACTCAGCTTTTGAGGAGCCAAGGAAGGTCTGTTTTGGTGAGAGAGCAGCTGTTCTTCAGGTTCATCAGTCTCAGTGGTTAAATCCAAGACTGGGATTATTTCTTCAGCTCTTGTGGCTGGGATTATTCCTGGTGTAGTCGAAGGAGCTTCAGTGGGATCCTCAAACAGGGGAGAGGACTGAAACACATCGATCGTTTAAGTAAGCAGAGTTGGGGAAGAAAGAGATAGAGAAAAGTAACCTCAAATTTTACGGGTTATAATGTAAAATAAGGCTTTGGGTAAGGTAGGGATAACCAAGTAGACACAAGCTAATCACGAGAACTCTCACGAATGGGATAATCAAGATAAAACTCAATTCACTCCTCGGGGTTAAAAAGTGTATCGCTCAAACCGTCACTACGCTAGTAGGCACCTACCATAAGCTTGATAAACCTCTCACTCTCCACTACTTTGATAACATACATGCATATAAATCAAAAGGGCTTTTTACGGGTTATAATATAAAATAAGCTTGATAAACCTCTCACTCTCCACTACTTTGATAACCCTACAATCAACAGCTTGTCCTTGTTCTTGCTCTGGAAACAGAATTTTTGGCGCCGTTGCCGGGGACTCGGCAAGTTTAACTGTTTTATGCCAAGATCTATTCGTACAGGTTCACCAATCCCAATCGATCTAGAAATTGAGAAAACTGCCAAGAGATTAAGAAGGCAAGCTAAGCTTAAAAAGAAGCAAGGCGAGTCAACTTCTTCAACGCAGCCCAACTTTTGGGAAGATATCGAGCTATCAACGGAATCAGAAAGCGAAAAGGAGGAGAAACCTCTTTCTGAAAAAGAAGAATCGGTCACCGAGACCGAAGGAGAGGAAGAAGAAGAAATGGCGAATCCCGAACGCACATTGAGAGAATGGGCAACACCCAATGTTGATGAACAACCTCTTTGCATTACATACCCAACGGAAGAGGTAAGTACCGAACTCAAAACAGGATTAATCCACTTATTACCTCATTTTCATGGTTTAGCCAACGAAGACCCGTACAAGCACATGACAGAATTCCATATGGTGTGCTTGGGAATGAAGCCAAAAGACATCACAGTTGAGAACTTAAAGCTAAAGGCATTCCCTTTTTCCCTAGTCGACGCGGCTAGGGAGTGGCTTTTCTACCTACCACCAGGTTCTATCACCACGTGGACGCAAATGGCGAGGGCTTTCTTAGACAAATACTTCCCCGCATCTAAAGCCGCCGGGCTAAGGAGGGAGATTTGTGGAATCAAACAAAGGGACATGGAGTCTCTATACGAATATTGGGAGCGCTTCAAGCGCCTTTGTGTAAGTTGTCCTCAACATGGTATTTCCGAACAACTTCTAATCCAATATTTTTATGAAGGTTTATTACCAATGGAGAGGAAAATGATGGATGCGGAAAGCGGAGGGGCAATCGTAAACAAAACACCGACTCAAGCAAGGTCTTTAATCGACACCATGGTAGAAAACTCCAAGCAATTTGGAGCTCGTAGTGATGTTGGTCGAGGAGCTAGTGAGGTACATGTAAAATCTTTGGAAACTAAGATTTCTGATTTGACTGACCTTGTTAAGCAGCTTGCTGTGGGGAACATGCCTCAAGTCAAGTCATGCGGATTTTGCTCATCGGTAGCTCATCCCACCGACGCATGCCCCACACTACATGAAGAGGAAGAACAGGTGAATGCCATGGGGGGTAACAATTTTCAAGGGTCAAATAATCGGGCGTTTAATCCATTTTAAAATACCTATAACCCCGGTTGGAAACAACATCCCAATTTGAGTTATGTCCCTAAGCAAGAACAAGGACAAGCTCAAAGTCAACAATACCAACCAAGAACTCCTTACCAAAGACCTCAACAGTATCAACAAAATCAACAATACCAAGCACCACCAGGATTTCAACAACAATCCAATCAACCATCCAACTTTCAGCAACAAAGACCACCCTTCCAACCACCACAACAAGCATCGTCTCAACTCCCTAGCGGATCAGGTATGTCCCTTGAGGATATTGTAAAATCTTTAACTACTAACATGGTTAAACTTCAGCAAGATTCTCAAAACACACAAGCAAGCATACAAGAGCTTCGAAACTCCGTAGGGCAGTTAGTAAACAAAGGGAAATTGCCTTCCCAAACAGAGACCAACCCAAACGCGAATGTAAGTGTAGTAACTTTGAGAAGTGGGAAGGAAATCCAAGATGATGCCGAGAAAAAGAAAGCGGTTGAAAAAGAGCTAGAGATTAAGGAATCCATTTCTGGTGAAAAAGAGGAGAAGATTGAAGAGACGAAGAAAAGGACACCCGAGGCAATAGCACAAGCACCACCCTTTCCGGAAAGATTTTCCAAGACAAAACGAGAGCAAGAAGAAAAAGAGATCTTAGAAACCTTTCGTAAGGTGCAGGTAAACATTCCACTTCTTGATGCAATTAAACAAGTTCCTAGGTATGCTAAATTCTTGAAGGAACTTTGTACAAATAAAAAGAAGTTAAAAGGAGATGAGAAAATCACCATGAGTCAAAACGTATCTGCAGTCTTACAGAAAAAGCTACCACCTAAATGTAATGATCCCGGCATGTTCACCATACCTTGTAAGGTAGGCAATACCGTAGTAAATCAGGCTATGCTAGATTTGGGGGCATCGATTAACGTCATGCCATATGCTATATACACATCCTTGGATGTGGGCCCCCTCAAGCCAACAGGTGTAGTAATTCAACTTGCAGATAGGTCAATTGTATATCCTAAAGGAGTGTTAGAAGATGTCCTTGTACAAGTAAACGAATTAGTTTTTCCGGCCGACTTCTATGTGATAGACATGGAGGAAAAGAATTCCTCCAAGGCCGGAATGATTTTATTGGGAAGGCCATTTCTCAAGACCGCCAAAACAAAGATAGATGTACATGATGGTAATTTGACCATGGAATTCGATGGTGAGATTATTAAATTCAACATCTATGATGCTATGCGATATCCGAGCAATGTTTCATCTTTGTGTTTTGTTGATATAATTGAATCTCTATCTGATAATGTTTTTGACTTATCTAACCAAGATGTGTTGGAAGTGATACTTGGTAGGGACTTACATAGTGATAGTTTGAAGAAGCTAGCCCAAAAGTATGACTTGAATGAAGAGTACGCCGAATTGATATCTTGGATGGAATGCGGGAAGAAAGCAAGGTATGAAGTTTCAAAAATTGAGTTACCTTTATCTAACACGAAACCTTTGCCTTCTATTGAACAGGCGCCCGAATTGGAGCTTAAGCCGTTGCCGGATCATTTGAAGTATGCTTACCTAGGTGAAAAGGATACACTTCCGGTGATCATTTCCGCAAACCTTTCACCTAGGGAAGAAGGCGAGTTAGTTGATGTTTTAAAGGAGCATAAAGGCGCCATGGGATGGACCATTGCGGATATCAAGGGTCTTAGCCCCTCTTTGTGCCAACACAAGATACTACTTGAAGATGAGTACAAACCCTTTAGAGAGGCGCAACGTAGATTGAACCCTCCGATGATGGAGGTCGTAAAGAAGGAAATTCTGAAGCTGTGTGATGCCGGTATGATCTATCCCATCTCTTATAGTAAGTGGGTAAGTCTTATCCAGGTAGTACCGAAAAAGACCGGCATTACTGTGATCGAAAATTCGGAAGGTGAGTTGGTACCCACCCGAGTCCAAAACGGGTGGCGGGTATGTATTGATTATCGCAAGTTAAATGCTTCTACTAGGAAAGATCACTTTCCCCTTCCTTTTATTAATCAAATGCTTGAACGCTTAGCCGGTAAAACTCACTATTGTTGTTTGGATGGATACTCCGGTTTTCATCAGATCCCCGTCGCATTGGAAGATCAAGAGAAGACGACGTTCACTTGCCCTTTTGGCACATTTGCATATCGAAGGATGCCGTTTGGACTATGCAACGCTCCCGCCACCTTCCAAAGGTGTATGGTTAGTATTTTTTCAGATTATGTGGAGAATTGCATAGAGGTTTTCATGGATGATTTTACGGTTTATGGGGATTCATTCGAGTCATGTTTATCTAATCTCACCAAAATTCTTAAAAGATGTTTAGAGACTAACTTGGTACTTAATTATGAAAAATGTCATTTCATGGTTAGTCAAGGATTGGTGTTAGGACATATAGTCTCGGGAAAAGGTATAGAGGTAGATAAAGCAAAGATTGATGTTATTAAGTCTTTACCTTACCCCACGAGTGTGCGGGAAGTTCGTTCTTTTCTTGGACATGCAGGTTTTTACCGAAGATTTATAAAGGACTTCTCCAAGATCACTCGACCGATGTGCAAGTTGCTACAGAAAGAGGTTGAGTTCCATTTTAATGAAGAGTGTAAGGAGGCTTTTGACCGATTGAAAGACATGTTGACTTCAGCCCCTATCATTCAACCTCCGGATTGGACGCTTCCATTCGAGATCATGTGCGATGCGAGCAACCATGCCGTGGGTGCGGTACTTGGGCAGAAAATTGGAAGGGCGTCACATGTTATCTACTATGCTTCCAAGACGCTAGACAGTGCTCAAAGCAACTATTCCACCACCGAAAAGGAGCTTTTAGCTATTGTTTTTGCTTTAGATAAGTTTCGTTCTTATTTGCTTGGTACTAAAGTTATTATTTATTCTGATCATGCAGCGTTAAAGTACCTATTGAAGAAGAAGGATGCGAAGCCACGGCTAATTCGGTGGATCTTATTACTTCAAGAGTTCAACCTAGAGATCCGAGACAAGAGTGGAGCAGAAAATTTGGTGGCGGATCATCTTAGCCGACTCTCTTTCAATGGCGAGCAATCACCCCTCAATGATGACTTTCCAGATGAGCACCTATTTTTTATTGCCCAAGACTCTCCCTGGTATGCAGATATTGTCAATTATTTGGTTACCAAGACATTCCCAGGTGAGTTGACTAGATTTGAGAAAGATAAGATTAAGAGGGAATCTCATTTTTATATTTGGGATGAACCTTACTTGTGGAAGCACTGTCCCGACCAAGTCATTAGACGATGTGTACCCCAACAAGAGTATCAATCTGTTTTGCAATTTTGTCATTCATACGGTTGTGGGGGTCACTTTGGTCACAAGAGGACGTTTAGGAAAGTACTTGAGTGTGGATTGTTTTGGCCGACACTGATGCGTGATGCTTATACGTTTTGTAAGAGTTGTCCACGTTGTCAAATGACGGGAAACATTAGTTCCCGAAATCAGATGCCCCAGTTTCCCGTACTATTTTGTGAAATATTTGACGTATGGGGCATAGATTTTATGGGACCGTTTCCCGCTTCATGTGGTTATTTGTATATCCTCCTTGCTGTCGACTATGTGTCGAAATGGGTTGAGGCTAAGGCCACCCGAGCTGATGATGCACGTACGGTTATAGATTTTCTAAAATCTAATATTTTTTCTAAGTTTGGGACGCCAAAAGCCATCATAAGCGATAGAGGAACCCACTTTTGCAACAAGGTTATGGACGCTTTGATGATGAAACATGGAGTCATACATCGGATATCCACCGCTTACCATCCGCAATCCAATGGCCAAGCCGAAGTGTCTAACCGCGAGATAAAGGCTATCCTAGAGAAGACGGTGCATCCCAATCGTAAGGATTGGAGCCTGAGACTAAACGACGCTCTTTGGGCCTATCGGACGGCGTTTAAAACGCCTATAGTTATGTCTCCTTTCCGTCTAGTTTTTGGTAAACCGTGTCATCTACCGGTAGAGTTGGAACATAAAGCATTCTGGGCCGTGAAAGAATGCAATATGGATTTGGATGAAGCGGGACGGTATAGAAAGTTACAGATTCAAGAGTTAGAAGAGATCCGGAATGATGCTTATGAGAATGCCCGTATCTATAAAGAGAAAACAAAAGCATTCCATGACAACCGAATTTCTCGTAAGAACTTCACAAAAGGTCAGAAAGTGCTTCTTTACCATTCTCGTTTGAAATTATTTCCGGGTAAGCTAAGGTCCAGATGGTTGGGACCTTTTGTTGTTACTAATGTGTTTGACCATGGTGCAGTAGAAATTCAAAGCTTATCTACCGGTCAAGTGTTTAAGGTGAACGGTCACAGGTTTTAGCCTTTCTATGAAGGTTTTGGGTCGGAGGATCTAGAGAGGGTAGCTTTGGACACACCAAGCTACAATGAATGAACAGAATTGGGTCTAGCCAAAGACGGTAAAGAAAGGCGCTACATGGGAGGCAACCCATGGTAGGTTCGTTTTTTTTTTTTTTTTTTTATTTTTTTATTTTTGCGTGTTTTGGATATAATTGGGAATTTAGAGATGTATTTCGGAGAGATTCGGCGAAAAACGAAGAAAGTTAGACGAAAAAGGAACAAACAAACAGAGGCTGGCGCCGATGCTTCGGCGCCGATCAATCGGCGCGGAACACATGCTCGAAACAAACAGAGGCTGGCGCCGATGCTTCGGCGCCGATCAATCGGCGCGGATCAATCGGCGCGGATCACCTGACCGTTTTTAAATACCCTTTTTCCTCATTTTAACTTCATTACACTCAAACCCTATATCTCTCTCTCGGCGCCGAACCACAAGATTACACCAAATTCGAATTTTTGGGTCAAATTTCTCCAAATCTCTTGCTACTAACGTGTATTTCATCCATCAAAGGTATGATTTCTTGTTCCAATTTCACATTTTGATGGTTTACTCTTGAGAAATCCAAGGTATGCATATTAGGGTTTGTTCTTCAATTTTTGTGTGTTCTTAGTGATTTTGTTTACCATATAGAGATTGGCCAACAATGTGATAGTGTTCTTCCACTTAGGGTTTTTGAATGTGAAGAAAGTGTTAGAGAGTTTTATCAAAAATTTTGTTATGCACTTTCTATATTTGTGTATTGTAGAGAGCATAAAACTCCCTAAGGGTTGAAATTGTTGGTAACGTCTTGTTGTTGGTATGCTAAAATTTGTATACTTTTAGAAGTGCTTAATGACAGTACTTAATGATTAAGTCACTGATTTCTTGTATATCTAAAAGGTTGTCTTAAAAAAAAAAAAATTGTAGTATGATTCTTATCCTTTGATATGAACATGAGTTAAACCACAAATCTAGTCTTTGACTATGTTTTGGGGTAGTTTGTCTTAATCATTCATAACTAATTAACTCATTTAAATTTTTGCAGAATCATGGTACATACTCGACCTGATCTTCCAGGGAGGTGGACAAAATATTATCAATTAAAAACGGCACAAAGACGTCAATTGTCAAGGGCACCAAACCAGGATTATGAACAACGGATCGTGAAAAACAGAAACAGGAACATCCATCCCGAACAAGGGATGAATATTGATGAAATGAACAACCAACGATTACGCGATATTACAAATTTTCAAGGATGGGAACATTTCATCACCGGACCTGAGCCATATGATCCCGATTTGGTTAAAGAATTCTATGCCGCAATGGTACCACCCGCATTTGGCGAGTGGTCCACAGTCGTCGTAAGAGGCGTAAGAGTACAAATTTCAATGGACGATATATGTCGTCATTACAATGTGCCTCGACGCGCAAATCTTGACCGTACATATGGTATTCCACCAATCCCAAATGTTGCTCAAAATGAGCAGTACAGTCCAATCATAGCAGCAAATTTAAGGCGAAGTGGTCGTAACCATTGGGCCCCTAAGCGGGACATGATAAAGAAGACGGAACTTCGGCCAGAAATTGCCATGTGGTTGAGATTTGCCAAGTGCCGTCTAGCACCTTCAACGCACTATTCAACAGTCGATTGGTATGTAGCGCGCATCCTATATTGCCTCCAAAATGGCATGCTCCTAGATGTCGGGCATATCATCATCCTCCATATGATGGACACCGCGGCCGAGCGGGCTACAGGTATACTTCCTTTCCCAAGCTTAATAACTAAGCTATGCAGGGACGCAGGAGTGAGGATTGGACCAACAATTCCCCCACCACCACCATTTGATCGAGCGACATATCGTGCGCACATCAGGTCCGTTAATAGGTTAGACGGACAAGGGGATGGCGAAGAAGAGGAGGAAGTTTTGATGTCTGACGAAGAGGGTGCTGACGTGGAGTACGACCCAACTGAGGATACGGAAGAGGAGCCCGAGGACCCTCGGATACTTGCTCGCATAAACATGCTTGAGGCCAATATGAATCGAGGGTTTTACAACCTATCTTTGTTGATTAGGGGACAGCCGGTGCCGGATGACGCATTCCCGACACCTGATGATGCAGGTCCATCTAACCCAAGACCCGCAAGGCAGCAAAGAAGAAGAAGAAACGAATGACAATGAGCTCAGAAAAGCCTTGATACATCCAAACTCCAACGATCCATAAGGGGAGTTTACTATTTCCCTCAATTATTAACTGTTTTGAATGTCCTTTGCTTTATATACACACACATTGAGGACAATGTTGGATCAAAGTGTGGGGGTAGGATAGTTTCAACCTTTTTAATGTCATTCGCATGATTTGGGCCTGTTTTGGGTTAAAAATGCTTTTTAGGGGTAATTTTTTCGTAAATTTTTCCAAACATTTTTTGCTTAAATGTAGATTGTTGTCTGTTTTGGAAATGTGTTAGCATGTTTTAATGAGCTTAAATGATTGATGATGATGAGTTTTGATGCATGTATAGCATGATTGAGTTTGATTGATAGCACTTAGAGTCAATTAGTGGTGTATACCGGTCAAAAGTAGACTATTGCTAATCTCTTGAACTATCTCAACCCCGTGAGACTCGAGCCTATTAGACTAAACATCTTATGCTAGTCTCTAATTCATTTCTTGTGTGATTACGTCATACCTAGTTACGCACCTCTAGAACTTGATTTGTCTCTCCTTAAGATTACAGGATATTACATGCTAATAAATATGATAAAGGCCATCATTTCTCAATTTTTATTTTTAGCCAATTAAGCCTTAAGCCTACCCTATATGTTATTACTACCTTTTTGTACGCCACTTTGAGCCTTAGCCTATTTTTGTTGTCACCTACATCATGAACCAATCCGAACACGACCCACCCGACCAATCACCAATGGAGTATTTTCGGTATCCCTATGTGCTCGGAAGTAGTACTTATATGTTGGGAAAGAAAAAGAAAAAGAAAGAGAAAAATCAAAAAGAAAAAAAAAAAATATAACGGCGACGGAAACGATGATATGGTTGTTTATAAAAGTTTCATCTTTATTCTCTATCATCCAAAGGGAAATGTGCTTCAAAGATAAATATGAAATGCCCTTTGCGGAAAGAAAGTTTCATGCTTGAATAACCGGGTTTCCCATTTGGTGTACGGTCCTTAACCACTTTTCCCCAAATAAATCCCTACCTTACCCAAAGCCTTATTTTACATTATAACCCGTAAAAAGCCCTTTTGATTTATATGCATGTATGTTATCAAAGTAGTGGAGAGTGAGAGGTTTATCAAGCTTATGGTAGGTGCCTACTAGCGTAGTGACGGTTTGAGCGATACACTTTTTAACCCCGAGGAGTGAATTGAGTTTTATCTTGATTATCCCATTCGTGAGAGTTCTCGTGATTAGCTTGTGTCTACTTGGTTGTGTGTGCTAAATTTTTGATGCTTAATTGCAAATCTCAAATCTCATGATATGCTATACGTATTGACATTCTCGTTTGATTCGTTTTTATCACGACGTGCTAACTTAAGTCATTGCCGGGACGGACAATGATCTAAGTGTGGGGGTATTTGATAAGTGCCAATTTCATACATATTTATGCATCATTTTCCCCATCATTTTGGAAGAATTGATACTCAAAGAACCCCATTTCGTTAAGTTTGTTATTTTATTACTTGTAATTGCGTTTATTTGTATAAATATGTTTTATAGGTGTTTTTAGGAGAAAAGGATGCATACGTCGAAAAGCGGGATCCCGAAACAGAGAAACGAGCGAAAAACGGCAAAACATTGCAAAACGAACAGAAGCCGGCGCCGATGCATCGGCGCGGAGCAATCGGCGCCGAGCACCTGTGTGAACGCAGAATGAAAGACAGATTTAAATAGCTGCAGGGCTTTTATCCTTGCAAAATGAAGGCCGACTTACACTGCTTTGGGGGCTGATTATCCCTGCAATTGAGGCATGCTTTCCCCTTCTAATGATGATTCTTGGGCCATTCATTAGATATTAGTTGTAGTTTTAGATAATTTCTCATGTCCTCCTATATAATCTCTCTAAGGAAGTTCTAGGGCAGATAGAGAATTTCTCACTGGAAATAGAGTTTTTGGAGCAGAGCAATTTCTTCTAGCCTTGTATCTTTCATTTTGGTAATCTCTTTTCAAGTTTATATTAATCAAGTTTACATTAGTTATGAGTAGCTAAGACTTTCTGCCCTAGTGATGAGATTGCAACTACTTCTTTGTATGAATATTGTTGAGGTTTGATATACCTTTGTTATCTATCTAATTTCATTTATGCAAGCCTTTTCTAAAAGCATGTTCTTCATTTGTTAGGTTTTTGATTTAAGAATGATCACTTAAATCTTACATCTAATCTTGAATAGCTAGTTGAGATTTGGAATACGTAATCGTTCTTAATCTCATTTTAGTAGAAAGATAGTACACCAATTGTGTTAGTCAATTGATTTGTATTATGGGGTTGTATAATCTAACTTTAATGATTGGGCTTCCGATCATTAGTTAGGATTGGTGTTTGTTTGATCGTATTGCAATTGACAAGATAAATTTGAGTTCGTAACCAAACTAACCTTAGTCAATTAGGAACTACATCGAGCTTCTCATGTTAGTTTATTCTTAAGACAAACGGAGTGTGTGACGCTTGTCAAACACTTACGACCAATCTGAAATAATTGGTAACAAATGTACTTTTATTCAAATCAATGATATAAGATTTCAAACAAAGAATTGGTTATACTCATCACTAGGACCTTTCTCATTATTACCACATCTTATTTCAATTTCGTGTCTAGCATTAATCAACAGCTTAACCCCCCCCCCATTTGGTATCTTATATGAATATGTTTTGGTTTTACAATTAACAACGAGTCCCTGAGGAAACGACCCTACTTATCATTATCGCAATTTATTGTGTTTAAGAGATAATAGGCTAATCATATACACTTATTATTATTTGTCGGATTCGACACCCGTCAAATTTTTGGCGCCGTTGCCGGGGAGGTAAAATTTAAGTGATCATTCTTAATGTAAAATAAGGCTTTGGGTAAGGTAAAATTTGACGGGTGTCGAATCCGACAAATAATAATAAGTGTATATGATTAGCCTATTATCTCTTAAACACAATAAATTGCGATAATGATAAGTAGGGTCGTTTCCTCAGGGACTCGTTGTTAATTGTAAAACCAAAACATATTCATATAAGATACCAAATGGGGGGGGGGGGGGGGTTTAAGCTGTTGATTAATGCTAGACACGAAATTGAAATAAGATGTGGTAATAATGAGAAAGGTCCTAGTGATGAGTATAACCAATTCTTTGTTGAAATCTTATATCATTGATTTGAATAAAAGTACATTTGTTACCAATAATTTCAGATTGGTCGTAAGTGTTTGACAAGCGTCACACACTCCGTTTGTCTTAAGAATAAACTAACATGAGAAGCTCGATGTAGTTCCTAATTGACTAAGGTTAGTTTGGTTACGAACTCAAATTTATCTTGTCAATTGCAATACGATCAAACAAACACCAATCCTAACTAATGATCGGAAGCCCAATCATTAAAGTTAGATTATACAACCCCATAATACAAATCAATTGACTAACACAATTGGTGTACTATCTTGCTACTAAAATGAGATTAAGAACGATTACGTATTCCAAATCTCAACTAGCTATTCAAGATTAGATGTAAGATTTAAGTGATCATTCTTAAATCAAAAACCTAACAAATGAAGAACATGCTTTTAGAAAAGGCTTGCATAAATGAAATTAGATAGATAACAAAGGTATATCAAACCTCAACAATATTCATACAAAGAAGTAGTTGCAATCTCATCACTAGGGCAGAAAGTCTTAGCTACTCATAACTAATGTAAACTTGATTAATATAAACTTGAAAAGAGATTACCAAAATGAAAGATACAAGGCTAGAAGAAATTGCTCTGCTCCAAAAACTCTATTTCCAGTGAGAAATTCTCTATCTGCCCTAGAACTTCCTTAGAGAGATTATATAGGAGGACATGAGAAATTATCTAAAACTACAACTAATATCTAATGAATGGCCCAAGAATCATCATTAGAAGGGGAAAGCATGCCTCAATTGCAGGGATAATCAG
The DNA here is from genome assembly GCA_033807775.1 of Saussurea involucrata. NCBI lineage: Eukaryota > Viridiplantae > Streptophyta > Magnoliopsida > Asterales > Asteraceae > Saussurea > Saussurea involucrata. Next base: position 25,220,377 of record CM066319.1, on the reverse strand, counting down.
CCCCCAAAGCAGTGTAAGTCGGCCTCCATTTTGCAGGGATAAAAGCCCTGCAGCTATTTAAATCTGTCTTTCATTCTGCGTTCACACAGGTGCTCGGCGCCGATTGCTCGGCGCCGATGCATCGGCGCCGGCTTCTGTTCGTTTTGCAATGTTTTGCCGTTTTTCGCTCGTTTCTCTGTTTCGGGATCCCGCTTTTCGACGTATGCATCCTTTTCTCCTAAAAACACCTATAAAACATATTTATACAAATAAACGCAATTACAAGTAATAAAATAACAAACTTAACGAAATGGGGTTCTTTGAGTATCAATTCTTCCAAAATGATGGGGAAAATGATGCATAAATATGTATGAAATTGGCACTTATCAAATACCCCCACACTTAGATCATTGTCCGTCCCGGCAATGACTTAAGTTAGCACGTCGTGATAAAAACGAATCAAACGAGAATGTCAATACGTATAGCATATCATGAGATTTGAGATTTGCAATTAAGCATCAAAAATTTAGCACACACAACCAAGTAGACACAAGCTAATCACGAGAACTCTCACGAATGGGATAATCAAGATAAAACTCAATTCACTCCTCGGGGTTAAAAAGTGTATCGCTCAAACCGTCACTACGCTAGTAGGCACCTACCATAAGCTTGATAAACCTCTCACTCTCCACTACTTTGATAACATACATGCATATAAATCAAAAGGGCTTTTTACGGGTTATAATGTAAAATAAGGCTTTGGGTAAGGTAGGGATTTATTTGGGGAAAAGTGGTTAAGGATCGTACACCAAATGGGAAACCCGGTTATTCAAGCATGAAACTTTCTTTCCGCAAAGGGCATTTCATATTTATCTTTGAAGCACATTTCCCTTTGGATGATAGAGAATAAAGATGAAACTTTTATAAACAACCATATCATCGTTTCCGTCGCCGTTATATTTTTTTTTTCTTTTTGATTTTTCTCTTTCTTTTTCTTTTTCTTTCCCAACATATAAGTACTACTTCCGAGCACATAGGGATACCGAAAATACTCCATTGGTGATTGGTCGGGTGGGTCGTGTTTGGATTGGTTCATGATGTAGGTGACAACAAAAATAGGCTAAGGCTCAAAGTGGCGTACAAAAAGGTAGTAATAACATATAGGGTAGGCTTAAGGCTTAATTGGCTAAAAATAAAAATTGAGAAATGATGGCCTTTATCATATTTATTAGCATGTAATATCCTGTAATCTTAAGGAGAGACAAATCAAGTTCTAGAGGTGCGTAACTAGGTATGACGTAATCACACAAGAAATGAATTAGAGACTAGCATAAGATGTTTAGTCTAATAGGCTCGAGTCTCACGGGGTTTAGATAGTTCAAGAGATTAGCAATAGTCTACTTTTGACCGGTATACACCACTAATTGACTCTAAGTGCTATCAATCAAACTCAATCATGCTATACATGCATCAAAACTCATCATCATCAATCATTTAAGCTCATTAAAACATGCTAACACATTTCCAAAACAGACAACAATCTACATTTAAGCAAAAAATGTTTGGAAAAATTTACGAAAAAATTACCCCTAAAAAGCATTTTTAACCCAAAACAGGCCCAAATCATGCGAATGACATTAAAAAGGTTGAAACTATCCTACCCCCACACTTTGATCCAACATTGTCCTCAATGTGTGTGTATATAAAGCAAAGGACATTCAAAACAGTTAATAATTGAGGGAAATAGTAAACTCCCCTTATGGATCGTTGGAGTTTGGATGTATCAAGGCTTTTCTGAGCTCATTGTCATTCATTTCTTCTTCTTCTTTGCTGCCTTGCGGGTCTTGGGTTAGATGGACCTGCATCATCAGGTGTCGGGAATGCGTCATCCGGCACCGGCTGTCCCCTAATCAACAAAGATAGGTTGTAAAACCCTCGATTCATATTGGCCTCAAGCATGTTTATGCGAGCAAGTATCCGAGGGTCCTCGGGCTCCTCTTCCGTATCCTCAGCTGGGTCGTACTCCACGTCAGCACCCTCTTCGTCAGACATCAAAACTTCCTCCTCTTCTTCGCCATCCCCTTGTCCGTCTAACCTATTAACGGACCTGATGTGCGCACGATATGTCGCTCGATCAAATGGTGGTGGTGGGGGAATTGTTGGTCCAATCCTCACTCCCGCGTCCCTGCATAGCTTAGTTATTAAGCTTGGGAAAGGAAGTATACCTGTAGCCCGCTCGGCCGCGGTGTCCATCATATGGAGGATGATGATATGCCCGACATCTAGGAGCATGCCATTTTGGAGGCAATATAGGATGCGCGCTACATACCAATCGACTGTTGAATAGTGCGTTGAAGGTGCTAGACGGCACTTGGCAAATCTCAACCACATGGCAATTTCTGGCCGAAGTTCCGTCTTCTTTATCATGTCCCGCTTAGGGGCCCAATGGTTACGACCACTTCGCCTTAAATTTGCTGCTATGATTGGACTGTACTGCTCATTTTGAGCAACATTTGGGATTGGTGGAATACCATATGTACGGTCAAGATTTGCGCGTCGAGGCACATTGTAATGACGACATATATCGTCCATTGAAATTTGTACTCTTACGCCTCTTACGACGACTGTGGACCACTCGCCAAATGCGGGTGGTACCATTGCGGCATAGAATTCTTTAACCAAATCGGGATCATATGGCTCAGGTCCGGTGATGAAATGTTCCCATCCTTGAAAATTTGTAATATCGCGTAATCGTTGGTTGTTCATTTCATCAATATTCATCCCTTGTTCGGGATGGATGTTCCTGTTTCTGTTTTTCACGATCCGTTGTTCATAATCCTGGTTTGGTGCCCTTGACAATTGACGTCTTTGTGCCGTTTTTAATTGATAATATTTTGTCCACCTCCCTGGAAGATCAGGTCGAGTATGTACCATGATTCTGCAAAAATTTAAATGAGTTAATTAGTTATGAATGATTAAGACAAACTACCCCAAAACATAGTCAAAGACTAGATTTGTGGTTTAACTCATGTTCATATCAAAGGATAAGAATCATACTACAAATTTTTTTTTTTAAGACAACCTTTTAGATATACAAGAAATCAGTGACTTAATCATTAAGCACTGTCATTAAGCACTTCTAAAAGTATACAAATTTTAGCATACCAACAACAAGACGTTACCAACAATTTCAACCCTTAGGGAGTTTTATGCTCTCTACAATACACAAATATAGAAAGTGCATAACAAAATTTTTGATAAAACTCTCTAACACTTTCTTCACATTCAAAAACCCTAAGTGGAAGAACACTATCACATTGTTGGCCAATCTCTATATGGTAAACAAAATCACTAAGAACACACAAAAATTGAAGAACAAACCCTAATATGCATACCTTGGATTTCTCAAGAGTAAACCATCAAAATGTGAAATTGGAACAAGAAATCATACCTTTGATGGATGAAATACACGTTAGTAGCAAGAGATTTGGAGAAATTTGACCCAAAAATTCGAATTTGGTGTAATCTTGTGGTTCGGCGCCGAGAGAGAGATATAGGGTTTGAGTGTAATGAAGTTAAAATGAGGAAAAAGGGTATTTAAAAACGGTCAGGTGATCCGCGCCGATTGATCCGCGCCGATTGATCCGCGCCGAAGCATCGGCGCCAGCCTCTGTTTGTTTCGAGCATGTGTTCCGCGCCGATTGCTCCGCGCCGATTGATCGGCGCCGAAGCATCGGCGCCAGCCTCTGTTTGTTTGTTCCTTTTTCGTCTAACTTTCTTCGTTTTTCGCCGAATCTCTCCGAAATACATCTCTAAATTCCCAATTATATCCAAAACACGCAAAAATAAAAAATAAAAAATAAAAAATAAAAAACGAACCTACCATGGGTTGCCTCCCATGTAGCGCCTTTCTTTACCGTCTTTGGCTAGACCCAATTCTGTTCATTCATTGTAGCTTGGTGTGTCCAAAGCTACCCTCTCTAGATCCTCCGACCCAAAACCTTCATAGAAAGGCTTTAACCTGTGACCGTTCACCTTAAACACTTGACCGGTAGATAAGCTTTGAATTTCTACTGCACCATGGTCAAACACATTAGTAACAACAAAAGGTCCCAACCATCTGGACCTTAGCTTACCCGGAAATAATTTCAAACGAGAATGGTAAAGAAGCACTTTCTGACCTTTTGTGAAGTTCTTACGAGAAATTCGGTTGTCATGGAATGCTTTTGTTTTCTCTTTATAGATACGGGCATTCTCATAAGCATCATTCCGGATCTCTTCTAACTCTTGAATCTGTAACTTTCTATACCGTCCCGCTTCATCCAAATCCATATTGCATTCTTTCACGGCCCAGAATGCTTTATGTTCCAACTCTACCGGTAGATGACACGGTTTACCAAAAACTAGACGGAAAGGAGACATACCTATAGGCGTTTTAAACGCCGTCCGATAGGCCCAAAGAGCGTCGTTTAGTCTCAGGCTCCAATCCTTACGATTGGGATGCACCGTCTTCTCTAGGATAGCCTTTATCTCGCGGTTAGACACTTCGGCTTGGCCATTGGATTGCGGATGGTAAGCGGTGGATATCCGATGTATGACTCCATGTTTCTTCATCAAAGCGTCCATAACCTTGTTGCAAAAGTGGGTTCCTCTATCGCTTATGATGGCTTTTGGCGTCCCAAACTTAGAAAAAATATTAGATTTTAGAAAATCTATAACCGTACGTGCATCATCAGCTCGGGTGGCCTTAGCCTCAACCCATTTCGACACATAGTCGACAGCAAGGAGGATATACAAATAACCACATGAAGCGGGAAACGGTCCCATAAAATCTATGCCCCATACGTCAAATATTTCACAAAATAGTACGGGAAACTGGGGCATCTGATTTCGGGAACTAATGTTTCCCGTCATTTGACAACGTGGACAACTCTTACAAAAAGTATAAGCATCACGCATCAGTGTCGGCCAAAACAATCCACACTCAAGTACTTTCCTAAACGTCCTCTTGTGACCAAAGTGACCCCCACAACCGTATGAATGACAAAATTGCAAAACAGATTGATACTCTTGTTGGGGTACACATCGTCTAATGACTTGGTCGGGACAGTGCTTCCACAAGTAAGGTTCATCCCAAATATAAAAATGAGATTCCCTCTTAATCTTATCTTTCTCAAATCTAGTCAACTCACCTGGGAATGTCTTGGTAACCAAATAATTGACAATATCTGCATACCAGGGAGAGTCTTGGGCAATAAAAAATAGGTGCTCATCTGGAAAGTCATCATTGAGGGGTGATTGCTCGCCATTGAAAGAGAGTCGGCTAAGATGATCCGCCACCAAATTTTCTGCTCCACTCTTGTCTCGGATCTCTAGGTTGAACTCTTGAAGTAATAAGATCCACCGAATTAGCCGTGGCTTCGCATCCTTCTTCTTCAATAGGTACTTTAACGCTGCATGATCAGAATAAATAATAACTTTAGTACCAAGCAAATAAGAACGAAACTTATCTAAAGCAAAAACAATAGCTAAAAGCTCCTTTTCGGTGGTGGAATAGTTGCTTTGAGCACTGTCTAGCGTCTTGGAAGCATAGTAGATAACATGTGACGCCCTTCCAATTTTCTGCCCAAGTACCGCACCCACGGCATGGTTGCTCGCATCGCACATGATCTCGAATGGAAGCGTCCAATCCGGAGGTTGAATGATAGGGGCTGAAGTCAACATGTCTTTCAATCGGTCAAAAGCCTCCTTACACTCTTCATTAAAATGGAACTCAACCTCTTTCTGTAGCAACTTGCACATCGGTCGAGTGATCTTGGAGAAGTCCTTTATAAATCTTCGGTAAAAACCTGCATGTCCAAGAAAAGAACGAACTTCCCGCACACTCGTGGGGTAAGGTAAAGACTTAATAACATCAATCTTTGCTTTATCTACCTCTATACCTTTTCCCGAGACTATATGTCCTAACACCAATCCTTGACTAACCATGAAATGACATTTTTCATAATTAAGTACCAAGTTAGTCTCTAAACATCTTTTAAGAATTTTGGTGAGATTAGATAAACATGACTCGAATGAATCCCCATAAACCGTAAAATCATCCATGAAAACCTCTATGCAATTCTCCACATAATCTGAAAAAATACTAACCATACACCTTTGGAAGGTGGCGGGAGCGTTGCATAGTCCAAACGGCATCCTTCGATATGCAAATGTGCCAAAAGGGCAAGTGAACGTCGTCTTCTCTTGATCTTCCAATGCGACGGGGATCTGATGAAAACCGGAGTATCCATCCAAACAACAATAGTGAGTTTTACCGGCTAAGCGTTCAAGCATTTGATCAATAAAAGGAAGGGGACAGTGATCTTTCCTAGTAGAAGCATTTAACTTGCAATAATCAATACATACCCGCCACCCGTTTTGGACTCGGGTGGGTACCAACTCACCTTCCGAATTTTCGATCACAGTAATGCCGGTCTTTTTCGGTACTACCTGGATAGGACTTACCCACTTACTATCAGAGATGGGATAGATCATACCGGCATCACACAACTTCAGAATTTCCTTCTTTACGACCTCCATCATCGGAGGGTTCAATCTACGTTGCGCCTCTCTAAAGGGTTTGTACTCATCTTCAAGTAGTATCTTGTGTTGGCACAAAGAGGGGCTAAGACCCTTGATATCCGCAATGGTCCATCCCATGGCGCCTTTATGCTCCTTTAAAACATCAACTAACTCTCCTTCTTCCCTAGGTGAAAGGTTTGCGGAAATGATCACCGGAAGTGTATCCTTTTCACCTAGGTAAGCATACTTCAAATGATCCGGCAACGGCTTAAGCTCCAATTCGGGCGCCTGTTCAATAGAAGGCAAAGGTTTCGTGTTAGATAAAGGTAACTCAATTTTTGAAACTTCATACCTTGCTTTCTTCCCGCATTCCATCCAAGATATCAATTCGGCGTACTCTTCATTCAAGTCATACTTTTGGGCTAGCTTCTTCAAACTATCACTATGTAAGTCCCTACCAAGTATCACTTCCAACACATCTTGGTTAGATAAGTCAAAAACATTATCAGATAGAGATTCAATTATATCAACAAAACACAAAGATGAAACATCGCTCGGATATCGCATAGCATCATAGATGTTGAATTTAATAATCTCACCATCGAATTCCATGGTCAAATTACCATCATGTACATCTATCTTTGTTTTGGCGGTCTTGAGAAATGGCCTTCCCAATAAAATCATTCCGGCCTTGGAGGAATTCTTTTCCTCCATGTCTATCACATAGAAGTCGGCCGGAAAAACTAATTCGTTTACTTGTACAAGGACATCTTCTAACACTCCTTTAGGATATACAATTGACCTATCTGCAAGTTGAATTACTACACCTGTTGGCTTGAGGGGGCCCACATCCAAGGATGTGTATATAGCATATGGCATGACGTTAATCGATGCCCCCAAATCTAGCATAGCCTGATTTACTGCAGTATTGCCTACCTTACAAGGTATGGTGAACATGCCGGGATCATTACATTTAGGTGGTAGCTTTTTCTGTAAGACTGCAGATACGTTTTGACTCATGGTGATTTTCTCATCTCCTTTTAACTTCTTTTTATTTGTACAAAGTTCCTTCAAGAATTTAGCATACCTAGGAACTTGTTTAATTGCATCAAGAAGTGGAATGTTTACCTGCACCTTACGAAAGGTTTCTAAGATCTCTTTTTCTTCTTGCTCTCGTTTTGTCTTGGAAAATCTTTCCGGAAAGGGTGGTGCTTGTGCTATTGCCTCGGGTGTCCTTTTCTTCGTCTCTTCAATCTTCTCCTCTTTTTCACCAGAAATGGATTCCTTAATCTCTAGCTCTTTTTCAACCGCTTTCTTTTTCTCGGCATCATCTTGGATTTCCTTCCCACTTCTCAAAGTTACTACACTTACATTCGCGTTTGGGTTGGTCTCTGTTTGGGAAGGCAATTTCCCTTTGTTTACTAACTTCCCTACGGAGTTTCGAAGCTCTTGTATGCTTGCTTGTGTGTTTTGAGAATCTTGCTGAAGTTTAACCATGTTAGTAGTTAAAGATTTTACAATATCCTCAAGGGACATACCTGATCCGCTAGGGAGTTGAGACGATGCTTGTTGTGGTGGTTGGAAGGGTGGTCTTTGTTGCTGAAAGTTGGATGGTTGATTGGATTGTTGTTGAAATCCTGGTGGTGCTTGGTATTGTTGATTTTGTTGATACTGTTGAGGTCTTTGGTAAGGAGTTCTTGGTTGGTATTGTTGACTTTGAGCTTGTCCTTGTTCTTGCTTAGGGACATAACTCAAATTGGGATGTTGTTTCCAACCGGGGTTATAGGTATTTGAAAATGGATTAAACGCCTGATTATTTGACCCTTGAAAATTGTTACCCCCCATGGCATTCACCTGTTCTTCCTCTTCATGTAGTGTGGGGCATGCGTCGGTGGGATGAGCTACCGATGAGCAAAATCCGCATGACTTGACTTGAGGCATGTTCCCCACAACAAGCTGCTTAACAAGGTCAGTCAAATCAGAAATCTTAGTTTCCAAAGATTTTACATGTACCTCACTAGCTCCTCGACCAACATCACTACGAGCTCCAAATTGCTTGGAGTTTTCTGCCATGGTGTCGATTAAAGACCTTGCTTGAGTCGGTGTTTTGTTTACGATTGCCCCTCCGCTTGCCGCATCCATCATTTTCCTCTCCATTGGTAATAAACCTTCATAAAAATATTGGATTAGAAGTTGTTCGGAAATACCATGTTGAGGACAACTTACACAAAGGCGCTTAAAGCGCTCCCAATATTCGTATAGAGACTCCATGTCCCTTTGTTTGATTCCACAAATCTCCCTCCTTAGCCCGGCGGCTTTAGATGCGGGGAAGTATTTGTCTAAGAAAGCCCTCGCCATTTGCGTCCACGTGGTGATAGAACCTGGTGGTAGGTAGAAAAGCCACTCCCTAGCCGCGTCGACTAGGGAAAAAGGGAATGCCTTTAGCTTTAAGTTCTCAACTGTGATGTCTTTTGGCTTCATTCCCAAGCACACCATATGGAATTCTGTCATGTGCTTGTACGGGTCTTCGTTGGCTAAACCATGAAAATGAGGTAATAAGTGGATTAATCCTGTTTTGAGTTCGGTACTTACCTCTTCCGTTGGGTATGTAATGCAAAGAGGTTGTTCATCAACATTGGGTGCTGCCCATTCTCTCAATGTGCGTTCGGGATTCGCCATTTCTTCTTCTTCCTCTCCTTCGGTCTCGGTGACCGATTCTTCTTTTTCAGAAAGAGGTTTCTCCTCCTTTTCGCTTTCTGATTCCGTTGATAGCTCGATATCTTCCCAAAAGTTGGGCTGCGTTGAAGAAGTTGACTCGCCTTGCTTCTTTTTAAGCTTAGCTTGCCTTCTTAATCTCTTGGCGGTTTTCTCAATTTCTAGATCGATTGGGATTGGTGAACCTGTACGAATAGATCTTGGCATAAAACAGTTAAACTTGCCGAGTCCCCGGCAACGGCGCCAAAAATTTGACGGGTGTCGAATCCGACAAATAATAATAAGTGTATATGATTAGCCTATTATCTCTTAAACACAATAAATTGCGATAATGATAAGTAGGGTCGTTTCCTCAGGGACTCGTTGTTAATTGTAAAACCAAAACATATTCATATAAGATACCAAATGGGGGGGGGGGGGGGGTTAAGCTGTTGATTAATGCTAGACACGAAATTGAAATAAGATGTGGTAATAATGAGAAAGGTCCTAGTGATGAGTATAACCAATTCTTTGTTGAAATCTTATATCATTGATTTGAATAAAAGTACATTTGTTACCAATAATTTCAGATTGGTCGTAAGTGTTTGACAAGCGTCACACACTCCGTTTGTCTTAAGAATAAACTAACATGAGAAGCTCGATGTAGTTCCTAATTGACTAAGGTTAGTTTGGTTACGAACTCAAATTTATCTTGTCAATTGCAATACGATCAAACAAACACCAATCCTAACTAATGATCGGAAGCCCAATCATTAAAGTTAGATTATACAACCCCATAATACAAATCAATTGACTAACACAATTGGTGTACTATCTTGCTACTTGTTGGTGCAAGTGTACCACATCTCTATATATTTATATATATTTATTTTGATGATTACAAACACACCGTATTATTGTTTATCTAACAATTTAATCCAAGTGTGCAGTTGTTGAAGAACACGAAGATTTAAACTGAAGGGTTCAAGACGGAAGTGTTTACGTCGTCATCATTGTTTATAACTAATAATGATAAACACCCTAAAATAATATACCACTTGGATATTTCTAAAAACCCTAATTGATTTTAATTAAAAGGGTTTATTGAGAAGATTCAGCAAGATTGGTTGCGTCCTGGAAAGTGTCCTTTTCTGACGCCGGTATACCGCGGCGATAGAGCCGGTATACCGCGGGTACATACAGCCGGTATACCGCGGGTGTTCAGCCGGTATACCGCGGCAGGTTCCGTGTGCATCTCTGGTTGGTTGAAAGTTGCTTTTTCTGACGGCGGTATACCGCGAGTCCTAGCCGGTATACCGCGGGTACGTTTTTCCAGAAGTCAACTTTGCATGTAGCCGTTGGTATGTCAGTGTACTTTGTCTGCACGGTATACCGCGTGCATTTGGCGGTATACCGCGGATGCACAATGCCGTTGGAGCTTCCTGATATATATACATGCATGCTGGTGAAGAAAGATTAAAAGAACACACAACACAACAGATCAACACTTACTCATCTGATCTCTCTCACTTACTTAACATATATATTTTATAAAACCTTTTTTTTTATAAAATATCCAAGTGAGATATTATACAAGAGTGATTACCCATTGTGAGTTATACTCCTCTTGTAAGTATTTGAATAACGGGTGTGTGATCCTGTTTATCTCATAGCAGAGGCTTGAGAAACTATTACAAATACCTTTGTACTTGGTTTGTATTTCTACCGTAAAGAATACATTTATTGGATCGTGTCGAGAAGTGTCTCGGCTGCTGGTTTATCACAGTTGGTGGTAAATCAGTAAATCTCCGTGTCAAGTATCTCTATCCTTTATCTCTTTATTTATTCCGCTGTGCATTTAAATTATATCTGTTTATATAATTGTTGTTTATTTATTATTTCTATACTCTGATTTATTTTTACTGTTTCTGTACTGTATTTATTTATAAAAGAATTTTTTGAAAGTAAAAATTTTAAATACAACCTTCCCCCCCCTTAGGTTGTCTAACATTTGGTATCAGAGCAGGTCTTTCAAAAATTTTCTGTTTAAATATTTTTTTTAATGGCTCAACAAACTAATTTTGTGTTTTCTAAACCTCCTTTGATAGATACTGAAAAGTTTGGCATTTGGGCCGAGCTGTTTGAATGTCACGTTCGTGGCAAAAGTCAAAAAATTTGGGATATTATAGAAAATGGGAATTTTAGACCAACCAAAGTTGAAAATGATCTTATTGTTGATAAACCCATAAAAGATTGGACTCCCGCTGAAGAATCTCATGTCTGTTTAAATTTTGAAGCTAAGAATATATTATATGCTGCTTTAACCTCTGATGAAATTGAAAGAGTTTATACTTATAAAACTGCTAATCAAATCTGGCAAAGCTTGAGCGACACTCATCGTGGAAATACTCAAGTTAAAAGCTCTAAAATAAATATTCTTGTTCATGATTATGAATTATTTGAAATGTCAAAAGATGAGTCAATCGACTCAATGTTTAAACGTTTTAACCTCATTATGACTACTTTGAAGGGATTAGGTCGTACTTATCCTAATGAGGATTATGTAAGGAAAATTCTTCGAGCACTTCCTTCGGAGTGGATGGCAAAAATCACATCCTTGGAAGACTCCCGAGATCTCGCAACTATGAAGCTCGATGATCTCATCGGCAATCTTAAAGTGCACGAAATTGCACTAAGAAGAAATCAAGTCCGGGAGCAAGTCAAAAAGAAATCCATAGCTTTAAAAGTCATTGCCTCAAAAGAAGAGGAAAAGGAAGAGGAGGAAGAAGCTAGCTCATCCGATGACGAACCCGAAAATCTTGACGATTTAGTCAAGTTGGTAAGAAAACTTTCTAAACTTTTATCTAACAAAAAGTTTACTAATAATGATAGGTTTCAAGAAAATGGAGACTACCGTCGTGGTGGTAAAAACCAAAGTCGCAACGTCCATAAAAGTGAAGACAAATATGACGAATCTAGCGACGATGAAAAAGCCAATAAAAAGAAAGGCTTTTGCTATGTGTGTGGTGACAAGGATCACTATGCAAGTGTGTGTCCGAATCGAGCAAAACAAATCAACACACCAAAAGCTTTAGTTGGAGGCGCGATGAGCGCAAGCATAAATGAGGCCAAAAATTTTTGTTTCATGGCCGACCATGATAATGAGGTATCTTCATCATATTCTTCTAAAAATAATTGTGATAATTATTATAGTGACGATGAAAATAATCTTGACGAATTATATAAATCATTTCATGATATGGCCGCTCTTGCAAATAGGTATAAAGATGAAATCTCTAATTTAAAAGAAACCGTATCCGCATATAAAAAGGAAATAAATGACGGTAAACAAAAATCTGCTTATGATTTAGATATTATCACTAAATTAGAAAATAAATTAAGTGAAAAAGATATTTGCAAATCTTGTGATATTTTAAAAAATAAAATTGCATGCTTAAATAAAAAGACACATGAAAATGTTGTATGTACAAAATGTGAGATTCTTGAAAATGAAATTGCATGTTTAAATGCTAAATGTAAATCGCATGAGAAAAATGACTTATTAGCAAATGCTTTTAATAGTAGCAATGATAAAGTGCTTAAAATGCTAAATATATCAAATCGTATAAATTGCCGAAAAGGCATTGGTTCAAATACGTGTATTGAAAAATGTGATTGTATGCCAATTAAAAAGGTTTTTGAAAAACCTAAATTTGTTGTTAAAAATAAAACGCAAAAACCTCCGTATGTTCCTAAAATGAATTATGTGAATTATATGTCGAGAAAATCACATGCGTTTATGTATAATAATAAGTTTGCGAATCCTAAGAAAAATGTTAATCCGCATACTTCTTTTTACGTCTATGATGAATACGATCGTAAAATTAAAATGGTTAGAAAATGGATTCCGAAAGGAATGTTTAATGTTGATAATCCGGGTGGAATGCGTTTATGGTTTTAAACCATTTATATGGCTTTGTATGTTTGTCGTGTTTGTTTTATGTCGACAACATATTTTTTGCAGTTTATGTTTTATACTAACTGTTAAAAGGACCCATAAGAAAAGGGTACCACGAAAAATTTTCTTTGCCTTTTGTAGGTGTTTCCTGGCGAGGATATAATACGTGTTACCTGCCGAGGTTATAATACGTGGTTACCTGCCGAGGTTATAATACGTGGTTACCTGCCGAGGTTATAATACGTGGTTACCTGCCGAGGTTATAATACGTGGTTACCTGCCGAGGTTATAATACGTGGTTACCTGACGAGGTCATAATACGTGGTGATTTTTTTTTTATCACATAAAATTAACCGAAAATCGAAGCCTTAAGATCCTTTTTTGGTGCAAGTGTTTCTTTTTGGTTATTTTGTTTCATGTCTTTTATTATGCTTATTTTATCCCTCAAATTTTATAAAATCAAATTGATATCGTTATTAATTTGAGGGGGAGCGTTTTATTATCTTTTACCCATGAGTTTCTGCTACCTCAATTATATGCATATTTTGAGGGGGAGCATCTCTCGAGGGGAAGCATACCGTCTTTCTTGACCCTTTTTGTTTCGACAAACGGGGGAGAGAAACCGCATATGCTCTTGCTTAGCGGTTGTGTTTGTCATCATCAAAAAGGGGGAGATTGTTGGTGCAAGTGTACCACATCTCTATATATTTATATATATTTATTTTGATGATTACAAACACACCGTATTATTGTTTATCTAACAATTTAATCCAAGTGTGCAGTTGTTGAAGAACACGAAGATTTAAACTGAAGGGTTCAAGACGGAAGTGTTTACGTCGTCATCATTGTTTATAACTAATAATGATAAACACCCTAAAATAATATACCACTTGGATATTTCTAAAAACCCTAATTGATTTTAATTAAAAGGGTTTATTGAGAAGATTCAGCAAGATTGGTTGCGTCCTGGAAAGTGTCCTTTTCTGACGCCGGTATACCGCGGCGATAGAGCCGGTATACCGCGGGTACATACAGCCGGTATACCGCGGGTGTTCAGCCGGTATACCGCGGCAGGTTCCGTGTGCATCTCTGGTTGGTTGAAAGTTGCTTTTTCTGACGGCGGTATACCGCGAGTCCTAGCCGGTATACCGCGGGTACGTTTTTCCAGAAGTCAACTTTGCATGTAGCCGTTGGTATGTCAGTGTACTTTGTCTGCACGGTATACCGCGTGCATTTGGCGGTATACCGCGGATGCACAATGCCGTTGGAGCTTCCTGATATATATACATGCATGCTGGTGAAGAAAGATTAAAAGAACACACAACACAACAGATCAACACTTACTCATCTGATCTCTCTCACTTACTTAACATATATATTTTATAAAACCTTTTTTTTTATAAAATATCCAAGTGAGATATTATACAAGAGTGATTACCCATTGTGAGTTATACTCCTCTTGTAAGTATTTGAATAACGGGTGTGTGATCCTGTTTATCTCATAGCAGAGGCTTGAGAAACTATTACAAATACCTTTGTACTTGGTTTGTATTTCTACCGTAAAGAATACATTTATTGGATCGTGTCGAGAAGTGTCTCGGCTGCTGGTTTATCACAGTTGGTGGTAAATCAGTAAATCTCCGTGTCAAGTATCTCTATCCTTTATCTCTTTATTTATTCCGCTGTGCATTTAAATTATATCTGTTTATATAATTGTTGTTTATTTATTATTTCTATACTCTGATTTATTTTTACTGTTTCTGTACTGTATTTATTTATAAAAGAATTTTTTGAAAGTAAAAATTTTAAATACAACCTTCCCCCCCCCTTAGGTTGTCTAACACTACTAAAATGAGATTAAGAACGATTACGTATTCCAAATCTCAACTAGCTATTCAAGATTAGATGTAAGATTTAAGTGATCATTCTTAAATCAAAAACCTAACAAATGAAGAACATGCTTTTAGAAAAGGCTTGCATAAATGAAATTAGATAGATAACAAAGGTATATCAAACCTCAACAATATTCATACAAAGAAGTAGTTGCAATCTCATCACTAGGGCAGAAAGTCTTAGCTACTCATAACTAATGTAAACTTGATTAATATAAACTTGAAAAGAGATTACCAAAATGAAAGATACAAGGCTAGAAGAAATTGCTCTGCTCCAAAAACTCTATTTCCAGTGAGAAATTCTCTATCTGCCCTAGAACTTCCTTAGAGAGATTATATAGGAGGACATGAGAAATTATCTAAAACTACAACTAATATCTAATGAATGGCCCAAGAATCATCATTAGAAGGGGAAAGCATGCCTCAATTGCAGGGATAATCAGCCCCCAAAGCAGTGTAAGTCGGCCTCCATTTTGCAGGGATAAAAGCCCTGCAGCTATTTAAATCTGTCTTTCATTCTGCGTTCACACAGGTGCTCGGCGCCGATTGCTCCGCGCCGATGCATCGGCGCCGGCTTCTGTTCGTTTTGCAATGTTTTGCCGTTTTTCGCTCGTTTCTCTGTTTCGGGATCCCGCTTTTCGACGTATGCATCCTTTTCTCCTAAAAACACCTATAAAACATATTTATACAAATAAACGCAATTACAAGTAATAAAATAACAAACTTAACGAAATGGGGTTCTTTGAGTATCAATTCTTCCAAAATGATGGGGAAAATGATGCATAAATATGTATGAAATTGGCACTTATCAAATGTGGTTAAGTGTATAGAGGTTTTATGGATAAAAGGATTGAGATTGAGAAGGGATAGAGGAGGGATGCAGTGTAAGGGAATAGGAGGTAGTGTACCTGACAAACTGGCTTTTGAAGCAAGATCATCAGATTGTCTTCTGCAGCAAGGCCTTTGTTTTTGCCTTTGTCAGCTTCAGACGCTGCAGGCTTTGTCTTGGTCCGCTCCCCTAAAGGTTCGTTTATCGAAATCCCTTTGAGAGCTGTAGTCTTCTGAACAGGCTTGACGATAAATGAGTCATCATCATCATCATCATCGTCATCATCATCATTCTTTGGAGAAGAAGATGGTTCATCATCAGAGATGTCGACAACTTCATCGTCTTCAGCTTCGTCTTCATCATATTCAACTTCTTCAGCGTAGGGTGAGGTTACATCAGCAGCAGCTTCAATGTTCTGCTCTTCGAGTTGCTCTCCCTCGGATACAGAGGAAGGTTTCTCGGTTCCCTCGGGGTTTTCAACTCCCTGAGGTTTTGAAGAAGTAGCATCAGCTTCAGTCTCAATACCCTCCCACTCAGCATGGGGAAGGTCTTATTTATTTTTCTTCACCCCGTCATCATTATGGGGAAGGTCTTCTTTAGGCTTCTCCCCCTCTTCCACATCATGGTTGGGGGAGGTAACGGACTTTTCAGCAACAACAACAGCAATAGGATTACTGTCTTCTTGGCCAGTATTTTTTATGCAGTTTTCAATCGCTGCTACTCTGTCTTCTAGGCCAGTAATAGCAGGACTGGTCTTTTTGAGATCGTCTCGATCGGCCTGAGTAAAATGAGAAGTTGGGGTGTTCAGGCGATCGAGCACTTTCTGAACAATCTCTTTGACCGCAGAGACTTCAGTCTTGATCGTGGAAACTTCACTCTTAAGAGAACCAACCTCTGTCTTCAATGATGTGACTTCATTGGACAGAGAGGTGAAGTTTGTTGAGAGAGTGGTTGTGGCGGTTGAGTTTTCAGCGAGGGTGGTAGCAAATTTAGCAATGCTACCATCCACCTTCTCCAGATCAGCTTTGGAGGCTTTCTTTTCGACCTCAGTGGTCAAAGTCTTCAAGTTCTCTCCAGCGTTTGTAACCGCTGAAGAGTTGGCAGTTAGAGTTTTGTTGAAAGTCTCCATCTTTTTTTCCAGGGCCGTCAGGGAGGTGTTGATATCCCCCAAATTAGGACCTGAAAAAGTTATAAACTTATGAACAGAGGAAAACTCAAAAGTTTGGGGTTGAGAGAGAGGAGTGTGTGGGATTTTGTGTATACCTGCAGGCGGGTTGGCAAAGTTGTCGGAACCTCGATGTCCTGAAAAAGTTTCGTAGTCGTCTTCAATATTTCCTAGACGACTGGAAGTAGGGCTGTAAACGAACCGAACGAACACGAACAAGGGCTTGTTCATGTTCGTTCGTTTAACTTAACCGAACAAACGAACGAACACGAACAATAAACGAACAAACATTTTGGTGTTCGTGTTCGTTCATTTAAAAAATAGGTTTGTTCGTGTTCGTTTATGTTCGTTCGTTTAAGTCTTAAACGAACACAAACGAACGAACACAAACGAACACAAACAAACGAACACAACCAAACTAAAACGAACATTCTTGAACAAATAAACGGTGCACACGCTTTCATTAGGTGCTCCATTAAATTTTTACTTACTCAAAAACCCACAGAGGCTCAAGAGAAAGGTCTATTAAATTTTTACTTACGCTGCGTTCTCGAGTTTTAGAAGGAAAGGAAAGAAGAGAAAGGGAATAGAAAGAAAAGAAAGGAAAGGAAAGGGGAGGAAATAAATATTTGTATTTTTGTTCTTGAGATTGAAGGAAAAGAAAGGAAGGAGAGGGAAAGAAAATATATTTCCATGTTCTTGAGTAGGAGAGAAAGGAAAGGAAAGATGTTACTTTTACCAATATACCCTCATTTATTTCATAATGAAATGTAATTAATGGGTATATGTGTAATTTTATAAATATTTTTAATTCTTTTTATTTCATTTCTTTCCTTTCCTTCCGTTTCCTCCCACATTTGGGCGGAAAGTTTTGGGAGAAAAATCAACAATATTTTCCTTCCCCTTCCCTTCCTTTCTCTCTTTAAAAAAACTCGAGAACACAACATTTTTTTATTTTCCTCCTACTTTCATCCCCTTTCCGTTCCTTTCCTTCATAAAACAAACTCGAGAACACAGCGTTAGACTCAAGCCAAAAGGCTCAAAGAAAAGGGCTAACTATGGTGCACCCAAAAAATATTTAAACTCCAAAAACACTAAACTCCAACAAGAGGAACCAAGCCACTCGGCTAGGCTCAAGAATAAACTTGAACCACGAGGTTAGGCTTAGTAGGTGATCCAAATTAAAACCATGAGGTGAGAGCATATTTATAGTAGAGAATGGAGCAAAAGTAGTTCTCTACTAGCGATGTGGGATGAGAAATCCCAACTTTCCTTTGATGCCTTGATGGAGAGGTGGTAAGTAAGTGTTATCCACCCTTCCTAATTCCCACATCGAAAAAGAAGTGAAAAACTAAGGTATCATGTGTGTATATAAGGAATAGCTGTGAAAGTTATTTTGTTTTTTTAGTTGTTTTTTCCTTTTCAATCATAGTAAACTGTTACTTATTGTTAATTATAATTATAAATTAATAATTATAGTATTCCTGTTTTTTTTCTTTATATTATATTATCATTAATTATCTTATTAATAATATCTATTATTATTAAGTTATTAAACGAACATAAACGAACACATAAACGAACGAACATTAACGAACATAAACGAACGAATGTTCACGAACATAAATGAACGAACGAGACTCATGTTCATGTTCGTTCGTTTAACTAAACGAACGAAAAAACGTGTTCATGTTCGTTCGTTTATTAAATAAACGAACATAAACGAACTTCCTGCCGAACGGTTCACGAACGGTTCACTGAACGTTCGGTTCGTTTACAGCCCTAACTGGAAGTACCTGCAGGTCCTGTGGTGTGTCCTATCATCCTCTGAAAATGTTCAGCA
Source organism: Saussurea involucrata (assembly GCA_033807775.1). Lineage (NCBI taxonomy): Eukaryota > Viridiplantae > Streptophyta > Magnoliopsida > Asterales > Asteraceae > Saussurea > Saussurea involucrata. Next base: position 25,201,453 of record CM066319.1, on the reverse strand, counting down.
GTAGTGTCGCTGAGGATGACGGTTGTTGAGGAGAATAGGGGAATAGATTGAGTGACCAAAGAAGAGGTGAGAGGAATGGAGGATGAGAATGATGGTTGGGTGCGGGGTTCAACGTTGGATCCGCTGAGAATCACTTCAGTCTGTAGAGAGGCTGAAGGAGGTGGGTTCATTTCCAAGTTTATAACTTCAGCGTTTAGAGACGCTGAAGCTGGGATGGAAGGGGTGGTTTGTTCAGCTGTGGCAGAGCGTACCACTGAACTTTTCATCAGCTCTTCAAGATGAGCTGAGGAGTCTTCAGCATGTAAATGCTGGGGGTTGCTCCTTGGTTTTCTTGATTCTTTTGGAACCAAGTTGGGTAGTAGATTGTTTTCTTTTTCTAGAAGGAGTGGAGGTTGCAGCTGGGGTATCAGCGGTGGGGATTTCCACTGAATGAGCTGCAGAAGTAGAAGAAGAAGGATTGAGAATAGATAAGAGAGTAGAGAGACGTACCTCATTTGGCAGGGGCTTGAAGTCGAGCACCTTAGGGCCAACCTGAGAGAGTTTCAGGTCTCCTACTTTTGGGTAGTTATCCTTAAGGCCGGTTTTGAAGATGGTGCTGAGGAATATTGGGTATGGAACCCATGATGGTCTATCAGCAAAATCTACTCTGAGCGCAAGATCGTCGTAGATTATCGAGGCCCAGTCAACATGGAGACCCTTCAGCAATGCATAGCCCATAGCTTGCTGAGGTTGAGCAGCTTGATCAGAGGAGCCACTCTTCGCTGTCATGCAGCTTATCAGGTGTGCGTAGATGAAGTTCATCTCGCTGGGCATTTTTGACTTCTTGATTGCAGTCAGTTTCTTCTCGGCTTTTTCATCTCTCCCTTGATCCCAAACGTACTACATTGCATCAAAGAATGCAATGAGTGTTTCTCTATCAGCATGTCTCTTGGGATCAGGAAAAGGAACAAATGGTTTATCTTTGGTGGCAATAGGGAGATTCAGTGCTTTTCGAATGATAGCAGGGTTGATTTTGATGGTGCCAAAATCAGTGTCACAGAGGATGACATCAAGTAGTTTGGTAGGGTCTTTGGATGATGGTAGCTGAGTGTGTCTGGCGGTATACCAAAATTGAGATAATAGTAACTGATGAGCAGGGGGTGTTATGGTCAAGGCTGTAGAGAGGCAACAGGTTTTCAGAAAATTCACAGCGTCGTCTAGATGTTTGACTTGTTTCTTCGGAGGAAAATTGAACAGCGCATGGAGGTTGTTTGATTTTGTAAAAGAGATATCCTCAATTTTGAACTTGACCTGAGGAGCCTTGGTGATTTCAAGTTCCTCAGCAGCAGTAGTGTTCTCAGCAGTTGGAATACCAGTAGAAGGAGCAGCCATTTCTGTAATCAGCTCAACCAAAGATCAAAAAAACAAATAGTCTTAATGTGGAAATATTTTCCAATAAGATGTTTTTGAATTTTGTCCATTTCATTCAGCCAAAAATCCCTTTGAGAAAGATTAGGGTTTTTCTTGTTTTGAGAAAGAGTTACAAAACGTAGAGATTATGTGTTTTCCAGTTTTCATTTGAAGAAGGAATTCTGGAAAAACATATGAAGAACAAGTTTACGAGTTTTGATATAAACTTGAAGAACAACCATGAAGGTTTTATTCATAAAATCATGAACAGAAAATGATTTCATTTTATAAAAGTTCTTTTGTTTGATCTATTAAAAGCAAAGAATAAGATCATAAACAAGTAATGTAGGTAATAATAAGAGTATTAACCTGGTTTGTCAAAGAAGAAGATGAACAGTTTCTGGAAATTTTGAGAGTTCAAAATGCAACAATAAATCTTTTTCTTGCTTGGAGGAGAAGTTTTTTCGCGTAAAGAGAAAAATATAAACCCAAAATGGTTTATATAGAGAGAGTAGAGAGAGTAGAGAGAGAGAAAATCTTGAACGGGAAAAGATTTTCATCATGACACGGACACGTGTTTGCATTTGATTGGAAGGTAAACGAAACGTGCAATCGTGTGTCAGAAAAAGAACGTGCCAGGGCTTATCCGTTGCGATGACGTCACAATTGTCCTTTCATATTTTAGGATTTCTCTAAGGTTTTGAAAGCTCAGGGACACTTTTGAAAATATGAAGCACTGAATAGAAATATCAGTGTTGGTTTTAAGAAATTTCAAAGTATCGCTGTTAAGGAACAGATATTCAGCGATGCAATTTGTTTTGAAATCTTACATTCACATGTGAATGTCAGCGAGTAAGAGAGAAAACATACCTTGACATCAGCGAATCAATTATGTTCAGAGAGAGAATGATAGAATGGGTTATACAAGTTGATTTTATCCTATCGCTGATCAAATGTGAACCGCTGAAGATTTTACTCTTCAAAGTTCAGCATTCCAAGCTCGCTGATGAGAAAGTTGAATCTTGTCTCATCAAGAGGTTTGGTGAACAGATCAGCTAACTGATAGTCAGTTGGGATAAAATAAAGTTCTATATCACCATTCATCGCATGATCTCTGATAAAATGATACCTGATTTCGATGTGTTTTGTCTTTGAGTGTAGCACTGGATTGTTGGCTATAGCGATGCATTTGTGCTGTCGCAATAGATTGGAATTTTCGAGAGCTGAAGGTCATAGTCTAGTAGTTGATTTCTCATCCACAAGACTTGAGAACAACAGCTTCCAGCGGATACATACTCAGCTTCAGCAGTTGAGGTGGACACTGAGTTTTGCTTTTTACTTGTCCAACTCACCAGCTTTCCACCCAGGAGCTGACAGCCTCCTGTGGTGCTTTTCCTATCCAATTTGCAACCTGCAAAATCACTATCTGAATAGGCGATTAGATCAAACCCTGAGTCTTTGGCATACCAAAGACCTAGGTTCATAGTACCCTTAAGGTAACGAAAGATTCGCTTTACAGCGATCATATGAGATTCCTTAGGTTCAGCTTGATATCGTGCACACAAACGGGTTGCGTACATAATATCGGGTCGGCTAGCTGTAAGATACAAGAGAGAGCCGATCATCCCACGGTACAACGTGACATTAACAGGTATTCCATTTGAATCCTTGTCTAGTGTCAGCGGTGGTGCCATAGGGGTTTTCATAGCTGAACTCTGAGTTTAATCGAATTTCTTCAGCATATCTTTAACATACTTTCCCTGATTAATGAAAGTTCCTTTTTCATTTTGCTTTTATCTGAAGACCAAGGAAATATGTTAGCTACCCATCATGCTCATTTTATACTCTTCTTTCATTCTATCAGCGAAACGAGTACAAAGGTCAGGGTTAGTAGAACCAAATATAATGTCATCAACATATATCTAAACAAGAATAATATGACCTTTTAGTTTCCTGAAGAATAGAGTCTTATCGATTTTACCACGCTCAAATTGTTCAATATGGAGATAAGTAGAGAGAGTGTCATACCATGCACGAGGAGCTTGCTTTAAGACATAAAGTGCCTTATCCAGTTTATACACATAACCTGGACGCTTAGGATCTGAGAATCCTGGAGGTTGTTCCACATAGACTTCTTCATTCAGCTTTCCATTTAGAAATGCTGACTTAACATCCATCTGATATACTTTGAAGTCTTTGTGTATAGCGTATGCTAAGAATAGATGAATAGATTCTAGTCTTGCTACTGGAGCAAATGTTTCGTCGTAATCTATGCCTTCCTCTTGTCTGTATCCCTGAGCAACAAGACGAGCCTTGTTGCGGGTTATAGTTCCATGTTCGTCCAACTTGTTTCCATAGACCCATTTAGTGCCTATCACTGTTTTGTCACTTGGTCTTCGAACAAGTTTCCAAACTTTGTTTCTTTCGAATTCAGTCAGCTCTTCTTGCATGGCGCTGACCCAGTTTGGATCTTTGAGGGCATCATCTATTTTCTTTGGTTCAATCAGAGAAATAAAGTTAACAAATAAACAAATATTACCCGCACTTCGTCGAGTCTGAACACCAGCGTTTGGATCACCGAGAATTTGGATCACCGAGAATTTGATCAATTGGGTGATTTACAGTCCATCGCTGAGCAGGAGCATAAGTCGCTGACTCAAATTGAACTGGAGGAGCTGAAGATGAAGTTTTAGCAACTTCTGGAAACTCAGCCAAGAGAGGAGTAGGTGCAGATGTCATCTCATTTACTGATTGCTGAGAAGTAGATGGAATGTCTGAGACATTTGGTTCAGAAGCAGGTATAGTGTTTAAAGGAACTGCTGAGACCCATGATGTTTCAGCTTCACTATTCTGCATGTTTGGGATGATAGTAGGACTATCATCTTCAACTGTATGAGTATGAGGAGTGGGAATATATTATGAATCACCAAGATGAGAAAACATCCATTGATTTAGTTCTTCAGTATCAGCAGAAGGTCGAGAATTCGCTGAACGGGATTCGTCAAAAGTGACGTGAATAGTTTCTTCAACAGTTTGTCTTCTTCGATTGAAGACTCTGAAGGCTTTGGAGATTGAAGAATATCCAAGAAAGATTCCATCATCAGCCTTAGGATCAAACTTTCCAAGGGTATCTCTGTTGTTCAGTATGAAACACTGACATCCAAAGATGTGAAGAAAGCTAATTGAAGGCTTTCTCCCATGAAAAAGTTCATAGGCTGTTTTATTAAATCTTTTGACTATCAGCGACCTATTTTGCGTAAAACAAGCATTGTTGACAGCTTCTGCCCAAAACTGAGTAGGCAGGTGAGAATCGCTGAGCATTGAACGTGCAGCTTCAATAATAGTTCTATTTCTTCTTTCAGCGACTCTGTTTTGTTGCGTGTTCTCACTGAAGAAAAGTTGTGAGAAATACCCTTACTCTCAAAGAAGGAATCAAGAGAACTATTTTTGAATTCAGTCCCATGATCACTCCTTATTGAGCGAACGATCAAGTTGTTCAGGGTTTCCATTTTCCGAACAAAGGTGATGAGTTCTTCAGGGGTGTCACTCTTAGAACGGAGAAACATAACCCATGTATATCGAGAGAATTCATCAACTATGACCAGTGTATATTTCTTTCCAGCGATGGATTGTTTGTTAACAGGGCCAAACAAATCCATATGGAGAAGTTGTAGAGGAGATGATACTGAGGAAACTTGCTTTGACTTAAAGCTTGCTTTGGTCTGTTTGCCTTTCTCACACGCTGAACATAAGGATTCTTTGGCGTATGAGTGCTAAGGTAGACCAGTGACTAACTCTTTTGAAGAAAGAGTGTTCAGTGTCTTGAAGTTTAGATGAGAGAGCCTCTTATGCCATAGCCAGTTGACATCAGATGAGGCTTTTGAGAAGAAACAGGAGTTCTCAGTGGTTGTTGAGTCCATGTTTATTACATAAACATTTTCCAGACGATAACCGCTGAGAGCTATCTTCTCCTTTTTGTCAGCAACAAAGCAGGATTCCTTAGTAAAGATTACTTTGTTATCCTTGTCGCAAAGCTGACTAATGCTTAGAAGATTATGCTTCATCCCTTCAACATATGCGACTCTTCTGAAGGTTGTTGTACCATTAGATAGTACACCAAACCCTCGGGTATGTCCTTTTCCATTTCCACCGAAAGTTACAGAGGGACCCTTCTCTTCTTTGTACTCAGTGAGCAGGTTCTTCATACCAGTCATGTGTCTAGAGCATCCGCTATCGAGATACCAGATACCCTTCTTAACCTGCATTACAAAGGAAGATTAGTTTTTCTTGGGTACCCACTTAACCATGTGTACACACTTGTCAGTGGGGTTAGAAGAAGAGGTGGAAGGTTCAGCAGTCTTCGCAGCATTTGAAGATTCAGCTTTGTCAGTCTTCACTTTGGTTAATTTCTTAACCTCAGTGGTCTTCTTTGCCTTGGGGGCAATGATCTTCACCTTAGCTATCTTTTCAGCTTGGGTGGCTGTGGGGCACTTACTAGCAATATGATTTGTAAGTCCACAATGATAACATTTCCTATAACCAAAAGTAGTTCTAGGACCATTTGCATGCTGAGCTTTAGATTTTGAATTAGAAGGACCAGCACCAAGTAAGCTATTGGTTTTTGAAATGGGAGGAACATTTAGTTCTTCGGATTTCTTACCAATGATTTCCACTTTGATTCTAGGAGTAGATCGCTGAATAGATCCACGCTGAATAAATCCAGAGATCTTATTCTTTGAATCAGAGGGATAAGTCACTGAAGCTTTAGAAGCGTTCAACTTTGGTACAGAGGTACCCTTCTGAGGATTTTGGTTAAAAGCAATTCCTTTACCTTTGTTTTTAAAGACTGAGGTAGGTTTTGGATAAATAACTTTTTCTTTACCTTTAGAAGTTAAGGTAGAGATTTCCTCAGGGATAGGCGGGTTAGAAGAGGAACACTAAGAGGATAAAGTATCAGCGACTGAGGATACGAAAGTTCCAAATAAGAGCATGGAACGATCAGTGGTTGGTTCTAGAGTATCAGCTTTGTAACCAAGACCACGTTTATCACTCAGGGGAATCTGAGACTTAATTATCTCAGTGATCTTTGTTGAGGAATTATACCATCCATCAACAGTAGTTTTTTCAGCTTTTAATGCAGCGATAGCTTCTTCGCGCTCGATTTTGACTAGCTGATTTAGGTGAACTTGATCTTTAAAATCTTCTTCAATTTTAGAAAGATTTTCTATTTGAAGGTGACAATTTTTAAGCTGTTCAGCGAGATCAAGGTTTTGATTTTCAACTACAGTTTTGTCATTCATGGCTTCATATAAACTTCTAGTCAAGAGATCGATCTTTCGAAGACTATCAGCTTCATCAATATTTGCAATATTGGTAAAGAAGGAAGGTGATACCTGAGTTGCAGAGGTTGAAGTAGAGGGAATGTCAGAATTGTCTTCCTCGTTTTCAAGTTTGGCCATGAGACATAGATTGGCTTCATCATCATCTTCAGAGTCAGATGATTCTTCTTCGTCAGAGGCATCCCAATCATAGTCAACCATGAGGCCTTTGCCTTTCTTCTTAAAGGTTTTCAGCTTTGCATACCTTTCTTTCAGCTTTTTATATTTTTCATCTCTATTCCTGGGAATAAATTTTTTCTTGGGAAAAGCTGAGGATCTAGAGACTTTCCTTGACCTGCACTCGCTAGCAAAATGTCCTATCTTTTCACAGTTATAGCAAGTAGCATTAGCCTTATCAACAGGGGTTGATGATCTTGGCTTGTCAGTAATAGCAAGAGGTTTATTCTTCTTGAAATTATTCTTTCTAGCAAATCTCCTGAACTTATTAGCCAGGAATGCCAGAGTTTCATCATTATCTGAAACGTCAGAGTCTGATGATCTTTCAGTGTTAGTTTCCAACTCAGTGACAGTGATAGTCGATCGCTGAGTGGAAGGTGACTCTGAGATTAAAGCAACAGGGGTGCTTTTGGAATCTTTTACAAGATTCTTCTTAAGATGACTCGATTGCTCATGATTCAGCATCGTGCCATATAAGGTAGAAAGGGTCATTGATTTTAGATCCTTTGACAGCTTGAGACACATAGAATAATTGTCCCAGCTTTCAGGTAAACATTCTAAGAACTTTGTCAGTACTTCAAAGTTAGAATATTCCTTACCAACAGTTTTTAGATCTATTATTAAGCAGTTAAAACGTTGGTGTACTTCAGAGAGAGTTTCATTCTTACCACAAATGAAGCTTTCATACTGTCTTACCAGGTTGATCTTTCGAGAGTCCTGGACTTCAGAAGTACCTTCATACTGAACACAGATTGTGTCCCACATAGCTTTTGAGGTTTTCAGGTTCATGACGGAATGGTAGACTTCGTCAGGAAGAGCCATGGAGAGTATGGATCTGGCTTTGGTGTCGATAGCCACTTTCTTCTTATCTTCATCAGTCCACATATGAATTTCCTTAGGAATCAGCCTTTCTGGAATAGCAGGTCTATTCTCAGCGGCTGGAACTGCAACATCAATTCTTACAGAAATATATGGGCCGTTTTCAAGATAATAAGGCATAGTAGGGTCTACACCTTCTAAGAAGAGAATCATCCTATTTTTCCATAGATTAAAATTATCTCTGGAGAATCTAGGGGGTTTTGCAAGAGAACCGTTGTCAATATAGTTTGTGTTTGTGTTGGTAGCCATTTTAAGAAATAGCTAGGAAGAGAAATCTTAGTATAGATCAGATCTTGTTTATGAGATTAAACAAATCTGCTCTGATAACACTTGTTGGTCCTGAAGGGCTATACAAGTTTGTAGAAGGGGGGGGGGGGGTTGAATATAAACACACGTTTTTACTTTTCTAAATTGTTTATTGATAAATCAAGACAATTTACAACTTGTTGCGGAACAAGATTAAGGATAAACCTAATCTAAACAAGTCTTGAGAAACACTAAGTTTCTTGCACTAGAAAGAGTTAAAGAAATTACTAATAATAACTTAACAATAAGAAATAAGAAGATGGTCCGAGCACACTTCAAAACTGAAGTAAGGTTCTTCTTATATACTGCATGCATTTAATGCATGGCAGTATGGCTTTACACGTGGCAGCAGCTGAGTGGTTGCATGTCATTGACCTTTGTAGACAACCTTAGTAGCCGCATGGTGCACAATGTAGAATCAGAGTTGTTGTACGATTACAGACAAAAGGGATGTCCGTTCTGACAGTTCGTACGGAGACGTGCAAGGGAGGTAAGACAATAGTAACATACAGGGAGACTTCATGATCAGCTTTCGTTGAGTCAGATCTTTATCAGCGAATGATAAAGTTCAGCGATTGCTGAAGTCTTCTACTTGATACTTCACGTTGAATGGACAGGTCTTGCTTCACTGATATCCGCATCAGTTCATGAGTAGACTTGTTGCTGGTTCTTGAGCTTGATCTTCGACTTCAGTGTAGAACTTTGGTTGACGTGAAACTTGTCTTCAGTGATCATAAGTAAACAACTAACTTATCAGCGATCATCTCATAGACTGGACAGGCTCGGAGCTATATGATGATGAACAATGTTCGCTGAATATCTAATCTAAAGAGTGAGAGTTCCTATCAGTGGTACTGTAAAGTCTTAGTACTTATCAACGATAGTGAAACTCTGATACATATTGTTTACTTACAATTTTCACTAAGTGTTTAAGAGAGGGTCATTATCAAATCACTGAGGGTTTGGATCAACACACCACATTGATAACCTTGGTTTCGTGTGGGCTGTTCGGCGAATGGAACTCGTGTGTGGAGTACTGCAGTGGTTTGAATCTTGGTGGTATAGTTAGGGGTCAACTTTGGATTTGAGGCCATGAACCGCCAATGTATTTGGAGCGTTGTAGTCCAATCTTAAGGGACAATCGTATCACTTGTGGCGATTTTAAGAAGTTCAGATTGTGATAAGTAGATTTAGTAGGACGACTTTCTTTGAATGGTAAAAGAATTTGCAGATTGGATGTTTGGTAAAGGGATGTATTCTTGGAGTTGTATAATCGTTGGGTCGGGGACGACCGCCTGTTTTGGGGTTTAGTAGTGCTCGCTAGGGTCAAATGTCAATTTAGCATCGGGACAGTTGGATTTGGAGATTTTGTTGGTTTCGGTGGTGATCAAACCTTAGGTTGGTTGGAGAAGAAATTTTAAAGGCATATATGAAACGTCCAAAAACCAGGACAAATTTAAACCTTAAAATTCCACCAAGTTAACCATAATTTCATCCAACTTTTATCAAAACAACTTGCTAATCTAATCCTAAACATTAAAATCAGATTATACTAGCTGTTCAGATCATTCACCAAAACCTCATCGGATAGGCTAACTTCTCCATTCATCACCAAAAGTTGAGTATCAGAAATCACTCGTCCCTCATCCCGCTATTACTTCCCCGAGCTCGTACCTGGAAAGAAAATTTAATTTGAAATGATTAGGCTTACGCCTAGTGAACAAAGCGTATAAACAAACCTGGTTTGCCACCATTTTTACCGTACACATACTCATCTTGCGATGACGGGAACATACCCGATTCCATGAATATGACTAACACTCAGTAAGTCATATCATCACGTTCGAGAGCCTACTACGAATCATCACAGATTCGAGATCATTGCTCATGTCCAAGAAATTACAATTTACTTTATGCCTATTTCTTGGAGTGGAAGTAGAGATTAAAATTTACTTTATGCCTATCTCTTACCTTCCCATGGAAATCAAGAATTGTGATTAACTCACGCTTATTCCTAGATTTCTCATCACAATACGAAATGGGAATTACAATTTACTTTATGCATATTCCTCATTTCCACGTTAACGGAAATTACAATTTACTTTATGACTATTCCATGTTTCACGTCACACTATGAAATAGGAGTTACAATTTACTTTATGCTTACTCCTTATTTTACATCACCTTACGAAATGGGAATTACAATTTACTTTATGCATATCCCTCATTTCAGGTCAACGAGAATTACAATTTACTTTATGCCTATTCCACGTTACAAATAATGCCAGTGCCTATGGATCCATTACACTTATCAGCATACGTGTATATTTACTCGAACGCACAAAACATTTCATATCATATTCTCAAAACTAAGAATCCCAAATAATCTATCTGACAGTGCTTAGAATACACCTATAGACGTGTGCTAATCAAACCTCAAAGCAAGTATACAATGAGATCTAATATCGTCTTTCAAGTAATAAAATGGTAAAATACCAGATATCGTCCCACAAAGATTGGAGTAAAAAGTTAAATTAAAAGTAGAAGAAGGAAATGATTTCAGATGGCGAATTGGAAGAGATTGATTTGTTTTGTTTGGTTTGTCACTTTGATGTTGTTTATCAGAGATTAAAGCAAGCACGGGTGTAAAACTTCAAGGTGGGATTTAAACATAAATTCCAGCGGGCAGTTTTATCATAACCAGATCCACCATCTATTTTGAGAGTATTCCTCTTGGACTTCAGTATTCCCACTACTGTTTAGATTCAACTAGACACATCTTTGTGTAGTCTCCAGCTATTTATAGTGGGGGATAAAGTTCTCAAAATATATGGACGACCAAATCTCTTTGTATCAAAAATCGCTCTCTCGAGCCGATTCCCATATCATTCAAGTTGGTGTGTTCCAAGTGGCTTATCTCTAAGTCCACTACACTTTAACACTTTAGATTAGTGACCACTTGTCGAGAATAAATCAGTTTAGAAAAATATGGATGATAACTGTCACTTTATCAGTAACTCTCTCAAGTCTACTTCCCATATCATTCAAACTGACGTGCATTCAGTGGCTTATCTCTAAGTCCACGGCACTTTAACACTTTAGCAAGCGATCAGTTTGTCAAGAAGTGTCATTGGTTTTTATAAAACTTGAATGAAATGATGGAACATTGTTATTGCAAAACAATGTCCACCTTTCTTTGGTTTAAAATCCCACCTTTCCGTTTAACACCCGAACTAATAAATTTAGCTACTCATAACGGAAAGTAAAGAAAGCTAATGACGTAAATTAAATTGCATAAATGTAAATGACTGAAATGTAAATTACAAGAATGGTAAATGACTAGTAATGTAAATTACAAGAATAATAAATAACTAGGAATGTAAATTGCAAGAATTAGAAGATGGAAAGCAAGAAGAACAAGAATTGTAAACAAGAACACTTGAATTATAACACTTGAGGTTGTAAGATCTCAAGAGAATCTCGAAATACTTGCACTCCAAATAGAATAATAACAAGAGAATTAATAACTAGGTAACCTCTAAGACTAACCCCAACCTCTCCTTATATAGGAAGGAAAAGGAAGGGCACAAAAGTAATATTATAAGACTTGGTCCCAAAGTTTTTAAGAGACAAAGTACAAAAAAAAGTCTTGACAATATTAAAGAGGTTTGCATTAAACTAATTCCAGCCAGATTTGGAAGCTTCTTCATTAAGCACCACATAGCCAAAAAGTCCAGCTCCACGTCCCAAAAAAGTAATCTGCCCAGGCATGTCGTGCTGCAGCATGGATCTGCACTAGAAAATTCTGTCAAAATGAACACAATCAGCCATTCTCAATCATAAAACAGGTCATTCAATACTCTAGCTCCAATAAATAATAAAAAGGAAAATAAGTAAATAAAATGACTCAATGTTAGGGATATTAGAGATAAAATGACTCAAATTGAAAAGAAAAAGACCTAATATGCATTAAATAATTAATGCATATCACTATCATACCCTTATTCTCAATTGTCCCTCTTCGGCGACTTAGCACGAGGGTTCCGCTATATCCGGAAAAATCTCTTATCCGGAACCCAAATCCAGAACTATCCGGAAAACTCATCCGAAAAGTATTCCGGACTCAAAGTCTGGAACCATCCGGGATCACATCCGGTATCCGGAATCCCTATCCGAAAAACCCTAATTCCGGAACCTCAATTCCGGACCTATCCGGAATCCGGTACAACCTCGGATCCTCATCCGGTAACAACAATCCGGTAACAAACCAAAATCCGGTAACAACAATCCTGTACCAATCCGGAATCCGGTGTCAAATCTGGTACCAATCCGGAATCCGGTACCATCCGGATTACTCATCTTCCGAATTTCACTAATTTTTACCCAGTTCCACTATTGTTTTATCCAGAATCCTAACAATTGATTTGTATCCATTCATACAGATATCATTACTTTCACAAAACCCATTCAGTTCAACTTATCAATTCGATTAAGACAAAATTTAAAGGATGAACTCACCTGGGTCCAGAATTCGAATACAGATTGCAGTCCCAATTGATTCACCTTCAATCTTTCACACCACTAACCAAAACCAAATCAAAATCAGCTTAATCTGATTATCCATTCCTAAAAGATTGATTTGGACACCGAAATCAAACACTTACCAGATTGATTTGATTCAATAAATCTTTCTTTCTCTGTCTTCTTTCCAACAGACTTTAGGAAAAGCAAATGAGATATTTCTCAATTCCAAGACGACTCAATCTCTATATACCAACACAACTTTCAAACAATGACCAATTTAACCTCCAAGTTTCAAGTTCCACAATTAACTTAAACTTTGGTCAATTACAATTTCAACCCTTGAGTTTTACATTTACAAATAGTCCAAATTTTAGATTAAATTACATTTCGACCCCATTCATATTAAATATAATATAATGGAAACTCGGGGTGTTACAGTATAGATCTAAACTGACTGGAAGTCGGAATCTGCTATTGGGGAAATATGGAACACTTAAGGTTGGGAGACAACCGAAGTCTTGTGGTAATAAGATGCTTTAGTAAGTTAAGCGTTACTCGAATGTAAGCGAGATAAGCCTAAGGGGACATTAGGTGTCAGCACCGATGAGAAGACGTTCATGACAGTTCGGTCAAGAAGGACAATTTGAATCTCGGTTGGAAACTGAGGGACATGAATAGGTTTGAGCTCAGTAACCGTTGGAAGTGCGAGAATTAGATTTCGAGGACGAAATCTCTCTAAGGTTGGGAGGATTGTAACACTCGGAATTTTATTGAGAGTGTACGTAAGAACTCAGCGGATCGGGTACAATTCGGGACGAACCGGACTTCTGGGCAGTTTGGGCGATAGTGACATGGTCACTATCGCCGTGTCACAATCACGAAGGAGAGATGACCCTCGGTACACGTTGGGCGAGAGTGCCCTGCGACTGTGACATTGTCACTATCGCAAGGGCACAATCGCGAGGAAGGCAGTGCCTTGCGGTACACTTTTGGCGAGAGTGACTCGTGATAGTGACAGTGTCACTATCGCCTGTCACAATCGCGGTCGGCCCCTGGGTTTTTAATTGTGCGAATTCTTTCTTCCTTCTCTCATTTCCTCTTTACCCACTCCCACCCTTCTCTCTCAAAAACTCTCCCCAAACCCTAAATGCGTTTTAGAGCCTCTAAAACCATGAATCTTATGATTCAAAGCAAATCCCTCACCTTTTAGCAAGGATTTATGGTAAAAGATCAAAGTTCTCCATCTCACTTTTGTTTTGGGAGATTTCTACATTCTAGAGTTTTATTCAACCTTCACCTAAGCCCTTCCCTTCCTTTGGATGAAATGAAGTTTGAAGCTCACTTTGGTAACACTAGAAGTGTTTGGTTGGTGGATTCATTTGGTGGTTGAGGTTTTTGGAAGATTTGGCTTGAAGATTCAAGTTTCTTCAAAGGAGCTTACGTTTGGGGAAAATCTATATTTAGCCTAAATCTAGCAAGGTGAGTTCAAGTTAATTTGTGAAAACGTTGTACATGCAAAAAATGTTATTTTCCAAGTATTTGTGTGTTTTACTTGAAATTATCAATTGTTGAGTTATTTGACGAGTTTAACCATTTTGAAGTGTTTAACTTTATAAATTTTGTAAAACACCCATATTTGGGATTTTTGGATATTTTGATGTGTAGAAATCATAAATATGTCCTTAAATGATTTATTGCTCAAATGAAGTTTATTCAATGGTTTAATCATATTGGTGTAATTGATTTTATAAACCATTTGGGAAAATGCACATTTTAGTGTCATGAGTCATTTTGAGAAAATTATAAGGGTATGAGTCCATTTGGGGATTGATTTATTGCTCAAATGAAGTTTATTCAATGGTTTAGTCATTTTGTTCGGTTTTGATGGCTCAACGTGGAGTCTTATTTATGGTATTATTGCATATTATTGATATTTACATGCTCGGGTGTTTTAGTCATTTCGGGATGGGAATGTTATTTTTGTACAAAAAAGGTTGATACCGGCAACCCCAACCGGCCCACAATCGGCTGCATATCCATAATGTGGGGGGCATACCTGACTCACTCAGCGGTTGTGGCTATGGGGGTGTCTTGGGTTCGAACCCGAGACCTTCTGCTTTTTGTACAAAGATGCCCCCACCCATTACCAACTGAGCTACACGCCATTGGCGGGATGTGCATGTTATTGTAGACTGTGTTGCATTTGATCCGTAGGCACGTAAGCCAGTCTTTATTTGATGGTCTACTGGGTGTTACGGAATTGTATCGGGCCCCATGTTTTATGACCTTTACTTTTCAAGGGTACACTAGGAGGGCTGAGTCCGGTTGAGCTGTCAGGTATGATTGACAGGCGTTTATGACCTTCGCCATGTCGGGGCAATGCCATGGTTGTATTCCCGCTTGTGACGAGCCTTTGATGGTATTCATGTTAATATTCCGCAAAGGTCAGTTGTCTCTTTGGGTGTGTCTTGAAAGGAGTCGTAGGGACACTTGGGCTTTTATGTCGTGAAGTGTCATACGATTAACGTTGTATGAGTGACATATTTTTGTGTTCCTCCACTCTCAATGGATACGGGTCTCCCCCGTTGTCGGCCAACATTATTTTGGATACTATAATGTCCTTGGTTTGATTATCGTTGGTCTTGTGCGATTGACTGCAATTGATGACTTTAATATTGGATTTCCCTCCATGTATATTAAAGTTTGAATGAAGCAAGTCATTTCCATATTCATGGTATTTGGACTTCATTACATTTTACATTCGTGTGAGTATTGGTTTGTATCATGTTTTTGGTGAAGTATTATAATTACATGGTTTGTTCTTCCATGATTTATGAGTTGAGTATTATGGCACCAACCGTATTTGGACGCTTTGCATAATATAGATTTATTCACGTTTTGAGTGAGTTTGGATTTGGAATTCATTTTGGAAAAACGATTTATACATTTTGGGGAACTTTTCTCATGGATTTGGTGTGCGTTGGAAAATGAGTCGTTTTGCATCCTTATCATAAACTCTTTTGGAAATCATGATCTAACTTGCAAACTTTCGTTCAACAAATTATTTAAAATCATGTTATAAATAGGGATGAGCAACGAGAACCGTTTCCCCGAACCGAACCGGGACCGAACCCGAACCGGTACCATATATTCGGTTCCAAACATTCCTCAAAATTGGTATTCGGTATTTCGGTATTCGGTACCGGGATTTTCCCGAAAAAACCAAAACCGAACCGAAATTTTTAAAAGCAAGGTTTTTTTAAAACTTTTAATTATGCATATCATCTCCTAAATAAAGTTTATCTTGATTGTTGTTAACATTAATTATTATTGTTTCTAGTTGTATATATAGAGATTGAAGAGTTGATAACGAATAAAATGGAAAAACGAAAATCGTAAAAAAATAAGATTGTTGAACTTTTTGATTGTTTGTGATTGGTTTTGAAACACATTTGAAATATTATGAAGGCATTTTGGTTTGCGATTGGTTTTGATACACTTTGATACATTTTAAAATTTTCTGTCCTAAGTGGTCCTAGTACCGATTTTCACGTCCCGAAACCGAAACTGAACTGGTACCGTACCGGTACATACGGTTCGGTTTTCGGTACCAATTTTTAGTCCCAAAAAAATTCGGTACCAACCGGTTCGGTACCGGTCCGATCCCGATTATAAACTCTTAAACTCACTAGGCGTTAGCCTAACCCTTTTTATTTGTCGACATGTGCAACAGGCTCAGATTGGAAGTAGTTCTAGTGGTACTGCAAAAGGTCGAGTGCTAGTAGTGTGCTCGAGAAGTGAAGTGATTAAGTGAAGTCTTTCGCATTCATCTTGGGGATTAGCAACTTGTACTTGGTTTAAGTAACACCCGATGTGAATTTAGTCCTTGTAATGAGACTTGGGTTATAACTTGTTGAGGTTAATCATAGATTTTAAATTGAGGTACTTTTTGTATTAGATTATAGAAAGAAATTCTATTATTTCAGATGTATTAAATTAAATAATATTTAGACGACTATATATAATGCATTGCAATGTTTTGAAATTGGTTTGATTTCCTCCAATCATCTGTACCATGCAAACAACACAATTCAGACATTGATGATGGAGAATCACCTCCAGGAAATATTTCGTAACCAAACAAAATCAAATAGAAAGATGAATTTATCAAGAAATTCGATGCCAAATTTGCTCTTTCATTTGTTAAATTCTTTTTCTGCTTCAATTGGAAAAAAAGGTTTTTCTTTAATCCTTCATGAAACCTTTGAACTGTGTAGCGAATTGGAGGACTCCCTCCCAATGGTCATATTCGTTTTACTGATTTGCCCCTCCATCGGCGAAGAGACCCGATCAGTTCAATCGTGTGCGGCACATTAAGGGCAGCTGAAGCGTATCAATCGGGCAGACCAATTCACCAACAATTGTTGGTCACTTATGGGTGGTTGGTTATTGACAATGACATTGAAAAGTTTTCCAATGCACTAATTAATGCATGTGTAACACAATGTTCAACTTTAGACGACGCCTTTTAGTTATTGTACGTTTAGATTAGAACCCTAGGCAGATGGGATATTTCACCACATCCTCCAGGGCCTTAACCAGTACGGCACAACCCTTCTGGTTGATTGTAACCGAATTTCTAGATAAAAAATATGAGCTGACAATCGGGCCTAACTAGATTTAGGACCGGGCTTTCAAGATCCAGATAAGCCAAAACTTGGATCTATGCACCTGTAAATTAACCCACAAACCTTACATATAATTTTTATATAAATCAAACATGAAATACTTTGTAAATAGCTCACAACAAGTTTACTTTCACCATACTGAAGGAGAAAATGTTAATTTAGGGTTACAATACTTTTCACCAAACTGCATACATTGGTTAATCTTCTCTAATATTGATTCACTAAATGCATATTATTTGTTGAACCCGGCCGGTAACCTAAAGAGAATGGAGCTGAACTTGGGAAACGGCTTAAAGAAAAAAAAATTGGAGGCAACTGTTCTGATTCATTTTTAGGTGTCCATTGTGAATACAACTACAAAAATAGTTTTATTTTCTTAGCCGTATTCACAGTGAACCCAAAAGAAGAATCGGAAAACTTGCCTCCAGTTTTTTTTTTCTTTAAGTCAAATCCCAAATCCAACTTACATTATCTTAAGGTCACTCACAGGATTGAAAAAATAATATGCATCTAGTGAATCAATCTTGAAGACAACTTAATCTTTACTTCCCAACCTATTTTTTCAGCTTACATTATCTCTATGTACCTAAATGAAAGACATGAGAAAAATACTAGAAATAACTTATGCTACTGTAACTGTTGCATCCACCATTTTTTCCGGTGATGAAACCTTAGCAACCACAGTTGAGATCGATCTCGGCCGCTTTTCTGAAGGAGACACGTCGGAGGTGGCATGATCGAACATGATCGCCGGAGGAGATCACGGTGGGAAGAACTGAGAAGGAAAACAAGAGGAAGATGGAAAAAGGGAAAAGAAAGTAGGGAAGAGGAAGGTGTTCCGGCGGCGAGGAAGGGAGGAGATGCGGAGGTACTCATGGGCGGAGCCACCGTGTAGCTGCCCAAGCCCCTTTTCTGCACAACAAAGAAGAGAAGGCAAAGTTTATAGAAAGAGAGAAGAGATAATGAAGACAGAAGGAAACTGGGTTGCAGGGGAGCAGTGCCCAATTAAGGAAAAGAGTTGAATTGATTTTTTCGTACAAATTTTGAAATGGGTTTGTCTTTATTTTGAAAATTGAACATATTTTTCGACGAAAATTTTCGTTCCAACTATAAATTTGAGTAAATTTACGGATTTGGTCCTTGAGATATGTCGATTTTTACAGAATTCGTCCCTAGACTTTATTAATTATAGAAATGGTATCGATAGTATGCAATTTTTTTTCCAGTCCCTAGCCCAAATGGCCTTCTACCTCTGTCCGTTAAGTGAGCCCACGAGAAACCTCATACCATATGGTCCATGACATTAAATGGTGAAGAAACTAGGTTACCAGAATAGTGGGTACGTGATAGCTACACTCTAGAGTGTAGGGGGTAACTAAATCTTAAACGAGCGTGAATAAGTGGATGGACGGTTTTGCCTTCGTGTGTTTTGCACGTCGGTTCACTAATGGAGGGATGTAGAAGGCCGTTTGTGCTAGGGACTGAAAACAACAGAAATTGCATACAACTAGTATTATTTCTATAATAAATGAAGTGTAGGGGTGAATTCTGTAGAAATTAACATACCACAGGTACCAAATCCATAATTTACTCTATAATTTTTAACGAGTTCCGTTATTTAGAACCCGTCGTTAAAAAAATATAATTACATGATCCATCTAATTGAAAATACAATCATAAATGTATATTTTGTTAATATTTCAAAATATAAACGTGTTTCGTTAAAAATGCCAAATTATATGAACGAAAAATATAACTCGCTAATATTCACTCCTATTTGTGATAGAGGAACTATTATTTCAGGAAGGAAAAAAAGAATATATATATATATATATATATATATAAAAGATTTGAAAAAAGGAAAAAAAATTAGTAATTAATATACAAACATATAGAATACACATCGAATTTGAGCAAATCAACCAAGATCACTGTAATATCTTTGGAGTCATTTCGTAGTCGAAACGTACACTACAAACCACGAGTGCCTTGCTTGAAATATATTTGATTGGCGATAATAAAACTAAGATTTTAATAGAAATATGGAAGGGTCTATGACAACAATGATGATAATGGTAGCACTCGTCACATTCACTATTACAAACAAGACTTTTTCTAGCAGATTTTTCCGTTGGAAAATTAGCGTCGGATACCAAAAAGTCAACTTTCGTTGACTTTTATCACTGATTTTTAAATAAAAAGTTAGTTTTAATCCTTCATGAAAGCCAAGTTGAAGTGTTTAACGGACTGGGGACTCCCTTCCAACGCCATCGGTCATATCACCTTTCCGTTTTGCACCTTCGTAACTTATTTAAAAGAGTAAACTGCATTTTTGGTCCCTGTGGTATGTTGTTTGGCTCACCTTTGGTCCCCAGAAAATTTTTATTGCAGAAAACCCTGTGGTATGTAAAAGTGCTCGATTTTGGTCCCTGGGGTGTAACACCGTTAGTCTGCTACCGTGAAGGCCCTTCACGTGCATCTCACACGAGGGTAAATCCGTCATTTTAGTTAGATTATCCCTTAACCCCTTTGTACTTATCGTTTAAAAACCCTCATTTATTTCAAAACCCTCTTTTTTAATTAATCACTTCGTCTTCCACCATATTTCTTCTGCAAAAGATCACGAACTCATTGAGCTGAAGAACCACATTCATCAACGATGAGCCAAGCTATTTGGCGTATACGTGGTCGTTTCGAGTCGTTTGATCCTCATGAAGCTTACGGTATGCTAACATGTGTTTGTTGAAGCTTGCACCGGTGTACATTCCATTTTTTATCACTTACGCAATTTTGTATCATGTTTGCAGAAAACGAACCGAACCTAATAACTCTGATGATCAATCATGGTGGTTTCTTTACCAAATGTCCAGGACGAACGTATGCTAAAGGTAAGCAAAACTTTGTTGACTTGGTAGATTCTGACCACTTGAGTGTTATGGAGATTAATGAAATGGTTCAAGAGATTGGGTACACTACAAAGCATCCAATGTGGTACCATTTTAAAATCCCTGAATCTGACCTAGATAAAGGATTGCAAGACCTAGGAACTGACCAAGACATGATCAATCTGTTAAAATACACAAGCAAATACAAGGTGATTGAGGTTTTCATAGAGCATTGGATGACAACTGTGATACCTTCCTATAATTCACCAGTTAAATCTAAAGTTGTTATTGAGGAAATTCCACTGAAGGTATCACCTGAACTAAGAAGGTGTAGGAAGCCAAGTGTAAAGACTTTAAGATCATCATGCAAAAAACAGCTACTATTGGAATACATTGACATACAAAGTAATGTAGAGGGTGCATCAGGGGGGATGTTCAAGATAATGTACAGGGTGCATCAGGGGGGGATGTTCAAGATAATGTACAGGGTGCATCAGGGGGGGAGGTTCAAGATAATTCAGAGGGTGAAACAGGGGGTGTTCAACACAATGCAGAGGGTGAAACAGGGGGTGTTCAACACAATGCAGAGGGTAAAACATGGGGTGTTCAACACACTGCAGAGGGTGAAATAGGGGGTGTTCAACACAATGCAGAGGGTGAAACAGGGGGTGTTCAACACACTGCAGAGGGTGAAACAGGGGGTGTTCAACACACTGCAGAGGGTGAAACAGGGGGTGTTCAAGATAATATAGAGGGTGAAACAGGGGGTGGTGCAGTTGAGGAACCACAAGTAGAGGGTGGTGTAGTTGAGGAACCACAAGTTTCAATGCATGACTTTGATCCATTTAGGGACTGTGATCCTTTTTGGGCTGATAAACTAGTGGATGATGAACAAACACAATTAGAAACCCAAGTTGAGGATGATGAGGGATTAGATGATGAAGGAGTAGATGATGAAGACAGTGATTACATTATAGATGAAACCCAAGTTGAGGATGAAATGGATGCAGACATGACCAACTTTGAGTCAATTGTGGACTGGAATGTTGAATGGCTTGGGCATACTAAACCTTTAGTTGAGGAGGACAGTGTAGATGAAAGTGGAAAACCTATAGATGTTGATTTTGAAAGTGGACCAGACTCTGATGTTGAGAGGGCAAGGAAGAAAAAGTTAAAATCCATTAGAAAAGAACATAACTCTCAAGGAGTCATGCAACCCAGGTTTTATGTAGGCCAACAGTTTGGAAATAAGAAAGACATTAAAAGTGCAATCAAGCTCCATTCAATTGAAACTAGAAGAGACTTATGGATAAAAAAGAATGACAAACTAAGGTTGAGGGCTGTATGCAGAGGCCAGGTACCAACATGCAACCAAGAAACAGGGGAGTCTAGTGTGAATAAGGCAAAGTCAAAGGTAGATGACAATGGGCCCAGTTGTCCTTGGGTATTGCACATATCCACAACAGGGGATGAAAACACTTGGTGGTGAAAACTTATGTTGATGATCATACCTGTCTGCAACAAAGAAAAGTGAGGCAATTCACATCTACCTTTCTCTCAGAACAGATTGAACAAACCATTATCCCCAATCCTAATATCCCATTGGTATCCCTAAAAGAGCAACTAGAAAGGAAGTTTGGGTTGGGTGTGTCAAGACATAAGGTGCTTAGGGCAAAAACAAAGGCACTGAATAGGGTAATGGGTAGTTACAAAATGCAATACTCATTGTTGAGGGACTATATCATTGAGCTGCAGAAAACCAACCAAGACACAACAGTCAAAGTAGAGCTTGAACATGCACCAAATCCAACAGACACAAGTAGACAATTCAAAAGGATATATGTGTGTCTTGGTGCATTGAAAAAAGGCTTCAAAGCTTGTAACAGAGACTTGTTGGGATTGGATGGTGCCTTTATGAAAGGACCCTTTCCAGGTCAACTTTTAACTGCAGTTGGTTTGGATCCAAACCATGCTACTTATCCTCTTGCTTATGCCATGGTGGAAGTTGAATGTAAAGATTCATGGGAATGGTTTCTTGAGTGTTTGGGAGATGACTTGGGACTGGAGAGGAACTCAAACTTCACTTTTATCACTGATAGGCAGAAGGTACATCTAATTTACATCTAATTGTGTTTGACTTCTTCATATGCATCTTATTTAATTGTTTGACTTCTTTATATGCATCATACAGGGGATTATACCAGCATTAGAGAAAATATACCCATGTGCAGAGCATAGATACTGTTTAAGACACGTCAATGAGAACATGAAGAAACAATGGAGAGGCAAGGAGTACAAAGACCTTTTATGGAAGTGTGCTACAGCAACAACAATTCCAGAATTTGACAAATGTATGGCTGAGTTGAGAAATGTGAACAAAGCTGCATATGAGTATTTAAAAGGAATTCCACCACATAGTTGGTCAAGGTCTCATTTCTCAGGTAAATGTTATGCCCATAATTATGCTTATAATCCAATCTGCTTATGCTTATGTTTATGCTTATGCACATAATCCAATCTTATGCTTATGTTTATGCTTAAATAGGTAGAGCTCATAGTGATGTCCTATTGAACAACATGTGTGAAGTGTTCAATAGGCAACTTCTTGATGCTAGAGACAAACCCATAATCATGGCACTGGAATTTGTTAGAGTTTACTTGATGAAAAGGATAGTTAATGTAAGAAAGGTGATTGACAAGGTTGAAGGGATTCTTACACCCATGGCCAGCAACTTGCTTGAGACAGTGAAGAAGGATGTTGCTAAGTATCAAGTCATTTGGAATGGGAGAAGCAAGTATCAGGTCACTGGACCTTGGATGGACCAGTGTGTTGTGGATGCAACTGAAAAGGAATGTTCATGCAGAAGATGGGAGCTGACAGGGATACCATGTAAGCATGGTGTTGCAACTATATGGTATATGGATGCAAATGGGCAACAAGTGGATATACCAGAACATTGGGTCCATCCTTGCTACAAACTTGAGACATGGAAGAAAGTTTATTCCTTCACAGTTGATCCAATCAACAACAAGGATAGGTGGGCTACTTCTGATTGTCCATTAACAATTACGGCACCCATCCATCACACACCAGTGGGTAGACCAAAAAAGAAAAGAAGGAAGACAATTGATGAATTGAGGGAGCCAATTGTGAAGGGTTCAAAATTGCTACGTCGTGGGAAGACTGTTACATGTGCCAAATGCATGAAGAAAGGCCACAACTCCAGAACTTGCTAGGGTGAACAAGACAGGGCTGAATAGGGTAATGGTTGTTTTTGTTTAGTTTTTTGGGTTGCTGCAGTACCACAACAATATGTTGTTTTGCTTGTTTTTGTTAAGTCAAACAATGCTTATTGATCAATGTTTTTGTATAGTCAAACAATGCTTAATGATCAATGTTAGTTATGTTGGTTACTGCAATATGTTTTTTGGTTGTTTTTGTAGTTATATAACAGTTCAGCAGGTGCTAATTAATGAACAAATGCTTAATGATCAATGTTAGTTATATTGGTTACTGCACTTACCTGCAATATGTTTTTTGGTTGTTTTTTTAGTTATATAACAGTTCAGCAGGTGCTAATTAATGAACAAATGCTTAATGATCAATGTTAATTAATGAACAACAATAACAAAACTCAACCATTGTGATTAAAACCCAAAAGCATTTTCATTAAAACCCCAAAAGCATTACATGGAAACTAAAAACATGAGTAAACTGCCATTGCCCACAAATCCTTTACCTTTATACATACTAGGTCAACTAAAAATAAAATAGGTTACAAACACAACCCAACTCATGAACATCATCACTTTCCACCTACGAGCTTCATCAGTCTTTGCCTTCAAACTAGCTTCAAGTTTGTTCTTGGACTTCACCAAACTGTGCATCACATCAACTGGTTGACGAAACATTGTTGTGTCAACCCACATGAAAAACCCACAACTGTAACCCTGGTATGATGGATGGAAACATGATTAGGGCAAAATTAAACCATTTAGCAAGTGTAGAAAACTAAGAACTTAAACTTACGGTAGAAGGACAACAAAAAAAATCTACGACCGGGATTGGCACTCGTAGATGAGATTCTCACAATTGCACGATAGCCACAGTAGCATTCCACCATTGTTGAGCACTTGAAGCTTGAAGAAACAAACCAGGAAGAAGAGCGAGAGAGATGTCTGCGTGCGTGCGTGTGTTTTTTAAATTTGAGAGAGAGAGAAAGAGTCGTATAAATAGGAATTGTTTAAGGAATTGTTTTTTTAATTTTTTAACTAAAATGACGGATTTACCCTCGTGTGAGATGCACGTGAAGGGCCTTCACGGTAGCAGACTAACGGTGTTACACCCCAGGGACCAAAATCGAGCATTTTTACATACCACAGGGTTTTTTCTGCAATAAAAATTTTCTGGGGACCAAAGGTGAGCCAAACAACATACCACAGGGACCAAAAATGCAGTTTACTCTTGTTTTTGTTTTTATTTTATAAAATATAATTTATAAAACTTTTTATCCTGAATATGAAAATTGACATTTAAAACATCTAAATATTTCGGTAACTTATTTAACAATAAGGGGTGTTTGGGATTGCTTATTTTTTTGACTTATTTGCTTATTGTTTTTCCTCACCACAAATAAGCTATTTTGAGTGTTTTGATTGAAAAAAAGAAAAATGCTTATGATTTTTCCCTACCACAAATAAGTTGTTTTTGATAAGATAATTCATTTTAACTTATTTGAAAGTGCTTATAACTTATTTGTTCAAATTACATATTTACCCCCAACTTCTTTTTATCATAACATAAGTTGATAAACACTTATAAAAATAAGCATAAGTTGTTTTAAATAAGCAATCCCAAACACCCCCTAATTGATTATGGTTGGGTTCTGATGAGAAGTTGATGTTATCGTGAAAAGCGTGTGAAGTGGTTATCAACCGTTTGATGCACATTAGGATGAGATAC
This sequence comes from Saussurea involucrata, assembly GCA_033807775.1. Classification (NCBI taxonomy): domain Eukaryota; kingdom Viridiplantae; phylum Streptophyta; class Magnoliopsida; order Asterales; family Asteraceae; genus Saussurea; species Saussurea involucrata. The sequence continues at coordinate 25,176,264 of CM066319.1, read as the reverse complement.
CCTTAAGATTAAAAGTGATCAACAATTCAGATTCACTTCTCATGTTAACTCAACTTTTCTTACGATACGTCGTCCTAAGTCAAAATGACTATACATATCGAATTTGGGCTCGAGTTTGGATTATTGTTCTAAATTCTAATTGTTAGTCCCAGATGGCTTAACAAGTATTGTAGAAGGGGGGTTGAATACAATACTCAAAATTTTCACAATTTTAATTCTTTATATTGAAAATCTTTCAACTAGAATAACACAAAGAAACTTAAAGACTGTTGCGGAAAAGAACAGATAAACTATTCTAACAATCTTTCACAAAGTAAACTAAACAATACAGCAGAGAACACTAAGAGCAAGGCTATAAGGTTATCAAGCAATATGAAAATCTTGCACTGAGAGAAATCCAGAAAGCGTGATTTGTATGGAGTCTTCATCTTCCTTTTATAGTGAGGATAAGGTACTGAGCATTAAATGCATGGTACTATTATCCTCAAGTCACTTGCAACGAACCAATGGTCTTTGGAAAAGTACCAGTGGACTTCTAAAAAGCTGATAAGTCACTATCACCTTTTTCTTGAAACAAGGAATAGAAGCCATGCTGAAGGGACATCTTCCAAAAAGATAATAAGACAAAAGGTTGCTTTTGCCTGTAAGAAGATTTTGTCCCGAAGTAAATGATCTTCTTGATGTGGATTCCAAGACAATCATACCGATGATGTTTCACCGATACAATTGTCATTGGTCTTTGAAAACATCTGTAAGGAAACCAATTTCACAAAGATCCCACCGATTTAAGTATCCTCATCAGTGGGAAGAGTTCCACCGATTTCTGAAGACCACATCGGTGGAAGATGTCCACCGAATAATGCAAGCATTATCGGTGGAGATGTTGACCACCGATTTGTGAGAACAAAATCGGTGGACATGTTGTTCACCGAATTGTGAGGACAACTTCGGTGAATGATGACTTGTTTGTTTGTTGAGAAGAGTCTTCTATTTTCCACAAGTAGAGAGTCTTCAAGCTTGGTTTCGGTTGATCTTCGACTTCACCGAACAGTTGCTATAATGTACAAGTCATATGAAGAACCAAACTAAAATATTCTAAGTAGGATTTTAGGGAAAACATCGGTGAGTCAATTTCAAATCTTTGGTGACCCAACACTAATGATGCTTCAAATCCTTCTCTGTCTTTTTTTTTGAAGGGTGTCCTAGGTTATGTCTAGACTAATCTCTTGGCAAATTATGATTGTAATACATCAGCCCAATTAAACCTCAATGGCCACAATTGTTGTGTACGCATGGATTAAAACCCTGGGCAGATGAGATATTCCACCACATCCCCTAGGGCTTTAACCAGTACGCCACAACCCTTGTGGTTAATCCTTCTCTGTCTTCATTCCCACAACCAGTAAACCAACAAATTGCTTCTTTCGTTCCCCAACAATATACACTTCACCTCGATACCATAGGGGGGAAATTATGGTGAACAAATCAATTAGGGTTTTTTTGCAACTAACCGATTAAATAGTGGTAGGGGTGTTCGAAAACCGGAAAATGGAGAAACAGAGCCAAATCGTTTGATCTGAGAAATGGATAACCGAAATATCTGAAAATCAAAAAATCGAAAACCGAAAAAACCAAGTATTCCTGGCCCGATTTCGGTTTTGAATTTCAGGTATCCGAACCAAACCGGATATAATGTGTATATATACATATATAGTATTTTATTTAAATTATTATTTATTTCTTTGTTAACCTAAAGTTAAATAAGTGAAAGTCTTTTACTTTTGCTCTCAATCTTTGCGATTGATAATTAAATTTGACTTAAATTTGACGTATGAAGTTGTGAATGAGTCGACATTAGCCAAGAAATGAGTGATGTTAAACAATTAAACTTATTTTAATTTGTAGTGTTCTGATTATTTTTATCTACTTGTTATAAAATAGCTATAAATGTTATATGTTTGTACCATTTTCATATTGTAAATGGTATTTTTTATAATACAATGTAACCATTAACCGCACTGTTGGTAACTACCTTATGTCGGTATGGTTCACATTTTCCTTACTAACCAAAGTGAACCAAACCGTGAACACCCCTAAATAGAGGTTCAAGTCCAACACATAATTATGTTTTATATTAATGGGTCAGTTAAGGACTTATAAAAGATAGCAAATGGTAAGGTTTATGATTATTGATTCACATATGAGCAAACAAATCATTCAAATTAAACAATTTAAACATAAACACAATTTGGTTCTTGTTTTGAACCAAAACGACCTTAGGTTATGATGCCATTAGGCCCGTTCATGGCCATGACTCGACCAACATTTCAAGTGCTACAGGAGAAGACACCTCATCTCTCACTTTCTTTGTCGGGCCCTCGTTCCTTGCCTTCACAACCTCCCTAACCAAATTGCTTTCCTCGAACTCTATCGAATGCCCCACCCAAGACCAACTGAAGGTGTTTCAATCTGAGATATAGAATAGGAAGAAGGAAAATAAGAGGCAATTACCTCAAATGGAATCAGTAGAGGAGTGATTGTTAGGAACAATTTATCGTGCCAAAGAAAATACGAGAAGCTCACGAATGATTTCTAAGGTCCCAAAACGAGTAGAAATCCAAATGCACAATAAACCCAACAACAAATGCGGATAACAATGATCTAGATGTTACACAATATATTCTCGACGTAGAAAATTAAACCCACGCGAAGTATATATATATTAATAGATAAAAGCGATGGAAACGTTAGTATCTATAAATATATATATATAGGAAGATATATATAAGCGTATATATCAACGAAATATATATATAAAAGCGATATATATATATATATATATATATTAGACGAAATATATATAAATATATGTATATATAATAACGAGATATATATATATATAGGGATAGTATATTTTGAAACCATTAAAAAATGTTGCAACCAGTGCAACCTATGATCCATCCCTTGATTACTAGATGGATGGTTAAGATTAATTCCTAATTTTTTTCTAAAAAATTAAAAAAATTTAATTGTTAACATTCCATTAATAAGGCGCTAAAGGGCATATTCGTCAATTCATTTCTTATGCAAATCAGGCTAAAGATGGCAACCAAGTTTCAAAGGATCATAATCCCGAAATTGTCTATAAAATTCGTATAACAATTTTGCAACCCTAATCAATAGACGATGGCGTAGAGATTCAGAGGTTTGTTTAAAAATCTCAAATAAAGTTCTTATTGTATAACAATGTTTCTCTGTTGATGATTTCTGAATAGGGTTTTGCTTTCTGTTTCATTTCAATCAACAGGAGGAAGAAAAAGCGAGAGAATCATGCTAAAATACTCATTTTCTCGCTTCAAAAACTTTGAAGCAGACCCGATACTCATCGATTTAGATGATTCAGTCGAAGAGCTTCCGTTTCCAGAACAAAATAATCATTTTGAGCAAGAACCATTGCATGAACCAGAATATATGATTGTGGATGTCGTCGGAGCAGATGAACCACGCACACCAAAATCGTTGCTTGTTACAATTACAGAAACATCATCGAATGAAGGTATTTGAACCTACATTGAACTTTTGTCCTCTTAATAAAAATTAGGGAAAAAAAACCCTGTTCTTCACCCCCTGATATGTTAATGTTTGTTAAAAAGTGTTATTATTGTGTGTTATAATAAGGGTATTTACACATACTGTTTTTATGTGATTTCTTAGAACTGATTCTTCATTTGGTCACAATTAAACTCTAACTGATAAATAAAATCATGTTCAGTAAAGTTGCTCGGGAATGTATAAACTAATTCATGAAGAATCTGGGTTCCTTTATTTTCAGTGAAATTGATTTGGAGAAAAAAAAATTTAATGTTTGTTTTGCTTTAAATCAAATTTTCAATTACATGTTAGGTTTAAAAATATAAAATATTGAATCATTATTTTTTTATGAGATAGATTTTATCACTATATTCTGTTCACTACTCATAATCATGAATTGAAGATGATTAAACAACTTAGATTTGCTTACACACCAATCATGATTATGTTAATGTTTTCAAATACATGTTAGCATTAAAATCTATAATATATTCATTACATCTCCAATGAAAGTAGTATGATTAAAGAAAATACATGTGTATAAACACCAATCATGATTATGGTAAACATTAACAATGCAATACTCTGTAAGAATGAATATGGTAATCATTTATAGATATTCAATCATGATTTGAAATAGTGAACTGGGCATGAATTATGAGGTAATGGGTTGTTAATCACGAATTAGTAAACAATGTGGATATGCATTTGTGTCAATGATGATTATCACAAGCCAGAGTAATTAAGAAACACAATTGCAGTGCCACATTTATAGTGAATGTTGATTCATGATTCTATATAAATCATGATTATGACAATCATGAATAAAAAGTCAATATTATGAGGCAATGGGTTGTTAATCACGAATTAGTAAACAATGTGGATTTCACTATGTGTGAATATTGATTATCACAAGCATGAATACTTAAGAAACACAATTCCAATTCACATTTATAGTGAATCTTCATTCATGATTCTGTATAAATAATGATTATGATAATCATGAATAAACAAGAAATGCTTCTAGGATATGTTTTTTGGTAATCATGAATTGCATGACAATGTATCTTCAATCATGATTATACTATGCATTTATAACTTGAGATCCGGAAATTATTCAACGATAATCATGATTATTTTCTTTATGAATACATGGTTGTCAAGATTCGTTAACTAAACATTTTTTTAGTTGTGGAAGTCATGATGAAGGAGCTGTCAATGGTTGATAACATAAAGCAAAGAGGTGACCAAAAGTAATAAAGAACTGGGCAAAGAGGATAGACATAATGGATGAAGGAGAATGCAGTCTTAAACACTGTACAAGTGATAAAGAACTGGGCAGAGAGGTGACCAAAAGTAACAGTTTTACATCAAATATAGGTTTTTTTATAAAGTACTAACCCTTCACATTGATAACAGGATTACATTTATTTAATCGAGACTCAACTACAAGTTTTGCGTGCTGGAAGACAGGATGCTGAGAGGTTAATAGGTGATGCAAGCAACAGATATCCAGATGATTTGACCATTAAAAAATACAAAAGAGAGTTGGATAATCTGTTTGTTTTCAACCGATCAAGCACAAAAAGGATCCTCTTCCAATGCTGATAATACATAAAATGCTGATAATACCCAAGAAGATGTTAAGGTTGAATGTAACTCACTGCAGATGGTGGTAACTGGTAGAGATGAGGCAGCTTATCCGTTAGACGCGTGTTGGGACAGCCCAAAATTCATAGCAGCGGTAGACGAATCAGTACGGTTGGAAGTTGAACGCTCAGAAATACGAAAATCTATTTCAGTTGTGAAGCTTATATATTAAATTGCAATTATATTAAATGGGGGTTGTAATAGGATGATATGGAGCTGAGCAGTAGAAATTTGAACATGGCTAATGGGTTTAAGAAAAATCTTACATCCTCCGCAAAGAACAAAAGTGATGTTGTAAACATGAAAGATATCGACTTGGTAAATTGTTATTTATATACTCATTGTACTTAACAGAAGTTATTCTGGCATTACATCCATGGTATACGTTTTTTGGGATTCAACTGTTGCGGTTTCATGAAAAAAAAATTCTTGCTTAAATACAGGTTTCATCATTAATGAACAAAAAAAAACATATACATCACAACGATAATATGCCATGATTATAGGGGATGATAATAAAAAAAGTTTGAAAATATTTTATCCTCAGTTAGTATTTAACAAATAAATTGCATGAAATCCTTAATTTTCCCCTCAGAAATTTAAACCATTAATAAAAAAAATCGGCTGAATAATGTTGTTTGATATAAAACCCTTTATCGTAGGAGAATAAAATCAACAACTAATTCAAATATTTTGAATTGTGATTATGGTTACCATAAAATTCGGAGGCATTAAGTTAGGTATGTTTTGGAAAACTGTCATTATAAGAAAAAGAAAATTATACAATTAACAAATACCTTAATTACCCTTTTAAAAATTAGGAACAATCAATTAATAATAGAAACTAATCTTATGAGATCAACGGTGATGATGAAGGTTGCAAAGGTTGCAACATTTTTTAGGGTTGCAAAATAGTCTTCCTCTATATATATATATATACTTCGCGTGCGTTTAATTTTCTACGTCGAGAATATATTGTGTAACATCTAGATCATTGTTATCCGCATTTGTTGTTGGGTTTATTGTGCATTTGGATTTCTACTCGTTTTGGGACCTTAGAAATCATTCGTGAGCTTCTCGTATTTTCTTTGGCACGATAAATTGTTCCTAACAATTGGTATCAGAGCTTCGGATCTAGATTCGGGTTTGTGTAGAAAATATACATAAACAAGTTTACACATTTCGTTTTCTCTATGGCTGAAGTAGAAAACCCATTTGGTACCGGTTCCTCTAACCAGTCCCAAAAACCGTACCTAGAAGGTACCTTTAATTTGTCCGGGGTTGGGATTCGTATACAGACTTGGAATGGGGACGGTGACTTTGGTAAATGGCAATTCACAACATCCGCAGCACTTAGGAAAAATGGAGTACATCCCGTAGTATTTGCTAAAGACGAGTTAGACCCTAATATGTCTGACCTTAAGGCTAAAGAAATGGAAGCATGGGCATTTACTACTTTGCAGATGGCTATGGGAGATAATGTTATATCTGAAATTGTGTCTGAAAAGACAGCTGCAGGTATTTGGAGCAAGCTTGAGAATTTATATCTCAAGAAAACTTTGACCAACAGATTGTTACTGATGCGGTCGTGTCTCTTCTTCAAAATGAAGGAAGGCACGACAATCAAGGCGCACATGACCGAATTCGAAGACATAATCATGAAGTTGAAGGCAGCAGATGCGCTTCTTGCAAAAGACGAAGAAGCACTTGCTATGATCCTGTTGTATTCACTTCCCGAGAAGTATTCCCAATTCACTAACAGTTTTATTTATGGAAGAGAAACTCTTTCTTTGTCTGATGTGAAAACAGGAATGATTTCTGAAGACCAACGAATTCAGATGCGGATCGGTAACAATCACCGAGAGATTAATTACAGTCAAGGCCTATTTGCTGACAAAGGCCGAGACGATCAACATTTGTCAAGAGGAAGAAATCGTGGGCGCTCTCCGTCTCGCCGACCTGGTTCTCGGGGGAAATCAAAGGCGCGTGGCAACTGTAATTATTGCCACAAGCCAGGTCATTGGGTTAAGGACTGTCCGAGTCTTAAAAACAAAGACAACGCGGACACCTCAGCCATTGCAGCCGAAATGGAGCTAGAAGGCTTCTCTGCCACAGTTGCACCACCGCAAGGTGACATGCGTTGGGTGCTAGATACCGGGGCATCTTGCCACATGACACCATTCCGGGACTGTTTCTCTACCTTCAGAAAAGTTGAAGGTAACAATATTTATATGGGAAACTGTACTTCATGTGTCACTCAGGGTATCGGTACTGTGCGGATCAAGATGTTCGATGGGTGTATTCGGACATTGAACAATGTCAAGTTTGTTCCATCCATGACTCATTCCTTGATCTCTGTTGGACAACTGTCCAAATCGGGCTGCAACTTTCGAGGCAATGACGAGAGTTTGCGCATCTCCAGAGGGAGTATTGTTGTAATGAAAGGCGAACGGGCGGAAAATAATCTTTTCCATTTGATTGGCGAGACTGTTTCTTCTGAATCGTGTGTGGCCGAAAGTTCTCAGAATCTTGGTGATGCTCGCTTATGGAATCTTCGATTGGGTCACACATCCGAGAAGAACTTGGAGATCTTACGCAAGCGGAAGCTCATTAAAGTCTCTGTTCCTGCTAGCCTGGAGTTTTGTTCGGGATGTGTCAAAGGAAAGCAGACGCGTGTTTCTTTTGGTGTTGGAAAACACAACACTAAAGGAATCCTCGATTATGTTCATACAGACGTCTGGGGACCATCCGGTACTCCGTCCCTCAGTGGAGGTAAATACTTTGTTTCGTTTATTGATGATTTCTCACATAAGTATTGGGTGTATGTGTTAAAATTCAAGTCAGATGTCTTCGATACGTTCAAGACTTGGTTGGCACGAGTAAAGGTCGAGACTGGCAAGAAGTTGAAAGTGCTCAGATCTGACAACGGTGGAGAGTTTACTAGTGGTAACCTCAAGGACTTTTGTTCGCGTAAAGGCATCCACCGTCACTACATCACTCCGGGCGATCCTCAATCTAATGGGGTAGCCGAACGGATGAATATGACTTTGCTTGAAAAGGTCCGATGTAGGTTGTCGACATCGGAGTTCCCCAAAATTTTCTGGGCCGAAGCACTGCACACTGCTGTGCACATTGTTAACAGGTTACCTTGTTCGGCCATCGGGGGAAAGATTCCGGAAGAGGTTTGGAGAGGTAAAAGAAACATCTGTTTGAAATACATACGTGTATTTGGTTGTCCTGTTTACGTTCATGTTTCAGGCCAGTACAAGTTGGATCCTAAAGCCACCAAAGGATTCTTGCTCGGCTATACAGATGGTATCAAGGGTTACCGAATCTGGAACCCCTTGACTCGTAAGGTGATTCATTCTCGACACGTCACGTTTGATGAATCGGTCCTGTTAAAGTCACAGGATGGTCCTCTCAAAATCCGGAAGTCATCACTACTATTGCTCCTACCGCCGATGATGTGGAGCCAGTAGTCAGTCCTAATATTCCCAGTTCATCCGTTCTTGATATTGTTCCAGAATCACCCGATACTGTTGAAGAAGTCATTCCGCCAGTGTAACAACCCAAGTCCCATAACATACATCATAATACATAACATGCATACATATCATTGATTTACAACGAAATTTACATAACAAACCAAGTACGGTCCCTTCGGTCTCATAAATTACAAAATATATATATGCTTCCTAATCAACATCCATCAAAAGCTTCCTACACTTCATCCTCTTCTGCCGATCCTTAACCTGGAAAACATATTTTTGAAAACAAAATGAGGGTTAGACCAAACGGGTCTAGTGAGTTAATCCTGGTCTCTTCCGAAATCAATATAAAACTCTTTTCACATAATACTTTGTATCAATATAGTTTACATAAAACCTTTCGTATAAGCACGCATATACCACACGTATATAAATACCACATTAGGACTCGAGCACCGCGTATCTCTCCTCATCTCATCTTCTTTCCCCTGGCTACATTAGTCGGTAGCAAGCCAACTAATTATCGTCACTGTACAATACAGTCGACTCCACTGTAATTACATACAACCCCGCTGCAATTACCTACAGCTCCACTGCAATATCATGCAGCCCCGCTGTATTTCCATACAGCCCCGCCGAATAATAATTCGGCTCACCTATTATCGTTTTGTGCAATATAAATACAATATATATCTCAATATATCATATTGTCATTTATAAACCTTTCATCATTTTTCCAACCATATATATATATAATTATATACATATATCCTTCTAACATAAACATATAATCAAACCTTGACACGTATCCGTCTCATATATACAAACACATATATATATTTCACACATACTCACATACATATATAAACACATATATGTATTCCAGTTAAAAACGTTTTAAAGTAAAACTCACCTCGATTGTTTAACAAAATGCTTCCAAGCCTTTTCCACAGATTCAGTCTTTCAATTTGAATTCACAGTATCTGAAATAATTCAAATAGAATAACTCTTATTCTCAATTGTTCCCCTACAGCGACTTAACACGGGGGTTCCGCTACCCGGTTAGCGTATGGGGTCAAGGGGCAACGCCCTTGCGGCCCCCCGGGAAATTTTCGGAGCAACTTAATCCAAATATACAATCAGAAACTATAACCGGACACTACCACCAGTACCGGGACTCACCAGTACCGGGACTCTCAAGTACCGGGACTCTCAAGTACCGGGAGTTGACATCACCGGAAGTCGAATATTCCGGGACTCCATGGTACCGGGACTTCTCGGTATCGGGACTTCTTGGTACCGGAAGTTCACAATACCGGGAGTTCACGTTACCGGGAGTCGATAATACCGGGACTCCACCGGGAGTCTCAAGAACACAGTCGGTTTCATCTCACCTAGATTCGATTGAAATCGATACCAATCACTGAAATCGTAACTTCTAAACCGATAGATATCTCCTACTACTGATTACAACACAAAATGTAAAAGAGCTTACCTCAAAATCAACTTCAACCAAATCAATTGATGCTCTAGCCGTAGGTTTCTTCGTCTTCTTCCTTTCGTTCAGAACACACACACACAGTTTCTAAAGAGGAAAGTGAGGATATCTGTAGTGTTTGAGATATTTATATCTCAAATTTACACTTTTGGCTCAAACTACTCAATAAGGACTAAAACACCCCTAACCTTATAACTTATCTCAAACTTACCCTAAACATTAAATATCATCGTTACATAAACTTAACGGATAGGGAATTTGTCTAACGGACTTACCCGGGGTATTACAACCAGTGACTTCTACTAGTGATTCTGAAGAAGAGATTCTGAATGATGGTGGAGACCACGGCGATACAATCCCAGTTATTGCACCTACCAGGCGTAGTCAAAGGACTATTCGTCCGCCGAATAGGTATGGAGATTGGGATTTTGCTAACATGAGTTTTACAGATCAGCTGGAGTTTGCTTTGCATGTAGGGCAAGAAGAGCCGCTTGATGTAAAGGGGGCGTTGGCCTCAACCCACAGTTCGAAATGGCTTGGTGCCATGCAAGAAGAGATGGAAGCTCTCTCAAAGAACAGCACTTGGGACTTATGTCCGTTGCAGAAGGGCAGCCGTGCTATTGGTTGCAAGTGGGTTTTCAAAGTCAAAGATGACAATCGTTACAAGGCTCGTCTCGTTGCTAAAGGCTTTGCACAACGGAAAGGTATCGAGTATGACGATATTTTTGCTCCCGTTGTTAGACATACTGTAACACTCCGTTTCTTCAAGTAAAGTAGAACTTTTCCCGCCAACCTTGGAACTTTAACAACTACGTTTATTTTTCCGTAATCATAGGCTTAAGCAATTATATATATATATATATATATATATATATATATATATATATATATATGTGTGTGTGTGAGCATATGTAGATATATATGTATATATTTAGTTAGTGAGAACCTTTCTCTTTCCATGCATACAAACCCTACATCCATGCAAATCCATTTAGCGAACCATTAATGAACCAAAGAAGTTCGTCTCAGTCGAAAATCGTTTTCGGGCAGCAACCTGGTGGTCAGCAGCGACAATGACCAGCGAGAATGACCAGGGCATTGTCGCCCTGGCAATGTCGCGGCCTGCAGCTGGGAAATCGAAATCGAACAGAAACATGCTTGTGGATCGCGACTTTGACACGAGAGAATGACCAGGGCATTGTCGCCCTGGCAATGTCGCGCCTGGGGGGTTGGGGTGCGGATTGGCTCATGTTTTAAGCTGAGTTTGGGAACCATTTCTCTCAATTTTGCTGCAGTTCGTCACTCCCCCTCTCCTGGGCGATTTTCCTTCCATTTTTCCTCTCTTCTTCCCCACATTTGTTGCTAAGGTTTATGGTTGTTGTTGGTGGTTGCAACCTCTTAAATATTGTCATCACAAGTGAGAACTACCACTCCCTTCTTCTCAAAGACCTCTTAAAATCAAGCTACTTGGAAGATTAGGGTTTCTTATTTTGAAGTTTCACATCCAAGTAAGTTTAATTTTGGTTGGGTTTCTTGAATCTCTACATAAGATCATCATATTGAGAACTCTTAATTCTTGAATCTAGGATTTCCATCTTCAAAGTCCAAGTAACCTCCAATTCTAGGGTTTCTTGAAAGAACCCATAGGTGAGTGTCTAAATCCCTATAATCTACTTGTTTTATGTTTAATGTTACATAGAAACTACACTACATGGCTTGAGTGTGATTTGGAAATCTAGGGTTTCCTTCCTAAAATTTCTACTTGGAGTAAACATGTTTATTTGGTCATAACCATGAAAGTTTATGTTCTTGTATGCCACTATAGAATGTAGGTGTGCATAAATATATATATATATATATATATATATATGTATATATATATGACACATGATCCTTGTATAATTATAAGCATATGTATATACATATGTATATGTATGTATGTATGTATATGAGTGTACATACGTGGATATATATATATATGCGTACATTATAAACATATATATATATATATATACATGTATACCCATAAATGATTGTGGCTTGTGAGATACCTGGATTTAGTATTTTAAAAGTAAAGTAACGGAGAAGAAATGTATACACGTATGTGACTCTTGGAAATTCATTATGAAGTTATGTGGAAATCAATTGCCATGTTAGTTCACGTAATTTCACTAATATGCATTCATAATATGAGATTGGGTTTTGGATTAGTCTACTTCCATGTGCACGAGGATTTAGACCTTTATGGAATATGTGTGTGTATTGGTTCAGCCATTGGTGGCTACTAGCGAGTATGCAATAAAGGACGTAAGTTCTTGAGGTGTAACTCATCTAGGATGGATATGCAATATGGTCCCCGTAAGTCCTTGAGGTGTAACTCTGCGGGGTATGCAATAAAGGCAATTTATTTATGGTTTGAGGTTGTGATGTCTATATGGCATGGGAACTAAGACCGGGACTTGAGTTGTAATCCATCAACATCGCGGTGACTCCATTCACGTGTTCTTGTCACCAAGATGGTTACGGGTCTCCCCCGTTTTGGAGCTTTGTCTCTTTTATTTAATGATAAGTGTGGATCACGATAACTTCGGGATATTGGTAATGTGGAAAATTATGTGGAGACGGTATCATTACATTTGGCATTGTTATAATTCCTCATTATTACTTGAATATCTAAATCTTAGACTCTCGGTCTAACCCTTGGGTGTATGTTGTGGATTACAGGTTCCACTTAGCGGCGTCTAGTTCGTTGCGTGCCGACCATGCTTAGGAGCTTGGGAAGGTCGGGCTTTTTGGGAATCGAGAAGAGAGACATTTTGGAGACATAGTGACACCCGGATTAATCTAGTTAATTATAGCCTAGATTAATAGGTTGTTGTGTGTTATGTCTTAATACTCTGATAAATGTATATTGTCCAAACTACCCCGTTACTTTAAGGGTTTAGTTGGTTTATATTTTGAGGTTTAAATTTACCCATTTTCCGGAATTTTCTCTATATTAAATGCTTGAAATTTTAGGATGTTACAAGTTGGTATCATAGCTCTAGTTTAAGTGAACTAGGTGTACTAGTGTGATGCCTAGACTTAAGCTGAGACCATTAAGTAATGGATTGTGAGAAAATTGGGTAGTAACTTTAAGATGGGACGTTCAGAGTCGACGGAAATTATGTCATTATGAATTATGAAAGTGGTAATAAGAATTCTTATGTGTAATATGTTCATAATTTCAATTAGCTACTGCTATTATGAATATATTTTTACGTGAGCATGCTTGATTGTTATGATTATGAAAATCAATGATTGTTTTAGTACGTTTCTTTATGTATATCTCTTAGCCTATATTCTTATCTCTATTCTCGATTGTGACAGACAGAAATGGTAAATACTCGGGGCAGAACTCAGGAAGATAGTGCCGCGAACGAATCCACGACCGATCAACTGAACATCGAAGCTTCAGCTCTACCTCCTCCGCTTCTACCTCCTCCGTTTAGCGGAAGAGTGGAACAAATCCCAAGGGTGAATATTGCCTCTGCCAACCCGGTCATGACGAAAGTGACCCCTCAAACTCAGATGATGGACATGATGCGGGCCATGAACGAAACCATGGCTAAGCAACAGGAGTAGTTCATGAAGCTTTTGGAGGATAGAGATGTGCAACCGCGCCGTCATGAGACAATCGAAGAGAATGTGGGTGGAGGATCCGGGGGAACTGGCGATGAAAACCGGACTGATGGGTTGATTACCTTGGAGACAAGACCGACGGAAAGAGTATGCTCCTATAAAACCTTCCTGTGTTGTAAACCGCCGGAGTTTGCCGGTTCTGACAATCCAGTTGCTTGCATGAATTGGATTCGGGAGATTGAGCAGGCCTTCCGGGCTTGTGATTGTGAAGAGAATCAGAAAGTGAAATTTGGTTCTCAAATTCTTCGAGGTTCGGCTTTGATTTGGTGGAATATCTACACTTCCACCATAGAGACCTCTGTCTTGACCAAGATGACTTGGATTACTTTTAAGAAGAAGATCTTAGAAGAATATTGCAACGAACAAGAGATGGATTTGATTGAGGAAGAGTTCCGGTCAATCAAAAAGGGAAGTTTGTCGGTTAAATATTACACCCGACTCTTCATGGAGAAACTGAATCTTGTGGGGCACGTGGCCCCGACTGAGAAAGACAAAGTGAAAGCATATTTGAAAGGACTGCGGCAATGGTTCGGAACTCCAAGGCCACGAATCTTCGAGAGACGATTGAAGAGGCCAAGGTTATGGAAAGGGTCTATGCTAGAGACAAAGAAGAGAAGACTAAGGTTGGGGAGAAGAGGAAAGGGGAGGGCCCACAGAATTCGTTTAAGAGGCCGAGGTTCCAACAAAACAATAGAGGAGGGGACTACCGTGGAGAGGCAAGGTGGTGCCCTAGATGCAAGAGCAAACACTTCGGGTCTTGCAATCCGGGTCAAGTTACTTGTTTCAAGTGCGGGAAAGCGGGGCACACTAGTCCGAAGTGCCACCTAAGGGGGACGGTTTGTTATGAGTGCAATGAGATCGGGCACGTGAAGCGGGATTGCCCCAAGTTGAAGGGAGATTCGAGAGGGAGCGGTTCGGGAAATCAACCGAAGCGGGAGGCCATCCCCAAACCGCAAGGGAGGGTTTTCCAAATGACGAAGGAAGAAGCAAAGGAGACCGCCGACGTGGTGTCGGGTACGTTCTTACTCAACTCTTTACCCGCTAGAGTATTGTTTGATTCAGGTGCAAATTATTCGTTTGTTTCGAATGTGTTTCGCAAGTCCTTGAATGTACCTAGTAGTTCTATACAAGATGCTTTAGTCATTGAGGTAGCAAATGGGGAAAAGTTGGTCTTGCGTGAAATTTTAGAAAAGTGTCGTCTTGAAGTTAGTGGCGAGACTTTTGAAGTGGAGTTACTCCCTATGCCTATCGGAAATTTGACGTGGTGATTGGGATGGATTGGTTGGCCAAACACAAAGCGGAGATTTTGTGCTCAAAGAAGATTATAAAAATACCTCTCTTGAATGGAGACTTTGTGCTAGTGTATGGAGAAAAGCGTAAGGGCGAGGTGGCTATCATCTCTTCCATCAAGGCAAGGAAGTGCCTAATGAAGAAGTACCCAACGTTTTTAGCCTATGTGGTGGACACCAAGCTAGAGAAAAAGAAAGTAGAGGATGTAAAAGTTGTCAAGGAATACCCGGACGTATTCCCCGATGATTTGCCGGGTTTGCCACCCGACCGTCAAGTGGAATTCAAGATCGATTTAGTTCCGGGAGAAGCACCGATAGCCTGTGCGCCTTACCGTCTTGCTCCGACAAAAATGCAAGAAATGATGACACAACTGCAAGAACTTCTAGAGAAGGGATTCGTGAGGCCGAGCTCTTCGCCTTGGGGAGCTCCGGTACTTTTCGTTAAGAAGAAAGATGGGTCGATGCGGATGTGTATCGACTATCGGGAGTTAAACAAGGTGACCGTGAAAAACAAATATCCACTCCCTCGAATTGATGATCTCTTTGATCAACTCCAAGGAGCCGGATGCTTCTCCAAGATCGACCTCCGATCCGGTTATCATCAAGTAAAAGTTAGAGAAGAAGATGTCCCAAAGACGGCATTTAGGACTCGGTATGGACACTACGAGTTCCTAGTCATGCCTTTCGGATTGACGAACGCGCCGACAATTTTTATGGACTTGATGAATCGAGTATGTCGATCGTTTTTGGACAAGTCGGTTATCGTGTTCATCGACGATATCCTGGTGTACTCTAAAGACGAGGAAGAGCATGAGCAACATCTTCGGGAAGTGTTAGAAGTGTTAAGGAAGGAGAAGTTGTACGCTAAATTCTTTAAGTGTGAGTTTTGGTTGCAAGAAGTGCAATTCCTCGGGCATGTGGTGACACGAGAGGGTGTAAAGGTAGATCCCGCAAAGATTGAGGCAATGATGAATTGGGAGCCTTCGAAGAGCCCGACGGAAATTAGAAGCTTTTTGGGGCTAGCCGGGTACTACCGTAGATTCATACAAGACTTCTCCAAAATTGCTTCGTCACTCACGGCTTTGACTCGAAAGAACGTAACGTTTGTGTGGACTAAGGTGCAAGAAGAAGCATTTCGGACCTTGCAACGAAAACTTTGTGAAGCTCCAATTCTATCCCTACCCGAAGGAACCGAAGACTTCGTCGTGTATAGCGATGCATCCAAGATGGGTTTGGGTTGTGTTTTGATGCAAAGGGGGAAGGTGATAGCTTATGCATCAAGACAGTTGAAGGAGCACGAAAAGAATTACCCAACTCATGATCTCGAATTGGCGGTGGTTGTGTTTGCATTGAAGTTATGGCGGCACTACTTGTATGGCACAAAATGTACGCTCTACACCGACCATAAAAGTTTGAAGTATGTCTTCGATCAGAAGGAGTTGAACATGCGGCAACGAAGATGGCTAGAGTTGCTTAAGGACTATGACTATGAACTATTGTACCATCCAGGCAAGGCAAATGTAGTAGCGGACGCCTTGAGTCGCAAAGGGTATAGCGGGAAGGTGCAAACTTCGCTAGCAAGAATTGAGATCATTTCGAGCTTGATGGAGATGATCAAGACCGCTCAATCCGAAGCACTACTTGAAGCGAACCTCAAGGATGAATCTATGGTGAAGTACCACCTTCTATTGACGGAAGATGGTAGGGGATTGAAACTTTTCCAAGGGCGGATTTGGGTGCCTAAAATCGGAGGGTGTCGGGAATTACTTATGGAAGAAGCTCACAAGTCAAAGTACTCAATACATCCCGGGAGCACCAAGATGTATAGGGATTTGAAGTTGAACTACTGGTGGCCGGTCATGAAACTTGACATAGTCGGTGTCGTGGAGAAGTGCACCACGTGTTCGCTAGTGAAAGCTGAGCATCAACGACCCTACGGCAGTTTGCAATCGCTCGAAATACCGAAATGGAAGTGGGATCACATTACAATGGATTTTGTGACAAAGCTACCAAAGACCTTGAAAGGTCACGACACCATTTGGGTAATTGTAGATCGGATGACCAAGACTGCTCACTTTTTGGCCATGCGGGAAACGTTACCGTTAGACAAATTGGCGAGATTGTACATCAATGAAGTGGTCTCGAGGCATGGAGTGCCAAAGTCTATTGTATCTGATCGGGATAGCCGTTTCACCTCTCACTTTTGGAATGCCTTCCAGCGGGAACTGGAGACGAAGGTGAAATTAAGCACGACTTACCACCCTCAGACTGATGGACAAAGCGAACGAACGATCCAAACTTTGGAAGATATGTTGAGAGCGTGTGTGATCGACTTCAGGGGAAATTGGGACTCTCATCTTCCATTAGTGGAATTTGCTTACAATAACAGCTACCACTCGAGTTTAGGTGTAGCACCATTTGAGGCTTTGTATGGACGGAAATGTAGAACACCCGTTTGTTGGCTTGAGGCGGGTGAAAAGCAATTTGTGGGCCCCGAGCTTATGCAAGAAACGGCCGATAAGGTAAAGGGCATTCGAGAGCGGTTGAAAGCCGCTCAAGATCGTCAGAAGAGTTACGCCGATAAGAAGAGGCGACCGATTGAGTTCCAAGTGGGGGATCGTGTATTTTTGAAGGTTTCTCATTGGAAGGGGATCATTAGATTCGGAAAACGAGGGAAGCTTAGTCCCCGTTTTCTTGGACCTTTTCCGATCATTGAGCATGTGGGACTCCAAGCCTACAGGTTGGATCTACCACCCGAGATGAGTGGGATACACCCCACGTTCCATGTTTGCTATTTACGAAAGTGCTTAGCGGAGGAACCTGACGTTATTCCCCTATCGGAGATTCGGGTAGACAACAACCGGTGTATAGAAGAGCCGGAGGCAATTTTGGATAGAGAAACGCTAAAACTTCGTCACAAGGAGGTAGCGAGGGTAAAGGTGCAATGGAAGCACCATCGAGGGGCGAATGTCACGTGGGAACCGGAAGAATAGATGAAGAGGAGGTACCCTCACCTTTTTAGTTAGCGTCGAATTTCGAGGACGAAATTTTTCCAAGGAGAGGAGGATTGTAACACTCCGTTTCTTCAAGTAAGTAGAACTTTTCCCGCCAACCTTGGAACTTTAACAACTACATTTATTTTTCCGTAATCATAGGCTTAAGCAATTATATGTATATATATATATGTATATATATGTGTGTGAGCATATGTAGATATATATGTATATATTTAGTTAGTGAGAACCTTTCTCTTTCCATGCATACAAACCTTACATCCATGCAAATCCATTTAGCGAACCATTAATGAACCAAAGAAGTTCGTCTCAGTCGAAAATCGTTTTCGGGCAGCAACCTGGTGGTCAGCAGCGACAATGACCACCGAGAATGACCAGGGCATTGTCGCCCTGGCAATGTCGCGGCCTGCAGCTGGGAAATCGAAATCGAACAGAAATATGCTTGTGGATCGCGACTTTGACACGAGAGAATGACCAGGGCATTGTCGCCCTGGCAATGTCGCGCCTGGGGGGTTGGGGTGCGGATTGGGTCGTGTTTTAAGCTGAGTTTGGGAACCATTTCTCTCAATTTTGCTGCAGTTCGTCACTCCCCCTCTCCTGGGCGATTTTCCTTCCATTTTTCCTCTCTTCTTCCCCACATTTGTTGCTAAGGTTTATGGTTGTTGTTGGTGGTTGCAACCTCTTAAATATGGTCATCACAAGTGAGAACTACTACTCCCTTCTTCTCAAAGACCTCTTAAAATCAAGCTACTTGGAAGATTAGGGTTTCTTATTTTGAAGTTTCACATCCAAGTAAGTTTAATTTTGGTTGGGTTTCTTGAATCTCTACATAAGATCATCATATTGAGAACTCTTAATTCTTGAATCTAGGATTTCCATCTTCAAAGTCCAAGTAACCTCCAATTCTAGGGTTTCTTGAAAGAACCCATAGGTGAGTGTCTAAATCCCTATAATCTACTTGTTTTATGTTTAATGTTACATAGAAACTACACTACATGGCTTGAGTGTGATTTGGAAATCTAGGGTTTCCTTCCTAAAATTTCTACTTGGAGTAAACATGTTTATTTGGTCATAACCATGAAAGTTTATGTTCTTGTATGCCACTATAGAATGTAGGTGTGCATATATATATATATATATATGACACATGATCCTTGTATAATTATAAGCATATGTATATACATATGTATATGTATGTATGTATGTATGTATGTATATGAGTGTACATACGTGGATATATATATATATATATATATATATATATATATATGTGTGTGTGTGTATGTATATATATATATGCGTACATTATAAACATATATATATATATATACATGTATACCCATAAATGATTGTGGCTTGTGAGATACCTGGATTTAGTATTTTAAAAGTAAAGTAACGGAGAGGAAATGTATACACGAATGTGACTCTTGGAAATTCATTTTGAAGTTATGTGGAAATCAATTGCCATGTTAGTTCACGTAATTTCACTAATATGCATTCATGAGATTGGGTTTTGGATTAGTCTACTTCCTTGTGCACGAGGATTTAGACATTTATGGAATATGTGTGTGTATTGGTTCAGCCATTGGTGGCTACTAGCGAGTATGCAATAAAGGACGTAAGTTCTTGAGGTGTAACTCATCTAGGATGGATATGCAATATGGTCCCCGTAAGTCTTTGAGGTGTAACTCTGCGGGGTATGCAATAAAGGCAATTTATTTATGATTTGAGGTTGTGATGTCTATATGGCATGGGAACTAAGACCGGGACTTGAGTTGTAATCCATCAACATCGCGGTGACTCCATTCACGTGTTCTTGTCACCAAGATGGTTACGGGTCTCCCCCGTTTTGGAGCTTTGTCTCTTTTATTTAATGATAAGTGTGGATCACGATAACTTCGGGATATTGGTAATGTGGAAAATTATGTGGAGACGGTATCATTACATTTGGCATTGTTATAATTCCTCATTATTACTTGAATATCTAAATCTTAGACTCTCGGTCTAACCCTTGGGTGTATGTTGTGGATTACAGGTTCCACTTAGCGGCGTCTAGTTCGTTGCGTGCCGACCATGCTTAGGAGTTTGGGAAGGTTGGGCTTTTTGGGAATCGAGAAGAGAGACATTTTGGAGACAGAGTGACACCCAGATTAATCTAGTTAATTATAGCCTAGATTATTGGTTGTTGTGTGTTATGTCTTAATACTCTGATAAATGTATATTGTCCAACCTACCCCGTTACTTTAAGGGTTTAGTTGGTTTATATTTTGAGGTTTAAATTTACCCATTTTTCGGAATTTTCTATATATTAAATGCTTGAAATTTTAGGGTGTTACATATACATCTATTCCTGTTCTTTTAGCGATCGTGGCTATTCACGATTTGGAGCTAGAACAGCTAGATGTGAAGACCGCCTTCCTACACGGAGACTTGGAGGAAACTATCTATATGAAGCAACCTGATGGTTTCGTTTCCGACAGCAACCCAGAATACGTATGTAAGCTCTGGAAGTCCCTTTACGGACTTAAACAGTCGCCTCGTCAATGGTATAAGAAGTTTGATTCGTTTATGCTCACTCTGGGATTTGAGCGCAGTGAAAAGGATGCTTGTGTCTATCATAGACAAAGCGGTGGTATTTTCACTTACTTACTTCTTTATGTACATGACATGCTTATTGCCTGCAAGGACCGGTCAAAGATCGAACGTCTGAAAGACAAGTTGAAGTCAGACTTTGAAATGAAGGATCTTGACGTGGCGCAGAAGATTTTGGGCATGGAAATCTTGCAGGACAGAAAGTCCCGGACACTTTGGTTGACACAACGGGCGTATGTTCAGAAAATTCTGAAGCGGTTCATGTGTGATGCATATCTTGTTAGATTACATGAAGCGAAGGTCGTCTATTTGAAGAAAGTCCTGACAGACGACAATGCTGCTGATATGTTCACTAAGTCGCTACTGCCAGCCAAGTTTGGGCATTGCTCAATCTTGATCCAGCTCCGTTTGTGTTAGTGCCGTTGGGCACTTTGCGAGAGAGAGAAGATATTACCACAGATGACAAAATGACATCTTTGAAGGAATTACTTTGTTAAGTGCTTAGAGCTTTGCTTATGCTCTACCTTGTTTAGTGGATTGTGCATTTGAGGTTATTTGCTTGTAACTTTGATGGGTGATGGCCATGCCGAAGCTCGTCACGGTTGGAATGCATTTTGCTACCTCATGCCAATTTACTTTGTTATCTTACTGAAGATCAACCGTTGGGAAGACTCGTATTCGTTGGAGTGGAAGTTTCGCTATCAAGGATCACGTGCATCATGGTGGAGTGTTATAATATAAATATATATTAAATACATATATCTTATGCAAGGAGTATGGATGCTGCACGTGTTTTTTGCATGGGGCAAAAGTGAAATGACCTTCTTGCCCTTATGCTTGGTGACCAAGAATACTTCACCTATAAATAGCATGCCATATCTCCCATTTCCATTGCACCATTTCTTCCTCCCTCTTATTGCTCCTCTCGCCGGCGACAACCACCCACCAACACCCTCCCCTTAATTTGTTATTTGGTATCTAGAGTGATATCTAGAGTTTGTGAGGTTGAGAGTGTTCTTGATATTCGGTGGTGTTCGAGAGAATTCGTTTGGTTGATCGTGGATCTTAAGATCCTTGTGCGAAGCACTTTGTAATCTCCTTGGTTGGTAATAAACACTTGCTCTCTCTCTTTGGTGGACGTACACTATCACAACGATAGTGGAACCACGTTAACTCCCGGTGTTATTGTTTGTGTTTTACTTGCCATTCATATATATATATATATATATATATATATATATATATATATATAGAGGAAGACTATTTTGCAACCCTAAAAAATGTTGCAACCTTTGCAACCTTCATCATCACCGTTGATCTCATAAGATTAGTTTCTATTATTAATTGATTGTTCCTAATTTTTAAAAGGGTAATTAAGGTATTTGTTAATTGTATAATTTTCTTTTTCTTATAATGACAGTTTTCCAAAACATACCTAACTTAATGCCTCCGAATTTTATGGTAACCATAATCACAATTCAAAATATTTGAATTAGTTGTTGATTTTATTCTCCTACGATAAAGGGTTTTATATCAAACAACATTATTCAGCCGATTTTTTTTATTAATGGTTTAAATTTCTGAGGGGAAAATTAAGGATTTCATGCAATTTATTTGTTAAATACTAACTAAGGATAAAATATTTTCAAACTTTTTTTATTATCATCCCCTATAATCATGGCATATTATCGTTGTGATGTATATGTTTTTTTTTGTTCATTAATGATGAAACCTGTATTTAAGCAAGAATTTTTTTTTCATGAAACCGCAACAGTTGAATCCCAAAAAACGTATACCATGGATGTAATGCCAGAATAACTTCTGTTAAGTACAATGAGTATATAAATAACAATTTACCAAGTCGATATCTTTCATGTTTACAACATCACTTTTGTTCTTTGCGGAGGATGTAAGATTTTTCTTAAACCCATTAGCCATGTTCAAATTTCTACTGCTCAGCTCCATATCATCCTATTACAACCCCCATTTAATATAATTGCAATTTAATATATAAGCTTCACAACTGAAATAGATTTTCGTATTTCTGAGCGTTCAACTTCCAACCGTACTGATTCGTCTACCGCTGCTATGAATTTTGGGCTGTCCCAACACGCGTCTAACGGATAAGCTGCCTCATCTCTACCAGTTACCACCATCTGCAGTGAGTTACATTCAACCTTAACATCTTCTTGGGTATTATCAGCATTTTATGTATTATCAGCATTGGAAGAGGATCCTTTTTGTGCTTGATCGGTTGAAAACAAACAGATTATCCAACTCTCTTTTGTATTTTTTAATGGTCAAATCATCTGGATATCTGTTGCTTGCATCACCTATTAACCTCTCAGCATCCTGTCTTCCAGCACGCAAAACTTGTAGTTGAGTCTCGATTAAATAAATGTAATCCTGTTATCAATGTGAAGGGTTAGTACTTTATAAAAAAACCTATATTTGATGTAAAACTGTTACTTTTGGTCACCTCTCTGCCCAGTTCTTTATCACTTGTACAGTGTTTAAGACTGCATTCTCCTTCATCCATTATGTCTATCCTCTTTGCCCAGTTCTTTATTACTTTTGGTCACCTCTTTGCTTTATGTTATCAACCATTGACATCTCCTTCATCATGACTTCCACAACTAAAAAAATGTTTAGTTAACGAATCTTGACAACCATGTATTCATAAAGAAAATAATCATGATTATCGTTGAATAATTTCCGGATCTCAAGTTATAAATGCATAGTATAATCATGATTGAAGATACATTGTCATGCAATTCATGATTACCAAAAAACATATCCTAGAAGCATTTCTTGTTTATTCATGATTATCATAATCATTATTTATACAGAATCATGAATGAAGATTCACTATAAATGTGAATTGGAATTGTGTTTCTTAAGTATTCATGCTTGTGATAATCAATATTCACACATAGTGAAATCCACATTGTTTACTAATTCGTGATTAACAACCCATTGCCTCATAATATTGACTTTTTATTCATGATTGTCATAATCATGATTTATATAGAATCATGAATCAACATTCACTATAAATGTGGCACTGCAATTGTGTTTCTTAATTACTCTGGCTTGTGATAATCATCATTGACACAAATGCATATCCACATTGTTTACTAATTCGTGATTAACAACCCATTACCTCATAATTCATGCCCAGTTCACTATTTCAAATCATGATTGAATATCTATAAATGATTACCATATTCATTCTTACAGAGTATTGCATTGTTAATGTTTACCATAATCATGATTGGTGTTTATACACATGTATTTTCTTTAATCATACTACTTTCATTGGAGATGTAATGAATATATTATAGATTTTAATGCTAACATGTATTTGAAAACATTAACATAATCATGATTGGTGTGTAAGCAAATCTAAGTTGTTTAATCATCTTCAATTCATGATTATGAGTAGTGAACAGAATATAGTGATAAAATCTATCTCATAAAAAAATAATGATTCAATATTTTATATTTTTAAACCTAACATGTAATTGAAAATTTGATTTAAAGCAAAACAAACATTAAATTTTTTTTTCTCCAAATCAATTTCACTGAAAATAAAGGAACCCAGATTCTTCATGAATTAGTTTATACATTCCCGAGCAACTTTACTGAACATGATTTTATTTATCAGTTAGAGTTTAATTGTGACCAAATGAAGAATCAGTTCTAAGAAATCACATAAAAACAGTATGTGTAAATACCCTTATTATAACACACAATAATAACACTTTTTAACAAACATTAACATATCAGGGGGTGAAGAACAGTTTTTTTTCCCTAATTTTTATTAAGAGGACAAAAGTTCAATGTAGGTTCAAATACCTTCATTCGATGATGTTTCTGTAATTGTAACAAGCAACGATTTTGGTGTGCGTGGTTCATCTGCTCCGACGACATCCACAATCATATATTCTGGTTCATGCAATGGTTCTTGCTCAAAATGATTATTTTGTTCTGGAAACGGAAGCTCTTCGACTGAATCATCTAAATCGATGAGTATCGGGTCTGCTTCAAAGTTTTTGAAGCGAGAAAATGAGTATTTTAGCATGATTCTCTCGCTTTTTCTTCCTCCTGTTGATTGAAATGAAACAGAAAGCAAAACCCTATTCAGAAATCATCAACAGAGAAACATTGTTATACAATAAGAACTTTATTTGAGATTTTTAAACAAACCTCTGAATCTCTACGCCATCGTCTATTGATTAGGGTTGCAAAATTGTTATACGAATTTTATAGACAATTTCGGGATTATGATCCTTTGAAACTTGGTTGCCATCTTTAGCCTGATTTGCATAAGAAATGAATTGACGAATATGCCCTTTAGCGCCTTATTAATGGAATGTTAACAATTAAATTCTTTTAATTTTTTAGAAAAAAATTAGGAATTAATCTTAACCATCCATCTAGTAATCAAGGGATGGATCATAGGTTGCACTGGTTGCAACATTTTTTAATGGTTTCAAAATATACTATCCCTATATATATATATAGAGGAAGACTATTTTGCAACCCTAAAAAATGTTGCAACCTTTGCAACCTTCATCATCACCGTTGATCTCATAAGATTAGTTTCTATTATTAATTGATTGTTCCTAATTTTTAAAAGGGTAATTAAGGTATTTGTTAATTGTATAATTTTCTTTTTCTTATAATGACAGTTTTCCAAAACATACCTAACTTAATGCCTCCGAATTTTATGGTAACCATAATCACAATTCAAAATATTTGAATTAGTTGTTGATTTTATTCTCCTACGATAAAGGGTTTTATATCAAACAACATTATTCAGCCGATTTTTTTTATTAATGGTTTAAATTTCTGAGGGGAAAATTAAGGATTTCATGCAATTTATTTGTTAAATACTAACTGAGGATAAAATATTTTCAAACTTTTTTTATTATCATCCCCTATAATCATGGCATATTATCGTTGTGATGTATATGTTTTTTTTTGTTCATTAATGATGAAACCTGTATTTAAGCAAGAATTTTTTTTTCATGAAACCGCAACAGTTGAATCCCAAAAAACGTATACCATGGATGTAATGCCAGAATAACTTCTGTTAAGTACAATGAGTATATAAATAACAATTTACCAAGTCGATATCTTTCATGTTTACAACATCACTTTTGTTCTTTGCGGAGGATGTAAGATTTTTCTTAAACCCATTAGCCATGTTCAAATTTCTACTGCTCAGCTCCATATCATCCTATTACAACCCCCATTTAATATAATTGCAATTTAATATATAAGCTTCACAACTGAAATAGATTTTCGTATTTCTGAGCGTTCAACTTCCAACCGTACTGATTCGTCTACCGCTGCTATGAATTTTGGGCTGTCCCAACACGCGTCTAACGGATAAGCTGCCTCATCTCTACCAGTTACCACCATCTGCAGTGAGTTACATTCAACCTTAACATCTTCTTGGGTATTATCAGCATTTTATGTATTATCAGCATTGGAAGAGGATCCTTTTTGTGCTTGATCGGTTGAAAACAAACAGATTATCCAACTCTCTTTTGTATTTTTTAATGGTCAAATCATCTGGATATCTGTTGCTTGCATCACCTATTAACCTCTCAGCATCCTGTCTTCCAGCACGCAAAACTTGTAGTTGAGTCTCGATTAAATAAATGTAATCCTGTTATCAATGTGAAGGGTTAGTACTTTATAAAAAAACCTATATTTGATGTAAAACTGTTACTTTTGGTCACCTCTCTGCCCAGTTCTTTATCACTTGTACAGTGTTTAAGACTGCATTCTCCTTCATCCATTATGTCTATCCTCTTTGCCCAGTTCTTTATTACTTTTGGTCACCTCTTTGCTTTATGTTATCAACCATTGACAGCTCCTTCATCATGACTTCCACAACTAAAAAAATGTTTAGTTAACGAATCTTGACAACCATGTATTCATAAAGAAAATAATCATGATTATCGTTGAATAATTTCCGGATCTCAAGTTATAAATGCATAGTATAATCATGATTGAAGATACATTGTCATGCAATTCATGATTACCAAAAAACATATCCTAGAAGCATTTCTTGTTTATTCATGATTATCATAATCATTATTTATACAGAATCATGAATGAAGATTCACTATAAATGTGAATTGGAATTGTGTTTCTTAAGTATTCATGCTTGTGATAATCAATATTCACACATAGTGAAATCCACATTGTTTACTAATTCGTGATTAACAACCCATTGCCTCATAATATTGACTTTTTATTCATGATTGTCATAATCATGATTTATATAGAATCATGAATCAACATTCACTATAAATGTGGCACTGCAATTGTGTTTCTTAATTACTCTGGCTTGTGATAATCATCATTGACACAAATGCATATCCACATTGTTTACTAATTCGTGATTAACAACCCATTACCTCATAATTCATGCCCAGTTCACTATTTCAAATCATGATTGAATATCTATAAATGATTACCATATTCATTCTTACAGAGTATTGCATTGTTAATGTTTACCATAATCATGATTGGTGTTTATACACATGTATTTTCTTTAATCATACTACTTTCATTGGAGATGTAATGAATATATTATAGATTTTAATGCTAACATGTATTTGAAAACATTAACATAATCATGATTGGTGTGTAAGCAAATCTAAGTTGTTTAATCATCTTCAATTCATGATTATGAGTAGTGAACAGAATATAGTGATAAAATCTATCTCATAAAAAAATAATGATTCAATATTTTATATTTTTAAACCTAACATGTAATTGAAAATTTGATTTAAAGCAAAACAAACATTAAATTTTTTTTTCTCCAAATCAATTTCACTGAAAATAAAGGAACCCAGATTCTTCATGAATTAGTTTATACATTCCCGAGCAACTTTACTGAACATGATTTTATTTATCAGTTAGAGTTTAATTGTGACCAAATGAAGAATCAGTTCTAAGAAATCACATAAAAACAGTATGTGTAAATACCCTTATTATAACACACAATAATAACACTTTTTAACAAACATTAACATATCAGGGGGTGAAGAACAGGGTTTTTTTTCCCTAATTTTTATTAAGAGGACAAAAGTTCAATGTAGGTTCAAATACCTTCATTCGATGATGTTTCTGTAATTGTAACAAGCAACGATTTTGGTGTGCGTGGTTCATCTGCTCCGACGACATCCACAATCATATATTCTGGTTCATGCAATGGTTCTTGCTCAAAATGATTATTTTGTTCTGGAAACGGAAGCTCTTCGACTGAATCATCTAAATCGATGAGTATCGGGTCTGCTTCAAAGTTTTTGAAGCGAGAAAATGAGTATTTTAGCATGATTCTCTCGCTTTTTCTTCCTCCTGTTGATTGAAATGAAACAGAAAGCAAAACCCTATTCAGAAATCATCAACAGAGAAACATTGTTATACAATAAGAACTTTATTTGAGATTTTTAAACAAACCTCTGAATCTCTACGCCATCGTCTATTGATTAGGGTTGCAAAATTGTTATACGAATTTTATAGACAATTTCGGGATTATGATCCTTTGAAACTTGGTTGCCATCTTTAGCCTGATTTGCATAAGAAATGAATTGACGAATATGCCCTTTAGCGCCTTATTAATGGAATGTTAACAATTAAATTTTTTTAATTTTTTAGAAAAAAATTAGGAATTAATCTTAACCATCCATCTAGTAATCAAGGGATGGATCATAGGTTGCACTGGTTGCAACATTTTTTAATGGTTTCAAAATATACTATCCCTATATATATATATATATATATATATATATATATATGAATGGCAAGTAAAACACAAACAATAACACCGGGAGTTAACGTGGTTCCACTATCGTTGTGATAGTGTACGTCCACCAAAGAGAGAGAGCAAGTGTTTATTACCAACCAAGGAGATTACAAAGTGCTTCGCACAAGGATCTTAAGATCCACGATCAACCAAACGAATTCTCTCGAACACCACCGAATATCAAGAACACTCTCAACCTCACAAACTCTAGATATCACTCTAGATACCAAATAACAAATTAAGGGGAGGGTGTTGGTGGGTGGTTGTCGCCGGCGAGAGGAGCAATAAGAGGGAGGAAGAAATGGTGCAATGGAAATGGGAGATATGGCATGCTATTTATAGGTGAAGTATTCTTGGTCACCAAGCATAAGGGCAAGAAGGTCATTTCACTTTTGCCCCATGCAAAAAACACGTGCAGCATCCATACTCCTTGCATAAGATATATGTATTTAATATATATTTATATTATAACACTCCACCATGATGCACGTGATCCTTGATAGCGAAACTTCCACTCCAACGAATACGAGTCTTCCCAACGGTTGATCTTCAGTAAGATAACAAAGTAAATTGGCATGAGGTAGCAAAATGCATTCCAACCGTGACGAGCTTCGGCATGGCCATCACCCATCAAAGTTACAAGCAAATAACCTCAAATGCACAATCCACTAAACAAGGTAGAGCATAAGCAAAGCTCTAAGCACTTAACAAAGTAATTCCTTCAAAGATGTCATTTTGTCATCTGTGGTAATATCTTCTCTCTCTCGCAAAGTGCCCAACGGCACTAACACAAACGGAGCTGGATCAAGATTGAGCAATGCCCAAACTTGGCTGGCAGTAGCGACTTAGTGAACATATCAGCAGCATTGTCGTCTGTCAGGACTTTCTTCAAATAGACGACCTTCGCTTCATGTAATCTAACAAGATATGCATCACACATGAACCGCTTCAGAATTTTCTGAACATACGCCCGTTGTGTCAACCAAAGTGTCCGGGACTTTCTGTCCTGCAAGATTTCCATGCCCAAAATCTTCTGCGCCACGTCAAGATCCTTCATTTCAAAGTCTGACTTCAACTTGTCTTTCAGACGTTCGATCTTTGACCGGTCCTTGCAGGCAATAAGCATGTCATGTACATAAAGAAGTAAGTAAGTGAAAATACCACCGCTTTGTCTATGATAGACACAAGCATCCTTTTCACTGCGCTCAAATCCCAGAGTGAGCATAAACGAATCAAACTTCTTATACCATTGACGAGGCGACTGTTTAAGTCCGTAAAGGGACTTCCAGAGCTTACATACGTATTCTGGGTTGCTGTCGGAAACGAAACCATCAGGTTGCTTCATATAGATAGTTTCCTCCAAGTCTCCGTGTAGGAAGGCGGTCTTCACATCTAGCTGTTCTAGCTCCAAATCGTGAATAGCCACGATCGCTAAAAGAACAGGAATAGATGTATATGTAACACCCTAAAATTTCAAGCATTTAATATATAGAAAATTCCGAAAAATGGGTAAATTTAAACCTCAAAATATAAACCAACTAAACCCTTAAAGTAACGGGGTAGGTTGGACAATATACATTTATCAGAGTATTAAGACATAACACACAACAACCAATAATCTAGGCTATAATTAACTAGATTAATCTGGGTGTCACTCTGTCTCCAAAATGTCTCTCTTCTCGATTCCCAAAAAGCCCAACCTTCCCAAACTCCTAAGCATGGTCGGCACGCAACGAACTAGACGCCGCTAAGTGGAACCTGTAATCCACAACATACACCCAAGGGTTAGACCGAGAGTCTAAGATTTAGATATTCAAGTAATAATGAGGAATTATAACAATGCCAAATGTAATGATACCGTCTCCACATAATTTTCCACATTACCAATATCCCGAAGTTATCGTGATCCACACTTATCATTAAATAAAAGAGACAAAGCTCCAAAACGGGGGAGACCCGTAACCATCTTGGTGACAAGAACACGTGAATGGAGTCACCGCGATGTTGATGGATTACAACTCAAGTCCCGGTCTTAGTTCCCATGCCATATAGACATCACAACCTCAAATCATAAATAAATTGCCTTTATTGCATACCCCGCAGAGTTACACCTCAAAGACTTACGGGGACCATATTGCATATCCATCCTAGATGAGTTACACCTCAAGAACTTACGTCCTTTATTGCATACTCGCTAGTAGCCACCAATGGCTGAACCAATACACACACATATTCCATAAATGTCTAAATCCTCGTGCACAAGGAAGTAGACTAATCCAAAACCCAATCTCATGAATGCATATTAGTGAAATTACGTGAACTAACATGGCAATTGATTTCCACATAACTTCAAAATGAATTTCCAAGAGTCACATTCGTGTATACATTTCCTCTCCGTTACTTTACTTTTAAAATACTAAATCCAGGTATCTCACAAGCCACAATCATTTATGGGTATACATGTATATATATATATATATATATATGTTTATAATGTACGCATATATATATATACATACACACACATATATATATATATATATATATATATATATATATATATATATATATATATATATCCACGTATGTACACTCATATACATACATACATACATACATATACATATGTATATACATATGCTTATAATTATACAAGGATCATGTGTCATATATATATATATATATATATATATATGCACACCTACATTCTATAGTGGCATACAAGAACATAAACTTTCATGGTTATGACCAAATAAACATGTTTACTCCAAGTAGAAATTTTAGGAAGGAAACCCTAGATTTCCAAATCACACTCAAGCCATGTAGTGTAGTTTCTATGTAACATTAAACATAAAACAAGTAGATTATAGGGATTTAGACACTCACCTATGGGTTCTTTCAAGAAACCCTAGAATTGGAGGTTACTTGGACTTTGAAGATGGAAATCCTAGATTCAAGAATTAAGAGTTCTCAATATGATGATCTTATGTAGAGATTCAAGAAACCCAACCAAAATTAAACTTACTTGGATGTGAAACTTCAAAATAAGAAACCCTAATCTTCCAAGTAGCTTGATTTTAAGAGGTCTTTGAGAAGAAGGGAGTAGTAGTTCTCACTTGTGATGACCATATTTAAGAGGTTGCAACCACCAACAACAACCATAAACCTTAGCAACAAATGTGGGGAAGAAGAGAGGAAAAATGGAAGGAAAATCGCCCAGGAGAGGGGGAGTGACGAACTGCAGCAAAATTGAGAGAAATGGTTCCCAAACTCAGCTTAAAACACGACCCAATCCGCACCCCAACCCCCCAGGCGCGACATTGCCAGGGCGACAATGCCCTGGTCATTCTCTCGTGTCAAAGTCGCGATCCACAAGCATATTTCTGTTCGATTTCGATTTCCCAGCTGCAGGCCGCGACATTGCCAGGGCGACAATGCCCTGGTCATTCTCGGTGGTCATTGTCGCTGCTGACCACCAGGTTGCTGCCCGAAAACGATTTTCGACTGAGACGAACTTCTTTGGTTCATTAATGGTTCGCTAAATGGATTTGCATGGATGTAAGGTTTGTATGCATGGAAAGAGAAAGGTTCTCACTAACTAAATATATACATATATATCTACATATGCTCACACACATATATATACATATATATATACATATAATTGCTTAAGCCTATGATTACGGAAAAATAAATGTAGTTGTTAAAGTTCCAAGGTTGGCGGGAAAAGTTCTACTTACTTGAAGAAACGGAGTGTTACAATCCTCCTCTCCTTGGAAAAATTTCGTCCTCGAAATTCGACGCTAACTAAAAAGGTGAGGGTACCTCCTCTTCATCTATTCTTCCGGTTCCCACGTGACATTCGCCCCTCGATGGTGCTTCCATTGCACCTTTACCCTCGCTACCTCCTTGTGACGAAGTTTTAGCGTTTCTCTATCCAAAATTGCCTCCGACTCTTCTATACACCGGTTGTTGTCTACCCGAATCTCCGATAGGGGAATAACGTCAGGTTCCTCCGCTAAGCACTTTCGTAAATAGCAAACATGGAACGTGGGGTGTATCCCACTCATCTCGGGTGGTAGATCCAACCTGTAGGCTTGGAGTCCCACATGCTCAATGATCGGAAAAGGTCCAAGAAAACGGGGACTAAGCTTCCCTCGTTTTCCGAATCTAATGATCCCCTTCCAATGAGAAACCTTCAAAAATACACGATCCCCCACTTGGAACTCAATCGGTCGCCTCTTCTTATCGGCGTAACTCTTCTGACGATCTTGAGCGGCTTTCAACCGCTCTCGAATGCCCTTTACCTTATCGGCCGTTTCTTGCATAAGCTCGGGGCCCACAAATTGCTTTTCACCCGCCTCAAGCCAACAAACGGGTGTTCTACATTTCCGTCCATACAAAGCCTCAAATGGTGCTACACCTAAACTCGAGTGGTAGCTGTTATTGTAAGCAAATTCCACTAATGGAAGATGAGAGTCCCAATTTCCCCCGAAGTCGATCACACACGCTCTCAACATATCTTCCAAAGTTTGGATCGTTCGTTCGCTTTGTCCATCAGTCTGAGGGTGGTAAGTCGTGCTTAATTTCACCTTCGTCTCCAGTTCCCGCTGGAAGGCATTCCAAAAGTGAGAGGTGAAACGGCTATCCCGATCAGATACAATAGACTTTGGCACTCCATGCCTCGAGACCACTTCATTGATGTACAATCTCGCCAATTTGTCTAACGGTAACGTTTCCCGCATGGCCAAAAAGTGAGCAGTCTTGGTCATCCGATCTACAATTACCCAAATGGTGTCGTGACCTTTCAAGGTCTTTGGTAGCTTTGTCACAAAATCCATTGTAATGTGATCCCACTTCCATTTCGGTATTTCGAGCGATTGCAAACTGCCGTAGGGTCGTTGATGCTCAGCTTTCACTAGCGAACACGTGGTGCACTTCTCCACGACACCGACTATGTCAAGTTTCATGACCGGCCACCAGTAGTTCAACTTCAAATCCCTATACATCTTGGTGCTCCCGGGATGTATTGAGTACTTTGACTTGTGAGCTTCTTCCATAAGTAATTCCCGACACCCTCCGATTTTAGGCACCCAAATCCGCCCTTGGAAAAGTTTCAATCCCCTACCATCTTCCGTCAATAGAAGGTGGTACTTCACCATAGATTCATCCTTGAGGTTCGCTTCAAGTAGTGCTTCGGATTGAGCGGTCTTGATCATCTCCATCAAGCTCGAAATGATCTCAATTCTTGCTAGCGAAGTTTGCACCTTCCCGCTATACCCTTTGCGACTCAAGGCGTCCGCTACTACATTTGCCTTGCCTGGATGGTACAATAGTTCATAGTCATAGTCCTTAAGCAACTCTAGCCATCTTCGTTGCCGCATGTTCAACTCCTTCTGATCGAAGACATACTTCAAACTTTTATGGTCGGTGTAGAGCGTACATTTTGTGCCATACAAGTAGTGCCGCCATAACTTCAATGCAAACACAACCGCCGCCAATTCGAGATCATGAGTTGGGTAATTCTTTTCGTGCTCCTTCAACTGTCTTGATGCATAAGCTATCACCTTCCCCCTTTGCATCAAAACACAACCCAAACCCATCTTGGATGCATCGCTATACACGACGAAGTCTTCGGTTCCTTCGGGTAGGGATAGAATTGGAGCTTCACAAAGTTTTCGTTGCAAGGTCCGAAATGCTTCTTCTTGCACCTTAGTCCACACAAACGTTACGTTCTTTCGAGTCAAAGCCGTGAGTGACGAAGCAATTTTGGAGAAGTCTTGTATGAATCTACGGTAGTACCCGGCTAGCCCCAAAAAGCTTCTAATTTCCGTCGGGCTCTTCGAAGGCTCCCAATTCATCATTGCCTCAATCTTTGCGGGATCTACCTTTACACCCTCTCGTGTCACCACATGCCCGAGGAATTGCACTTCTTGCAACCAAAACTCACACTTAAAGAATTTAGCGTACAACTTCTCCTTCCTTAACACTTCTAACACTTCCCGAAGATGTTGCTCATGCTCTTCCTCGTCTTTAGAGTACACCAGGATATCGTCGATGAACACGATAACCGACTTGTCCAAAAACGATCGACATACTCGATTCATCAAGTCCATAAAAATTGTCGGCGCGTTCGTCAATCCGAAAGGCATGACTAGGAACTCGTAGTGTCCATACCGAGTCCTAAATGCCGTCTTTGGGACATCTTCTTCTCTAACTTTTACTTGATGATAACCGGATCGGAGGTCGATCTTGGAGAAGCATCCGGCTCCTTGGAGTTGATCAAAGAGATCATCAATTCGAGGGAGTGGATATTTGTTTTTCACGGTCACCTTGTTTAACTCCCGATAGTCGATACACATCCGCATCGACCCATCTTTCTTCTTAACGAAAAGTACCGGAGCTCCCCAAGGCGAAGAGCTCGGCCTCACGAATCCCTTCTCTAGAAGTTCTTGCAGTTGTGTCATCATTTCTTGCATTTTTGTCGGAGCAAGACGGTAAGGCGCACGGGCTATCGGTGCTTCTCCCGGAACTAAATCGATCTTGAATTCCACTTGACGGTCGGGTGGCAAACCCGGCAAATCATCGGGGAATACGTCCGGGTATTCCTTGACAACTTTTACATCCTCTACTTTCTTTTTCTCTAGCTTGGTGTCCACCACATAGGCTAAAAACGTTGGGTACTTCTTCATTAGGCACTTCCTTGCCTTGATGGAAGAGATGATAGCCACCTCGCCCTTACGCTTTTCTCCATACACTAGCACAAAGTCTCCATTCAAGAGAGGTATTTTTATAATCTTCTTTGAGCACAAAATCTCCGCTTTGTGTTTGGCCAACCAATCCATCCCAATCACCACGTCAAAACTTCCGATAGGCATAGGGAGTAACTCCACTTCAAAAGTCTCGCCACTAACTTCAAGACGACACTTTTCTAAAATTTCACGCAAGACCAACTTTTCCCCATTTGCTACCTCAATGACTAAAGCATCTTGTATAGAACTACTAGGTACATTCAAGGACTTGCGAAACACATTCGAAACAAACGAATAATTTGCACCTGAATCAAACAATACTCTAGCGGGTAAAGAGTTGAGTAAGAACGTACCCGACACCACGTCGGCGGTCTCCTTTGCTTCTTCCTTCGTCATTTGGAAAACCCTCCCTTGCGGTTTGGGGATGGCCTCCCGCTTCGGTTGATTTCCCGAACCGCTCCCTCTCGAATCTCCCTTCAACTTGGGGCAATCCCGCTTCACGTGCCCGATCTCATTGCACTCATAACAAACCGTCCCCCTTAAGTGGCACTTCGGACTAGTGTGCCCCGCTTTCCCGCACTTGAAACAAGTAACTTGACCCGGATTGCAAGACCCGAAGTGTTTGCTCTTGCATCTAGGGCACCACCTTGCCTCTCCACGGTAGTCCCCTCCTCTATTGTTTTGTTGGAACCTCGGCCTCTTAAACGAATTCTGTGGGCCCTCCCCTTTCCTCTTCTCCCCAACCTTAGTCTTCTCTTCTTTGTCTCTAGCATAGACCCTTTCCATAACCTTGGCCTCTTCAATCGTCTCTCGAAGATTCGTGGCCTTGGAGTTCCGAACCATTGCCGCAGTCCTTTCAAATATGCTTTCACTTTGTCTTTCTCAGTCGGGGCCACGTGCCCCACAAGATTCAGTTTCTCCATGAAGAGTCGGGTGTAATATTTAACCGACAAACTTCCCTTTTTGATTGACCGGAACTCTTCCTCAATCAAATCCATCTCTTGTTCGTTGCAATATTCTTCTAAGATCTTCTTCTTAAAAGTAATCCAAGTCATCTTGGTCAAGACAGAGGTCTCTATGGTGGAAGTGTAGATATTCCACCAAATCAAAGCCGAACCTCGAAGAATTTGAGAACCAAATTTCACTTTCTGATTCTCTTCACAATCACAAGCCCGGAAGGCCTGCTCAATCTCCCGAATCCAATTCATGCAAGCAACTGGATTGTCAGAACCGGCAAACTCCGGCGGTTTACAACACAGGAAGGTTTTATAGGAGCATACTCTTTCCGTCGGTCTTGTCTCCAAGGTAATCAACCCATCAGTCCGGTTTTCATCGCCAGTTCCCCCGGATCCTCCACCCACATTCTCTTCGATTGTCTCATGACGGCGCGGTTGCACATCTCTATCCTCCAAAAGCTTCATGAACTACTCCTGTTGCTTAGCCATGGTTTCGTTCATGGCCCGCATCATGTCCATCATCTGAGTTTGAGGGGTCACTTTCGTCATGACCGGGTTGGCAGAGGCAATATTCACCCTTGGGATTTGTTCCACTCTTCCGCTAAACGGAGGAGGTAGAAGCGGAGGAGGTAGAGCTGAAGCTTCGATGTTCAGTTGATCGGTCGTGGATTCGTTCGCGGCACTATCTTCCTGAGTTCTGCCCCGAGTATTTACCATTTCTGTCTGTCACAATCGAGAATAGAGATAAGAATATAGGCTAAGAGATATACATAAAGAAACGTACTAAAACAATCATTGATTTTCATAATCATAACAATCAAGCATGCTCACGTAAAAATATATTCATAATAGCAGTAGCTAATTGAAATTATGAACATATTACACATAAGAATTCTTATTACCACTTTCATAATTCATAATGACATAATTTCCGTCGACTCTGAACGTCCCATCTTAAAGTTACTACCCAATTTTCTCACAATCCATTACTTAATGGTCTCAGCTTAAGTCTAGGCATCACACTAGTACACCTAGTTCACTTAAACTAGAGCTATGATACCAACTTGTAACATCCTAAAATTTCAAGCATTTAATATAGAGAAAATTCCGGAAAATGGGTAAATTTAAACCTCAAAATATAAACCAACTAAACCCTTAAAGTAACGGGGTAGTTTGGACAATATACATTTATCAGAGTATTAAGACATAACACACAACAACCTATTAATCTAGGCTATAATTAACTAGATTAATCCGGGTGTCACTATGTCTCCAAAATGTCTCTCTTCTCGATTCCCAAAAAGCCCGACCTTCCCAAGCTCCTAAGCATGGTCGGCACGCAACGAACTAGACGCCGCTAAGTGGAACCTGTAATCCACAACATACACCCAAGGGTTAGACCGAGAGTCTAAGATTTAGATATTCAAGTAATAATGAGGAATTATAACAATGCCAAATGTAATGATACCGTCTCCACATAATTTTCCACATTACCAATATCCCCAAGTAATCGTGATCCACACCTGTCATTAAATAAAAGAGACAAAGCTCCAAAACGGGGGAGACCCGTAACCATCTTGGTGACAAGAACACGTGAATGGAGTCACCGCGATGTTGATGGATTACAACTCAAGTCCCGGTCTTAGTTCCCATGCCATATAGACATCACAACCTCAAACCATAAATAAATTGCCTTTATTGCATACCCCGCAGAGTTACACCTCAAGGACTTACGGGGACCATATTGCATATCCATCCTAGATGAGTTACACCTCAAGAACTTACGTCCTTTATTGCATACTCGCTAGTAGCCACCAATGGCTGAACCAATACACACACATATTCCATAAAGGTCTAAATCCTCGTGCACAAGGAAGTAGACTAATCCAAAACCCAATCTCATATTATGAATGCATATTAGTGAAATTACGTGAACTAACATGGCAATTGATTTCCACATAACTTCATAATGAATTTCCAAGAGTCACATACGTGTATACATTTCTTCTCCGTTACTTTACTTTTAAAATACTAAATCCAGGTATCTCACAAGCCACAATCATTTATGGGTATACATGTATATATATATATATATGTTTATAATGTACGCATATATATATATACACATATATATATATATATCCACGTATGTACACTCATATACATACATACATACATATACATATGTATATACATATGCTTATAATTATACAAGGATCATGTGTCATATATATATACATATATATATATATATATATATTTATGCACACCTACATTCTATAGTGGCATACAAGAACATAAACTTTCATGGTTATGACCAAATAAACATGTTTACTCCAAGTAGAAATTTTAGGAAGGAAACCCTAGATTTCCAAATCACACTCAAGCCATGTAGTGTAGTTTCTATGTAACATTAAACATAAAACAGGTAGATTATAGGGATTTAGACACTCACCTATGGGTTCTTTCAAGAAACCCTAGAATTGGAGGTTACTTGGACTTTGAAGATGGAAATCCTAGATTCAAGAATTAAGAGTTCTCAATATGATGATCTTATGTAGAGATTCAAGAAACCCAACCAAAATTAAACTTACTTGGATGTGAAACTTCAAAATAAGAAACCCTAATCTTCCAAGTAGCTTGATTTTAAGAGGTCTTTGAGAAGAAGGGAGTGGTAGTTCTCACTTGTGATGACAATATTTAAGAGGTTGCAACCACCAACAACAACCATAAACCTTAGCAACAAATGTGGGGAAGAAGAGAGGAAAAATGGAAGGAAAATCGCCCAGGAGAGGGGGAGTGACGAACTGCAGCAAAATTGAGAGAAATGGTTCCCAAACTCAGCTTAAAACATGAGCCAATCCGCACCCCAACCCCCCAGGCGCGACATTGCCAGGGCGACAATGCCCTGGTCATTCTCTCGTGTCAAAGTCGCGATCCACAAGCATGTTTCTGTTCGATTTCGATTTCCCAGCTGCAGGCCGCGACATTGCCAGGGCGACAATGCCCTGGTCATTCTCGCTGGTCATTGTCGCTGCTGACCACCAGGTTGCTGCCCGAAAACGATTTTCGACTGAGACGAACTTCTTTGGTTCATTAATGGTTCGCTAAATGGATTTGCATGGATGTAGGGTTTGTATGCATGGAAAGAGAAAGGTTCTCACTAACTAAATATATACATATATATCTACATATGCTCACACACACACACACACACATATATATATATATATATATATATATATATATATATATATAATTGCTTAAGCCTATGATTACGGAAAAATAAACGTAGTTGTTAAAGTTCCAAGGTTGGCGGGAAAAGTTCTACTTTACTTGAAGAAACGGAGTGTTACAGTATGTCTAACAACGGGAGCAAAAATATCGTCATACTCGATACCTTTCCGTTGTGCAAAGCCTTTAGCAACGAGACGAGCCTTGTAACGATTGTCATCTTTGACTTTGAAAACCCACTTGCAACCAATAGCACGGCTGCCCTTCTGCAACGGACATAAGTCCCAAGTGCTGTTCTTTGAGAGAGCTTCCATCTCTTCTTGCATGGCACCAAGCCATTTCGAACTGTGGGTTGAGGCCAACGCCCCCTTTACATCAAGCGGCTCTTCTTGCCCTACATGCAAAGCAAACTCCAGCTGATCTGTAAAACTCATGTTAGCAAAATCCCAATCTCCATACCTATTCGGCGGACGAATAGTCCTTTGACTACGCCTGGTAGGTGCAATAACTGGGATTGTATCGCCGTGGTCTCCACCATCATTCAGAATCTCTTCTTCAGAATCACTAGTAGAAGTCACTGGTTGTAATACCCCGGGTAAGTCCGTTAGACAAATTCCCTATCCGTTAAGTTTATGTAACGATGATATTTAATGTTTAGGGTAAGTTTGAGATAAGTTATAAGGTTAGGGGTGTTTTAGTCCTTATTGAGTAGTTTGAGCCAAAAGTGTAAATTTGAGATATAAATATCTCAAACACTACAGATATCCTCACTTTCCTCTTTAGAAACTGTGTGTGTGTGTTCTGAACGAAAGGAAGAAGACGAAGAAACCTACGGCTAGAGCATCAATTGATTTGGTTGAAGTTGATTTTGAGGTAAGCTCTTTTACATTTTGTGTTGTAATCAGTAGTAGGAGATATCTATCGGTTTAGAAGTTACGATTTCAGTGATTGGTATCGATTTCAATCGAATCTAGGTGAGATGAAACCGACTGTGTTCTTGAGACTCCCGATGGAGTCCCGGTATTATCGACTCCCGGTAACGTGAACTCCCGGTATTGTGAACTTCCGGTACCAAGAAGTCCCGATACCGAGAAGTCCCGGTACCATGGAGTCCCGGAATATTCGCCTTCCGGTGATGTCAACTCCCGGTACTTGAGAGTCCCGGTACTGGTGAGTCCCGGTACTGGTGGTAGTGTCCGGTTATAGTTTCTGATTGTATATTTGGATTAAGTTGCTCCGAAAATTTCCTGGGGGGCCGCAAGGGCGTTGCCCCTTGACCCCATCCGCTAACCGGGTAGCGGAACCCCCGTGTTAAGTCGCTGTAGGGGAACAATTGAGAATAAGAGTTATTCTATTTGAATTATTTCAGATACTGTGAATTCAAATTGAAAGACTGAATCTGTGGAAAAGGCTTGGAAGCATTTTGTTAAACAATCGAGGTGAGTTTTACTTTAAAACGTTTTTAACTGGAATACATATATGTGTTTATATATGTATGTGAGTATGTGTGAAATATATATATGTGTTTGTATATATGAGACGGATACGTGTCAAGGTTTGATTATATGTTTATGTTAGAAGGATATATGTATATAATTATATATATATATGGTTGGAAAAATGATGAAAGGTTTATAAATGACAATATGATATATTGAGATATATATTGTATTTATATTGCACAAAACGATAATAGGTGAGCCGAATTATTATTCGGCGGGGCTGTATGGAAATACAGCGGGGCTGCATGATATTGCAGTGGAGCTGTAGGTAATTGCAGCGGGGTTGTATGTAATTACAGTGGAGTCGACTGTATTGTACAGTGACGATAATTAGTTGGCTTGCTACCGACTAATGTAGCCAGGGGAAAGAAGATGAGATGAGGAGAGATACGTGGTGCTCGAGTCCTAATGTGGTATTTATATACGTGTGGTATATGCGTGCTTATACGAAAGGTTTTATGTAAACTATATTGATACAAAGTATTATGTGAAAAGAGTTTTATATTGATTTCGGAAAAGACCAGGATTAACTCACTAGACCCGTTTGGTCTAACCCTCATTTTGTTTTCAAAAATATGTTTTCCAGGTTAAGGATCGGCAGAAGAGGATGAAGTGTAGGAAGCTTTTGATGGATGTTGATTAGGAAGCATATATATATTTTGTAATTTATGAGACCGAAGGGACCGTACTTGGTTTGTTATGTAAATTTCGTTGTAAATCAATGATATGTATGCATGTTATGTATTATGATGTATGTTATGGGACTTGGGTTGTTACACTGGCGGAATGACTTCTTCAACAGTATCGGGTGATTCTGGAACAATATCAAGAACGGATGAACTGGGAATATTAGGACTGACTACTGGCTCCACATCATCGGCGGTAGGAGCAATAGTAGTGATGACTTCCGGATTTTGAGAGGACCATCCTGTGACTTTAACAGGACCGATTCATCAAACGTGACGTGTCGAGAATGAATCACCTTACGAGTCAAGGGGTTCCAGATTCGGTAACCCTTGATACCATCTGTATAGCCGAGCAAGAATCCTTTGGTGGCTTTAGGATCCAACTTGTACTGGCCTGAAACATGAACGTAAACAGGACAACCAAATACACGTATGTATTTCAAACAGATGTTTCTTTTACCTCTCCAAACCTCTTCCGGAATCTTTCCCCCGATGGCCGAACAAGGTAACCTGTTAACAATGTGCACAGCAGTGTGCAGTGCTTCGGCCCAGAAAATTTTGGGGAACTCCGATGTCGACAACCTACATCGGACCTTTTCAAGCAAAGTCATATTCATCCGTTCGGCTACCCCATTAGATTGAGGATCGCCCGGAGTGATGTAGTGACGGTGGATGCCTTTACGCGAACAAAAGTCCTTGAGGTTACCACTAGTAAACTCTCCACCGTTGTCAGATCTGAGCACTTTCAACTTCTTGCCAGTCTCGACCTTTACTCGTGCCAACCAAGTCTTGAACGTATCGAAGACATCTGACTTGAATTTTAACACATACACCCAATACTTATGTGAGAAATCATCAATAAACGAAACAAAGTATTTACCTCCACTGAGGGACGGAGTACCGGATGGTCCCCAGACGTCTGTATGAACATAATCGAGGATTCCTTTAGTGTTGTGTTTTCCAACACCAAAAGAAACACGCGTCTGCTTTCCTTTGACACATCCCGAACAAAACTCCAGGCTAGCAGGAACAGAGACTTTAATGAGCTTCCGCTTGCGTAAGATCTCCAAGTTCTTCTCGGATGTGTGACCCAATCGAAGATGCCATAAGCGAGCATCACCAAGATTCTGAGAACTTTCGGCCACACACGATTCAGAAGAAACAGTCTCGCCAATCAAATGGAAAAGATTATTTTCCGCCCGTTCGCCTTTCATTACAACAATACTCCCTCTGGAGATGCGCAAACTCTCGTCATTGCCTCGAAAGTTGCAGCCCGATTTGGACAGTTGTCCAACAGAGATCAAGGAATGAGTCATGGATGGAACAAACTTGACATTGTTCAATGTCCGAATACACCCATCGAACATCTTGATCCGCACAGTACCGATACCCTGAGTGACACATGAAGTACAGTTTCCCATATAAATATTGTTACCTTCAACTTTTCTGAAGGTAGAGAAACAGTCCCGGAATGGTGTCATGTGGCAAGATGCCCCGGTATCTAGCACCCAACGCATGTCACCTTGCGGTGGTGCAACTGTGGCAGAGAAGCCTTCTAGCTCCATTTCGGCTGCAATGGCTGAGGTGTCCGCGTTGTCTTTGTTTTTAAGACTCGGACAGTCCTTAACCCAATGACCTGGCTTGTGGCAATAATTACAGTTGCCACGCGCCTTTGATTTCCCCCGAGAACCAGGTCGGCGAGACGGAGAGCGCCCACGATTTCTTCCTCTTGACAAATGTTGATCGTCTCGGCCTTTGTCAGCAAATAGGCCTTGACTGTAATTAATCTCTCGGTGATTGTTACCGATCCGCATCTGAATTCGTTGGTCTTCAGAAATCATTCCTGTTTTCACATCAGACAAAGAAAGAGTTTCTCTTCCATAAATAAAACTGTTAGTGAATTGGGAATACTTCTCGGGAAGTGAATACAACAGGATCATAGCAAGTGCTTCTTCGTCTTTTGCAAGAAGCGCATCTGCTGCCTTCAACTTCATGATTATGTCTTCGAATTCGGTCATGTGCGCCTTGATTGTCGTGCCTTCCTTCATTTTGAAGAAGAGACACGACCGCATCAGTAACAATCTGTTGGTCAAAGTTTTCTTGAGATATAAATTCTCAAGCTTGCTCCAAATACCTGCAGCTGTCTTTTCAGACACAATTTCAGATATAACATTATCTCCCATAGCCATCTGCAAAGTAGTAAATGCCCATGCTTCCATTTCTTTAGCCTTAAGGTCAGACATATTAGGGTCTAACTCGTCTTTAGCAAATACTACGGGATGGACTCCATTTTTCCTAAGTGCTGCGGATGTTGTGAATTGCCATTTACCAAAGTCACCGTCCCCATTCCAAGTCTGTATACGAATCCCAACCCCGGACAAATTAAAGGTACCTTCTAGGTACGGTTTTTGGGACTGGTTAGAGGAACCGGTACCAAATGGGTTTTCTACTTCAGCCATAGAGAAAACGAAATGTGTAAACTTGTTTATGTGTATTTTCTACACAAACCCGAATCTAGATCCGAAGCTCTGATACCAATTGTTAGGAACAATTTATCGTGCCAAAGAAAATACGAGAAGCTCACGAATGATTTCTAAGGTCCCAAAACGAGTAGAAATCCAAATGCACAATAAACCCAACAACAAATGCGGATAACAATGATCTAGATGTTACACAATATATTCTCGACGTAGAAAATTAAACGCACGCGAAGTATATATATATATAGAGGAAGACTATTTTGCAACCCTAAAAAATGTTGCAACCTTTGCAACCTTCATCATCACCGTTGATCTCATAAGATTAGTTTCTATTATTAATTGATTGTTCCTAATTTTTAAAAGGGTAATTAAGGTATTTGTTAATTGTATAATTTTCTTTTTCTTATAATGACAGTTTTCCAAAACATACCTAACTTAATGCCTCCGAATTTTATGGTAACCATAATCACAATTCAAAATATTTGAATTAGTTGTTGATTTTATTCTCCTACGATAAAGGGTTTTATATCAAACAACATTATTCAGCCGATTTTTTTTATTAATGGTTTAAATTTCTGAGGGGAAAATTAAGGATTTCATGCAATTTATTTGTTAAATACTAACTGAGGATAAAATATTTTCAAACTTTTTTTATTATCATCCCCTA
This sequence comes from Saussurea involucrata, assembly GCA_033807775.1. Lineage (NCBI taxonomy): Eukaryota > Viridiplantae > Streptophyta > Magnoliopsida > Asterales > Asteraceae > Saussurea > Saussurea involucrata. Next base: position 25,131,353 of record CM066319.1, on the reverse strand, counting down.
TAATCATGGCATATTATCGTTGTGATGTATATGTTTTTTTTTGTTCATTAATGATGAAACCTGTATTTAAGCAAGAATTTTTTTTTCATGAAACCGCAACAGTTGAATCCCAAAAAACGTATACCATGGATGTAATGCCAGAATAACTTCTGTTAAGTACAATGAGTATATAAATAACAATTTACCAAGTCGATATCTTTCATGTTTACAACATCACTTTTGTTCTTTGCGGAGGATGTAAGATTTTTCTTAAACCCATTAGCCATGTTCAAATTTCTACTGCTCAGCTCCATATCATCCTATTACAACCCCCATTTAATATAATTGCAATTTAATATATAAGCTTCACAACTGAAATAGATTTTCGTATTTCTGAGCGTTCAACTTCCAACCGTACTGATTCGTCTACCGCTGCTATGAATTTTGGGCTGTCCCAACACGCGTCTAACGGATAAGCTGCCTCATCTCTACCAGTTACCACCATCTGCAGTGAGTTACATTCAACCTTAACATCTTCTTGGGTATTATCAGCATTTTATGTATTATCAGCATTGGAAGAGGATCCTTTTTGTGCTTGATCGGTTGAAAACAAACAGATTATCCAACTCTCTTTTGTATTTTTTAATGGTCAAATCATCTGGATATATGTTGCTTGCATCACCTATTAACCTCTCAGCATCCTGTCTTCCAGCACGCAAAACTTGTAGTTGAGTCTCGATTAAATAAATGTAATCCTGTTATCAATGTGAAGGGTTAGTACTTTATAAAAAAACCTATATTTGATGTAAAACTGTTACTTTTGGTCACCTCTCTGCCCAGTTCTTTATCACTTGTACAGTGTTTAAGACTGCATTCTCCTTCATCCATTATGTCTATCCTCTTTGCCCAGTTCTTTATTACTTTTGGTCACCTCTTTGCTTTATGTTATCAACCATTGACAGCTCCTTCATCATGACTTCCACAACTAAAAAAATGTTTAGTTAACGAATCTTGACAACCATGTATTCATAAAGAAAATAATCATGATTATCGTTGAATAATTTCCGGATCTCAAGTTATAAATGCATAGTATAATCATGATTGAAGATACATTGTCATGCAATTCATGATTACCAAAAAACATATCCTAGAAGCATTTCTTGTTTATTCATGATTATCATAATCATTATTTATACAGAATCATGAATGAAGATTCACTATAAATGTGAATTGGAATTGTGTTTCTTAAGTATTCATGCTTGTGATAATCAATATTCACACATAGTGAAATCCACATTGTTTACTAATTCGTGATTAACAACCCATTGCCTCATAATATTGACTTTTTATTCATGATTGTCATAATCATGATTTATATAGAATCATGAATCAACATTCACTATAAATGTGGCACTTCAATTGTGTTTCTTAATTACTCTGGCTTGTGATAATCATCATTGACACAAATGCATATCCACATTGTTTACTAATTCGTGATTAACAACCCATTACCTCATAATTCATGCCCAGTTCACTATTTCAAATCATGATTGAATATCTATAAATGATTACCATATTCATTCTTACAGAGTATTGCATTGTTAATGTTTACCATAATCATGATTGGTGTTTATACACATGTATTTTCTTTAATCATACTACTTTCATTGGAGATGTAATGAATATATTATAGATTTTAATGCTAACATGTATTTGAAAACATTAACATAATCATGATTGGTGTGTAAGCAAATCTAAGTTGTTTAATCATCTTCAATTCATGATTATGAGTAGTGAACAGAATATAGTGATAAAATCTATCTCATAAAAAAATAATGATTCAATATTTTATATTTTTAAACCTAACATGTAATTGAAAATTTGATTTAAAGCAAAACAAACATTAAATTTTTTTTTCTCCAAATCAATTTCACTGAAAATAAAGGAACCCAGCAACTTTACTGAACATGATTTTATTTATCAGTTAGAGTTTAATTGTGACCAAATGAAGAATCAGTTCTAAGAAATCACATAAAAACAGTATGTGTAAATACCCTTATTATAACACACAATAATAACACTTTTTAACAGACATTAACATATCAGGGGGTGAAGAACAGGGTTTTTTTTCCCTAATTTTTATTAAGAGGACAAAAGTTCAATGTAGGTTCAAATACCTTCATTCGATGATGTTTCTGTAATTGTAACAAGCAACGATTTTGGTGTGCGTGGTTCATCTGCTCCGACGACATCCACAATCATATATTCTGGTTCATGCAATGGTTCTTGCTCAAAATGATTATTTTGTTCTGGAAACGGAAGCTCTTCGACTGAATCATCTAAATCGATGAGTATCGGGTCTGCTTCAAAGTTTTTGAAGCGAGAAAATGAGTATTTTAGCATGATTCTCTCGCTTTTTCTTCCTCCTGTTGATTGAAATGAAACAGAAAGCAAAACCCTATTCAGAAATCATCAACAGAGAAACATTGTTATACAATAAGAACTTTATTTGAGATTTTTAAACAAACCTCTGAATCTCTACGCCATCGTCTATTGATTAGGGTTGCAAAATTGTTATACGAATTTTATAGACAATTTCGGGATTATGATCCTTTGAAACTTGGTTGCCATCTTTAGCCTGATTTGCATAAGAAATGAATTGACGAATATGCCCTTTAGCGCCTTATTAATGGAATGTTAACAATTAAATTTTTTTAATTTTTTAGAAAAAAATTAGGAATTAATCTTAACCATCCATCTAGTAATCAAGGGATGGATCATAGGTTGCACTGGTTGCAACATTTTTTAATGGTTTCAAAATATACTATCCCTATATATATATATATATATATATATATATATATATATATATGAATGGCAAGTAAAACACAAACAATAACACCGGGAGTTAACGTGGTTCCATTATCGTTGTGAGCAAGTGTTTATTACCAACCAAGGAGAGAGAGAGCAAGTGTTTATTACCAACCAAGGAGATTACAAAGTGCTTCGCACAAGGATCTTAAGATCCACGATCAACCAAACGAATTCTCTCGAACACCACCGAATATCAAGAACACTCTCAACCTCACAAACTCTAGATATCACTCTAGATACCAAATAACAAACAAATTAAGGGGAGGGTGTTGGTGGGTGGTTGTCGCCGGCGAGAGGAGCAATAAGAGGGAGGAAGAAATGGTGCAATGGAAATGGGAGATATGGCATGCTATTTATAGGTGAAGTATTCTGTCACCAAGCATAAGGGCAAGAAGGTCATTTCACTTTTGCCCCATGCAAAAAACACGTGCAGCATCCATACTCCTTGCATAAGATATATGTATTTAATATATAAATATATATCAGTGATGGATCGAGAATGGAATGCAATTGAGCATTGAACAAGACTAGGCCATTTAATATAAATATATAACAAAATATATAAATATCGGGAGTTTGAAACTTTGAATATATATCAGTAATCATCATATCGGGAGTTTGAAACTTTGAATCGTCATCTTGGGGAAATTAATTTGTTAATTGTCTGTCTTATAGGAGCGATGAGAGGCGTGCGTGTCTTGGGAAGAAAATCATCTGTATAGCCGACGTCTCTTCTAACCAAACAAAAAATATACAATCGAGGAAGATTTTCATACATCGGCTAAAAAAGAGGATAAAATAACGAGACCTTTGCTCCACCAGCCAAAACTAGTACAATTCGGGTAGTTCTTTCGTTAGTTGCTAATCTTGATTGGTCACAGTTCGATGTTACTAATGCAGTCACATGAAGAGGTTTATATGGATTTGTGTTCTTGTGAAAAACTCCCAACATTACACAAAGGAGATTAGCACAAAATCAAACAGCCAAGACCAGACTGAAAACAAAATAAATGGAAGTCTTAGCTTCCTATCATCATCAAAGAAGGTTTATCCTTTCTACTACAATACAGTCAATGATTTGACTGACAACCAAAAACTAAACATACTTTTGATAGGAGGTGTTTTTTGGGAAAGCATACGAAAGAAACTATTGACATATAGTTTCTGCAGAACTAAAAACGACAGACTCAGCATATTACTTTGACTGTCTTGGCGACTCCGCCAAGATGAAGCTAGGAAAGTCATCCCAATCCTTCATGTATGACAGCCTTGGAGAATTCGGGCTTCCACAGATTGGGGAACTTTGTCCACGGTACTGACGAGGTTGATCTTCTATTGTCGGAATGGGGATCTCCTCCATCCCAAAGAGCATGATGGGATCTTCATCCTGAATTTATACATAAAATAAATCATTCACTCTGAATAACACAAATTACTAAAGACATATGTGATCTTGAAATCATATCAGAAAGCTTACCTTTGATTTTCTTGGTAAAGGATCACATGCAGACACAGATTGACAAGAAACATCTATGATTGAATAATAGAAATGGTTAAGTTACTTGCAATCAAATGAGTAAATGATATGAACAATTAAAATAGGAAAGATTGAATATGTTACCTTCATCTAACCCAATGGCTTTCAAGAAGTGATGCAAATCCATTGAATTCTTCTGTGATTTTATACATTCTTCATGATTGTGAAGGAAGCCTTCTTGTGCAATAGAGTAAGGAAGGTTTTCATATTCATCTTCAGCAATGGCTATTGATTTCTTTTCCAGGCCCTTTTTCTTTAAACCCTGTTGCGGACCAGATGGTTTCACCGAATTCGTAAGGTCACCCAATGCTTTCCTGCCAGAAACTTGAGTTTTCTTGCCACTGATTTGAGCTTTCCCCCCAACAGGAATCTGTGCCTTCTTGGAGACACCAAGATCTTCCCCAATTGGGATCACATTCTTTGCGTTTGATATATCATTAAGTGCTTTTCTTGCTCTAAGGCCCCCTTTGTTCTTTTGAACAGTAGACCCATTGGTCTTAACACCTAAAAGGAACAATGGTTAAACCAACAATCATACAAAATAAAAAACTAGTGTACCCTTTTTGATCAAAAAAAAGAAGATGAACCTCAAAGAAGAGATGAACATTCAATCCCAGCAGATTGTAACTCTTTTGAATCAGAAAAATTGAAATAAAAGAGAATAAGATGTAAAAAGTAAAATACCATCAAAGTGGACATTGAAATTCTGGTCTTGGGTCAGACGAGTAGAACGCATTGCCATGTTTTACAATTGGTTTGAATTTTGATTCCTGAAGTCTGTAAGATACAAACAAGGCCAACAACAGGATTCAGACATTAATGGAGAAAATACAGCTTGAGATTTAGGGGCTTTCGATTAGAAACAACAATAGAGGAAACGTAGCCAAAAGGAATAGTGTGTACAAGATGAAGTAAAAAGAAAGAAAAAAACATCAAATGCACAGACATCAGTCAATTTATCAAGGAAATCAGCAAAATCGCAAATTCATTTGGGGGAAATCAGTAAAACAAGCTAGAAGATACGGATTCCATATGAAAACACACAGAACAAATGCGACTTCAAAATTACTTGAAAAGCCTGAAAAATCTAGGGCTTTCTCTTGGCTAAAATTTATAAACACGCATCTGTGGTTATAGTTCTAGGTTAAGATGCTTTCGATATATAAATACAGTTTCCAATTCATCTACTGTAAAGATCGATTGATGTTTCAACACTATAACCGTGATAGACAAACAGATCGCAAATGGAGATATTTAATCATCGAAAAGTAGAATCTAAAAGCCCACAAAGGGGATTTAAACAAGCAATTGATTTCTATAATTCAAATTGTAACATATAAACAGATAAATTTAGGGTTTCATGGAAGAAGACTAATCACAAATACCTATACCGATTGAATGATGGAGAGCGACGAATCTATATGAACAGATGAATTAGGGTTTCTTTGAAGGCGAATTACTCGAAAACAACTTTACTGATCGAGCGTTGAAGTTCTCTCGTATTTGAATTGGAAACGATTTCTTTTTAATTTAACTTCTGTGAAAGTGACCCTTCAGCATTTATCGGGCCCCTTCCAACGGTCATATTTTTTCTTTCTATTTACATTTTTGCCCCTCCATAGGAGATTATTTACAGTTTCACATTAACTTTTAACCCGTTATTAATTTTCCAAGAATTGTTAACCGCATCACCGTAACCAAAAAATCAGGGAATTGTAACGGTAATTTACCAAACAAAGTAAGGAGTTGTTTGGTTGATTTTTCATTAAATATTGTATCGATAAAGTTAGTTGTAGACTTGTAGTGAACCAGTGATAAAGTTGTTTGTATGAATAAATAAAATTGTTGTTTGTTAGTTGTGCTAAATAATCTGTCAGAACAATTAAACTGACAATTTTACCTTTTTGTTTATATTTGGTGTATTGATCTTCTAATACCAACAGGTTGAGAAAACAAAATAGATCTATGTAAAAACCCATCTCCTTTTCTTTCAGATCATTAATTGTTGCAAAAATCATCTGCACAAAACACCCAACAACTCAATTTTTCTAGAACTAACCCAAAATCAGAAAAACAAATCCCTCTTTAATTGCTGAAATTAAAAACGAATGATGATGTAATATTTATGTTGTATTTACTTATGTACTTTTTTTATGTTTGTGTACGTTTATCTATTACTATTTGTATTTTCGTAGTTTTTTTATATTAATGTGTTTTTATTTTAGTAGTTTAAATAAAAAATATCGCATAAAAAATATCATTTATTTAAAATAAAATGTGGGTAGAAATTTTAATAAAAAAATAATGTTCAAATAAATTAATTAAATTTAATAAACATGTTAATAATTAATGTTTAAACAAATTAATAAATAAATTAAATTAAACAAAAATGTATTTGTCTTATATATATTTCATTGTGAAAGACCTTTCTCAAATTAAAAGGTCTTGTTAAACTTGCAAGACCTTGCAATCCACGTGGCATCTCATGTCATCTTACAAGGCCTTGTGCAAGATAGTTGTGAATGCTCTTACGTTAATCACAGGGACGGACCTGTAGGTGGGCACATGGTGGCACGTGCCACCATATTGGTTCTCCGACGAAGGGTAAAAAAATTCGTTTTCGTGAAGATGTCATCGTATCGATTTATGAGATGCTACCGTGTTCATTTGAAAACTACAAGGGGTGCACCTAAACTGAAAAAAAGACCCAAATCTTATACCCGTTCAACCAAAAAAACCGAAAAAAAATCTCTTGAAATCAACAAAAAATACCGAAAAAATCTCTCGAAGTCGATAAAAAAACTTAAAAATCCCCCGAAATCAAGCAAAAAATGTTAAAAATCTCTCAAAACGCCGGAATTTGGCTAAAACACACATCAAATGATATTGAACGTTGATAAAAAGACGAAAGACACTTCGATAAAAACCGTATGAAAAAATATGGTGTTATCGTATGAAAACAATTCTAGGTCCTTCCCTGGTTAATCCTCAAAAGAGTTATTGTTTAACAACATTGTTACAATTGGATAGTTATGGTAATGAAAACTTTGTTCAACCAATGATATTAAAATGTCAAAAGCGTTAATGTTTTTATGTGGTTTGATGACATATGATAATTCTTCTATCATTGTAAGCAATTCTAAGAGCATCCACAACAAGGATTTCATTTGGATTGCAAAAGTGCCATGTAGGATTGCTAAATTAGAAATTGTAGTGGTTGTGAGTATTATTGCTAAATTAAAATTGGTTTTGGTAATTTGCAAATGTCAAATCAGTACTTTTTGCTGATGTGGCAGTGAATAGTATAAGGAATTGTAGGGAATAATTTCTAAATTAGAAATTGTTTTATGTCAAATCATGTTTTGTAGAGAGTATTTAATTATAGTTATTTAATTAATAAAATATTTCATATTAAATTATAGTAAAGAGTATTTAATTGTAGTTTTGTTGTTATTTGATTAAAATATAGTTTTTTATGATGAGTTGTCACTTTAGAAAGTGAGTGAAATTTCAAGATAATTGCAAAGCTGATATGGTGCTGATGTGGCCCATTTGCAATTGGAATGAAATTTCATTGTTGTGGATGCTCTAATAATCATGTTTATAATCTAAATACAAAAAAATATTGCTCACACCAACATGTTTTGTACTTCTGTAAAATCAAAATCAAAGTCAAACTAACTAATATTTCTTTAACTTTAACGAACGGTTCATCTTTTCTTCAGCTTTTATGTTACAAACGAGAATCATATTCCTCAAATTTTACGATAAAAGAAAACACGTTACCTTATATAAAATGCATTAATGTGATTCAAACTTATCTGCATAAAATAGTAAATGTAACAACTAGACTCATTTGTCAACCCAACTATAATATGATTTATATTATGTTATTTGACATTTTAATTGGAAAAGGGCTCATCTAGCAATCAAAGGCTCTATATGGCGGCATCACCCGTCCGTACTCGTGAGGGTCGCTCCTGTAAAATACGATAGTTGGAAGACTTGAACTGTTTGTTTTTTTATATTCAACACTTATTTAGCACTTAACACTTAATCGGTCGGACGTTTTTAAAATAAGACTGTTTTTTTTTTTTTTCAAATTCAGACCCACTTATCACTTAAACTTGTCTGCAACAAAAAGTGGTAACTTAACCACTTTTTTCGACTGCCGCACGCAATGAAATTGAATTTCAGTCAAATCGATTTTCATGCCTTCAAATTCAGACCCAAATTGATTTTCAAGCCAGATCAATCTTCAGCCGCTTGACTCCAAGCCATCGATCTCCGGCAGTCCAAAATGGATATCAAAAATTCATGTGTAACCCTTATGTGACCGATCTAAAATCTCATTCTTTGTCCGAAGAGAGAGGAGAGACAGAGACCGAGATAAAGAGAAAAATTGAAGACACCTCTTGTATGTTACCTAACTTTGTTTACTGGATTCAAGATTCGATTTCTGATTCCTTTCCTCTTATCGTAACAATTATCGATTCCTTCATATTTGTTGATTTTGAATCAAAAATCAGGGTTTGATGAAGATTAGCAATCGTCTTCTTTTTATTAATCATAGACATCATGTGAAATTCAGATTTCCCTAATTACCACTGATCCAAACACTTATGCGTTTCTTTGTTGTATGTGTAGAACTGAAGACACTTCTTGTATGTATTGTTTGATCTACCTTCAATCTAGATTAAAAAGTTGTGTTGCTTCTCTTGACTATTATACGAATCGCGTAACTATCATAGTTGAACAAAGATACCCTGACACGTGAACATGAAATTAATCAAGCTGAGCTCATTTATGGTCGAAAGAGATTGAAAACTTGATTGTAGAAGTAAAAATTGTGTTGGGATCTTCTTGCAGTTAGTATGATCAGGTATTCATTTTTGGTTTTTGGATGCAATTTGGGTTTCGATCTTGACTATTGGTTTCTTGTTCCTTGTTTTTTGTGATTGTTGTTCAAGAACGGTGACAAAATGTACAAAATTTGATTCATTTTAGTAGTGTAATTTAATTAAATAAATTGTTGTTTTTGTGATTCAACGGTATCACATAACAAATAGACAATATACATATTCAGACGTTTGTCAGCTTACAAAAACAAAAACAAACAGTCTTTTTTATTCAGATTTCAAACTTTAACACCACCTCTTAAAAATCATAAGTGAAAATAACATTCTGGGCCATAAGTGACAAAATGGGTCCGTCGCTACTTACCTTATCTAATAACATTCTGGGCCATCAAAATGCATATTGTTGGTAAGCGTCTTTTATCCGGTAAACCCTTACCAGACAAGAGTATATTTTCCATCACTTACAGAATAAGATTGTCGAAAGTTCTCAATCCTTGCCTTACTAACTCTGTTGTAAACGACACCCAATAAACGCTTACTCGGTAACCCCAAAAAGTTTTGTTTTTTGGTTTGGGTAGAAATTAGTAAAAGCATATCGTTTAATATGTCATTATCTGTGCAGTTGGGTATGGGAAGTGCACTCGAGACGCTATGCGGTCAAGCCTTTGGTGCCGGCCAAGTTTATTTACTCGGTGTTTATATGCAACGCTCATGGATCATATTATTCGTATCTTGCATCTTCATCACCCCCGTATATATCTTCGCCACTCCCATCCTCAAGCTCCTCGGTCAGGATGATGACATCGCTAACCTCGCCGGAGTTTTCTGCATCCAAACCATCCCACAGTTGTTCTCCCTCGCCTTTAACTTTCCAATCCAAAAATTCTTTCATGATCGGGCTTCTGTGTATGGTGATTGTGGTGATGACAAAAGACGATTTCAGCCTTATTTTCACCGACAACATGGTTTTGCGAAAAGAAGTTTCTAGCCTTGCATACCTTCTTGGTGTGACCATGATTCTTAATAGCATTCAACCAGTAATATCAGGTATTCATTTATCTTTGGTTTTGTTCAATGAATCTTTTTTTAAGTATATAATACTTATATACTGCAAATTAACCTTTGGTGAGACATGAACCCCTGACCAGCTGCCTGTAGGAAAGTGGGGTTACCGTTAGGCCAAATGTCTCGATGGTAATTAGATTTGATTGAAGTCATTTGCGATAATGTTGTTGTAGGTGTGGCAGTAGGAGGAGGATGGCAAGGCCTGGTTGCTTATATAAATTTGGGGTGTTACTATGGATTCGGAATTCCTTTGGGAATTTTTCTCGGTTACACATTCAAGTTGGGCGTGCAGGTAATACTAATTGGAAGGAAACACAAAGATTCACAAGACAATTTGATGTGTAGCGTAAATTTTGTTAAAAGAAGATATTGTTGGTGCCCCAGATGGATCTGTTAGAATTGGATCATTACCTGTTACTATGATTGTATCTTTTCTGTTATTGGTTACAGGGATTGTGGGGAGGCATGATTTGTGGGACTGCTCTCCAAACAGTGCTCCTGCTGCTTGTGCTTTATAGAACTGACTGGACCAAAGAGGTTGGTTAATTGATCCTTCTACTACTTTACACATATATATATATATATACATATATAGGTGTTGATTATATATTTAAGTCTTTGTTGTTCCGTAATTTGACGTAGCAATTTGGAAAATTACTGCAGGTGGAGAAGTCAATAGAGCGACTGCAGATGTGGGGAGGACAAAAGGTGGTGGAGAAAGGGAATGATATATAAAACATGCACGGGGCCATGAGTAGGTAGGTAGTAATCGTAAATAGTAGATGTAGTTTAAATATTTGATCAGTTTGCAATGCATGTTTTCTAGTCGAATTATGTGTCAATAATTAATATGAGAGCAAGTAGAGTTTGCAATGCATGTTTTCTTGCCCAAAACAAACCAACCCCTTTAGGTAATGACTGGTTTTAGATGCAGCCAGTATTTGGTATAAATAGATGTTTTATGTTTATATGTTTATTTTTCTATATGGTTGCAAGAAATCGATATCTTCTCATCCCATTTATCAAGCAATTACCCTAACAATATTGGTTCTTATTCTCCTACATCCACTTTCTCAACATGTTAAAGCTACCTTCAAAACAACTAACTTGAGTAACTTCTCAGAAAACCAAGAAATTTAAGTCTGTATTCTGTTAAACAAGCAGCCCAAAGAGATACCTAATATCTATGTAGCAGATTTTTGCTTCTTTGGCACACGATAGGCTCCGACAATACATGCATGGTCTCGCTCAAAGGGTTTGAACAGCTCAGCCTCAAACTTTTTTATTTTCGAAGCAAAAACAGCCTGGAACAACACACACGTAACCTTGAAGAACAAAAACATTGGTATTTATGTGATACAACCAACAAAACCGACGATGAATGAAGACAAACCTTGATGGATATTAACAAAATAGCAGCCAGATATAGGATGCATTGAGTGCTAAAATTCATGCCTGCAGGAGGAGACAGAAGATGGGAATATACTTTAATAGGCTATACCAGATCACACATCAGAGGACAATCACATATGAATAACTTGTTGCCCATTTAGAAGTTTATGCAACTCAAAAGAAAGAAAGGAGCTAGCTAGCATCAGAAACTCGTTTTATGCATCACCTATGACGTTTTGAAGTGATAGTGCTAATCAAATTACTTTCAAATACTAACCACAACAAAATAGAACACTAGTCAGTATAAAAATGATCTTCCAAATAAACCTCCAAGTAAGCTAGAACACAAAAAAAAAACCATAAGAAACAGCACAAGATACCCAAAAAAATCGATTGATACATCAGAATCACGTTACTTTGACCTTAAGATGAAGTTAGGAATGTCGTCCCAATCCTTCATGCATGGCCACCTTGGAGAATTCGGGCTTCCAAAAATTGGAGAACTTTGTCCACTGTAATGACGAGTTTGATCTTCTATTGTTTGAATGGGAATCTCCTCCATCCCGAAGAGCATGATGGGATCTTCATCCTGGAATAATACATAAAAATAAGTCATTCACTCTGAATAACACAAATTACTAAGGAAATATGTGATTCTGGATATTATATCAGCAAGCTTACCATTGATTTTCTTGGTGAGGATTGACAAGAAACATCTATGATTGAATAATAGAAATGGTTAAGTTACTTACAATCAAATGAGTAAATGATATGAACAATTAAAATAGGAAAGATTGAATATGTTACCTTCATCTAACCCAATGGCTTTCAAGAAGTGATGCAAATCCATTGAATTCTTCTGTGATTTGATACATTCTTCATGATTGTGAAGGAAGCCTTCTTGTGCAATAGAGTAAGGAAGGTTTTCATATTCATCTTCAGCAATGGCTATTGATTTCTTTTCCAGGCCCTTTTTCTTTAAACCCTGTTGCGGACCAGATGGTTTCACCGAATTCGTAAGGTCACCCAATGCTTTCCTGCCAGAAACTTGAGTTTTCTTGCCACTGATTTGAGCTTTCCCCCCAACAGGAATCTGTGCCTTCTTGGAGACACCAAGATCTTCCCCAATTGGGATCACATTCTTCGCGTTTGATATATCATTAAGTGCTTTTCTTGCTCTAAGACCCCCTTTGTTCTTTTGAACAGTAGACCCATTGGTCTTAACAACTAAAAGGAACAACGGTTAAACCAACAATCATACAAAATAAAAAACAATTGTACCCTTTTTGATTAAAAAAAAGAAGATGAACCTCAAAGAAGAGATGAACATTCAATCCCAGCAGATTGTAACTCTTTTGAATCAGAAAATTTGAAATAAAAGAGAATAAGATGTAAAAAGTAAAATACCATCAAAGTGGACATTGAAATTCTGGTCTTGGGTCAGACGAGACGAGTAGAACGCATTGCCATGTTTTACAATTGGTTTGAATTTTGATTCCTGAAGTCTGTAAGATACAAACAAGGCCAACAACAGAATTCAGACATTAATGGAGAAAATACAGCTTGAGATTTATGGGCTTTCGATTAGAAACAACAATAGAGGAAACGTAGCCAAACGGAATAGTGTGCACAGACATCAGTCAATTTATCAAGGAAATCGTTTCTATTTTACCAGCAAAATCGCAAATTCATTTGGGGGCAATCAGTAAAACAAGCTAGAAGATACGGATTCCATATGAAAACACACAGACAAATGCGACTTCAAAATTACTTGAAAAGCCTGAAAAATCTAGGGCTTTCTATTGGCTAAAATTTATAAACACGCATCTGTGGTTATAGTTCTAGGTTAAGATGCTTTCGATATATAAATACAGTTTCCAATTCATCTACTGTAAAGATCGATTGATGTTTCAACACTATAACCGCGATAGACAAACAGATCGCAAATGGAGATATTTAATCATCGAAAAGTAGAATCTAAAAGCCCACAAAGGGGATTTAAACAAGCAATTGATTTCTATAATTCAAATTGTAACATATAAACAGATAGATTTAGGGTTTCATGGAAGAAGACTAATCACAAATACCTGTACCGATTGAATGATGGAGAGCGACGAATCTATATGAACAGATGAATTAGGGTTTCTTTGAAGGCGAATTCCGTGAAACCCTTCAGCATTTAACGGGGATTAGTCTAAGCATAGCCTATGAGACACTTCCCAAAAAAAAGATGAAGTAGAAAAAAAACATCAAATACAAAGACATAAGTCAATCTATCAAGGAAATCGTTTCTATTTTACCAGCAAAATCGCAAATCATTTAGGGGAAATCAGTAAAACAAGCAACATATGCGACTTTAAATTACTTGGAAAGCCTGGACATATCGGGGGCCAAAATTTATAAACATGCATCTGTGGTTTTTTAGTTCTCGGTTAAGATATCCACGATATGTCGGGGGCTCTCTTTATGATGAAATTGTTCAAATCTATCATGAAGATGAAATATTCGACAGAGATGTTAAGGTGCATGAAAATTTTGTTCGACAAATAACCTTACAATGTTAAAACCATTACTACACATTTTATTAGCAAATCTTTGATTTAAATATGCAAAATTGAACTCAAAAACTATAACAAGTTTTTATTAAATATTTAAAAAATATAACAAGTCTTTGGTAAAATATTGAAAATATAACTTAAAAGATACCTTTTTAATTTCATTTCACACCAAATTTAAAAAATAGTGTAAAAGTAGTGTAAGGTTTTAGTGTTAATAGTAATTCTTATCTAATGAGTATCACTATTTTTTAAACTAAAGTTAAAAGTATTGTAAAATGTAGTGTAAATAAATAATATTATACCAAGGGCAAGTTCATATTTCATGAATTGGTTGTACAATTGTGAATAATGTGATTAAAAATACATAAAAGCAGCAAAACTTGTGAGTAATATGATTGAAAAAAAAACGTTACATTTAAAGTTGATTAACCACGTTTCCCTTGGCATACCCATTCAAAAATTAAGCTAAAAAGTTGTAAAACATCTAAGCACTGCAAACAAACAACTTGCCAGAATACCAAGCCCACACCATCAAAATTTAAGTCTGTGTTCTGTTACAAAAATGAACTTTTAAAACAACAAGCGAAAACAACCTAAACCCACAAAGATTCCCAATATTTATCTATGATGCAGACTTTTGCTTCTTGGGCACACGATAAGCTCCAACAACACACGCATGGTCTCGCTCAAACGGTTCCAGAGTCACCTGCTCCATGGGTTTGAACTGCTCAGCCTGAAGCTTCTTTACTTCCGAAGCAAACACAGCTTCCGCAGGAACCGTCGAGTCTATGCAGTTAGCCTTCACAATTTCCACACAAAACAATCAATCAACCACAACAAAACAATATATTCAACAACATATACATATATATAGATGACATATACATATATATATAGATAACATGAAGAACAAAAAACATTGATGGATGTAGACCAACCTTAATGGATATAACAAAATAGCCTCCAGATTTCAAGAAATAAGATGCATTCAATGCTAGAATTCTTGCCTGCATCAGCAGAACAAATATGGGAGTAGAGTTTAGGTGCTAGGCCTTAACAGATAATAATGAGGATAATAGAAATAAATTAAGTTGTTACCCATCTTTAGAAATCAACTTCAAAGCATAAATGCAGCTACTTTGATATAAATAGTTGTTAAATATAGCATCAGAAACTCGATTTCTCATCACCCAGGATGTCTTGAAGGGGAATCCGAGTTAATTCATCACATACTTTAAAGTGATAGTAGTCGTAATCAACAAACTTTGAAATACTAAGCAGAGAACAAATAGAACAACACCAGGTACTAGAAACTTGATTAAATGATACTTCCAAGTACAATAAAAACAAAAAAACAAAAACCCAAGTCAATTAACGCATCAGAAACTCGGTTTTGCATCATACAAAATGTCCTGTAGGGGAATCCGAGTAACTCGTCATATGCAACATTGGATATCAAACAAATAAAAGATAAAAACATGTTGAAAACAAAAGAACGCCCAAAAAATACACCTTGTAATTTTATAAACACAAAACTATAATCAAGCAAAAAAATTATTGTAATTAAGAGGTAAAAAACTGTAAAGCTAAGACATTGTAAAAATGAAGATGGTTCAATAATCGGAAAATGGTAATTTTAAAGTCCAAACCTTTGTAAAAAGAATGAAAAGGTCAAGAGAAAATAAAAGATGACATAATTATAAAACGTTAGATTAAGCCATGTGATGCAATAAAGATAATGCAAGAAAATCAACCAAAATCCAATTAGCATGAAGCCCTTAAGAAGTAAAAAACAAACCTGATCAGGTTGGGCAACATCAGAAAATATGACATCAACCATACCAACAAGCATCCTGTACTTGGCTGGATGTCTAGCGTCTTCAATAATTGGAATAACATTTGTTCGCTTCTTAGCCATGTTAACCAAATCTCTACCACTTCTGTGAGAAAATTCAACAGCATACACAACTCCAGCCTAACAGAAGCACAATGAACTATTAAGTAACGACCTAACGGCGGCTATGGTTATAAAGAAACAACTCATAAACTAAAGATAACTACTTACTGGGCCAACAAGATCAGAGACATGAGACACAGTCGTGCCAGATGCAGCTCCTAAATAAAGCACCTTCGACCCAGGTTTCTAAAAAAGAAAGCACCCTATATGAAAACAATAATAGACACATATCTTTAATAAAAACATGTGCTATGAAGTTATATTACCATCCAGATATTATCAACTCCTCCAAGAACAGCAGCAGCAAGTTTTGATCTAAAAGGATTCCATACACGATATTCAACTTTGGTTCCATCTTCATTCTGATTTACAACAAAAACATACAAGTCAGTAACAAGAACTCCAGCCCATTCTTAATCAGAAGCAAAAAATAGCATTAAGTTTGTGTAAATTACAATTTAGAGGCTAAAAACAATTACAGTGGACAAATTAGGGATTAATGAATTAATTGCAGCTTAATGATAAACAAATTCGAGTCTAGGTACAATAATTAAACTTCAAATGCCGCAACCAACAGACGATGTGAACTACAGGTGCATACATAGAAATGAGATATAGATTTCAGTAGCCCTAAAACTAAAACTATGAAGAAAACTTCACTCAAACACATGCATTTACACTGAAACAAATAATTTAATTTTCATAGGTGGTTAATGATAATACCTGAACAGAGATCCTCTTCTCATTGTATACAGCTTCTCCAGGAACCATGTTCTTTGTGCAAAGAGCATCTTCCTTACCCTTAGCAATGAAAACGCCCTCGTGTCTATGTGGTTCAACTACAACCTTACTCCCTCCCTTCATTCCACCACCGCGTCCACCACCACGTCCTCTGCCGCCACCTCGACCACCACCTCTTCCACCACCGCGTCCTCTGCCACTATCACCGGCACTTCTTCCACCGAATCCACCTCTCCCTCCGCTGAATCCTCCTCTACCCCTTCCTCCTCTACCGCTTCCTCCATCTCCACGACCGCCACTGAAACCTCCACCACCACGTCCTGTAAATCAAACAACAACAAATTCGTTTATTGAAAAGAATTAATTATTGGACAAACGAAAGTAAATTGAAAAGAGCGCGTTAGATGGAGACGTCAAATACCTCCTCTGATTGGAGCTCTCATACTTCCAAGTTGAAGAGGTTTTGGTGTAGCTAAATTTTCTAGGGTTTATGTGGGAGATGGAGATTTCAGAGCGGCGAATTGGGTGTTTATAAGGCCAGGGTTTAGGGTTTTTGTTACTGTTGAAGAGTTTTTTATTAGTTTCGTTGGCTTGCTAAATTGGGCCGACCCCATAGAAGCGGAAAAGGCCCAAATGTTTTCAATTAAGCCCATTACAATCTTAAAGGTTTTTTTATGTTTATTAGATACTTATTATTGTGCGATGTGGCGAGAAGTATTTTGAATTTTAAAACCGAATATTTGAAAGAAATATCATTGTTTTATGTTCCATTTTATTCTTCATAACACGATAGCAATTTTATGGTTTTATATGTTTTTAAACCGTATATCGGATGTATAAAATTAAATGTCAATATGGTTAATTGATCAAAAAAATATGAAAAAAAGTTATTCCATAGTGGGGTCTTATACACACCCTTCTTCTACCACTCAGGTGTTACAACCGAAATGCTGTCCAAATTGCTCACAATAATGTTTTTCATGAACGAACTAAACACATTGAGTTCGATTGCCACTTTATAAGGCAACGTGTGATGCACAAAACGATCCAACTTTTTCATATCCCTACATCTGATCAACTAGATGATATCTTCACCAAAATCCATCTTTCGAGACGTTTTCTTAATCTGGTCTCCAAGCTAAATCTCGCTCATTCTTCCCCGTTTTGAGTTGGAGGTAGGGGTGAGCAAACGGGCGGGTCGGGCGGGTTCGGGTTTTTCATTTCGGGTTAATCGGGTTTCGGGTGGAAGTTGGAGGCCCCGAAACCCGCCCTAAGTCTAAATCGGGTTGTCGGGTTCGGGTGGCGATCGGGTTGTCGGGTTTCGGGTTCGGGTTCGGGTTGGGCCGATCCTAACTGTTTGCATACTTCAGTCACTGAACATATATACACTCACTGCACATATATATATATACACACACTGCACATATATATATATACACACACTGCACGTAAATACATATATAGGTATATATATACACACACTGCACATATATATATATATATACACACACTGCACATATATATATATACACACACTGCACACATATATATATATATACACACACTGCACACACTGCACAACATATATATATATATACACACACTGCACACACACACACTCACACTGCACAACATATATATATATACACACACTGCACACACTGCACAACATATATATATATATATATACACACACTGCAGCAACATATATATATATATAAAATATAAATAATATTTAAGAAAAATATATATATATATATAGTTCGGGTTTCGGGCGGGTTCGGCCTGAAAAATCCCCCACCCGCCCCGATCCGATTTACCCGATTACCATGTTCGGGTTCGGGTTGGTCGGGTTCGGGCCATTCGGGTTCGGGCTAATTTCGGGTTCGGACCAATCGGGTCGGTCGGGTTGGTCAGGTCGGTCGGGTTTTGCTCACCCCTAGTTGGAGGGGGTGTTAAAGATATGTTATTTTAGTTCTTCCTTATTTGTCTTTTCCCAATAGTTCATGATCTATTTTGCATATTAGTATATCTTACCTTGTATATATACTTTTGGTTTCTTCTAGTTTGAGTTAAGTTTGACAGATCAATATATAAGGAACCTTTGGCCTAAGTTTCATCTCTATTGTCATCAATGGATAATCAGTTATGATTTAAATCATGATATGTGACACTTCTTGACGAGTTGATCACTTGAAATATGTTAAAGTGTCGTGGACTTAGGGATAAGACACTCGAATGCATGTCAATTTGAATGATATGAGAAGTAGACTTGAGAAAGTTGTTAACAAAGAGTTTTGTTATCTATATTTGCCAAATTGATTTATTCTCTACATATCGCTGTTTAAAGTGTTAAAGTGTAGTGAACTCAGAGATGAGCCATTTATAACACACCAAGTTGGATGATATGGGAATCGGCCCGAGAGGGTGATTTTTAACAAATAGATTTATTGATCCATATGTTTTGATGACACCATTCGCTGCCACTTGTTTGGTCCTCGTATTGTATAGAAATATACAGGTTTAAAAGACAGATGTTGGTACAATGGTAGTGATGGAATAAAAAAGATTTTGTTTATCATTTTTAATTGAGTGAATTACACCGGTGGTTCCTGTGATTTACCTAAAATTTAGATTTGGTCCCTAAAGTACACTATCTACAGTGGTGGTCCTTAACTTTTTAATTTACTTTCACTCATGGTCCTCATATGTTTAATTTACTTTCACTCATGGTCCTCCTATGTTTAACATAGAAAGACCATAAGTGAATGTAAATCAAAAAGTTAAGGATCACCATCGTAGATAGTGTACTTTAGGGACCAAATCCAAATTTTACGTAAATCAAAAAGTTAAGGACCACCATCGTAGTTAGTGTACTTTAGGGACCAAATCCAAATTTTACGTAAACCACAAAGACCACCGATGCAGTTCACTCTTTTTAATTAAACCGTGCAGTATAAAGTAGACAATGCCATATGGGCGGGCCGGGCCGGCCCGACCCGAGCTTTTGTTGGGACCGGGCCGAAACACTATTCAAAAGTCCGGGCTTTTTCTCGAACTGAGTCGGGTCGGGTCGGGCTTGATGGTTGAAGGTCCGACTCGTTTAGGCTTTTAAAAGACCGGTCTTTTAGAACCGGATCGGGACCGGGCCCAAAACCGGGCTTTTAAAAAAAATTATAGAGTAAACTACAAATTTCGTCCCTGACGTTTACCTGAAACTACGAAAATCGTCCCTAAACTTCAATAAGTGCAGAAATCATCCCTTCTGTTTGGATTTTGCTTTGAAAGTTGTCCCTGTTCACTAACTCCGTTAATATTATCCGTTATAGGCAGAGGTATTTTCGTCAAACCATGTTTTTTTCTTTCTTTTTGTAATTTTCCTTTGTTTTATCTTATTCTTGTAAAAACCATAAAACATTAAGGATCTAATTGTAATTTCATTTAAGTTATATTTATATTATATATATATATATATATATATGTGTGTGTGTGTGTGTGTGTGTCTTTATACATATAGATACACATATATGTATATACACGGTAGAATCACTGGAGAAATCCCAAATGATACCGCCACCGTCGTATAATCCCAAACGATACCGCCACCGTCGTATAATCTCCTATGGTTATCGCCGATGGTCTTCTCCGGTCGACCATCCCCTCCCCACATCGTCCCTCCCCCGTGAAACTCCACAGAACCACCACTACATCCACCTATCTGATTCGAGCACAATCGATCGATTCAAAGCACAACCTTCTATTGGTGTGATGGTCTGCCGGATTCTTGAGCAAAATCCATTAGATTCTTGAAGAGATTTGAAATTGGGTCAACAAGAGATGGATTTAACACATACCCATTTTGCAGCTATGGTGATTGGGTCATTAGGAAACCCATCCATACACTCCCATGGCTTTGTCTGATTCCAAGGAATTGACTTCTTGAGATATTTTGTGAAATGGGCTGCCCCCAATCCCATGGATCCAAGTTGCCCCCATCTCAAGTCTGTCACCACCAAAATATTCTTGGCTTCTTCACCACCATTTTTGCTCCCAAAAAATCTAATTTTTTTCAAGAAAATGAAAAAAGATTTGTGGGTTTTGTAAGAAATGGTGAAATTGAAGTTATATCACCAAGAAATATACAGAAGAATGGTGGTAAGATTGGGAAAAATAAACAAAGTGGAGGAGAATTGATGAACCCTATATTGCTAAAATTTGGTTATTTACATTTGATCTTGATTTGTGGTTTGAAAGTTTTTTATTTGGGTTTGTTTGAGTATGGGTTTAGTTTGGGTCTGAAAGATAAGGGTTGTTATGGCCGATTTTATCGTTTTCAAAGAGTCATCTGAGAAGGAGAAGATGACCGGAAGGTCGTCGAAGAAGATGATTTTATATATATATATATATATATATATATATATTGTGTGTAACTGTTAAATATGGGGGAAGAAGAGAGGGTGGTATACATGTTTTAATAGAAAAAGACAAAAACAAGAAAAAGACAAAAAAATGGGTAAAAAGACGAAAGTACCCCTCACTTAACTGAGTATTTTAACGGAGTTAGTGAGTAGGGACCACTTTCAAAGCGAAATCCAAACAGAAGGGATGATTTCTGCACTTATTGAAGTTTAGAGACGATTTTCGTAGTTTCGGATAAACGCCAGGGACGAAATTTGTAGTTTACTCAAAATTATATATATACATTCGAATCCACCATAAAATACTTAATTGGGTCACTCAAACATACTTAAAAATACGTTTTATTAGAATTTCGATTGAATTATAAAGAACTACATTTATTGAATTATAAAGAAAAATACATTTAAATAACTACATTTACTGAATTATAAAGAAAAATACTCTTAATCCTCGTATGGTGGATAGTATGCAAGAGTTCCGGTCGTTTGAATTCTAGTAAGAGTCGTTCCATCATCGAGGTCATCAACATCGAGTCGTGCGTTGTCGGTCTCGTCGTCGTTGTAATGTGATACATTACTTTCACAATCGGTAGTTGGCGGGGTACTTAGCATCTTTCCACATTTTTATTGCATCACGTCTAAGAGTTTGACGGCTTACCGGAGTGTAGCGAGGTTGTAGACATCTTTAGATCATCTTCGTCATATATGGATTGTGGAAATGTCCAAACGACAACCCCATTTGAATGACACCTTTAGTTGTTAATTCACGGGCCTTAACCACAAGGGTTGTGGCGTACTGGTTAAGACCCTAGGGGATGTGGTGGAATATCCCATCTGCCCAGGGTTCTAATCCAGGCGTACACAACAATTGTGACCACTGAGGTTTAATCAGGGCTGATGTCTTACATTCATGATTTGCCAAGAGATTAGTCTAGGCATAACCTAGAACACTCTTCCCAAAAAAAATCACGAGCCAACATGGTATTGTACGACCATATTTGACCTTGGTTGGCAAGTATGGGTTGACTTGCATCACCTCCGGACTTCAACGCCTTGCACGTGCTATCGGTGTGCCTCTTTAAGTCCGGCCCCGGACCAGCCCGTCCCAAGCCCAGTCCCGGCCCGTCAGACCCTACCAGGCTCTGTTTTCAGCGTTTTTCCCGGTCTCGGCCCGGTCCAAAGCCCGGTTTAGGCCCGACCCGCCCGAATTCAAAAAAAATAGCCGTTAACTAGCCGTTTTTTTACCGTTAGGGTCGGTTTTGACCGTTTTTTTTGGTCTTTTTTGCCTCCTAAACACTTTAAATAGGTTAGTGGGTGTATGAGGTTAGATACCAAGTTACAAAAAACGCATTTCTCGCTTACAATTATCGATTTCTCGCTTTCTCGTGTTCATTTTTCGCAACTTCTCATTCTCTCAAATTTTCCATCCTTCAATCAAAATGGTCGGCGGTAGTGCATCAAACGATCAAATTAGAGAAATTATTGTCGAACACGGACGAAAATCCGAAGTTTTGAATGGTTTCAATACGGTGGTTCTCAATGACGGAAAAAAGGCACAGTGCAAAAGGTGTGGAGCTCTCCTTGCGACCTCGGGAAACTCGACCTTAAAGAGGCACACCGATACCGCGTGCAAGGCAATCAAGTTCGGAGGTGATTCAAGTCAACCCATACTTGACAACCAAGGTCAAATATGGTCGTACGATACCATGTTGGCCCGAGAATTAACAACAAAATGTGTCATTCAAATGGGGTCGCCGTTTGGACATTTCCACAATCCGTATATGACGAATATGATCCAAAGATGTCTACAACCTCGCTACACCCCGGTAAGCCGTCAAATTCTTTGACGTGATGCAATAAAAATGTGGAAAGAAGCTAAAAATGAAATGCAAAAGATGTTTGAACAAATGTCTAACAACGTTTCTTTAACTTGTGACGTGTGGAGCGCACCACACGGATTGCCAATTATATATATATATATATATATATATATATATATATATATAATAGTAAGCATAAGCTTTACCCACTAGGCTAAAAGGTAATACCTGGTAGCCAAGGCATCGCTTAATACTTATACAGGACCATCACCATCACCCCCAAGCGATCCCACACCCGCACGTAGTGGTGAGGCGTAAACTGGTCGAGCGATACTACCACCCCCTGAGCGTGAATATTATTAATAATACTCAGGGCATAGTAGGATTCGAACCCGAGACCTCAGGCTCTGATACCAATAGTAAGCATAAGCTTTACCCACTAGGCTAAAAGGTAATACCTGGTAGCCAAGGCAGAAGCGGTGGAAATTGGTAGATGAATACTAGATGAATTATAGAGTTTGTAAATTTTTCCAAGGTATATTTAAAGATTGTTTTAAATTTAAGAAAATATATTCTTTTAATACAAACTGGATGTCAGTGTTGGTCAGCCTTTTTATGTCGGTGTTGGTCAGCCCAGTCGGTTGGAGTAGCGTAAGTGGCGCAAGAGGTAAGCCGTCCAGCCGTACCACGACTATCCATGGGTGGTCCGTGGTTCCTCCGAAGGTGGTCCCTCTGATTATTCAAGAATTATTTAAAGAAGGTATTACTCTTAAATCATAAAATAACCCTTTAAATAGATTTTGTAAAAAATATAAAGTTATGAATTTATCTATGAATTTATTCACTAAAAAACATTCTTCTGAAAATGATAACATAGAAGAGAATAATCTCAATATGAACTCTTCAGAAATTCATATTTCAAATATTGAGCAAAGCTTAACAAATGGGACAATTCCCAAACAAGATGTTAAAACAGTTTATAAGATAGGAACTGTTGGTGCAAGTGTACCCAGCTTTAAATATTGTGATATATTTTTGGTACACATAAAATCACATCTCTATATTTATTTTGATGATTACAAAACACACCGCATTATTTGTTATCTAATATTTTATCTGAGTGTGCAGATATTTAATGTTCTCGATAATTTTTATCTGAAGAATCCAAGACTGAAGTTTTACGTCATTTTATTTTAAAATGATAAACACCCTAAAATACTTTATCACTTGGATATTTCGTATCTATATAAATATATTTGAATCAAATATATATATAATACATATTTTTTTTATATATATAAATCGTATGATATATATATATATACGTTATTTTATTATAAGTCATCATTACTTTTTTTATATATATAATATATATAAACGTATAAGATATATATATATATATATATATATATATATATATATATATATATTATATTATTAAAGTTTGTCATCATTACTTCTTAAATTAATGCTAAAGTTTTATTCATTTTGGTTGAAGTGTTTGTCAGCTCAATGGTTTACTCAAGTTTTGTACTATTCATCATTTAATGAAGCAGTTTTTCAGCCGAAAGATTTCCAGCGGCACTGTTCCTTTTTGTCTGATGTAACAGGAAGTTGACCTTCCATTGTGCCAGTACCTTCTATCCGTTGCAAGCTTCTACTATATATATCAAGCTTCCTCCTCAGCTTTTAATACACAAACCAGCAATTAATTTCTCCCTCAGCATTTGATCACTACTCTGCTGTTTTCTTCTCTCAATCAGTTATAATTTATAAAAATATTTTTGAGCAAGAATTCTTGAGTTGATAGCAGATTAAAATCTCTTGATTAGTTGAATCAGCAAAACAACTCAAGTGATCAAACTCTCTCTAAAAATCCAAGTGATTAATATTTTACAAGAGTGATTGTCATATTAAAATTATACCCTCTTGTAAGTGTTTGAATAGAGTGAGTGATCCATATAAATCTCTCATCTGAGTAGAGATATTCGTGACAATATTATTTGTATTAAGGTTTGTGTTTCTACCATAAAGAACACGTTCGTATTGGATCTCCGAGAAGTGTTATTTTCTCGAGGTGGACTAGCCAACTTTGTGTTTGGTGAACCACTTTAAAAATTCCGTTGTCAAGTATTCTCTTTCCCTTATCTCTTTACATTTCCGCTGTGCAAATTTAATTATATCTGTTTATATAATTGTTGTTTATTTATTATTTCTACACTCTAATTTATTTATACTGTTTCTGTACTGTATTTATTTATAAAAGAATTTTTGAAAGTAAAAGATTTAAAATACAACCTTACCCCCCCCCCCCCCTTAGGTTGTCTAACATTTGGTATCAGAGCAGGTCTTTCAAAAATTTCTGCATAAATTTCTTTTATTCCTTTAAATGGCTCAACAAACTAATATTGTGTTTTCAAAACCTCCCTTGATAGATACTGAAAAGTTTGGCATTTGGGCCGAGCTATTTGAATGTCACGTGCGTGGCAAAAATCAAAAGATTTGGAATATTATAGAAAAAGGGAATTTTAAACCCACCATTGTGAAAGATGATGTTTATATTGATAAACCTATAGATGAATGGACTACTTCTGATGAAACTCATTTTTGTTTAAACTTTGAAGCTAAGAATATATTATATGCTGCTTTAACAACTGATGAAATTGAAAGAGTATATACATATAAAACTGCAAATCAAATATGGGAAAGTTTAAATAATACTCATCGTGGAAACACGGAAGTTAAATCTAGTAAAGTGAATATTTTAGTTCACGATTATGAACTGTTCGAAATGAAACAAGATGAGTCAATTGACTCAATGTTTAAAAGATTTAACCTTATTGTGACTACTTTGAAAGGTTTGGATCGCACTTATCCTAACGAGGACTATATAAGGAAAATCCTACGAGCCCTTCCTTCGGAGTGGATGCAAAAGATAACATCTTTAGAAGACTCCCGTGACCTTTCCATAATGAAGATAGATGACTTGATCGGTAATCTTAAAGTGCATGAAATTGCACTCAAAAGAAACAAAGATCGGGAGCAAGTCAAAAAGAAGTCGATCGCTCTTAATGCCTCAACTCCGAATGTCAAGAAGAAGAAGGAGGAAGCTAGCACCTCAAAAGATCAATCCGATAAACTCGACGAAGTCGCTATGTTGGTAAGAAACTTCTCTAAATTTTTTACTAACAAAAATTTCTCTAAAAATAATAGATTTCAAAGAAACGGTAACTACCGTCGTGGCGGTGAAAACCGGAGTCGCAACTTCCACAAAAGAGAAGATAAAGTAAAGAAAAATGGCGACTCGAGCGAAGACGAAAAAGCAAAACCAAAGAGAGGTTATTGTTACTCTTGTGGTGATAAAGACCACTACGCCAATGAATGTCCGAAAAAGAACAAGTTCCAAAAGAAGAAGGAGAAAGCCTTCATTGGAGGCGCGTGGAGCGAGAGTGAAGAAGAAGATGACTATCAAGCCATTTGTCTTATGGCCGAAAGCGACGACGAGGTAAAATCTTCTTATTCAAATTACGATAGTGATTATGATAGCGATAGTGAAAACAATCTTGAAGAATTATATGAATCATTTCACAAAATGGCTAATCTTGCTAATAATTATAAAGACGAAATTGCTATGTTAAAAGAAACTGTAAATGCATGTAAAAAGGAAATTAATGATGGCAAACAAAAATCTGAAAATGATATGAATATAATTGCTAAATTAGAAACTAAATTAGGAGAAAAAGATTTTTGTAAATCCTGTGATGCTTTAAATAAAGAAATTGCATGCTTAAATAAAAAATCACATGAAAATATTATTTGTACAAAATGTGATATACTTGAGAATGAGATTACATGTTTAAAGGCTAAATGTGCTTCATATGAAAAAGATAACATGTTAGCTAAAGCCTTTGAAAGTAGTAATAAAAAAGTTCTTAACATGCTTAATATGCCTAACCGTATAAAATGTAGAAAAGGTATTGGTTCCGATACGTGCAAAGATAAATGTTCTTGTAAACCCATCAAAAGATTTTATGAATCACCTAAAGTTAATACAAGAAATCAATATGTGCAAAAACATCCGTATGTGCGTAAAATAAATAATGTAAATTATAATACGAGAAAACCGTATGCTCGCATGTACCATGATAAATATTCTAAACCTAATAATAATGCGAATATAAATACTTGTTTTTATGTGTATGATAAATATAATCGCAAAATTAAAATGGTAAATAAATGGATTCCAAAAGGAATGTTTAGTAATGATAATCCTGGTGGTATGCGTTTATGGTTTTAAATGTGTTACATATTATATATATAGTTTGAATATAATTTATTGTATATATTATATATATAAGTAATATAATAGTATATGTACTTTTATATTGTTTATATATATGTACTGTTTATACATATATATACCTACGCACTACATATATATATATTTTGTGTGTTTAATATATTATATATATATTTTGTTTGACTTGATATGTGTTATATATATATTAATATTGTTTGATGTATTATATATATATATTAATATTGTGTAATGTATTATATATATATATATTCTGTTTGACTTTATATATATGTATGTTGGTTGACATTGAAACTAATTGTCAAGGACCCACGAGAAATGGGGACCATAAAAGTTACATCTTCATTATTGTAGATTGACCTCGATATGGACTGGATACTCGATAGTGGGTGCACGCGTCACATGACCGGAAACAATAATCTCTTTTCATCATATAAGTCATGTGATGGTGGACAGGTAATTTTTGGAGGAAACTCCAAAGGAAATATAATTGGTAGAGGTACAGTTTCTTGCAATAATGTTCAATTTCTTAATGTTAATCATGTTGATAATTTACATTTTAATTTGTTAAGTGTTCGCCAATTGTGTAAAAATGGTATAACTGTTGTCTTCGAAGAAGACTCGTGCAAAATCTTGAAAAATGGCCAAGTTCTTTTAACTGGTTCTGTAAAAGGAAATTTATATATTTGCAAAACTGTTGTATCTGAAAATGTATGCTTATCTTCTATTCATGATATTTCTACTTTATGGCATAGGCGTTTAGGTCACGCTAATCTAAGATTAATGCAAAACTTAAAAAATAAGGAGCTTGTGAGTGACCTGCCAAAATTAAAGTTTGATAATCATTTTTGTGATGCTTGTCGTGTCGGCAAACAACATCACATTTCTCATAAATCTAAAAATGTTATTTCTACTCAAAGAGTTTTAGAACTTTTACATATGGATCTTTTTGGCCCAATGGCTATTCAAAGTTTTGGAGGAAATTTTTATACTTTGGTTATTGTAGATGATTATTCCCGTTATACTTGGACTCTATTTTTGAGACATAAAAATGAGGCTTTCGAAAAGTTTAAAATTTTGGGAAAACGAATTCAAAATCAACAAGGTTGTACGATTGTTTCCATACGTACGGACCATGGACGAGAATTCGATAATGAAGTACAATTTGGTGCCTTTTGTGATAAACATGGTATAACTCATAACTTTTCGGCTCCTCGAACTCCTCAGTCAAACGGGGTTGTTGAAAGGAAAAATCGAACGTTGCAAGAAATGAGTAGAACTATGCTAAACGAACATCAAGTTCCCCAAAAGTTTTGGTGTGATGCCGTTGCTACCGCGACCTATGTGCTTAACCGTGTCCTAATTAGAAGTATCCTAAATAAGACACCCTATGAACTTTACCGTGGTAGAAAACCTTCCTTAGCTCACCTGAAAGTTTTTGGTTGTAAATGTTTCATTTTAAACACCAAATCCTACTTAACCAAATTTGACCCTAAAGCCTATGAAGGAGTGTTCCTAGGTTACTCTTGGAATAGCAAAGCCTATAGAATCCTAAATAAGGAGACCATGGTAGTAGAAGAATCCTTAAATGTTAGCTTTGACGAGAGTCCTCCCAAACCGAGTGCACCCTTAGCAAATGACAATGTTTGTGAAGGAGATGTCTTGGCCCAACAACTTAGTACCTTGGATTTAGGTACCCAACCTTCCACAAATAATATTGAAACTAGTGATGCCCCTCCTTGTTTTATTCCACAAGGTGTAGATGATCCTAATCTTAGAACCGCTCGAGGCCATCCCGTAGATCAAATTATAGGTGACCTAAACCAAAGGACAACTAGATCACAAATCCATACCCATTGTGCTTTCCATGCTTTTATCTCAACCATAGAACCTAAAACCATAGATGAAGCTTTAGGTGATGAGGATTGGATATTGGCCATGCAAGAAGAGTTAAACCAATTTACTAGGAATGATGTGTGGGACTTAGTGCCTAGCCCTAGTAGTCAAACCATTATTGGCACAAGATGGGTCTTCCGAAATAAGGTAGACGAGAACGGTGGAGTCACACGAAACAAGGCACGTTTAGTTGCCAAGGGGTACAGTCAACAAGAAGGTATAGATTATGACGAAACCTTTGCACCAGTTGCAAGGTTGGAGTCTATTCGAATGCTTCTCGCTTTTGCAAATGCTAAAGATTTTAAATTATTTCAAATGGATGTTAAAAGTGCTTTCTTAAATGGTATTATAAATGAGGAGGTATACGTTTCTCAACCTCCCGGTTTTGAAAGTTTTGAAAACCCGACACATGTTTATAAATTGAAAAAGGCGCTTTATGGTTTAAAGCAGGCTCCGCGTGCGTGGTATGATAGATTAAAAACCTTTTTAATTTCTAGTGGTTATATTATGGGTAAAATTGATAATACTTTATTTGTGAAATATGTTCAAAATAATATTGTGGTTGTGCAAGTATATGTTGATGATATTATTTTTGGTTCCACTAATGAAAAATTGTGTAATGAATTTTCTGCGAAAATGACTAGCGAATTTGAAATGAGCATGATGGGAGAATTAAAATTCTTCTTAGGATTGCAAATAAAACAATGTGAAACTGGTATTTTTATTAGTCAATCTAAATATTGTAAAGATATGTTGAAAAAGTTTAACTTTGAAAATGTCAAACCCGTTGAAACTCCAATGACCACAAATTTGCAATTATCTCGTGACGAGGAGGGAAACGATTTTAATGAAAAGATTTATCGTGGTATGATTGGTAGCTTGTTATATTTAACTGCTAGTAGACCTGATATTATGTTTAGTGTATGTTTATGTGCTCGTTTTCAATCTTCACCTAAACAATCTCACTATGAAGCTGTCAAGCGTATTTTTCGATATTTACGAGGTACTACTAATCTTGGCTTATGGTACGCAAAGAAACCCGAGTTAGAAGTAACGTGTTTCGCCGATTCCGATCTTGGTGGATCTATTGTTGACCGAAAAAGTACTAGTGGGGTATGTGCCTTTATAGGTCTCTCACTTGTGTCTTGGTTCTCTAAGAAACAACAATCCGTAGCTTTGTCTACAACCGAAGCGGAATATGTAGCCGCCGCAAGAGCGTGTGCTCAAGTCCTTTGGATGAAACACACACTTACCGACTTTGAGGTACATCTAACCAAAATTCCAATTATGTGTGATAACTCAAGTGCCATAAATCTAAGTAAAAATCCTGTTTTACACTCTCGTACAAAACATATTGAATTGAGACATCACTTTTTACGAGATAATGTTCAAAAAGGCAAAATCGTGCTTGAAAAGGTTGATTCGGAAGATAATTTGGCCGATATTTTCACAAAAGCCCTTAACAAAAAGGCGTTCTTTAAATTAAGGCTTGGTTTAGGCATGCTTGAGTATAACCCTTGATAAATACTAACTCTCAAATATTTCATCTTTTGAGGGGGAGCATCTTTCGAGGGGGAGCATAAGCGATTTTCTTAAACCCTTTTTGCTTCGACAAAAGGGGGAGAGAAACCGAGTATGCTCTCGTGTTTAGCGTTGTGTTTGTCATCATCAAAAAGGGGGAGATTGTTGGTGCAAGTGTACCCAGCTTTAAATATTGTGATATATTTTTGGTACACATAAAATCACATCTCTATATTTATTTTGATGATTACAAAACACACCGCATTATTTGTTATCTAATATTTTATCTGAGTGTGCAGATATTTAATGTTCTCGATAATTTTTATCTGAAGAATCCAAGACTGAAGTTTTACGTCATTTTATTTTAAAATGATAAACACCCTAAAATACTTTATCACTTGGATATTTCGTATCTATATAAATATATTTGAATCAAATATATATATAATACATATTTTTTTTATATATATAAATCGTATGAAATATATATATATACGTTATTTTATTATAAGTCATCATTACTTTTTTTATATATATAATATATATAAACGTATAAGATATATATATATATATATATTATATTATTAAAGTTTGTCATCATTACTTCTTAAATTAATGCTAAAGTTTTATTCATTTTGGTTGAAGTGTTTGTCAGCTCAATGGTTTACTCAAGTTTTGTACTATTCATCATTTAATGAAGCAGTTTTTCAGCCGAAAGATTTCCAGCGGCACTGTTCCTTTTTGTCTGATGTAACAGGAAGTTGACCTTCCATTGTGCCAGTACCTTCTATCCGTTGCAAGCTTCTACTATATATATCAAGCTTCCTCCTCAGCTTTTAATACACAAACCAGCAATTAATTTCTCCCTCAGCATTTGATCACTACTCTGCTGTTTTCTTCTCTCAATCAGTTATAATTTATAAAAATATTTTTGAGCAAGAATTCTTGAGTTGATAGCAGATTAAAATCTCTTGATTAGTTGAATCAGCAAAACAACTCAAGTGATCAAACTCTCTCTAAAAATCCAAGTGATTAATATTTTACAAGAGTGATTGTCATATTAAAATTATACCCTCTTGTAAGTGTTTGAATAGAGTGAGTGATCCATATAAATCTCTCATCTGAGTAGAGATATTCGTGACAATATTATTTGTATTAAGGTTTGTGTTTCTACCATAAAGAACACGTTCGTATTGGATCTCCGAGAAGTGTTATTTTCTCGAGGTGGACTAGCCAACTTTGTGTTTGGTGAACCACTTTAAAAATTCCGTTGTCAAGTATTCTCTTTCCCTTATCTCTTTACATTTCCGCTGTGCAAATTTAATTATATCTGTTTATATAATTGTTGTTTATTTATTATTTCTACACTCTAATTTATTTATACTGTTTCTGTACTGTATTTATTTATAAAAGAATTTTTGAAAGTAAAAGATTTAAAATACAACCTTACCCCCCCCCCCCCCCCCCCCTTAGGTTGTCTAACAGGAACTTTTGATTACTTTCAAGGATATTCAATCAAAGCTACAGAACAAACTGTATCAATAAATAAAGATTATAATAATCTTACCCTCTTATCCAAATCATCCATAATACAACATAGACAAAAATACAAATTTTTACATGTTGGATTAGTTCAAGTTGCTATCAAACCTTTATTTAGATTAGGAATAGATGCCCCAGTATTATTAATACTTAGAGATGCTAGGCACACTAACTTCCAAAATTCAATCCTTGCTATGGCAGAAACTAATGTCTCAAATGGTCCAATTTACTTTAATTGTTATCCCAATTTTTCTGTAGGATTATTTGATCCAAATATATTAGATACTTTAGTTCTCACTATCAAAACAAAGAATTTAGAATTCAAAGAAGACACTAAACCTGTAATCTACAGAGTATGTTACAAAACTATGACTTCAACAATTGAACCAAAAACTAAGATATCAAGCCCTAGAGATGAAACATTAATATTTGAAGCCAACCCTCAACATACTAAAATTCAAATTCCTAAACGACTTAAATGGAATGAAATTACTCAATCATGTAACTGGAATCTCCAAGATATTGGTAGTCCAAAACATATAGATAACTCAAACCACGTATCTAATATTATTGAACATGAAGATGGATCAGTAGATATTAATTTTAATAATTTCGATAATCTCAGATCTACCTCATCAAGGTTATCAACAGGATCAATAAGTGGAGCAAAAACTCCTTCCTTTCAAAAATCTCAATCATTAAAATTCAAAAATGTAGATTTTAATAAACCAATTCCTCGAGCCTTTTATCAAGAAGGGTCTGAAGAAACTCAAAGTTATGTTTACGAACCTACTCCTTCAGAAATTCTATCTAAAATCAATCAATACAAAGCCCAAATCTAAGTAAAACAAAATGAGTAATTCAAATATTAATATGAAATATCTTATAGAAGAATTTGATTATGATTATAATGAAGAAAGAAGAAACTTCTATTATTCATCGGTTAATAATTCTCAAAAAGAATTCAAACATCAACTCTTATGGAGAGATTATATTAATAGAAATAATGTTCATATAACTTTCTTCAATTGGTATGAAATGTATTGTGAAGAACAAAATATTCCAAACCCTTTTATTAATATCTATGACACCCCAAAAATAACTCAAGATTATAAAGATATTGTCACTGAAGAAACTATAAATACAATACATCCTCCAAAAAATATAATTTTAATAAATCAAAGATTTATAGGATCACCCCTAATCTCTATCACTGAAAAAACAACTAAAGACGAAATCATGAAAGATATTATATACCAAAATAATTATTCAAATGAAATTCTTAATACTATGAGCCAACAACTAAATGGATTAGAAAACAATCAAAGCAATAATATAAAAAAATAGAGGTTCCTCCCTCCAAGGAAAAGATTAAAGAAAACAATCCAATTTTCATACCTCACCAAATTGATTCCAATACCAATTTAGGATATAATAAAAAACTAGTTAATGAATTAGAACAAAAATTAAGCAATTTAAATGTAAATGTTCTAAATAAAGAATCAGATTCAGATTCAGAATCTGAAGAAATATCTCAAATTCAAGAACAATTTGCCAATAAATTAACTTTTAAAAGCAATTCTACTAATACTAGTCGCCTTCAAACAAGAAACTATTATAATAGACCAACTCTCCCAGATGTTCAATTTGAGGATACTTCGGTTCTATTAAGAAGTTCATATAATGGTTCATCAATTTACGAATGGAACATTGACGGATTATCAGAACATCAAATTCTTAATATGGTTCAAGAAATGAATATGGCTTCAAATGCCTATATTACCAGAGATAATACTCAAAAACAGATTGCAGGCATGCTCGTTTCCGGTTTCACTGGTACTTTAAGAAACTGGTGGGACATGTATCTATCTGAAGAATCCAAACGTATTATCCGTAATGCCAAGAAAATTGTCATAAAAAATGAAAACAATCAACAAACTCAAACTGAAGAAGAAGACGTAGTCGTTACTCTTATCTTTAGCATTGTAAAACACTTTATAGGAGATCCATCTCTATTCCAAGAAAAAAGTTCAGAAATACTCTTAAACCTCACTTGTAGAAAACTACAAGATTACAGATGGTATAAAGATATGTTTCTATCAAAAGTAATGATAAGACCAGACTGTAGCGAACCCTTTTGGAAAGAAAAGTTCATTGCAGGATTACCAAAACTCTTTGCTGAAAGAGTAAGAGAAAAATTAAGAGAATAATATAATAATCAAATTCCTTATGCGGAATTAACTTACGGACAAATATCTGGTTACATTAATAAAGAAGGATTAGCTATCTGTCCAGATTTAAAACTTAAAGCCAAAATAAAGAAAGACAGAATAAATAATAAAGAAGAACTTGGTAATTTCTGTCAACAATATGGTTATGAAAACATAACTGGTCCTACATCATCCAAATCTAAAAGATATTCAAAAAATACTCTAGCAAAAGGTTTAAGACAAAATATGATAAAACTAACAAATATGATAAAAACAAATTTGATAGAAATGATAATTATCATAAGAAAAAAACGTATAAAAAATTTAACAAAAAACCTCATAAGCAAACTGAATCAAGAGATATAATTATTTGCTATAAATGTGGTAAAACTGGACACATGACAAAGAATTGTTATGTTAAGAAAAAGATCAATGAATTACAAATCTCTGATCAACTAAAAACTCAAATAAGCAAATTAATTCTCAATAGTGATTATTCAAGCTCAGAATATGATTATAGCATATCAGATTATGATAATAATGACTTGAATGTTTTAGAACATTGTTCAACTACCAGTTCAGATTCTGAAACATGTGAATGTTTAGGAAACTGTATTTGTAACAAAATTAATGTTATAACAAAAGAAGACAGAGAAATTCTTGAATTATTAGATAAAATTCCAGATCAAACTATTAAAGATGAAGCTACAAAAAAGTTTCTCAATTATAATCCTAAAAAAGAAACAAATACTTCAAAGACTACTGAGTTATTAAATCTTCAAGAAGTTTTTAACAGGTTCTCCCAAACGACTAAACCAATATCTACTCAAGAACTTCAAGAAGAATTAACTTTAGTTAAAACAGAGATAAGGATTATCAAAGAACGCCTCTCAAAAATAGAAAAGGATAAAAGTAATATTCAAGATGAAATCCCTAAAGTCACAATCATTACAAATGAAGAATCAAACATCAATAAAATTAAAATCCCTAAAAATATTTCCTATCAAAGATGGCATACAAGTATTAATCTTTGTATACAAAATGAATTTAAAATAACTGTCATTGCCCTTATTGATAGTGGCGCTGATATGAAAGTTATCCAAGAAGGAATCATTCCTACAATTTATTATGAGAAAACTTCAAATCGTTTATCATCAGCTAATGGATCAAAACTTGATATTTCTTATAAAGTTTCTAATGTTCATATTTGTAAAAATGATTATTGTTTTAAAACATCTTTAATCCTTGTCAAAAACTTAACCTCAACTTTAATTTTAGGATCACCTTTTATTTATCAACTTTACCCAATTACTGTAGACGAAGAAGGAATTAGTACAAAAGTCTTAAATAAAGAAATAAAATTCAAATTTACAGACTCAATTATTCATTCAGAACTAAATACCTTAAACAACAAAGTTAATCAAACAAAATATTTAATTAACGAAATTAGCTATAAAAGAATTCTCGATAATCTACAAGATCAAAATATTCAAAATAGAATTAAAAAAACAAAAGAATGATTTGAAAGTAATGTTTGTTCTACTTTTCCTAATGCTTTTTGGAAAAGAAAACAACATACTATTAAATTACCCTATATAAAAGATTTCAATGAAAAAGACATTCCTTCAAAATCCAAAGCTATTCACACGTCAAATGAATTGCAAGATCACTGTAAGAAAGAAATTCAAGATTTATTAAACATAAAACTCATAAGACCTTCAAAATCACCTTGGTCTTGTTCAGCTTTTTATGTCATGAACGCAGCTGAATTAGAAAGAGGTACTCCAAGACTTGTTATTAATTACAAACCTTTAAACAAAGTTCTAGAATGGATTCGATATCCAATACCAAATAAAATAGATTTATTAAAAAGACTTTATGATGCAAAAATATTTTCAAAGTTCGATATGAAATCAGGATTTTGGCAAATACAAATTCATGAACAAGACAAATATAAAACAGGTTTTAATGTTCCTTTTGGTCATTATGAATGGAACGTCATGCCTTTTGGTCTCAAAAACGCTCCTTCAGAATTCTAAAATATCATGAATGACATTATTATCCCTATAAGCAATTTTGCTATTGTTTATATTGATGATGTGTTATTTTTTTTCAAAATCTTTAGAACAACATTTTAAACATTTAAACATATTTTATGATTTAGTTCTCAACAATGGACTAGTCATTTCTTCCATAAAAATGAGTTTATTTCAAACTAATATTAGATTCTTAGGACATGATATTATTCAGGGAACTATCAAACCAATACAAAGAAGCTTAGAATTTGCTAATAAATTTCCAGATGAAATAAAAGACAAAACTCAACTTCAAAGATTTTTAGGATGTCTAAATTACGTCCATGACTTTTTCAAAGATTTAGGTGTTATTTGCAAACCCTTATATCAAAGATTAAAAAAGAATCCACTACCATGGACTCAAGAACATACCAATGTTATTAAACATATTAAAGAAAAAGTTAAATACTTGCCTTGTCTTAGTATACCACAACCAAATGCTAGTATCATTGTTGAAACTGATGCTAGTGATTTAGGATTTGGTGGAATATTAAAACAAAAAATTAACAAAGAATCAAAAGAAGAATTAGTAAGATTCTTCTCAGGAGCATGGAATGATACTCAAAAAAAATTATTCAACAGTTAAAAAAGAAATTTTAAGTATTGTTTTATGCATCAAAAAATTTGAAGATGATCTATATATGAAACCCTTTTTATTACGCATAGATTGTCAATCTGCAAAACCTATTTTAGAAAATGATATAAAAAACATTATTTCAAAACAAATTTTTGCAAGATGGCAAACATTATTAAGCAATTTCGATTTCAAAATTGAATTTATCAAAGGCGAGAACAATTCTCTCCCAGATTTTTTATCACGAGAATTTTTACAGGGGAAATGAATCAAAGAGAAGACAAAAGGATCGTTGTTCAAAATTCTGATAAGAGAGTACAACTCTCTCCATGCAAATCAAATACTTCTCCTACTCCCTCATCATCCATTCTTCCTATACAAAATAGATTTACTCCAATTACCCCTATCAAAGCTCAGCCTTCCTATTCTTCTTTAATACAAAAGCCAGTTATCATCTCTCCAAACCTAACTCCCAAAAAATCTATTATATTGTCCAATACCCAGGCAATTACTCCTCAAAATCCCAAAACTTCTTCCTCAAAAGAAAAGGGCAGTTCTTATATCCAAAACCCTAACCAACAAATTGTCAAGATCCTTGAAGAACATGAAGTTCAAATCCATAACCAAGGATTTCATTCCCTCACAGATTTCCTCTTCCTCAAAAACTCCATGTTCATTGGAGGCAGTCAAAAGACAAGAGAGTATTATCAAACAATTTTAGAAAACATAGGTTCTATCAAAATTACTCATAATTCAAATCCTACTGATAAAACCACTATAGCTTTCAGCAAAGTTCAAATCCTTCGTATTCTCTCTATTCAAGATTGGAAAGCTCGTCCTTACGCTGAAAAACCCCTTCCAAACTATCCAAAACACCCTCTTTACAATTATTGTGATTACCAAGATGCTTGGTACAACCTTTTTTATCTCAAAAACTATTCGCATTCATGGTTCATATTTTTCGATAAAAATTTCGAGTGCTCATATCCCAAATGGTTCGTTCGATGGTTCAAATTCTTAGGAAATATCCCAGATACTCTTCCTAGTCCTGTTTTAAAAGGTTTCCAAAAATTCAAAGAAATCTTTTATCAAGACATTCCTGAGTTTGAATACCTCCTTCAATTCACCATCTTATTCAATATTCCATGGATTATTTCATGGACTTTTAGTGTGACATCTGCAATTGGTATAAATCCAAGTCTTATGCAAAGAGTAGTTAGAGTCAAATGGTGGGATAATCTTCCTTCAAATCAAATTCAAAAGATGACAATTCAAGGTGTTTCAGAATTCTATTCTGAAAATTATGAAGTCTCAACCTCCAAAGTTATTCAAGAAGCAAAAAGTGAAGAAGATGAAGATGATGAAGAACTAAGACAATTTCTTGCAGCAAATTCAAAAGAAGAACTCAAGAAATTAATCAAACAAGTTAAACAATTATCTTCAAGCAGCAGTTCTGACACAAATCAAGATACATAGTTGATTCAAGACGCTCAAAATCCGTATTCAGACATAAATCTATATGATTGATGTTTGAAGTGTGAGTTTGGTGTATTGTCTTTGTAGACAATTCCTTTGTTTAATCAAAAGTGTTATTATTCATATGTAGAAAATACACTTCTTCGTATTTTCGACTTATACTTATCAAAAGTTTATCAAATACAAATCATTACTAATATTTACAGGTATGAAGAAAGATGCCAAAAGCCATGACAAGAAAGTCAAAAAGATGGAGCTCCCTTTTCAACAAATTCAAAAGGTTGGTCGGCCATGATTTTTCAAAAACAATAATATAGCACAAAAGGACAAACGACTTTTTCTCAAATGGAAATTGACATCAAATTACCGCAATCAAAGGAAGATAGCAAGACAACTACCGGTTGCCTTCAGTATCGACATCAAATTATCAAGACAACTGTCGGTTACCTTCAATAATTCAAGAATTCAAGCGTCTATAAAAACAGACTCAAAACGAAGAAACAAATCATCAGTTTTTCCTTCTCCTTTTTATAAAATTCTCTCTATCATAAATTCTTAGAATGATATGTCTAAGAAATCCCCTTCCCTCAAATTCTCAACCTCTAGATGTTCTAAGTCTTTAGACTTTCAAATATTCATATCTCCAGATGTATGCAAAGATTGTCGGAAAGACAATTGTACCATTGATCATTTAATCAAAGAAGGTATTTTCTGATCATGCTTCAAGTTATTATGTTTAATAATGGTTGCCTTATTATGCAAAGTTTTAGTCGTATTCATCATATAAAAATATTTATTCAAAATTATAATCCAATGAGATTTCTTAATGAACTTGTAAATTTTTTCATAGGAAACAGTATTTACAATTTCAGAATTAATTATCAATATGAACATTTTGAATATTTCCCAACTTTTACAACACCTTATTTTTATCAACAATATTCATTATAATCTAAATTATGCTTAGTGTTGCTATATTTAATAACGGTCGTCTTATCCAAAAAAGTTTTTATCATAATCATCATTTTAAAATGTTTATTTCAAGTAATTCTCCAAATGAACTTGCTGACGATTTAGCAAATTTCTTTTTAGAAAGCAATATAATAGATTTTATTACTATTCATCAAGAACAAAGAAATTATTTTTCAAGAACAAATATATGGTAGTATCGCTCGACCAATTTACGCCTCACCACTACGTGCGGGTGTGGGATCGCTTGGGGGTGATGGTGATGGTCCTGTATAAGTATTAAGCGATGCCTTGGCTATCAGGTATTACCTTTTAGCCTAGTGGGTAAAACTTATGCTTACTATTGTTTTACAAAGTCTATAATTCATCTAGTATTCATCTACCAATTTCCCAACGGCACGTTGGATGGAGTCGTGGCAAATGGTCAAACGTATAATCACGTTTGAAACGTTTGGTGCACCACATTCGGGTGAACGTCAATTTTCAATTATAAAAAAACACTTCTTTTTTTATAATTTATCAAATAAAATCGTTAGCATTTCATTTTATAACGCTAGTAATAATAGTGTATGTGTCGAAAAACTAAAATGTGCTTTAACCCCTATGTTGGATGGTGAAATATTTCATACACGTTGTGTTGCTCACATTATTAATTTAGTCGTTCAAGACGGTTTACAAACTTGCAGTAACCCACTAGATAAATTTAGACTTATGTTACGGAGAATTTTCAGTAAAGGTAAATCAATGCATGCGACTTATAGAAAATATTGTCGTGATTATGGATTTAGAGCTTTGGGACCGGCTCATGATATGTCCATGCGATGGAATTCGACATATTATATGATCGAAAATTTGCGTGCACAAAGAGTTTATATACATGCATTTTATAATATTCATTACAAAAATAATAGTATTCAAGATTGGGATTGGGTCGTGCTTGATGAATTATACGATCTTTTGGGCGATTTTAAAAACGCAACAACTTGGTTATCTGGTGTTTATTATCCAACAAGCCTTCTAGTTTTAAATCAATTATATATTTTGGCAATGAAAATTAAAGAGTACGTGGAGAAAGACGACAATTGGGCGGGTATGGTTTCTTCAATGAAAGCAAAACTGTTAAAATATTTTAGAGAAACCCCCCTTTCTTTTCTTTGTGTCGCGTCATTAAACCCGTGGCTAAAGGTTACCGGTGTTGAGGTTTTAATTACACAAATAAGTCAAGCTTTTGGTTTAGATACGTTAACAAATTCCACTTTTTCAACGAGAAGAAAAACATCATTTAATCGCAAATTTTTAGAATTATTTGAAATTTATAAAGTCCAACATGGGGGAGCACGCCAACAAACCACTATTTACGTCGGGTGCTTCTAGTAGTGGTCATCGCCAAAGCCATAAAGACTTAATGACTTCTTTAATAAATGAGGTGCAAAATTAATCAAGTAAAAAATCCTGATTTGACAATGATCTCAATGAATTACAAATTTACATGAATACTAATTTCTCTTGGAATCAAGTTGAAAATTTTGAAGAATTAAACATATTAGCATTTTGGCAAGAAAGAGAACAAACATTTCCGTTTTTGGCATGTATGACCCGTGATATACTA
This sequence comes from Saussurea involucrata, assembly GCA_033807775.1. Classification (NCBI taxonomy): domain Eukaryota; kingdom Viridiplantae; phylum Streptophyta; class Magnoliopsida; order Asterales; family Asteraceae; genus Saussurea; species Saussurea involucrata. Next base: position 25,089,963 of record CM066319.1, on the reverse strand, counting down.
ACAATCCAAGCTAGTACGTAGTTTCTGAGTCCGCTTTTTCTCTTAGTGGCAGGATCCTTTCGGCCCGTCGGACAAGATTAACCCCGGAGTCGGTAGAATGTTGTGTTTGTTTGAAGGACTACTTGGATAGTCTTGAAAGAATTCAAGACCAAACGGACCTAGAGGCGGAGCTCGAGGGGGTGGAAGAAAATCTCGAAGAAAACAATTTTCGTGCCGGACTAAGTACCCTGCCAAGTACCGATTGTGAAAGTACTGTATCACGTTACGACGACGACGAGACCGACAACGAACAATTCGATGTTGATGACCTCGATGATGGAACGACTCTTACTAGACTTCGAACGACCGGAACTCTTGTTGTCTTGCATACTATCCACCATACGAGGATTAAGAGTATTTTTCTTTATAATTAAATAAATGTAGTTATTTAAATGTATTTTTCTTTATAATTGAATAAATGTAGTTCTTTATAATTCAATCAAAATTCTAATAAAACGTATTTTTAAGTATGTTTGCGTGACCCAATTAAGTATTTTATAGTGGATACGAATAATATTTATTAAAATTGTATATATATAATTTTTTTTAAAAGACCGGTTTAGGCCCGGTTCCAAAAGCCCGGACTTTGAAAAGGCTAAACGGGTCGAACCTTCAACCTCCAAGCCCGGTCCGGTCCGAGAAAAAGCCCGGTCTTTTGAATAGTGATTAGGCCCGGTCCCAAAAAAAAAACCGGTCCGACCCGCACATATGGCCATGTCTGGTACAAAGGGATTTACAGACTGAGCCCCATTTTAATTATAATTTTTGATTCTATAAAACATTTTATATTAGACGGAGGCCCATTTTTGTGAAGATAACACATGTGGCCATGTGCTAGTTTTGGGCTTGATGCTCAATAGGCCAGTTTTATTATGTTTTTCGAGCTAAAAGATATTTGTTTAAAAAGGAAAAGGTTTGTTTTTTTTCCTCATTATAAATCCAAAAATTATGTTTTAAAACAAGACAATCTCTAAGGGGGTGTTTGGTTGGAGGGTTTAACCAATAATTAATGGGTTGTCGGAAGGGAAGGAGAAGCAGATGCAGTCGATTTTCTATGTATAGAAAAAGTTGGAGTTTTGGGAGATGCATATATAGATCGATTAGATATATAAGAGTCCAATTGTTTTCTCCCTATGGATATATATCGATTACAAATGATTTTTCAAGTAGTGGAATTACAAAGATACATAATTTTTCATTCCCCTTCCTAAACCAAACAACAACGATGCAATGTTCATTCCTTGTCATTTCCATTTTCATTCCCATTTTCATTCCTCTGCGCCTGAACCAAACAGGCCCTAATTTTTATTAATATTTTTGAAGAACATGTTAAGTTCTATAGTGTGGAAAAAATCTATTTTTAAAATATTATATTTTAACTATCATTTGCTTGGGTGTTTTTAAATAATAAAAATTGTATCAAACTGATTCATATTTTGGAGAACTTTTTAAAACTTACATCTCCTCTCATTATTAAGAGCATCTTCAACAGTTTCTCTAAAATGAATAAAGTGATGATTTTGGATAATTTAGCTCCAACATAGAGAAAGTATAAGAAATGGTGTAAATAAGTAAATTTCTTCAAAAATGATTATCATGAGAGCCTGAGAGGGAAATTTTTGTTTTGTTTTGTTATATTCCACCTATAATATATCTTGAAATGAAATGTTTAGAAGATAGAAATGATATTTTATTAGATATATGTAATCTCCAAAATGGATAATGTGTTTGAGTTGAATACAATTTTTTTAGAGATTTTAGACCCTTGTTCTCCATTTTGAAAAACTGTTGGAGATGCCCTAAGGCCATCCGTAACGTACTCGGGCTCGGGCTAGGGAGCGGGCTCGGCGGGCTCCAGCGGGTTACGCTACGGGGGGAGCGGGCTCGGGCTCGGGTTCCAGCCCCGGGTTCCAAAACCCGTTCAACCCGATGCTTTTATTTATTTATTTATTTATTTTTAAATAATTTGAAAATAAAGACGTTGGCAACGACTATTTAAAAAAAATCCAATTTAATCACACTATATATATAATCCTAAAACCCATTTTATTTTTCACACAAAACAACTCTCTCATTCTCTTCCATTCTCTATATTTTTCACACCAAAATCTCTCAAATTCTCTCAAATTTCATCATGAATCCAAACAAAACACCTACATCCCGTCGTAACCGACCGGATACACCGCAACCGCAAGAAGACCCGGAGCTTGGTTTCCAGGCGTTTTCACAACAAGATTATCATCCGCAATTTTCGCAACAATTTCCGCCACAATTTTTGCAACAATTTTTGCAACAATTTCCCCAACAATTTCCTTACCAATTTACACGTCCCGGTTTGATTCAACAAGGTTTTACTCCGGCCAACTACAATCTTCCTTCACCTGCAATCGATCTCGACAACGACATTGTTCCGGAAACCCAACATTCTAGCCCGCACACACCACAATTCATCTACACACAACAATCTATCCCGGAACCATCAAACCCGACACCAACGAGAAAAGGAAAAACAAACAATATGAAAATAGAGCCGCCAAACAGATGTGGAGTAAAGACGAGGAACTCGCGTTAGTGTCGGCGTGGGTTGACGTTTCGGAGGACCCCGTTGTCGGTAACGCACAAACCGGTGGTAATATTTTTATTGTTATTATTATTATTATTATTATTGTTATTATTATTATTATTAATATTATTAATATTATTATTAATCTTGTTAATATTCTTATACTTGAATTTACATAAATGTAGAAAGTTTTTGGACCCGAATCGGGCAAGTGTTCTTTAGTTTTATGGGTCGCGGAAATTATAGAACAACTCATCAACTCAACACCAAGTTCAACGACCTCAATAAAAGAATAAATTCTTTTGGCGGCATCTACAACAACTTGGTCACTAATAGATCAAGCGGAATGAGTGAGGCCGACATTTCACGAACGGCACACGAACGGTACCGAACACAACTTGGGTTTGCTTTCACTCACGAACAAGCTTGGGAAGTCCTCAAAAAATGTCCAAAATGGGGAGTCGTTCCAACGATGACGACAACTTCATCGCGGGGTTCAAAACGTACCAAACCTTCCGATGATGACGATGAAGACGTCAACGAGGTCGAGCAACTTCAACGACCCATTGGGAGAAACAAGGCAAAAAAAACATCAACGAGTAATACGAGCGGATCGAATACGAACGAAAGTGTTACTCAGTTGTTGACGAAGTTCAACGACAAGATTGATGATACAATGGAGTACAAAATGAAAAAACTCGAACTCGAACGAGATAAGTTGGAACTCGAACGAGAAAAACGATTTGATAAAGACTTCGAGTTTTTCATAACCCCGCATGATCACCTTACGGGAGATATTTCGAGGGCTACTTTGGCGAAGAAAGAGAGAATTAGAAAATTACATAATTTTGGGTAATTTTGTATTTTGTAATTTTTATTTTTTTATTTTTTTAGTGTTTTGTATTTTGTAATTTTTATTTTTAATGAATGATATGAATTTTTATTTTTATTATTTATCTTATTTTTATTTATTAAAAAATATATAAATATTTTTATTTTGTTAAATAATTAAATGTATAAATAAAAGAATTAAAAAAATGAGGTGGCAAGAGAGCTTGAGGGTTGCGCTACGCCACTTTAAGGCTTGAGGGTTTGAGGAGAGGGTTAGGAGAAAAGCTGATGTGGCGCTGATGTGACGCTTGAGGGCTGCGCTACGGATGGCCTAATAACAAACCATAAGACCATCAACACGTGTGGAATTCATTTATGTTTTCATTTGTGCCACATCAGTTTTTTCAATTACCATTTATACTAGGCTTGGGAATGGGGAGGGACATCAATCCCCATTCTTGATCTCCAATGTTTTTTTTTTAAATACAGTAGAAAAATTCAAAATCTCTAATTTTTTTTGCATTCAACCCCAACAACCATGCTATTTTAGAGCATCTCCAACAGTTATGTTAAAGTTTTTCAAACATAGAGTAAAAAAATTCAAAATCTCTAAAAAATTGCATATAACTTCAACAGCTATGCTATTTTAGCAATTCTAGTACTAATTATCTTATTTAAATATTTAATTTATTTAATTATATTATTAAAATATTCAATATATAGAAAGTTTGGAGATTTCTCTAAATTAGTTTTGTGGGGATTTAGAGATTTCTCTAAATTAAGGCATTGTTTGACAAAAAAAAAAACTAGCTTATAAGCTAACTTATTTTTTGGGAACATGTTTAGATGACCATAAGCTGGTTTAGAAGCTAGCTTTTTGAAACGCTACTTGGAGTATCTTTCTAGTAGTTTTTTGTGAATATTTCAATGTTGCTCTCATTAATATTATTTATTAATTATTAACTATTATTATAAAAAATATTAATTTTTTAAATTTAATTATTATTAATTAATATTAACTGAAAATTGTTAAGTTAAATTTTAATTATACATTGATATTAATTTTTAATTATTTAGAGTTATTGTAAATCATATAAATTATTTTTACTTATTTTTTAATATTAATCAATATATATTAGGGAAATTAATTAAAATACCCTAAGTTTGACCATGTGTTACCAAAATACCCCAAATCTCTCCCACTTTGCAAAAATACCCTAAAAATCCGCGATGGGAGCCCGCGATCGCGGGCCAGGGACCTTTCTGACACTTTTTTAAACTTGCAGGGACCATTTTTGAAAAATGAAATCCTGCGATCGCGGGCTAATCCCGCGATGGGACTATTTTTGTGACTTTTCAATTGCAAGGGACCATTTTTGAAAAATTCCAGGGACCATTTATGAAAATTTTGGTATTTTTGACACTGTTCACCCCGCTTTCGTCCATTTTTACGAATTTAAAATAAAATGTTACACTTTCAACCCCTATACTTATTTACTAAATTTACTTTATACCTTTTACTTTCATTATTTTAATTTTACATTTAACACATATAATCGTTTATTAACTAAAATACGTTTTAATTTTAACAAATTACACCATTATAATCGTCTCTTCGATACGTTCGAAATGAGCCCAATCTTGAATTTTTTTGGATTTATTTATTTTAATATACATCATATACAGTTATACACTACATAAAAAAAATATTTTTTATATTTAAAATTCATACCCTTATAGTTAATTATTTAATTTGTGGTTTTTAATGTATTGTTTCCTTTCCATTTTAATGTTTTTAATATAGAAATTCACTTAAGTTATTTAACAAGGAAATTAATTAACAACATCATATAAAAATTATTGCAAATCATCTTCCCAACCGAAACGGATACAGTGCATGTAAACAAATAAATCTATTACTGGAAGGCGTCCTGGAGTCCTGTGATGAAGTTAACCTTTTCCTTGATCACGTCCTCCATTCCTATGTAGTCCGATTCGAGTTCTTCTAGTTCCTCTTCAGCTTCCTTAATCTCTCGTTGCAGGTGCCGAACGTGAGCCCTAGTCATGGTCAGTTCTCGTTTCTTCTCCGCTAGATACTCCATTTTCCCCTGCTGAATCCCCCTGTTATGGTTCCACATACCCTTTACCTTTTCGATACCGGCGTTCGCCTCATCAATGGCTTTTTGCACTGCGGGAGTAATTCGTTGACTTTGTCGAAGACCCGTCGGCATAAAATCATACATTGGTGGGGTTCTCATGCCATTATCGAAGTAGTAATTGTCGGATGCCATCTCCCAGTCTGCTTCCTCCTCAGGCGTGAATGGAAAATCGGCTGCAGTTCGCCCACAGTTTGTCCACTCCTCGTCTGTTTTCGGTACCTTCCAGGTACTCCGGCGAGCTCCGTCGTTCAGTGGTTGGTAGGCTCCCGAACGTGAAGTTCCAGCCACATTCGTCGACCTATTCCCCCTTGATCTTGAACCTCCATCCATTGTGTTAAAAAAGCGAGAGTGTGTTTGTATAAAAGATAGATAGGAAGTTGTGAAATGTATGTTCTTCATCAGATATGGTCAAAGATTTCGTCTGAAAAAGTTGCTTGCATGATTCGTCTGAATAGTTCACTGCAAGATTCGTTTGAAAAGAGCCTGTAGGATTCCACTGAAAAAGTAACTGCAATATTCGTCTGCTCTTGAATAAAGGTCTTTCATTAGGCAGAAAATTAGTCTTTAAGTAGTCAAACATAGCTAATTAATGAGAATTTAGATCAGATTTATATGGTACTATCAAATGCAAGTTTCTATAATATAGATATTGTTCTACATTACATGATACCAATTTTTGCATCATATGAATCACTTCCAGACAACAAGAACCAATACCCCAATAATCAAGAAATTAATGCTTGTTCATCCAATAATCTCTGTATTAGGATTATCGCAAGTTTCATAAACCTACTTACTAGGTGTTGGAAATATGGGTTTTACTAAACTTTGGACGCATTTAAATTTATATATATGTGTTATATATAACTAACTTTTAGTAGGTTTATGTTCTTCTATATGAGATCTTCGAAATGATATATAATGCGTCCAAAATAGATCTTCGAAATGATATATAATGCGTCCAAAATAGAGTATGTGTGAAAGAGATATCGATACTCAAAGTTGAGTAAATGGATGAAATTAGCAAAAACCAAATGAAGTAAACAGTAAGTCAATCACAATACTTTAACAAAATAAGTTAATACTAAAAATAACAATTATTTAATGTTACATAAACAACCTAACGTGGCCCTATTTGACAATGTTCATAAATGGACTCCGCCATATGTATGCGGAAATCTTTGGCAACAACCTCGGCCTCGTCAGGGTGTACCCATACCTCATTTTTATTTATCAACATTTGGACATTACGGCATACCCAGACACCGCAATCTGCAGTTATCCCGGCCTGCTGGGGTGCATTCTTGGCGAACTTATAGCGAAAGGCACCTGTCATTTCGCGACGTCTAACATCCTTGACCCGGCAAAAGAAGTCATATAGCACAGCTTTAAACTTTGTCATTTGCTCTTCCAATTGTTGTCTGAAGAGATTGGCACTGTCGCTATCATATATGGTCAAGGTCATAGCGTCAAGTTCAAACACTCCAAGCAGCCAATGTTGGGGATTAATGCATATTGGGATGTACACATGAAATATTACAATATTAGACAACTTAGTTAGCAACAAAACAAGTTAAATAAAATAAGAGTAAAACGATTTACATACCACATCGAGGAGAGCCCAAGAGGTCCCTTCCACGCCATTGCATGAATTAACCACGGAGGCGGGACCTAGATGCTCAATCAACAAGTAATGAAAGAACATACTGAACATCATGGTCCACCTCGTGTCTGTTCCACGATGTCTTTGCAACAGCGAGACCCAACAATCGATGTGCTATACATAAAAAATAGATGGTTAGACATGTAAAATAAATATATTTGATTATATGACTATAATTAAACTTCATACTAACCACATCCAGTAAGTCAGACTCCAAAGGGTCAACGGCCAGCAATACATTGAAAAACGAGGGGGTGATTTCCAAGTTCAAGTGAGGGATGAAGATCAAGGGGGGGGAGGCGACCAGTCCGGCACATCCTCAATATTTCTGATGCCGGTTGAGGCTCCGGTGAAGACACCTTTCCCTTTTTCTTTCCTCCCTTCTTTCCCCCCGCTTTCTTTGCTTGTTTTTTAGCGGCCGGTGGTGTCGTAGATCCTTGTTGGCCAAACAGGTGACGAAACCATTGTGAAATTTTATGCGACCGCTTTTGAGGGAGCGGGGTCACCTGTGGTGGTGGATCTACAACATCCATCGAGTCATCATCAGGCTCCGAGAAGTGCTCCGAGAAGTGATCCTGGATAATAGGAGACCCCGTCTGAAAATTACGTTACTCAATGTTTTAAGTACAATTTAGGAAATGTTCACAATTAAACCAAAACTACCAAAATAACTTACAATATGCATTTCCGGCTTGTAATAGTCATCGGCCGAACCGCCAAAGATGTTTGTGATTGCTGTGGTGGCGAACGACGGCATGTGCTGTGCCCCCGACATCCCGGCCTGCGTGACATTGATCATTAAAATAGTTACAAAATTAGGATTATCGATATATAACTATAATGGTTACTCAGTGTCACTAACACTCTCCGGGATAGTAGAATATGATGTGGTGGCGAACGGCGGCGGCATCTGCGAGGTGTATGCCCCCGACATCCCGGCCTGCGTGACATTGATCATTAAAATAGTTACAAAATTAGGAACAAACATATAACTATAATGGTTACTCAGTGTCACTTACACTCTCCGGGATAGTAGAATAGGATGTGGTGGCGAACGGCGTTTGGGACATCCCGGCCCCCGACATCCCGGCCTGCGTGACATTGATCATTATAAGAGTTACAAACTTAGGAACAAACATATAACTATAATGGTTACTCAATGTCACTTACATTTTCAGGGAATGACAGATAGGATGTGGTGGCAAACGTCGCCTGTGCCCCCTGTCCGAACGGAGCGGGGATCGGTGTCGTACTCGACAGCTAAAACAAATTTAGAACGTAATATTAATATACAAACTAAATAAACGTGGCCAACAAATTAAGTTAAACACTAACATTGACAGCGCTAAACTGTCTGTAGAATCCCTCCAGAAGCTGTACACGTGACTCTAGCGGCCCGTGGACGTAGTCCCACAGGTGCTCATGAGAGCCACGCTGTGGCTCGTAGGAAGGGCCCGCCTCATATGGATTGTAGGAGGAGGAATGGGGCGGTTGGTAGGAGGAGGAACGGGCCGGCTGGTAGGAGGAGGAAGGGGGCGGCTGGTATCCACCGGAAGGGGGCCTGTCGTCGTCTTCCTCATCTTCGGAAGTAGGGGGACGTCGAGCCCTTTCCGCCTCTGCGTCAATAAAGGCCACGCTGTCTCTGTACCAATCTGTGCCCATCTCGTCGACAGTAGGCACAAGGCGATCGAAAGGCAAGAGTGGCTGCTAAATATATGATAAAACATAAAAGAAATTAATAAGCGGGACTAACGTATGCAAATTGTAAACATAGTAAAAGAACTTACATTTCTAAACGCATTGAAGAACTGAAACCAAAGCGACCTACTTAGGGTAACACGCTTGTCCCAACGGGTTCCCCTAAGTACTCGATCGTCGCGCTTGACGAAATATCGGATTGATGCGGGAAACATCTCCAAGATCCATATCTGGAATTAGACAAGAAGAGCAAGTACGTAAAAAGAAAAGCCAAACAGTTTGTATGTATTATTAACAATTGTTATACTACGTATCTAACCTTGAAGGCGTATGTAAAACCACAAAGATTCATCTTTGCATGTCGATCAACGCGTCTGGCTATGGCTCGGTGCAGAATAGAGTAGCAATGTGTCCAGATATGGCTACCCCACGGGTAGCTGTTAAACAGCTCAAGGTCCTCGACGGCCCTAAGGATCGTCTCGGAAGCATACCGGCTATACTCACGGCCCAGGAAGCCCATATCCACGATCACCACCAAGCATACACGGACAACATCGTCGTCGGTTAGGGCACTAAGGCCCTCTTTCATCATGTCCCGGGCTGCCTTCAACTTCAAACGAGATGCTGAAATGCCCCAAACCCTAGGAACGAAGGAGCAGTCTTCTAAGGGAGGAAGGGGGGAGCCTCTCCAAAACGTAGTCCTGTAATTAGACAGAACTGACGACGCCCAAAATGCAATTGAGAGCCGAAGAAATCAAAATGCATCTCCTCCGGCTCAGCGTTGGCGTCCTCGACCTCCAACTGTAGAAACATGTGTACTAGCGTAGGGTCGCCACCAGAGTAAGACACATCCATCCATGGCCCGAACGGTGTCCCTCTATAGATGGTCTCAAGGGTATCCGCGCGATCACCTAATCCCCTAAAGAGCGCTCCTAATTCCTCGATGTAGGAAACTTTGCACCTTAGCGTCAAGTCGATGTTAAAGAAATCCTTCTACATAGTCATTCACAGATGTTATAGTTAGTGTTATATATAGATGCTGCGGTTTATTTTATTTTATATAGATGTTGCGGTTTATTTTATTTCAACGTATCATATTGTTATATATAGATAAAGTGCGGTGGTATTTTATTTCAACGTATAATAGTGTTATATATAGATAAAGTGTGGTGGTATTTTATTTCAACGTATAATAGTGTTATATATAGATAAAGTGTGGTTTATTTTATTTCAACGTATCATATTGTTATATATAGATAAAGTGCGGTGGTATTTTATTTCAACTTATAATAGTGTTATATATAGATAAAGTGCGGTTTATTTTATTTCAACGTATCATATTGTTATATATAGATAAAGTGCGGTGGTATTTTATTTCAACGTATAATAGTGTTATATATAGATAAAGTGCGGTTTATTTTATTTCAACGTATCATATTGTTATATATAGATAAAGTGCGGTTTAGGGACCCTAGTTGTCATTCTTAAAAGTTCAGGACCTAATTGGCATTCTTAAAAGTTTAGGGACCTAAGTTGTCATTCTTAAAACCGTAGGGACCTAAGTTGTCATTCTTAAAAAACACATTCTTAACAATTTTTTTATAAAAACAGTTTTTTTATAAAAAATTGTTAAGAGTGTGTTTTTATAAAAAAATTGTTATAGTTTTATGGTTTTATGTTTGAATGTGATATTTGTATGTTATAATGTGTATGTTGTTATAGTGTGTTTTTTCATATAAAAATTGTTAAGAGTGTTTTTTTATAAAAAAATTGTTAAGGGTGTGTTTTTATAAAAAAATTGTTAAGAGTGTGTTTTTATAAAAAAAACACATTTTTAACAATTTTTTTATAATAACACACTCTTAACAATTTTTTAATAAAAAAAACACTCTTAACAATTTTTTTATGAAAAAACACACCATAACAACATACATATTATAACATACAAATATCACATTCAAACATAAAACCATAAAACTATAACAATTTTTTATAAAAACACACTCTTAACAATTTTTTTATAAAAAAACTGTTTTTATAAAAAAAATGTTAAGGGTGTGTTTTTATAAAAAATTGTTAAAAGTGTGTTTTTATAAAAAAAACATTTTTAACAATTTTTTATAATAACACACTCTTAACAATTTTTTTATAAAAAAACACTCTTAACAATTTTTTTATGAAAAAACACACTATAACAACATACACATTATAACATACAAATATCACATTCAAACATAAAACCATAAAACTATAACAATTTTTTATAAAAACACACTGTTAACAATATTTTATAAAAAAACTGTTTTTATAAAAAAATGTTAAGGGTGTGTTTTTATAAAAAAATTGTTAAGAGTGTGTTTAAAAAAAACACATTTTTAACAATTTTTTTATAATAACACACTTTTAACAATTTTTTTATAAAAAAACACTCTTAACAATTTTTTTATAAAAAAACACATTATAACAACATACACATTATAACATACAAATATCACATTCAAACATAAAACCATACATATCATGTTAAGTATAGAACATATTCAAACATAAGTTATAAACACTATAACAACCTACAAATCATATATCTTAACTTAAAATAACATACAAAAAATAACAAAAAACATAAGAAAAACATACCACAGAGGTAATACGAGACATCTTCACAAAACCCGAACGCGTATTCCACACGACAAAATTGAGAGAGTGGGAGAAAATTGAGAGAGTTTGATTAAAAATTGAGAGAGTTATTAAAAAAATGAGAGTGGCCGGTTTTTGGTCCCCCCCCTTATATAGTGCGGCCGAAGAAAATATTTTTTAGGGTTTGGTTCGTCAAAGGGATTTTAGGGTTAACCCTGTGCCGACACGTGACACTTTTGCCCGCGATCGCGGGGGGTCAAAGAAAGTCAAACGCGGGTAGGGACCAAAACTGCACACGCGGGCATTCTTGAGGGGGGAAAGCTGGACCGCGGGCATTCTTGAGGGACCAACGCGGGCAAAGTGGGCAAACTTGGTGACACGTGTAGCCCGCGATCGCGGGGGTCAACGAGAGTCAAACGCGGGCAGGGACCAAAACTGCACACACGGGCATTCTTGAGGGGGGAAAGCTGGACCACGGACATTCTTGAGGGACCAACGCGGGCAAAGTGGGCAAACTTTTGTGACACGTGGCCTGGGGCCCGCGATCGCGGGCTCCATCGCGGATTTTTGGGGTATTTTTGTAACATGGGAGAGATTTGTGGTATTTCAGTAAAACATGGTTTGACTTAGGGTATTTTAATTAATTTCCCTATATATTAATTATCAATTACTATATCTTTTTAATTATTATTTTATTATTTTTTCATATCATATGTAATGGTTATTTAAAATCTTTAATACATATTTTTTTTTTCTAAAAACTTGTTTTAACAAATTGAAAATTTATAATATGTATATATGTAATAATTTTTTTTAATAATATGTTATATTATTTAATTTTTTTACTACATCAGTTGTATTAATTAACATATTATATTGCTATAATTTTGTTTAAATTATATAATTAAATATTGTAATTAATAATGTTTTGAACATGTCTTTTTGGTCATTTTACATGTTTATAAGCTAGTTTTTGCCAAACATGATTTTTTCATCAGCTAGCTTATCAGCTAGTTTGCCAAACATAGCCTTAGAGATTTTTCCAATCTCTCTCATCTTTTCTCTATTTTAGCATAGAAGATATCATAGTTGTTGGAACAACAAAAATAATAAAATATCACTTTTTTCCATTTTAACATAGCTTTTGAAGATGCTCTTAGCAACTCTAATATTAATTGTATTATTAAAATATTTATTTTATTTAATATTATTATTAAAATATTTAATATATGGAAAATTGAGAAAAAATTAGCTTTTTAGGGGTAATGATTAGTTTTGGAGGGAAACCATCTATTTAAAGATTTTTCTAAACTTATAGATTTTTACAATCTCTCTCGTCTTTCTCTATTTTAGCATAGAGGATAACATAGTTATTGGAACAACAAAAATGCTAAAATTCCATTTATTTTTATTTTAGCATAGCTGTTGGAGATACTCTTAGAAGTTATAAAGACGTATATGAATGCCTTAATACTTAAATAGAATCCATAATCAAAACATAAATGAAACATTAAATTAAATCTTACTGTAAATAAAAAACATAAGTTATGTAAGAGTAATTAATTAAAATACCTTTGTTGACCCTCTCTTACAAAAATCCCCATTCTCTTCACACTTCCATGAAAATACTCATTTTCTTCGTGAAATGATTCGTGATCACAAACTTATGCATAAGTTTTCCAAAAATTTAAGTTTTGGCCCCATTTCACGAAGATGACCCCCATTTCACGAACCCCATTTTACTTAAATAAGACTTACATTCCATTCACTTAAATAAGACTTAAATGCACCTAAATAAGACTTAAATTCCATTCACGAAGATGACCCATTTCACTTAAATAAGACTTAAATGCACTTAAATAAGACTTAAAACAAAATAGGTATTTTAATTAAGAGTAAACTACGATTTTTGTCCCTGTGGTTTGATGTTTATAACCATTTCCGTCCCTGTAGTTTAGAAACTGCTTTTTTTCGTCCTTATGGTTTGCATTTTACTAGGCTTTTCGTCCTTCACCCTAACATAGTTAAAAAAAATCGTTAAATAAAGAGTAATATAGTCTTTTTATTTGTTAGTTATTAATTTCATTATATTTTATTGAACACGTTATTCATTTCTCAAAAATAAAAAGTAAAACAAAACCTAACCTAACGGCTAACACACAAACCCACCCATTGCCCCACCCAAAAACCCATCTTCTTCCTCGCCTGCACCAATCTTTTCCCTCCTCCAGTTTTTCCGACAACCCTTTTCCAAAACAATGCTTCTACTTTCCCTTCCATTATCGGTGGTTCCCTTTCTCCTCACCCCACCGATCCTTAAATTCTATCTCTAGGGAACGATTGCAAGTACATAGATCTGGATATAGGAATCAAAATAACAAAGATTTTGCATCAGCAAATGGATATGAACCACAATATAGGGAAAATCTTTACCTAAAGAGTCAGATGTTAGAAATAAGGGAAAAAAGATGGTGGCAGATGGAGTTGATGCATCTCAAGGGCAGTTTGATGATGATGCAGGGGATTGGCTCCCTGATGTGATTCGAAGCACCCTTAGGAGGTTTCTGAGGAGAAAGGCTATACGTGAAATGTACGATGCATCATCTGGAAACAAAGACGACCGATGGGAATGATGGTGGCGAAGATCTTTCGATAATTTTTCAGGATGTTAGTTAGTTTGAAAAGGAGGATGTCCAGATCAAATAAGGCTCGAGGAAGAACCATTGAAGGCGTGTGAAGATGGTGAGATGAACGAAAACAACTCTCTCTCTCTCTCTCTCTCTCTAAAGCAGATCAAAAGCAGATCGATATGGGTGGTTGTTTCTCTTCCCCTCAGCAGTCTGTTGTTACGAATTCCACCCTCGTCATATCTCCAACAGGTGAATTGCGTCCATATTCTACTCCCGTCTTTGTTTCCGATGTTCTCCAATCCCAACCTTCTTTCTTCCTTTGTAAATTATTACATGCGCAAGATCAACTTGATACTGCTCAGATTTACTTCCTTCTACCAGCGTCTCACTGCTTCCGAAATGGCCGAACTCAGCCTCTCCCTCAACACTACCAACAAAATTAATGTTAACACGTTGCAGCTCCTCTTCTAGATCATCTAAATCGGAAAATACAGAGATATTCATCAAGGAAAGCTCGTTTGGCTGTTCGATCATTTAGGTTACGTTTGTCAACCATATATGAAAGTGAATCCTCCTATCAATCTCAAAAGTACTACTATTGATAGCATCGATATATGTCCAGAATCAGAGCTAGCTAGCTTGTATTATGATTTTGTTTTTATTTGATTCCTTAATATTGCTTTGGCACCAAATGGAATGCAGATACGCGATGGCTAGTTCCGGTACGGATGGAGAAAAAGAAAATTGTGCAGGTCGTCTTGAGGAAGAAGATGGGTTTCGGGTGGGGCCATGGGTTTTTTTAGATCTAATATATAATATAGTAATTAAATATTCAGAAAAAAGTAAAAAGACCATTGTGCCCTCATTTAACAGATTTTTTTAACTCTGTTAGGATGAAGGACGAAAACCCTGATGGAATGTAAACCCTAGGGATTAAAAAAGCAGTTTTTAAACCAAAGAGACGAAAATCTTTATAAACACCAAACCACAGGGACTAAAAATCGTAGTTTACTCCTTAATTATTCAACCCATCCATCCATCTCAAATTCAACCCATCTGATTTGTATCAATTCTTTAATATTGCCACATGGATACTTTTCGTCAAATTCAACCCATCCATTGCATCTATCTTTCACAAATTCGCCACTTTTTTAAGAGGATCTTCAATAACTTCTTCAAAAAAAAAAAAATCTAAAATGAGGATTTAAAGGTTAATTTAAAAAAAACTTATATCCATTTCAACATATTCTCTATTTTAAAAATAAATCATAAATTATATTATTAAAATATTTAATATATTTAATAAAATCTTATTTCTCTCACTAAAACATTTTATTTTAAAGTTCTCATTAATTAGATATAATAAAAAAATATTTCTCTCTCTTGGTAATTATATTTAGTGATATTTTCAAATAGAGAATCAAAAGTTAAAATTTCTAAAAAGAGTTACATTCATCTCCAACAGCTTTGCTATTTTAGAGATTTTTACACAGATTATATTAATATAATATTCTCTAATTTATATTCCCAATACACTTTAAAAGAAAGTTTAATATAAAATGATAAAAGATTTATCTTATTAGTGAGTTGAATAAAATAATTATTTCTCTCTTCTATTTGGATAATTATAAAGAGTTCTCTATATTTAGAGATTTTTCCATGAATCTTTATTTTAGCAAACAAGATAGCAATGCTGTTGGAGAAGAATATCAAACAAAAACCTATTTTTTCTATTTTAGCAATGTTGTTAGAGATGTTCTTACACTCTCGTATTTTCTCCATTTTAGAGAAAGTTTTGGAGAAGCTGTTGGATAAAAAATTGACCAAAATCTTCATTTTCTCCATTTTGGAGAAGTTGTTGGAGACGCTCTATTAGTTATGCAAATGATACGATTGAGATACAAACTTTGGGATAACATGGAGTAAATATTTGATTTTATATTTTGAAGTCATCACCGAAGAGTTGACAGAAAAGGGGGGAAGTTGTCGAAGAGTTGCCAAAGAAGGAGGGATGTCGAGCAACAATGGTGAAATGGGGAGGAAGACACCGATACCAAAGGAAATGAAATTACTGGTGGCCTTATAAACTCAAAGCTCTGTTTGAGATGGAGTAACGATGGTGTAGTAGAAAAACAAGGGTATAGTAACCACCCTTTAACCACAAGGGCTGTGGCTAGGGGTGTGCAGAAAACCAACCGATCCAATCAAAACCGACCGATCCAATTAGAACCGACCGACCTTGATTGGATATCCAATTGCAATTGGATCGGATCGGATCGAAAAATTTGACATCCAATTGGATCGGTTCGGTTGTTTGATGGCAGTCCATAACCTATGGGAACCGACCGAACCGACCCACTATAAGAACTGAACCGAACCGACCGATGCCATCCAATTATATAATATCATTTAGATTTTAGGGTTTATTATTTTCTATTTTTATTTAATAAACCTGAAAATTTTCAAAATAATTAAAAAAATAAAAACCTAAAGTCCTAAACACGCTTTCCCAGTTTCTCTCTTCTCTTACTTCTCACAGGTCTCACACTCGTCTCTCACTTCTCACAGAGACACAGACTCACACGAAACCTTAATTACCTAAACTCTCAGCCTCTTCTTTCTTCTTCATCGAAAGATTTGTTGCAGGCCGAGCTCAAGGATTCTCCCCACAGATTCACACTCGTCCGATTTGCTTCTCCCCACACACGATTAGCAACTTTAAAACGGATTCTTCTTCAAACTCGGTATGATTTCTGAGTTTGCATTTATTTCGTTTTGATTTTGCTAAATAATTTGAGTGGATTCATCTGATATGTGCATAGCTTTTGTTGTATTTGATAAATCATGACAGATCGATTTTTACATATCTCAAAATCATTGTTATATATTTGCATTTGATGTATTGAATTGTAGATAGAGAGAGATTTTTCGTCTCTGTTTCTCTATTTATAAAAAATATGCATATACGAAAAGCCTGATTTTCTGCTTTGTTAAGTTTATTTTATCAGTTGAAGCATTGATTGGTATTTTGAACTTGTCATTTTGTTGAAAATCTGGCAGCGGCCAGACAACCGTAGAGATGGTTTCCACAGTTGAACAGTTTCTTCAATCTGTTTGTCTACTAATATCTATCTCACATTATTAAAATTAGACTTTTTTATTATGATAGTTTAGGATCTATACAATAGTGTAACAGTAACATGTGTTTTTGTTTATTAAGGTTTCTTGTTTTTGTTTTTATTTATGGTCAAGTGTTTATTGCTCAGTAACGTATTTTTTGTTTATTAACAGATGTCTTCCACTGCAAACATCATAAAACCCATATCTCTTGTTGATGAGGAAGATCCCGGAATTGCTAACGAAGAAAATACACCCACCACCAATGTTGATGAAAGTCCAACACCATTGTCTAGTATGCCTACCGAGGACACCCAAGGAGCTCAAAAGCCAAGGTCAACTAAGGCTACATCTATCGTTTGGAACCATTTTACAAAGGTATGTGATACTAAAGGTGCCGAAAAAGCTAAATGTAATTATTGCGGTAGTCAATATGCTTGCGGTAGTAAAAAGAATGGTACAAGTAATTTACTAAATCACATAAATATCCAATGTAAGAGGTTCTCGGGAAGAGGTGAAAAGAACCAAGCAAAGGTGTCTTTTGAAAAGTTGAAAGGGGAGGGAGCTAACTTAACCTAAAGCGGTACAAGCAATTTGTACCCAAAACTGTAATACCCCGGGTAAATCCGTTAGTTAAAAATTCAATTCCGTTAAGTTTATTTAACCTTAAAGTTACTATTTAGGGTAAGTTTGGATAAGCGTATAAGATAAAGGTGTTTTAGTCTTTAATGAAGAGTTTAGGGGCTAGATGGGTAAATTAAGTTAATAATATCTGATTAGGTGTCAAGTTATCCTCACACCAGCAGAAAATCAGTAGGTGTATGTGTGTGTTTTGAGAGAAAAAGGGAGAAGAAGAAAAGAAGGGTAAAGGCATCAATTTGATTCATTTGGAAGTGTTTGAGGTATGTTTTCTTTACATATTATGTGTATAATTGATAGCTGAATGTTTCTATCGGAGTAGAATAGTTAGAATTACTTCTGTTAATGATTCAGTCGATTTCTGGGTGAAAATGGGATAAACAGTCAGAGGTGTCCGGATAATATGAAGGTATCCGGGTAGTTTCTTGGGTGGTGTCCGGGTAGTTTATTGATAGTGTCCGGATGATTTGTTTGAGAGTTTCCAGGTGATTTAGAGTCCGGATGGCGTCCGGATTCCTTGTGTTGTCCGGATAAGTCGTGTTGTCCGGATTAGTCTTGCTGTCCGGATTACTGAGGTTGTCCGGAAAAGTCATGTTGTCCGGGTTGTTTGGGTTGTCCGGATAACTTGGCTGTTTGGGTAATTTTGAGGATAAAAGTTATGTAGATGTATCTAGAGTCCATAATCTGCTAGTAAGTCTTATACATGAGTTGGTAAGGAGATATTTGTATGTAAATGGTTTCAGATTCTGAGGTATTTGGATAAAGGAACGGATAGCTCGGAGAAAGGCTTGGAAGCGTATTTTAAGCATTCAAGGTGAGTTTTGCTTTAAAACGTTTTTGAACTGGAATACATATATATGTGTATATATATATGAGATGATTATATGGTAGGAATATGATTATGTGTATATAAATGACAATATGATGTAATGAGATATATATTGTATTTATATAAGCTTTGCACTACACGAGTGCACTTGTTACCGGGTTCCGGTGTGCGGACCGGTGTGTAGCCGGGTTCCGGTGTGCGGACCGGTGAGTAGTCGGGTTCCGGTGTGCGGACCGACAGGTAGCCGGGTTCCGGTGAGCGGACCGGTTGTTGATTTATTAGTTGGCTTGCTACCAACTAATATGGCCATTTGTGGAGGAATAAGGTGAATGAGATGTACACGTTGCACGAGTCTGGATTGGTATTTAAATACGTGTGGTATGTTTATATTTTACGAAAGGTTTATCTAAACTATTTTGATACAAAGGATTTACATAAAAGGTTTGATAATGATTTTGGAAAGGATCGGGATTAACTCACTAGACCCGTTTGGTCTAACCCTCATTTTGTTTTCAAAAATATGTTTTCCAGGTTAAGGATCGGTAGGAGAGGATGAAGTGTAGGAAGCTTTTGATGGATGTTGATTAGGAAGCTTAGATATATTTTGTAATGTCAAGACTAATGAGACCGTACTTGGTTTGTTATGTAACTTTTGTTGTAAATCAATGATATGTATGAATGTTATGTATTATGATGTATGTTATGGGATTTGGGTTGTTACAAATGGTATCAGAGCCCTAGTTTAAGGGATTTAGGTATTTGTACCCGTACCTAGACTTAAACTGCATGTGAAGTAGGATGTCCTTATTATTTTAGAACCTGGGGATGTTAAATATAAAAAGGTAGAAGGAACATTATGTAAGGTAATTTCAGATTACACCTGGCCAGTGTAATTGTGATCTTACAGGTGCATGTTTGGACTGGGATACCTTATTATATGGGGTATGTGCTTATGTGTATATTAATCTTGTCTGAATCTACAGAATGGCAAGCGGTACTCGAAATACGAATAGAAGAGGAGGAGGAAATCCGAATAGTACGAATCCACCAATAGGAACGGGGGGAAGAAGAGGAGAGCGAGGGGGAGGTAGATCCGGAGGTAGAACGGGGAGTAGAACTGGGGGCAGAACTGGAGGTAGAGTTCAGGGGCGATGTACGGAGTTTATTACCAGAGACGATTTGATGGTGGAGATGGGAAGACTTCAAGCAAATATCCAGGCTATGTTCGACCAAGCTCGTCATACTGAAACACCAGATCCTGGTTTGGAAGACGAAATGCCCATTACACCTACGGTCATACCAGTGTCAAGAAGGTGTGATTACAAGATGTTCTTAAACTGTAGACCTCCAACTTACTCAGGAGATAGAGACCCAGCGAAGGCGATGAGATGGTTAAAAGAAATAGAAGCCATCTTCAAGACCAATAAGTGTGCGGATGAGGACAGAGTATTATACGGAACGGCGATGTTGAAGGCAGAAGCTCTGTACTGGTGGGAAGCTCACATTGATTCCACAAGGTCGGATGTATACTCTACTTTTACTTGGGACGAATTCACAACAGCATTCAAAGGACAGTTTTGTTCTCAAGCAGCAGTTAGACAATTGGAAGAGGAGTTCATGAACCTACACCAGCGAAGTTTATCGGTTAGGGATTACACCGCTCTCTTTCTGGAGAAGTCTCGCTTTGCGGAGTACTATGTTGCCACGGAGGCTCTAAAGATGGAAATGTTTATTTTTGGGTTAAATGCAGAAATTAGAAAGCTAGTGACTGCAAGAGGACCCGATACCTTCTCAGCCGCAGTGGATGCCGCGGAAAATGTGGAACAGGATAACCGGAGAGACGTTGGTGATAAGAGTGCTGGGAAAAGAAAACTGGAAGAAACGATGTACGATTCGGAAGAATATGAATCCCCGAGGTTTGATAGTTATTCACCTTTCAGACCAGTTGAAAGACCATGTCCAAAATGCAACCGTGTGCATCAAGGAAACTGTTATGTGGATTCCCAAAGTTGTTACAAATGTGGAAAGACTGGTCACATAGTTAGAGACTGTCGGGTAACTCGATTATGTTTCGTTTGCAATTCCCCGGATCATATTCAGGCAGATTGTCCGCAATGGAAAGCACAGCAGGGTAGTATGACGGTAAGACCAACGAGTGTTAGACCGGGAGAGGAACAAGGGCCTGAGGTACCGAAAGCAAAGGGTCGAGTTTTTCAGATGACGGAACAAGAGGTGGAAGAAAGTCCTGATGAGGTTACAGGTATATTTCTATAAACTTTATACGTGCTAAAGTGTTATCTGACTTCGGTGCAAACCGATTCTTTTGTGTTTTCAATTTTATTATTTGTGTTAGAAAAATATTTGATAATTGTGTTAGAGATATAGAAGGGTGTGTTTAATTATTGTTGTTCTAATCTGTTAGTGTGGAGTGTGATGGCTTGAGTGTAAAGAATAATAGCGGTATGTAGAACGTGATGAATTGTGTGTGGAAGGTAACGATAGTGCGTAAAGTCTTGACCTAGTCATGAAGGCGACATTATAGTATGTTGTGTAGATTATACTTAATGTGATCGTTGACGCTATCAAGAAAGGTATTGTTTAAATGTGTGGGGTAATGTGGATAAGATGGTGGCAGTTTATAATTAGTGAATGTGCGAGGTGTAGTAGTGATGAATTTCGTGAGATTAAGTGGTGGATTTGTGAGGATATGGAGTGAGTATAAGTGGAAACCTCTGCTCGGAATTTTGTTTGTAAGTTGTGTGAAGGTGTCAAAAGTATGTGGGGAGAGGTATGGATGTCTAGGCGGTGTGTAGTAGTGTTATTCAAGAATAAGAGAATGGAGTTGCAGTAGATAGTTAGCTAAAGAATAGGGTATTACCGTTTGAGAAATGGAAAATGTGAAGTTATTTTGAGCATTGAGTATGATTTCGGATTGACTCGATTAAGCTTCTGATATGAGGTATGGTGATGTTGTTAGTAAAGTATAGTAGTTGTTGAAATTAGGTGCGTGCAATTGGTTTGGAGGCGAAAGAAAGATAGCTTATAGGATCTGTTAAGAGTGAGTACTTTCTAGTGTGCTATCCTTGGAGAAAACGTGTTTTATGTTGAGAAGAGAATGGGAGGAAGTAGTCGAATGTAATGATCAGAGTGAAGGACCATTGGATAGGACATGATAGTAGTTACCCTCGTTTATTGCTTAACCGAATTCCGGGACGGAATTCTTTTAAGGGGGAGATAATGTAATACCCCGGGTAAATCCGTTAGTTAAAAATTCAATTCCGTTAAGTTTATTTAACCTTAAAGTTACTATTTAGGGTAAGTTTGGATAAGTTTATAAGATAAAGGTGTTTTAGTCTTTAATGAAGAGTTTAGGGGCTAGATGGGTAAATTAAGTTAATAATATCTGATTAGGTGTCAAGTTATCCTCACATCAGCAGAAAATCAGTAGGTGTATGTGTGTGTTTTGAGAGAAAAAGGGAGAAGAAGAAAATAAGGGTAAAGGCATCAAATTGATTCATTTGGAAGTGTTTGAGGTATGTTTTCTTTACATATTATGTGTATAATTGATAGCTGAATGTTTCTATCGGAGTAGAATAGTTAGAATTACTTCTGTTAATGATTCAGTCGATTTCTGGGTGAAAATGGGATAAACAGTCAGAGGTGTCCGGATAATATGAAGGTATCCGGGTAGTTTCTTGGGTGGTGTCCGGGTAGTTTATTGATAGTGTCCGGATGATTTGTTTGAGAGTTTCCGGGTGATTTAGAGTCCGGATGGTGTCCGGATTCCTTGTGTTGTCCGGATAAGTCGTGTTGTCCGGATTAGTCTTGCTGTCCGGATTACTGAGGTTGTCCGGAAAAGTCATGTTGTCCGGGTTGTTTGGGTTGTCCGGATAACTTGGCTGTTTGGGTAATTTTGAGGATAAAAGTTATGTAGATGTATCTAGAGTCCATAACCTGCTAGTAAGTCTTATACATGAGTTGGTAAGGAGATATTTGTATGTAAATGGTTTCAGATTCTGAGGTATTTGGATAAAGGAACGGATAGCTCGGAGAAAGGCTTGGAAGCGTATTTTAAGCATTCAAGGTGAGTTTTGCTTTAAAACGTTTTTGAACTGGAATACATATATATGTGTATATATATGAGATGATTATGTGGTAGGAATATGATTATGTGTATATAAATGACAATATGATGTAATGAGATATATATTGTATTTATATAAGCTTTGCACTACACGAGTGCACTTGTTACCGGGTTCCGGTGTGCGAACCGGTGTGTAGCCGGGTTCCGGTGTGCGGACCGGTGAGTAGTCGGGTTCCGGTGTGCGGACCGACAGGTAGCCGGGTTCTGGTGAGCAGACCGGTTGTTGATTTATTAGTTGGCTTGCTACCAACTAATATGGCCATTTGTGGAGGAATAAGGTGAATGAGATGTACACGATGCACGAGTCTGGATTGGTATTTAAATACGTGTGGTATGTTTATATTTTACGAAAGGTTTATCTAAACTATTTTGATACAAAGGATTTACATAAAAGGTTTGATAATGATTTTGGAAAGGACCGGGATTAACTCACTAGACCCGTTTGGTCTAACCCTCATTTTGTTTTCAAAAATATGTTTTCCAGGTTAAGGATCGGCAGGAGAGGATGAAGTGTAGGAAGCTTTTGATGGATGTTGATTAGGAAGCTTAGATATATTTTGTAATGTCAAGACTAATGAGACCGTACTTGGTTTGTTATGTAACTTTTGTTGTAAATCAATGATATGTATGAATGTTATGTATTATGATGTATGTTATGGGATTTGGGTTGTTACAAAAACTGGATCCGAAAAAACAACAACGATTGATGTTGATGGTGCAAATGAAGAAGTTGAAGCGTTGGAAGCTGGTACGTAAATATATATATATTAAATTTTATTCATGAGATACTAATATAACTTTTTTTGTTTTACACTTCTTAATTTTGTAGAAATGTTGGCCGGAGATGGAGAGATCAGAATGTATTGAGTTGTTGCGGACTTGCGGTTTTGTTGCGGACGCCGGACGGACAATATGTTTAATTGTTTATCATTTTCCACTTTCCACTTTTCAATAGAACTTTTGTATGGGATTATATTTGGTAGTTGT
This sequence comes from Saussurea involucrata, assembly GCA_033807775.1. Taxonomy (NCBI): domain Eukaryota; kingdom Viridiplantae; phylum Streptophyta; class Magnoliopsida; order Asterales; family Asteraceae; genus Saussurea; species Saussurea involucrata. The sequence continues at coordinate 25,066,027 of CM066319.1, read as the reverse complement.
ATGTTTTTATTTTTTAGCACTAGTTTGGACTTTTGAATGGATAATTAAGTATTTCGGAATATTATGATTTATGTGCATTGTTGAAAATTGGATTTAAAACATTGGATGTCGGATGGATCTGATCCGATCATCCATTGGATGTCGGATCGGATGGATCCAATCTGATCCGGCTGTCATTGGATGAAACCGAACTGATCCAAAGGATATCCAATAAAAATATCCATTGGATGGAACCGAACCGATCCAATCATCCATTGGATTGGAAAAATCCAACATCCAATGGATGATTGGATCGGTTCGGTTGGCAAAATCCAACATCCAATGAATGATTGGATCGGTTCGGTTCCCCTCACATCCATTGGATGTCAACCGATGAACACCCCTAGCTGTGGCGTACTGGTTAAGGTCCTGGGGGATATGGTGAAATATTGCCCAGGGTTTTAATCCAGACGTACACAACAATTGTGGCCATTGAGGTTTAATCAGGGCTGATGTATTACAGTAATAATTTGCCAAGGGATTAGTCTAGGCATAGCCTAGGACACTCTTCCCCCCAAAAAACCCACCCTTTAAAGAACCCTCTAGTCTCTCTCATATGTACCCCGGCCAGTTTAGTGAGAAAGGAGAATGAGTTATTCACTAAGGGTGCGTTTGGTACACTGGACATAACAAGACATAACAGAACAGGGATCGATGTTCCACGTTTAGTAGGACCTTTATGTGAAACAGACAAGAATAGAGTGAAACAAACTGGAACAAAACCGTTCCACCCCACCCTATGGAACAAGGTGGAACAGACATATGTTTTACCAATGTAACCTCAAAATAAAATGTATTCCTATTCTAAAACATCAAATAAGCCTTATATTTTATATTTTATTCACTTTTTCAAAAAAAAAATGTATTTTATGTTTTTTAAACTTTCACTTTTCTTAAAATACTATTTTTATATAGTTTCTATGTTTTGATTAATTTTTGTAAATTATTAAATACTAACAGTAAAAAAATATGTAGAATATATAAACAACTTATTAATGGTAAATTGATCAATGTTAAATGTTTTGTTCTGTTCAATTTTGTCTTACAAAAATGTTGAACAACTGTTCTGTCATGTTCTGTTATATTCTGTCACGTCCTGTTCCGTTCTGTCTTGTTTGCATACCAAACACACCCTAAGGGAGTAGAGTTGGTGGCATCTGATTTAGGTGCTGAAGTGAGGGTAGCGGGTGGTGGAAGTGGCCGAATATTATGAGACGAAGGGGTGCACTTTAATTAGGGCATCCACAATGGTAAATCAATTTCAATGACTTGATCAAAAAAATATATTAAAAAACTAGTGGGTCCCACCTTTTTGTCCCTTTCTCTCTCTTTGCCTCTCACAACAATTCTTCAAACAACTTGAGGTTTCTCAAGCGTTTGAGAAGTAAACCCTTTATCAAGTTGTTGCTCCAATGTTCAAGTCATTATCAAGTGGTAATCAAGTTTTTCATCAAGTCATTATCAAATGCCATTAGAGATGAATAAGTTAAATGCTTTATTCTTCTGTATCAACGGCATCAAAACTTGTACGGTATCACATGGAATTTTTAGTTTTCAATTTAAAGAAGATTATGTCATGTCATCATATTAGTTTTATTTGTAATGACATGGAATTTTAGTTGTCAAAATATTTGGATCATGTCATTTTTAGTAGATTAACACGTCAATTAAACTCTCAAATAAATGAAAAGTTTGATCTAAACCTTCAAATGATAATTTTAAAAGTTGATTTCTCATAATATAAATGAAGTCAATATTGATTTCATTTTGATGCAATTTTTTTTTCAAACCCTAAATTTAAAAATGGTCATTTTTTTTTTCAAAAATACATACTCAAAATGACAATTAAATATCTCACATTTTTTTTCCAATAAATTTTTGTATATAGCTTGTTGTGACAAACATTTGGATACTTGGAAGTTGGAAGTGACATAGCACTTTTGTAACAGTTTTTTAAAGGGAAATTAATTAAAATACCTCAAGTTTGACCAACTGTTACCGAAATACCCTAAATTTTTTTCCATTTTGCAAAAATGCCCTAAATACCCGCGATGGATCCCGCGATCGCGGGCTAGGGCTGACGTGACACGTACTTTAGGTACAAATGCCCCGCGAAGCCCCTCAACTTTGGCCGCGGTGCACTTTTGGTCCCTGTCCGCGATCGCAGCCCGCGATGGACCAAAATTTACAGTTTTGGTCCCTGAAAATTTACAGTTTTGGTCCCTGAAAATTTACACTTTTGGTCCCTGTACTTAGACGAATCTTGCATGCTTTTACTGTTTTTTTCCACAATTATTGTACTTTGAAGACCGATTTGTGGTTGAAATTCATTTGCATATTTGAGATTTCATCCATAAATATCAGTAATATGCAATTCACAATTCACACTTGTTCTTGCTTTCTTTCTTGATTTCTCTCTTGCTTTCTTTCTTTGAATTGCTTTCTCTCTTGATTTCTCTTCTCTCATTTCATCCACAAATGACATCGTCATCAAACCCTAAGTCTACTCCTGAAAAAATGCCACCTCAAATCGAGGTCGCCATAGCAAAAAAGGAAAAGGAGATAGATGAACTAACAGAAGAGTGGAAAAAAATTATGGACAGGAAGGCAGTCCATTTGAGAAAGATCGAAGAGGAAGACAGGGAGATCAAAAGGATGAAAGGGGATATAAAAGCTAGGGAGGCTCGTGTTCGTCGAGAACAAGAAGCAATTCACCATATTCTGCAAGACTTTGCAATTATTCAAGCGAAGGTAAACGAGAAGCAAGCTTGGATTGATGAAACTAAATCAATTTTTAAGTAGGTGGTGGTTGTTTTAGTTGTTTTGTATTTTTTTTTCTTGTTTTGTATTTTTTACTGTGTTGTTGTTTTGTATTTTTTGTTGTTGTTAATTTCTCTGAAAAGTAGTTTTTAAGCCGCTGAACCACGGTTAGGTTGGATACATCATGCAAGGTCAAGTCAGAGGTTACCTCATTCATGGGCCTACTCCTCTTGTAGAATATATGACAACCCTCAACTCATTTGCTAAAGTGTGTGCGGGTTGTGGTACACAATGGCCATACGTGGTTGCAAAAGCAGAAGCCGTTGAAGAAGGGTCAGAAAGATTGAAGATGAAGAGCATGTTGGATGAAATACAAACTAGCTGTGTTATCAATGTTTATTTAAAAGCATATGTATGTGTGTATATATCTAATATGAATATATTTATCATTTACAAACTAGCTGTGTTATCAATGTTCATTTAGAAGCATATGTATGTGTGTATATATATCATTTACAAATCAGTGTTTAGATCAACAGTATCATATGTGTTTGTTCCAACAAAAATGTCAAGAAATGATCATTTCCAGATCTTACAGATAAAGGTCTCCTTTTTTAAGTCTTCTTCTTCTTCTTCATATATACATATAATATATATATATATATATATATATATATATATATATATATATATATATATATATATATATATATATATATATATATATATATATCTAAAAAGCTAGAAACCTGCTTCCATTCTTGCTACTAATCTTTCTTGCTATATAAACAGACATGTGTACTCAGAGTTAACATTCACTGCCATGGTAACAATCAACCTTTCTTCTTTCTTTCGCTTATCATATCAAACTCCTATTTTCTTTATGTGTGTAAATATATAATACGAATATATATATCATTTACAAACTAGCTGTGTTATCAATGTTCATTTAGAAGCATATGTATGTGTGTATATATATCATTTACAAATCAGTGTTTAGATCAACAATATCATATGGGTTTGTTCCATATGGTTCAAGCTGTGACGGGCCCGGGGTGTGACTGACAGAATGTCTCATTGTCACGGTTGAAGGGGCGGGATTTGGACACTCTCCACGAGTGTGTCCTACGCATTGGCACCGAGTACATCTTCGTTGTATCGAACTTTCACCACGTGATGGACGTCGGTCGTTCTTTCTCGGTCTCCCGACCCTGTTCTTATCCATTAAAGGTGGATAGCATGGTGGAAGCGGGTCGGGTGGATACACCCATGCTGCAGGGGGTCCAGCTGGGTTTATTACCTCCACGTATGTTTTCCAGTAATATTCGGACGTGAAGAAAGGTACAGCCAAGTCGCTGCAATCTGTACGACCCATATATGTTACTGCAGCGATGGCATGGCCGCACGGTAACCCAGATTTATCCCATTCGCGACACGAACAAAGATGGTCTTCCATATTCACAATCGCGTGAATATAGTCATCATGCACCTCGTACTTCCCATACCCGGTTGCTCTTACCGGCCATGTCGCCGCACGACGCGCCCTGTACTGAACGATATTCTCCGTCGTTGGTGTGAGTGCATTTTGCATCTCAGCTCCTTTTAGGCGTCGAATTTGGTACCACTCTTGTTGAAAGGCCCGAAAGTAGTCCATAAGATTAACAATCGGACATCTACGCGCAAAACGGGAGAGTGCATTCACAAACTCTGCACTATTCGAGGTCAGAATGTCATACCTATGTCCAGGAAAATGGGCCGCGGACCACCTCTCCGGTCCAGCATCGTCAAAGACTTTGGTTGCTTCCTTGACACTGTATCGTAGCATATTCATGTACTTGTTAAACTCCCGATCCGTATATGCTCTGCATGCCGCCCAATAGACATCCTTGTAGGTGGTAATACGTTTGTCCTTGGATTTGGCGTTCATCTCTAAATGTCGACAACATATGGCGTGAGGGGCGTTTGGGTACATGGCAGAGATTGCGGCGCTTATGGAAGGATCCCTGTCAGACATAAACACCAACCCTTGCGGGTCTCCGATAGCTTGTCTCAACATGGACATAAACCAAGTCCACTCGTCCCCGGTTTCAGACTTGCCTACGCCGAAAGCTACTGGAACGATGGAGTTATCCCCGTCCATGGCAACCGCCAGGAACATCATATCCAAGTAACGACCCTTTAAATGGGCTGCGTCTATTATCAGGACACGACGTAGATTTGCCAGAAATGTGCGGATCTGCAAAAACATAGGTTAAAATGTTATAGTTTATAATGTGTAAATGTTATAGTTTATAATGTGTAAATGTTATAGTTTATAATGTGTAAACATATGACGTGTTAAAATACGTACCGCGGGTCCAAGGGCCACGAAGCACATCTCAAACCGTCCACGTGAATCGGTCCGTAGCTGCGTGACAGTACCAGGGTTCTGCAGCTGCAAATTATATAAATATGTCGGGAGTCGTTCATACGACTCCTCGAACGTGCCTCTCACCATAAACAGTGCATGGCAGCGCGCACGCCACGCTTGGTGGTAATCAATCGTGACGCCGAACTGCCGGTGAACGTCGTGGACGATGTCATTTGGACGCAATGACCTGCTAACATCAAGAAATTTGTTTTTCAGGATCGCACCCAAAGTCTTTTTTCCGGCTTGTTTGTGGTGGGAATTAAGTTGCGTCCTCGTACAAGTGTGTACGTCGTGCAACTTTCTAATCATTATCGCCCCTCCTTTGGGACCCGTGTGAATCGCGTACAACCTCCACTCACACTTTTCTCTAGCACATTCAACTACGTATTTGCTTTTGTCAGATGCCCGCACGCGACTTTGGAAACCCTCTTCCAAGAACTTGAGTCCGATCTGACTTGCTAAGAGATCCTTCGAATCGAATATCTGACCTGCTGTTAAGCTTTCACTGCGAATATAAGGTGTAGGTTCGTAGCTTTGTGTCTGGGTATGGGAGTCTGGAAGAATAGGGGGCATATCAAAAAAGTCATTTATCTGACTACATGATTTTCTACTAGGGGTATATTCTTCGTGATCATCATTATCGGTGTCTGATCTGCCTATTTCAGAATTACCCGTTCTGAAAACGTGGGTTTCGTCATCAGCAACTCCAGCAGTACGCCATTCGTATGGTTGTGGTGGTTGTTGTTGTTGAGAATCAGGCTGCTCTATTTGGAGGTCTTCGTCGTCGTCACCCTCCTCGTCACCGTCGTCGTCACCGTCGTCGTCACCGTCGGATACGCCGGGATACACAAAGAGTAATGGGGGTCTTTCTGAATCGACTGCAAGGTGCAGAAAAGTAGAGATATCCCCATCGTTGGATAAATCCACAAATGACCCATCGCCATTTTTAAACACTAACTTGCAAACATCAGAAGAGTTGATTCCACATTTTTGCATGGCGTATGCAACAAACTTCTGATAAGTATAGTTTACTGACACTTTTACACCATGCTTAAATTTATAAGCAAAATTTCACTCATTGTTATCTTGCACCCATTCACCATCAAAACAGAAATATAGCTTAGCTTTTGCAACAGATGAACTCATTTTTTCAGTAGTATCTCAAACACAAAATATTGCAGAAAGAAATATTGCAACAATGAAATCGTTGTGTGGGGATTATGGCTTGCATTTTACATCTATTTATCAATGAAACAACCAACATATCAGAAAACCAATCTCTCATTTCATCCACAAACTGGTATTCCAAAAACATTGATTTAACATTGATTCAAACATGCAAATGAATTTCAACCACAAATCGGTCTTTAAAGTGCAATAATTGTGGAAAAAAACAGTAAAAACATGCAAAATTCGTCTAAGTTTAGGGGCTGAAAGTGTAAATTCCAGGGACCAAAAGTGTAAAATTCGGGCCATCGCGGGCTGCAATCGCGGGCAGGGACAAAAAGTGCACCGCGGCCAAAGTTGAGGGGCTTCGCGGGGCATTTGGGGCCAAAATACGTGCCACGTCACCGTATCCCGCGATCGCGGGACCTAATCGCGAGTATTTTTGCAAAATTGAAAAAATTTAGGGCATTTTGGCAACTCAATGTTTGACTTAGGGTATTTTAATTAATTTCTCTTTTTTAAAATCAGATGTCTTATTTAATCATTAACATAATCTAAAAAAAACTTATTTTATGTATTTTTTTCACATTTTAAATAATATATTAATTGAACAAAGTAACCACATTATTTGAATCTTACCTTACACCCTCTTTTCCTTGTATATAACGTATTAAATAAGTAAAGTAAAAGTTAACAAGTCTATGTACAATGTTTTTTTTTTGCATGATATAATGTGTTTTTGTAATTAGAGATGCTTTTTTAGACTTAAGATAATGTGAGACCAGACTATTTTTCGTGAGACCATGAAAATAACACTAAACCTTAACAATAAAAGACTGTGAAAGTTTTACCTTCACAGTGTTTTTGTTGTGAAAGTTTGCTGTTTTTCATACATTCACAATAAATCACTGTGAAGTTTCAGTGTTATTTTTTTGTCTCACGATAACATATTGGTCTCACGTGAACCTAACCCCACTTTTTTATATTTAAAAATATGGTTTTAATGAAATTGCGAAATGAAAGTAGCAACTACTTTTAGACATGTGGTATGCCGGTGTAGGCTTTGTGGGGTAGGCCCACACCCCATACCCGTAATCCACCCCCACTCGATGGTCGGTTTGTGAAATGTCCACAATACCCCACATCAAACATATTAAATCACCATATTTTTATTTAATTCCAAGTGTTTAACAATTTTCGGGTTTGATATTATCCATCAAATTAAATATTAGTTATACATATATAAAACTTTTAAAAGGAATTAACTTTTTTGAGTACAATGTTTTTTTAGATAAAATCATAAACAACAGTACAAATAAAAATGTTTTTTTGTTACATTAGATTTAATAACCATTTAGGGACGTTTGCTTCGTAGGATTCCTACGGAATTGGAATGATCAATTTCATTGACTAAATTACATTAAAATGTTTGGTTACCTATGGAATGGAATTGAATTCCACACATTCCACCATTCATAGATTTGGCCATTCCATCACAAATGAGAAGAAAATCAATTTCATTTCACCTTATTTTCTCAAAAAGACAAAACTATCCTCATCTTCCATACTTAATTTACCCAGACGCATATGAACCATCGTCGACCACCGCCGACCACCATCGATTTAAACCACCATCGCCGACCACCACGGTTCTGAACCACCGCCGACCACCACCGATTTGAACCACTGTCGACCATCACTGTTCTGATCCATCACCGATGGTTCAGATTTTCAAAAAGGGGTATTTTGGTCATTTACTAATACTGAATTTCAATTCCGAAGCTAAATTATGTGAACCAAACAGACAAATTTTGAAACACCCTGAAATTCACAATGAATTTAAACCTTAAATTTATCAGAGTTTACCACCACAATTTCAAACTTACAAAAATTTATCATAACAACCAACTAATCTAATCCATAATCAACAAAAATAGATTATCATAGTTGTTCACAACAATCTTTCAAAATATCTCCTATAACGCTAATTTATCCATCACCAATCCAAAAGCACAACTCTGATACTCCTCGACACTCATCACTTTGTATCCCATCCCGAGCTAGTACTTGGTAAAAAAAATTGAATTTGAAAAGATTAGGCTTACGCCTAGTGAGAACATCCAAATTTCAAATCAAAATCTTTAAAGCTTTGAAACCAACATTGTAACAAAGCGATTACATTAACCTGGTCCAAACTTTCTTACCGTATACATAACATCCTTCGATGACGGGAATCCTATCCGATTCCATGAATATGACAACACTAAGCATGTCATAGTATCATATTCGAGAGCGCCACTACGAATCACCACGGATTCTAGTTTACATCTCATGTCCAAGAACTTACAATTAAGCGCCATGCCTTTTCTTGGAATGGAAGTAGAAATAGCAACTATATCTTGCTTATTTCTAATCTACCAATAGAAAATGGAAACAACAATTATACTTTGTCTATTTCACGTTTCCACGTCTCAATTACGAATAACAATTATACCTTGTCTATTCCACGTTTCAATATGAATTACAATTTACTTTATGTCTATTCCACATTTCACGTCAACGAGAATTACAATTTACTTTATGCCTATTCCACGTTTCACGTCAGCGGGAATTACAATTTACTTTATGCCTATTCCACGTTTCACGTTACAATACAAAACGAGAATTACAATTTACTTTATGCATATTCCACATTTCACGTCAACGGGAATTACAATTTACTTTATGCCTATTCCACGTTTTCAATTAATGCCAGTGCCTATGGATCCATTACACTTACTAGCATACATGCATATTAACTCAATCACATACCGTCTCATTTCGTACTCTAAAATGAGTTATAATGATTTCGTACTCTCAAAATGATTAAGATACTTTTCCTTTCATATTGGGAAAGACACTTAATCATAAAAAACTTCATTCGGTAACTTATCCGAAACACCTATCCGGTAAACTAATCCGGAACTCAAAGAGTCCGGTAACATCCGGAAGTAGTATTTCGGACTTAAGGTCCAGAACCATCCGGTATCCCAATCCGGAAAACCCCAATTCCGGAACTATTCGGAATCCGGTAAAAACATCCGGACAACCTCATCCGGAATCCGGTACATCCATTACGGAAAACTATCCGGTATCCGGAAAACTATCTGGTATCCGGAATATCCGATATCCGGAAACAATCATCCGGATACTCATCCGAAAAACATCCGGAATCCGGTACCATCCGGATTACTCATCTTCCGGATTTCACCAATTTTACCCAGTTCCACTATTTTCCATCCATAACTCTAAAAATTGTTTTGTATCCATTCATACAAATATCAATAGGCTTATTTACCATTTCCAATACACATATAGATCTTATTTAACAAAATAAGCAGAACTCACCTGGGATTTAGAACTCGAACACAGACTGCAATTCAAATTGATTCACCTTCAATCTTTCACACCAACTAACCAATACCAAATCAAAATCAGCTTAATCTGCTTATTGATTTCGAAGAGATTTAATTGAAAACCATGATTCAATTCTTACCATAGCAAATTCAAGATTCTGGATCTCTCTCTCTCTCTCCCTCCCTCTCTGTGCTTGATAGAACCGAATTCAAGAACTCAATTGAGATATTTTCTCAATTTTAGCCGACTCAGACTTTAAATATCCAAAACTATCTGTAACAACCCAGTCTAAAATAAAGGATGAATAACATTAAATAATAAACATTACAAAACTGGGTCTCAAAATTCCTTACATCTGTCTCAAAATTAGGTTGGCGGAAGCAACCTATACACAACTGAGAATAAACTAAATACTGATTTAAAAGTGGCACTGTCTCTAACTGCACTTATTCACTAGCAAACTCTGCTCACTTGCCAGAGCCTCCAAGTGCCTGCTTACCTAAAAAGGTTTAGTTTGGAAAAATGCGAGGGTTAGACCATGAGGTCTAGTGAGCTCCCTCCTGACGGTTCTCAAAAATCATTTAAAAACAATTTATAACTTTCACATATAAAAACTTTCACAAATCTTTTCATAAAACTTTCACGGATAAATCCGCTCCCGTAAATGGCACCCTAAAGTCACTCAAGAGTGACAACGAGTCAGTCTCACGCTGCTGTTTGGGCAAAAAATCACGTCGCTCGACCGCGATCAGAACAGATAAGACGTATGATTAAGAACTATATCTTGTATTAAGATAAGGTCTCGACAAAGACCCAGAACACCATCGTCGTCCCTCATAAAAGGTAAGTTGAGAGTTCCTTACGACGCTCGACCATAACGTCGCCCGTTGAAACACCCCAAAAACCGGGCTAAATTAAACCTCAAGTTACAACAGGTTATGACAATAAAAATTACAACTTATATAGATATTAAAGGAATTAACCATCAAGAGTGTAGTTACAATACGGGATACTTCGAATAACCTATCAATCTAATCATGTCACTATAATCAGATTAATTGAGTTATCTAAGCTATCCTTCAAAAATCTCCTCTTTGTTAATTGCCACTTCTGCTATTCCAAAAACACTCGTCCCACAACCCTTTACTTGCCTGAGCCTGCAGCTGGTAAGAAAACATCATATGAAACGATTAAGCCAACGCCTAGTGAGAACATTCGTTTCAATAATAACATTTGCAAAAATCAATGTAAACAAGTTATGACAAACCTGGTTACTCCTTTTCTTACCGTACGTATAACTTTATTCCATTACACAATTTTATCCACTCCCATGACTATGACTGACAACAATTCCATCAGCATATCATACCCCAGAGCCACACTACGAATCTTCACAGATTCTAGATCAATGCTCTCTACCAATAAATCGCGATTACACACGCCCATTTATCAGTAAGGAAGCAGAGATTACAAGTACTTATGTCAACCTCACTTTCTTCCTTAGAAATCCGGAATAACGATTAATACCACACGCCTATTCCATGATTTCCCACACACACTGGAATAACGATTAAACGAGTAATACCACACGCCTATTCCATGTGATTACCAAACTTTAGTGCCTATGGATCCATACCACCTATTTGTACTTGTACAGGTATTTACTTAATATAGATTCCTCATATCATTCAGTATGAGCAAATCATAATTATACCCCATAGATTCCTCATATCATTCAGTATGAGCAAACCTTTTTCATTACACTTAACACATTACTGCCTAGCATCATACTAGCGCAGTCTATTAACCTAACATACTACTATTCAAGTACATATGTTCAAGTAACATAAAAATATGTCAATTCTTAAATCGCACCTTTCCACGATTAACGAAACTATACTTTCCAATTTCTAGAATAGTACAGATAATACAAAGTCTCTGGATACCTTAACCATTATATTCTTAAGTTCAATTCCAAGATCTATTACCAAAATCTGTAAACTGACTCTGTTTATCCAACTCCCGGTATTCCCAACTCCTGGTACCCCTAACTCCCGGTAGTCAACACATGTACAGGGACTTCACCGGAACTCATAAGTACCGGGATTTGCCTCTACCGGGACTTCCAACTACCGGGACTTGCCACTACCGGGACTTGCAAGGTTTTGCGTACTGTCCGTTCAACAAGTCCTCAAATCGATTTAAAACATGAAATCAGTTCAATCTATGTATTCCATTCAGTCCTCAATCAATTTATACAGCTATATTAAGGTTAGTATAACTTCAAAACACTGATTTGTACAACGAATCGAATGAACTCAGCTTATGTTGTGAAACCGACTTCTGCACAAACAAGAACTTCAATCTTTTGAATATGATTCTGCAATTCAAACCCAAGGTACAGATTCATTCATAAACTGACATCTAAATCGAATTTCTCCAATATTACAATCGATTCTTACCGAATGAAATCAATTTCTCGATTTCTTCTGTTCTCTTTCTTTCTTTCTTTCTTTCTTTTCTCTTTGTTGCAGACTCAAACAGACATGAATGAGATAATTTCTCATCCTCAGCCTTTATCTACACACACCTTTAGGAAATGACCAAACATACCTCTAAGTTTAATTCTTTCCAAAAGTTACACTAAACTTTCATCTTTTGCATTTCAACCTTAAATTGGATTATAAAACTTCCATAAAATCCCAAGGTTACAACAAATACGAAAACATCCCAATTGTTATTAAAATACTAATAACGAAAATTTAGGATGTTACAATACTCCCCAACTTAAAAATGATTTCGTCCCCGAAATCAAAATCAAGTAAACAAATGAGGATACTTATCTTTCATACTTTCTTCTGACTCTAAAGTCACATTAGTACCTCGATGGTGTTTCCACTGTACTTTCAACATAGCTACTTCCTTGCCACTACGTAGCTTTCTAACCGATCTTTCCAAAATTGCCTCTGGTTCTTCCACACAGCGACTCTTTTCATCTACTCTCACATCAGTGAGTGGTATCACATCCTCTTCTTCGGCTAAACACTTCCGAAGATAACAAACATGAAAGGTATTATGAACCCCTTCCAACTCTGGTGGAAGATCCAATTGATATGCTTGTAAACCAATCCTTTTAGTGATAGTGAAAGGTCCTAGAAAACGAGGACTTAACTTCCCGCGTTTACCAAACCTTATCACACCCTTCCATGGGGACACTTTAAGCATCACGCGCTCCCCAACTTGAAATTCCTTTGGTCTCCTTTTCGGGTCAGCATAACTCTTCTGTCGGTCCCGAGCTGCTTTCATATGCTGCCGAATTTCTTTCACCTTATCAGCTGTTTGTTGTACCAATTCTGGACCAGCAAACTGTTTCTCTCCGGCTTCTAACCAACATACCGGAGTTCTACATTTTCGACCATACAAGGCTTCGAAGGGCGCTCTTCCGATACTGGAATGATAACTGTTATTATACGCAAATTCTACTAACGGTAGATGCGTATCCCAGTTACC